>CM035135.1:124473748-125891248 GCA_020205605.1 Panax ginseng | reverse complement strand
ACCAAACCACGACCAAATCTCGCCTTCTTTGCCGGCGGCAACCTTCGTCATAATGGCAATTGTGGCCGTAATAGATGAGGAGATCGGCGTCCATGGCGGCTACATCTTCAAGATCTACAGATCTACATATTCTTCAAGGTGTTGAAACGGTGGCGATGACGAAGGAGGACGAAGAAGAAGAAGAAGAAGAAGAAGAAGAAGAAGAAGAAGACTTACAAGATCGGCGGCGACGGTGAAGGAGACGACGAATGAGACGGCGAAAGAGGAGGACCGCATAAAGTGGAATAGTTTTCTCTTTGAATCAAGGTGTTTCTATTTTTGTTGGTTTGGGTTCTGTGACGTGTATTGCACTACTATTGATATTATTACATATTATTGCACTATTACTGTAATTATTTAATTGGTGCACTATTCTTGTAATATCTTTTTATTTGTTGTATACTTATTTAAAGGACCCTTTATAAGTGGATCCAAATCTACTATATAGAGATATGATTGAGCAAAAAATAGGATAAAAATGAATAACCAAATTGAATCAAATTTTTTAACTAATATATTTCGTTTATTCAATTATTTTATACATTTCGATTATAACAATTTTAATATTCGATTTCAATTATTAAATTTTTTTTATTCTTGATTAAATAGAATATTTTTATTAGACACGTAACAGTGGCGGTGGTAAGGTAAAATTAAATGGTTTTGATTTTGGTGGCTTTGAATGTATGCTATCATGTGGTTCGGGTTTGGTCAAGTGCCCATGGACTTCTTCCCCATTTTTTTTGCAAAATTTTGTTACACCAAAAATAGTAATATTAATAAATATTAAAAAATAATAAAATAATTTATAATAAACAATAATTCTAATTTATATATATTCAACAAGTTGCCAAAATTCTTCATACCAATTATTGAAATAAGTTGGCATGCATAGTAATAAGTTGAGGCATAGTAATAACATAAATATATATACATGCATGCCTCAATATTGTATTTATATTCCCTGCTCACACACACAAAAAAAATGTCATTAATTTATTGATTTTTCTATATTATTTTTGTGTTGATATAGTGTAAAATATATAACACGAGATTCTTAAGTTTAGAATCATAATTAATTTTATTATAATATCACAACAGTTTTTGTAAATATTTATCAATTTATTTTGTTTAGTGGTAGACGCATTCTTAATATTTATTATTCTTACAAATAGAACTTATTTTAGGAACAAATGCATATATCGTACATAATCCTATAATTATTAGTTCTAGTATATTGTGCTCTCTACTACTACTATTTATTATAACTAGTTGCAGTTGACATAACTCATAAGATAAAGTGAGAAAACATGGCAATTAATGGGGGTATTTTGTTGGCATGCATAGTAATATGTTCAATAATATAAACATTTTGGCATGTATAGTAATAAGTTGTTGTAGTTCAATTGGTTTGAATTTTTATTTATTTATTTACAAATTTTGTGTTCAAACCTCATAACCCATAAATAGCAACATCATATTTTAAAAAAGAAATAAAAAATTACGGGCCGGCAATATGAGGAAGGGAGAAATTCAGAATTAACTGTGCTTCCTAAGTATCAATCATGTAAGTATTTGTGCCCAATCCCATCAACAAATTGCAGTGTTCAGAATCAATCATGCAAGTATTTGTGCCCAATCCCATCAGCAAATTGCAGTGTTCAGAATTAACTGTTACCTATGAATTGCAGTGTTCAGTAAATACCTTTTCTGGCCAATCCCATCAACAACAATTTATCAGTGTAATACAACTAGTAATATAAGATACAGCCAAACAGGTCGTTCTCATTAAGCATCATAAAACAAATTTATTGGAAGTAATTGAGATGAAATTAATTTTATTCGATTGATTAAATAGTGTCGACACGCAGACGAAAAATAATTTTTCTTTGCTTATTAATATTGTATTTGTCAATTAATCAATTTATTGTGAAATTAACTTCATGATAACCGAATTCAAATTTATCCCATTAAAATTGAAGCAAAGACGAAAAAAAATATTTGTGCTTATTGACATCTAAGGAAGTATTTGTGCTTATTAGCGTTACATTTTGAAGTGCTGATTACTTCATATATTCTGATAGCTGTGTGCCTGTGTCGACCCATAAAGAAAGTGAATATAATTGTCTTGGACCACTACTTTATACATTCTTGTTCTTGGACCACTACTAATATTTTCATTTGCCAAAAGCAGACTATAACTACTCCCTCCCAAAACATAAAGTATAAAAAAATTAAATAAAAATACTCATAAATTTAAATAATTTTGTTAGGTCATTAAAGATAAATTCAAAAAAAAATACTTATTTTTTTATATTTTTACGTTTATTAATATGAGCTAATTGTATTTTACTCATCATTTATTATTAATAGTAAAAAGAACAAATTATTGTATATGTTTGTTTGGGTAGGAATTTGATTCATTTATCCATATATTAGTAACTTAAAATAAAAAATAAAAGAAAAAGGCACAAAACTATTTTTTTTGACCATTACACATTTAATTAACCAATTAGTAACCTCACATCCCCATTAATTGCCATTTTTTTTTCTTTTTCTGTGAAAGTATTTGGATGATGCATAGATGATATTTCACTTTTTTTTCCCTGGGTCCCTGATGGCTTGGAGGAGAGAAACATCCCCTTTCTTTTTCTTTTTCTTTTTCTTTTCTTTTTTTAATTTTTTTCTTAATAAGCCTAACTTTTCTTAATTTTCTTTTCTTTTTTATTTTCTTAATTTTTTTTTTAAAATAATAATAATAAAAAAAATAAAGACAAGAAAGCACGATCTTAATTACCTTGTAGCTGCCAACACCATGTTCTTGAGCTTCTTCTGATCAGAGTCAACGCTTAATATCTATACCACAAATGATGATCAATGAATATTAATTCGATTATGAATCATATATATATTGTCTAATAATTTTGAGTTCTAATTTTTCTAATAATAATAATAATTTTAATTGTGAATTAAAAAAGAAATTAACAAAATAAATAATACCTACCTGGGTAAGCATGAGAGAAGCTCTGGACCAGTGAAATGCAAAATAAGAGAGAATACATGTATCAAATTCCTCCACCAGCTTCACATACAATACCTCAGCATTTGGTTCATTCACAAAATACTCATATATCCTATCATCACACCCTTTTGATCTTTTAATATACTCATATACCAACTGGCTTAATCCTGGACACTCACTCCCATCTTTAAATCCTATCTGCCTAGCTGCATATATACCATATAAAACACATTTAAAACCTCTCTCACACACATGAAATTAAATTAATTTGTTGCACTACGTACTTACCAACATAATCAGAAAACCTTTCCAGTCTTCCGACATGGCCGGATTCCGTATTATGCAACCGGGGAACGAGAGTCTGAACAGCTGGTTCCCCGCCGCCTGAGGCTTTAGGCTTCCGGCGACGATAACGTATCATCGAGGCGGAGATTATTCCAATGGTGGTGGCAGCAAGTATGTGTGCAATGATGAATTTGCCATAGCCATAGTAGCCCCCTACAAAAAACATATTTTAAGTCCTGTGTGAGTGTGAGTATGTGTGTGTGTGTGTGTGTGTGTGAGAGAGAGAGAGAGAGAGAGAGAGAGAGAGAGAGAGATGAAAAAAGTTGGGTAGGCAATTAAGTACCTTTGTGCATTTTGGTCGAGTTGCACTAAGAAAAGAAGAGTGAGTTTCTCCTTGGATATATGGTTGGACACACTTTTTATTCTTCCAATGGAAGCTCGCTAGAAAGAAATGGAATCAACAACCATATTTTCAATTACTGTAGAAATTGATAAGCTATTGGAATTAAATAATCCAAATTATTGTAGATTTTGATAAGGCCCAATAATTAAATATACTCTTGCGTGAACTGTTTGCCATAATTACACTATTTAAAAAAAATAATTAAATATCCTTTTAAACCTAATATATGAAAGAATGTATTTTATATGGAAGTGGTTAAGATTCGAGTTTGTTTTTGGTCAATTGATCGACGATGCTGTCAAATAATCTGAGATAGGAGGTGATCTCTCTCTATGTACAAGATCATATAGGTCAATTGATCAACTTACCATGAAGTTAACTTCACGATAACTGAATCCATTTTATATATATACTAGTCATCGGACACACATTATGTGCGTGTTTTAATTTTATTTTTATTGAAAAAATAAAAATTTTAAAGACAAATCATGTTTAAAATAAAATAAAGAGATGGTGAGAAGAGACGACTATGGCTTAAACAAAAAAAAATCGATTTAAATTTATAAATTTTTCATTAAGTCGTTTTTGCATATTCTTGTTAAAGATTCATGTTGAGAAACATGAATAGCTAAACAAATGGAATCTAACAATGAGATTCTAAGGGTGTAAACGAGTCGAATCTCAACGAACACCCTAATGCTCAGATTCAGCTCGACTCGAAAAAATTGAGCTCGAATTCGACTAGGATTCGATAAGGAATTTTTTATTTTGCGCCAGATTCGACTCGGATCATTACTCGGACCTACTCGACTCGTTTACAGAACAAGTTACTCATGAGTCTTCAAATCGAGTTTCGAATATAAACAATTTCACTTAATACTGAGTCATTACATACTAAATTGATTGTTGAATTAATGTTTATATATAAAAGTTTTTTACTTTTATTTATGTAAAGAAATTACAAAGAATGTAATACAAATTGACAATCAATTCATTAATTTATTCAAGTAAAAACTTACACAATTTAATACTGCACTTTATAAATTATAAAGATTGATACATATATCACATATTTAGCTTGTTAGTATGGATTAGAACAGTATTCCAATATGATCTATTGAATATGGTTTGAAAAAAAATGAAATACTCGAACCTTAATATGAGCGAACACTAGTATATTCGAATTCGACTAGTGTATCATTAAATAAAAAATGAGTATGTGTGACGCCCCCAAAATAGGTATACATCACCCATTCTGAGTTGCCAAATACATGGTACAGAAACAACTACAAGTTTATTAAAACAATTGTCGTGTAAAATACGACAAATACACAAGTTGTGAGTTTTAATACAATATTGTCTTCTAGACAATATTCACACTCAAATAAGTCCTCATTACATTTACTAATACACTATTTTATAAAATAGTGAGGACTACTAAAATAGCTATCTTTAATCATCACTCCATACCCCGGCTAGTCCCTGTTATATTCTCACCTCCTGAGAAGAAAAATAGAACAACAAGGAAAATGGTGAGCTCAACTAGCCCAATAAAGAATATTATGACTAAGATATATATAACAAATTATCATTAGTCCTCAACAGGAAAAAATTTGATAGAATATAAAAGACAACAAGTTTTAGATCAACAAATACAACGAAAACAACAATTTAGAAGAGTCACGTAGAGAATGAGTTCTACTATCTTCTAAGATTTAAAAGTCCATCATCAATATTTTATCCCTGTAACAACAATCAATATATCTTGAATCAAATATTCATCTTTGCACTACAGGCCAAAGATATTTATTTGTATCACCAGTCGGTCATGTTCATCTCAACACCTGTTCATCTTTGCACTGCGGGCCAAAGATATTCATCAGTTAATCATTCATCTTTGCACTACAAGCCAAAGATATTCAGTAATATCATCATTAAGGACTAAGGATGATGAAAAATATCTTAAAAGGAACGAATCCAATGAGACAAAAGGACAAATGTGACGCCCCCAAAATTAGGTATACATCACCCATCTTGGGTCGCCAAATACATAGTACAATATACAAATACAAACTTAATTATACAACAGTCGTGTAAAATACGACAAAACATAAACTGAGAGTTTTAATAAGAATATTGTCATCTAGACAATATTCAAACACAATGGAGTCCTTATTATATTTATTATCACACTATTTCATAGAATAGTGAGGACTACTAATACACCATCTAGGACCATCACTCTGTTCCCCGACTAGTCCCTTCTACGTTCTCATTTCTTGAAGAGAACAGTGAAAGAAAGGGTGAGCTCAACTAGCCCAGCAAGAAATATTATGACTAAGATAATGCGAATAAATTATCCTTAGCCTTCACAAAGATAACAACCGATAGAATATAATGCATAACAAGTTTTAGATCAAAAGCTGCAGCGAAAATAAGCAATCCATTAAAAGAGTCAAGTAGAGAATAAAATCTACTATCTTTTATGATTTAAAAAGTTTTTCATCACTTTTATCGCTAAGACTCAGCTTAATAAATAATCCACATCATCGAATCACCCCTGCACTACGGCCAAGGATATTCTTTAGTATCTCGACCACGAATTATCCATGCACTACGGCCAAAGATAATCGTGTTTTCATCAACTATCCGATCATGCCATAAAACAATTCATCTTTGCTCCCTTGGTCAAGAGAATCCATAGCCATAATTATACCAAAAGCGCCCATCAATGTACTACGGGCCAATGAAGACTTTTCCACATCATTTTGTAACATTACTGGCCATGATTATACCGAACAATCCCTCGGTCATAATCATACCAAGTCCATCTATGCACTACAAATGCCACAAATGACTTTCAACAAAATATAAACATGATGATGATGACAATGATATAAGAATTCAATAAAACAAGTTCAAGAATTAAGTTATTCAGAACTAATAACGTCAAATTGTCAACATGATACTTTTTGTAAAGTAAAATTCAAGAATGCTCGGAAGAATATTTCCATGAAAAGATACTGGATGAAGCACAAATATTAAGGATATTCCACTAATTTCATGGAGTGTAGAAGTTAAAACTTTAATCAACTGAGTATAATAAATAATGGAATAACAAAAGAAATCACCACGCATGCAGATCAGATGACAAAGTTATTCCAATGAATAATAATAAACGGAACTAGGTCAAAGTGAAATTGCAAGACCGGCTGTGATGTTCCAATGTAATAATAAAGATTGGAATAACAATGTAAATCACCATGCATGCAAAGATTTCGCATGCAGACGAATGGAATAATGAGAAGAATTTCACCAAGTATAGGGTAGCAGCGATATCAAAAGTTATTTTAATGTAATAATAAAGAATGGAATAATGTAAGTTCTCTTCATGAATACAAAAGAAATAATACCCTTTACAGGTACAACAAATAATATCCCCTTACCGTAAAAAGAAATTAGATATAGGAAAAGAAAGTTAGAGACTTCTCTTCTTCTTTATCTCTATAATTTTCTCTCTACAGAGTTTCAAAATTGAATTAAGTAAGAAAATAATTAAGGAATGAGCTTCTATTTATAGAAGAATGGATAGATAGTAACTAACTCATTGAAGCGATTAGATTGATTTACTTTAATCTGATTATCCATATTTAAAGCAAAATCTTTTAAATAAAATATAATATATTCTATTTATAATCTAATAAAACGAATAACTTTATAAAAGATTTTACTATGTAAACACTACGCAGCACTATGTAAACACTATGCATAATAAAATATAATATAATCTAATTATTGTCTAATAAAACGAATAACTTTATAAAAGTATTACATTTTTTATATAAAAGATTTTACTTATTAGCCTAATAAAACGAATAACTTTATAAAAGTATTACATTTTTATATAAAAGTTTTTCTATTTTATTACGTTAATAATACTAATAAAACAAAACTTATAAATCAACAATAATTGAATCAAATAACGTGAGATATTATGCAACAACTATTGTAGCAATAATTAAACAAAACTGAGTGTTTTCTCACGTAAGCATCAATAATCAATATCGTGTGTTACTATGCAACCACGCGTATTACTGTACTTTTACTACCGAGTAGTTCAACAGTTTTAACGGTAAAACTTCCGCCGTTATTTTCATAAAAATATTTTTGTCGTTTTCTCAATCCGACAATAATTTAGATTATAGGGTCCACCAATGATTGCTTGTAGTTATGCGAATATTCCCCGCTAAAATGAATATTCCCCGACCAATCGAATATTATATAACAAACTTGCTTACTTTGCAAAATTTATAAATATTACCCACAACTATAACATTATATCAAATCCACACCATAATATAAAAAAATTATTTCGAGAATATTAAATCTTTATTCATAAAACTGGGTTTCACATCTCTCCTCCTTATAGAATTTCGCCCTCGAAATTTATATACGCATACTGGTATCTTAGAACGGTGAGGATACCTTGACTTCATTTTGATTCTAACTCTTGATGTATAACCTTTGAGTGTTGAATACGATTCTTCTTATCTAAGATTTTAACACGTATCTCCTCAAACGTTAAATTATCCGCTATCTCAAATGGGTTCTAAATTAATAATGTGGTTTTGGGTCGTCCACATATTTACGTAACATCGATACGTTAAAAACGTTATGAACACGCGATATTTTTGGCGGTAAACGAGTCTATAAGCCACGGCTCCTACTCGATCTAGGATTTCAAATGGGCCAATTAAATCGAGGGTTGAGATTTCTTCTTCAAAGAACTCTTGCTTTTAAAATAACGCCTCTTGAACCTTCTTCTTAGTATTCCTCACTCCGAAGTCCAGAGCTTTTGCACGCTTTAACTTTATCGATTAAAGTCGATTCTACTCGTACATTCGTTATCTTCGTGTGGGTCCCTCGAGTCTTTAACTCTATCTTCATCATTTGTAAGTTATAATGAAATGAGTCTTTGTGTTAACAACATCGCACTCAGAACGCACACGATCTTCTACTCAACACGCTACCACCACGTTCATTTCTTCCACGATGATATTGAATGGTACTATCGTAATCTTCAACAATTTCAAGTCAACGTCTTTGGCGATTATATCGTCCGTTTTAAGTAAAGAAATATTTGAGGGTTTAAGAAATGAGTTTTGTATCTTTGGGTCAATACAAAATTCGATTTCACGCTTCTAGGGTAAGCTAGAAGTCTTCAAGAATACGCCAAAGAAATTTATTAATAATAGAAATATCATTAAAAACTGTGACCCTCATCCAAGACTTGGATAAGACGTCACATTGATACTCTATCAACTTGCCATCGTCATTCATGACGCCGCTTTACTGAAAGAAAGTCCGCCGGTGCATTCCACATAAGGAAGTCAACAATGAAAGGATCAGGCTCTTTACTTATGGCTTCGATATAACAATGATTGACTTTTAGTGGTTTGGTTACTTTGAATTCGCATAAGATGAGTTGGCTAGGAGTATGAAAGCTAACCACCTTAAGAAAAGCATGCTGAGTAGTTAACCAATCGTTTCCAAAAATCACATCAAAGGCAAGTATTTTCAAAGAGATAAGATCAACAGGTAACGTGAAAATGTCGATTTGAATCAACAAGATTTATAAACAGTGGAGGTAACGAAGGTTTCTACTAGCGAAGTTTCAACCAATAAGTCAAAGTTTAACTTCTCCAGAGTCAAATTTAAACGTTGAACGCAAGCATGAGAGATAAAATAATGGGTAGAATCGGTATCTTATAAGGTATAGACTTCGCAATTTATAATTAACTAACCCGTGCTAACTTCGTTCGAGTCACTCGCTTTTTGAGAAGTCATGAAAAACGCTTTTCCTGAAACCACCGACTTTGTTTTGTCCGTATCCGCCTTTGGTGCCACCGTCCCAGCTATACTTGACTTTGGTGCACGACAAAATCGAGCTAAATGACTTTCTCTTCTTAAAATTTTGACTTCTATTATCTTGGCCATGATTACTACCGAAGTGGTTACCATTCTTGGCATGATAATTTCCCCCACGATGGTTATCTTTGTTCCGATGGCTATTGCCACCGATACGATTATTATTGTGTTGTTGGTCGTTACCTTTTGGTTGAGCTGACTTAACGATCTCACGTGCTTCATTGCTTATCTCAATATTTTTAGATGTCATTCGCAAACACTGTCACAAAACAAGGGTTAATTAACATAACACATATTATCCCTATACTCTGACCGACCAATTAAATACCACATAAACATATGTAGGTCATACTAGCGAAGGAATTCCCCGTCTCTCCCCTCCTAGTTCTTGTCTCACATCTTAGTCTGGGATCATATCCCTAAGCTTTGATACCAACTGTGATGCCCCCAAAATTAGGTATACATCACCCATCTTGGGTCGCCAAATACATAGTACAATATACAAATACAAACTTAATTATACAACAGTCATGTAAAATACGACAAAACATAAACTGAGAGTTTTAATAAGAATGTTGTCATCTAGACAGTATTCAAACACAATGGAGTCCTCATTATATTTATTATCACACTATTTCATGAATAGTGAGGACTACTAATACACCATCTAGGACCATCACTGCTTCCCGACTAGTCCCTGCTACGTTTCTCATTTCTCAAGAGAATAAAGTGAAAAAAAAGGTGAGCTCAACTAGCCCAAAGAAGAAATATTATGACTAAGATAATGCAGAATAAATTATCCTTAGCCTTCAACAGTATAACAACTGATAGAATATAATAGATAACAAGTTTTAGATCAAAAACTACAGCGGAAATAAGCAATCCATTAAAAGAGTCAAGTAGAGAATAAAATCTACTATCTTTTATGATTTAAAAAGTTTTTCATCACTTTTATCACTGAGACTTAGCTTAATAAATAATCCACATCATCGAATCACCCCTGCACTACGGCCAAGGATATTCTTTAGTATCTCGACCACGAATTATCCATGCACTACGGGCCAAAGATAATCGTATTTTCATCAACGGTCCTGATCATGCCATAAAACAATTCATCTTTGCTCCCTTGGCCGAAGAGAATCCATAGCCATAATCATACCAAAAACTGTCCATCAATGCACTACGGGCCAATGAGGACTTTTTCCACATCATTTGTAACATTACGGTCATGATTATACCGAACAATCCCTGGTCATAATCATACCAAGTCCATCTATGCACTACAGGCCACAGATGACTTTCAACAAAATATAAACATGAGGATGATGACAATGATATAAGAATTCAATAAAACAAGTTCAAGAATTAAGTTACTCAGGAATTAATAACGTCCAAATTGTCAACATGATACTTCTTTGTAAAGTAAAATTCAAGAATGCTCAGAAGAATATTTCTATGAAAAGATACTGGATGAAACACAAATATCAAGGATATTCCACTAATTTCATGGAGTATAGAAGTCAAAACTTTAACCAACCGAGTATAATAAGGAATGGAATAACAAAAGAAATCACCGTGCATGCAGGTGCTTGCATAGAAAAGTTATTCCAATGTAATAATAATAACGAAACCAGTCGGGCCAAATTCGCGAAGCTGAGGATGTTCCAATGAGAATAATAAAGAATGGAATAACAACGAAATCACCATGCATGCAGTACTTGCATGCAGAGCGAATGGAATAATGTAAGAATTTCACCAAGTATAGGGTAGCAGCATATCTGAGTTATTTCAATAGAATAATAAAGAATGAAATAATGAAGTTCACTTCATGAATACAAAAGAAATAATACCCTTACGGGTACAACAAATAATATCCCTCACAGTAAAAGAAATTAGATATAGGAAAAGAAAGTTAGCGAGACTTCTCTTCTTCTCTCTCTATAATTTTCTCTCAGAGTTTCAATTGAATTCGTAAGAAAATAATGAAGGAATGAGCTTTTATTTATATAGAAGAATGAATTGATCAGATAGTAATTAACTCATGAGCGGTCCAGATTGATTTACTTTAATCTGACGGTCCATATTTAAAGCAAAATCTTTTAAATAAAATATAATATATTATATTTATAATCTAATAAAATGAATAACTTTATAAAAGATTTTACTTATGAAAATACTATACGCAGCACTTTATGCAAATACTATGCATAATAAAATATAATATAATCTAATTATTGTTCAATAAAACGAATAACTTTATAAAAGTATTACATTTTATATAAAAGATTTTACTTATTAGCCTAATAAAACGAATAACTTTATAAAAGTATTACATTTTTTATATAAAGTTTTTCCATTTTTTATTACGTTAATAATACTAATAAAACAAAACTTATAAATCAACAATAATTGAATCAAATAACGTGAGATACTATGCAACAATTACTGTAGCAATAATTAAACAAAATTGAGTGTTTTCTCACGTAAACATCAATAATCAATACCCGTGCTACTTTTACGCAACCACGATATTATCTTTATCTTTTACTACTAAGAGTAGTTCAGCAATTTTAACGGTAAAACTTCTTAGTTATTTTCATAAAAAATATTTTTATCGTTTTCTCAATCCGACAATAATTCTGTTGTGGGGTCCACCAATGATTGCGCCGTTGTACGAATATTCCCTGCTAAAATTAATGAATATTCCCCGACCAATCGAATATTATATAACAACTTGCTTACTTTGCAAAATTTATAAATATTACCCACAACTATAACATTATATCAAATCCACACCATAATATAAAAAAAATTATTTCGAGAAAATTAAATCTTTATTCATAAAATTTGGGGTTTCACAACAAATATTAGAGATTCGTATTACAGTTTATCAAAATTCAATAATACTCCATAATAACCGAATATGAAGCAGAATTCTAAAAATGAAGATCAAAAAATGGATACAATCAAAGATAGTAACCATAATAGACATTTTGGATAAAAAGGAAAATTTTTATTTTTAGGTGAATAGTGTCGTAATGTCGTGAATAATTGTCGGTATACGTGAATAAGGTCAGGTATCGTGAATAAGAACTCCCGACACAAAAGGTTTTAAATTTGATAAAAGTTCGGACCAATATTTAAGCATAATGATATTGAAGAAAATAATATCATTTTCAAGAAAATAATATCCCTTACTCTCAAAATAATGAAGCTTCTTAACCTAATATCGGATGTAAAAGTTCAAGGAAACTCACCTTTGAATAAGTAACTCTCAAAGTATATAAATACTCACAAAAATACGCTCGATAATATAGAGAGAAAGAAAACTTGTTTCTGGTGTGATTTTCAATTCTAACCTAAGCGCCTATTTATAGAAAAATGCTAGAACGCTATAGGAGACTAAATAATAAAATAATAATATTTTTATTCAATCTTCTACACACACCTTGTTGAAAAATCAAGCATGCCATCTTGGAAGAAAAAAAATAGTAGCCCACATGTTTTTAAACAAAAGTGGGTCCCACCCATAAATTTAATAAAAATTATTTTATTTTTTGAAACATCAACAATTCATAGAAAATAGTCCGTTTATCAAAAAAATACAAATTTTATGTCCATTCCGCATGAAATCGAATTCTCTACAACTTTGCAGAAGAAAGTTTTTCCAAATTCCCAACAGAAAATATCTGAAATCCACAAACGGATGATTTTTAACACCTTTTAAAATTCATAACAAATCATGCGTTAATTTTTAACGGTTCAATATTTGTGGACATATACCAAACTTATATATGTATAACATATCCAAAAATCACAACGATCCAACGGTCGGATTAAAATTAAAACTCACGCAATAGAGCTTTAAGAACACTGGTTTGCTTTTTAATACCTCCAATCCGACAAAATACTGATAAAACACCTCAACAATAAATCCTTCATTTATAACCACATAAATAAATCCATCATTTATATCCACATCAAATAAATATTTTCTTATCATATAAATTAATAATTAAATATTCACAAATAATATTACGTAATCAATAATAATAATGACAGGACGCATAGCTTCCCTCAGAAAGAGGGGCTTTCAATAAGGATTTCTCCTTCTTTGGCAATTGATTAGATTATCTAACCTTTCCTCGATGTAACTCTCTAGACATTGTCAATAATGTTATCTAATAATATTAGTCATATAATATAAATTATTGATATGATAATGGGAAATACTATGCATTGACAATTATTGAACAACAATAATATTAAATATCAATGCAAAGAATTAATGAATCAATAACATAAAAATATTAAGCAAGTAATTATTGTGACAATTATTGAGTAAAGGCTTTTACGTAAGAATCAATAATTCAAAAATATTATGTAATACCGTGTCTTCTTGTATGCAACCACGCGCGACATCTTTGTATTTTAACCACCGGGTAATCCAGCGATTGTTAACGGTAATAATTGTAGATTATTTATAACAAATCATTTTTGTCGTTTTCCTTCATCCAACCGTTTTCCGTTATGGGGCCCACAAATGGCTGCGCCATCGTACGAATATTCTTCGACAACAAGAATATTCCACGACCAAATGAATATTCCCCGACAACAATGAATATTTTATAACAATTTGCTTATTTTGTAAAATTTGCACATTTCACCTATAACCAAAACATTATTTCAAATTACCACCATATTATTCACAATAATAATTAGAGAAAATTCGATTTTATTTATAAAAAGTTGGGGTCTTATAGTATGGATCAGATTCGACTTAAATCAACTTCTAATTCGAGTTTTGAATCATATTTTTAAATCGATCTCAAGTCGAGCACGGAGCTACTCGACTCGACTTACACCCCTTTATGAGATGAAGTGTTTTCTCATATATAATATGAAGTATGTTAGACAACATATATATATATATATATATATATATATATATATCCTTACAATTTTTTAGTCATGCATATTTCTTGTAGACACTAGACATTTTGTTTTTATGTTACTAACTATGTAGGAGGGCAAAAACGTCTTTTTTACACTCCAGAAATAACCATGGAGGACCACAACATAAAAATCTAAACACGGAGACATCCCCGTGGAACATTAAATCAAACTTGGAGATCAACCCTAAGGAAAAGAAAACATGACAGCAATCAAACCCTAGATACAACCCCGAAGGACAACCAAAAGCCCTGTCAACCTTGGAGACAACTGTAAGACCCCACTTTTTTTTGAATAAAAATGAATTTTCTATAATTATCATTTTTGAATATTATGGAATGAATTTGATATAATAGTTGTGGGTAGTATTTATAAATTTTGCAAAGTATGCAAGTTGTCATATTATATTCGATTAATTGGGAAAATATTCTTTTTGTCGAGAATATCCAAATGCATTGAGACCAGATAATCATTGGTGGACCCCACAATGTATTATTATCGGATTGAGAAAATGACAAAAATATTTTATTGAAAATAACGGCGGAAGTTTTACTGAATTAATCTTTGTTGAACTACTCGGTAGTAAAAATACAGTAATATGTGTGGTTGCATAGTAGCACACGGTATTAATTATTGATGCTTACGTGAGAAGTCACTCAATTTTCCTTATTATTTGGATCCTCATTTACCCATTTTAATTAATAATTGGTAGAAAGTTGTGTAAATATTATGGGACCCATATGTGATTAAGAGATGTTGGGGGGAGGGGGACACGTGGGACCCACGTTGAAAGAAAGAAAATGGGTGGGGAGGGAATCTTGAAAATTTACTAAAGTGGTGGTATTTTTTCAAATAACATGTGATATATATATATATATATATATTTATATTATATTTTGTTTTATTATATAATTATAAATAGAATATATTATATTTTATTTAAAAATTTTGCTTTAATTATGAATGAAGTTAGATTAAAGTAAATCGATCTCGACCGTTTCATGGATTGGTTCTTATGCATTCCATTTTTCTATAAATAGAAGCTCATTCCTTCATTATTTTCTTATTTAATTCTTGAACTCTAGAGAGAGAAATTATAGAGAGAAAAGAAGAAGAAATTAAAAGTCTTTATTATTATTACATTGGAACATCACATGCGTGTGTTTTACAGGACCGGTTCCATTATTTAGTATTCGTTAGAATAACGCGCTACATGCCAAGAAACCGCATGCATGGTGATTTCATTGTTATTCCATTCTTTATTATTACTCGTTGGAACATCCGCTTGGGTAATTTTTACTTTGACCTAGTTCCGTTATTTATTATTCTATTGGAATAACCTGTCTATGCGAAGTACCGTATGCATGGTGATTTCTTTTGTTATTCCATTCCTTATTATACTCGGTTGGTTAAAATTTTGACTTCTATACTCCATAAAATTAGTGGAATATCCTTGATATTTGCGCTTCATCCAATATCTTTTCATGGAAATATTCTTCTGAGCATTCTTGAATTTTACACCACAAAATAATATCTTGTTGATAATTTGGACATTATTAGTTCCTGGACAAATTAATTCTTGAAGTTGTTTTATTGAATTCTTATATCATTGTCATCATCCTCATGTTTATAATTTTTTTTAAAGTCATCTGTGGCCTATAGTGCATAGATGGACTTGGTATGATTATGACCAGGGATTATTCGGTATAATCATGACCGTAATGTTACAAATGATGTGGTAAAGTCCTCATTGGCCCGTAGTGCATTGATGGTGAGTTGTTGGCATGATCATGAATTATTGATGAATACACAAATATCCTTCGCCCAGTAGTGCATGGAATTTGTGGTCGTGACCTAAGGAATATCCTTGGTCGTAAGTAGTGAGGATGATGTGGATTATTTATTAAATGAGTCTCAGCGATAAAAGTGATGAAAAACTTTTAAATCATAAAAGATAGTAGATTTTATTTCTACTTGACTTTTTAAATGGATTGCTTGTTCATTAAGCAGCTTAAACTTGATGTCTATTGTATTTTATCGGTTTAACATTGTTGAAGACTAATGATAATTTATTCGCATTATCTTAGTCATAATATTTCTTCTTTGGGCTAGTTGAGCACACCCTTTCTTTCACCGTTCTCTTCGTGAAATGAGAACGTAATGAACGAACGAAGTCGGGGAGCGGAGTGTGATCCGATGATGATAGCATTAGTAGTCCTCACTATTCGGTTAGATAGTGTGACAATAAATGTATGGAGGACTTATTTGTGTTTGAATACTGTCTAGATGACAATATTCGAGTTAAAACTCATTGTATATATTTTGTCGTATCTTACACGACTGTTGTATAATTAAGTTGTATTTGAATTTTGTACCTTGTAAGTGGCGACCCAAGATGGGTGATGTATACCTAATTTTGGGGGCGTCACAGTTGGCCTGGAGTCTTTAATTCTACCTCCATCCTTTATAAGTCATACAAAATGGGCTTTTGCGTTGACAATATTGCACTCGTACTCACATGCGATCTTCTACTCAATGCGTCAGCTACTACGTTCGCCTTTCCAGGATGATATTGAATAGTGTGATCGTAATCTTTCAATAGCTCAAGCCAACGTCATTGCCACATGTTGAGTTCTTTTTGGGTGAACAAATATTTGAGGTTTTTATGGTCCATATAAATCTCCACTTTCTCCCCATCCAGATCATGAGTAAGATAATTCCTCTCATATTCTTTGAGTTGTCGCGAGGCATAGGCTATGACTTTCCCATGTTGCATGAGAACACATCCTAACCCTTTGCCTGAAGCATCGCTGTATATAACAAATCCATCCGAACCAGATGGTATTTCCAGAACAGGTGCCGAAATGAGTCTCCTCTTGAGCTCTTGGAAACTCTTCTCACATTCTTCGGTCCATACAAATTTTGTATCTTTCCGAGTCAACTGAGTTAACGGAGTAGCGATTCGAGAAAATCCTTCCACGAATCTCCGATAATAACCATTTAAGCCCAAAAGTGCGTCTTGATCCACCGACTTGATTGCTCCAACTTTTTATTGCTTCAATCTTGGCCGTCAACAGATACTCCATGTTTTGACACCACGTGCCCAAGGAATGCTACTTTCTTAATCCAGAACTCGCATTTCTTCAGCTTGGCATATAGCTTGTTGTCACGAAGTCTTTGAAGTATCAGCTTCAAATGGTGCTCATGATCTTCACGGCTTTTGGAATAGATGAGGATGTCATCAATAAAAACAACAACGAACTGATCCAAATATTCCTTGAATATGCGGTTCATCATATCCATGAAAGCAGCAGGAGCATTAGTTAATCCAAAAGACATGACTAAGAATTCATAATGCCCGTACCGAGTCCTGAAGGCAGTCTTTGGAATGAAACCGATGTATAATAATTCCTATAGTTGGACTTTTAACTGCCATCTTAAATACTGCCATAAAACAAGGGTTAATTAAACAAATTAACATGTCACATAATATCCCTATATTATGACCGACCAAGAAATAAGCTTAGGTAGGACATACTAGCAAAGGGTTTACTCATCTCTCCCCTCCTAGTTCTATTCCCCGATCTCCACTAGAGATCATATCCCTAAGCTCTGATGCCAACTGTGACGCCCCCAAAATAGGTATACAACACCCATTCTGAGTCGCCATAATACATGGTACAGAAAGAAAACTACAACTTCACTATAACAATTGTCGTGCAAAATACGACAACACATACTGTGAGTTTAAATACAACTATTGTCTTCTAGACAATATCCACAACCAAATAAGTCCTTAATACATTTATTAATACACTATTTTACAAAATAGTGAGGACTACTAAAATAACTATCTTGAATCATCACTCCATACCCCGGCTAGTCCCTGCTATATTCTCACCTCCTGAGAAGAAAAATGGAACAACAAGGAAAAGGGTGAGCTCAACTAGCCCGATAAAAATATTATGACTAAGATAATATACAACAAATTATCATTAGTCCTCAACAGGAAAAATCGATATAATACAATAACAAACAAGTTTTAGATCGGTAAATGCGTGGAAACAACAATCCATTAGAAGAGTCACGTAGAGAATGAGTTCTACTATCTTCTAAGATTTAAAAGTCCATCATCAATATTTTATCCCTGTAACAACAATCAATATTCATCTTTTCACTACAGGACAAAGATATTCATTTAAATCACCAGTTGGTCATGTTCATCTCAACACCTGTTCATCTTTGCACTACGGGCCAAAGATATTCATCAGTTAATCATTCATCTTTGCACTACAGGCCAAAGATATTCAGTAGTATCATCATTTAGGACTGAGGATGATGAAAAATATTTTTTAAAGTAACGAATCCAGTGAAACAAAATGACAAGGATTAAGGATTAAGGATTAAGGATTCGTACTTTAGGTTGTACAAATTCAAAAATACTCCATAATAAATAATTATGGGCCAAACTTTAAGAATGAAGATCAAAACATGGATACAATCAAAGCTAGTAACCATAATAGACATTTTGGATAAAAAGAAAAATTTTCATTTTTGATTGAATGAATAAAGTAAATGATTCGTGAATAGTGCCGTATATGTGAATAGTAATCCCGACACAAAAAGTTCCAAATTTGATAAAAGTTCAACCAATATTTTGGCATAATGATATTGAAGAAAATAATACCATTTGCGGAAAGAAATAACATCCCTTACCTCAAAATAACCGTATCTTCGATTGAATTTTGCATATAGATCTTGTGAAACTTGCACAGTATAGCAACACTCAAAGTATACTCACAAGAATACATTTCGATAATATAGAGAGAAAAGAGAAAACTTGTTTCTGGTGTAATTTTCAATTCTAATCTAGCCCTCTATTTATAGGAAAATACTAGAACGCCAAAGGAGACTAAATTATTAAAATAATATTATTATTAATCAAACTTCTATGCACACTCACCAACCAAGACTAGCACCTCAATTCTAAAAATAATTCCAGCAGCCCACATGTTTGAATCACAAAAGTGGGTCCCACCCATAATTTAATAAAAATTATTTTATTTTCTGAAACTTCAACAATTCATAGAAAATAGACCGTTTATCAAAAAAATACGAATTTTATGTCCATTCTGCCTGAAATCGAAATCTCTACAACTTTGTAGTTTTGAGTTTTTCCAAATTCCAAACCAAAAATATCTGAAATCCACAAACGGATGATTTTTAATACTTCCGGTCACCAAAAACCCGATAAAACACCTCGGCATTAATTCCTTCAATTATATCCACATAAAATAAATAAATCCATCATTTATATCAAATAAATATTTCATTATCATATAAATCAATAAATAATTATTCACAAATAATATTACGAGAATCACAATTATGACAACAGTAGTTTCAGGAAAGAGGGCTTTCCAATAAGGATTTCTCCTTACTGTCGCGCAATTAGATGACCTAACCTCTCCTTGACATCTAGACATTGCCAATAATGTTATCTAATAATATTATTCAAATAATATGAATTATTGACTTGATAATGAAATCACATGCGATGACAATTATTGAACAACAATAATATAAAATATCAACGCAGCAATTATTGAATCAATAAAATATAATATTGAACAGTAACTACTGTAACAATTATTGAGTTGTGCCTTCTTATGTAAGGATCAATAATTCAAAATCTTGTCTGCAATCTGGTGTCTTCTTGCGTGCAACAACGCGTAGACATCGTATTTTAACCACCGTGTAATCCAACGGTGTTAATTCAGAATAACTACGCTGATTATTTATAAAAACACATACTTGTCGTTTTCCTTCATCCAACCGCTTTTTTTCGTTATGGGGCCCCTGATTGGTTGCTTGTAGTAAATGCACGAATATTCCTCGACAAGCAAGAATATTCCACGACCAAACGAATATTCTCCGACAACAATGAATATTTTATAACCACTTGCTTATTTTGAAAAATTTGCACATCTCACCCATAACCAAAATATTATATCAAATTAACACCTTATTATTTACAATAATAATAATTAGAGGAAATTCAATTTTATTTATAAAAAGTTGGGGTCTTACACATTACTTGTATGGGGGAAAAGTGGAGATCTTTACGGATCATAAAAGCCTCAAATATTTCTTCACTCAAAAGGAACTCAACATGCGACAACGACGTTGGCTTGAAGCATTGAAGGATTATGATCATACCATCCAATATCATCCCGGAAAAGTTTAAGCGTGGTAGTTAGCGCATTGAGTAGAAGATCATATCGCGAATCACGAGTCTTGATATTGTCAACGAAAGGCCCATTTTGTATGACTTGCAAAGGATGGAGATAGGGATAAAGACTCCAGGGACCCACGTGATGATAGTGAATATACGAGTAGAACCGACTTTAATTGATAATTTAAAGCTGCTCAAACTACAGACTTGGAGCTGATGCGTATGAGGAAGAAAAGCAAGAAGGTCTTTATCTTGGGAAGCAAGAATTGATGAAGAAGAAATACTTGAGTCAACTCCGGACTTTTTGTGTTCTAACGATTACGATTTGAAGTATAAAATCATGATG
Organism: Panax ginseng; assembly: GCA_020205605.1. NCBI lineage: Eukaryota > Viridiplantae > Streptophyta > Magnoliopsida > Apiales > Araliaceae > Panax > Panax ginseng. Next base: position 125,870,037 of record CM035135.1, on the reverse strand, counting down.
GAGGCACACAACACACCGCTTGCAATCCATCTTGGGAGTACCAAAATGTATCGTGATCTTCTTCATACATTTTGGTGGAGCAAATATGAAGAGAGAATATTTGTTTATCTCAAGGTGTCTAACTTGTCAACAAGTCAAGGCGGAGCATCAAGTACCAAAAGGTCCATTACAACCACTTGAAATTCCAGAATGGAAGTAGGAGCACATTACCATGGACTTCGTTACTGGTCTTCCCAAGGTTTCCCAAGGCATAGATGCAATTTGGGTCATTGTTGATAGATTGACCAAGTCTGCTCATTTCTTACCAATACGAGAAACTTATACACTTGAACGTCTTGCTCGTATGTACATAAACGAGATTGTAAGATCGCATGGTATGCCAAAGTATCCATAGTTTTCGATCGAGACCCAAGATTCACTTCACGATTTTGGGTTAGTTTGCAAAAAGCTATGGGCACGGATTTACGATTTAGTTCGGCATATCATCCTCAGACGGACGGATAATCAGAGAGGACTAGTCAAACTCTTGAAGATTTATTAAGACTTTGTGTCCTTGATTTCAAAGGAAGTTGGGACAAGTTCTTACCGTTGGTGGAGTTTTCATACAACAACAGTTATCAAGCAAGTATTGGCATGGCTCCATTCGAGGCGTTGTATGGAAGAAAGTGTCGTTCTCCAGTATGCTGGGATGAGGTGGGTGAAGCAACATTGTTGGGACCGGATTTGGTACGTATGACTACGGAAAAGATTCAAACGATTCGACAACGTATAAAAACCTCACAAGATCGACAAAAGAGTTATGCTTATCTTCATCGAAAGGACGTGGAATTCGATATTGGAGATCATGTGTTGTTACGTGTTGCTCCATGGAGAGGAGTTACGAGATTTGAAAAGAGAGGAAAGCTCAATCCTCGATTCATTGGCCCATTTTTAATCCTCGATCGGATAGGAACTGTGGCCTATAGACTCGCTTTACCGTCAAGTATGTCTCGTGTTCATAATGTTTTTCATATATCCATGTTACGTAAATATGTGGAAGACCCGAACCACATTATTGAGTTGGAACCGGACGAAATAGCAAAAGATTTAACGTATGAAAAGGTTCCTGTTCAAATCTTGGATAATAAGGAACATATTCTACGCTCCAAAGTTATACCTCAAGTCAAAGTTTTGTGGAGAAACCACGATGTTGAGGAAATGACCTGGGAGTTAGAATCTGAAATGAAATCAAGGTATCCTTATCTCTTCGACATACCAGGTATGTACCCTAATTTCGAGGGCGAAATTTCATAAGAATGGGAGATTGTAAGACCCCACTTTTTTTTGAATAAAAATAAATTTTCTATAATTATCATTTTTGAATATTATGGAATGAATTTGATATAATAGTTGTGGGTAGTATTTATAAATTTTGCAAAGTATGCAAGTTATCATATTATATTCGATTGGTCGAAAAATATTCTTTTTGTCGGGAATATCCGTACGACGGTACAATCATTGGTGGACCCCACAACAGAATAATTGTCGGATTGAGAAAATGACAAAAATATTTTATTGAAAATAACGACGGAAGTTTTACTGCTAATATCTTGTTTAACTACTCAGTAAAAAAATCTGAATCTGGCGTGGTTGCATAAGTAATACACCAGTATTAATTATTGATGCTTACGTGTGAAGTCACTCAATTTTGCTTATTATTTGGATCCTCATTTACCCATTTTAATTAATAATTGGTAGAAAGTTGTGTAAATATTATGGGACCCACATGTGATTAAGAGATGTTGGGGGGAGGGGGACACGTGGGACCCACGTTGAAAGAAAAAAAATGGGTGGGGAGGGAATCTTGAAAATTTACTAAAGTGGTGGTATTTTTTCAAATAACATGTGATAATATATATATATATTTATATTATATTTTGTTTAATTATATAATTATAAATAGAATATATTATATTTTATTTAAAGGATTTTGCTTTAATTATGGACTGTCAGATTAAAGTAAATCGATGCGGACCGATTCATGGATTCAAGTTCTTATGCATTCCATTTTTCTATAAATAAGCTCATTCCTTCATTATTTTTTTACGAATTCACTGAACTCTAGAGAGAGAAATTATAGAGAGAAAGAAGAAGAGTTTTCTGCTACTTAACTACTCTTATATTCAGTTCTTTCACGATAAGGGATATTATTTCTTTTATTCATGAAGAGAACTTACATTATTCCATTTCTTTATTATTACATTGGAATAACTCAGATAATATCTGTGAGCTACCCTATACTTGGTGACATTCTTCTTCTATTATTCTGCTTTTTATTATTTCTTTAGAACATCTTGTGCGTGTATTTTACCTTTGGACTCGGTTAAAATCTTTATTATTATTACTTTGGAACATCCTGTCGTGTGTTTTACAGGACACGGTTAAAATCTTTATTATTATTACATTGGAACATCCTATCTGTGTGTTTTACAGAACACGGTTCCGTTATTTAGTGATACTGTTGGAATAACTTCACGCATCACGTATCGCATGTATGGTGATTTCGTTGTTATTCCATTCTTTATTATTACATTGGAACATCCCATCGGTGCGAATTTACTTTGACTGGTTCCATTATTTATTATTCTATTGGAATAACTTTCATACATCACAATACCGCGTGTATGGTGATTTCTTTTGTTATTCCATTCCTTATTATACTCGGTTGGTTAAAGTTTTGACTTCTATACTCCATGAAATTAGTGGAATATCCTTGATATTTGCGCTTCATCCAATATCTTTTCATGAAAATATTCTTCTGAGCATTCTTGAATTTTACACCACAAAACAATATCTTATTGACAATTTGGACATTATTAGTTCCTAGATAAATTAATTCTTGAAGTTGTTTTATTGAATTCTTATATCATTGTCATCATCCTCATGTTTATAATTTTTTTTAAAGTCATATGTGGCCTATAGTGCATAGATGGACTTGGTATGATTATGACCAGGGATTATTCGGTATAATCATGTAATAAGTAATGTTACAAATGATGTGGTAAAAGTCCTCATTGGCCCGTAGTGCATTGATGGACAGTTGTTGGCATGATCATGACCATTGATGAATACACAAATATCCTTGGCCTGTAGTGCATGGAATTTGTGGTCGTGACCCTAAGGAATACCCTTGGCCGTAGTGCAGGGATGATGTGGATTATTTATTTAGCTGAGTCTCAGTGATAAAAGTGATGAAAAACTTTTTAAATCATAAAAGATAGTAGATTTTATTCTCTACTTGACTTTTTAAATGGATTGCTTGTTCCGCTGCAGTTAAACTTGATGTCTATTGTATTTTATCAGTTTAACATTGTTGAAGACTAATGATAATTTATTCTGCATTATCTTAGTCATAATATTTCTTGTTGGGCTAGTTGAGCTCACCCTTTCTTTCACTGTTCTCTTCAGAAAATGAGAACGTAGCGGGGACGAGTCGGGGAACGGAGTGACAGTCCAGATGATAGCATTATTAGTCCTCACTATTCAGTTACATAGTGTGACAATAAATGTATGGAGGACTTATTTGTGTTTGAATATTATCTAGATGACAATATTCGAGTTGAAACTCATTGTATATATTTTGTCGTATCTTACACGATTGTTGTATAATTAAGTTGTATTTGAATTTTGTACCATGTAAATGGCGACCCAAGATGGGTGATGTATACCTAATTTTGGGGGCGTCACAACAACCCCTGGAAGGGCAAAACTGTAAGACCCCAAATTTTATGAATAAAGATTTAATTTTCTCGAAATATTTTTTTTTGAATATTATGGTGTGGATTTGATATAATGTTATGGTTGTGGGTAATATTTATAAATTTTGAAAAGTAAGCAAGTTGTTATAAAATATTCGATTCGTCGGGGAATATTCGTTTTAACAGGAAATATTTGTACGACGGTACAATCATTGGTGGACCCCACAACGAAATTATTATCGGAATGAGAAAATGACAGAAATATCTATTTATAAAAATAACGGCGAAAGTTTTACCGTTAAACTGTTGAAATACCCGGTGGTAAAAATACAGTAATACGCGTGGTTTACATAGTAACATGGTATTGATTATTGATGTTTACGTGAGAAGTCACTCAATTTTATTCAATTGTTGCTACAGTAATTGTTGCATCATATCTCTCATATTATTGATTCAATTATTGTCACAGTATCATCTGCATAATATTTTATATTATTAAATCAATAATTGAGACGACAAAGTTATTCATATTATTATTTACAATTTGACAATGTCTAGAAGTTCTGTCAAGGAGATGTTAGGTCATCTAATTGCGCGCCAATAGGGAGAAATCCTTATCGGAAAGCCCCCTCTTTCCTGGGAACGATCTGGTTGTAAATATTGCGAGTTATAATAATGATAAATAAATGTTGTTAAAAACATTGAGGAGATTTTTATGAAGTATTTGATGTAAATTTTGCTTATTATATGGACCACCATTTACCCATTTTTCAAAATAATCGGTAAAAAGTTATATATATATATATATATGAACAAAATATATTATATATATATATATATATATAATATGTTTTGTTCATATATATATATATATATGTGTGTGTGTGTGTGTGTGTGTGTGTGCGTGTGTGACGCCCCCAAAATAGGTATACATCACCCATCTTGGGTCGCCAAATACATGGTACAAAATTCAAATACAACTTAATTATACAACTGTCGTGTAACATACGACAAAACATAAGCTGAGAGTTTTAAAACGAATATTGTCTTCTAGAAAATATCCACACTCAATGGAGTCCTCATTACAATTATCATCACAATATTTTACAGAATAGTGAGGACTACTAATGCACCATATCGGACCATCACTCCGTTCCCCGACTAGTCCCGGCTACGTTCTCATTTCCTGAAGATAACAATGAAAGCAAAAGGGTGAGCTCAACTAGCCTAGTAAGAAATATTATGACTAAGATAATGCAGAATAAGTTATCGTTAGCCTTCAACAATGTTAAATTGAAAGAATATAATAGACAACAAGTTTAACTGCAGCAAAACAAACAATCCATTAGAAGAGTCAAATAGAGCATGATATCTACTATCTTCTATGATTTAAAAAAAAATTCATCAACTTTATCGCTGAGACTTAGCTTAATAAATAAACCACATAATCGAATCATCCCTGCACTACGGGCTAAGGATATTCATGTAATCATCAATGGTCATGATTATACCGATTAATCCCTGGTCATAATCATACCAACAACTATCCATCAATGCACTACATGCCAATGAGGATTTTTACCACATCATTTGTAACATTACGGGTCATGATTATACCGAATGATCCCTAGTCATAATCATACCAATCAACAGTCCATCTATGCACGTAAGCCAAAGATGACTTTCATCACAATATAAACATGAGGATGATAACAATGATATAAGCATTAATCAAACGAAATCAAGGATAATTATTAAAGACTTTAAATTTATCCAGAGTTTAAAAATATCCAAATTGTCAACATGATACTGCTTTGTAAGGAAAAATTCAAGAATGATATCCATGTATCAAAATAATTTGGACATAAAAAAAATAAATTTTTTGGTGAATAGTACCCCGTGAATAGTACTTCGTGAATAGTACCCCGACATAAAAAGTGCCCCAAATACCCGAGTGAATAATATTTGAGTGAATAGTAACTCGTGAATAGTACCCCGAATACCCGAGTGAATAATATTCTAGTGAATAGTAACTGGGTGAATAGTAACCCGTGAATAGTACCCCGGGTGAAAATATTGATATTTAATAAGAAAGTTCATATCAATATTCTAATGAAACGATACTGGATGAAGCGCAAAACTCAAGGATATTCCACTAATTTCAAGGATTATAGAAGCAATACTTACCATAGTAAGTTCAGATTTAAGAATATGAAAAGAAATAATATACGAAATTGCAATGGATTTTCACGCGTAAATACATGCTAAGACGTAATCGCGTGAGCGGAGTTATTCGACATATTAAAGGATGAATACAAAAAATAGTATTCCTTATGAATACGAAAAAAAGTAATACCCTTACTTAATAAAAAAAGAAATAACACCCCTTACCTTAGTAGAAGACTGGATACTGCAATAGTGAAGTAGCAAAATACTCTTCTTCATGCTCTCTATAGTTTCTCTTGTGAGTCTCAGTGAATTGCTGAGAATGAAAGAAGAATTAAGCTTTTATTTATAGGAGAATGGACTAAATAGTAACTGATTCATGAACGGTCCAAATTGATTTACTGTGAGACCCCAGATTTTATAAATAAAGATTTAAATTTCTCGAAATATTTTTTTTGAATATTATGGTGTGGATTTGATATAATGTTATAGTTGTGGGTAGTATTTGAAAATTTTGCAAAGTATGCAAGTTGTCATATTATATTCGATTGGTCGGGAAATATTCTTTGTGTCGGAGAATATTCGTACGATGGAAAATCATTGGTGGACCCCACAACGGAATTATTGTCGGATTGAGAAAACGACAAAAATATTTTATTGAAAATAACGGCGGAAGTTTTACCGTTAAAACTGTTGAACTACTCGGTAGTAAAAAGTACGATGTCTGGCGCTGTGGTTGCATAGTAGTAATACGGTATTGATTATTGATGTTTACGTGAGAAGTCGCTCAGTTTTGTTCAATTATTGCTACAGTAGTTGATGCATAGTATCTCACGTTATTTGATTCAATTATTGTTGATTTATAAGTTTTGTTTTATTCGTATTATTAACGTAATAAAAGCGAAACATCTTTTATATAAAATGTAATACTTTTATAAAGTTATTCATTTTATTAAAGCTAATAGTAAAATATTTTTATATAAAAGCAGAATACTTTTATAAAGTTATTTGTTTTATTAGACAATAATTAGAATATATTATATTTTATTATGCATAGTGTTTCGTATATAGATCTCTGCGTAGTGTTTGCGTAGTAAAATCTTTTTATAAAGTTTTTCGTTTTATTAGATTATAAATAGAATATATTATATTTTATTTAAAAGATTTTGCTTTAAATATGGACCGTCAGATTAAAGTAAATCAATCTGGACCAGATTCATGGATTAGTTCTTATGCATTCCATTTTCCTATAAATAGAAGCTCATTCCTTCATTATTTTTCTTACGAATTCATTTGAAACTCTAGAGAGAAAATTATAGTAAAAAAGAAGAAAAGTATTTTGCTACTTCCCTACTCTTATATTAGGTTTTTCTTTTACGGTAGTGAGGGTGTTATTCTTTCTTATTCATGAAGAGAACTTACATTATTCCATTCTTTATTATTACATTGAAATAACTTAGGTAAAAGTGGCATACCCTATACATAACTTTGATATCACGCATGAGATACCTATACTTAGTGAAATCCTTATGTTATTTCATTCTTTATTATTACGTTAGAATAACCTGTGATGCTGTGGTTTACCTATACTTGGTGGAATGACCAGATATGCGATTTACCCAATACTTGGTGATCTTCTTACATTATTCCATTCTTTATTATTATGTTGGAATAACTTTGTTTATCTGCAATCTGCATACTTGGTGAAATCCTTTTATTATTCCATTCTTTATTATTATGTCAGAATATCATGTCGCTATGAATTTCACCTGACCTGGTTCCATTATTTATTATTCGCATTTAATATTCTCGTCGGAATATCACATCGGTATTAATTTCACACGACTTTGGTTCCATTATTTATTATTCCGCATTTAATATTCTGTCGAAATATCTTGTCGGTGTGATTTTCACCTGACCTGGTTCCATTATTTATTATTCCGCATTTAATATTCTGTCGGAATATCTCGCTTGATATAATTTCACGACTGGTTCCATTTTTTATTATTTCGTTATTTATTATTCTGTTGGAATAACCTGTCTATGCAAAGTACTGCATGCATGGTGATTTTCGTTGTTATTCCATTCCTTATTATACTCGGTTGGTTAAAGTTTTGACTTCTATACTCATGAAATTAGTGGAATATCCTTGATATTTGCGCTTCATCCAATATCTTTTCATGGAAATATTCTTCTGAGCATTCTTGAATTTTACACCACAAAACAGTATCTTGTTGACAATTTGGACGTTATTGGTTCCTAGAAAAATTAATTCTTAAAGTTGTTTTATTGAATTATTATATCATTTTCATCATCCTCACGTTTATATTTTGTTGAAAGCCATCTGTGGCCTGTAGTGCATAGATGGACTTGGTGTGATTATGACCAGGGATTATTCGGTATAATCATAACTGTAATGTTACAAATGATGTGGTAAAAGTCATCTGTGGCCTGTAGTGCAAGATGGACTTAGTGTAATTATAACCAGGGATTATTCGGTATAATCATGTAGTAATGTTACAAATGATGGGAAAAAGTCCTCGTCGTTCCCGTAGTGCATTGATGGACGAGTTTTTGGTATGATTATGGCTATGGATTCTCTTCGGCCAAGAGTGCAAAGATGAATTATTTTATGGCATGATCAGGACCGTTGATGAAAACACGATTATCTTTGGCCCGTAGTGCATGGATAATTTATGGTCGTGACCCTAAAGAAAATCCTTGGTCGTAGTGCAGGGGTGATTTGATGATGTGGATTATTTATTAAGCTGAGTCTCAGCGATAAAAGTGATTAAAAACCTTTTAAATCATAAAAGATAGTAGATTTTATTCTTTACTTGACTCTTTTAATGAATTGCTTATTTTCGCTGCAGTTTTTGATCTAAAACTTGTTGTCTATTATATTCTATCGCTTTTTTATCTTTGTTGAAGGCTAAGGATAATTTATTACGCATTATCTTAGTCATAATATTTCTTCTTGGGCTAGTTGAGCTCACCCTTTGCTTTCATTGTTCTCTTGAGGAAATGAGAGCGTGGCGAGGACTAATAGTCGAGAGCAGCAGTGATGGTCTAGATGGTGTATTAGTAGTCCTCACTATTCGTGAAATAGTGTGATAATAAATGTAATAAGGACACCATTGTGTTTGAATCATCTAGATGACAATATTCTTATTAAAACTCTCAGTTTATGTTTTGTCGTATTTTACACGACTGTTGTATAATTAAGTTTGTATTTGTATTCAGTACCATGTAAGTGGCGACCCAAGATGGGTGATGTAAACCTATTTTGGGGGCGTCACATTTACTATTAGAACGGACGGTCCATATTGATTACTATTAAAACAACAACCAACGGTCCAGATTGATTACTTTTAAAATCACCACCGACGGTCCAGATTGTCGGTGCAGATTGATTTACTATTAAAACCACCACCGACGGTCCAAATTTATTTACTATTAATGTGACGCCCCCAAAACAAGTATACATCACCCATCTTAGGTCGCAAAATACATGGTACAAAATTCAAATACAACTTAATTATACAACAGTCATGTAACATACGACAAAACATAAACTGAGAGTTCTAATACGAATATTGTCATCTAGACAATATCCACACTCAATGGAGTCTTCATTACATTTATTGTCACACTATTTAACAGAATAGTGAGGACTACTAAAATAACCATCTAGACCGTCAATCCGATCCCCGACTCGTCCCAGCTATATTCTTATTTCCTGAAGAGAACTGTGAAAGAAAGGGTGAGCTCAACTAGCTCAGTAAGAAATATTATAACTAAGATAATGCAGAATAAATTATCCTTAGCCTTCAACAGTATAACAACTGATAGAATATAATAGACAACAAGTTTTAGATCAACAACAGCAGCGAAATAAGCAATCCATTAGAAGAGTCAAGTAGATCATAAAATCTACTATCTTCTATGATTTAAAAAGTTTTTCATCAACTTTGTCGCCGAGACTCAGCTTAATAAATAAAATCGAATCATCCCTGCATCACGGCCAAGGATATTCATGTAATCATCAATGGTCATGATTATACCAAATAATCCTTGGTCATAATCATACCAACAACTGTCTATCAATGAACTACAGGTCAATGAGGACTTTTACAACATCATTCGTTACATTACGGTCATGATTATACCGAATAATCCATGGTCATAATCATATTAAGTCCATCTATGCACGTAAGACAAAGATTACTTTCATCACAATATAAGCATGAGGATGATGACAATGACATAATAATTCAATAAAACAAGTTCAAGGATAAATTTTAAAGATTTATATTTAATTTATCCAGGAATCAATAACGTCCAATTTGTCAACATGATACTGCTTTGTGGAGTAAAATTCAAGAATAATATTGTACCCAAAAATGATTTGGACCGAAAAGAAATATATTTTTCGTGTGAATAGTACTTCGGGAATAGTACCCCGACACAAAAAGTGTTCCGAATACCCGAGTGAATGATATTAGAGTGAATAGTAATCGGGTGAATAGTAACCCATGAATAGTAACTCGTAAAAAAAATACCAAATAAAATGATATTCCATGACGAGTACAAAAGAAATAATGTCTCATACGAGTATAGTAGAATATACGAAACTGCAAATGAATTTTCACCCGCCATGCGGTAATCTACGTAGACAGATCATTTCCATAATTTAATAAAGAATGAATACGAAGGGTCATTCACCATGCATGTGGTAATCCACATAGACAGGTTATTCCAACAGAATAATAAAGAATGGAATAACAGAAGAATTCACCACGCATGCGATAATCAAGCATGCATAAAAGTTATTCAATGAGAATAATAAAGAATGAAACCAAATTTCACGCAGAATCCGCATGCATGGATATTCCAATGTAATAATAAAGAATGGAACCGGTGTCATGCGTAATCCGCATGCATGTGATATTCAGTGAGAATAATAAAGAATGGAATAAACAAGAATTAAATCGGGCAAACGCGATAGATCGCATGCAGACGGTTTATTCCAACAGAATAATAAAGAATAAAATAATGTGAAGAATTTCACCATGTATAAAGATTGCATAGATGCAGAGTTATTCCAACATAATAATAAAGAATGGAATAATGAAGCTCTCTTCATGAATACGAAAGAAATAATACCCCCACCTCGTAAGAAAGCGGATAATCTTTGGAATAGTGAGGAGGTAGCAGATTTCTCTTCTTTCTCTCTATAATTTCTCTCTATAATAATTGCTCTATAGCTTTTAGTGAATTGGTGAAAATAATGAAGGAATAAACTTCTATTTATAGAAAAATATAGTTTTAATAATTCCACGTTTTGGGGCTCGAAATATTAGATTATAATATCTTCCTCTTTTTCTTCATTTTTAATTTAGTCCTGCAAGTATTATCAAACTTACACCACCTCCCCTAATAGTAAATCATGTGAATCAATAGTAAATCACGTGACTCAATAGTTTTAAACATGTGAAAAAATTAATTATAGTATAGTACATTCATCTATACCTCCATTTTTAATTTAGTCATGCAAGTATTATCAATCTTGCACCAACTCCCCTAATAGTAAATCATGTGAATCAATAGTACACACATGTGAACACATAGTTATAAGCATGTGAATTAATAGCAATTAATTGCTCATTTATCCGATTAATTACCCGATTGGTCAATATAACTTTCAAACATCAATTATTATCGAAATAAATGTCGATTTTTACTAACACTAATAATTCTCACACAATGGAACTATCAATTTCATCTTTAATCAACACGAACTTATTCATCATTAATATTATAACTCACAATATTTAACAACCAGGTCGTTCCCGGGAAAGAGGGGGCTTTCCGATAAGGATTTCTCCCTATTGGCGCGCAATTAGATTATATAACCTCTCATTGATAGAACTTCTAAACATTATCAATATTGCAAATAATAATATGAATAACTTTGTCGTCTCAATTATTGATTTAATAATATAACATATTATCTGAGATGATCTTGTGACAATAATTGAATCAATAATATGAGAGATATGATGTAGCAATTATTGTAGTAATAATTGAGTGACTTTTACGTAAGCATCAATAATCAATACCGTGGTGTCTACTACTTATGCAACCACGTGTAGACATTGTATTTTTACTACTAGGATAGTTCAACAGTTTTAACGGTAATACTTTCGCCGTTATTTTTATAAAATGATAATTCTGTTGTTTTCTAACTACGACAATACTTCCATTGTGGGGTCCACCAATGATTGTGCCGTCGTACGAATATTTCATGTTAAAACGAATATTCTCCGACCAATCGAATATTATATATCCACTTGCTTACTTTGTAAAATTTATAAATATTACCCACAACTATAATATTATATCAAATCCACACCATAATATTCAAAAAAATATTTTGAGAAATTTAAATCTTTATTCATAAAATTTGGGGTCTCACAATTAAAACCACCATCGACGGTCCAGATTGATTTACTATTAAAACCACCATCGACGGTCCAGGTTGTTTTACTATTAAAACCACCATCGACGGTCCATAAATTTAGTAAATCTTCCCACGGAATAATAAGTCAAATTTACAACAAATGTCTCATAATAAATCCCTATATTTATATCAGAAAATTTTGAATAAATATTTATCACAAATCCTTTATCTTTAATAAACACATTTTTAATATTTCAAAAATTATTCATCATTAATATTATAACTCACAATATTTAACAACCATATCATTCTCAGAAAAGAGCGGGCTTTTCGATAAGAATTTCTCCTTATTGGCGCGCAAGTAGATGACCTAACCTCTCCTCGACAGAACTTTCTAGACATCGTCAATATTGCAAATAATAATATGAATAACTTTATTGTCTCAATTATTGATTTAATAATATAAAATATTATGCAGATGATACTGTGACAATAATTGAATCAATAATATGAGAGATATGATGCAACAATTACTGTAGCAATAATTGAACAAAACTAAGTGACTTTTCACGTAAGCATCAATAATCAATACCGCATGCTACTATGCAACCACGCGTATTACAGTACTTTTAACACCGGTTATTTCAACACTTTAACGGTAAACTTCCGCCGTTATTTTTATAAAAAGATATTTCTATCGTTTTCTCATTCCGTTGTGGGGTCCAACAATGATTGCGCCGTTGTACGAATATTCTCTGTTAAAATTAATATTCCCCGACCAATCGAATATTTTATAAGAACTTGATTACTTCGCAAAATTTATAAATATTACCCACAACTTTAATATTATAACAAATCAACACCATAATTATTCAAAATGATATTTATAGAAAAATTTATCTTTATTCATAAAAGTTAGGGTCTTACACGGGAAGCCACGGATAGACCCGCAACTATTTTGGTTTATAAATAAGACACCCCATCAGCCATAAAGAAAATGAAAAAAGAAAAAAAAACTATGTCCATTCAGCTTTTAACCGCTCCTATAGTGTTCCAAACTTCAATATTCTTCTTTTTAAACACTTGTATACATATATTCTACGACATATCAAATTTTAACCGGTGAAAACTGAGTTTTCAAGCTCCAAAAAACTATGCTCAAGCCTTCTTCTAAAGACAATCGTAAGATTTTTTTTCCGATTTGAAGCTATCTACTGCTTTAATATATATATATATAGCCAAGTAAAAGGCACAGATAATCGATCTAGACTCAACGGTTCATCCAGACTCAACGGTAAATATAAATTTCTGTCCTTTTTACTGCTTTCATATATATATATATATATATATATATATATATGAAAGCAGTAAAAAGGCCAGGAATTTACTACTTTATTATATATATATATAAATTATTTACTATGTTTAAATATCTATTTTAACTGTTCATTTAATGTAAATTCATAATATTTAAATATGTGGACTAGATTTATCTAAATCTAGCCATATCTAACTTTTAATCGGTTCAAAAGTTGTAAAACTGGAACCGTTGAGCTAGAATGGCTAAGATTTATTTAACTTTAATTTTTTTTTTATAAATATTAAGCAACCATGTGACGCCCCCAAAATAGGTATACATCACCCATCTTGGGTCGCCAAATACATGGTACAAAATACAAATACAAACTTAATTATACAATGGGTTAGTTGTAAAAAATACGACAAAACATAAAGCGAGAGTTTTAATAAGAATATTGTCATCTAGACAGTATTCAAATACAATGAAGTCCTCATTACATTTATTATCACACTATTTCACAGAATAGTGAGGACTACTAATACACCATCTAGGACCATCACTCTGTTCCCCGACTAGTCCCTGCTACGTTCTCATTTCCTGAAGAGAACAGTGAAAAAAAGGGTGAGCTCAACTAGCCCAAGAAGAAATATTATGACTAAGATAATGCGTAATAAATTATCCTTAGCCTTCAACAGTATAACAACTAATAGAATACAATAGGCGACAAGTTTTAGATCAAAAAAACTGCAAAGTGAAATAAGCAATCCATTAAAAGAGTCAAGTAAAGAATAAAATCTACTATCTTTTAAGATTTAAAAGGTTTTTCATCACTTTTATCATTTGGGACTCAAATTTTAATAAATAATCCACATCATCGAATCACCCCTGCACTACGGCCAAGGATATTCTTTAGTATCACGACCATAAATTATCCATGCACTACGGGCCAAGGATATTCGTGTATTCATCACTGGTCATTATCATGCCAACAACTGTCCATCAATGCACTGCGGGCCAATGAGGACTTTTACCGCATCATTTATAACATTACGATCATGATTTTACCGAATAATCCCTGGTCATAATCATATCAAGTCCATCTATGCTTTATAGGCCACAGATGACTTTCAACAAAATATAAACATGAGGATGATGACAATGATATAAGAATTCAATAAAACAAGTTCAAGAATTAATTTGTCCAGGAACCAATAACGTCCAAATTGTCAACAATGTACTCTTTTGTGGTGTAAAATTCAAGAATGCTCAGAAGAATATTTCCATGAAAAGATACTGGATGAAGTGCAAATATCAAGGATATTCTATTAATTTCATGGAGTATAGAAATCAAAACTTTAACCAACTGAGTATAACAAAGAATGGAATAACAACAGAAATCACCATGCATGCATGCAGACTTGATGTATACGTTATTCCAACGAGAATAATAAATAACGGAATAATAAATAATGAAACCGGTCGTGAAATTTACAAATGGATATTCCACAAAATATTAAATGCTAAATAATAAATAATGGAACCAGTCGTGAAATTCACACCGCAAGCGAGGATATTTGATGAGTAATATTAAATGCGGAATAATAAATAATGGAACCGTGTCAATTTGAAATTCACAAGCAAGCATGGATATTAAATGAGAATAATAAAGAATGGAATAATAGAAGAATTTCACCGTATGTATGCGGTGATTGCCAGCATAAACAAGTTATTCCAACATAATAATAAAAAGAATGAATAATGAAGAATTTCACCAAGTAAAGGATACGCCGCTTATACAAAAGTTATGTATAGGGTATGTCACAGATATCAAAGTTATTCCAATGTAATAATAAAGAATGGAATAAAGAAGTTCTCTTCATGAATAAGAAAGAATAACACCCCTTACCGTAAAAGAAACTGGATAAAGGAGTAGTGAGGTAGTAAACTTCTCTTCTTCTTTAGATTTTCTCTCTACAATTTCTCCCTACAATTTCTCTCTATAATAACCGCTTTATAGCTTTAGTGAATTGGTGAGAAATGAAGAAGAATGAGCTTCTATTTATAGGAAAACATAGTTTCGATAATTGCACGTTTTGGGGCTCGAAAAATTACAGTACAATACCTCCCTCTTTTTCTTTATTTTAAATTTAGTCATCCAAGTATTATCAAACTTGCACCACCTCCCCTAATAGTAAATCATGTGAATTAATAGTTTATTCATGTGACTCAATAGTAAAATCATGTGAAAAAACTAATTACATTATAGTACCTTCATTTATACCTCCATTTTTAACTTAGTCATGCAAGTATTATCAATCTTGCACCAACTCCCCTAATAGTAACAAGAATGTGAATCAATAGTACATACATGTGAACAAATAGTTATAAATATGTGAATTAGTAGCAATTAATTGCTCATTTATCCGATAAATTACCCGATTTATCAATATAACCCCCAGACATCAATTATCATCGAAATAAATGTCGATTTTCACTAACACAAACAATTCCAACATAATGAAACTATTTTCATCAAAAATATAAAATTTGAAATTTTGAAGTTTGACTTTTCCCGAAAAAGTCAACTGTTGACTTTTTGACCAAATAGTGAATTCTGGAAAATTTTGTGTTTATAGACTATTTTTACTAATTTCGTCGTTCCGGACTCAACTATCACGTCTGCGTCTCCAAATAAAACTCTGAACATAACTTCAATTAACAATCATCATTAAAATTATAACTCACAATATTTATCAATCAGGTCGTTCCCAAGAAAGAGGGGGCCTTCCGGTAAGGATTTCTCCTCACTGGCGCGTAATTACCTAACCTCTCCTTGACAGAACTTCTAGACATTGTAAATATTACAATTTAATAATATGAATAAATTTTTCATCTCAATTATTGATTTAATAAAATAACATATTATGCAGATGATATCGTGACAATAATCGAATCAATAATATAAGAGATGACGCAAAGATTCATTGAAAGCAATAATTGAGTAAAACCGAGTAACTTATCACGTAAAGATCAATAATCAATACTGCAGTGCTACTACTTATGCGACCGCCAGACATCGTACTTTACTACGGGTAGTTCAACGGTGATTAACGGTAAAACCTCCGTAGTTATTTTCATAAAATATTTTTTGTAAACGCTTAACTACGACGGTGCTTCCGTTTGTGGGGTCCACTAATGATTATGTCGTCGCATTTAATATTCCTCGACAAAAAGAATATTCCCCGACCAAACGAATATTTTATAACAACTTGCATACTTTGCAAAATTTTCATATACTACCCACAACTATAACATTATATCAAATCCACACCATAATATTAAAAAAAATATTTCGAGAAATTTGAATCTTTATTTATAAAATCTGGGGTCTCACAAACCACGTGACCTTAGATCTATATCTAGAGGGAATGGGAAGCTTGGCTATGCGCAGGCAGGGATTTAACTGATGAATCCTTTGTTTTGTGTCGTTTAAATTAAATTTCTGTCTTATTTTAGCATCCTCGTTAGGCAGTATGTTCATATAATATTATGTGAGCCTATGAGCCACGGTATCTAAGATCCAGCTGATGAATCTAGATCTGGTTCTCATAATGGACCTTTTTCAGCTGTACAACTAGTTTGTAAAATATTTATAGTATTTGAACATCATTTGATGATTTTCATGCTCATAAGGAGCCCGACACTTATATGTATATTATTTTGTCGAAGATGTTTTGCATCTCGAGAATAAAATCAAATCAAACCGAATACAAAATAAAATAAAATTATCAAAAACCTCAATTACTATGTGAGCATAAGAGTTTTAAAACCTGTTTTTAAAACATCATTTATATATATATATTAATTGCTTAAAATTAAACTTTTATACAAATCAAACCATTTGTATATAGGTGCAAATGAGCCATAGCACTACTTCCAAATAATGCACTTATGCCCTATTAATATATACACATTTCAAATAAATTAGGAAATTAAAAGATGCAGAGATGTAGTGTTTTCACGGAAGTCTGGGGATAACACCTCCCCCGCTTAATCAAGCCCTCGATGTGACGCCCCCAAAATAGGTATACATCACCCATTTTGGGTCGTCAAATACATGGTACAGAATTTAAATACAAACTTCATTTATACAATACGACAAAAGCGTAGCTGAGAGTTTTCACATGAATATTATCTCATAGACAATATCCAAACTCAAATGGAGTCCTCATTATATTTATTATCACATTATTTTATAGAATAGTGAGGACTACTACATCCACCATCTCGGACCGTCACTCCGTTTCCCGACTATTCCCGGCTACATTCTCATTTCCTAAAGAGAACAATGAAAGCAAAAGGGTGAGCTCAACTAGTCCAGTAAAAAATATTATGACTAAGATAATGCAGAATAAATTATCGTTAGCCTTCAACAGTGTTAAACTGATAGAATACAATAGACAACAAGTTTAACTACAGCGGAACAAACAATCCATTAGAAAAGTCAAGTAGAGCATGATATCTACTATCTTCTATGATTTAAAAGTTTATCATCAATTTTATCGCTGAGACTCAGCTTAATAAATAATCCACATCACTGAATTATCCATGCACTACGGGCCAAGGATATTCATTATTATCACATCTACGAATCATCTATGCACTACGGGCCAAGGATATTGGTATTATCATCAATGGTCATGATCATGTCAACAACTGTCCATCAATGCACTACGGACCAATGAGGACTTTTACCACATCATTTGTAACATTACAGGTCATGATTATACCGAATAATCCCTGGTCATAATAATTCCAATTAATAATCCATCTATGCACTACGGGTCAAAGATGACTTTTATCACAATATAAGCATGAATATGATGACAATGATATAAGCATCAATCAAACGAAATCAAGGATAAATATTAAAGATTTTTAATTTATCCAGAATTTAAAAATGTCCAAATTGACAACATGATAACTGCTTTATAGAGTAAAATTCAAGAATAATATCCATGTATCGAAAATAACTTGGACATAAAAGAAATTAATTTTTTGGGTGAATAGTATCCCGTGAATAGTAATCCGTGAATAGTACCCCGGCGTGAAAAGATTAAAATTTAACAAGAATGTTCAGAAAAATATTTTTGTGAAAAGATACTCAATGAAGCGCAAATTTCAAGGATATTCTACTAATTTCAAGGAGTGTGGAAGCAATACTTTATAAAATGAGTGTAGAATTCGAAATCTGAAACGAAATAATATTACTCACATATTACTGAGTATGGAAAAAAATATTATTTCTTATGAATACTGAACAAAAATAATATCCCTTACCTTAAAAAGAGAGTACTTCTATCTAGTATAGCGGGGATATTCTTGAAGAAAACTTGCACTGTTTTCTACACTCAAAGCTTTCTTAAACTCTAAAGAAATACACTCAATATTATAGAAGAATAATTATCTGATTCTTGTGTGATTTTCAATTCTAAACTAAGCATCCTATTTATAGGAGAATGGTATGATACTATTTGAAAAAGAAAATCATGGACTGCACAGTAGAAGTTTCACGGGCTCACACCGACGAAGAAAAATTTTTTTGATTTTACTATGCAAACACTATGCATAATAAAATATAGTATATTCTATTTTCCATGAAAAAACAAAACTTATAAAATATATATTTATATATATATACTCCCTCCATTCCACGCCATCCCATTCCCCCCATGTGACAAATATAATATATATATATATATATATATAATACTTATATATATATCTATATATTTATAAAATAAAATTGAGAAAACTTTCTACCGACAGTTTTAAAAAATGGGTAAGTGGGGGTCAAAATAATACGCCAAACTTACAACAAATACTTCATAAAAATCTCCTCTATTTATCTCAATTCACATAGCTTCACAAAACATATTTTTAATAACATTCATCATTAATATTATAACTTGCAATATTAACAACCAGATCATTCCCAGGAAAGAGGGGGCTTTTTGATAAGGATTTATCCCTATTGGCGCGCAATTAGGTGACCAAACCCCTTTACTCGATAGAACTTTTTAAACATCATCAATAATACAAATAATAATATGAATAACTTTGTCGTCTCAAATATTGATTTAATAATATAAAATATTGTGACAATAATTGAATCGATAACGTGAGATACTATGCACCAATTATTGTAGCAATAATTGAGTATAACTGAGTGACTTCTCACGTAAGTATCAATAATCAATACCGTTTACTACTATGCAACCACGCGTATTACTGTACTTTTACCACCGAGTATTTCAACAGTTAACGGTAAAACTTTCGCTGTTATTTTTATAAAAAGTTATTTTTGTCGTTTTCTAACTTCGACAATAATTCTGTTGTGGGGTCCACCAATGATTGTGCCGTCGTACGAATATTTCATGGTAAAACGAATATCCCCCGACCAATTGAATATTTTATAACAACTTGCTTACTTTACAAAATTTATAAATATTACCCACAACTATAACATTATATCAAATTCACACCATAATATTCAAAATAATATTTAGAGAAAATTATTCATCTTTATTCATAAAAGTTGGGATCTTACACCCGAAATCTCGATTTTCAAGGCATGTTAAACAGAGTCCAATAATTGGGCTTTTGTGTAAACCTTTTCAAATTCGGTTGAGTTGGTACAACCATTTCAAAACTACCAACTGACAACTCTGAATTTGTAAATTGTCGACATTTTTTGTCGTACTCTTTTTTAAATTCGCCATTTCAAATAAAATTCAACACATAAAAAACATAAAGGGTAAAAAGAGGAACTCCAAAAGAGGAAATTTTTTCGATGTCGACATTTCTCATTAGCTCTGATTCATGATTCCATGAATCAGTAAGAATAATAATATGCAAGAAGAAATGAAAAATTTAATAGCTTTAAATCAAACTCTTCTAGTTTCAGATCGTTACTGCCACAAAATGAAATAAGATCAAAAAGTATTTGTTGGGATTGACTCATACTTTTGCGGGTTAGACTAATGATCACTGCTAATGTATTGAGCCTCATGTATTTGAGTTCATGTTATAGCAACTAAGGTTTTCTAGTTATTATAAAAAAAATATAGTTTGGTGTGTGGATCATTGTAGAGTGTGTTAGGTGTAAGACCCCAACTTTTTATTAATAAAATAAAATTTCCTCTATTTATTATTTTGAAATAGTAAGGGTTAATTTGATTAATGTGGTTAATTATGGGTGAAATGCGCAAGTGGTTATAAAATATTCATTGTTGACGGGGAATATTCGTTTGGTCGTGGAATATTCTTACTTTGTTTAGAATATTAAATGACAAGCAGTAGACCTTGTGGGCCCCATAACTAAAAAAAGCGATTGGATAAAAAAAAAACGACAAATATAAGTTATTTATAAATGATTTAGGCGTAGTTATTCTCAATTAACACTTTGTTGGATTAGGGTGGTTAAAATACTGATGAATACGCGTTGTTGCAAAGAAGGCACGCGGTATTGCACAATATTTTGAATTATTGATCCTTACGTGAAGAAGGCACTACTCAATAATTATTACTGTGAGTTATTGTTCAATATTTTATTTTATTGATTCAATAATTGCTTCGTTGATATTTTATATTATTGTTGTTTTAATAATTGTCACCGTGCGATTATTTTTTTATTATCGAGACAATAATTCATATTATTTGAATAATATTATTAGATAACATTATTGGCAATGTCTAGAAAGTTACATTAAGGAGAGGTTAGGTCATCTAATTGCGGCGCCCGATGAAGGAGAAATCCTTATTGAAAAGCCCCCCTCTTTCGGGAGGCTCGTCGGTTGTCGAGAATGTGATTTCGTAATATTATTTATGAATAATTAATTATTAATTTTATGATGAGAAAAATATTGATTTTATGTGGATATAGATGGAGAAAATTTTTAATGTGACAATTGTTGAAAATTAATATTTTATCCTTTTTCGATAAAATAATTCAATTAAATATATTATTTTAATAATATATTGATGGTGATATTTTACAATGAATGTGGGATATATGAGTATATGAGGAGGAAGAGTATTTTGTGGCATTAAATGATTAACATATATTTTGTGTGTCGGTAGACCCCAATTATTGATAGAAATTTGATTATACCGTAAAATCGTCTGGTTTGTAGATTTGGTCAATTTACATTTGGAATTTGGAAAAACTTTCTTCTGCAAAGTTGTAGATAATAGAATTTCCTATGAAAAAGATATGTGGTTCGAATTTTTCTGATAAAGGGCTATTTATTATGAATTATTGAAGTTTCGAAGTTCCGAAATAATTGATTTTTGGAAGTTTTAATTATTATTTTGAAGAAAAACATTTTTTGCTCTTTAGTGTCCCTTATTTGCACATGTTAATGGCTGAATTCAGTTATCAAAGAGGTGGGCTTGAAAATTATTAAATATATTTATATTATATTAAATTTTCTGCTTTGGTGTTCTAAATATTTTCCTATAAATAGGATGCTTAGGTTAGAATTGAAAATCACACCAGAAATAAGTTTTCTCTCTCTTTCTCTCTCTATATTATCGAGCGTATTCTTGTGAGTATTTTAAGACTTTGAGTGTTGCTATACGGTGCAAGTTCCTTCAAAGACTATACTTCAAGATTCTAGTCAAAAGTACCGTCTTTTCGAGGTATGGGATGTTATTTTCTTTTGTAAATGATATTATTTTTTTAATATCATTATGTCAAAATATTGATATAAACTTTTTATCAAATTTGAAACTTTTGGTGTCGGGGGTTACTTATTCACGATATCAGATTATTCATGAAAAATTAAATTTTTGTTTTGTCAAAATATCTATTATGGATACTAGCTTTGATTGTATCCATGTTTTGATCATTCTTGAATTTTACTCCACTATGATTATTATTGAGGTATTTTTTGACATGAATAAATCGAATTATGAATCCTTAATCCTTAATCCTTGTCTTTTGTTTCACTAGATTCGTTTTTCTAAAAAAATATTTTCATCATCCTCTATCCCTATGATGATGTTCATTGAATATCTTTTTTCGTAGTGCAAAAGATGGTTGATTTTCTTATGAATATCTTTGGCGTAGTGCAAAGATGAGCAGTGTTGAGATGAACATGATCAGTGATGAATATCTTTGGCTGTAGTGCAAAGATGAATATTTGATTGAAGATGTATATTGATTGATGTTATAGGGATAAAATATTGATGATGGACTTTTAAATTCATAGATCTTTAGTAGATTTCATTCTCTACGTAACTATTCTATGAATTATTATTTTCCATTATGAATATTGATCCGAAATTTGTTATCTATTGTATTCTATATCGATTTTTCCTGTTGAAGACTAACGATAATTTGTTTTATATTATTTTAGTCATAATATTCTTTCTTTTGGGCTAGTTGAGCTCACCCTTTTCCTTGTTGTTCCATTTTTCTTCTTAGGAGGCGAGAATGTAAGCGAGTGCAAAAGAGTCAAAAAGGTGTGGAATGATGGTTCTAGAAAGTTGTCTTAGTAGTCCTCACCATTTTTGTATAATAAAGTTTTAATAATTATAATGAGGACTTATTTGGTTGTGGATATTGTCTAAAAGACAATATTTGTAATTAAACTCACAGTTTAAGTGTTGTCGTATTTTGTACGACAAATTTATTAATAAAGTTGTAGTCGTTTCTGTACCATGTTTTTGATAACTCAGAATGGGTGATGTATACCTATTTTGGGGGCGTCACATTAGGCATCTTATGAATACATCAGACAGGTAGGACTAGTCAAATTGATTAACCTAGTATATTGTGTGTTCTTAATTTTCTGTCTTTCATATAATATCTATGTGATTGCAATATTATTCATTCTTAAATTCTAACAGTATTAAATTATGGATTGACGAGAGGTATTTTGGATATCATCTAATTTGCAGTATTAAACTACGGAATTCTCAAATTAAACTAGGGTTTGAAGATCATTCTTACCGTTCTTTACCGTTCGATCCGCTAATAAAGATATGTTGTAAAGATAACTTTATGCTTCGTCAACGTTATCCTTACAATGTTGACTATGAATATATATATATATATATATATATATATATATATATATATAATTAACAAAACACAATTCATTTTGAATTTCCCGCTCATCTTAATAAACGATCAGAACCGTCCAAAGTTTTGGATAAATCTCACAATCCATTATATCATCTTTAACTTCAAAGGAAAAAAAAATACTCTCTCACTCTCAGATCGTCCTCCGTTCTTCCTCCTCCCGAGCTTGCCTTCTACCTCTTTCATTCTCTAGCTCCGACAATCTCTCCTCCCCTTCGTACGTAGTGCCGGTGGCACGGATAGTACGGCTATATATATATAAGGTTCGATTCCTATCCGATCGTCCGCATTTTGTTAAAATGCGAACTTTTTTTTTTTGTTTTTTTTAAAAAAAAATAACTAAAAAAAGTTTAATATTTTCTGGAACTGGAATTTTTCTAAAATACAGTATTTTGTGTGATTTGGATACATATAACAAAATAGGTCTGTACAGTATGTACAGACTGTACATACATACTTTGTTATATGTATCCAAATCACACTCAAAACACTGTATTTTAAAAAAAAAAAATCAGTTCCATAAAATATTAAACTTTTTTTAGTTGTTTTAAGAAAAAAAAATTGGTCCATATTTTAATAAAATTCGGACTTCCGGACTTGATCCTAGTTCTCTCTCTCTCTCTCTCTCTCTCTCTCTCTATATATATATATATATATATATATATATATATATATTTGCCGACACTTGCCATGTTTTTTTAATTTTTATTTGTAAGCACAATTTCCATTCTTGCTTATGCTGTTAATGCAAGAATTCTCCTGTCCTACACATTTTGTATTAAAAGTTGCAAGCTACTTTCAATGAACGCCACTATGACATCATTGGACGTGAACCCAATTATTAACTTGATTTGACATCATTTCACGTCCGCATTAATTATTAACTTGATTGAGCCAACATTAAAAATTAATATATATTTTTCTCTATTATATATAATAAGATATTTTTATAATTTTTCAAAACATTATTATTAACTTAACCTGACAAAGCCGAAACAAAACAACTCAGGTTTTTTTGGATTTAAAATAGGGCCAATGACAAAAATGTTATCCTAAATTTAGTCGAAAATTAATTTGTCTCTCAAACTTTAAAAATCGTCAATCAATACCTCTAACTATTTAAAACAATGATTCTGTTCTTTTTCGTCGCTCAAGTCAATTTTCTTGCCGGAGATGCCCATGTGTCAAAATTTTAAGCTATGCAAATTTAAGGTATTAAACTTTCTAGACGGTAGTCATACATGTATTGTGATTTATTTCTACATATAATAACCAAAAATAACCAAAAACTTAAACAAAATATTAAAAAACATCTTATTGAGATGCATATATATATATATATACACACACACACAGAGATGCATATATGCCACTGGAAAGAACATCTTATTTTCTGCTATCAGAAACTTTATTTATAAAACAGCCCATTGCACATTTCTACAGGTGCTTTTACGAAGATTGAAGCCAAAACTAGCACGAATGTGAAGTGAATACCTAAATTCCTAGCTTTTGCCTCTCTTTGAATTTTGATCTCAAATCGTCCTCAGTCGGAATCTTCCCACTTCTTGAGGTTGTGTGCCACCAAGTTATAAGCTCATCCTGTAAAATGGAAGTCTACATTATTGATTCAATTCAACAAATTTTGACCATTTTAATCATCGGTATATTCTATAGCATTATCAATAGTGGAAAAGAATCATCAAATGAGATGTTCAAATGCACAGTTTGAAAGAAACTTTATATAATATAGTAACTATTCCTTATATGCAATATACAATCTACACATGTTTCTATGCCAATAGCCATTACATAGTACTTTGCAAAAGAACCACAGGTTACATATATAAGAATTGAACCCTGAAAAATATAATGTCTGTCTGGCCATGAAAACCTGAATAGCATCTGGATTATTTGTGCTGCCGGCAGGCCTAAGAGTGAAATAAAAAGTTATACAAAATAAATTAATTGTATAGCTCCAACTTTGAACTCAAGTAATTTGTTGCAGAATTAAAAATTATCTTACTTTCTATACAGAAAATCTCTAGTGCACCAAAACTTGAACGAGCTGTGCCCTTGCCAAACACATACAAAGAGAGCATACTACTTGAACACTCTTGGGTATATATTCAACAAATGTGCAATTTTACAGTTGGTTGTTTGATGCATCCTCAACAAAAAAAATGTATTTAAGAAATAAGACATATGGGTCATACTTCCTGGACACTACCCTACATGTAGTCTCAAAATCAAAGACATAAGATTTGAATTTCTTTTGGCAATGACAACTAATCATGAAACAATTATAATCAGGGAAGTATATTACTTCATTTTTTTATGAATCGATCTCTAGTTAGTTCTTGGCAAAAATCTTTTTGATATAATTTTATTGTTGATATGTATTTGTTGGGTAACACAATATATTTAAGGGGAATTCATAAAGATTACCAGCAACTAAAACATTATAAATAGCAAAGATCAACGAAATGAGATTTAAGTCGCCAAAAGAGTAAACAAATAGATATCTAATGTCAGTTGATAACACTTATAGAACATCTCAGTAGGATGGCTATCACCACACAACTCTGTGGATCCTCCCCTGCTTGCTTATATGCATATGCACACATTATAGCCCCCCTCCCCCACCCCCACCCCCACCCCCTCTAGGAGAACACGAATAAAATATAGGGATTCAATTATAAAATAAGGAGAGACTACAGAAGGACTTATCGAGTAGAAATTTCGCCCCTTGAAGAACTTTTGTCGGTGCTAAGGTTACTGACGAAATCCTACTTCAGGATTCAACGGCTTTTCACCCATCAGCACTCGAAATAGTTGAATGATCCAGGAACAACTTCTAATTTTCTTTACTCGAACTCAAAATTAAGCCGTATATAAACAATAAAATATAGATATGAAAATTATTGTTTATTGTCCCAGCCGCTACAAGCTGTAGCGGCTGGTTCATCTTCTATCAGACCAAAATTTCAAATGTAAATATTAATATATGCATGCTATATACTTATATTATATAGCCCAATCCTAGCTAATATCAGACCAAAATTTATAATATTAAGTATTAATAATATTACAAAATATTATAATATTATTACAAAATATTAATACTTATAATATAATATTATTACAAAATATTAATATATATATTTTTAATAATGAATTTTAGTGTTTAAAATTGTTGTTAAAGAATATATGAAAAAAATTATGCACTTAGAATCCAACACAACGCTTCAAGACAATAATAGAGGAGTATTTATATTTTTAATATATTAATACAATATTTTGTAATATTATTATATTATAAGTATTAATATATTATAAATATAAATATAAGTATTAATATTTTGTAATAATATTTTGTAATATTATTAATACTTAATATTATAAATTTTGGTCTAATATTAGTTAGGATTGGGCTATATAATATAAGTATATAGCATGCATATATTAATATTTTCATTTGAAATTTTGGTCGAGGAACCAAGAACTACGACATAGAAGGTGGGACAATAAAATGGGACATCCCATTTCTATTGTCCCACCAGCTTCTACTGTCACAGTCATTACTTTTTAGGTTGCTCAAGAACCGGTTTGCCATGGATGGGGCTTATATATATATATAATACTAGCAATAGAAATCAAAAAGCTATAACAACGTTTTTCCAAATGTGGTAGTTAAGCACACACCTTCACAAACAGTGCTCAGTCTTATTTATATATAAAAAAATAGCAACGGAAATATCTCCAAATTTACACCGCTGAAATCAAACGGTAAAATAATTAATACCCAAACGGTAAAATAATTTAATATCCAAATGAATATGCAAACGGCTAGAAAATTTATTATTATTGAAATTATATCAACACCCACCCCACAACAAAAAACTGTTCATAGCCCAAATTACTTAGGCAGTGCTGGTGCATAAATCTATTTCCCACTTGACAGTGTATGTATTGTAATTTCGAATAGGATTAGCAAGAAACATAGGACAAATGCATTTATAACAGGTCATCTGATCTATAAACCTAAGAGACATGATACAGGTGTCTAACAATATTTAAGGCTACATTCCGTGAAAAGTCACAAGATGAAATATACACTCGCGTAATGCCAAAGCACATCAAACCTTTCCTGTTTCCATACATGCGGATAAGACTAGAAGCTTAATTGACCACCACAAGGTTACATATTCTAATACGTCATGCTCATCTGAGTCAAATGAATCAGTGATATAACTACATTAAAGGCTTAACAAACAAGAAGATTTGATTTATCCGGGAAAAAAAGAAAGGAGATCAATAAAATGGCTTGTGAATAAATTACTCAATTAATACCTCTAGAAAGTCATGGTTTGACACATATCGGCTTTCAACCAAGCATTTGATACCCCCAACACTGACATATATAGAATTCTTGGAATCTTTTGATGTTTTTTCTCTTTGCGTCTCTGCAAAATCAGTAGAGTGAAAAGGAAAAAGTTAGTGAACCAAAAATTACATCAGCCACAAGAGATGTATAACCAAATAATGTCCTCAGGCATGAGAAAAGATTGGAACTCAAAATCGGGCAGTTTTCAAATTGTACCATTTATGCATGCAACATAGTACCCAGTTCCAGCTAGTCCTTTTTCCCACTTCCCAAGCCTCAAGCGCAGGAAAAAACCATCCAAACGTGAGAGTGACATATGGGAATTCATCAATCTGTGCCATGTAACCTTTTAGGATAAATCACAGAACAATTGTTGGGAAAGCAATAAAATTTGACAATTCATACACAATAGTCATGCAAATCACTCCTTCAAATTTTCCATTTACATTGTGGAGGAATGCTAATATATCTGGTACCCTATGTCAGTCAGGCCTTTAATGTCTTGGATCCCTCCGACCATCATAAAGAATGTGATCGAAAAAGAAAAAAATAAAGAGAACACAAGAAAGAAAAAAGAGAGGGAGCGGAACCAGGCAACCGAGTTGGCAAAAATAGAAAGGATTGGTACAAGGTTGTCTGTAAAAGGGAACATTCCTTGTCCCAGGAGAGAAGAATATGATATACTCCAAAATGGATAGATCAATAATTATGGATTTCCAATCAAGTATATCTGAATAATAAAACTGGGAATGGCCAATTCAATGGTGCAAAAACTACTGAAGACAGGTTATTGTTGCACATGGTTCTTTGTTCTTGTTTCAATTTCCAATTTTATGGATCATCCACGCTACCAAGTAGGGCTGATCATACATAAATTTGTTTTTCGAGTAGGCCTTGTGTAAATGAATCAAGCATGTACGTCTAAATGACTTTTTTAATGATTTACTGTATGTAAGGTATAGGGGATTTTTATATTTTCTGCTTACTTGAGGATATCAGTACGAGACAAACGAAGCCTCCTTATAGCGTCAAACATGTTTGGTGCATCTGAAATGTGCTTACTAGCAGAATTGTACAAAGGTGTGACCTGAATTTCTTTTAACTTAGCCTCTTTGTAACTCGAAGAAATATGGTTCTGAACTTCATCCAGACATAAATCCCTCCTGTCTGAAACCATTTTCCCCTTTGATACAGGGCTGAAACTAAGATCAGTTTCCAGTTGGGGTATTTTCCCATTGCAACTGCTATCTTCACCAACTTGGGAATGACTTTCCCTTGTAATAAACATCCTACAATGCGGTTCACTGCCTTCATGGAGCTGCACTGTACAAGCGTTGCGATGATGAAAAACAGAAGCATCATTATTTGATCGTCTCTGCCTGCTTGAGGATGCATCAGGACAAGCAATAGCCCAATGACCAAACTGAAAACATTTAATGCACAAACAAGGAGATCCTTCTGCCACATAATGAGAATTGACGCTTCTTAAAAGATCCTCTAGCTCAATTGTATTAACCTCCGAGCAATTGCATATATTGTGGCCACTTTTGCCACAAAAGTAACAGGTTGTTCTCATGTGAGTTACATCATCTGAAGGTGTTATGCTTTTGAGAGCTTCCAGTCTCTTAGCAAACAAAGAAGCCATACCTTCTGAACTCTTTAATATTGGGGAAGGTGACTTTAGTCTATATATTGGCTTCTCATAATTGTGTCCAAGAACCCTTTTGAAGCCAATAGAAGCCTCTGTGCTAGTAGCATCATTCCGCGTATCCTTACCCACAGCATTCACTGGGTCTTCAGCTGAGCTCTCCCTGGCCACTGAATTTTTCAGACGAAAGGGAGAATCAATAAGATTCTGATGAATACACTTTGTGCATCCAGTGGGATGCTCGGGCATTACATATGTACTAGCACAGTGATCTAAATTTGACACAGGGCAATGAGTCTTGGAAGAAAACCGAGTGATCCACAAGCTCCTAAGAGGATCATTTTTGTGACCAATATTAGGTATTGTTTTGCCTTCACATTGTGAATGTAAAGAATTGTACTCAGAACTTACACTTTTTTGTTTATCCAGCAAAGTATCAGATGAGCTTACTCCATTTTTTTCCTTGATAAATGCCAGGCCATTTAAATTTTTATTCTCTGAAGAGAGAAACTTGCAGGTCTCCTGAGTTGAAGCAATATCTACACTCAGAATTTGGGGTTGAGACAAAGGTTGAGTTGACAGGCCCCCTCCATTTCCAGATGTATCATGGTTAAAATAATTTCTTTCCAAAAGAAACTGTTTGCAAGATTCATCATTCTCCCCACAGAATGATATCGGCATTACACTGATACACGTTTTCTCAGCCTCCACAAGTTCTTTATTACCTGATACTGGATAATTGACATTTGACATTTTTGTCTCACGTAAGTTTGTGTTTGGGCAATAAAGGGACTGAAAAATAGATTGGAAGCCCATATTTCCACTCCGAGAATTTTGAGCTTTATTGCAATTATCATTTTTTTTATCATAACTCTCAAGCTCATGACCCGGATGATTGAGGGTAAGAGCAAGAGGACACTCATCTTGGTTGACTTTGGCTAAGCCCTTCACCATGTTCGATATCCAGTTCACGAAAGAACTATCTTGTCTGACAAGGGATGTCGCAGTAGGAGCCTCATGGATTTGTCTTTTGATTCTTTTGTTCCCAACAATTAACTGTTGTGCAAAGCTCCATTGCCTCTTCCCACTTGAAAATAAACTAGCGCTGTTACAACTCTCCACACTGTCATGGCTGTCATCCTCATCTTTTGATATTCTCTCAATAATATCTGTACTAAACAGAGCTTTTTCTTTGCCTTTCCTTTGTAACAGATGGATTTTACTGCCAGTTGGAGTCCCAGAAGCTTCAACTGGAGAAACCTTGTCCATTCGAGATCTCTCTTCACTCTTCCTGCAAGCATCTTTACCGATCAGATGTGGTATATCATTTTCAGCAGAGAACTCCAGGCTCTCCAGAAGTGCATTATTCGAACTTCGTGTCTCTATTTTAGCTCTGCTCACTTGCATAACCATAGCTGATTCATCCAGAGTTCTACTTTGTAATAATGACTTTGACATGGGACCATCAAGAACATCACACTTACTGATAATGTGAACTTTAGGGGACAAAGCAATTTCTAAGCCCAACATCTGGCTGCCACTAGCAACATCTTCAATTCTACCACTATGATTGATTATATCCTCCCCCTTAACTTTCCCAGAAACTAGTTCACGCTTGGACTCATTGGTTAGCAGAAGCTGAAAATCTGAAGTTCTTTGACTTTCTTGACCTGCAGAAAACTCAACACTTACAAAATATTGTCATGCTAAAACAGGAAGTTCACTGGCTCGATGGCAAATAAATCAAAAAATTATATGTTATTTGACATTGAAGCACCCATTTCTCCTGTTAATGAAGCATGATAGAATCGCTACAAAACCCACAGTTGCTATTGCTGTAAGTGTAAAAGAACGCTAACACTGATAGGATGTGATATTTACCATGCAGTATGAAATATCAAGGAAAGAAGGATCTTGCCTGATTGGTTTGCATGACTAGATCCGAACTCCAGGCCAGCGCTGCTTCTAGGAGACTTTGGCAAATAAGAATCCTTCACAGCTTCACTATTTACATGAAATTCCACTTCCGATGCAGTTATTTTTCTCTCACTAATAGTTTTGTCATCACTAGCCCCCCTGGATCTGATGCTATGCGTTGGTGAAAGAACCATATTACTTAGTCCCACATCCCACAGGCAAGAGTGTTTTTTCTCAGTCAAGCTACAATCAGCACATTTCAAACTCAAACCTCTGTGTGGGGACCAAACTAATTCAGATAGGGGGTCGGATGCCACAAATGCCATGTCTATCCTTGAGTCTGCATTTGCGCCTGCACCTGAATCAGTATTCAGTCTTGTCTGAACAGATTGATTGGGATAAATCGGAGCAAGCCCTAAATTCATATCTCTATTGTCCTCAGTCATCATCTGAAAGATATTAGCTTTGTCAAGAATTCCTGAAATGCCAAATGAACTTAGGTCAGCCTTTGAGATGAGGTCTGACAACAAAGCGCAGAAGCTCGGAAACTGCAGAAGCTCGAAAAAATGCTAAACTTCTGTTAATGAATTGATTTCAAAGTCAGAACTATAACAATTAACCCACAATATGAGACACGAGGCTGAAACACTGACAGTTAGGATTGACACATTTGAGTACCGAAGTGGATCTCAGTTATAATCCTATCAATTTCTAACAAGAAACTTTAGTGGCACATGCATAAGAATAAGAACTCTATGCAAGAAAATATGGAGATCTTATTACATTCTAGAATATAATAAGTGCTCACACCCGTAACTTTAAAGTAAATATAAAGCATTTAAATACGACCTGGCAGAACCTATATATCAAGTGTTTCGTCAACTACAAGTCCTCCACTAAATATTTAATCAGATTTACTAACTGGTTCACATGTAATCATGTCTTTAAGACTTTAAGTATGTCCATGCTGTTAATTATGTTAGTTTTGTACAAAATTTCTAACTTTTATAGTTTCTCTTAATCCGTTGTTATTCGGGATATGATGCTGTCTAGCTTTTACTGGTATTGTTGAGGGTCCAGAAGGAGTCTGTTACATTTCTCCTTTATTTTTGAGCTTAATATATGGCAGGCATGTCAGGAAAACATAAGAGTCTGCTTGGTTGCTCAGAATAAGGCTATGTCAATATGCAAATATCAACATACTTTACTAATATAAAGAAACTATGACTAATATATTATTGTGACTTATCCAAGAAACATACGAGAAATCTACAAAACCACATAAGACTTTACAAAGAAGGTATCAGGTCCCGGTCCCGGTCGCAGAGAGAGTGTTACAGGATCCTCAGTTTGAAACAACTAATTTTACAAGATAGTCAACATATGCAAAAGGTCAGATTCCTTAAATGGCTAGTGTCTAGTAGTAGTCACATATGGAAAATTCATCATCACAGCCTTTAGTATTTACAACGTTAATGACTATATAACAGTAATATAAAGATCAAGGCAACACTTCCTGGGTTGTACGTCAACATGGTCCTCTTCGTACCTACCATAGATGGAGTGCTCATCAAAAGTTATATCCACTCTTCCCGACATAGGCTCAATGTAACTTCCTTTCTTGAACATTTCTAGCCGCTAGATGCATGAGGCATCCGTCCAGGTGCTTTCCTAAATATCTCTCCCATGTATGATTATGTTCTAAGGATATCCCCCCCCCCCCCCTCCGATTACCAATTGTGCCAGTACCTCCAAATGATTATATTGAAATGGCAAAGTCCATTGGAATCTACCTCCATGCACTCGCATCATGTCAGAATGATGCCTTATTGGGTGCAAGAAACTTAGAGTTTCTTACTTTGGCACCTCGATCAAGGCGTTGTGGCTTGGTTGGTAGGTGTAATTTACCTTATTTATTCTCTCTCTCTCTCTCTCTCTCACACACACACACACAGAGAAATTTCATGAGCGTAGCGCCCTAATCATCCACCTAGTAAACCAGCAGGCAGCAGTCAACTTTCGGACTAAGAGGAATTGATTCAGGCTATGTTTTCAAAGGATATATGGATTCTAAAAGGAATTGATTCATCAAATTGCACGTTTCTTCAAGTCTATAGCTCAACTGAGTTGCAATGCCTGAATCATAGGCACAAAGTAATAATGCTCGAGCACTTTACTTTTGTCTAGAGGCTTAAGAAATGGTTAATGTTAAGAATTTAACTTTCTTCAGATATAGATGCAAACTCTTGTTATAGAGCCACTTATTGGTGTTACTTCATTATAATATTTGTCTCCTACTTAAACCCTCGTGGCTATTCTTTAACCGGCTATGCTCTATGTACTTTCTAATTCAACACGTTCTCCTGCTCTCAATGTTTGCACCAAACTACAAATTAGGCATTCAGGTTATGGGTCCTTTAATCAGAACTAAAAAATTATCATTGCCTATGTCTAAATCACCTGTGTTTTCTACAGTTGGCGCCTCTTTCTGAACACTTCTATATTAACCATGCCAGAAGTGCTAGTTGTTTCATCACGCAACGTCACAACCAACTGATACATATCATGGCCTAGTTTTTGTTTTTTGGCAATACATTAGTGCCGTAATATTCAAAGACTTTAGTGCTCTATGATTCCTTTCCATCTATGAAACAGTCGAGATTCCTATTTGTTTCTTTCCATATATGTCTTGTCGTGCAAGCTAAAAAAGTCTACGCCCTTTGAACATGCGCACACAGT
Source organism: Panax ginseng (assembly GCA_020205605.1). Lineage (NCBI taxonomy): Eukaryota > Viridiplantae > Streptophyta > Magnoliopsida > Apiales > Araliaceae > Panax > Panax ginseng. Next base: position 125,835,533 of record CM035135.1, on the reverse strand, counting down.
CACACACTCACATATATACCATCAAGGGCCTTTTCCAGAGCATTCTACTACCTTTTTCTTTTAAACACGTAATCACATTTGTTAGGCCTTCTCCATCCAAACCTATCATCAATCACTCAATCAATATAGACTATGAGATGACAAAAAGGAAACCATATAGCCTCTCAAGATGTAAACAAAGAGAATCACTCATCTAAAAGTCGCTAGTCGGTCCGAGGTCGGTTAGCTACCGACTAGAGACTAGGGGATTAGTCGGGGATTAATCGGCTAGTCGGATTTTCAATTTTTTTTTAAATATATATCCTCCTTCATCCTTCATAAGTTTTAAGTAAGTAGAATACCATAAATAACACAAATCATCAAATAAAAACATGGAAACTAAGTAAAACCAAATAGTTTGACGCTCTAAGTTCAAAACCAATTAACCAAATGAAACTAAATAGCACAAAATCAATAGTCAATCACTTCTCCTCCTCTTCTCCATATCCCTCCAACACTTGCTCTCCATCGGACTCAAACTCATAATCCTCATCTTCCTCTTCGTTGTCATCATCTTCCGACACAAACTCGTCTTCATCTAGTTCTCGCACATTTCTACTTCTTCTAGGTAGAAGAACCTCATTCCCTCTCATTTTTTCCGATTTTCCCCGACTTGTTCCGATTTTTTGATTTACTCTGACTGACTGGGCGACTTTACCGACTGGGCGACGACTAGAGCCCGACTAAGTCGGTCAGTGACTAAATCAAAGCACTAGGCCCTAGTCGATTCGTTGAGGCTCCGACCCCGACCCGGTCGCCGACTAGTTGGCCGACTAGGCCGACTTTTCGAACATTGGAATCACTCCACTATAATGGTAACTTCGTCACTCATAATCAAATAATCCACTTCTTCTACACTTACAAAACAGAGTGACATCACGAATTTTGTAAGAACAAAATATTCATGTGATTATGATGTTACTTTTGGATTCTGAATCTTGTAAGCTCAAACAATAGTCATTTGAATTAAAAATTTAGTATTCCCTCCTCCATTTCATAAAAATGGTTAATTTGCGAAATCCTAGTATTCAACTTGCGATGTGATTTTTTTTTAATTTTAGAAATAACAATTTTGTACTTAATAATACTTTCTATATAGTTTATGATTGTAGTCATTGCATTAATCAAAATTACACTTATATTCATCAAACCTACATTTATGATACCGATTAATGACCTAATATTTGTTAATTTAATATTCAACAGCTTGCAGCATATAGAAAACTTAGTATATACATTGTCATACCCATCATTTGCATTTCAATTAACATATACACATAACAGCTATAGAAATTCAAGAAATTATAGTAAAGCAATAATAGAAATTGTAAACTACCTTCCATCAATATGCTGAATACATGAGTAAAAAACATTGATTCATTATGCTCATAAAGTCACAATTGAAAGAAAAATAAAAAAACAACCTTCCCTTTAAAAATCTAAAATATGTGCACTGTTATGTTCTCTTGGGCCCAATTTTTTTTATAACTAGAAGCATAAATCATAACAATTATTCTTTTATTGACAATTTTTTTGTTATTGAAACTTTATACTTTTCCTCTTTCTACAATTCCTAGCCACACACAAAAACACACACACACAATCAACTTAGGAACAGAGCAATACCCATTAAAGATGAAGAAGATTATAGAGACCCATTAACCTTTGAATCCATAAAATCATGGAGTTTGGTCTTCTACTGAACAAATTCATTAATCCGACTATATATTTTGGTCAGTGGATATAATGAGTAAAGCTAAAAATTGGACATCGGTGATTATTGTCTGTTAGAGGGAGGGGGGAGAGAGAATGAGAAGGAGAAGGAGAGGAAGAGTTTTGGGTTTGGGTTTGGGTTTGGGTTGCCATGCGTCCAAGATACAAGACTTTTTACATGTAGAAGCTCCCCGCAAGGCTTTACAGCAGCTCCTTTGAATTAGTGGTTCAGGCTTTGCCACGTTGACTTTGCATGACACTGATGAAGAGGGAGACTTTTTTTTTTACTGTATTATATTTTTTTATTTACTTCACATCACGAATGATCTCAACCGGCAAAACGTTTGTCCACATTTTAAAAAGAAAATTTATAATTTGTTTCTAAAAAAGCAAATTATCTTTTTTTAAAAAAATTGGAGGGGGTCAGCTTGATTCAAGTAGTGATTTAAAAAATTAGCAAAAATAAAAATAAAAGTATGATTAAAATATATAGAAATAAAATATAGAGTAGGGCATAAAAGAAACTTAAAATTTGCTATTAACTTATTAAATTGTTATCATACCACACTTAATGATACGTTTAGATTAAAATAATAAACTGAATAAATGAATAAAAAAATATATTTATTCGGTGATCATTTTGCCAATAAACTATTTTGATGCATCCCTTTGTTCTTTATTTTACGTGGGTCTATGGGACGTGATTAAATGAATGTGTGTCACAAATATGGAATCTTATCACACTATCTACTATCAATAATAGCTAAACATACTCTTAAAACGCTAAAAAAATATATATATAAAATTTTATTTTATTTATTATTTTATTTTATTCTTTCGATCCAAACGTAGTTAATAGAGTGTAAACGAGTATAACCGAAGCTAACAGAGAGTTGTTCAAAATCGACTCGAAATGTTAAATTCATATTCGAATTCAACCCAAAATCAAATTGTATTTGAAAAATTCTACTCACATTCGACTCGACTCGACTCAAATATTTATTATCGGATTGAATTATATTCAAAATACTCGCGAGCTTCAAATTCAAGCTCGAATTCGAGTATCCACATAATAACTAAATTTATAATATAAATAATTATAAATTGAATTTGTTATTTTACTTAAAAACGAGAAAATATATTTACTATTACACTTTACAAATATAAAACCACAATTAAAATTAAAAACAAAACAAAAAAATAATAATTAATTATCCTAATTTGATTTAATTTTGTATATATTCTAAAAGAATATATCGAATATATAATTGAATTTATATCAATTGAGTATGTATCAAATCAAAATTAAATTCGAGTAGTTTGAATTTTAAACGAATCGAGTATAACATTATTCAGATTATACTCATATTTTTATTCGAACTATTTTTTATGCTCAGGTTTAAATCATATTATTAACGAATTCAAGTATTGCTCGTATTTTTTTGAGTTGAGCATTAATCGAGCCCGAAGTGTTTGGTTCGTTTACGGTCTTAAACGTAGTATCAAATTCAAGATTTTCTTATTTCATCTAATTAAACCATTTTTGCTAAACTCAATTTAGTTTGAGTTTATTTAAAAGAAATTGATATTTTCACATGATCTTCTCTCACGTGAGCATACAGTGGGTCTGACTTTCATGTAAGAAAGAATTGTGTAAAAATATCAGTAAAAATAGTGCTCCCCTGATTAAAACGTAGCGCGATGAGTGCTGAACAAGGACCAGTTGAACTGAAGTTGAGTGATAACTCTGATCTAGACTCTCCTCCCTCTTTGATTATTATAACCCAACAGAGTCAATGGTCTGAAGTTGAAGGAACATGTTCACCTCATGTCCAGGACAATAAGAATAAATAGCAAGTCTCTCAAATTTATTAATATACAAAGAATTCCTAATTCCCACATTATTTAAATAGACAAAAGAACCCGTTATGTAGAGGGTAAAATGCAAAATCAACCACTGAACTTTAAGAGTTTTTGGGTATTAAGTCCTTTTCTTTTGGTCAACGTAAATTGGTTTTTTTATTAAAAATTTGGACTTTTTTGAAAGGCGGCGTCACATCGTCATTGATCGCCTACGTGGCAGCTATGACGTGGATATTTTTAATTTTATTATTACTACTACTATTATTATTATTAGTAGTAGTAGTAGTACTACTACTACTACTACTATTATTATTATTATTATTATTATTATTATTATTATTGTTATTGTTATTATTATTATAATTGTTATTATTATTATTATTATTATTATTATTATTATTATTATTATTATTACTATTATTATAATAATAATAATAATAATAATAATAATAATAATAATAATAATAATAAGAAGAAGAATAACAACAACAACAACAACAATAATAATAATAATAATAATAATAATTTGGGGAGATTTGTTTTATTTTAATTTGGGAATCTAATTGTTTAGTTATAAATATTAATTCTTGCAAAATTATAACAACTTGTTTGTGTAGCTCAGTTGGTTGTTGGGCTAAATTTTCAAACTTGAGATTTTAAGTTCAAATCTTTGGAGCTATATATTTTTGGGAAAAAATTCAAAAATGTCCACGTCATAGCTGCCATGTGTAAAATAAAATTAAAACTATCCACGTCATAGCTGTCATGTGTAAAATAAAATTAAAAAAATATCACATCCATAATCGCTTATGGGCAAATATCAACGCATATGTATTACCGGGGTTCAAATTCCAAATTTTTTAATAAAAAGAGGCTCAATTTGCGTTGACCAAACCCAAAAACCCCTAAAGTTCAGTGGTCGACTTTGCATTTTATCCGTTATGCAGAATGATGACATCACAAAAAAAAAATAATTTCATAAAGTATGGTTTCAAGTGTTTTGTAATATAGAATTAATACTTGTAGCTGTTGTTTAACCTTTTCTTTGTGCAGAAACACTAATAAGAAAAGAGCTAAAATTAACATCTTCAAACCTTGATTACTTAAAAAGTCACAACAACAAATAATATTTGTGTTGTTCAATTATTTATCACATAATATTCAATATATTTAAGTGTTACAAGTAAAAGGACTTTTTTTTCTTTTTTTTTTATACAAAAAAAAGGAGGTACTATATCCCAACCACACGTTATGTCAAGGCTAAAAGAATCCAACCGGACACATTGCGCCTACAACAACTATACATATCTCCTATGTCAAAGTCGAAACTCAAATATTCTCCATCACGAATAGCGTGTATGACACAAAGTTACCATCAACCTTTCAACGTTGTGAATGAGAGTCAAACCCAAATTTTGAGCTAGACAACGGAGACACATATGAAGTAAAAGTGATTCATCACATTGTAATTTGTAATGCTCTGTATTCTACAGAACGGGAATGTAGGGATCTATAAGCAATTGGACAATTTGAGGCTGCTGGCACTTAATAATATTGTTAAAGAAAAGTCCACAAATTTCCATACACACTTCCAGAACTGGTATTAATTATGAAAATCCAGTCCAATCTCACAGTAATCACCACCACCAAACTTGAAGATATAGAAAGATCTCACACCACTAAAATGCCATCAGAATTAAGTGGGAGGTCTATTTCAAGCAATTCAAAAGGGACAGCCCATAAGACATCAGCCATGCATTCCCCCCAGTTGTAGAAACATTTCCAAGAAACAATTTATGGGGTTTCTTTCATCATAAAGGTCTTGATAAGATTTGAGAATGACTAATTTGTGATGGTTTATATAATGATTGTGAAAATGTTGCAATGATCTTCATGACAGCAAATTTTATTTTATTTTATTTTTAGTAATTTGATAAATTAGACAAAACATGTTGCCATAATTTTCAATTTTGGAAATAATTATTTCCCTAAAGTCTTGTCTTGTTGCAAACATGCAATGCATCTCGTCTTCTAATTATACAACATGATTTTTAAAAATATTGTCATTTCCAAGTTTATTTGGTTCTAATATTAGAACTTGAACGGTTCAATATGTTGGATTTTTTATTTTATTTTTATATATATTTATTTTTGAAACCATTGCCACCGATTTATTTAGGTGGGTCATGCCTAATTGGTAAAGGGTCTAATTTCATAAACTATGAAATAAAGAGGATTGAATTCGATGTGACCACATGTTAATTTTAGATTTAACAGTAAAACAGAGCTCTAAATAAATGAAGTTTTTTAATTAATAAAGATTTTGAAATGACAAAATTATTATTACTAAAAAAAGTGAAATGACATTTGGCAAAAGTACTACTAATAAAAGTTCCAAAACTACATCATTTTGGATTCTTACTATCCCTTTTGAAAGGATGAATAAAATATAATTTGTACATATATTTAAAAAAAAGTAAAAAGAGAAAAAAAAGAAGAAAAAAATCAAATTTATCTTTAATGGTCGTACAAGATTATATAAAATGATGAATACTGATATTTCAACCTGATTTTTTGATACCTTTCACTTTATATATTTTATTTCATCCTCCGAGGGAGTACGTGTTTACACTTATAAATGTGTAAATGACATTACACGACCAAGTTGGCCCATATACCTTCAATGGACAAGGGATGCAACCTAAAAGTTGTCAAGATTCATTGTTTATGCATTACCTAAAAAAACCCAAGAAATTTGTTTATGGGCTTTTGGGGTACTCTTTTACTGATTCTGAAAATTTTAAAAACATTATAATGGATTAGCAGGCTATAAGAAAAGCCCATTATAAAAAATAATTATAAAAGCCTGGAGCAAAGAATTGGGCCGGAAAGTAAGCCCAGGTGGATTTATCAAACACTATGGAATCTAGGCAGAGGTCAACAGTGTGTGTGTATATATATATAGATAGAGATAGAGGTCGTACTAGTTCTTCTTTATTAGGTTTAGGGGGCGGCTTCCGCTTTCAGGAAAAAACATATACAGGTCACCTTGCTGGGTAGAATTAATTGAGGATGTGAGATTTCTGTTTTTTGCACAGTCCATCTAGCTATATATATATATATATATTCTTACATAATTTATGTATAACTCGGTGGGCTGTGCAAATAACCAATGTCTTTTCCTCTGTTTAAATAATTTTGAGATTATAATCTTATATAATCATCTAGAATTAATTGAGGATTTTGAGACTTCGGTTTTTACACAGTTCATCACGCTATATATATATATATATATATATATATATATATATATATATATATATATATATATGGAAAGGATCAAGAAAGATTCTCCTTAAATACTTTTTCCGTTTTAATAAGATTCTTTTATCAAAACGACGTAGTTTTGGAGGGACGCGGTTGTATTTTTATAAATACGCGGTGGTATTGTATTTACAAAAATGCAACCATGTTCTTTCAAAACGACGTAGTTTTAATAAAAAAATATTATTTAAATGCTATTTAAGGTATATATATAATTTATGTATATATATATATATAATTTATGTATAACTGGGTGGCCTGTGCAAATAACCCACATTTTTTCCTCAGTTTTAACTAGTGACACCTCTTTTTTTTTTCCTCCCTCTGTACATATATTCATATGTAATTGTTTGCCACTAAATTCTCAATGTAATTTTGTCAGAACTTCGAATATACCTATATATGTATATATTTATTTGTAATTAAGGATCCAATCTCCATATAATTCTTAAGCAGGATATATATATATATATATATATATATATATATTGGTTATATGTATATACACAACTTTATATAGTAGGCTTATGGCGACAAATTTTTTGGGTTATAGCGATGCTGTGAACTGTCATTATATATTTCAGAATAACTATGACGACAGGTGAAACCGTATAGCTATTTCAAAAAATCGTCATATAAAACTGCTTATATAATACAATATTTATGTCATATATATATTTTTTTCATATATATATATATATATATATATATATATATATATATATTATTAATAGTATAACAGGTGAGATAAACATCTCACGCGTCCGACTTTCATAGTTATATTTATAATAATATATACATGTATATGAAAATGAATAATATATTGACGAATATATTATAAAATAAATAATAATAATATATTGAGTTATATATATATACATATTAAATACTCGCTCCGTTCCTAAAAGATTATCGTTTTAGAAGAAAAAATTTGTTTCAAAAAGTTTGTCGTTTATAACTTTCTAGGAAAATAAATTATTTACTTTCTTATATTAATCCTACCTTCTCTCATTGTCTCAAGAAATTTTTCTTAAACTATTTGACGTTCTACAAAATTAAGAATATTTTGTCTATTTGTTTCCTTTTTTACCCTTTTCCACCACCATTAATTACTATTTTCTCTGTTTTGTCGTTTTCTCTGTTTGGTGTTAATGGAGAATTAAATGAGATCAAAGTATTAATTAAGGGTAAAATAGTAAAACTACATCTATTCTTAATTTATGTGAAAATTTCTAGAACATCCCATATAATGGGATGGAGGGAGTACTTTCTTAATCTATGTGCCAAAACTTTAAACGACAATCTTTTAGGAATGAAGGTAGTACCAAAGTTATCTTTGTTTGTAACTACTACACTTGGGATAAGAGTATAAGACTATTAATCTCAGTATCTTGTTTGTTTGCAAGGATTAAGTGTTTTGTTTGTTTTTCAAGGATTTGATAGCTTAAGTTGTGAGATTATTTAATATTATATTCTACCTGATATTATAGCCCCTACCATTTGGGATTAAAAATTACTAGACAAAATTAACCTCAACCTTTTTCTAAAATGACCATAATATGCTGCAATTTCTATTATTGTTACTGACAACTTAAAATTTACTAGTACAATTTATGTTATTATTGATAAAGGTATAATAGTCCAAACGATATTTTTTAATCCAATACTTTAATTAATCCTAAAAAAAACAAACATATTATTTTAAATTTTACCATGAATATAAAAAACAAACACGTAAGTAAAACGATTTAATACTAGAATTTATATAATCCCAAAATTATAATCCTTATAAATATAAATATAATTAATTAATCAAGTAAATTAAGGCTCAAATGTGTAATATGTTAAAATGGGAAATTCCCAGATAGAAAAGGCACAAACTCTAGAGCAACTCTTCACCCACGAGCAATTCTATGGCCTGCTCCAAATAACAAGGCTTTTCCTATCACTCCTGTATGAAATCCACAAGCAAGCGCCAGAGTCCCACCTATAACTAACCATTTCAAATCTATTCCACCCTCATCTCCATGCCTCTCTACATCCAAATCAACCCGTCTCTCTTCTTCACCAGTCACCGTCTCTGAAGAATCAGCAGTTCCCTCAAATGAAATCTTTGTAGTGATTCTTGCAACCAATGCGCTTCTGGACACTGGCACCTCGGATTTTCTGCCTACCTGATATGCTCTAAAGCCACCGTGTAACTTCTTAACAGTTCCCCACATTCCATGACGAACACCCAATTTTGCCACGTCCTTTGGGATCCCCATATCTTCGTCGTAATGTGCGAGACTCACCTCACATGCAGTCAACTGTCCATCTCCTATGCGAGATTGCACTGCATTCAGCACCCAATCAATATCCATTAGACTTGTGATTGGTTAGGATTCGTCGGTCGGTAATGAGTGGTTGTAAGAAAATACATACCAGGCATAATAACCCAGCTTGAAAAGTACATCTCCACACGCCTAGGCTTGTCACGCCTAGGCAAAGCTGGATATGGAACCGTCTGCAGCAACAATCTCACATATTACAAATTAATGTGCACATGATTGTAAATAATATGCAATACAACTGCTAAAAGAATAAATATAGTGTTGCATTTGTATTGGTGTTCAAACACCAAAAGTACCATAGGGAGACTGAAGGCAATGCTTTCATCTCTCTCATCTCTCCAGAAGGAATTGATATAAGATGCTATAGACAGATGCTCAATATACCAGCCTACAATAAAGGATGGTCTCCTGAGATTCTTTTTCCCCAGTTAAACAACATGATAAATTGTTGAAACCAGGATGTGCACTAGACAGTAAATAAAATAGTCTACTAATTATCTGCACGAAATTGTGTTCATGTTCATGTTCATGTACAGAGAGGATTGGACTGATTGAAGGAAATAATAAATCATAATGTTCTCAACTAGGTCTCGTCCTATACATACAAGAGACGTGAAACCAGATTCCTTGTCAACTTGAACCAAAAGTTACTCTTGTAACAGTGCCTTGTGTTCATAATTTCTTGACAGAGGAGAACAGGAAGCCAAATCATAATACAAAAAATCAGTACCTTAGTCACACAATAATAAGTCTTTCCAGCTTCCCATATTCTTCGACCAATGATATATTCTCGATCACTGCAAAAAAATGGAAACTGCATATAGGGCAAAGAAATTGAAAATCAACTCAAAGTGATGGAAAAATACATATCAATGACAATACTCAATAAGAAAGATGGCAAAAATATCCTCAAAAAAACCTTTTTAATCCAGTGGACAATTGTTGTTCCTGTGTGAGGGCATTCATCTAACATCTTGAAGTATGCTAGCATAGGATCCCATTTAGGCCGAAACTCGTCATCCCAAAAGAAATCTCTAACCATCTCTGGAGTTGCATCCTCGAAGACAGTTTTGCTTCTGTAAATTATGGGACCAATCTGATAAACAAGATGCACCGACAGGTATTAATGCTCACAAACTTCAAAACACAAATAGGGAAAACTGTATTAAACACCCAAATTTTCGGTTATCACCAAACTGAACTTGCACATGTACTTGTGGATCAAACATATTGCATGGCTAGACTAGTATTGTAGGTTATGGAAACCCTATGTATTAGAAAACAAGTGCGAGAAAGTTATTAGGGAAGTAGCGCTTTTAGAAGGCTTTATTTTTAATATTTATTACACTTACTAATCTAGAGTACCCCAGCAATTTAGTAGAGCATAAAATGGAGCATTAGAATTGGCATTGCGTCTTCTTCTTCTTTTTTTTCGTTTTTTAAAATAACAAGTAGCATGGGTCTACTCATCTTTCTTTTCAAGGTATTCAAACTTTAAGAAATCCCACAAGGCTCTATTTCCAAAAGTTTGTGTTGTGTAGCTAAATGATGAGACACACCCTCATTTATTTCTCATGTTGCTTGAGGCTCCTAAAACATTTTGTGTGTGTGTTTGGGGGTGGGGTGGGGAAGTATGTCCCTCTTCAGAGGAGGATTTATTTTTCCCATCTGTTCAGCAACTTTGGAGGAAGGAAAGATTTTTGGAAGTGTGCATTGTTTAATGTTCTGTGGGGGATTTGGGATGAGAGTAATACTTGTTTTTTCAGGCACAAGTATCTTTCTTTTTCTTTGTGGCATTGGAGGAACATTCTTCTTAGCTTTGGTTTGGCCTCTGTCATTGGTGCCTTGGCATTAGCGTGTCTGAGATAGGAGAGCTGCTCTTTCTTGAATATATATATATATATATATATTATTTTATTTTATTTCCACCTTTTATAGGGGTTGAATCCTTGTCCCCCTCTTCCTTTGTAGTCTCAGTTCATCTAATCATATATCTTTTCCTATATGAAAAACAAACAAACAAAATTTGAATACATAAATACCATGTCACTTACAAAACTATTTAATTACAACCACAAGACTGCTACTGATTCTAGTCAGCATGATGATAGTATAAAATTATAAATGAATCGAACTAAAACCACTTAAAGATCTGCAACCCCACAATTGATATAAAGCATGGTCAAATTACAATAACTGTTGCATATGAAACAACAAAGAGAAGTGAAACAAAAGTTTTACCTCCGGCTCATGGCGCCAGGCTTGATATGCCATGTTCGAGGTGGAACGCTCCATCAAATTTTGCCAGGCTGTCTCCCCACCCTTTCCATCTAGAAGATGCAACAGATGTTCAAGATCATTCTCAGTGACAAGATTATGATCTTTCTTTGAGGTTTCAGAGCTCAGCCTACAGAAAAGCAGTGGTAACAGAAACCTTGTTTATCTTGAAAAATCAGAAAACAAACTTAATTGTTTGGGTGAATCTCAAGTATGATCAGATTTCTACAGTAACTGAAGATCAACAAAATTATCAAACAAACAGATATAACCTTTTTAAGAAAAAACATTAAATTCTTTTCCCCTTGATAGGCTACAAATTTGACAAATGACAGCAGGATAATCTATGTCAAAAAGAGTTGCAACAGCTGTTTACTTTATGTTCAGTTTCTAGAAAGATAGAAACTTCTGGGTTTTTTTAAGATTTTAGTCAAATAAAAACTCCAATCAAGTCGAAGAAGCTTTACAGCAGCTACTATGTCGATAACATGACTGTTGTTCACTAATGCTTAAAGCTGTAGTATTAGGATCTATTATCTCTCTGTTATTACAAATATCTAAGTACATTTCTGTTTCCATAGAGGTGCATTAATATTCCGATTTCGTCACTTTGCCTTGATAATACAGTTAATGGTCTTTGAATATTTTTATATCATCTTATTAAATTGGTAATCGTGTTACACGTGTGGACATGTTCATGACACTAATCCAACCCATTTGAATTGTGATAAATTTGATGTATAAAAATATCCAAGATATAAGCAGTGTCAGGTGAACTAGCCATAAATTTGTTAAGTCATTTCTTTAAACATAAATTGTTACATTTGTTAAACTGGTTGTGTTAAGAAAATCATGTTGCTAGTTGATAAACACTAAAATTGAGTTTTATTGTGTTGCACAATATGTGTATTAACCTAGTGAAGGGTCAACATGTGTAATTTATTTTGATATCTAATTAGTTAACAACAAAAAATACATTCTTTGTCAAAGTTCTAAAAGATTAACCAATGCTTCATGTTAAGTGTTTCAGAACCAAGATGAAAATTGTTCAAGTACAAATAATCACTTGGATAGTTTTTAGTATTATCCCGACTAGCAAGACTGTTTTCATTCTTTGACTCGATATACAGTCTACCTAAACAATTAAAAGAGCCAACATCACGCAAACAAGCAGAAACTCCTAAAATCTCTTAATTACCTTAACTGGACTCATTCATAGACAACTCCAATACCCCAATAAGTGAGAACAAACGTTATTAAACCTAACTTCCATAACTCCATTTTTGCACCAAAATCTGACACTCTAATAGATTATCATCCTAACACCCAATTCCATTTTTTAGGCAGCTCCCTGTCTGATTTTAACCAATTTAAAATTTTCACACTATTAAAGTTCAGACTTCAATTCCCACCTGACAATGAAATGTAGCAGTAAATGTAAGACCCCGAAATTTTTTTAAATAAAAAGGAATTTCCTTTATTTATTATTTTGAAATAGTAAGGGTGGATTTGATTAATGTGGTTAGTTATGGGTAAAATGCGCAAATATTTTAAATAAGCAAGTGGTGATATAATATTCATTATTATTCGGAGAATATTCGTTTGGTCGTGGAATATTAAATCTTTGTCGGGGAATATTAAATGCGACAGTAGCGACCATGTGTGGGCCCCATAACGGAAAGCGATGGAGGAAGAAAAGCGACAAAAATAAGTTGTTTAAAAATAACTGGCGTAGTTGTTACCATTTACCTTTGTTGGAATACCCGGTGGTTAAAAACGAATACGCGTTATTGCACCGCGATAGACACAGTATTGCACCAATTATTGATTCTTACGTGAAGGCACTACTCAATAATGGTTATGTAATTCTTGCTCAAAGATATTTTATTTTATTGATTCAATAATTCTTTGCGTTGATATTTTATATTGTTGTTGTTTCAATAATTGTCATTACACAGTATTTTTTATTATCGAACCAATAATTCATATTATCTGAATAATATTATTAGATAACATTATTGGCAATGTCTAGAAAGTTACATCTAAGGAGAGGTTTGGTCACCTAATTGCGCCTAAGAAGGAGAAATTCTTATTCGAAAGCCCTCTTTCCTGAGAAGCGCACGATTGTCAATATTGTGATTACGTAATATTATTTGTGAATAATTAATTATTGATTCATATGATGAGGAAAATATTGATTTAATGTGGATATAGGCGGAGAAAATTTTATAGTGACAATTGTTGAAAATTAATATTTTATCTTTTTACGATAAAATAATTCATTTAAATATATTATTTTAATAATATATTAACGATGATATTTTTACGATGAATGTGGGATATATGAGTATATGAGGAGGAAGAGTATTTTTGTTGCAATAAATGTTTAAAACATGTTAAACATGTCGATTGGACCCCATTTATTGATTGAAATTTGATTATAACTTGTAAAATCGCCCATTTGTGGATTTCGATCAATTTACATTTGGAATTTGGAAAAACTTTCTTACGTAAAGTTGTAGAGAATTGAATTTCCTATAAAAACTCGTGAGATTCAATTTTCGATAAAAAGGCTATTTATTATGAATTATTGAAGTTCAAAGCTCAAAATAATTGATTTTTGGAAGTTTAAAATATTTAAAATATGAAAACGTTTTTTTGTTATTAGTGGGTCTAGCATGTGGTTTGAATTCAGATTTTCAGAATTCAAAAAGAGTGGGCGTAAGAATTTTATATATATATTATTATTATATTAAATTTTCGCTTTTGGTGTTCTAAGCAATTTCTATAAATAGTGCTTAGGTTAGAATTGAAAATCACATTTAAATGAAGTTTTCTCTCTATATTATCGAGCGTATTCTTGTGAGTATTTTGAGTATACTTTGAGTATTGCTATACGTGCAAGTTCAAGTCATAGCCTTTATATCCAGGTGTTTCAACTAAATCTTGTCTTTCGAGGTAAGGGATGTTATTTTCTTCTCAAATGATATTATTTCTTCAATATCATTATCTTTGAAATATTGGTTGGAACTTTTTATCAAATTTGGAACTTTTTCATGCTTAGGAGTTCTTATTCATGAAGATTCTTATTCATGAGTTCTTATTCACGAGTTCTTATTCACGAGTACTATTCATTTAAGCGTGAAGATGTTTTTTTTGTGAAATTTCTATCTTTTGGTGTTGAGTTACTATTCACGTATCGAATTATTCACGATATCTGACACTATTCACGAATACTGGCCTTTATTCAATGAAAAATGAAATTTCTTCTTTTCGTCCAAAATATCTATTATGGATACTAGCTTTGATTGTATCCATGTTTTGATCATTCTTGAATTTTACACCACTATGATTATTTTTGAGGTATTTTTGGACGTGGATAAAACAAAGTACGAATCCTTAATCCTTAATCCTTGTCATTATTCACTGGATTCGTTTCTTTAAAAAATATTTTTCATCATCCTCAGTCTTAAATGATGATATTATTGAATATCTTTGGCCTGTAGTGCAAAGATGAATGATTTATGATGAATATCTTTGGCCTGTAGTGCAAAGATGAATGATTTCTGATGAATATCTTTGGCCCGTAGTGCAAAGATGAATGATTTCTGATGAATATCTTTGGCCCGTAGTGCAAAGATGAACAGGTGTTTAGATGAACATGACCAACTGGTGAATGTCCTTGGCACGTAGTGCGAGGATGAATATTTGATCTCGGATATATATTGATTGATGTTACTGAGGATAAAAAAGAGGCGATGAACTTTAAAATTCATACATAGAAGATAGTAGTTTGCATTCTCTACTTAACTCTTCTAATGAATTATTATTTCCGCTATGAATATTGATTTAAAACTTGTTGTCTATTGTATTCTATTATATTTTTCTGTTGAAGACTAACGATAATTTTGTTGTATATTATATTAGTCATAATATTCTTTACTGGGCTAGTTGAGCTCACCCTTTTCCTTGTTGTTCCATTTTCTTCTCAGGAGGTGAGAACATAGCTGGATCGAGTCGGGGAGAGTTGTTTAGTAGTCCTCACCATTTTTGTAAAATGATGTATCAATAATATGATGGAGATTTATTTGGGTATGTATATTATCAGAAGACAATAATTGTATTTAAACTCACAATATATATATGTTGTCGTATTTTGCACGACAAATGTATTAATAAAGTTGTAGTTATTTCTGTACCATGTATTTGGCGACTCAGAATGGGTTGGGTGGAATGGACCTATTTTGGGGGCATCACAGTTGGTATCAGAGCTTAGGGATATGATCTCTGGCGGAGATCGAGGAATAGAGCTAGGAGGGGAGAGACGAATAAATCCTTCGCTAGTGTGTCCTACCTAAGCTTATTTGTTAGTTGGTTAGTATATAGGGATATTATGTGATATATTTATTTCCTTAATTAACCCTTGTTTTATGACAGTATTTGAGAATGTCGACTGAGAATATTAACAATGGAAATGAGACCGTGGAGACGCCTGTACTCACCAACGAGGAGAACGTGCAACAGGCTGGCAATGTACCTCCTGTAAACAACACCACTGAGCAGACGATAAACGACGGGATGTTTAGAAGTTTTTTGCAGTTCATGCAAAATCAGACGAGGGAGACTCGTGTTCAAAACATAGGAGAAAATGATAGCAATTCATGGGTTGTCACAGCCAAGCAGTTCAAAGAGTTGGGACCACGAATTTAAGGGAAAGCTTCGATCCGATCATGGCGGAAACACGGGTCAAGCAAATCACCAAGATATTCGATGTCTTGGGATGCACGGAGAACAGAAGGTTCCATTCGCCACCTTTATGTTCCGTGGCGCAGCGGATCATCGGTGGGAGTCTCGTGAAGCGTACACTCCATCCATTGCTTCGGCAAGATGTCTTGGAGAGCGTTTGAAACTATTTAATGACAAATACTTTCACGAAAGTGTTCGCTATATGAAGGAAGTGGAGTTTATTAGGCGGAGCGAGAACAACATGACGGTGTCTCGATGAGAGGCGAAGTTCATGAGTTGTCGAGTTTGCACCTCATTTGGTGGAAAATGAGGAGCGAATGACGCATGATATGTTTCGAGGGTCTAAAACCCGAGATTCAACAATATCTTATCTCTCATAAATTTTCTTTATATTGGATGTTATAAGCAGGGCTCAATTATTGAAGCGTGATAACGAGTATGTTCAACCGGGGACCACAACCGAGTGGTCGTATTTCGGTGATGTGATCATCAAAACGATGATAACCAATGGGGAGGAAAGAATACGGACAAAGGCGGTAACCACTCGGGTGGTAATCGTGGCCATGATAATAGGAGAGGTGACTCAAGTGGACATTTTTCAAGAAGAGAAGGTTCAACAATAACCATGTGAAGCGTTAGCCAAAGAAGAATCAGCTGGTTCCAAGGAGGAGAACGACCACCGGTCATATCTTATAAATGCGGAAAGAGGGACATATCGATCAAAGCGCCCACAACAGTTCGGTATGCTATAATTGTGGAAAGGAAGGGATATATAGCTCGAGAGTGTACGGTAGCGAAACCAAGTCCGGTGAGGATGGTGACTCAAAAGGATGTCCTAGAAAAGTCAAAGTCAAAGGTTCCTAGAAGAGCGTTTGTCGTGGCCCATTAAAATGCGAGGAACCCGAACGAGTTTAGCAGGTTAGTTAATTATAAATTCTTGCGAAGTTTATACCTTACTAGATCTGGGATTTCTACCTTCTTTTATATCTCTTCTTTAAGCGCTCAAGCGTTTGAACTTGACTACGGAGAAATTAGACTTTGACCTATTTATGGAGACTCCGTTAGGAAAAACTTTCATTACATCCGTTGTTTAGAAATCTTGCTTGATTCAGGTTGGCACTATCACATTACCTGTTAACCTTATTTCTATAGAGATATTTGTTTTTGATGTGATTTTAAGGTTAACTACTCATCATGCCAAAATTGATTGCTTTCGTAAGGTTGTTAGTTTTCATATTCTTAAACAACCTGTTATTCGAATTCAAGCAACCAAACCATTGAAGTCAAACTCTTTCATATTAAATTATAAAGCCATTTGTTTATTGAAAAACGAATGTCAAGCTTTCTTAGTCCATGTTATGGATTTGAATAAAGACACGTCAGATTTGAATAATATTCCTGTTGTTATTGATTTTTCCTGACGTATTTCAAGAATTTCTCGCCTACTCCCAGGCGTGATATTGAATTTGTATCGATTTTAAATCCAAGACAAAACCCATTTCTAAAATCTCATATCGAATGGCTCCTATTGAACTTGAGTTAAAAACCCAACTGTAGAAGTTGATACCGAGCCTCTATCTGGTGACTTCCTTTGTGAAATACTGTTGAAGCGCGGACTCTGTAGAGGATGCCATATTCGTGTGATAGTAAACCGATAGGTGTCATTGTAATGTTTATCCAAGGTTGGGATGTGAGTCGCGATTGAGAACAACCTAAGTTTCATGAATTGAAATATGTAGCTTTCGAGGCTTAGTTGGTTATTATCGGAGATTCGTTGAAGGATATTCTCGAATCGCTATTCCATTAACGCAATTGACTCGTAGAGATAAAAATTCGAATGGAAGCAAGGAATGTGGGAAGAGCTTGAAGAACTCAGAGAGAGACTCATTTCAAGACACATGTTCGACCATGCCATCTCGGAAAAGCGAACGTGGTTGGCCGACGTGTTGAGTAGAAGATCGTATATAAGACGCAGTACGATATTGTCAAAAACTAATTTCGTATAATTTACAAATAATAGAGATGGAGATGAAAACTCTAGGTACCCACGTGATGATATCTGAGTATAATCGACTTTAATCGATAAAGTTAAAGTCGTATTCAAGCTACGAGTGATGAATGATGAATTTGAAGAAGGAGATCAAGAAGTTGTTATTTCAAAAATGAGAATCGGTGAGGTGAGGAAAGCTCAAACCTTCGATTTATTAATCAATTTGAAATTCTCGATTGAATAGGAACCGTGACCTATAGACTCGCTTTTTCGCCAAGTATGACGCGTGTTCATAACGTTTTTCACGATCGATGTTACGTAAATATGTGGACTAATTCGAACCACGTCATTGAGTTAGAACCCGACAAGATACCAAGACTTAACGTCACGAGGAGGTACTGTCAAGATCCGGATAGGAAAAGAACATGTCCTATGTATCGAGGTTATACCACAAGTTAAAGTTTTGTGGAGAAACCATGCTTATTGAGGAAATAACACAGGAGTTGGAAAGCGAAAATGAAAGCGAGGTATTTTCATCTTTTGAAACACACCAGACGTACGCCAATTTCGAGGACTTAAATTTCATAAGGAGGAGGTTGTAAGACCCCGAAATTTTTTAAATAAAAGGAATTTCCTTTATTTATTATTTTGAAATAGTAAGGGTGGATTTGATTAATGTGGTTAGTTATGGGTAAAATGCATAAATATTTTAAATAAGCAAGTGGTGATATAATATTCATTATTGTTTCGGAGAATATTCGTTTGGTCGTGGAATATTAAATCTTTTCAAGAGAATATTAAATGCGACGACGGAAATGACCATGTAGGGCCCCATAACGGAAAGCGATTGGAGGAAGAAAACGACAAAAATAAGTTGTTTAAAAATAACGGCGTAGTTGTTACCATTTACACTGTTGGAATACCCGGTGGTTAAAAACACTAATACGCGTTATTGCACAGTAACACACGGTATTGCACCAATTATTGATTCTTACGTAAGAAGGCACTACTCAATAATGGTTACTGAATTCTCTTATTCAAAGATTTTATTTTATTGATTCAATAATTGCTGCGTTGATATTTTATATCATTGTTTCAATAATTGTCATTACACGATATTTTTCATTATCGAACCAATAATTCATATTATCTGAATAATATTATTAGATAACATTATTGGCAATGTCTAGAAAGTTACATCTAAGGAGAGGTTTGGTCACCTAATTGCGGCAAGATGAAGAAATTCTTATTGGAAAGCCCTCTTTCTGAGAAGCTATGCGGTTGTCAATATTGTGATTCTCGTAATATTATTTGTGAATAATTAATTATTGATTCATATGATGAGGAAAATATTGATTTAATGTGGATATAGGCGGAGAAAATTTTATAGTTACAATTGTTGAAAATTAATATTTTATCTTTTTTACGATAAAATAATTCATTTAAATATATTATTTTAATAATATATTAACGATGATATTTTTACTACGATGAATGTGGGATATATGAGTATATGAGGAGGAAGAGTATTTTTGTTGCAATAAATGTTTAAAACATGTTAAACATGTCGGTGGACCCCATTTATCGATTTGAAATTTGATTATAGCTTGTAAAATCGCCCATTTGTGGATTTCGATCAATTTACATTTGGAATTTGGAAAAACTTTCTTCCGTAAAGTTGTAGAGAATTGAATTTCCTATAAAAACTCGTGAGATTCAATTTTTACGATAAAAAGGCTATTTATTATGAATTATTGAAGTTCCAAAGTTCAAATAATTGATTTTGGAAGTTTAAAATATTTAAAATATGAAAAGCGTTTTTTTGTTGTTAGTGGGTCTAAGATGTGGTTTGAATTCAGATTTTCGAATTTCAAAGAGTGGGCGTAAGAATTTATATATATATATATTATTATTATATTAAATTTTTCTGCTTTGGTGTTCTAAGCAATTTCTATAAATAGGTGCTTAGGTTAGAATTGAAAATCACACCAGAATCAAGTTTTTCTCTCTATATTATCGAGCGTATTCTTGTGAGTATTTTGAGTATACTTTGAGTATTGCTATACGGTGCAAAGTTCAAGTCATAGCTTTATATCCTGTTTCAACTAAATCTTGTCTTTCGAGGTAAGGGATGTTATTTTCTTCTCAAATGATATTATTTCTTCAATATCATTATCTTTGAAATATTGGTTGGAACTTTTATCAAATTTGGAACTTTTTTCATATCGGGGTTACTATTCATGAGTTATTATTCATGAGTTCTTATTCACGATTCATTATTCACGAGTACTATTCACGAAGCGTGAAGATATTTTTTTGTGAAATTTCTATCTTTTGGTGTGAGTTACTATTCACGATACTCAAGACTATTCACGATATCTGAGACTATTCACGAATACCAAGACTATTCAACGAAAAATGAAATTTCTTCTTTTTGTCCAAAATATCTATTATGGATACTAGCTTTGATTGTATCCATGTTTTGATCATTCTTGAATTTTACACCACTATGATTATTTTTGAGGTATTTTTGGGACGTGGATAAAACAAAGTACGAATCCTTAATCCTTAATCCTTGTCATTATTCTTTGGATTCGCTTTTAAAAAATATTTTCATCATCCTCGGTCTTAAATGATGATATTATTGAATATCTTTGGCACAGTAGTGCAAAGATGAATGATTTATGATGAATATCTTTGGCAAGTAGTGCAAAGATGAATGATTTTCGATGAATATCTTTGGCCGTAGAAGGCAAAGATGAACATGTGTTTAGATGAACATGACTAATGGTGAATGTCCTTGGCTTTGTAGTGCAAGGATGAATATTTGATCTCGGATATATATTGATTGATGTTACGAGGATAAAAATAGGCGATGAACTTTAAAATTCATACATAGAAGATAGTAGTTTGCATTCTCTACTTAACTCTTCTAATGAATTATTATTTCATTGCGAATATTGATTTAAAACTTGTTGTCTATTGTATTCTATTATATTTTTTCCTCGTTGAAGACTAACGATAATTTTGTTGTATATTATCTTAGTCATAATATTCTTTTTTGGGCTAGTTGAGCTCACCTTTTCCTTGTTGTTCCATTTTCTTCTAGGAGGTGAGAATATAATTTGGATCGAGTCGGGGAGAGTTGTTTAGTAGTCCTCACCATTTTGTAAAATGATGTATCAATAATTATGATGGAGATTTATTTGGGTATGTATATTGTCTAGAAGACAATAATTGTATTTAAACTCAGAATGGGTTGGGTGGAATAGACCTATTTTGGGGGCGTCACAGTAAACACATACAAGAACAACCTCACATAAAAATTCTCCTAAAATAACCATATTACAACAGGCAGATACCTGATGCCGCCGCCATTCCCCTCCATAAACTCAACCGAATCAGTCGACGACTGAGCGGAGTCGGCAACCAAAGAAGCGGCGGAGCCCTTCCGTTTCCTCGCTCTGAAATTAGACCAGAGCCTGCTGGCAACTGAGAATGCGGAGAGAGCCGTGAAGGCGAGCCAGGGTTGGCGAGCCCCGAAACCAGGCGGGAAGGTCCAGACAAAACGGAGCTTGGGTCGGAGACCCAAGAAGACCAAGCCCGTCCACCGTGGCCTCCAAGACCAGCCGATCACAAGACCAATCATGACAGCGACCCAAATCGGAACTGCACAAAGTAAAATGTCGACGAATGTATCAATAATTGCCGGCTTCTTCACGAAATCCAAGAAATCTCGCAAGTAATCCTCCATGTCTGATCTCTCTATCCCTGCGTATATGTATTGTGCATATATATGTTTGTATGGATCAAGGATAAGGTTGAAAAATTAAGGCATTGGGTTTTCAGGGATCGAAGACAGAGAGAGACGTAAAAGGAAGGAAATGTGAGATTGTACGGAAAGGAGGGAAGGTGAGATTGTACGGAAATGTGACGTGGCGATGTGGAAACGGTGGATGAGAGTGGTGAAAGAGGTAAAGAGAGAGAGTTTGAAACACATGGTGGAGCTTTAAGCCTGTGAGAGAGGGCTGTGAAGTGAACGCGGTTAATGGGAGCGTGGAGAAAGAAGCGGGAGTTAAACTTGGGTTGGATAAAATTTTGGATAATTATGGGCTGGAAAAGCTGTTATCATGTTGTGAGTTTAGTGAAATTACATTTTGCATTTCTTCAAACAATAACTATAAATTTTTAATTTATTTTGATTCTAATGTAGTTTAGTGATCACAAACACCTAATCACAAGGTAAATAACGATGTTATCAATTATGAACAACCAAAAATATTATAAACAATAAATTTGTATGTCCAAAAAATAAAACAACAAACACGAGATTACATAAACAAAAGTAAAGTAAGAAACATATCTATATAATAAATCAGGATCATATTTGAATCTAAAGCACAGTGACGATTTAAATTGAATCTCATTGCTTACACCTTAATCCAAAGGCTCACCTTTCATCTAACAAATCTAACAAAAAAAAAGACCGCCCAAATTAAAAACACCTTACACGCTACCCAAATCTCATTTCGTCTTCTCCTTCTTTTTTCCCATTTTTAATTTGTCTCGAGAGAGTGTCAAGAGTAGAGAAAGAAGAAGAGTTTTTAAGAGAGAGAGTGCTAATCAAAAACCTAGAAGGAGGGGCGGTTAATAGCCGCCTCCGATTGTATTTATCGTCCCTATTTGCGAATATAGGAGGGTTTTGGCCATTATCACCAAGAAGAAGAAGAAGAAGAAGAAGATGAAGAAGAGATGACTTCTAAAAGTCGCTTTTTACCCGTAAACCTAGAGGTATTCGATTTCTCTTTCTTCCCCTGTTTTTGTCGATTATTGTTTAGTGGATTTGTCTGATTTGTGAAAAAGAAAAGTTAGAAATCTGTTTCGATGAGTGAGATTATTAGGTGTTTGGTTCATTGAAAAAGGATTTTTATTTTGTTTGATTTTTATTTTTTGCTAATTATGTTGATTTTTTCAAATTGGGTTTTGAGATTACAATTTGTTACTTGGTTTATTCTCAAAAAGAAGGTGAAGGCAAAATTCACAATGATCAAACGCATATTTCTCCACCATTGGATGTATTTTTTAAGTCTTTCATTAGGATTTAGGACAAATTGGTACTCATATTTTTTTTAATCTTGATATTTTTGATAGCAATGGGGAGAGTGAAATAGATGACTATGCTTTGTTTCTTATGTTTTTGTCATTTAGATGTAATAAACATATACGAGGAGCAGTTGCTTTCTAACTATAGTATCAGAAGAAAGAAAGAAAAATAGTTGGTGACATTTTTGGTTCAGGGAACCTAACATTGTTAACATTGTGAAGATTTTTGTCATATATTATGGAATTGTTGCGATCTCTACTGTTGTATGATAGCAACTGCTATGGGAGTGCCAAAGGTTTGTGATATTTTTATGCACGCTTAGATCTTCATCCATTCGACTTCTTATTGCACATGGTGCATTCAAGTAGTGACTATGGTGTATTTATTTGTGTTGGTCAAAGATTTTATAGGCCAACTGAATCTTGGTTTGGTATTTGTCCCATCATTTCTCTTGGTAACTTAATGCCTCCTCCCAAATTAGTAGCAATATTCATATAAACAAGTAATTTTGGTTTGTTTAGGCTATGATAATATCTTTGTTATTTTTTCATTTATTTAAGCTCAAAATTGATTGTTATTTGTATTTATTTGGTACAGAAAAATGAAGGTTTAGAAGTTAGTGGCATTCTTGAAGGTATTTACTGCTCTGCTTCTGTAAGCCCTGCTCATTGTTTTGATTGAATGATTATTATGTGTATACATGGTGTTAATGACTGCTTTAAGTATCACGATTATTATTGCTTTTGCGCAAAAGAAATAATTATTGTTGAATGATTTACTCGCAAAAGTATCATTATTACTGTTGAATGATGGTCAATCTTGATATTTTCCTTCCTCTTATTTGAACCGAACTCATATACTCTACTTGTTGTGTCACTATTGGCCTTATTTGCAAATTATATTGACTTAATTTTGGTCTTTGACAAAGATATGTGTTCAAGGAACACGACGTAACAAAAAATTGTTATAAATACCTAACCTTAATTAGGCAAATCCCTCATTTATGTTTCTCTATGATCATTTATGTTTCAAGAAAACTTTTGGAAGGAAAAAAAAAAAAAAAGATATACATTTGGATAAAACAATAAAGGTGGGGTAAAAATAAATAAATAACAAATATACTGCCTCTGCTCAAATAATTGGTGCTCTTGCTCAAACTTTTCAAACATCAGGTAATAACATCTGGAAGAAGTTAATATAGAAAATGAAATACTAAAAGCTAAAAAAGAACAGTATTAAGGAACTTAGCTAGACCTTATTTAAGGGTGCGTGGATGACATTTTCCTATAAAAGGAATGCTTGATGACTCTTTCTATAGACCTTATTTAATTGTTTGATAATTTTTTTTTACTCATCATTTCCTTACTTTTTATCTTATCTTTTTACCAACTTATTTACTATTCAACGTTTTTTTTGCCTCTGAGGTTGAATACTTCGTCAAAATAATGTAGGAGTGGTAATTCACAATGAGTATGAACTAAATTGTCTCCGTATACGTGAAGTAGTGTATCCTTACACCTATTTCTCATTCATTTTTTCTGTTCTTTTTTTTTTGCTTTTAAGTAGCGTTTTCTTACCCGGAAGGAGGAAAAAGGTCCGATACTTTGGAGAATGCCAACTTTAAGGAGAAAGAAAAATCAACCTTTTCTAGCCAAGGAACAAAATATAAAAGAGTGCTTGTTGGTATCACTTTTAATCCTATTCTTTTCCCTCTGTTTTGACAATGATTTTGGATGTTATTGAATTTAAAAAAATTTAAGTACCATTTTATGTACAACGTTTGATTTGTCAACATGTTTATGGTTTGTCTCAATTAATATTACTTATTTTTTTATCGTGTTTCTTACGGAAAGGAGAAACACAAGTCTGATGCTTTGGCGAATGCCAAATTTACGGGGAAACAAAAATCAACTTCTTCTACCCAAGGAACAAAAAATAAAGATTGTCAACTGGTATCACTTTTCAATCTAAATTATTCCCCCCTACATACAAATATCGTTTTCTTTTATTTTTAGATAATTCATGATAAAGTAAGGGTCTTATGTTTTGGATTTATAATTGTTTTATTTTAACTCACATATTTCGATAATTTTTAAATTTCAAATATTTTCGGTATATATTGAAGGATACATGATGTAAGTTGTAAAGAATATACTTGGTGTAATTTGTAAAGTAAAGGGTCTTACGCTTCAACATGTTGTTTTTCTATTATTTTCCGCATGTATGTATTTTTTGTGTTCACCTTTTGTAAAGTTAGCTAATTATACTTGGTTATAATAATTTTGGGTATGGAATGATGTTTTTTGGTGGTTTGGATATGTATGGATGATTGTAAGTTTTGTAAACACGTTTAGATTTTTACGGATATCTATTTTCAGAAAAACTACTTGAAATTTCTTGAAATTAGTAGCGACTAGCTTGATGTTTTGGTGGTTGGATGTGTTGATGATTGAGTATGTATTAATTTTTTCGTGTATGTATTTTTTTTGTTCCGTATTTTGTAAAGTTAATTAATTATACATGGTTATGATGATTTTGGGTATGAAATGATTGTTTTTTTGGTGGTTTGGATATGTATGGATGATTGTAAGTTTTATACACAGGTTTATATTTGTCTGGATATTTATTTTTAAAGAAAACTCTGTCGAATTTTTTTAAAATTAGTAAGAAACTTTGTCTGGATATCTATTTTTTTTAGAATTTTTTTAATGGATGATTGTGTGTATTTTGTGTGTTACGTCTTTTGTAAAGTTAACTGATTATACATGGTTATGATGATTTTTGGGTATGGAATGATAGTTTTTTTGGTAGTTTGGATATGTATTGATGATTGTAAGTTTCGTAGACAAGTTTAGAATTTTTTAGATATCTATTTTTAAAGGAAATTCTATTGATTTTTTTGGAAATTAGTACCAACTAGCTTGATGTTTTGGTAGTTAGACTTGTGTTGATGATTGAGTATGTATTAATTGTTGTGGTGGTGGTATGGTGAATTATGGTGGTATGTGTCTTTAGGTAATATAATATTTTTCGAATTTTAATTTAATTTTTTTAACGCCGTGCCTTTAGGCATGAACATATACTAGTATTTGATAAAGAGTAACATAAATGTAAATTTAAATTAGAAAAAAATAAAATTGATTCAATAAGAATTACTACTTAGTTTTATAGTTATTACGTTAAATATCTCAATAAATAAATTTAAAGTCTTAGTATTAAATATCCAAAAAATACTACAACTGTTTTTTTACTTGTTTACAAAAAAAGTGCATCCACAAAATAATTACAAAAAAAGTGTAAAAATTCAAACCATTCAATTTCAAATTAAATATGGAATCCTAAAATCAAGGATAACTAAAATTCAAATTCAAATCTTTTGGATTTAACAACAATTTCAAATCCATAATTCAAAATTCAAATCAAAATGAGGAAATTAAAAATAAAAAATTATGAAGGAGTTATTGTTCATCATCCTCCTCCCCGCTCTCCTTCGCCATATCGTATATATCGTCATAAGTGTCATTTCTTGTCATCATATATCGCATGGCCGTCAGTCATGAGAATTCTTTATTCGAATTTTTTTTTGACGATTTGGTTACCAACAAAAATTAAAATGTTTACCTTTATACGAAGTTTGGCTACCAACTGCATCACATTTAAAATAAAAATGGTAATCAAATAAAATTGAATTGGTTACTTTATCGAAAAGTTTGGTAACCAACTGTATGAAGTTTGGTTACCAACTGCATCACATTCAAAATAAATAGGTAATCAAATAAAATTGAATTGGTTACCTTATCGGAATGTTTGGCTACCAACTACATGATTTGTTTTGCTACCAACGTATATTGATCGTTTGTTTCTGGATGGAGTGGAGAATGAACCGGTGGAAGGAAGTGGCTGAGGAGGGAGGAGAAAGGGGGAGGAGAAGGATGGTGGTGGGTGTGGGGTGTGGGGTGTGGGGGCGGGGGGAGGAGAAAGGGCGGATGGAAGGGAGGTGGGGGAGGCGGTGAAGGGGGAGGAGGGAAGGGGGGAAGGGGGGAGGGAGGAAGGGGTGGGGGGGGATGGGGAAGTAGTGAGGCGGAGGAGGAGAAGGGGGGAGGGGAGGAGGAAAGGGAAGGGGGGAAGGGCAGGGGCAAGGGCGGGGAGGGGAGGGA
This sequence comes from Panax ginseng, assembly GCA_020205605.1. Lineage (NCBI taxonomy): Eukaryota > Viridiplantae > Streptophyta > Magnoliopsida > Apiales > Araliaceae > Panax > Panax ginseng. Next base: position 125,807,987 of record CM035135.1, on the reverse strand, counting down.
GGGAGGGAGGGGAGACAGGAGGCAAGAGGAGGGGAGGGGGAGGGGGGGGGGAGGGGAGGGGGAGGAGGAGGAGGAGGGGAGAAGGCGGAGGGAGAGAGGGAGGGGGTGGAGGGAGGGAGGAGGAGAATGGAATCAGAAATGGAGTAGGAGAAAACGTGGGAGAGATGGAGGAGAAAATCTTGGCCATAATTAAAGGGATAAGATTGCACTCTTTTTGTAATTAAATATTGCATATGCATTAATTTTGTAAATATTTTATTTATGTACTTTTTTGTATTATTTTATTAAAATATACTATTATATGTAATTGTTCCTAATTCTTTAGATTTCTCTCTTTGTTTCTTGTCATTCCAATTGAAGGAAAATGATATGGGAAAGCCTGTGTCATGAAGGGTGTATTTGCCAACCCATGTGGAGTTGTTTTCATTTTAGGGGTTATTAGAAACGTGCAAACTTTTGATGTGGGATTTGTAAGTTATATTAGACTACTCCATCTCATCTGTTCTAAGATTAAAAATATATTTTTAATTTTTTAACATCATTTTGCAAAATATTAAAATTTAAAATTGATATAAAATTATTTAGTTTTGATACAAACAAATAAAACAATTATAAACTAGCTATGAAGTACGACAAATTATTACCTCTGTTGTTTTCAAAATTTGAACGAAATTATATTAATTTTGAGTTTTAAGATTTTTGCAAATTGACTCTAAAAAGATAAAAAAATAAATATTTAATATTGGAATGGAGGTAGTATATAGGAAGTTACATGCACTCCAACAATTCTAACTAGGAAAACGTCTTCATTTCTTTCTAATTTAGTGCAATAATTAACATATTGACATGCATATATATATATATATATATATATATATATATATATTATTGTAATTTAATAATTAACATATAGTACTATTACATATCCAATATATTATTATTTCTTTTGATAAAATAATATTGCAGACATTTATTTACATTGCTTATAAGTATAACAAGAAGCCTAGAGTACTTACATACCATACCCTTTTTGAGTCAATTGTTGTGCCCATATCATTTTGAGTGCCGTATAGATCAGCTGGGCCATGGAAATAAATAGCTAGACAGGTGAGGCCCAAGTCACGAGTACCCAACTATTTACTCTATGCTAGGTTACTAAAAGCCTTATTTTAAATAAGATACTACTACTAAACTCCACATGGACCGACCATACCCGATTAGACAGGGTAAACGAAAACAAGTCGTCCATCTCTTGAACCCGTTTCTCAACATAAATTAATAAAGATAGTAAATGAAACACATTCCACAATTTTTTAGGACAACCAATAAACTCTCAAAGCCAAAACTGATAGCGTGCATCAAAAAGTAATGCTACACTTACAAATATATATATATATATATATATATATATAGGGTTATATGTAGCTACACCTGTGTAGCTACACAGTAGGCTATATAGGGTTATATGTAACTACACATGTGTAGCTACACAGTAGGCTATAGCGATGATTTTTTAGGGCTATAGCGACGGTTTGTCTGTCGTCATAGATATTCTGTCTATAGCGACGGACAAATCATCGCTATAGCTCTATAAAAACCGTCATTATATTTTCTCTTGCAGTACTACACATAAATTGTACCTACATTTTTCCATATATATATATATAGAGTCTGGTTCCAGTCTGGACTCCCGGATTTTATACCGTTCGGATTTTATTTTTATTTTTTGTTTTTTTTTAAACAACTGTAATAATAATTAATATTTATGGAATTGAAAATTTTTTCATATCTGATATTTTTGGGTGTGATTTGGATACATTATAACAAAACATGTCTATACTGATCTCAAAGTGGGTATATATACATTTTTTGGTATAGGTATTCAAATCACACACAAAACATTGTATTATGAAAAAATTTCAGTTCCATAAAATATTAAAAAAAAAATTTAGTTGATTTAAAAAAAAAAAATTGGTCCGTTTTTTATCGTGTCAGGACTCCGGACCGATCCTGTAATCTCTCTATATATATATATATATATATATATATATATATATATATTTACAAAAGATAGATTACAAAACAATAATGCTACTATCACATAAAATAATTACATACCGCTCACATACAGCTGACTTGACACCTATGAATTTGTTGTTGACATGATCCACTTCACTCAACAACAAATTCATGAGTGTCACGTCAACTGTATATGAGTCGTATGTGATTATTTTATGTGATAGTAGCATTATTGATTACAAAATGACGTGTCAACTTGTAACTAGTTAAAGAACGGGTAGACCCAATGGTCATAACCAACCATAAGCATAAACATCATTTAGTAGCCACTTTTAGTATCTATTTTTTAGTAAGCAAAACATTACTGCGCATGAAATAGCCAAGTTTATGGGTGCTCAAAAAGGGGTTCTGATTCCGGGCAGTTCAAATGGACAGTCTATTTTGGACATTTTATATAAGTAAGTTGCATTTTATATAGTGAAACTTGAATTTCAAATTAGCTTTGTTAATTGTTATACAAATATTATACAAATCAAACTCTTTGTTATATAAAATACAACTGATTTGAATCAAGATCATTTTAAAAAGGATCTAGATCTGACTTCCATGCAAGGGTAAATTAAATTGGCATCTGGAAGTGTACAAGAGCATAGAGTAACAAAATGTGGAGGACAAACCCACATGATTGTATAAGTTTGTCATGTACAGATTGTCCCCAATTGGGTAAAAAGATATGGTCTACAAAGAGTAATAGAACGTTTAGAATGGACCATAGTTATGACTTGAGTCTCGTTAAGGTGAAAAAGAGGGTAAATTTCTAAGTCTAAACAAGAATATCTCTTCTTTTTCTCATGCAACAATAAAGTGGAGGAGAGTAATTAGATCTCTCTCTCTGTTTATATTCTTTGCAACTCCATACAAGCAAAGTGTATAAAGTAAAAAGATGAAACAAATTTTTTTTTATTTTCTCATTTATACGAGTGTATACTAGTCATATTTGCACATTTACCCTAGCTAGCTATATCATCGTTTGCCAAAAGATTTGGGTGAAAACTTCAAGACAAAATGTGTTTTGTGTCATATTCCAAGACCCAATATGGCAAAGAGGACCAATTGGATAGTGAAGCTCAAGAAAACACAAATATTCTTATTGAAAAATAGTTGTATCTACATTTTTCTGAGACAGTTTTTTGGAGCGTTACTCTTTCTTATAAAAAATGAGAATTATATTGACATATTCATGTTTGGAACGGACAGAAAAAGAAAAAAAATATTTTTTCGTATACAATGCAAACCTGTTCAGATCACGGGAAGAAAATTAATAAGCTTCAAAATGAGAAATGCATTGCTTACTCATGATGAGTGTTAACGCCAAGATCCGTCCACGCGCTCTAATCACCAAAGCGCGTACAATCCTACACAAAACGGGTAAATTCCAAAAGCTTGACGGCTTGGGCCCTCGGAGGATAGCTCTTGTGTGAGAGTAAGTACATGCTGAACAAGGTTAACAATGGAGATAATATACTCTATTGCATGTTGAAAAATAGTAATATATAGCATTCTCACATCCTGCTAGAATCCATCTTCATATTGGATTAGGGTTCCCCGTATATCCTTTTCATAATAGGATTATATTAAATCTCCCAAGATATAAGAAGTCCAATTGATAACCAATTCCTCTTCTCATAAATAGAATTTCCATATAATTAAGAGTTACCTCCCAACATAGCCCATTCGGACCCAACGTGGCCCAACCGAGGCCAAGCCCAATCCGGGTCTTGTTCCTCCAAATATTCGGGCCCCAACATTGCCCCCAGTCTTTCATTAAATGAAACATTTGATGAAAGAGTATATAAAATCTAGGGTTAATTACATATATTAGTACATTTTTAGAAATAATTACAAAAATCATACACCTATAAAATAATTATAAAAATATTATACTTTTCCATATTTATTTACAATATTAGTGTAATTAGGATTCCTTAATTTAAGGGATTACTATTAATTGGATCGATATGGCAAATCGTGTGGGTTTTTTTTAAACGCGTGTTCCTATGTAAATAAACCTTCTTTTTTCTCTCAACTTCCATAATTTTCGTACTTTCTCTCTAAAATCTTCTTCTTCTTCTTCTTCTTCTTCTTCTTCTTCGCATAAGGTTAATGAATATTTTCTTCTTCTTCTTCATCATAGTTGTTGTTCGATCTTTGGGTGGCGTAAATTGATTAATGAATATTGATCTCCTTCAAAGCTATTGAGGGATGCTGTTGATTTGCATTGTCTAATAGTCCTTTATTTTTTGATTGATTTTTAATTTACTTTTATTGCAGACTTGTTGATTCACAGGTTGTTCAAGTTAGTGAAAAGAAGGTTTTGGATCAGAAAGCATACATGTTCTATTATCGAGATAATAGAAATTTTGCTTCAAACTTGCCTCTTAATGTTATTCGGAAAGAGATCATGGCGAAAAATGTCATGGGAAGAAGTTCAAGTTCATAGCCAGAAGATATTTCCAAACCAACAAATTTTAAAGGTGTGTTAATTTAAATTTTGTTATTATTCTTTATCATATAACTGTTTGGTTACTTCGCATTATGTTTTTGTTCATCGTTAATTTGGGATTTGGATACTATTTTTGTTACCTTGATTTGGTATTTTGGTTACTTTTTTATGTTGTTATGGTTACCATGTATTTGCTTAGTATACATGGTTGACTAAACTGATTTTGGTGTACATGTTGTTTATGTATTGGTTACCATTAATATATGTTTTGGTTACTAATATATAACTGTTTGGTTACTGCATTAGTATATTTTTTGTTACTGTTAGCTTATGATTTGGATACCATTGTTTTTCTCTCAATTGAGATTTTGGTTACTTTTATATGTTATTTTGGTTACAATGTATTTGCTTAGTATACATTGTTTGACTAAACTGAGTTTGGACTACATGTTGTTTAGTATACTAGACTAATTTCTGGGGCTTGATGTAATGCTTACGTTGTAGCTACGTCAAGCAATAAAAAATAGATACTATCATATAAATTTGTTTGATTCTTACGCATTATGTTTTTAGTTCTATCAATTATCTTGAGATTCGGATACCATGTTTGTTACCAACGTAGTATATTTTGGTTACTTTTTTATGTTGTTATGGTTACCATTTATTTGCTTAGTATACATGGTTGACTAAACTGATTTTGGTGTACATGTTGTTTATGTATTGGTTACCATTAAAACATATTTTGGTTACTATTATATAAATATTTGGTTACTTATTTAGTATGTTTTTTGTTACTGTTAGTTTCTGATTTGGATTCCATTTTTGTTTCCTTAAGTTGGGATTTTGCTTACTGTTTTTTTTTGTTCTGGTTACAATATATTTACTTAATATATGAGTTGATTAAACTTTGTTTGGTCTATATGTTATTTATGTATTAGTTACCATTAATATATGTTTTGGTTACTAACATATAAATGTTTGGTTACTTCATTAGTATATTTTTTGTTACTGTTAGCTTATGATTTGGATACCATTCTTTTTCCCTCAATTGAGATTTTGGTTACTTTTATATGTTATTTTGGTTACAATGTATTTGTTTGTGATATAAATATTGTTTATATCTGGTTACTAATGACTGTGTAAATCTAATTTTTTTATCATAGTTATGGAATCTTTACTTTATGGGGAATGCAATAGAAAATTCATTGGAAAAGTTATATATTGGTGTGACATGGAAGTCCCCCGGCATTATTACCAAGAAATTGAACCCAGGCAGGTTGAAGAAGTTTAAGGCATCATTAGTTTGTGGATGTATTATTTTTGTAAATAATAAACCCAAGTCATAATAAACCATGTATTTGCTTAGTATACATTGATGTATTATTTTGTAAATTTCTTCAAATATATTCTACAAGGTTTATGCTATTCTATTTCTACTTCCATTTCCACAAACACATCTTACATATTGCAGTTACTTTATATAACTATTTGGTTACTTCTTTATTATGTTTTGTTATTGTTACCTTATGGTTTGGCTACTTATTATTGTGTCCTCAATGTGGGATTTCAGGATACTTTTATTTTTTTTTTTATTCTCGTTAATATGTAATTGTTTTAGTATACATGGATTGCTTAAACCGAAGTTTCATTACATGATGTTTACATTTTTGGTTACCATTAAAACTGTTATGGTTACTTATCATATAATTATATGTTTTTGTTTTATTATGTTACATTATGGTTATAGTATACATGGATTGCTTAAAGCGAGTTTCATTACATGATGTTTCGCTTTGGTTACCATTAAAACTCGTTATGGTTACTTATCATATAATTATATGGTTCTTGTTTTATTATGTTACATTATGGTTATAGTATACATGGATTGCTTAAATCGAAGTTTCATTACATGATGTTTACGTCTTGGCTACCATTAAAACATGTTCAGTTCTTATCATATAATTATATGGTTTCTTTGTTTTATTATGTTACATTATAGTTATTGTTATTAGTAACCAAATAGTTACAAGCTTCATATCGGGACAAACATTAATTGTTAAATGTACATGTGTGAGTGTCCTATTTATCTACAAGCTTGTTAGTAACCGAGATAATTATCATAGATAGTTCTTAGCTTGTTAGTAACCGAGATAATTATAAGCTTCAGTATCAAGATCTGTTATAAGCTTGTATCAAGATCATTACAAAGCTTGTATATGTTTACTTTATATTGATAACTCATGATGGAATCAAAAATAAAAATATTAATCAACATCAATTTTGGTTATCAGACACCATCAAAAATGTTACCAACCATGTGGTTAATGGTTACTTAAAGAAACAATTATATATTCCTCAGAAGAATTAGATTTGTTGTATTGATTCTTTATCGGTCTCCATTGTCTAACAACTGAATAAACATTATAAAGTAACCAAATCAATATTAGACAGTAACCAAATTACATAATATTAGTAACCAGAAAATAAACCAAATTTTTACATGCAAATTTGAAGGCCTAAATGATAGAATTCGACCAAAAAACCATGCAGTTCACCAGCAAAGCTAGTGACTTTTGATCGTTGACCCATTTTCAATGAAATTAGGCTCTGAAAATGCCAAAATTCGACACTCCAAACTTGACAGAAAATTGCCAAATTGTCACTGCAACCAAATAAATATTATACTGTAACCAATTAAATAGTATACAACAACCAATATTTAACAGTTGTATGAAGGTAACCAATGTAGTCAATAAGTAACTACCAATATAAAATAAACAATTATAAAACTCAATAACATTATAGAGTAACCAAATAAACACCTTTCAGTATCTAAATACATATTATACAGTAACCAAGATATATGTAATTAGTAGCCAAGATTATAAAAATATTTTACATTCATTTTACAACCAAAATAATCAAGAATGACTTTGTTACAAATTAAAGACTAACAGTGTATAAAGGTAACCAATGTAGTTAATCAAGAACCATCAATATAAAAAATCAAGATAAAACATGTAATATTATGTAGTAACCATGGTAATATTACACAAGAAACAAGTCAAAGATTATAAACTAACCAAATCCAGATTAGATAAAGAACTCAACATATATTTACTTAGTATCCATAACATAAAAACATATTTGACAAAGATTTTACAAACAAAAATAAATAATATAAAAATATCAATATGTCTTTAAAGGTGTATTAGTTCTTTATTAGTCCAAACATCAAATTTGGTGTATTAGTTTCTATATTAGACCATGTAACCAATATAATGTAGTCAATAAGTAACATCCAATATAAATGAAACAATTACAAAAGAATATAACATTATAATTTTACACAAGAACTGTGTCAAGACTATTGAGTAACCATTATAATTTTACATAGTAACGACAAAGATTAGACAAAGAACTCAATATAATGTAAAACAAAGATCAGTCAATATTAGTCAGTAACCATTATAATTTTACACATCAACCAACTCAGCAATATTCAGTAACTATATAATGTTACACAGTAACCGAATCAACATTAATCAGTAACCAAAAACAACCAGTAAAAATAGGATTTTCTTTGTATTTTACAATAAAAGTAACCAAGTCAGCAATATAATCAGTAACCAAATTCATTTTAAATTGTAACCAAAGTAACCAAGTCAACATTCAATCAATAACCAAGTTAGCATTATAATTTTACACAGTAACCAAGTCAGCATTAGTCAGTAACCATTATAGTTTTACACAGTAAGAAGTCAACATTTTGTCAGTAATCAAAAAATGTTACATAAGTAACCATATCAAGATTAACAAGAACCAATTCAACATTATTTAGTAATTTTATGCAAAGAACCAAAGGCAACATTAGTCAAGAACTAAGATAGTAATAGACATTTTAATGTTTTACTGAGAATCAAAACAGTAATTGTCAAGAAACAAGACAGAGATTAGACAAAGAATCAAAGATAATGTTAATCAAGAATCAAATAAAAATTAGTCATAACCAAGTTATCATTTTCAATAACCAACCAAAGATTGTTCAAGAACCGATTCAAGATTACATTAATTAGTAATCAATATATTGTAACACATAATCTAATATATTATGCTAAAGTAACTAATCTGAAGATTAGAGACAAGAACTCTATTCAACATTGTAGAGAGAAGTAACCAACGATTTGCATGAAGGTAACCAAATTATTTGATGAGTAACAATTAATATAAAAAAAAATCAATTAGAACTCATTTAAAAATTATAAAGCCATTAAAATAAATATTATTTAAGAAACAAATACACACGATAAACAATAACTCAATTTAAATCTATTTAGTAACCATAATAGAAAATATATCAATGATTCAACAAATCGTTATATGAATTTGTAGTAAACATTTTAAATCGTGAAAAAAGCAGATGAAACTATATGTATACGATTTTTAACCTCACATACCTCAATATTGATTTTTTGTCGAGTTCTTTGCGATTTTGTTTCGAACTTCAACAATGACGGTGAGTTCGATTGGTTTTGTTTATCGGAATTGAAGTTGATGTTTATTTTGTATGCTATTTTCCCGGTCTTAGCGTCTTGCCGTCATGATTTAACGATTTTTTGTCTTCTTCGATCTCACTCATGTACGTGAAGTTCTTTGTGATCTTAGTTGTTGATGATGATTTGGTATTCTATTTCGCCTTCTCCGATCTTAGTTGTTCTTTGTGAACTTGAAGTTCTTTGTGATCTTAGATCTCACTCGCGTATATGAAGAATTGGATTTCTCCGATTTCAAAATATGAATGTTATGTTCCACTCGCTTGATTTTAGGAGCGGTTTGGGGATGAGAGAGAATGTAACCGACGTGTATATGGAAAAAAGATTCGCGTAATATTATGTTGGCGTTATTTTTGTAATTATGTTGTTTGTATTTTATTTTTGTAATTACTTTTTATTTGTTGTATACTTATGTAAAGGACCCTAAAATCTATAACCCAACCATACAAAATATCTAGCCCAACTGTTAATAAACCCAACTGGACCAAGAACGGGAACTCTCTGACCGAGCCCAAGGAACAACCCATCCGGCATCGGCCCACCTCACATGGCTCAAAAGTTTGTAAACAACCCACAAGCTTCAAAAATCGCAACACCCAAACAACCCCTGAAAACATAAACCCTTCACATCCTCACGTGCCCCATCATTTCCCCCCGCCCCTTGGGATTCGGGAATAGCCTCCAACAAGACAGAACAAAAACCCTTCCCCCTCAAAATCATTTCTCCACTGATTTCAAAACCTCTTCTCTGCAATTCTTCTTTCCGGCAAGAACAACAACCCCATTTCTCTCCAAGCTCAGGCAATGGCGTCCACCTCCAACTCTCCCGATTCTGACCCATCACAACCGTCCCTATCGTCACCACTCCACTTTCCTCCATCCCAGCCCCAACGATACCCATCAACACTGCATCCACCACTGCTTAGACAACCATCCCCACTGCCATCACTACCGACTCCACCATTGTAGCCACCACCAGTCCCACCACCGACCAGCCAGCTGCTCCACCGGAAACAGACCCTGAAAAAGTCCAACGAGAGTACTCTGATGAAGCCCAATTCCCACAAATCAACACCACTTCTCGACTTGTTGATGCTGATATGGACGTCATTCGAGTAAGCTACCAGATTCCGGCCACCCACTCCTTAAGAGCCCTCTAAGACTCCAAATTTTAAAAATAAAGATTTAATTTTCTTTATATATTATTTTAAATAGTAATGTGTTCTCTTGATAAATGTGGTAAGTTATGAGAGTAATGTGCAAAATTTTTAAAGTTAGCAAGTGATAATAAAATATTCATTGTGTCGGGAATATTCGTTTGGTCGTGGAATATTCTTATTATCGGGGAATATTAAATGACGACCAGTGAGTCATCTGTGGGCCATGCTTGGAATAATTGTCGGATGAAGAAAAGCGACAAGAATGATTTTTCTAAAAATAATTAGCAGTAGTTATTCTTCAGTTAGAATTGTTGAAATACCTTGTGGTTAAAATACGATGAATACGCGGTGTTGCATAATAGCATTACGGTGTTGCATTAATAAAGACACCAGTATTCGCGATAATTCAAATTATTGGTTCTTACGTAAGAAGACACTTATTCAATTATTATTATAAATAATTACTGTTTAATATTTTATATTATTGATTCAATAATTGCATAATATTTTATTGATTCAATAATTGCATAATATTTTATTGATTCAATAATTGCTACGTAGATATTATATTCAATAATTGTCATTGTACACTATTTCAAATTATTAAATTAATAATTCATATTATTTGAATAATATTATTAGATAGCATTATTGGCAATGTCTAAGGAAGCTCTGTCGAAGAAAGGGGTTAGGTTAATTTAATTGCGCGCTAGTAAGGAGAAATCCTTATCGGAAAGTCTCTTCTTAACTGGGAACGACCTGGTTGTCATTATTGTGATTCTGTAATATTATTTGTGAATAATTAATTATTAATTTATATGATAAAAAAATATTTATTTTGTGTGGATATAAATGAAGGAATTAATACTGAGGTGTTTTATCAGTATTTTATCGGAATGAAGGTATTAAAAATCGTCCGTATGTGGATTTCGGGTATTTTCGGTTGGGAATTTAGAAAAACTTCCTTCTGCAAAGTTGTAGAGAATTAAATTTTCTATAAAAACACATATAATTTGTATTTTTCTAATAAAAGGGGTATTTATTATGAATTATTGAAGTTTTAAAAAATAAATATTTTTTTAAATAAAATGGTGGGCCCTACTTTTGGTTGGTATGGAAAATTTGAATTTTGGTGGGTCCCACTTGTGATGGCTGATAATTTGGTCAAATAAATGTGCATAGAAAAAAAAATTAATACTTTATTAATTTAGTCTCTTTTGACGTTTTAAGCATTTTCTTATAAATAGGTGCTTAGGTTAGAATTGAAAATCACAACAGAAATATAATTTTTCTCTCTCTATATTATCGAGCGTATTTTTATGAGTATTTTGATACTTCGAGAGTTGTTATTCAGTGCAAGTTTCTTTCAACACTATATCCGAAATTCCAGTCAGAAGTACTGTTCTTTTGAGGTAAGAGATGTTATTTTCTTTCGTAAATGATGTTATTCTTCTTGATATCATTATATCAAATTATTAGCATGAATTTTATTATGAAATTATTACTTTTTCCGTTGGGAGTTCTTATTCACGATATACTTATAATTATTCATTTACGAATACGGTGCTCATTAGTGAGTCTTATTCACGAAGTATGATTTTTCTTATGAAATTTCTATCTTTTTCATGTCGGGAATACTATTCACGTATATGGCACTATTCACGTATACGACACTATTCATAAATACGGTACTATGCACCAAAAAATTAAATTTTCTTCTATTTGTCCAAATGGTCTGTTAAGATTCATATCTTTGATTGGATCTAAGTTTTGAGTTTTATTTCTTAAATTTTGCTCCACAAAGTATTATTATGGAGTGTTTTTGAACTTGGATAAACTAAAATACGAATTCTTAATCTTTGTCCTTTATCTCACTGTATTCGTTCCTTAAAATATTTTTCATCATCCTCAGTTCTAAATGGTGATATAACTGAATATCTTTGGCCTGTAGCGCAAAGATGAATGATTACCTGATGAATATCTTTGGCCCATAGTGCAAAAGATGATAGGTGTTGAGATGAACATGACCAACTGGTGATATAAATGAATATCTTTGGCCCGTAGTGCAAAGATGAATATTTGATTCGAGATGTATATTAATTGATGTTACAGGGATAAAATATTGATGATGAACTTTTAAATCTTAGAAGATAGTAGACTTCATTCTCTATTTAACTCTTCTAATGAATTGTTATTTCCGCTGCGAATATTGATCTAAAACTTGTTGTCCATAATATTTTATCTGAATTGTTGAAGACTAACGATAATTTATTTTCCATTATCTTAGTCATAATATTCTTTACTGAGCTAGTTGACCTCACCCTTTTTATCTATTGTCTTCTTCAGGAAATGAGAATATCGCGGGGACTAGTCGGGGAACAGTGTGATGGTCAGAGTTAGATCTGTTGAAGTCCTGACTATTTTATAAAATAGTGGGATAATAATTGTAATGAATAAAGGATGAATTTGAATGTTTAAATTTCGTATTATATACGATTTGTATTCAAACTCACAGTTGTATGGTCGTATTTCTCACGACCTTTTGTTATAAAAGATTTATATTTAAAATTCTGTACCATGTAATTGGCGACTCAGAATGGGTTGGTATTGAACCTATTTGGAGTAAAATCACGGCTTGGTATCGTATCGAGCTTAGGGATATGATCTCTGGCGGAGATCTGAGAATAGAATTAGGAGGGAGAGCGAGTAAAACCTTTCATTTAGTATGTCCTACCTAAGCTTATGTGGTATTTAATTGGTCGGTCGGAACATAGGGTTAATATGTGATATGTTAATTTATTTAATTAACCCTTGTTTTATGGTAGTATTTGAGAATGACAGCTGAAAATCTAAACAATAGAGTGATTGAGACCATGGAGACACCTTTAATCACCAATCAGGGGAACGTGCAACAAGAAGACAATATTCCTCCTGTAAACAACACTACCGAACAAACGATGAATGATGGAATGTTTATAAGCTTTTTGCAGTTCATGCAAAATCAGACGAGGGAGACTTGTGTACAAAATACGGGTAGAAATGATAGCAACGCACGGATTGTCACAGCCAAGCAGTTCAAAGAGTTGGGACCACCAGAATTTGTGGAAAAGCCGGATCCGATCAAGGCGGAAACGTGGGTTAAACAAATTACAAAGATATTTGTTGTCTTGGGATGCACGGAGGAACAGAAGGTTCCATTCGCCACCTTTATGTTCCGTGGTGAGGCAGACTACTGGTGGGAGTCTGTGAAGCGTACCCAGCCATCCACACTCAATATATCTTGGGAAACGTTTTAGAAACTATTCAATAACAAGTACTTTCCTGAAAGTATTCTTCATATGAAGGAGGTAGAGTTTATTAGACTGGAACAGAATAACATGACTGTGTCCTAGTACGAGGCTAAGTTCGCAGAGTTATCCAGGTTTGCACCTCATTTGGTAGAGAATGAGGAACGATGACGTGCGGATATTTCGAGAGGTCGAAACCCGAAATTGGCAATATCTTATGTCTCATAAATTTTCTCTATATTCGAGATGTTAAAGCAGGCTCAATTATTAGAAGCGAGATAATGAGTATGTTCAACGGAGGACCACAACTGTGGTCATCTGGTGGCTAGTGATCATCAAGCAATGACAACCGGTGAGGGAAGAAAATATTAGGATTAAAAGCGGTAACCACTCTAGTGGTAATCATGTCATTTGTGATGATAGAAAGAAGCGAGTGGGGAGATTTCAAAAGAGAAGGTACAACAATGATAATGTGAAGACAATGAAGACCAACTGCTTTTAGGGAGGAGAAAAGGCCATGGGTCGTATGCTATAATCTGACCAAGAGGGACACATCAGTCCCAACTGCACACAGTAGTCCAAGGTATGCTATAACTGTGGAAAGGAAGGACATATAGCTCGAGTGTGTTCTGTAGCGAAACCAAGTCTAGCGGGGGTGGTGATTCCTAAAGCTGTTCCGGACAAATCGAAGTCAGTGGTTGCGGGAAGGGCTTTTGTCGTAACTGCACAACAAGTGAGGAACCCGAATGAGGTTATTACGGGTAAGCTAATCATAAACTCTTGCGAAGTTTACACCTTATTAGATACCGGTGCTACCCATTCTTTTATTTCATCTGCTTGTGCTCAACGTTTAAACTTTGACACCTGATAAATTAGACTTTGACTTATCTGTTGAAACTCCGTTAGGAGAAACTTTTGTTACATCTACAGTTTACAAATCTTGCTTGATTCAGATTGGTACCTTCACCCTAACTCCTGATCTTATATGTTTGAAAATACTTGCATTTGACGTGATTTTAGGAATTGACTGGTTAACCACTTATCATGCCAAAATTGATTATTTTCGTAAGGTTGTTAGTTTTTATATTCCTGACCAACCTATTGTGCGAATTCAAACCACCAAACCACTAAAATCAGTCAATGTCATTTCAAGTCATAAAGCTATTCGATTATTGAAAAACGGATGTCAAGCTTTCTTAGCACATGTCACTGATCTAAACCAGAATACGTTAGGTTTGAATGATATTTCATTGTTAATGAGTTTCGATGTATTTCAAGAACTTCCGGCCTACCCCGTAACGTGAAGTTGAATTCTTTATTGACCTTGAGCCCGGTACAAAACCCATTTCTAAAACCCCATATCGGATGGCTCCTATCGAATTTCAGGAGTTGCAGGTCCAACTACAGGAATTGTTAGACATCGATTTTATACGTCCTAGTACATCTCCTTGGGGTGCTCTTTTTTTATTTGTAAAAAAGAAAGACGGGAGTATGCGACTGTGTATTGACTATCGGGAGTTAAACCATGTCACCATCAAGAATAGGTATCCGCTACCTCGTATTGATGACCTATTCAACCAGTTGCAAGGTGCAAAATTCTTTTCAAAGATCGATCTTCGTTCTGGATATCATCAGCTAAAGATTAAAACTGAGGATATTCCAAAGACTGCTTTCAGAACTCGATACGGGCATTATGAATTCTTAGTCATATCTTTTGGATTGACTAATGCTCCTGCTGCTTTTATAGACATGATGAACCGTGTATTTAAGGAATATTTAGATCAGTTCGTGGTTGTCTTTATTGATGACATCCTCATCTATTCCAAAAGCCATGAAGATCATGAGCACCACTTGAAGCTGGTACTTCAAAGGCTTCGTGATAACAAACTATATGCAAAGTTGAAGAAGTGCGAGTTCTGACTTGAGGAAGTAGCATTCCTTGGACACGTAGTATCAAAACATGGATTATCTGTTGACCCGACGAAGATTGAAGCAATACAAAGTTGGGAGCAACCTAAGTCGGTGACCGAAGTACGTAGCTTTCTGGGCTTAGCTGGTTATTATCGGAGATTTGTGGAAGAATTTTCTCGAATCGCTTCTGCATTAACTCAGCTGACTCGGAAAGATACAAAATTTGTATGGAAAGAAGAATGCGAGAAGAGTTTCCAAGAGCTCAAGAGAAGACTCATTTCAGCTCCTGTTCTGACGATACCATCTAGTTCGGATGGATTTTTCATTTACAGTGATGCTTCAGGCAAAGGGTTAGGATGTGTTCTCATGCAACATGGGAAAGTCATAGCCTATGCCTCGCGACAACTCAAAGAATATGAGAGGAATTATCGTACTCATGATTTAGAGTTGGCAGCTGTCATTTTCGCATTAAAGATCTGGAGACACTACCTGTGTGGAGAAAAAGTGAAGATTTATACGGATCATAAGCGCCTCAAATATTTCTTCACTCAAAAGGAACTCAACATGCGGCAACGACGTTGGCTTGAGCTGTTGAAAGATTATGATCATACCATCCAATGTCATCTTGAAAAAGCGAACGTTGTAGCTGACGCATTGAGTAGAAGATCATATGTGGGAATGAATGCGATGTTTTCAAAGCCTATTCTGTGTGAATTACAAAAGATGAAGATAAAGTTCAAGACTTCAAGGACCCATGCGATGATGTCAAGTATACGCGTAGATACAACTTTGATTGATAAAGTTAAAGCTGCTCAAGCTACAGACCCGGAGCTGATAAAGATGAAGAAGAAGGTGCAAGAGGTGCTATTCCAGAACCAAGAATCAATGAAGAAGGAATACTTTGAGTCAACTCCAGACTTTGTGTTTCTAACGATTCTGAGTTGAAGTATACAATAATGATGGAGGCACACAACACACCGTTTGCAATCCATCCTGGGAGTACCAAAATGTATCGTGATCTTCGACATACATTTTGGTGGAGCTATATGAAGAGAGAGATTGCGGAGTTCATCTCGAGGTGTTTAACTTGTCAACGTGTCAAGGCAGAGCATCAAGTGCCGAAGGGTCCATTGCAACCACTTGAGATTTCAAAGTGGAAGTGGAAACACATTACCATGGATGTGACGCCTCCAGAATAGGTCCAGTCAACCAAACTCATTCTGAGTCGCGAAATACATGGTAAAAAATCCAAATATAATCTTTATAACACAAGGTAATGAAAAATACGACCAGATACTGTGAGTGTCAATACAAATATCTAGAAAATTTAAACATTCAAACTAAGTCCTCATTACAATTATTATCACACTATTTTATAAAAATAGTGAGGACTACTACTGCTCTTAACTCTGCCCATCACTCTGCTCCCCGACTAGTCCCCGCAGCATTCTCATTTCTTGAAGAGGACAATAGATGAAAAGAGCGAGCTCAACTAGCACAGTAAAGAATATTATGACTATGATAATGAAAAATAATTTATCGTTAGTCTTCAACAGATCAGATAAAATATTATGGACAACAAGTTTTAGATCAACAACTGCAGCGGAAATAACAATATATCATAAGAGTATAGTAGGAAATAATGTCTACTATCTTCTATGATTTAAAAGTCCATCATTAATATTTTATCCCTGTAACATCAATATATTTCTCAAATCAAATATTCATCTTCGCACTACGGGCCAAAGATATTCATTTGTATCACCAGTTGGTCATGTTTATCTCAACACCTGTCCATCTTTGCACTATGGGTAACCATTCATCTTTGCACTACAGGCCAAAGATATTCATAAAATAATCATCTATCTTTGCACTACAGGCCAAAGATATTCTTTTATATCACCTTTTAGGACTGAAGATGGTAACAATATTTTAAAGAATAAATCCAGTGAGATGAATGACTAAAGTAAGGATTCGTATTTTAGTATATCCAAGTTCAAAAATACTCCATAATAATTATTTGTGGAGAAAAATTCAAGAATAAAGTTTAAAACTTGGATCCAATCAAAGATAACAACCTTAATAGCCAACTTGGACAAATAAAAGAAATTTTAAATTTTTCGGTGAATAGTGTCATATACGTGAATAGTAACCCCGACGGAAAAAGTAAGAATTTCATCATAAAATTCATGCCAATATTTTGGTATAATGATATTAAAAAGAATAACATCTTTTACGAAAGAAAATAACATCCCTTACCTCTAAAGAACAGTACTTCAGATTGGAATATCGGATATAAGGCTGAAGAAAACTTGCGCTGAATAGTAACACTCAAAGTATTTAAATACTCACGAAAATACGCTCGATATTATAGAGAGAGAAACTTCTGATTCTGGTGTGATTTTCAAATTCTAATTCAACACCCTATTTATAGGAAAATACTTAGAACGCCAAAGCAAAAATTTAATAAAATAATAATATTTATTAAATTTTTTCACGCCCACCTCTTGAAATCTGAATTCAGCACATTTACAACACATGTGGGGCCCACCCACTTGCAAAATTTTTTTTTTTGTAAAAAAATATTTTTAACCCCAAAAATCACCTCCGACCAAATATTCTGGAACTTCAATAATTCATGAAAAATATCCCTTTTATCAGAAAAATTCAAATCTCATGTTTTTCCATATGAAATTTAATTCTCTACACCTTTGCAGAAGAAAGTTTTTCGAAATTCCAAACAGAAAATGTCCGAAATCAACAAACGGATGATTTTCCATACCAAAATACTGATAAAAACACCTCAGCATTATTTCCTTCTTTTATATCCACAAAATAAATATTTTCTTATCATATAAATCAATAATTAATTATTCACAAATAATATTACAGAACTACAATATTGCCAATCAGGTCGTTCCCAGGAAAGATGGGGTTTTTCGATAACAATTTCTCCTTACTGGCGCGCAATTAAATTAACCTAACCCCTTTCCTCGACAGAACTTTCTTAGACATTGCCAATAATGCTATTTAATAATATTATTCAAATAATATGAATTATTGATCTGATAATGAAAAAATATCGTGCAAGCGAAGAATTATTGAATTAACAAAAATATAAAAATCTTCATGCAATACTGGTGCCTTCTTGCAAGTAATGACACATATTACTTTATTTTACCCATGAGGTATTCCAATAGTGTTAACGGTAACAACTCCGCCGTTATTCTTAGAAAACTCATTCGTGTCGTTTTCTTCATCCGACAGTTTTTCGTTATGGGGCCCTATAAATGCATTTCATTGGTCGCATTTAATATTTCCGACAATGAAGAATATTCCACGACCAAGCGAATATTCCCCGACAACAATGAATATTTTATAACCACTTGCTTATTTAAAAAAATATTTGCGCAATTTACCCATAATTTACCACATTAATCAAATCAATCCCTTACTATTCAAAATAATATATAGAGGAAATTCAATTTTTTATTCGTAAAAGTTGGGGTCTTACAACCTCCCCTCCTTATGAAATTTCGTCCTCGAAATTGACGTGCATACCTAGTGTTTCGAAAAGATGAGGATACCTCGCTTTCATTTCCGATTCCAACTCTCAAGTCATTTCCTCAATAGCATGGTTCCTCCACAAAACCTTGACTTGTAGTATAACCTTTGTAACGCCCCCAAAACAGGTCCAATCCACCCAACCTATTCTGGGTCGCCACTAATACACTCGACAAATATCCAAATACAAATCTTCAAATTCTAACTTTTAAACTGTCGTACAAAATACGACCATAGTTAAACTGTGAGTTTTAATACAAATACCACTGATACCAAAATGTAACTCTCATGGTGCTTTAACCTTGGACAACACCTCACCCTATTTGGCTCACCAAAATCAACGACTAAATGGTGTATACAATACGACATACACATTTAAAGTTTTTAATACAATTATATATCATCATGCTGTTTTATAATATATTGAGAAACCCAACAATCAACGACCGCTACTCTATTCTCTTGTTATCCCCGCTCGACCAAGCAACATTCTTTTTACCTGAAAGGAATTGTGAAGCAAAAGGGTGAGCACAAATAGCCCAGTAAAAAATATCATGACTAAAGGTAATTAAATTATCAATAGCTTTCATCAGTAATAAATCAGAGATTTATAACATATGGTAGATGATAAAACTTTTTAACCATAGTTGCAGCGGAACAAACAATCTATTAGAAGAGTCAAATAGACCATAATGTCTATTATCTCCTCCACGTTAAAAGTACACCAACAATGTTGTATCCCTGTAACATCAATCAACAATTCCTGTCCACAATCATGTAAATAGTTCATGATCATAGTTATATCGCTAAATTTTTCTTCGTACCCATGACGAAGATAATTTTCATCACCTGCCTTTACCTGAAACATCAAAGATCATGGTTATACCAAATCACAGTTCCTGTTTAAAATCATACTAATAAATTCATCTTTGCATTACGGGCCAAAGATATTCATCAATAGTTAATCTTTCCACTACCGACCAAAGATATTCAACAACATGTCATCTTTGCACTACATGCCAAAGATATTCAACAACAGGTCATCTTTGCACTACGGGCCAAAGATATTCATATCTCAAAGAAATATCTAATCATTTCAGAATTTATATAAACAATGATTATATCCATGTTGATCAATTCGCCTTTGCCCTTAAGCTAAAGATATTCACTTGTAAATTCAATGATCATGAACATACCAGTCAACAATTCATCTTTTCACTACTGGCCAAAGAGAACCCATAATCATGGTCATACCAATAATCTATCCATCTTTACACTCAAGTCAAAGAGAAAATTCATCACCATGATTATAAAAATGTTATATATGATAATAAAAACAATATGATCAAAACATGGATCTAATTTCAAGAGTAATATTCATAAATCAACAATAATTTGGTTAGAAAAAGAAACTAATTTTGTCGTGAATAGTACCCCGTGAATAGTAACTCGTGCATAATAACCGTGCATAGTACCCCGTATTCGTAAATAGTACCGTATACGTGAATAGTAACCCCGACATGAAAAATAATAATTTTTATAAGAAAAATAATATTTTATATATAGTACTCGTGAATAGTATCGTATTCGTTAATAGTGCCGTATACGTGAATAGTAACCCCGACATGAAAAAAAATAAAAATTTTCATAAGAAAAATCATACTTTGTGAAGAGTACTCGTGAATAGTACCGTATTCGTGAATAGTGTCGTATACGTGAATAGTGTCGTATACGTGAATAGTAACCCCGACAAAAAGGTAAAAATTTCATAATAAGATTCATACTAATTGTGACACCCCCAGAATAGGTTCAGTCAACCCAACCCATTCTGAGTCGCCAAATAAATGGTACAGAATTTAAATACAATCTTTTATAACAAAAGGTGTCGAAAAATACGACCAGACACTGTGAGTGTCAATACAAACATCTAGAAAATTTAAATATTCAAACTAAGTCCTCATTATAATTATTATCACACTATTTTATAAAAATAGTGAGGACTACAACTGCTCTTAACTCTGCCCATCACTCTGCTCCCCGACTAGTCCCCACAACATTCTCATTTCCTGAAGAGGACAATAGATGAAAAGGGTGAGCTCAATTAGCCCAGTAAAGAATATTATGACTAAGATAATGAAAAATAATTTATCGTTAGTCTTCAACAGATCAGATAAAATATTATGGACAACAAGTTTTAGATCAACAACTGCAGCGGAAATAACAATATATCAGAAGAGTAAAGTAGAAAATAATGTCTACTATCTTCCATGATTTAAAAGTCCATCATTAATATTTTATCCTTGTAACATCAATATATTTCTTAAATCAAATATTCATCTTCGCACTACGGGCCAAAGATATTCATTTGTATCACCAGTTGATCATGTTCATTTCAACACCTGTCCATCTTTACACTACAGGCCAAAGATATTCATCAGGTAACCATTCATCTTTGCACTACAGGCCAAAGATATTCTTTTATCTCACCATTTAAAATTTAAGATGATGACAAATATTTTAAAAAACGAATCCAATAAGGTGAAGGACAAAAATTTGGGATTAGTAATTTATTTTATCAAAGTTCAAAAATACCTCGTAACAATACTTTGTGGAATAAAATTCATGAATAAAACTCAAAACTTGGATCCAATCAAAGAAAAGATCCATAATAGCCAACTTGGATAAATAAAAGAAAATTTCATTTTTCGATGAATAAGATCAGTATTGGTGAATAAGATCAAGTATCGTGAATAATGTAATAAGTGATCGTAAATATTAACCCCGACTGAAAAGGTAAAAATTTCATAATAAAATTCATACCAATATTTCGATGAAATGATATTGAAAGCAATAACATCATTTACGAAAAAAAAATAACATCCCTTACCTCAAAAGAATAGTACTTCTGACTCGAATATCGGATATAATATTGAAGTAAACTTGCACTGTGTAGCAATACTCAAAGTATCAAAACTCAAAGTATCAAAATACTTACAAAAATGCGTTCGATATTATAGAGAGAAAATTTATGATTCTGGTGTAATTTTCAAATTCTAATTCAGCACCCTATTTATAGGAAAATGCTTAGAACACCAAAGCATAAAATTTAATAAAATTATATTAAATTTTTTTTCCCTACGTACACCATCTTTGCCCAAAAAAATTCAGCATTCAACAATGGTGGGGCCCACCTACTTGCAAAAAACATTTTTTGTAAATAAAATATTTTTAACCCCAAAAATCACTTCCGACCTAATATTTTGGAACTTCAATAATTCATGAAAAATAGTCCTTTTATCAGAAAAATTTAAATCTCATGTCCTTTCCATAGGAAATTTAATTCTCTACAACTTTACAGAAGAAAGTTTTTTGAAATTCCAAACATAAAATATCTAAAATTCACAAACGGATGATTTTCCACACCAAAATACTGATAAAACACCTCAGCATTATTTCCTTCTTTTATATCCACAAAATAAATATTTCCTTATCATATAAATCAATAATTAATTATTCACAAATAATATTACAGAACTACAATATTGACAACCAGGTCGTTCCCAGGAAAGAGGGGGCTTTCCGATAAGCATTTCTCCTTACTGGCGCGCAATTAGATTAACCTAACCCCTTTCCTCGACAGAACTTCCTTAGACATTGCCAATAATGCTATCTAATAATATTATTCAAATAATATGAATTATTGATCTGATAATAGAAAATCTTGTGCGTGAGAGTGAATTGAGAATTAAATAATAATATAAAAATCTTTGCATGCAATACCATGTCTTTCTTTGTCTGAACGACGCGTATTACTTCATTTTACCCACGGGGTATTCCAACTGTGTTAATGGTAACAACTTCGCCGTTATTTTTAGAAAACTCATTCGTGTCGTTTTCTTCATCCGGCGATTTTTTCCAGTTATGGGGCCCACATGGATGGTCAAGGCGTAGTAAAATCTGAATATTCCCCGACAGTAAGAATATTCCACAACTAAACAAATATTCCCCGACAACAATGAATATTTTATAACCACTTACTTATTTAAAAAAATATTTGCGCAATTTACCCATAACTTACCACATTAATCAAATCAACCCCTTACTATTCTGAATAATATATATAAAAATTAAATCTTTATTCATAAACTTTGGGGTCTTACAACCTCCTCTCCTTATGAAATTTCATCCTCGAAATTGACGCACGTACCTGGTATGTTGAAGAGGTGAGGATACGTCGATTTCATTTCCGATTCTAACTTCCATGTCATTTCCTTAATAGCATGGTTCCTCCATAACACCTTGACTTGTGGTATAACCTTTGTGCGTAGGACATACTCCTTCCTATCCAAGATCTTGACAGGTAACTCCTTATACGTTAAATCTTCAGATATCTCATCCGGTTCTAACTCAATATTGTGGTTCGGGTCTTTTACGTATTTACGTAACACAGATATGTGAAAAGCGTTATAAATATGAGACATGCTTCAAGGTAAAACGAGTCTATAGGCCATATTTCCTACTAGATCAAGAATTTTAATTTTACCAACGAATCGTAAATCGGTGCCCATAGCTTTCTGCAAGCTGACCCTTTGGCACTTGATGCTCCGCCTTGACACGTTTACACGTTAAACACCTCGAGATAAACTCCACGATCTCTCTCTTCATATTGCTCCAACAATTTGTATGTTAACGATCATGATACATTTTGGTACTTCCAGGATGGATTGCAAACGATGTGTTGTGTGCCTTCATCATGATTATATACTTCAAATCAGAGTCGTTAAGAACACAAAGTCTGGATTTGAATCGAAGTATTTCCTCTACATCTATTTTTACTTTAGAAATAATATCTTCTTGCACCTTCTTCTTCATATTCGTCAGCTCCGGATCTGTAGATTGAGCAGCTTTAACTCTATCCATTAAAGTTGGTTTTACGCGTACATTTGACATCATTATGTAGGTCTCCAGAGTCTTTAACTCTATCTTCATCCTTTGTACGTCATACAAAATGGGCTTCGTGTGGACAATATTGCACTTGTACCCGCATACGATCTTTTACTTAACGCGTCAGCTACCACGTTCACTTTTTCCAGATTGGTATTGGATGGTATGCTCGTAATCTTTCAACAGCTCCAACCAACGTCGTTTTCGCATATTGAGTTCTTTTTGGAAAAAATATTTGAGGCTTTTGGAGTATATTAGGATGTTAATAATCATAACAAACACGAAATGATCCAAATATTTGATACCAATTGTGACCCTCATGGTGCTTCGACCAAAGCACCTCGCAATTGGTTGAACAGGTCATCAATACGAGGTAGCGGATACCTATTCTTGATGGTACTAAATGGTTCAACTCCCAATATTAAATACAACATCGTATACTACCGTCTTTCTTCTTTACGAATAAAATAGGAGCACCCCAATGAAATGTTCTAGGACGAATAAAACTGATGTCTAACAACTCCTGTAGTTGGACATTTAACTCCTGAAGTTCAATAGGAGCCATTCGATATGGAGTTTTAGAAATTGGTTTTTTACTAGGTTCAAGGTCAATAAAGAATTCAACTTTACGTCTAGGGGTAGACCATGAAGTTCTTCGAAAAATACATCAGGAAACTCATTAATAAAAAATATCATTCAAATCTGATGTATTATGATTTAAATCAGTGATATTAGCTAAGAAAGCTTGACATCCGTTTTTTAATAAACGAATAGTTTTATGACTTGAAATGACATTGATTGATTTTAGTGGTCTGGTTATTTGAATGAAAGCTAACAACCTTACGAAATATTCAATTTTGGCATGATGATTGGTTAACCAATCGATTCAAAAAAATCACATCAAATGAAAGAATTTTCAAAGATATAAGATCAACAGGTAGGGTGAGGGTACCAATTTGAATCAAACAAGATTTGTAAACTATAGATGTAATGAAGGTTTAACCCAACAGAGTTTCAACAGGTAAGTCATAGTCTAATTTCTCAGAACTCAAGTTCAAACGTTGAGCACAAGTAGGTGAAATAACAGCATGGGTAGAACCGGTATCTAATAAAGTATAGACTTCGCTAGTATTTATGATTAACTAACCCGTGATAAATTCATTCGGGTCCCTCGCATTCTGGGAAATCATGATAAATGCTCTACCAGGAACTACTGACTTCGACTTGACTGGAACCGCCTTTGGAATCACCACCCCTGCTGGACTTGGTTTTGCTATAGGACACTATCGAGCTATATGACCTTCCTTTCCACAGTTATAACACACCTTGAGTTGTTGTGGGCAGTTTGGGTTGATGTGCCCCTCTTTTCCGCATTTATAACATACGACCGATAGATGGTGAATTCTCCTCCCTAAAAACAGTTGATCTTTGGTCTTTGATGTCGACGTCTTTACACTCTCATTGTTGTACCTTCTTTTCTTGAAATCTCCTTCCGACTCACTTCTTCTACTTTCGTGGCCACGATTATCACCGGAGTGGTTACCGTTTCTGTTATGATACTTTCCTCCCCGCTGGTTGTCATTACTTTGATGACTGCTGCCACCGGCACGCCCCTGGTTATGGTCCCTTGGTTGAACAGACTCATTATCCCGCTCTAATAATTGAGCCCTGTTTACTACATCTGAATATAAAGAAAATTTGTGAGAAATGAGGTATTGACGTATTTTGGGTTTCAAACCTCTCAGAAACATCCGTGTCATACGTTCCTCATTCTCTACCAAATGAGGTACAAACCTGGACAACTCCACAAACTTAGCCTCGTATCGGGAAACAGTCATGTTGTTCTATTCCAGTCTGATAAACTCTACCTCTTTCATATGGCGAATACTTTCAGGAAAGTACTTGTCATTGAATAGTTTCTGGAATGCTTCCCAAGACATCTTGAGTGCGGAAGTCTGGGTACGCTTCCCAGATTTCCACCAATAATCTGCCTCTCCACGGAACATAAAGGTGGTAAATGGAACCTTCTGTTCCTCCGTGCAACCCAAGACATCAAATATCTTGATAATTTGCTTAACCCACGTCTCCGCCTTGATCGGATCCGGCTTTCCCAAAAACTCTGGTGGTCCCAACTCTTTGAATTGCTTGGCAGTGACCATCAGCGTGTTGTTATTATTTCCACCTGTATTTTGCGCACGAGTCTCCTCAAATGCGGGTTTTGCATGAAGCGCAAAAGCTTCTAAACATCCCATCGCTCATCATTCTGCATTCGGTAGCGTTGTTCACAGGAGGAATATTATCTTCCTGTTGCACATTCTCCTGGTTGGTGATCAAATGTGTCTCCACAGTCTCATTCACTCCATTGTTAACATTCTCAGCTGCCATTTTTAAATACTTCCATAAAATAAAGGTTAATTGAACAAATTAACATATCAACCCTATACTCTGACCCACCAATTAAATACCAAATAAGCTTAGGTAGGACACACTAACGAAGGATTTACTCTTCTCTCCCCTCCTAGTTCTATTCTCCGATCTCCGCCAGAGATCATATCCCTAAGCTCTGATACCAACTGTGGCGCCCCCAAAATAGGTCCAGTCAATCAAACCCATTCTGAGTCGCCAAATACATGGTACAAAATCCAAATACAATCTTTTATAACACAAGGTAGTGAAAAATACGACCAGACACTGTGAGTGTCAATACAAACATCTAGAAAATTTAAACATTAATACTAAGTCCTCATTACAATTATTATCACACTATTTTATAAAAATAGTGAGGACTACTACTGTTCTTAACTCTGCCCATCACTCTGCTCCCAGACTAGTCCTCGCAACATTCTCATTTCCTGAAGAGGACAATAGATGAAAAGGGTGAACTCAACTAGCCTAGTAAAGAATATTATGACTAAGATAATGAAAAATTTATCGTTAGTCTTCAACAGATCAAATAAAATATTATAGACAACAAGTTTTAGATCAACAACTGCAGCGGAAATAACAATATATCAGAAGAGTAAAGTAGAAAATAATGTCTACTATCTTCCATGATTTAAAAGTCCATCATTAATATTTTATCCCTGTAACATCAATATATTTCTCAAATCAAATATTCATCTTCGCACTACGGGCCAAAGATATTCATTTGTATCACCAGTTGATCATGTTCCTCTCAGCACCTGTCCATCTTTGTACTACAGGCCAAAGATATTCATCAGGTAACCATTCATCTTTGCACTACAGGCCAAAGATATTTATAAAATAATCATCCATCTTTGCACTACAAGCCAAAGATATTCTTTTATATCACCATTTAAAATTTAAGATGATGACAAATATTTTAAAGAACGTAATCCAATAAGGTGAAGGACAAAAATTTGGGATTCATAATTTATTTTACCCAAGTTCAAAAATACCTCATAATAATACTTTGTCGAACAAAATTTAAGAATAAAACTCAAAACTTGGATCCAATCAAAGAAAAGATCCATAATAGCCAACTTGGACAAATAAAAGAAAAACTTCATTTTTCGATAAATAGTACCGTATTCGTGAATAGTATCGTATACGTGAATAGTAACCCCGAATGAAAAGGTAGAAATTTTCATAAAAAAATCATACTTCGTGAATAGACTATGAATAATAAGATCAGATTCGTGAATAAGGTCGTATACGTGAATAGTCGTCGATACGTGAATAAGTAACTCCCCGATTTTAAAAGGTAAAAATTTCATAATAAAATTCATACCAATATTTCGATGAAATGATATTGAAAGCAATAACATCATTTACGAGAAAAAAAATAACATCCCTTACCTCAAAAGAATAGTACTTCTGACTCGAATATCGGATATAGTATTGAAGTAAACTTGCACTGTATATCAACACTCAAAGTATCGAAATACTTACAAAAATACGCTCGATATTATAGAGAGAAAACTTATGATTCTGGTGTAATTTTTAAATTCTAATTCAGCACCCTATTTATAGGAAAATGCTTAGAACACCAAAGCAGAAAATTTAATAAAATAATATTAAAATTTTTTTTTCCTACGTACACCATCTTTGCCCAAAAAAAATTCAGCATTCAACAATGGTGGGGCCCGCCTACTTGCAAAAAACATTTTTTGTAAAAAAAATAATTTTAACCCCAAAAATCACTTCCGACCCAATATTCTTGAACTTCAATAATTCATGAAAAATAGTCATTTTTTAGAAAAACTCAAATCTCATGTCCTTACCATAGGAAATTTAATTCTCTACAATTTTACAGAAGAAAGTTTTTCGAAATTCCAAACAGAAAATATTCGAAATCCACAAACGGATGATTTTCCACACCAAAATACTGATAAAAACACCTTAGCATTATTTCCTTCTTTTATATCCACAAAATAAATATTTCCTTATCATATAAATCAATAATTAATTATTCACAAATAATATTATAGAACTATAATAATGACAACCAGGTCGTTCCCAGGAAAGATGGGGCTTTCCAATAAGAATTTCTCCTTACTGGCGCGCAAATAGATTAACCTAACCCCTTTCCTCGACAGAACTTCCTTAGACATTGCCAATAATGCTATCTAATAATGTTATTCAATTAATATGAATTACTGATCTGATAATGGAAAATTTTGTGCAAGATAGTAATTACTGTAATTAATAATAATATAAAAATCATGTGCAATACCATGTCTTCTTGTCAACGACGCCAGACATTTCATTTTACTCACGGGGTATTCCAATTGTGTTAATGGTAACAACTCCGCCATTATTTTTAGAAAACTCATTCGTGCCGTTTTCTTCATCCGACAGTTTTCTGTTATGGAGCCCATAGATGGCTGCGCCGTCGTACGAATATTCCCCGACAGTAAGAATATTCCACGACCAAACGAATATTCCACGACCAAACGAATATTTCCCGACAACAATGAATATTTTATAACCACTTGCTTATTTAAAAAAATATTTGCGCAATTTACCCATAACTTACCATATTAATCAAATCAACCCCTTACTATTCAAAACAATATATAAAAAATTAAATCTTTATTCATAAAATTTGGGGTCTTACACCAATATTTCGATAAAATGATATTGAAAGTAATAACATCATTTACGAAGAAAAATAATGTAACGCCCCCAAAATAGGTTCAATCCAGCCAACCTATTCTGGGTCGCCACTAATACACTCGATAAAAATCCAAATACAAATCTTCAACTTCTAACTTTAAAACCGCAGATAAAATACGAACACACGCTTAAAATCTGTAATTTTAATACAAATACTATTGATACCAAAATGTAACTCTCATAGTGCTTCAACCTCAACATCTTACAATGGTACCTTACATAAAGTTAAGTCAATAATTGTTTTAGGAATTAAAATCTTTGGAAAATGCTCAAGGAAACCTTCGTACATGGGAGGCCATGCTTCTAGGTTATTATAGATATCATAGGAATTGAGAATTAACCTTGGTTGACCTAATAGACCCCAAAGAAAAATGAGAAGATTACTATCTTATTCATTCCAATGGTGGGTCTTCTCTTGCCATATAATTATCTCCATTGTCTTAAACTGAGAATTATATTCCAACCGTACTCCAAGGTTATATAGGTAGTGCTCATGGATATAATCAGCAAACGGATGTGTACAACCATGTCTTATGATAACATGAAGTCGTATGTGGTTAGACATCTTGTATGATAGTGACAAAACACCCTTCCAAAGTTAGGTTCACCTCAACCTATTCGGTTCACCAAAATCAACGGTTAAATGACGTATAAAACACGACACACAAATTTTAAAGTTCTCAATAAAATTATTTTCATACGGTTTGGTGGAAAACTTCAACAGTTATAAACCCTCGTTCTATTCCCCTGTTATCCCCGCTCGACCCACCTACACTCTTATTACCTGAAAGGAATTGTGAAGCAAAAGGGTGAGCACAAATAGCCCAGTAAAGAATATCATAACTAAAGATAATCAAATTATCAATAGCATTCGTTAGTAATAAATCAGAGATGTAGAACATATGGTAGATGATAAAACTTTCCAACCATAGTTGCAGCGAAACGAACAATCCATTAGAAGAATCAAATAGACCAAAATGTCTATTTTCTTTTCCATGTTAAAAGTCCATCAACAATATATATCCCTGTAACATCAATCAACAATTCATGTCCACAATCATGTGAATAATTCATAATCATAATTGTGTTACTAAATTCCTCTTCGCACCCAGGACGTGCATAGTAACTCGTGCATAGTAACTCGTGCATAGTAACTCGTGCATAGTAACCCGTGCATAGTATCTCGTGCATGGTAACCGTGCATAAGAACTCGTGTAGTAAGAATCCGCAGTATAGAATCTCGCATGGTAACCCGTGCATAAGTAACCCCCGCATAGTATCCCGCGCATAGTATCCCCGTGATTCGTAAATAAGATCAGGTATCGTGAATAAGTAACTCCCGACATAAAAAGTAGAAATTTTCATAAGAAAAATCATATTTTATGAATTGTACTCGTGAATAGTATCGTATTCGTGAATAGTGCCGTATACGTGAATAGTGCCGTATACGTGAATAATAACCCCGACATAAAAAGATAGAAATTTTCATAAGAAAATCATACTTCGTGAAGAGTACTCGTGAATAAGATCAGTATTCGTGAATAAAGGTCGATACGTGAATAGTGTTGTATACATGAATAGTAACCCCGACGAAAATGGTAAAAATTTCATAATAAGATTCATACCAATATTTCGGTAAAATGATATTGAAAGTAATAACATCATTTACGAAGAAAAATAACATCCCTTACCATCCCTTACCTCAACCGGAGAGTAGTTTTGACTGAAATATCGGATATTATGTGGACGAAAACGTGCACTACTTATCAACTCACAAAGTATCAAAATACTCACAAAAATATGTTCGATATTATAGAGAGAGAAAACTTATGTTTCTGGTGTGATTTTCAATTCTAACTTAAGCACCTATTTATAGGAAAATGCTTATAACACCAAAGGAGACTAAATTAATAAAATAATATTATTTATTTATTTTGCACGTTGACGGCTTTTACAAGTCAAAAAATCTGAATTTTTTTCAACAAAAAACAAAAGTGGGTCCCACCATTTTATTTTAAAAAAAATATTTATTTTACGAAACTTCAATAATTCATAACAAATACCCTGTTAATCAGAAAAATACGAACTCTATGTCCTTTCCACAGGAATTTTAATTCTCTACAACTTTGCAGAAGAAAGTTTTTTCAAATTCCCAACCAAAAATATCCGAAATCCACAAACAGGTGATTTTTAATACCTTCATTTTGACAAATTACTGATGAAACACCTCAACATTATTTCCTTCATTTTTATCCACATAAAATAAATATATCCATCATTTATATCCACATAAAATAAATATTTCCTTATCATATAAATTAATAATTAATTATTCACAAATAATATTACAGAATCACAATAATGACAAACCAGTGTCGTTCTAGGAAAGAGGGGCTTTCCGATAAGAATTTTTTCATCTTGGCAGCAATTAATTAGATTAACCTAACCCTTTCCTCGACGTAACTTTCTAGACATTGTCAATAATGTTATCTAATAATATTATTCAAATAATATAAATTATTAATTAAAAATCTTAATGAAATGACAATTATTGAATCAAATATTATGCAATTATCAATGTAGCAATTATTGAATCAATAATATAAAATATTGAACAGTAATTACTGTAATAATTATTAAGTAGTGACTTTTTACGTAAGAATCAATAATTTAGAATTACTGTGCAATACCGTGTATTACTGTATTTTAACCACAGGGTATTTCAACAGTTTTAACGGTAATAACTACTGTTTATTATTATTAAAAACTCATTTTGTCGTTTTTCTTCATCCGGCGCTTATTCCGTTATGGGTCCACCAAAGACTGCGTCGTTGTATGAATATTCTACAAAAAGA
This sequence comes from Panax ginseng, assembly GCA_020205605.1. NCBI lineage: Eukaryota > Viridiplantae > Streptophyta > Magnoliopsida > Apiales > Araliaceae > Panax > Panax ginseng. The sequence goes on along the minus strand of CM035135.1, from coordinate 125,776,052 downwards.
ATATTCCTCAACCAAACAAATATTTTATTACCACTTGCTTATTTTGAAAATTTTACATATATCACCCTCAACTTTAACCTTTTATCAATTTAACCATTAACTAAATAGAAAAATTGAATATTTTTATTTAATAAAATTCGGGGTCTTACAATCTCCCCTCTTTATAAAATTTCGTCCTCAAAATTTACGTACGTACCTGGCATTCCGAAGAGGTGATAATACCTTGCTTTTATTTTCCCCGTCATTTCTTCTGTATCATGATTTCTCCATTGCTCATTCTAGAACACTGCTTCAAAACAAAGGTTAATTGACATATCACAATTTGTCAACTTATCAAGTAAGAAAATTCAGCTTAGGTTAGTCACACACTAGCGAAGTATATTACTCGTCTCTCCCCTCCTAGTTCTAGACTCAAATCTCCGCCAGCGACCATATCCCTAAGCTCTGATATCAAATGTAACGCCCCCAAAATAGGTTCCATCCACCCAACCTATTCTGGGTCGCCACTAATACACTCGATAAAAATCCAAATACAAATCTTCAAATTCTAACTTTAAAACTGCCGTACAAAATACGAACACAGTTAAAACTGTAATTTTTAATACAAATACTATTGATACCAAAATGTAACTCTCATAGTGCTTCAACCTCAACATCTTACAATGGTACCTTACATAAAGGTAAAGTCAATAACTGTTTTAGGAATTAAAATCTTTGGAAAATGCTCAAAGAAACCTTCGTACATGGGAGGCCATGCTTCTAGGTTATTATAGATATCATAGGACTTGAGAATTAACCTTGGTTGACCTAATAGACCCCAAAGAAAAATGAGAAGATTACTATCTTGTTTATTCCAATGGTGGGTCTTCTCTTGCCATATAATTATCTCCATTGTCTCAAACTGAGAATTATATTCCAACAGTACTCCAAGGTTATATAGGTAGTGCTCATGGATATAATCAGCAAACGGATGTGCACAACCATGTCTTATGATAACATGAAGTCGTATGTGGTTAGACATCTTGTATGATAGTGACAAAACACCTTCCAAAGTTGGGTTCACCCTAAACATATCGGTTCACCAAAATCAAACGGTTAAATGATGTATAAAACACGACACACAAATTTTAAAGTTCTCAATAAAATTATTTTCACACGGTTTGGTGGAAAACTTCAACAGTTATAGACCCTCGTTCTATTCCCCTGTTATCCCCGCTCGACCCAGCTACACTCTTATTACCTGAAAAGAATTATGAAGCAAAAGGGTGAGCACAAATAGCCCAGTAAAGAATATCATAACTAAAGATAATCAAATTATCAATAGCATTCGTTAGTAATAAATCAGAGATTTAGAACATATGGTGGATGATAAAAATTTTCAACCATAGTTGCAGCGGAACGAACAATCCATTAGAAGAATCAAATAGACCAAAATGTCTATTTTCTTTTCCATGTTAAAAGTCCATCAACAATATATATCCCTGTAACATCAATCAACAATTCATGTCCACAATCATGTGAATAATTCATAATCATAATTGTGTTACTAAATTCCTCTTCGCACCCAGGACGAAGATAACTTTCATCAACTGTCTTTACCTGAAACACCAAAGATCATGGTTATACCAAATCACAGTTTTTCTTCATAATCATGCTAATCAATTCATCTTTGCACTACGGGGCCAAAGATATTCATAAACCAACAGCTCATCTTTGCACTACAGGCCAAAGATATTCATAAATCAACAACTTATCTTTGCACTACATGCCAAAGATATTCATAAATCAACAACTCATCTTCGCACTACAGGCCAAACATATTCATCAACAGTTCATCTTTGCACTACATGCCAAAGATATTCATAAATCAACAGCTCATCTTTGCACTACAGGCCAAAGATATTCATAAATCAACAGCTCATCTTTGCACTACAGGCCAAAGATATTCATCAACGGTTCATCTTTGTACTACAGACCAAAGATATTAATATCTCAAAGAAATATATAATCATTTCAAAATTTATATAAATAATAATTATAACCGTGTTGATCAATTCACCTTTGCCCTTAAGCTAAAGATATTCAATTGCAAATTAAATGATCATGAACATACCAGTCAACAATTCATCTTTGCACTACTGGCCAAAGAGAACCCATTGTCACGATCATACAAATAATCTACCCATCTTTACACTCAAGCCAAAGAGAAATTTCATCACTAGGATTATAAAAATGTTCTATATGATAATAAGAACAATTTGATGATATGATCAAAACATGAATCCAATTTCAAGAGTAAGATTCATAAATCAATGAAGAATTTGGTTGAAAAAGAAACCAATTTTACTGAGTGCATAAGAACTCGTCATAGTATCTAAGATCTCGTGGTAACCCGTGCATAAGTAACTCCGCAGCACGTAGTAACGCAGCATAGTATCTCATGCATGGTAACATGTGCATAAGTAACCTCATGCATAGTATCCCGATTCGTAAATAAGTCTCAGTATCACGTGAATAAGTAACCCCGACATAAAAAAGTAGAAATTTTCATAAGAAAAATCATATTTTATGAATTGACTCGTGAATAAGACCAGTATTCGTGAATAGTGCAGTATCGTGAATAGGCTTCAGTATACGTGAATAGTAACCCGACATAAAAAGATAGAAATTTTCATAAGAAAATCATACTTCGTGAAGAGTACTCGTGAATAAGACATCTGATTCGTGAATAATGTCGTATACGTGAATAAAGTGTTGTACACGTGAATAAGAAACCCATTTAAAATGGTAAAAATTTCATAATAATATTCATACCAATATTTCGGTAGAAATGATATTGAAAGTAATAACATCATTTACGAAGAAAAATAACATCCCTTACCATCCCTTACCTCAACCGGAGAGTAGTTTTGACTGAAATATCGGATATTATGTGGACGAAAACGTGCACTACTTATCAACTCACAAAGTATCAAAATACTCACAAAAATATGTTCGATATTATAGAGAGAGAAAACTTATGTTTCTGGTGTGATTTTCAATTCTAACTTAAGCACCTATTTATAGGAAAATGCTTATAACACCAAAGGAGACTAAATTAATAAAATAATATTATTTATTTTTTTTGCACGTTGGCGGCTTTTACAAGTCAAAAAATCTGAATTTTTTTCAACAAAAAACAAAAGTGGGTCCCACCATTTTATTTTAAAAAAAATATTTATTTTACGAAACTTCAATAATTCATAACAAATACCATGTTAATCAGAAAAATACGAACTCTATGTCCTTTCCACAGGAATTTTAATTCTCTACAACTTTGCAGAAGAAAATTTTTTCAAATTCCCAACCAAAAATATCCGAAATCCACAAACAGGTGATTTTTAATACCTTCATTTTGACAAAATACTGATAAAACACCTCAACATTATTTCCTTCATTTTTATCCACATAAAATAAATATATCCATCATTTATATCCACATAAAATAAATATTTCCTTATCATATAAATTAATAATTAATTATTCACAAATAATATTACAGAATCACAATAATGACAACCAGGTCGTTCCTAGGAAAGAGGGGGCTTTCCGATAAGAATTTTTCCTTACTGGCGCGCAATTAGATTAACCTAACCCCTTTCCTCGACAGAACTTTCTAGACATTATCAATAATGTTATCTAATAATATTATTCAAATAATATAAATTATTAATTTGAAATACTGTGAAATGACAATTATTGAATCAAATATTATGCAATTATCAATGTAGCAATTATTGAATCAATAATATAAAATATTGAACAGTAATTACTGTAATAATTATTAAGTAGTGACTTTTTACGTAAGAATCAATAATTTAGAATTATCGCGGTAATACCGCAGTATATCGTATTTTAACCACGTGGTATTTCAACGCTTTTAACTGTAATAACTACTATTTGTTATTATTAGAAAACTCATTTTTGTCGTTTTTCTTCATCCGGCATGCTTATTCCGTTATGGGTCCACTAAAGATTGCAACGTCATTTATTTAATATTCTCTGACAAAAAGAATATTCCTCAACCAAATAAATATTTTATTACCAATTGCTTATTTTGAAAATTTTACATATATCACCCTCAACTTTAACCTTTTATCAATTTAACCATTAACTAAATAGAAAAATTGAATATTTTTATTTAATAAAATTCGGGGTCTTACAATCTCCCCTCTTTATGAAATTTCGTCCTCAAAATTTACGTACGTACCTGGCATTCCGAAGAGGTGATAATACCTTGCTTTTATTTTCCCCGTCATTTCTTCTGTATCATGATTTCTCCATTGCTCATTCTAGAACATCGCTTCAAAACAAAGGTTAATTGACATATCACAATTTGTCAACTTATCAAGTAAGAAAATTCAAATTTTAGGTTAGTCACAGCAAGCGAAGTATATTACCTGCCTCCCTCCTAGTTCTAGACTCAAATCTCCGCCAAATAATGACCATATCCCTAAGCTCGATATCAATGTAACGCCCCAAAATAGGTTCCATCCACCCAACCTATTCGGGTCGCCACTAATACACTCGATAAAAATCCAAATACAAATCTTCAAATTTAACTTTAAAACCGCTGTACAAAATACTGAACACGCTTAAAATCGTAATTTTAATACAAATACTATTGATACCAAAATGTAACTCTCATAGTGCTTCAACCTCAACATCTTACAATGGTACCTTACATAAAGGTAAAGTCAATAATCTGTTTTAGGAATTAAAATCTTTGGAAAATGCTCAAAAAGAAACCTTCGTATACGGGAGGCCATGCTTCAGGTTATTATAGATATCATAGGACTTGAGAATTAACCTTGGTTGACCTAATAGACCCCTAAAGAAAATGAGAAGATTACTATCTTGTTTATTCCAATGGTGGGTCTTCTCTTGCCATATAATTATCTCCATTGTCTCAAACTGAGAATTATATTCCAACCGTACTCCAAGGTTATATAGGTAGTGCTCATGGATATAATCAGCAAACGGATGTGCACAACCATGTCTTATGATAACATGAAGTCGTATGTGGTTAGACATCTTGTATGATAGTGACAAAACACCCTTCCAAAGTTGGGTTCACCTCAACCTATTCGGTTCACCAAAATCAACGGTTAAATGATGTATAAAACACGACACACAAATTTTAAAGTTCTCAATAAAATTATTTTCACACGGTTTGGTGGAAAACTTCAACAGTTATAGACCCTCGTTCTATTCCCCTGTTATCCCCGCTCGACCCAGCTACACTCTTATTACCTGAAAAGAATTATGAAGCAAAAGGGTGAGCACAAATAGCCCAGTAAAGAATATCATAACTAAAGATAATCAAATTATCAATAGCATTCGTTAGTAATAAATCAGAGATTTAGAACATATGGTGGATGATAAAATTTTCAACCATAGTTCAGTAATGAACTAACAATCCATTAGAAGAATCAAATAGACCAAAATGTCTATTTTCTTTCCATGTTAAAAGTCCATCAACAATATATATCCCTGTAACATCAATCAACAATTCATGTCCACAATCATGTGAATAATTCATAATCATAATTGTGTTACTAAATTCCTCTTCGCACCCAGGACGAAGATAACTTTCATCAACTGTATTTACCTGAAACACCAAAGATCATGGTTATACCAAATCACAGTTTCTGTTCATAATCATGCTAATCAATTCATCTTTGCACTCGGGGCCAAAGATATTCATAAACCAACAGCTCATCTTTGCACTACAGGCCAAAGATATTCATAAATCAATAACTTATCTTTGCACTACATGCCAAAGATATTCATAAATCAACAGCTCATCTTTGTACTACAGGCCAAAGATATTCATAAATCAACAGCTCATCTTTGCACTACAGGCCAAAGATATTCATCAACGGTTCATCTTTCAGACTACGGATCAAAGATATTAATATCTCAAAGAAATATATAATCATTTCAAAATTTATATAAATAATAATTATAACCGTGTTGATCAATTTACCTTTGCCCTTAAGCTAAAAATATTCAATTGTAAATTCAATGGTCATGAACATACCAGTCAACAATTCATCTTTGCACTACTGGCCAAAGAGAACCCATAGTCACGATCATACCAATAATCTACCCATCTTTACACTCAAGTTAAAGAGAAATTTCATCACCAGGATTATAAAAATGTTATATATGATAATAAGAACAATTTGATGATATGATCAAAACATGAATCCAATTTCAAGAGTAAGATTCATAAATCAACAATAATTTGGTTAGAAAAAGAAACCAATTTTACCGTGCATAGTAACTCGTGCATAAGAACTGCGCATAGTAAACTCGTGCGTAGTAACCCACGATAAGTATCTCGCGTATAAGAAACTCGTGCATAGTAACCCCTGCGTATAAGAACTCGCGTGCATAAGTATCCCGTGCGTAGTATCTCGTATTCAGAAAATAATCTGATACGTGAATAAGAAACTCCCGACATAAAAATAAAATTTTCATAAGAAAAATCATATTTTATGAATTGTACTAAATGAATAAGACAAGTATTCGTGAATAGTGCCCAGTATCGTGAAATAGTCTTGATATCGTGAATAAGAACCCCCGACATAAAAAGATAGAAATTTTCATAAGAAAATCATACTTCGTGAAGAGTACTCGTGAATAGTACCGTATTCGTGAATAGTGTCGTATACGTGAATAGTGTTGTATACGTGAATAGTAACCCCGACGAAAATGGTAAAAATTTCATAATAAGATTCATACCAATATTTCGGTAAAATGATATTGAAAGTAATAACATCATTTACGAAGAAAAATAACATCCCTTACCATCCCTTACCTCAACCGGAGAGTAGTTTTGACTGAAATATAGGATATTATGTGGACGAAAACGTGCACTACTTATCAACTCACAAAGTATCAAAATACTCACAAAAATATGTTCGATATTATAGAGAGAGAAAACTTATGTTTCTGGTGTGATTTTCAATTCTAACTTAAGCACCTATTTATAGGAAAATGCTTATAACACCAAAGGAGACTAAATTAATAAAATAATATTATTTATTTTTTTTGCACGTTGGCGGCTTTTACAAGTCAAAAAATCTGAATTTTTTTCAACAAAAAACAAAAGTGGGTCCCACCATTTTATTTTAAAAAAAATATTTATTTTACGAAACTTCAATAATTCATAACAAATACCCTGTTAATCAGAAAAATACGAACTCTATGTCCTTTCCATAGGAATTTTAATTCTCTACAACTTTGCAGAAGAAAGTGTTTTTAAATTCCCAACCAAAAATATCCGAAATCCACAAACAGGTGATTTTTAATACCTTCATTTTGACAAAATACTGATAAAACACCTCAACATTATTTCCTTCATTTTTATCCAAATAAAATAAATATATCCATCATTTATATCCACATAAAATAAATATTTCCTTATCATATAAATTAATAATTAATTATTCACAAATAATATTACAGAATCACAATAATGACAACCAGGTCGTTCCTAGAAAATAGGGGGCTTTCCGATAAGAATTTTTCCTTACTGGCGCGCAATTAGATTAACCTAACCCCTTTCCTCGACAGAACTTTCTAGACATTGTCAATAATGTTATCTAATAATATTATTCAAATAATATAAATTATTAATTTGAAATACTGTGAAATGACAATTATTGAATCAAATATTATGCAATTATCAATGTAGCAATTATTGAATCAATAATATAAAATATTGAACAGTAATTACTGTAATAATTATTAAGTAGTGACTTTTTACGTAAGAATCAATAATTTAGAATTTCATGCAATCACTAGTGTATTCATCGTATTTTAACCGTGGTATTTCAACAGTTTTAACGGTAATAACTACGCCTGTTATTATTAGAAAACTCATTTTTGTCGTTTTCTTCATCCGACAGTTATTCCGTTATGGGTCCACCAAAGACTGCGTCGTTGTACGAATATTCTCTGACAAAAAGAATATTCCTCAACCAAAAAATATTTTATTACCAATTGCTTATTTTGAAAATTTTACATATATCACCCTCAACTTTAACCTTTTATCAATTTAACCATTAACTAAATAGAAAAATTGAATATTTTTATTTAATAAAATTCGGGGTCTTACAATCTCCCCTCTTTATGAAATTTCGTCCTCAAAATTTACGTACGTACCTGGCATTCCGAAGAGGTGATAATACCTTGCTTTTATTTTCCCCGTCATTTCTTCTGTATCATGATTTCTCCATTGCTCATTCTAGAACACTGCTTCAAAACAAAGGTTAATTGACATATCACAATTTGTCAACTTATCAAGTAAGAAAATTCAGCTTAGGTTAGTCACACACTAGCGAAGTATATTACTCGTCTCTCCCCTCCTAGTTCTAGACTCAAATCTCCGCCAGCGACCATATCCCTAAGCTCTGATATCAAATGTAACGCCCCCAAAATAGGTTCCATCCACCCAACCTATTCTGGGTCGCCACTAATACACTCGATAAAAATCCAAATACAAATCTTCAAATTCTAACTTTAAAAGCTGCCAGACAAAATACTTAACACGATTAAAGCTGTAATTTTAATACAAATACTATTGATACCAAAATGTAACTCTCATAAGTGCTTCAACCTCAACATCTTACAATGGTACCTTACATAAAGGTAAAGTCAATAACTGTTTTAGGAATTAAAATCTTTGGAAAATGCTCAAAGAAACCTTCGTACATGGGAGGCCATGCTTCTAGGTTATTATAGATATCATAGGACTTGAGAATTAACCTTGGTTGACCTAATAGACCCCAAAGAAAAATGAGAAAATTATTATCTTGTTTATTCCAATGGTGGGTCTTCTCTTGCCATATAATTATCTCCATTGTCTCAAACTGAGAATTATATTCCAACCGTACTCCAAGGTTATATAGGTAGTGCTCATGGATATAATCAGCAAACGGATGTGCACAACCATGTCTTATGATAACATGAAGTCGTATGTGGTTAGACATCTTGTATGATAGTGACAAAACACCCTTCCAAAGTTGGGTTCACCTCAACCTATTCGGTTCACCAAAATCAACGGTTAAATGATGTATAAAACACGACACACAAATTTTAAAGTTCTCAATAAAATTATTTTCACACGGTTTGGTGGAAAACTTCAATGATTATAGACTGCCTATTCATCCCACTGTTATCCCCGCTTCGACCAAATACCTACACTCTTATTACCCGAAAAGAATTATGAGAAAAAAAGGTGAGCACAAATAGCCAAATAAAGAATATCATAACTAAAGATAATCAAATTATCAATAGCATTCGTTAGTAATAAATCAGAGATTTAGAACATATGGTAGATGATAAAACTTTCCAACCATAGTTGCAGCGGAACGAACAATCCATTAGAAGAGTCAAATAGACCAAAATGTCTATTTTCTTCTTCATGTTAAAAGTCCATCAACAATATTTTATCCCTGTAATATAAATCAACAATTCCTATCCACAATCATGTGAATAATTCATAATCATAATTGTGTTACTAAATTCCTCTTCGCACCCAGGACGAAGATAACTTTCATCAACTGTCTTTACCTGAAACACCAAAGATCATGGTTATACCAAATCACTGTTTTTGTTCATAATCATGCTAATCAATTCATCTTTGCACTACGGGGCCAAAGATATTCATAAACCAACAGCTCATCTTTTCACTACAGGCCAAAGATATTCATAAATCAACAACTTATCTTTGCACTACATGCCAAAGATATTCATAAATCAACAGCTCATCTTCGCACTACAGGCCAAACATATTCATCAACAGTTCATCTTTGCACTACATGCCAAAGATATTCATAATCAACAATTTCATCTTTTGCACTACTGGGCCAAAGATATTCATAAATCAACAGCTCATCTTTGCACTACAGGCCAAAGATATTCATCAACGGTTCATGTTTGTACTACAGACCAAAGATATTAATATCTCAAAGAAATATATAATCATTTCAAAATTTATATAAATAATAATTATAACCGTGTTGATCAATTCACCTTTGCCCTTAAGCTAAAGATATTCAATTGTAAATTAAATGATCATGAACATACCAGTCAACAATTCATCTTTGCACTACTGGCCAAAGAGAACCCATAGTCACGATCATACAAATAATCTACCCATCTTTACACTCAAGCCAAAGAGAAATTTCATCACTAGGATTATAAAAATGTTCTATATGATAATAAGAACAATTTGCTGATATGATCAAAACATGAATCCAATTTCAAGAGTAAGATTCATAAATCAACAGTAATTTGGTTAGAAAAAGAAACCAATTTTACCGTGCATAGTAACTCGTGCATAGTAACCCGTGCATAGTATCTCGTGCATGGTAACCCGTGCATAGTAACTCGTGCATAGTAACCCGTGCATAGTATCTCGTGCATGGTAACCCGTGCATAGTAACCTGTGCATAGTATCCCGTGCATAGTATCCCGTATTCGTAATAAGATCAGATATCGTGAATAGTAATCCCGACATAAAAAGTAGAAATTTTCATAAGAAAAATCATATTTTATGAATTGTCATCGTGAATAAAGACAAGTATTCGTGAATAATAGTCCGATACGTGAATAGTGCCGTATACGTGAATAGTAACCCCGACATAAAAAGATAGAAATTTTCATAAGAAAATCATACTTCGTGAAGAAAGACTACTAAATGAATAAGATCAGATTCGTGAAATAAAGGTCGATACGTGAATAAGGTTGTATCGTGAATAGAACTCCCGACGAAAATGGTAAAAATTTCATAATAAGATTCATACCAATATTTCGGTAAAATGATATTGAAAGTAATAACATCATTTACGAAGAAAAATAACATCCCTTACCATCCCTTACCTCAACCGGAGAGTAGTTTTGACTGAAATATAGGATATTATGTGGACGAAAACGTGCACTACTTATCAACTCACAAAGTATCAAAATACTCACAAAAATATGTTCGATATTATAGAGAGAGAAAACTTATGTTTCTGGTGTGATTTTCAATTCTAACTTAAGCACCTATTTATAGGAAAATGCTTATAACACCAAAGGAGACTAAATTAATAAAATAATATTATTTATTTTTTTGCACGTTGGCGGCTTTTACAAGTCAAAAATCTGAATTTTTTTCAACAAAAAACACAAAAGTGGGTCCCACCATTTTATTTTAAAAAAAATATTTATTTTACGAAACTTCAATAATTCATAACAAATACCCTGTTAATCAGAAAAATACGAACTCTATGTCCTTTCCATAGGAATTTTAATTCTCTACAACTTTGCAGAAGAAAGTGTTTTTAAATTCCCAACCAAAAATATCCGAAATCCACAAACAGGTGATTTTTAATACCTTCATTTTGACAAAATCTTGATAAAACACCTCAACATTATTTCCTTCATTTTATCCAAATAAAATAAATATATCCATCATTTATATCCACATAAAATAAATATTTCCTTATCATATAAATTAATAATTAATTATTCACAAATAATATTACGTAATCACAATAATGACAACCGTGTCGTTTCCAGAAAATAGGGGCTTTTCGATAAGAATTTTTCTCATCTTGGCGCGCAATTAGATTAACTAACCCCTTTCCTCGATGTAACTTTCTAGACATTGTCAATAATGTTATCTAATAATATTATTCAAATAATATAAATTATTAATTTGAAATACTGTGAAATGACAATTATTGAATCAAATATTATGCAATTATCAATGTAGCAATTATTGAATCAATAATATAAAATATTGAACAGTAATTACTGTAATAATTATTAAGTAGTGACTTTTTACGTAAGAATCAATAATTTAGAATTACTGTGCAATACCGTGTATTACTGTATTTTAACCACAGGGTATTTCAACAGTTTTAACGGTAATAACTACGCCTGTTATTATTAGAAAACTCATTTTTGTCGTTTTCTTCATCCGACAGTTATTCCGTTATGGGTCCACCAAAGACTGCGTCGTTGTACGAATATTCTCCGACAAAAAGAATATTCCTCAACCAAACAAATATTTTATTACCACTTGCTTATTTTGAAAATTTTACATATATCACCCTCAACTTTAGCCTTTTATCAATTTAACCGTTAACTAAATAGAAAAATTGAATATTTTTATTTAATAAAATTCGGGGTCTTACAATCTCCCCTCTTTATGAAATTTCGTCCTCAAAATTTACGTACGTACCTGGCATTCCGAAGAGGTGATAATACCTTGCTTTTATTTTCCCCGTCATTTCTTCTGTATCATGATTTCTACATTGCTCATTCTAGAACACTGCTTCAAAACAAAGGTTAATTGACATATCACAATTTGTCAACTTATCAAGTAAGAAAATTCAGCTTAGGTTAGTCACACACTAGCGAAGTATATTTCTCGTCTCTCCCCTCCTAGTTCTAAACTCAAATCTCCGCCAGCGACCATATCCCTAAGCTCTGATATCAATGTAACGCCCCAAAATAGGTTCCATCCATCCAACCTATTCGGGTCGCCACTAATACACTCGATAAAAATCCAAATACAAATCTTCAAATTTAACTTTAAAACCGCCAGATAAAATACGAACACAGTTAAAGCGTAATTTTTAATACAAATACTATTGATACCAAAATGTAACTCTCATGGTGCTTCAACCTCAACATCTTACAATGGTACCTTACATAAAGGTAAAGTCAATAAGCATTTTAGGAATTAAAATCTTTGGAAAATGCTCAAAGAAACCTTCGTACATGGGAGGCCATGCTTCTAGGTTATTATAGATATCATAGGACTTGAGAATTAACCTTGGTTGACCTAATAGACCCCAAAGAAAAATGAGAAGATTACTATCTTGTTTATTCCAATGGTGGGTCTTCTCTTGCCATATAATTATCTCCATTGTCTCAAACTGAGAATTATATTCCAACCGTACTCCAAGGTTATATAGGTAGTGCTCATGGATATAATCAGCAAACGGATGTGCACAACCATGTTTTATGATAACATGAAGTCGTATGTGGTTAGACATCTTGTATGATAGTGACAAAACACCCTTCCAAAGTTGGGTTCACCTCAACCTATTCGGTTCACCAAAATCAACGGTTAAATGATGTATAAAACACGACACATAAATTTTTAAGTTCTCAATAAAATTATTTTCACACGGTTTGGTGGAAAACTTCAACATGATTATAGACCTCAATTCTATTCCCTCGTTATCCCCGCTTTCGACCCGGCTACACTCTTATTACTAAAAGAATTATGAAGCAAAAAGGGTGAGCACAAATAGCCCAGTAAAGAATATCATAACTAAAGATAATCAAATTATCAATAGCATTCGTTAGTAATAAATCAGAGATTTAGAACATATGGTGGATGATAAAAATTTTCAACCATAGTTGCAGCGGAACGAACAATCCATTAGAAGAATCAAATAGACCAAAATGTCTATTTTCTTTTCCATGTTAAAAGTCCATCAACAATATATATCCCTGTAACATCAATCAACAATTCATGTCCACAATCATGTGAATAATTCATAATCATAATTGTGTTACTAAATTCCTCTTCGCACCCAGGACGAAGATAACTTTCATCAACTGTATTTACCTGAAACACCAAAGATCATGGTTATACCAAATCACAGCTTTTGTTCATAATCATGCTAATCAATTCATCTTTGCACTACGGGGCCAAAGATATTCATAAACCAACAGCTCATCTTTGCACTACAGGCCAAAGATATTCATAAATCAACAACTTATCTTTGCACTACATGCCAAAGATATTCATAAATCAACAGCTCATCTTCGCACTACAGGCCAAACATATTCATCAACAGTTCATCTTTGCACTACATGCCAAAGATATTCATAAATCAACAGCTCATCTTTGCACTACAGGCCAAAGATATTCATAAATCAACAGCTCATCTTTGCACTACAGGCCAAAGATATTCATCAACGGTTCATCTTTGTACTACAGACCAAAGATATTAATATCTCAAAGAAATATATAATCATTTCAAAATTTATATAAATAATAATTATAACCGTGTTGATCAATTTACCTTTGCCCTTAAGCTAAAGATATTCAATTGTAAATTAAATGATCATGAACATACCAGTCAACAATTCATCTTTTGCTTCATCGCCAAAGAGAACCCATAGTCACGATCATACAAATAATCTACCCATCATTACACTCAAGCCAAAGAGAAATTTCATCACTAGGATTATAAAAATGTTCTATATGATAATAAGAACAATTTGATGATATGATCAAAACATGAATCCAATTTCAAGAGTAAGATTCATAAATCAACAGTAATTTGGTTAGAAAAAGAAACCAATTTTACCGTGCATAGTAACTCGTGCATAGTAACTCCGTGCGTAGTAGATCAAATGTACGGTAACCCGTATAAGAATCGTGCATAGTAACTCGTGCATAGTATCTCGTGCATGGTAACCCGTGCATAGTAACCCCGTGCATAGTAACCCGTGCATAGTATCCCGTGCATAGTATCCCGTATTCGTAAATAGTACCGTATACGTGAATAGTAATCCCGACATAAAAAGTAGAAATTTTCATAAGAAAAATCATATTTTATGAATTGTACTCGTGAATAGTACCGTATTCGTGAATAGTGCCGTATACGTGAATAGTATCGTATACGTGAATAGTAACCCCGACATAAAAAGATAAAAATTTTCATAAAAAATCATACTTCGTGAAGAGTACTCGTGAATAAAGATCAGATTCGTGAATATTGTCAGATACGTGAATAAGTGTCAGTATACGTGAATAAGAACCCGACGAAAAAGGTAAAAATTTCATAATAAGATTCATACCAATATTTCGGTAAAATGATATTGAAAGTAATAACATCATTTACGAAGAAAAATAACATCCCTTACCATCCCCTACCTCAACCGGAGAATAGTTTTGACTGAAATATCTGATATTATGTGGGCGAAAATGTGCACTACCTATCAACTCTCAAAGCATCAAAATACTCACAAAAATACGTTCGACATTATAGAGAGAGAAAACTTATGTTTCTGGTGTGATTTTCAATTCTAACTTAAGTACCTATTTATAAGAAAATGCTTAGAACACCAAAGGAGACTAAATTAATAAAATAATATTATTTATTTTTTTTGCACGTTGACGGCTTTTACAAGTCAAAAAATCTGAATTTTTTCAACAAAAAAGAAAAGTGGGTCCCACCATTTTATTTTAAAAAAAATATTTATTTTGCGAAACTTCAATAATTCATAACAAATACCCCGTTAATCAGAAAAATACGAACTCTATGTCCTTTCCATAGGAATTTTAATTCTCTACAACTTTGCAGAAGAAAGTTTTTCCAAATTCTCAACCGAAATTATCCGAAATCCACAAACGGATGATTTTTAATACCTTCATTTTGACAAAATACTGATAAAACACCTCAACATTATTTCCTTCATTTTTATCCACATAAAATAAATATATCCATCATTTATATCCACATAAAATAAATATTTCCTTATCATATAAATTAATAATTAATTATTCACAAATAATATTACAGAATCACAATAATGACAACCAGGGTCGTTCCAGTAGAAAATAGGGGCTTTCAGATAAGAATTTTCTTACTGGCGCGCAATTAGATTAACCTAACCCCTTTCCTCGACAGAACTTTCTAGACATTGTCAATAATGTTATCTAATAATATTATTCAAATAATATAAATTATTAATTTGAAATACTGTGAAATGATTTATTGAATCAAATATTATGCAATTATCAATGTAGCAATTATTGAATCAATAATATAAAATATTGAACAATAATTACTGTAATAATTATTAAGTAGTGACTTTTTATGTAAGAATCAATAATTTAGAATTACTGTGCAATACCGTGTATTACTGTATTTTAACCACAGGGTATTTCAACAGTTTTAACGGTAACAACTACGCCGTTATTATTAGAAAACTCATTTTTGTCGTTTTCTTCATCCGACAGTTATTCCGTTATGGGTCCATTAAAGATCGCTGCGTCGTTTATTTAATATTCTCGACAAAAAGAATATTCCCCAACCAAACAAATATTTTATTACCACTTGCTTATTTTGAAAATTTTACATATATCACCCTCAACTTTAACCTTTTATAAATTTAACCATTAACTAAATAGAAAAATTGAATACTTTTATTTAATAAAATTCGGGGTCTTACAAATAACATCCCTTACCATCCCTTAAAAGAATGAAATCCATTACGAATACGAAAGCAATAATACCCCTTACGAGTATAAAATCACAACCTTTACCAAAATATATTTTACGAAAATAATATCATTTACGAAAAATAACTTCCTTTACGAAACGTAACAACATCCCTTACAAAAATGATATCCCTTACCTCAAAAGAATAACACTTCTGACTGGAACAACGGATATAACATTGAAGGAAACTTGCACTGGTGTGATTTTCAAATTCTAATTCAGCACCCTATTTATAGGAAAATGCTTAAAACACCAAAGTAGAAAAATTAATAAAATAATATATTATTTTTCCTACGGGTGATCATGTTGAATTTCACACCAAAGAAATCAACATTTAGCAATCAACCACAAATGGGGCCCACATTCTAGAAAATCCCACCAAATATTTTAAGTTAAAACATTATTCAGAAACTTCAATAATTCATAATAAATAACCCATTTATCAGAAATATATGAATTTTATATCCATTCCATAGGAAATTTAATTCTCGACAACTTTGTAGAAGAAAGTTTTTCAAAATTACGAACGAAAAATGTCCGAAATTTACATACGGATGATTATTCCAATTTTCTTCAATTCCCTTTCTCTTTCTTCTTTTTCCATATTCTTCCACTTACTCTTTTTCTCTCCCCTTTTCTTCTTTTCTCACCCCCACCATTTTCTTCCACACACACACACACACACACACACACACACACACACACACACACACACACACATATATATATATATATATATATTATAATATTTACAATTATTAAAAAATTCAATTCTATCTTCTCTCTTCCACTTCATTTATTCATAAACCATGAATTTATTGTAAAAATATCACCATTATTATATTATTATATTATCACATTATACACTTATAATGTAATATTATAATAATATATTTAAATAAATTATTTTATTAGAAAAGATAAAATATTAATTTTCAACAATTATCTCTTTAAAAATTCCGCCAATAAATAAATATTTTCTTATCATTTTTTATCAATAATTAATTATTCACAAATAATATTACAGAACCACAATATTGACAACCAGGTCGTTCTCAAGAAAGAGGGGCCTTCCGATAAGGATTTCTCCTTATTGGCGCGCAATTAAATAACCCATCCTAGACAGAACTTCTTTAGACATTGCCAATAAAGCTATCTAATAATATTATTCAAATAATATGAATTATTGATCTGATAATAAAAAATATCATGCGTTGACAATTATTGAAACAACAATAATATAAAATACTGTGTAATACCGTGTGCTACTGGCAACAACGCGTATTACTTTATTTTTAACCACCTAGTATTTCAACAGTGTTAACCGTAACCGTTACGCCGTTATTATTTAAAAAATTATTCGTGTCGTTTTTTTTCATCCGACAGTTTTTTCGTTATAGGGCTCACAAATGGTTGCGCCGTCGTACGAGTATTCCCCAACAGCAAGAATATTCCACGACCAAGCGAATATTTCCCGACAATAATGAATATTTTATAACCACTTGCTTATTTTGAAAAATTTACATATATCACCATTAACTTTAAACTTTTATCAATTTAACCATTTACTAAATTAAAAAATTGTATACTTTTATTTCATAAAATCCGGGGTCTTACCATCTCCCCTCCTTATGAAATTTCGTCCCCAAAATTTACGTACTTGGTATTCTGAAGAGTTAAGAGTACCTTGCTTTCATTTCAGATTATATCTTCCTTGTCATCATGACTTCTCCATTGCTCATTCTAGAATACATCTTCAAAACAAAGGTTAATTGACATATCACAGTTTGTCAACTTATCAAGTAAAAAATTTCAGCTTAGGTTAGTCGCACACTAGCGAAGTATATTACTCGTCTCTCCCCTCCTAGTTTAAGACTCAGATCTCCGCCAGCGACTATATCCCTAAGCTCTGATACCATCTTGTAACTCTTATGGTGCCTCGACCACAACACCTTACAATGGTACATATCAGCTTGCCACCGCAGAACGGCGTCCCCTACGGAGAGTCTGGCTTTGGTGCATCCCTCATCAATAGGAAGTCACCAGCAAGAGGCTCGGGGCTCTTTACTTATAGCTCTGATACCACCTTGTAACGCCCCCAAAGCAGGTCCAATCCACCCAACCTATTCTGGGTCACCACTAATACATTCGACAAATATCCAAATACAAATCTTCAAATTCTAACTTTTAAACTGTCGTACAAAATACGATAAAATACGACCACAGTTAAACTGTGAGTTTTAATACAAATACCACTGATACCAAAATGTAACTCTCATGGTGCTTCAACCTTGGACAACATATCACCCTATTTGGCTCACCAAAATCAACGACTAAATGGTGTATACAATACGACACACACATTTAAAGTTCTTAATACAATTATATATTGTCATGCTGTTTTATAATATATTGAGAACTCAACAGTCAACGACCGCTACTCTATTCCCTTGTTATTCCCGCTCGACCCAGCTACACTCTTATTACCTGAAAGGAATTGTGAAGTAAAAGGTGAGCACAAATAGCCCAAAGAAAGAATATCATGACTAAAGATAATTAAATTATCAATAGATTTCATCAAGAATAAATCGTAGATTTATAACATACGGTAGATGATATAAACTTTTCAACCATAGTTTCATTGAACGAAGCAATCCATTAGAAGAGTCAAATAGACCATAATGTCTATTATCTCCTCCACGTTAAAAGTCCACCAACAATGTTGTATCCCTGTAACATCAATCAACAATTCCTGTCCACAATCATATAAATAGTTCATGATCATAGTTATATCGCTAAATTTCTCTTCGTACCCACGAAGATAATTTTTATCACATGTCTTTACCTGAAACATCAAAGATCATGGTTATACCAAATCACAGTTCCTGTTCAAAATCATACTAATAATTTCATCTTTGCATTACGAGCCAAAGATATTCATCAATAGTTAATCTTTGCACTACCGGCCAAAGATATTCAACAACAGGTCATCTTTGCACTACAGGCCAAAGATATTCAACAACAGGTCATCTTTGCACTACGGGTCAAAGATATTCATATCTCAAAGAAATATCTAATTATTTCAAAATTTATATAAACAATGATTATATCCATGTTGATCAATTCACCTTTGCCCTTAAGCTAAAGATATTCACTTGTAAATTCAATGGTCATGAACATACCAGTCAACAATTCATCTTTTTACTACTGGCCAAAGAGAACCCATAGTCATGACCATACCAATAATCTACACATCTTTACACTCAAGTAAAAGAGAAATTTCATCACCATGATTATAAAAATGTTATATATGATAATAAAAATAATATGATCAAAACATGGATCTAATTTCAAGAGTAATATTCATAAATCAACGATAATTTGGTCGTAAAAAGAAACCAATTTTGTCGTGAATAAGACTCGTGAATAAGAACCCATGCGTAGAAACTCGTGCGTATAAGATTCGCGTGCATACTACCCCATATTCAGTAAATAGATCAGATACGTGAATAAGTAACCTCGACATGAAAAAATAGAAATTTTCATAAGAAAAATCATATTTTATAAATAGTACTTTCGTGAATAGTACCATATTCGTGAATAGTCTCAGATACGTGAATAAGAACTCCCGATACATGAAAAAAAAAATAGAAATTTTTATAAGAAAAATCATATTTCGTGAATAGTACTCGTGAATAGTACCGTATTCGTGAATAGTGCCGTATACATGAATAGTAACCCCGACAAAAAGGTAAAAATTTCATAATAAGATTTATACCAATATTTCGATAAAATGATATTGAAAGCAATAACATCATTTACGAAGAAAAATAACACCCATTACCATCCCTTACAAGAATGCAATCCCTTACGAATACGAAAGCAATAATACCCCTTACGAGTATAAAATCACAAGCTTTATCAAAATATATTTTACGAAAATAATATCATTTACGAAAATAATATCATTTACGGAAAATAACTTCCTTTACGAAACGTAACAACATCCCTTACAAAAATGATATCCCTTACCTCAAAAGAATACCACTTCTGACTAGAACATCGAATATAATACTGAAGTAAACTTGCACTGTATAGCAACACTCAAAGTATTGAAATACTCACAAAAATACGCTCGATATTATAGAGAGAGAAACTTCTGATTCTGGTGTGATTTTCAAATTCTAATTCAGTACCCTATTTATAGGAAAATACTTAGAACACCAAAGCAAAAAAATTAATAAAATAATATATTATTTTTCCTATGGGTGATCATGTTGAATTTCACACCAAAGAAATCAACATTTGGCAATCACAAGTGGGGCCCACATTCTAAAAAATCCCACCAAATATTTTAAGTTAAAACATTATTCAGAAACTTCAATAATTCATAATAAATAACCCATTTATCAGAAAAATATGAATTTTATATCCATTCCATAGAAAATTTAATTCTCTACAGCTTTGTAGAAGAAAGTTTTTCCAAATTCTGAACGAAAAATGATCGAAATTTACATACGGATGATTATTCCAATTTCCTTCTCTTCCCTTTTCTCTTTCTTCCTTTTCCATATTCTTCCACTAACTCTCTTTCTCTCCCCTTTTCTTCTTTTCTCACCCCCACCATTTTCTTCCACACACACACACACACACACACACACACACACACACACACACATATATATATATATATATATATATATATATATATATATATATATATATTCATAAACCATGAATTTATTGTAAAAATATCATCATTATTATATTATTATATTATCACATTATACCCCTTATAATGTAATATTATAATAATATATTTGAATAAATTATTTTATCGTAAAAGATAAAATATCAATTTTCAACAATTATCTCTTTAAAAATTCCGCCAATAAATAAATATTTCTTATCATTTTTTTTTATCAATAATTAATTATTCACAAATAATATTACGTAACCACAATATTGACAACTGTGTCGTTCTCGGAAAGAGGGACCTTCCGATAAGGATTTCTCCTTATCATGTAGCAATTAAATAACCCATCCTGCATGTAACTTCTTTAGACATTGCAATAAAGCTATCTAATAATATTATTCAAATAATATGAATTATTGATCCGATAATGAAAAATATCGCAAAGTTGATAATTATTGAAACAACAATAATATAAAAATCTTCGTAATACCGTAGTGCTTCCGCTTGCAACAACGTATTACATTTATTTTTAACCAATTTAGTATTTCAACAAAGTTAGTTAACTGTAAATCAAATTCTTAAGTTATTATTTAAAAATTATTCGTGGTCGCTTTTTTTTTCATCCCACGCGTTTTTTTTCGTTATAGGGCTCACAAATGGTCAAGGCTGTCGCATTTTAAAGTATTCCCCAACAAAGCAAGAATATTCCACGACAAGCTTAATATTTCCAACAATAATGAATATTTTATAACCACTTGCTTATTTTGAAAAATTTACATATATTAACATTAACTTTAAACTTTTATCAATTTAACAATTTACTAAATTAAAAATTGTATACTTTTATTTCATAAAATCCGGTCTTACAACCTTTCATGCGTAGTAGGACATGCTCCTTCCTATCCAAGATCTTGACATGTACCTCCTCGTACGTTAAATCTTCAGCTATTTCGTTTGGTTCTAACTCAATAATGTGGTTCGGGTCTTTCACATATTTACATAACACGGATATGTGAAACACGTTGTGAACACGAGACATGCTTGGAGGTAATGCGAGTCTATAGGCCACATTTCCTATTCGGTCAAGAATCTCAAATAGACCAATGAATCATAGATTGAGCTTTCCTCTCTTGCCAAACCTCGCAACTCCTTTCCACGGAGCAACACGTAACAACACATGGTCAACAACATTAAATTCCACGTCCTTTCGATGAAGATCCGCATAACTCTTTTGTTGATCCCTTGCCGTTTGTATACGTTGTCGGATCATTTAGATATTTTCCGTAGTCATACGAACTAACTCTGGTCCCAACAATATTGCCTCACCCACCTCGTCCCAACACACTGGAGAGCGACACTTTCTCCCATACAATGCCTCGAATGGAGCCACACCTATACTTGCCTGATAACTGTTGTTGTAAGAGAATTCCACCAATGGTAGGTACTTATCCCAACTCCCTTTGAAGTCTAGAACACAGAGTCTCAATAGATCTTCAAGAGTTTGAATAGTCCTTTTCGATTGCCCGTCCGTTTGAGGATGATATGCCGAACTAAACCGTAAATCCGTGCCTATAGCTTTCTGCAAACTAACCCAAAATCGTGAAGTGAATCTTGGGTCACGATCCGAAACTATGGATACTGGCATACCATACAACCTCACAATCTCATTCACGTACATACGAGCAAGACGTTCAAGGGAATAAGTCTCCCGTGTCGGCAAAAAATGAGCAGACTTGGTTAATCTATCACCAATAACCCAAATCGCATCAATACCTTGAGAAACCTTGGGAAGACCCGTAACGAAATCCATGATCATGTGTTCCCACTTCCACTTTGGAATCTCAAGTGGTTGCAATGGACCTTTCGGCACTTGATGCTCTACCTTTACACGTTGACAAGTTAAACATCTCGAGATAAACTCTGCAATATCTCTCTTCATATTGTTCCACCAAAATGTATGTCGAAGATCACGATACATTTTGGTACTCCCAGGATGGATTGCAAACGGTGTGTTGTGTGCCTCCATCATGATTCTATGCTTCAAGTCGTAATCGTTAGAAACAAAGTCCGGAGTTGACTCAAGTATTCCTTCTTCATCCATTCCGCGCCTGTAACCGCACCTTTGTGACCTTCTTCTTCATCTTCATCAACTCCGGATCCGTAGCTTGAGCAGCTTTAACTTTGTCAATCAAAGATGGTTCTACGCGTATACTTGACATCAACGCACTCGTTCCCGCATATGATCTCCTACTTAATGCGTCAGCTGCCACGTTCGCTTTACCAGGATGATATTGGATGGTATGATCATAATCTTTCAATAGCTCAAGCCAACGTCGTTGCCGCATGTTGAGTTCCTTTTGAGTGAAGAAATATTTAAGGCTCTTGTGATCCGTATAAATCTCCACTTTCTTCCCGTACAGATAGTGTCTCCAAATCTTCAACGCTAAAACGATCGGGCCGCTAACTCTCAGATCATGAGTAGGATAATTCCTCTCATATTCTTTGAGTTGTCGCGAGGCATAGGCTATGACTTTCCCATGTTGCATGAAAACACATCCCAACCCTTTGCTTGAAGCATCGTTGTAGATAACAAATCCATCCGAACCAGATGGTATTGTCAGAACAGGTGCCGAAATAAGTCTCCTCTTGAGTTCTTGAAATCTCTTCTCGCATTCCTCGCTCCATAAGAATTTTGTATCTTTCCGAGTCAGCTGAGTTAATGGAGTAGCGATTCGAGAGAATCTGTTAGTTCCTAGTTAGCATAATAGTCATCTAGAAAAGGGGGGGGGGGGGGTTGAATAGATATTTGAAAATCTTTTCGTTTTAACTTTGTTCTTTGATAGTGATTAAAACTTAGCGGAATTAGTATTTGTTTTAATCTTCTTTACCAAGCAATGGAGTTATGGGTGAGTAAGGCAGTTATAGCAAATATAACAGATATAGCAGATATAGCAGTTATGACATGAATGTAAAAGACACAGTCGTTTTTAAGTGGTTCAGAGCACTTAAAGCTCCTAGTCCACTCTTCTACTCAACGAGTAGGATATCCACTAAGGATGTCTTTTACAACTTCGAATCACATTGATTCCTTCTGCATCAAATAGCCTCAGAACTCTTCAGCTCACTTGAACTCTTCAAGTCCAAAGCAGACTTGGCTTTCTTACATTCACTATTTAACTCTTCAAGTCCAAAGCAGATTTGGTACTCTTCTTCATTGGTTGATAGTTGTTGAGTTCTTGATGGTTGCTACTCGATTCTTTGTAGTAAGCTTTGGTTCATAAGAATCGAAAGTGGTGAGCAAGCTTTGCAATATCTCAGATCGTAGAGTTGAGCCTTAAGAGAGTTCTTCACGTTGTATGTTCAATGCTTGCTTATTTCTTTTCCTCATCTGTCTGATCTCAGATATATGTGATGTTGAAAACTATCCGTTGGATCCATCCGTTGAGGCCTTAAATGCGTCTCAACTTTTTCGTACTATGATGGAGACATTTTCGCACATCTTCGATTTCGCATTCGGGGCCACCGACATCGTAGATCGCTTTCACCTAACACCGAAAAGGTGTTTTGACCTCTTACCCATGGTACTATCCTCGCTTCTTCAATACGCTTCTTTGTTGCATACTAAGGATATTTCATATTCTTTTGAGACTGATGAGTTCTGCAACGTCTAGGATCCATTCCTCATATGTTGAAATCTATCGTTGCACAAATCATGAGGCTTGTCGTTTTCTGATATAAGATAGATGGTGCTCTATGATTTGGATCGTGGTACTCTACGATTCAGATCATAGTACTCTACGATTTAGATCGTAGTACTCTACAATTTCCCTTAGACCTTCGCACACTACGATCTTTACTTGCTCGTGTTGTTAACTCTACGTTCCCGAGAGCATACTACGATCGTTGACTTGTAAACTTCATGTTTCCTTCAGCACACTACGATCG
Source organism: Panax ginseng (assembly GCA_020205605.1). Classification (NCBI taxonomy): domain Eukaryota; kingdom Viridiplantae; phylum Streptophyta; class Magnoliopsida; order Apiales; family Araliaceae; genus Panax; species Panax ginseng. The sequence goes on along the minus strand of CM035135.1, from coordinate 125,751,059 downwards.
TGGAGTTGGCTCCAGAACGTTGGGACCACTTCTACGATATCCGAAGAGTCCTTCAAGGCGATACACTCACGATCTTCAGTGCTCTACGCTTTTCGCCTTTAACTCTCGCGAATGTTGATCGATTGATGCACTACGATTTCTTCAAGACTAATCTATTACATCTCAAGATCAACCTAACAGTTTTGATCTTTCTATTGATACATTCTTTAACAGAATGGTACACGTTGAAAGCTTAGATCAACCTAACAATTTTGATCTATCACTAAGTCCTTGTACATATATTCATTTAAGGACCTTACAAATAATCATGAGCATATACATTAAAACATCAAATCAATGCATTCTCCCAACAATCTCCCCCTATTTGATGTTGACATAACCAAGGAGATTTGTTGTCATGATTATTAGTGACTAGATGCATTTGCAGGAATTTAAACATGACTTAGTATTTCAGTGAGCAGCTGAAATTTCTAGAGAATAAGCATGAATTTATTGATGATCAGAAGATATTACAATTCAGCATTACATCAATAAGAAATTAAAGTTTCAACTTATCTCTATTTCCTTGACCTCTTTCGTGAAGATGGGTTGGCATACTCCTCAGCCCTTCTTTTTCTTTGAGCTTCCTCATTTCTGGCTAACTCTTTCAGCTCGCTTAGACTTAGTACTAGATTCTCCTCATGCCTGTACATGAATACAGGATCTCCAGTTGGCATTCTTAAGCGTACAGAGGACACATCTTGTGAGCTGGGAGTTGGCTCCTGACGACTTAGAGGTATAGCTGTTAAAAATCCCTGCTGAACAGATCGTTGAGTCTGATGATGGGATTGTCTTGCAGGAGGGCTTCATGATATTTGAGCATGAAATTGTCTTCTTCCCCTTTCTTGAGTTCCATGACCTCCTCTGCCTCCCTAACTTCCTTGAGTTCCATGACTACCTCCTCTGCCTCCCTAACTTCCGTGACCTCCTTGATCTCCTTTCCCTTTATTATTCTCCCCCTTTATCAGCATCAAGGGTTCGAATGTCTGCAGAGAGTCGATTCACTCCTTGGACAAGCTCGTTGAGTTGGCATTGGGTTTGAGCAATGTCCTCCCTATTCTCCTTGATCTGTTTTTCAGATCTTACTTCTTTAGCTTGGAGGACGGATAGAATCATATCATTATGTCTTTCCTGATTGATATAGGATTTCTGGAAGTCGTAGACAGAATCTTTCAAGTTGATGATGTTCTCCAGCATAATCTTATGTTGAAGGTCTTGATGTTTCTGCATTTCAAGAACAGCCTCTCTTTGTCTGGCAGCTATTTGGAAGTGGATCTCATCTCTGTTTGACATACTCTTCAGAATTTCTTTGATAATTTCCCTCAGCTTCTTTGTAAGCTTAGTACTCATAGTGCCAGGGAAATTATTTGCAGCTGTGATCATTTGATTTAGCCGGATATTGATGAGATCAGAGTGAGATTCCAAACTTGCTTCTATAGACTTGACCATGTTCTCAGAGGTTTCCTTCAAGTCATCCTTGGTAGGCAGGCTTGGGAGAGTATCATTTGCTTGAGGATTGTTAATTGGAGGGGTTCTCGGTTGGGGTTGATCTTGCAAATTATAAAGAGCGAGATCAAGACTAAAGTAGTCATGTGATGAGGAGGATGGTATATCAGATGGAGGGGCTTGGGTTTTGATGTATGGGATAGGTGACTCTACGATTTCGATGTGAGACTCTACGATGTGGCTGGAGTCTGGAATTGTAGAGTTGGTGATTTGTGGGAGCAGGGTAAAGTTGACTTTTGGTTGTTCTTCGCCATGTAATTTTGGGATTCTCAGAATCGAAACTGATTGAGTGGGTGAAGAATCACTTCCAACCATCGAGGAAATTCGTAGAATTGACCGAATGAAGATGATGGCAAGTGATTAACTTTGAAGAGATCAGGGATAGTCAATACCTCAAGTTTATCCTTGGATGAAGAATGGTTGGTAAGCAGCTTCTTGGCAAAGATGACTTTCCCTGGAAATCCATGAGCCGTAATCGAGATCATTGGATATTCTTGAAGCCCGCAACATGTGATCCCATGAGTTCAGGATTTGAGCTTGATGGAATGCCATCATGGGTAGGTAAGAAAACATTTGATTGGACAGATAGCTTCTGTATCCATCTTTACCCACAGCAGTGATTTCAAGCTCATCATCATCATCATCATCTTCTTCTTCTTTGTTCTCTTCTGAAGATTCCATTATCTCAATGGTCTCTGGATGGTCTGGCACTGGTTCAACTTTATTTTGGGCAGGGACCTCTTTTTCTGCCATTGGGATATCATGAGGCTCCCCCTCAACATGATCATCTTCTTGTAGGTTCAGAAAGTCTCCCTCAGCTGGAACATCTTCCTGAGAGTTCAGAAACTCCCCTCACCGAATATCCTCTCGAAATTGCAGACTTCTCCCCCTCGGTAGGTGTATTCTCTATCATGAGAATTTTTGTGGATCTCCTCCTCAAATTTGGAGCAATGTCCTCTTTATTTGCTTGGGGATGCTTCTTCTTTGCAGCCACACACTCGCTTCCTTTCAAAGACCTTTTCATTTTCAAGAATGTACTTTCGACCAAATTTTCTTTTGATTTCATTGGGTTTAACCACAACTTCAGGACTCTCTTGAGTCTTAGCTTTGTCATGTTGAACAACCACTATACTTGAAGCAGTTACCTCCTTTTCTGCCACACTTGGTCTGGTCTCAATGAGCAGCAGAGACTGTACGATAGAGGTAACTGATGGTCTTTTGGACTTATGACCATCCTTGTTCTTCTTTAGGATCTGTGATATGGTGGCTTGATCCTCATCAGCTTCATCTTGCTGCTGCTTCCTTCTTAGCCTTTTCAGAGTCTCTATATCAGAGGACTCTATAGGAATGTTAGTTGTAGATCCTTGAGGCTCTTCTATTTGTCTAGCCCTTAGCTTCCTCTTGCCCTTGCTTTTTCTGGAAAGAGCAAAGGGTTCTCCCTCATCGGCTTCTCCTTCTTCTTCATCTTCCCTGACAACAAACATGCCTCCTGGAAGGCCAGCTTCCTTCTGTTCCCCAGTTCTTCCACTGGACTCTGTCATCATTCGTACATACTCAGCAGGGTTTCTCTTCCAGTTTTCAAACAACTGCTGGGTCATTCTTCGATTTGGGTTTATGGCTTTTCCCTCTTCATCCCCAATTTTTTCACCCAATGCAGATTGCAGGATGATGCTTATGAATCTCCCATATAGCATCTTCTGAGGGCTTTTTGATTTCTTCGAGTTGACGATCCACTTGCCTATCCACTCGAGCAATACAGCTCCATAGTTGAGTTGTATACCAAGAATCATGGCCGTCATGAGCTTAAGTTGAGTTTCATTTACCGAGTCATAACCTGAGCTCTTGCAGCAGATGCATTTCCCAATAATGTCAGCCAAAAATTCGTACCTTTGAGGGAATTCCTTCTTTTTGTACCCTTTCACAGAGGGGTTTTTCTTGTGATGCATCTTTCTTAGTCCCTCTAGGAAGTTTATGCTGTCTAAGAATGGGTGCCCTACATTCTTGAACCCTAGGGCCAGATTGAAGTCCTCTTCCCTTAGTCTCATTTCTACTCCCTTTACTCGAGTAGTGATGGTGTTGTGTTCGAACACACCATTCTTGTAGAACTCCTTCACCAAATTTTGGGATAGATGAGTGTATTTGCTCAACGCCTTCGAGGCCCCGCCTTCTTCAAGAACGCCAGGTCTTGTGAAATTTTGGTGGAGCAGTTTTGAATTCGTCAAAGCAGAGTCTGTAGCCTGAAACCACATTTGAAGAAGCCATTGATTCTGTAGTTGGAAGTGAGATACAACTGAGCTTTCTGCTGAGTTAGGGTTTTGCTTTGAGAGAGAGAGAGAGAATGGGAGAGATAATCTTTTGAACTTCAGATTTCAAAAACACGGTTTCAATTTGTACTTGTAACTTTCCTCTCTCCATTTCGTTTAGTGGAACAGGTGTCGCCTTTTGCTTGGCTCTATGATTTTGACTGTATAGGAATGTACTGATTTGCCCTTTGTGTCTTCAGAGATGAGGTATCCTTAGGAAGACTACGATCGTAGAGGTAGTCTTCTATTCGTCAAGTCTGTCCTGCGATCGTCGAGTATGTCCTACGATCGTCGAGTTCGTCCAGCAGTCGTTGAGTTTGATCAGCATTCGTTGAGTCTGTCCTACGATCGTCGAGTCTGTCCGGATCCTTGTGATGAGTTTTTGACTAAACATTCTTTTTAAGGTATCTCAGGAAGGGCCAACCTTTTGGTGTGATTCAAGGGTTAGGTTTGTCCCTGAGGCACCTTTTAGAGAGATTGCTTTGTTATGAAGCTTGTCATCACATGTTGCATTTAGCTTGTTGATGGAGCTTTTGTCATCGTTGAGTCTGTCCTACGATAGTTGAGTCTTTGTTGCGATCGTTGAGATAGTTGTCTTTTCAACTCTACGATCGAGGACTTTCCTTGATCATGTCTATGATGTTAAGTTCAGCCTTTGTATCTGTCATGGTTAGCACAATCTAGAGAATATATTTCATGGTTGAAGATTTAGCATGCCTAGCTCACTTATTAACTTATTAAATCTGGATTCATCTAGTTGTTTTGTAAAAACATTAGCAAGTTGATTTTCAGTAGGGATATACTGTAAAGATATAGTTCCATTTTGCACATGATCCCTAATGAAGTGATATCTTTTTTCTATATGCTTGGTCCTAGAATGCATAACAGGATTATGAGTTATTGCTATGGCACTTGTGTTATCACAGTGTATGGGTATAGATTTGAAATCAAACCCATAGTCAGCTAGCTAGTTTCTCATTTATAGGATCGAAGACAAAGAATTTGCCGGTAAAGAATGTATTCAAACTTCCGCAGCTAAGGTGGACACCGAAGTTTTGCTTTTGTTGAACCAGACACAAGTCTGCTTTCTAGCGAATCGACAAAAGCACTGGTACTCTTTTTCTATCTATTTTGCATCCCGCAAAATCAAGATCTCAGATATCCTGTTAGTTCAAAAGAGGACTCATTGGGGTACCAAAGCCCCAAGTAAGGTGTACCCTTGAGATACCTGAAGATCCTCTTTACAACAAACAAATGTGACTCTTTAGGGTTAGCCTGAAATCTAGCACATATGCATGTTGCAAACATTATATCCGGTCTCATCGCGATTAGGTATAAAGAGAACCTATCATACCTCTCGTATTGAGTTATATCAATACTTTTACCATTCTCATCCTTGTCAAGCTTAGTTGCAGGAGCAATTGGTGTTTTCATGGGAGAGGCAAATTCTATGCCATACTTCTTTAGTAAGTCTTTGATGTATTTGGCTTGGTTGATGAATAGTCCTTCATCAGTCTGCTTCACTTGCAGTCCAAGGAAGAAATTCAAATTTCACCCATCACGCTCATTTCAAACTTGCTGCATTAGCTTAGAGAATCTCTTGCATAACTTTTCGTCAATAGAACCAAAAATGATATCATCAACATATATTTGAACTAGTAAGACTTTGTCTTTATGCTTTCTAAGAAATAGTGTGGTATCTACTCTACCTCTAGTGAACCCATTTTCTATTAAGAAGTTAGTCAGTGTTTCATACCATGCTCTAGGTGCTTGTTTAAGACCATATAAAGCTTTATCTAATCTATAGACATAATTGGAAAGAGATGAATTGATGAAATCTGGAGGTTGTTCTACATAGACTTCTTCTTAAAGTTCTCCATTTAGAAATGCACTCTTGACATCCATCTGAAAGACTTTGAACTTCATGTGGGCAGCAAAGGCAAGAAAGATTCTTATGGCTTCTAGTCTGGCAACAGGTGCAAATGTCTCATTATAGTCGATACCTTCTTCCTGAGAATAGCCCTTTGCCACTAATCTTGCCTTGTTTCTAGTAATGACCCCATCTTCATCCATTTTGTTTCTGAAGACCCACTTAGTTCCTATCACAGGATGAACCTTTGGTCTTGGCACCAATCTCCACATTTTGCTTCGTTCAAATTGGTTGAGTTCTTCCTATATGGCTTCTATCCAACTGGAGTCTTCCATAGCATCCTCTATCTTCTTTGGCTCTATTTGTGACAGGAAGCTTAGATAAAACATTCATTCCGAGTAAAGCAATTCTTGTTTTGATTTCAAAGACTCTGGATCTCCAATGATTAGATCTTGAGTGTGATCTCTTGCCCATCTGTTACCGGTTGGGACATCCGCCCCGATGCCTTCCCCGCCTTAAGTCTTCAAGGTCTATCTTCTTCTTGGAGTGGAGGCTCATTGTCTTGGATGGACTCTCTACGATCACATTCTCACGCTCTACGATTTCACCATCGGTACTCGACGATCAGAAGTGTTGAGCTCGACGACTTCATTCAGTAGTGTCGCCGTGATCTATCGTCAGAAGTGTCTTGAGGCACCGCTTTGTCTAAGTCGGTTTCATCAAAGATGATGTGTATTGAGACTTCGACATTCAAAGTGTCTTTTTGTTGAACACCTCGTAAGTTCTCATTGCCTCGTGGCATATCCAAAAAAGATCCCTTCGTCTGATTTGGGCTGGAATTTTGTCAGATAATGCTTTCCATTGTTGAGAATATGGCATGCACATCCAAAGACATGGAAGTAGTCGACACTTGGCTTCCTTCCTTTCCACCACGCTCGTAGGCGCCTTTCGATCAGAGAGTAAATTAATGATCCTGCTCGAGTGTAAGATGCAAAGTGTTGACAACTTCGCCTGTGTAGTACGCAGTGTGACGAGCAATTCTGCTGCTAGTAGAGTCTTTCCATTTCTATCGTGGTTCTTTTTTTCTTTCAAAGAACTCCATTTTGTTGAGGTGTTTGTGGAGCCGGAGAAGTTACGATCGATGCCATTGTTCGAAAGCAGAACTTGTCTATTTTCGAGAAATCGAATTTCTTCCATGATCACTCCTTATGGCCTTGATTTTCTCCTTTATCGCTCATCACCACCGAACATCTTGATTAATTTGAGCTCGTTTTATCCTTTGATGTTAGGAAGAATACCCATGTGAATCTGGTGTATAAATCGACTATGACAAGAGAGATCTTTTCCTACTAGACTAGTTGTTGGGATTGGCCCAAAGAGATCTATGTGGAGCAACTGCAGGGGCTTGTCAATGGAGTTGGCAGTCTTGCTCTTGAATGAGCTTCTGGTTTTCTTTCCAAGCTGGCAGGCATTGCATGGCCTTTCCTTCACAAAGTTGAACTTGGGTAGGCCAGCTACGAGGTCTTTTGATGCCAGTTTGGACATGCTTTTGAAGTTTAAGTGAGACAACCTTCTATGCCATAGCCAGCTCATTTCCTCGGATGTTTTTGCCAGAAAACATATTGTCTCATCAGAGCTTAGTTGACCAAGATCTACTGTGTCGACATTTCCTTCTCTTGTTATGGTCAGCTTTACGGCAGATATCTTCAAATCTCTGACTTGACTTGACCCTTGTCGCAGAGTTGGCTGATACTTAGAAGGTTGTGTTGGAGTCCTTCCACATAAGTTTACTCTCACCGAAAGATATCGCACCATTGCCACCGAGCCATATCCTCTTGTCTTGCCCGAGCCGTTATCTCCAAAGATGACTGAGAGACCCTCCTTTTCTACATAGTTAGATAGTAGAGCTTTGTTCCCTGTCATATGCCTCGAGCATCCACTGTCCAGATACCATGTGGAGCTCTTTTCCTGTCAAAACATTTGAACCTTCATTTTGGTACCCATATTTACATGGGTCCTTCTTTGTTAGTGCCTTTGGGGACCCAAATTTGTCTAATCTTGAGTCTCACATGCATGGAATTATAATAACATTTAGCAGCCCTATGACCATGTTTATTGAATATGAGACATCTATTATAGTGCTGTCAGTGTGTGTATGATGATTCATCCTCCACTTGAACTTGTGTGGTTCCTTAGTTACTTTCTTGTTGGACTGATTCTCTTTCTTCCACGTGTCCTTAGGTTTCATAGATGGTGATGAGTGTGCCTTGCCTCTACTATACTTTCCCAGTTGAGTCGTATAGTTGGTCTTGCTTGACTCTACGATTCTTCGAGGTGGGTAAGTAGAGGTTGGGTTACTCTTCTTCTTTATAAAACCCAGGCCAGCATGAGATCCTTTACTTCTCTGAGTATAACTAGAGACAGTAGAACAAGGTTGAACTGGTTCTTCCAACTGTGAGGATTTCATAAAGGCAATGCTTCTACCAAAACTTGAGGCATTACTAGTGCTAGTTTCCATTGTCTTTTCCATACATAGCTCTGAGTTAGATTCCCCAAAGCCTAAGCTCGTTTCGTCGAATGTGCTTTCTCCGATTGCAGAGAGCAGTAAAATCCATGGATGATGAGGATTTGTTCCATGCAATGATAGTCTTTCTAGATCCTCAATTTTAGAGGTTAACTTAGACTCTCTTTGTGCATTGAGTGTGTTTTGTCTCATTTTAAAGTTTCATTCTCAGCCTCAAGCTTGGAGAGAAGATTAGTACTTAGAAGGGATGTTTCAAGCTCTTCTTGAACTTTCTTCTTCTCCTCTTGAAGAAGAGAATGATCCTTAGACAAGACTCTGAACCACTTCATGTATTGATGCAGATCAGTGGCTATGCCATGCAGAGCAGTTCTTAAATCACTTATATCTACATCAGGAGAATTGAAATCAAATACCTCATCGAGACTTACATTATGTATGCTGAGATTTTGGTTGTTCTTTGCTTGTTTGGCCATTAGACACAGATTGGCCATTTGTGGTTCTTCTTTATCTCCGGAGTCAGCATTTGAGTCATTATCTGAGTCACTCCAAGATCCTCCCAAGAACTGCACCTTTGTCTCTTTTTTCTCGAGGCCTCGTTCCTTTCATTATTCTTTCTTTGCATGAGATTTCTTCTTTAGTTCTTCTTTGATAGGTTTGTTGCAGTTTGAAATGAAGTGACCAGGTTTGTTGCAGTTGTAGCATAAATTATTCATTTTCTCCTGGCTGACGTAGTTGCTGACTTTCTTTGGCTTGCTGGTTCTGCCTTCTCGCGTGAACCTTCTTAGTCTCTTTACTAGCATAGCAAAGTCTTCATCATCGTCAGAGTCAGTCTCAGTGATGACTTTTGATGCACCTTCATTTGCCTTGAGAGCAACACCCTTGTCCTTCCTTCTTCCTTCTGATAAGGTTTTAAAGACGTTGGGTCACCTCCAGGTTCATAGGTCGAGATTTTATATATTTGTTGAATCGCTATCTCATTAAGATTCTTTCGATTTCTTCTTATTGTTGTGGTCTTTGCATCCCACTTGCTTCGGAAGGGCTCTCATGAACTTTATGGTTAGATCCTTGTTAGGATAGATCTTCCCATACGCCGTAGAGAGTCGAAAGCGTAACGTTGAATCTTTCATATGTTGTGGACACGTTTTTTCCTCGCATATGAGAATAACATTTCATATTGTTGTGTCGGGAGAGAGACGCTTGTTCTCTCGACTTTCGAGTTCCTTCGTACATGATCAAAGAAGTAAGCTTCCCAAACTTCCTTAGTTGCTTTTGTTGTTTACAACATTTTCAAACAGATCGTCTCTCAAGGATTGGAACAGGATGTTTCTTCGCTTTTTATCAAGTTGAGATGACTCTCTCCGTGGTTCCGCCCATTCTTCTTTAACTTTGATTTGTAGATCTGTTTGGATCGTCAATGGTTGGTGCAAGCTTTGTTGGTATATAGGCCCATTAAGAAACGTCTCAAATAGATCTTCATCTATTGAGTCCATGTAAGCTTGTATCCCGACTTTTCCAGTTAGCAAATTTATCCTTGTTGCACACATTGGTGGCTTCACGCCTCCCCGATCCCGGATTCGCTTGATACGAGTGCCATTGGATCTACTACTAAAGCGTGTAAGTTTGTAAAATAGAACCCGCTTCGATACCAATTGTTAGTTCCTAGTTGGCACAATAGTTATACAGAAGGGGGTTGAATAGATATTTGAAAATCTTTTCGTTTTAACTTTGTTCTTTGATAGTGATTAAAACTTAGCGGAATTAGTATTTGCTTTAATCTTCTTTACCAAGAAATGGAGTTGTGGGTGAGTAAGGCAGTTATAGCAGATATAACAGATATAGCAGTTATGGCATGAATGTAAAAGACACAAATGCGTTTTTTAAGTGGTTCGGAGCACTTAAAGCTCCTAGTCCACTCTTCACTCAACAAGTAGGATATCCACTAAGGATATCTTTTACAACTTCTCGAATCACTGATTCCTTCTAGATCAAGATAGCTTCAGGAACTTCTTGATTCACTCTTGAACTCTTCAAGTCCAAAGCAGACTTGGCTTTCTTACAGATTCACTATTTAACTCTTCAAGTCCAAAGCAGACTTGGTACTCTACTTCAATTGGTTGATAATTGTTGAGTTCTTGATGGTTGCTACTTTCGATTCTTTGTGTAAGCCTTTGGTTCGTAAGAATCGTAGTAGTGAGCAAGCTTTGCAATATCTTAGATCATAGAGAGTGAGCCTTAAGAGAGTTCTTCACGTTGTATGTTCAATGCTTTGCTTATTTCTTTTCCTCATCCATTCGATTCAGATATATGTGATGTTGAAAACTATCTGTTGGATCCATTCGTTGAGGCCTTAAATGCGTCTGAACTTTCTGTAATGTGATGGAGACATTTCGCACATCTTCCGAATTTCGTGATTTCGCCCAATCGACATCGCAGATTGCTTTTCACCTAACACCGAAAAGGTGTTTTGACCCTCTTACCCATGGTACTATCCTCGCTTCTTCAATACGCTTCTTTTGTTGCATACTAAGGATATTTCATATTCTTTTGAGACTGATGAGTACTGAAACGTCTAGGATCCATTCCTCATATGTTGAAATCTACCGTTGCACAAATCATGAGGCTTGTCGTTTTCTGATATAAGACAGATGGTGCTCTATGATTTGGATCGTGGTACTCTATGATTCAGATCATAGTACTCTACGATTCAGATCGTAATACTCTACGATTTCCCTTAGACCTTCGCACACTACGATCTTTACTTGCTCGTGTTGTTAACTCTACGTTCCCGAGAGCATACTACGATCGTTGACTTGTAAACTTCATGTTTCCTTCAGCACACTACGATCGTGGAGTTGGCTCGGCAAACGTTGGGACCACTCTATGATATCCGAAGAGTCCCCTTCAAGGCAGGCACACTACGATCTTCAGGCTCTAAGTTTTCTGCCTTAACTTCTGCAATGTTGATCAGATTGATGCACTACGATTTCTTCAAGACTAATCTATTACATCTCAAGATCAACCTAACATTTTTGATCTTTCTATTGATACATTCTTTAACAGAATGGTACACGTTGAAAGCTTAGATCAACCTAACAATTTTGATCTATCACTAAGTCCTTGTACATATATTCATTTAAGGACCTTACAAATAATCATGAGCATATACGTTAAAACATCAAATCATACTATGCATTCTCCCAACAGAATCCTTCCACGAATCTCCGATAATAACCAGCTAAGTCAGAAAGCTACGTACTTCGGTCACTGAATTTGGCTGCTCCCAACTTTGTATTGCTTCAATCTTCGCCGAGTCAACAGATACTCCATGTTTTGATATTACGTGCCCAAGGAATGCTACTTCCTCAAGCCAGAACTCGCATTTCTTTAGCTTGGCATATAGCTTATTCTCACAAATCCTTTGAAGTACCAGCTTCAAATGGTGCTCATGATCTTCACGGCTTTTGGAATAGATGAGAATGTCATCAATAAAGACAACCACGAACTGATCAAAATATTCCTTGAATACACGATTCATCATGTCCATGAAAGCAGCAGAAGCATTAGTCAATCCAAAAGACATGACTAGGAATTCATAATGCCCGTACCGAGTTCTGAAGGCAGTCTTCAGAATATCCTCAGTTTTAATCTTCAGCTGATGATATCCAAAACAAATATCGATCTTTGAAAAGAATTCTGTTCCTTGCAATTGGTCGAACCGGTCATCAATACGAGGTAGCGGATACCTATTCTTGATGGTGACGTGGTTCAACTCCCGATAGTCAATACAAAGTCGCATACTCCCGTCTTTCTTCTTCACGAATAAAACAGGAGCACCCCAAGGAGACGTACTAGGACGAATAAAACCGATGTTCAACACCTCCTGTAACTGGACCTTTAACTCCTAGAGTTCAATAGGAGCCATTCGATATGGGATTTTAGAAATGAGTTTTGTACCGGGCTCAAGGTCAATAAAGAATTCAACTTCACGTTCTGGGGGTAGACCGAGAAGTTCTTCGGGAAATACATCATGGAACTCATTAACAACAGAAATATCATTTAAACCTGACGTATTCTGATTTAGAACAGTGACATGGGCTAAGAAAGCTTGACATCCGTTTTTCAATAAACGAATAGCTTTATGACTTGAAATGACATTCACTGATTTTAGTGGTTTGGTTGTTTGGATTCGCACAATAGATTGGTTAGGAATATGAAAACTAACAACCTTACGGAAACAATCAATTTTGGTATGGTAAGTGTAACACCAGTCAATTCTTAAAATCACGTCAAATGCAAGTATTTTCAAAGATATAAGATCAACAGGAAGGGTGAGAGTACCAATTTGAATCAAGCAAGATTTGTAAACCATAGATGTAACAAAAGTTTCACCCAACGGATTTTCAACAAATAAGTTAAAGTCTAACTTCTCAGGTGTCAAATTTAAACGTTGAGCACAAACAGGTGAAATAAAAGAATGGGTAGCATCAGTATCTAACAAGGTGTAAACTTCGCAAGAGTTTATTATTAGCTTACTCGTAATCACCTCGTGCGGGTTCCTCGCGTTCTAGGCAGTCACGATAAACGCTCTACCAGGAATTACTGACTTTGACTTGTCCGGAACCGCCTTTGGAATCACCACCCCCGTTGGACTTGGTTTTGCTACAGGACACTATCGAGCTATATGACCTTCCTTTACACAGTTATAACACACCTTGAGTTGTTGTGGGCAATTTGGGCTGATGTGCCCCTCTTTTCCGCATTTATAACATACGACCGGTGGTCGTTCTCCTCCCCTAGAAATAGTTGATGCTGGTGCTGATGTCGACGTCTTCACACTCTCATTGTTGTACATTCTCTTCTTGAAATCTCCTCCCGACTCACTTCTTCTACTTTCGTGGCCACGATTGTCACCGGAGTGGTTAACGTTTCTGTTATGATACTTTCCTCCCGCTGGTTAACATTACTCCGATGACTGCTGCCATCGGTACGCCCCTGGTTGTGGTCCCTTGGTTGAACAGACTCATTATCCCGCTCTAATAACTGAGCCCTGTTTACTACATCTGAATATAAAGAAAATTTGTTAGAAATGAGGTATTGACGTATTTCGGGTTTCAAACCTCTCAGAAACATCAGCGTCATACGTTCCTCATTCTCTACCAAATGAGGTGCAAACCTGGACAACTCCGCAAATTTAGCCTCGTATTGGGAAATAGTCATGTTGTTCTATTCCAGTCTGACAAACTCTACCTCCTTCATATGGTGAATACTTTCAGGAAAATACTTATCATTGAAGAGTTTCTGGAATGCTTCCCAAGACTTCTTCGAAAAAGAACTGGTACGCTTCATGATTCCCACCAAGAATCGCTTCTCCACGGAATATAAAGGTGGCAAATGGAACCTTCATTCCTCTCCGCACCCTAAGACATCAAATATCTTGGCAACTGCTTAACCCACGCTTCCGCCTTGATCGGATCCGCTTTCCCAAAAACTCGGTGGTCCTAACTCTTTGAATTGCTTGGCGTTGACCATCCGCGGTCAAGTTATTATTTCCACTTGTATTTCATGCACGATTCTCCTCGTCGTGGGTTTGCATGAACCGCAAAAAGCTTCTAAACATCCCATCGTTCAATTAATTCATTCGGTAGCATTGTTCATGGGAGGAATATTATCTTCTGTTGCAGACGTTCTCCGGTCAGTGATCAAATGTGTCTCCACAGCCTCATTCACTCCATTGTTAACATTCTCAGCTGCCATTCTCAAATACTGCCATAAAATAAGGGTTAATTAAACAAATTAACATATCAACCTTATACTCTGACCCACCAATTAAATACCAAATAAGCTTAGGTAGGACACACTAGCGAATGATTTACTCGTCTCTCCCCTCCTAGTTCTATTCCCCGATATCCGCCATGGAGATCATATCCCTAAGCTCGATATTAATCATGACGCCCCTGAATAGGTCCAGTCAATCAAACCCATTCTGAGTCGCCAAATACATGGTACAAAATTCAAATACAATCTTTTATAACACAAGATAGTGAGAAATACGACCAGACACTGTGAGTGTCAATACAAATATCTAGAAAATTTAAGCATTCATATTAAGTCCTCATTCTGATTATTATCACACTATTTTATAAAAATAGTGAGGACTACTCTTGTTTTAACTCGCCCATCACTCGCTTCTCCCTACTAGTCCCATGCAACATTCTCATTTCTCAAGAGACAATGATAGATGAAAAGGGTGAGCTCATTCACTAGCCCAAAGAAAGAATATTATAACTAAGATAATGAAAAATAATTTATCGTTAGTCTTCAACCGATCGATAAAATATTATGGACAACAAGTTTTAGATCAACAATCTGCAATGAAATAACAATATATCGTAAGAAAGTATAGTAGGAAATAATGTCTACTATCTTCCATGATTTAAAAGTCCATCATTAATATTTTATCCTCAGTAACATCAATATATTTCTCAAATCAAATATTCATCTTCGCACTACGGCCAAAGATATTCATTTTGTATCACCAGTTGGTCATGTTTATCTCAACACTGTCCATCTTTTTGACTACGGCCAAAGATATTCATCAGTAACCATTCATTCAGACTATGCATCAAAAATATTCATAAAATAATCATTCATCTTTGCACTACAGACCAAAGATATTCTTTTATATCACCTTTTAGGACTGAAGATGGTAACAATATTTTAAAGAATGAATCCAGTGAGATGAAGGACAAAAGTAAAGATTCGTATTTTAGTTTATCCAAGTTCAAAAATACTCCATAATAATCATTTGTGGAGAAAAATTCAAGAATAAAGTTCAAAACTTGGATCCAATCAAAGATAACAACCTTAATAGCCAACTTGGACAAATAAAAGAAATTTTAAATTTTCCGTTGAATAGTTTTGTATACGTGAATAGTTCCGTAAACGTGAATAGTAACCCTGACGGAAAAAGTAAGAATTTCATCATAAAATTCTTGCCAATATTTTGGTATAATGATATTAAAAAGAATAACATCCTTTACGAAAGAAAATAACATTTCTTACCTCTAAAGAACAGTACTTCAGATTGGAATATCGGATATAAGGTTGAAGAAAATTTGCGCTGAATAGTAACACTCAAAGTATTTAAATACTCACAAAAATACGCTCGATATTATAGATAGAGAAACTTCTGATTCTGGTGTGATTTTCAAATTCTAATTCAGCACCCTATTTATAGAAAAATGCTTAGAACGCTAAAGTAGAAAATTTAATAAAATAATATTATTTATTAAATTTTTTCACGCCCACCTCTTGAAATCTAAATTCAGCACATTTACAACACATGTGGGGCCCACCCACTTGCAAAAAACATTTTTTGTAAAAAAAATATTTTTAACCCCAAAAATCACTTCCGATCCAATATTCTAGAACTTCAATAATTCATGAAAATATCCCCTTTATCAGAAAAATTCAAATTTCATGTCTTTTCCATAGGAAATTTAATTCTCTACAACTTTGCAGAAGAAAGTTTTTCGAAATTCCAAACAGAAAATGTCCGAAATCCACAAACGGATGATTTTCCACACCAAAATATTGATAAAAATACTTCAGCATTATTTTCTTTTTTTATATCCACAAAATAAATATTTCTTTATCATATAAATCAATAATTAATTATTCACAAATAATATTACTGTAACTACAATATTGACAACTGTGTCGCTTCCCAAGAAAGAGGGCTTTTTGACAAGGATTTTCCTTACTATGGCCATGCAATTAGATTAACCTAACCCTTTCCTCGTGTAACTTCTTTAGACATCGCTAATAATGCTATCTAATAATATTATTCAAATAATATGAATTATTGATCCGATAATGGAAAATATCATGCGATAGTAATTATTGAATTAACAATAATATAAAAATATCGTAATACCGATGGTATCTTTCTTGCAAGAACGACGCCAGATTACTTCATTTTACCCATGGGGTATTACAGCAGTTGTTAATCAGAATAACTCCATTGTTATTCTTAGAAAACTCATTCGTGTCGTTTTTCTTTTCATCCGGCGATTTTCCGTTATAGGGCTATTAAATAAATGGCTGCCGTGGCATTGTATTTAATATTCTCCATAAAGAATATTCCACGACCAAACGAATATTCTCCGACAACAATGAATATTTTATAACCACTTGCTTATTTAAAAAAATATTTGCGCAATTTACCCATAACTTACCACATTAATCAAATCAACCCCTTACTATTCAAAATAATATATAGAGGAAATTTAATTTTTTATTCGTAAAAGTTGGGGTCATAATATTTTTTATTGGGCTAGTTGAGCTCACCCTCTTCATCTATTGTCCTCCTCAGGGAATGAAAATGTTGCAAAAACTATTCTAAACAGTGATGATGGTGAGTTAGATTCTGTTGAAGTCCCTCACTATTCTATAAAATAGTGGGATAATAATTGTAATAAATAAGGAATGAATTTGAAAGTTTAAATTTCGTATTATATACGATTTGTATTCAAACTCACAGTTGTATGGTCGTATTTTTCACGACCTTTTAATATAAAAGATTTGTATTTGAAATTCTGTACCATGTATTTGGCGACTCAGAATAGGCTGGTATTGAACCTATTTTAGAGGCGTCACAATATATATATACCCTGTTTTCTGAAAAGAAAGGTCCTCAGGTTAAATAAATTCTTGTCTAACTCGTCATCCGCTAGTTGAAGTGGCGGACACTAATAAAAATTTTGGGTCCGAATTGCCCTCAAGTCCCATTAACGTGTTGGTTCAGGCCATCCGCTAGTTCACAGCCTCGTCCGCTAGCGGATATGAGTAAACTCTTACCACTAAGGGACTGTTCGGGAGCTACTTATAAGTTGATCAAACCGACTTATAAGTAGCTTTCTACTGCGGGAATGACTTAATTTTTGACTTATTTGTTGACTTATAAGTCAAAGAAAATAAGTAACAATTTGTAATTTAAAATAAAATGACTTATAAGTCATTCTTAATAAGTTATTTTGACCAAATATAATGACTGTTTTACCTCTCCCCTGTCTTGATAAATTACATCTCTACCGCCTTTTAACCTAGCAAGCCTGATCTCTTCCATCTTCTAACGTAACAATTTCTATTCGGGATAAATCAATTTTTAGTATCTGTACTGGAACACGATTTACAATTTGGTACTCAAAGTGAAAAAAGTTACAAATAGGTGATTGTACTCGAAAAATGTTGCAATCTAGTGCTTGTACTTTCTAATTTTAAAATAATCGTTAAAATTGACTAACGGAGTAGATGGAAAATTCTAACGTAGCTTACTCATCTGACGTGGATAATGATAAACTAGTTATTGCCCAAGTGGAACCCATGTGCAGCACCAAAGATGACTAGACCGCCTCTGTTGCACCTACCAACATTTTTTGGCAAACTGCCAAAATCAGCCAGCCGGAAATAGGTCGGAGATCACCAAGACACAACCTCAACTAAAGCCAAATCAATCATACAACAACAATAAAGAAAGTAAGAATGATAGAACCTCCAAATCAGCTGCAACCCAAAATAAACATCACGCCCCTAACAAGTTGAAATGGAACACATACCAATCAGACAAACAGATCAAAAACACCCATGAACAAAGACATGAACGTAGGAATTAATAATAGATCAAAAACATCCAAATCTGAAAATTAAAAATTAACAGTAAAGCATAATTGACAA
Organism: Panax ginseng; assembly: GCA_020205605.1. NCBI lineage: Eukaryota > Viridiplantae > Streptophyta > Magnoliopsida > Apiales > Araliaceae > Panax > Panax ginseng. The sequence continues at coordinate 125,733,082 of CM035135.1, read as the reverse complement.
ATTGAAATACACATAAACAAGCCATCTATTAAAACAAACCACTGGAATCAAATGCTCCATATATTCGCCCATAAATTCGAACCTTGATGCCCATAAATTCGAATCAAAGGCTCTCGCTCTCGCTGCTGCCTATATTTTTCCTTTACCCAATTACGCATAATATTTAGATTCCAATTCCAATATAAAAAGAAACGAAGCCACCGTAACTGATCACCGTCCTAGACTGTTCGTCCATCGTCTTCCTCATCCTGCTGAAAATTGAACTTTAATCTTTCTTTACAGAAACATATAGATATAGATATAGATTAGAGAAAATATTGCAGAGGGAGAGATGAAGTTTCAAATCGAAGATGTTACTGGGTACTTCCCATACGATCACACCCAGAACAATATTCATACATGGTGGAACTGAAGCGTGCCCTAGATGCCAAAGGCCACTCTCTCCTCGAAATGCCCACCGGCACAAGAAAAACCATTACCCTACTCTCTCTCATCATCAGCTACTCATTCTCCAAACCCTCCTATACAACTTTGTTACCCATCATCGCCGTGTCATCCTTTGCATCTGACCTGTCAAATTTTTAAACAGAATAAAGATGAAATCCTATTATTTAACGGAATGTAACATTTTTCGAATACAATCACCACCAGTTTATAACTTTTTTTCACTTTAGGTACCAAATTATAAGTCGAGTTCCAATACAGGTACCAAAAGTTGATTTATCCCATTTCTATTCAGTCTCTGGCTCTCTGCCCTAACAAAAGCCTCCGCCTCCGCCTCCGCCTCCGCCCTCGCCCTCTCCCCGACTCCGTCTCCGCCTCCTATCCCTCGCGGCCCCGCCCTTCTGCCTCTCAAGTCTCATCTCTCATCGATTCCAAATTTCCAATCTTTGACTTCCATCGGACCGTCTCTCACGACTTCTCTTTTGTTAACACAACTGCACAAGCAACAAGCAGGTAATTTAAAATCTTCCATCTACTACCCAAATTAATGAGAAGCTTTCACATGTATGATTTATTTTAGTTGTTATGGGGTTATGGATTTAGCTGTTTAGATGTGTAATTGGACCTATTTTGTCATTTTGTGTTATGTTTCTGTTATAGTTTCAATTGATCTTTATGAATTTTGAAAATGTGGCTTGTTATTGTGTTCCTAATTTGTGAATGGGTTAATTTTGTTGATTTTTTTCCTCTTCATGTTCAGTCTTCTTCAATTTTCTTGGCTTGCTCTTACAACCTCTTCTCCCTTTCAGCTTGTGCTTTCTTTTCCTCCTCCAGCTCCAAAGCTATTCGCTCCCTCTCCAGTTCAGTCTAAATTGGAACATGTATAATTAATTTGCACATATTGATCTTTATATGAAAAAATAGAAAATGAAGATCAGGTAAACCTGTAATAATGTGTTCCGCAGATTAAGAATCTCCTCTTCCAAGTGTTCTGAGTGAGATCCCTTAACCACAAAGAAGATAATTTTAAAAGCTAGTCCACAACAAAAGTCACAAACTTGATTAAATCATGATAACATATACTCAACCTGCAATTTAGCCCGAAGCTCCTCAATCTCTCTTTTTTGACGCTTTAACAAAGCTGCATCTGTCAAAATCTGGACATGAAATTCTAAGTTACAATTCAAGTGATAACGTAACTGGGACATAAGAAATACTTTCAGGTGTCAGTGAAATCATAAGGAAACTCTGCAGCACCATAGGAAGCAAAAGCTTGAGCTAGTATGGTCCTGATATAAATCTGAGTTTCTGCCACAAACTCAATTCCTTCTTATAACTAGCTAGGAATCTAAAAGAATAAAATTAAAGAAAGTATTCAACATTATAAAAAGTTCCACACCTACTTATAGGCTGATACGTCTCAATATGCAAGATAAAATAATAATGTCAACTGTTCTAAAATATTATGGAAATTTAAGAAAGGAATGCAAGTTAGCGTAACCACTACCAACACATAAACTAAAAATATAAACAACCACTTCAACTTCAAGAACAACGTAGTAACATTTTCTGCTATTATATATAGATGACATAATGGTAGCCTCGAAATCCAGTTCTTATTCTGAAAAAATCATTCCACACTAGCAAAATAAAGTCTTAGGGGAAAGAAACAAAGTGTTTTGTGCGTCTCGAATTCTTGTTCGGGATCAGAATTTTGAACCAACCCGAGTTATTTTGTGCAGTGACCCGAAGGAAAGGTTTAGTGGTGGTAGCGGACGACTGAAGCCGATAGGCCAAAGTCCATAGCCCACCACTAATCCTTTAAGGGGGGTCGGGGATGAAGCTCTACATGGACCTATTACGTTATTTGAGCCCATTATTTTTTAGTCCAGCCATATATATGCTAGTGTAACTTTCTCAGAGAGATTCACTGCTTGTATTCTTCACACTTTGATATTTTTGTTGTAGAATGTACAATGAAAAAAAGTAGATGAAATGTGTAAAGAAGGGGGTCTTTGTCCATCATTTTTACTTTTAGAATATCCATAACCTTTTCTATAAAGACTAAATATAAATCTTTGTATTTTTTTTTCTAGAATGCAAATTAAAAAAGAAAAGTTGGAGTACGTAAGACACCTACCGACAATATTGAGACTTGAGAAGTAGAGTTATGAGTCTCATCTGCTAAACAAAAATAATTAAACTTATAATATATTGTTTAAAATCCCTAAGAAATTTAACTACTTACATTTAATTTTTTAATATATGTTTAACTAGTTGATAAATATATTGGATTCATTTGATTTATAATGATATATATATATATATATATATATATATATATATATATTTGTAAAACAGTTCTTTCTCAACTTGAAACAAATATTCACCTAACTTTCTTTAAATATGTTAAGTCAAAAATGCAAACATCAAAATTAGATAATTCAATATTATATTTAAGGTTTGTATTTAAAATAAATAACTAAAAATATACCTAAATATGTAATCCCCTAAACTATAACATGCAAAACAATTCAATTAATCCCAATATTTGAAATCACAATATATATTTAATTAACTTTTAATTTGAAAACCTAGTGAGTTGATTCGGCATGATACATGAATTCATTCATTCACAAATTAATATTTTAAATTCGGTGAGTTGATCAGTTGGTAGATAAGTCCATTCATTAATCTGTTCTTCTAAGAGATGTAAAATCTATTCTTTTTTTGGATATTATGTGATAATAGTTTAAGAAAGAAATGATTAATTAATTAGTTAGAATCGAGGGGACAACCAAGGGCGGATTTGTTTAAGGGGTAGCATAGGCGGCTGCCTCTGCTTGATTTTTTTTATAGGTATAGGGGTAAGGGCAATTATATAAGTGAATAAATTCAAGGGGGCAAATTAATGGAAGAATTAAACTTGGAGAGGGCAAAAAAATTCATTCATATACTAAATACAAGTACAGATTAATGTAGATTCATTCTACTTTTGTCTTTTATATCTCTGCCTCAGTGGCTTAGCCACTAGCTACTTCTACATTTTCATTCTCCGCCACTACTTCTACATTTTCATTCTCCGCCACTACTTCTACATTTCCATTCTCCGCCACTTCTTCTACATTTCCATTCTCCACCACCACTTTACATTTTGTAAACATTATTATGATTAGTTAATATAAGGCTTAAATATGAATTACTATCCTAAACTATAGGCCATATTCCACTTCGGGGATCAAAGTTTCAATTTTTTCAATCAGGTGATTGAACTATCAATTTTTTTTCAATTTGTTCAATTGAGGCTACCACGTCAGAAATCGCTGACGTGGCTATTTCGATGGGCCATTGTTTAGCTGATGTGTAACTAAAAAAAATATATTTTAATGTTTAATTACACAATTATTATATATGAAAGGGCAACATTGTCAAACAGTTTTCTATCAAACATTAATAATAATAATCAAAAACATCAAAAGTAAAAACCATCAGGATCACCATTACCACCACCGCCATAACCGCCTCAGCCTTCCCTTCGGCCACAACCATAACCACCGCCACCATCTTCCCGACGACGGACGACCTCCTCCTCCGTAGCCACCACCTTCACCATATCCATCTTCACAGTCCATCGCCGCCTACACCGCTGCATAATCCATCACCGCCGCCACCACTACTTCCGTAGCCACCACCTCCACCATACTAGATCTACCACCATATTAATAGATCCGCCACCAACACCACCATCTACTTTTATTACCATACATCATCATACACCACCATCCGCCATTTTCACCACCATCCGTCGCCCATCGTCACCACCAAAGAGAGATTTTGAGAAAAAAAAATGTCACAGCCACCGCAAACCTAACACTAGTAGATCTACTACTCTTACCACCACAACCATCACCAATATCATATTACACCACCATGATAAACCATCATACTAGATCTACCACCATATTATTAGATCCACCACTGTCACGAGCATGCACCGCCGACGACCTCTACCCATCCACTCATCACCGCACCCAACCATCACCACCAAATCTCAAACGATGAACAAAACCATGGTCAAATCGAAGAAATAACCATGGATGAAAGATGAGATAGAATAGAGAAATAATCTGTTAATAACCATGGATGAGAGAAATGATTTTATGATTTTTTGATCTGACATGGTATAGATATGAGATGGATGAGAGATGTGATTTTATGAGAGAAATAATTTTATGAATTTTTAATAACCATGGTGGCTACGGAGGAGATCTTCAATATTTGGCTAATGATTTTAGATTTTGTTGTTTTTTATTAGTATTAATGTATAATATAAGTTGGTTTGACAATTTTACCCTTTCATATATAATAATTGTGTAATTAAACATTAAAATATATTTTTTTAGTTACACATCAGCTGAACAATGGCCCATCGAAATAGCCACGTCAGGAATTTCAGACGTGGCAACCTCAATTGAACAAATTAAAAAAAATTGTTAGTTCAATCACCTGATTGAAAAAATTAAAACTTTGATCCCCGAAGTGGAATATGGCCTATAGTTTAGGGTAATAATTCATATTTAAGCCTTAATATAATGATTAGTTCAAGTTTTTTTATTTAATTTCAACAAATAAAGTAACTAAAATCCCCCCTGTTGAGAATTTTTTTTGGATCCACCCCTATAGACCAAGTTCTTCCTCTATCACTTAAAATTAGTTAAAATTCGCCTTTGCTGAGAAAAATTTATGGATCCGTTCTTGGGGACAACAGTATCTTATAAACACAATTAAACTCTCCCAATTCATACACTCATCAAATAATGTACATTATTATTCTATTTGACAAAACTATGATGTATTAAAGAATACAAATTATCATTCTATCTGACAAAATTTTATAGTCTAATATAAAACGAAAACAAGCAAGAACAACACGTAAATAATTGTATGTTTTTATTTATATTACACATTTTTAAAATCATAATTTTATCTAAATTTATTTACTAATATTAAAACAACAGACACATTTGCACGAGTTCAATTGCTAGTATTTAACTAAAGTTGGTGAAAATTTGTTAACATTACAAAGAAACATAGCCAAATTAAACCTACTCTTTTAATTGACCAAAATTCCCATCACCCGATTCAAAATGCGATTAGGAGAAGACGATGAGTAATCACCCGACTCGAAACCATAATTCTAATTGATCACCCGTCCTGAATAAAGAGTGATAAAATTAGCGTTGCGCCGTTGCCCTAAAAATCGTTTCTCCTTCCCCGTCTTACATCCACACTCTTTTGGTTCCTTCGTCACTGACTTCCTTGTAAGTTGTAGGCCATGTTCTGTAATGACTTATAAGTTAGACAAATTAATTTACAAGTCATTTATCACTATTAAACTGTTAAATAATAACTTATTTTTTAACTTATAAATCAAAATAAATAAATAATAATTTAAAATTTATTTAAAAATAACTTATAAAATGTTTTTAATAAGTCGATTTCACCAAAATCCCATCTCTTTCTTTAAAAACCCTAGTGCCCATTTTTCATGCGATTTCTTCAACCTTCATTCGAATTCTTTAACCCGCGTGCAATGAAATCGAGTGCAAGTTGGAGTTGTTCGCAATGTTTGCTGCGATTTCATGCGATTTCTTCAACCTTCATTCGATTTCTTCAACCCGCGTGCAGTGAAATCGAGTTGCGAGTTGGGGTTGTTCGCAATTTGTGCTGCGATTTCATGCGATTTCTTCCACCTTCATGCGATTTCTTGGGCCCGCGTGCTGTTAAATCTAGTTGCGAGTTGGGGTTGTTTGCAATTTGTGAAATCGCCTTCTGTGAAATTGTCCGAAATCGAATTGGGGAAAAAACCATGGTGCGATTTCATAAACCCTAGTTCTTTGAATCTTATTGGGGCTGGTCGCAATTAGTGAAATCGAATTGGGCGAACAGGTTTGGTAATTGAAGCATTTTTTAGGCAGATCATCGGATCCAAGTTCGGTAAGTTTTTTATTTAATCAGTAAGTTGTAAGTTTTTTGAATATTTCGTATGTTTTCTAGGTTTCCTTGTGAGGATGGGTGTAATTTTTTAGTTTTTTTTTTAGAAATTTCAAAGGCTAATATTTTGAACCATGGACTGATGAGCAAAACTCTCTTCACTTGTTACCTAGAATGCCCAGTTTGTTTTCCACCCAAAAAGTTGAACGAACTATAGAATGACTGATGTGTTCAATGAAGTCATGATCATAAAAACAAGAAAAACACCATCATGATCAATCTATGCAGTACAAATGTTGAAGAAAGCCTTTGCTCCTTTCAAAAAAACTAGATGAGGGTTGGGTGGAACAACCTTTATTCAAGCATTACCTGCCAATCGAAGACCTTTTAGAATGGAAGCTGCCTGGTTCTCTCATGAAGACTTCGGCAATTTAGTCAGGCGGGTCTGGGAACAACATGATCAATCTATGCAGAGTACCCTGGCCTCCTTAAGGAGACTTGTTTGGGGAAAACTTACGAAGAAGAGACGGCTTCTCAAGCGAATTGAAAGCATTCAGAAGTACCTCAGGCTCGATTGGATTTGGGGACTTTTCTTTTGTTGAGAACAACCTCTGTTTTCTATTGAAAATTTGGAATATATAGCCTTGCTAAGATCATGATTTCTAGTAATTATAAGTTACTAATTTTCTCGCATTTTTGTGGGTCATTTATCAGTAAAGTTTAATCTTCTGATGGTCTTTACTCTTTGCTAGGTAAGGGTTAAGGGATGGTAACTTTTAGTTGGTCATTTTTGAGATTCTGAGGAGTATGTATGAGCTTTTTTAATGTATGCTCAAAGAGTTTGATTCCTTAGTTTGAAACTAACCTTTAAATTGGCAACAATCATCACCTTCTCGAAGTTGGAATGATTTATGCTTTTTGTGAATTAAGTGTCATAGATTTTATTTTAGTAATTTAGTATTTTAGTTGAGACTTTACTTGGTATATTAGATATGTTTGCATTCATATTTAATCAAACACTCGAACTTGTGGTTAAATTTTCGAATTTGAATATATCAAGAAAGATGTTTATATTCATTTGTGTTTGATTTTATCCTTTGAGTTTGAAAGTTATGATCGTGATTTAATCTTTCTTTTCATATAGATTTAGTATTTATTTGAATTGTATTAAGTAAACTTTGTGCAAATATTTTTAGTTTTATTTTTTGTAGATAAATTGATTAATTTTACATATTTACTAAATATTATATTATATATAATATATAATATAATAATAATTAATATATTTAATTATTTATTATTTATTACATATTATTGACATCACTTGGTCAATAATCGGTTTCGACCATTGGTTGGACCGATTACTATCCACCCAAAGACTTTTTTTTGGTTTGATGAATTGGCCTAGGTTTGAAAACCTTGATAGAAAAGTATTAATTATATGTTAATACATGATGTGATAAAATTTAATAACTGCAAGTGCACAGTATCTATTGTAGATTTGGCAAGTGCAGGTCGAACCACATAGACTAAATCAATTCTTTAATATATCCTTGATTAATATTTCAGGTAAATTAGAAACAAAGATGGTGGAGAAGATTTATTAACTAAATTATACAAACTAATAATTAATAATAAAAACTATTAATGAGAACAGATACCTAAGAATCCCAATCCACCAAATATTAACATAATAAACAATTTCTTATTTTCCAAATTAATTATCAAATTGTTTCCTTCCCTTTAAAAATAATGATTCATATAATTAATATGGGCAAACATAAAGTTATGAAAAATTCACAGATTAATTATAACTCATCAAAACCTCGCAAACAATATAAGAATCATATGCAATTTGTGCGAAGGAAAATATGAAGGCGAAAACAATTACACTAATTTCGGAACGAAAAGAAAATATTAATATGTAATACCTAGTTTCATTATTAGAAATTTAGCTAGCCATGAAATCAAAAAATAATACTATTAATTGCATGAAATAAGAAAAATAATTAACAAGAGAATTTCTATTATATCAATAAAAGAAAGTTACAAATACTCCCGGACATTAGTACCTTACATGATTGGAATAAGAAGAAAGACAAAAGCTCTCAATTGTTGAATATCTCACTCCCTACAAAACAAAATAAAATGTATTAATTAAATAAAATAAACATATAAAATAAAAAATATGAGAATATTAAATCTATCAAATACCCCCATACCTACCTTTTGCTCGTACTCGAGTAAAATAAAAATAAAATAAAAACTATATTATCCCATTTTTGTAGGAAATACGATTGCACTTAACATGTGCAACAAACCTTTAGATCTCAAGGTTACCCCAAATGGATGTGTTGTGTCTTGTGAGGGTTTGTAGTGAATATTCCCACAATTCAAAATAAAATATTTTTGAGTTTAACCAATTATGAAATCAAAAGAAAACTTCCAAGTATGCATGGGCATTATACACAAGATTAAATTCAAAATTAAACTTTCACCTTATAAAAAATACTCTTATCTTCATTCTAGACACCATCCTTCATTAATTCCATGTGATGCATGCATGTGTATGTGATATAACTCTCAGTAGGGATTTTTACCATGAGAATGAAGCAAACTCATTTTTCATTTTTATTTATTTTTTATTTTATTCTTAAGACTTGTGCAATGTCTCTTTTTCTTAGGCTTTCCTGAGTAACCCATGTAGCGAGTGTTAGACCAATGACTCCCAAACTAGTTGGCTTTAGGGCACTAGGTGTAGAGACACCCTTAAAGGCTTCCTTACTCGAGTAACAAAGGCCACAAAACTAGACTAGTTAAGCTGCTTATATCTATCACACTTTTCAGCGTGAATATCGATGCTTCCTGAGGCTTGGATACCCAGTTATTTTGTTCAATAGACATTGAAGCAGTTATTTTGTTTTTTGACTTTTTTTTTTCAATTTCTTAAATTTCTTTTCTTGAAAATTGCTCGAATCATAGGTTTATACCCCACAACTAAGAATTAGTGCAAACGTGAAGTGCAAAAATGCTTATGAAATCAATTTTATTCTAGATGGTGTTTCAAACTAAGATTTCGTATCTAATCAAATGTTCAATAGTTCTAAATCTTTTGATCCTACTTTAAGTTTTACCCCACAGATACTTGGTAGAATCAATTCATTCCATAAAAGTCGAACAAAATTTTTAATTTTTTCAAATTTTCAATTGTGTTGGTTTTTTTTTCCAAAAAGAATTAAGTTCCTAAAAAGAAGAAAAATAAATACATAAAAAAATCTAATAATAAAAATGTAAAACTCCTCCATACCTAAATCATCCATTGTCCTCGATGTATGCAAATGAAAAAAAGAGAACAAAGATGTGAAAAAATTGTACCTTGTATGGTGAGACATTTGTTTTATAAGAAAATGTGGTGAGAAGGAAAACAAATGTACATATCTAAAAATTTTATACATCTTGAAATTATGCGACGGTAAATGAGTGATGTATACAGACAACTTAGAGTGGATTCGTAGGATTTTCAGAAGGTCCGGGTAAGTGGAAATAGTCATAATTTGCATCAGAAGAACAATTATGAGCATACCCGACTGATCCTTTTAAAAGAGGGTCAATGAATGACAAAGGAAAATAATATTTTTTGTTTAAGAATTTCAACTTCACAAAAAATCTATCCAAACTTGCCATCCATATTCGTTACCATCGGGCATTAAAACATTTTCATCATTTTGAATAACTGTTATACCAAGATTTTTAGACACCATTGGATTGACACATGCAGTATCTAAAATGGGAGATATGATCTCATTATCTAAACATGGAAGATTCTCATTATCCACAACCTTTGGTTCATTTGTTAAATCACATTTAGTGATTATGGAAGGTGCTTCGGATGCACCCAGGGTAGACTTAAAATGATCACAAAAGGGTTTAAATTTAAGGTCAGTGTGATTCTCTTTAAAATGCTCAAAATGTGCCAAACTTATTCAACCATCGGTTCTCCCGCTCAGAGTAAGATTTTGGGTTGTGGAGTCCTACATCTCATTGACCTCTTCCAAGCATTTAGTTTCATCCCAATTTTGACCAAAATGATTTAAAAAAAGTTAAGAATTTCATGTTCTCCCGTAAGTTCATTTTCAGACATCTCATGAATCATGTTCATTTCAACGGGTTGATCAGAAAAATCACTAGGTTGGTTTCCTACATTAAACACATTTAAGTCAATTGTAATGTTTCCAAATGTCAATTTCATTAATCCTTTTCTACAATTGATTAATGCATTAGAGGTTGCTAGAAATGGTCTACCTAATATGACAGGAATTTGATCATTGGGATTGACAATAGGCTAGGTTTCAAGGACAACAAAGTCAACATGGAACACGTACATCTTCAACTATTCCCTTTGGCACTTTAACGAAACAGTCAACTAGTTGGAGTGTGTCACTAGTTTTTTTCAACTCTCCCAAGCCCAAGGTTTGGTACACAGAAAATGGTAAACGGTTCACACTAGCTCCTAAATCAAACAAAACTTTTTCAATTAAGGCGTCACCTATGATGCATGAAAAGGTAGGACAACCGGGGTCCTTATATTTCATTGGGACTTGACAAGCCAAGATAGAACTAACATGAGCTGTTAGAAAAGCTTTCTTAGGAACATGAGTGGTTCTTTTGTGTGTGCACAAATCTTTTAGACCATTTAGCATATGAGGGAACTTTGAATGGCATCTAGAAGAGGAATATTAATTTTCACTTGTTTGAACACTTCTAGAATTTTGTTTAATTGAGCTGATTGCTTGTTTGAAATAAGTTTTTGAGGGAATGGGGCTTTTGGTTTAAAGACTTTTTCATCTAACTGAGAAGATGTGGTTTGATCATTGTTTGACACATGCTTAGTGGATGGAGCCTACTGACACATAGTTTGTGGGCTTTTCAGTTGAAGATGGATTGTTAGATTCAACATTTAAATTTTTCTCTTCATTATCAATGCTAGCATGATTGTTAAAATAATTTCCAGACCTTAAAAAGATACAGAATTCACATGATTGACTTGGTTGTTTTCAAGTGAATTAGCATGATATGTTTTTGATTATGAACTGAAAATTTTGGATTGGTTTCGGGTTGACTAGAAAACTTATCCTTCTCTCTTTCACTAATTGGATTAACCAAGTGACTCATTTAGATCTCTAGACGAGATAAGACTTGGTGTTTTGCTAAGATTTTATTAAAGTTTCCACACTTTTCTCTAAAGTGTCAAGTCTCTTCTCACTTTTATTAGAAAAACACCTGGTGGATATTGAGGTGCTTAATTTAAATTTTGGTATGGACTAGGATTTGACTTTTGGTAAGGTTGAAAATATTGATTTAGAGACTTATTGACCAGATTTGATGAGTTAGTTGGGTAGGGTCCTTGGTTCCATGCAAAATTAGGATAATTTCTCCAACTTGGATTATAAGTGGGAGCAAATGGGTCATTCCTAAGTTTTTGAAACATTGTATTGACATGTTCAGATTCTTCAGATTGGGCCATGACTCTAGGACATTCATCTATCACATGACTTGGTGAATTACACCTTATTCACAAAGGTGTTGGTGTTGAGACTTAGTTCACATGTGATTTTTAAAGCTTCAAGTCTTTTAAGTACACCAACCAACATAGCTTCCGTGACACGATTGAATTGTCAATTGTATGAACACCCCTAGATGAGCTAGGTTTATCAGTCTCTCGGGTGGTTTCTCATTGCATGGTTTTTTCTGTCAAGTCTAATTGAGTATACATGAGCATTATACAAAACTAAGATTAAATTTAAAATTTACACTTTCACCTTGTCAAAAATACTCTAAATACTCTATCTTCATTCTAGACACCATCTTTCATTAATTCCATGTGATGCATGCATGTGCATGTGATATAACTCTTATGTAATCTTCTCTGGCACTAATGCAGATGCACTTTGATAATGGATTTGACGTTGACATTTGGGCTTTGGGGAGAGGTATGTGATATTTCTTGATTCTTAATTCGAATTTGTCAAGTAACTGGTTAATATTGGGTTGTTTAATTGTTGCAGCTGTTCCGAGAGTGATACACATCTCTGAGGTTATGCAGAAACTTGGATTAGCTATGAAGAAAAGTGAGGAACCCCTTTCTTTCTCAGTGAGTCTGATAGCAGTTGGGATTGCTGCAAAAAACATAACATAATTAATGCACAAGATACAATTCAGTAACTTATAATAAAATTCCATTGATAATTATTATATTACCCATCTCTAAAACACATAGTTGGATCTGGGTGTGATTATTTAAGTGTCTCTGCATCAGCACAAGATAAAAAGAATTAATATGTTACAAAAAAATCATACAAGAAACATAATTAATGCACAAGATACATTCGCCTCATATAGGCTCTGTGTGAATTTTTTATTATTGCAACGTTACTGGAATAAAAACTCCGGATATTCCTCTAGTACGGGAACATGAAAAGGGGAGGGGCGAGGGCACAGGGGCGAGCATATGAGGGAGTAGGCAGGGCGAGGGGCGAGAGCAGGAAAAGCGATCGGGACATTCACGGTTACTCATCAAAATTTGAATATACAAATTAAATAAAGAAAATGACCAATGAAATTGGATTTTCAAATTGAAACACTAATATCGATTTGATAGTACTTGTCAAAACTCCTGCTTCAAAACGTCAAAATTTGATCACCAAAATTCATAATTTTGATCACCAAAATTCAAATTTTGATGTTTTGAAATGTGAGTTTTGACAAGTACTATTATGTCGCTTCATGTCATAGACATGGCTAAGGCTAAGGTCAGTATTAGTGTTTCAATTTGAAAATCCCAATTTCATATTGCTCATTTTCTTTATTTAATCTGCTGATTCAAATTTTGATGAGGAGGAATTGGGTGAATGTCCCGGTCCCTCTTCCTGTTCGTGCCCCTGGCCCCATCTACTACTCATATGCTCGCCCCAGGCCTCGCTTCGCCCCTTTTTTTTCATGTTCCCTGTATCAAAGGAATATCCGAAGTTTTTATTCCTGTGGTACAACGTTTGCAAATATGCTCGCCTCTGTGCCGCCTTCGCCTCCCCTTTTTTCATGTTCCGGTGTATCAAAGGAATATCCGAGTTTTTATTCACATGTACAACGCTTGCAAGGATAAAAACTTCACACAGAATATCCGAGTTTTTATTCCTGTGTACAACGTTTGCAAGGATAAAAACTTCACACAGAGCCTATATAAGGCGTAAAGTATCTTGTGCATTAATTATGTTTCTTATATGGCTTTTTTGTAGCATATTAATTTTTTTATCTTGTCTTGATGCAGAGACACTTAAATAATCACACCAGATTCAACTATGTGCTTTAGAGATGGGTAATATAATATTCATCAACGGAATTTTATTATAAGTTACTGAATTGATCTTGTGCATTAATTATGTTATGTGTAATTTTGCATCAATCCCAACTGCTATCAGACTCGCTGAGAATTTAAACAGGACTGGATTTGCTCACAAGATAGGTAGGTAATAAAGTGTTTTGTTTGTTTTGTTTGAAAATATATAAGTGATACCAACTCAACTTTTTGGTTTTGGCACCACAGGGTTGTCACATACATAGCACGCTTCAACGGCATTCCCGAAAACCGCCATCTGGATAGGGCAAAGGTAATCACTTGGTGTCAGCCTCAGTATTAGCCTCTAATCACTGCATTTATATTTTGCTAATCTTTCTCTTTGCTCTGCGGATTGAGATTTGCCTGCTAAGGACTGCATCCTAGACTAATGCTGCCATACTTTTTCTGATGCAGTTTCTAGTTGTCGTTTTGTTGCTCTGAATTGTCAATTCTTTTGAACATGTTGGATAATACGAGGTTTTATATTACTTTTGATATGGACGGAGTATTCCTATTACTTTTGATAAATAAGTTGCTTAATCCCCCTACACAATCAAAGATCAAGTAAGGATAATATGAGGTTTTATCGGTGGTACTGAGTGGTCCTGTGATTGTGGTATATATCAAACGTATTTCATTTTTCCACGTCACATTGGATGAGATTTGATAACTTGCCATACTTTTTGTACAACTCTGATGTAGTTTCTAGCCATCGTTTTGTTGCTCTGAATAGTTTTCTTTTGCCAATTCTTTTGAACATGTCGGATTATCTATATCTTATCATCATCATTAATGTCAATATTTCATTCTGACAAATGAGATTCTAGTAAAAGCATTGCATGTGAAACTTGGAACGTGACTGAATGGAAATAATCATTTATACACAACTCTCCCAACTACATATGATCTCATGATTGAATTTTTGGATTTAAGGTCTGCTTGTCACTTCTCAGTAGACCGAAATGAATTTGAGCCTCCAGTATTTGTCATGTTGCTCGTCTAATTATTTACTTTCTTAGTTTTTAAATATTTATGCCTCAAACTCGGAGCCAATGATGACATGAGGTTACAAGATGATGCGAAAAGATATACAGATTGATGGTAACCTATTTTCCCTTTTTGAACTTATCCAAGATACAGGTCAGCAACTGTGCATCCAAATGATATAAATATTGGATGCCAACTGTACCTTTGATATATTGTAATTTGATATGGTGTAGTTGGCAGAATATTTTTGTCATACCGATTGTTGTGTCTTTTCTTTTGGTTGTCTCAGGATCCTATTTTTGGGTTGTGTCAGCAGTAAAAGAAAAAGAATGTTCAGTTCAGTGTTGTAGGCACCTAGCTAGCTATTGTGTTTGTAAGTAGTTGGTTTTTCTTGACAAAGGATGCAGTAGGCACCCTGTTTAAGTAGAAGCATCAACTATGAAGATATTCCAATTCCCTTTTCATGGACATCTAAAGGACGGCAAGCAAATGAAATGCTTTAGATAACAAATTTGTATTCATTTCTGGGACACAACCTACGACCCAATTGGCCTCCTCCCAAAACACCCACAATTGTTTCCAACAGACCATCCACTGTTTCAGTTCTGACTAATGGATTTTTTTAGGGGGAGGATTCTTCTAGACTATTCAAGTTATTGTTGCAACTGATGGTGAGCGTATATTAGGACTTGGTGATCTTGGCTGTCAGGTAAATATGCCTGCTGGATAAATCAGTTAGTTTCACCACTATCGGCATGGTATGCATCACTGAGATATATTTTTTGGTGTACATTTATTAACATTATTTGCTAAAACACCAAAAGCTTCATTGGTTATCCCCAATGTGGCTGTCAGCGGCCACATATGCTTTCTCTTCACTTTAAACTAAGATTATCTACTGTGAAGTGTTTGCAGGGGATGGGAATTCCTGTTGGAAAACTCTCTCTATATACAGCACTTGGAGGAGTTCGTCCTTAAACGCAAAATTTGTATTGGTAAGATTTTTATAATTCGTTGTGAATTGGATTTACAGGATTTGTGTCCTTCACTGACTTGAATTTACTGGTGTCCTTGTGTGACTTAGATTTATATAAGTCAGTTTATTACAGGAGAACTTTTGTGAATCCAGTTTGCTACAGGAGACTTTTGATTTATACTACAGGAGACTTCTGCTACAGGAGACTTTTTTCTGAATCCACCAATTTGTGTAGTTTGCTACAGCCTACAGGAGACTTTTGATTTATAGGCTAGTTTGCTACAGGAGACTTTTTTCTGCCGCAGGAGACTTTTGATTCATACGCTTGGATTTACTTCATTGCAACTCGTCCGCTAGTAGAACTAGCGGATATGAATAAGATTTGATTACTGCTTAGGCTCAATGGGGGTCAATTCGGCCAAAAAAATTATATAACCACGTCCGCTAGTAATATTTGCGGACGGCGTAAGCGCCTTCTCAATCTGGGCCCTTCATTTATGAAATGGAAGGTGTAGATGTTATATGTCACTTTTTGATCCATAGCAAATAGATGTTACGGATCATTCCCATATATATATATATACGCGCTCGAGGAGGAGAATTAAAAATTTCTTGATTTGTTGAGCCTGGATGACACTTTTTCTTATTTTTATACCCCATTCAAATCATGTTTTTCAGTTTTATATACTTACCAATTATAAAATCATTATTATTTTTTTAAAGTTAATTTGAAACATTTTTTAAATTCAAAACTGACATTCATTGTATTGGCTAAAATTAAAGAAATTTATGTTAATTTTTAGTTTGAAAATGTTTTAAGTTGACTTAAGAAATCAATAATAATCTTATATTTTGGAGAGTAGTACGGTGTCTTATAAGTTACAAATAAGTAAATATACAAATATCTAAGTTCGTGTGTTTGGTTGCGTATAACCAAACACATCCTAAATTTTATTTTATGTTATTTTGTGTGTGAGTTTGGTGGAGGAAGTTAAGAGCATAATCAGTGGTGTCCATAACAAGGTAACATTTGCTGCAATATTATTATTAATATTATTATTACAGTACTAGTCAAGTCAACCTTTTTTTAGCATCAATAATAGACTAGGAGGCCCAAAGATCTTAATGTCCCGTCTCTCAGGGCAAAATGCTGCAATGCTTCAAATGTGTTTGTATTATTGCATCAATTGCACCAAAGAGTGTAAATGAGTTGCCATAAGCGAAGCTTAAACTAAGTAGACTTATATTTCCACATCATTCTTTGATATTTTTATACGTATAACCCATATAATAATCAATAAAAATTCGACACATCAACTACTTATATGTAAGCCTTACGTGTGGAAATATAAAAAAATGATGTGAAAATATCAATTTTCTAAACTAATTATTATAAAACTTAATACCAGTCAATAATGAGTAGAGATGGATTCACAGCCCTACCATACAAGGATCAAAAACTAATTTACATGTTAAACATCTTTTTCCAAGTGACTAATTTGATGAACTGAATTTGATTGGGAGCTACTAAACACATTTGAACAAATAATGAACAGGGTATGTTTGTACTTGAGAGATTCAAATGCTTGCATTAGTTGCATATTATAGGATTCACAAAAAACCCAATAATGAAGTTAAAAACTTTAATGTAAGTTGTCTAAGCCAAAGATGCTATTTGATAAGACAAAAATGTTGCAAGTCAGATCTCCAAATTGCCACCTTTATAAATATGATAAAAGAGAATACAATGCAAATCACCTATGAGAAGTTTAGCCTCTTCAAACATCAGATTTACAACAAGACAAGAACTCCACATCCATAGGTACCAGCATAACTTACAAATAATTTATACATACATTAACATTACACAAACCACTGCAACAAGTCCTTGCAGGTTCATGAAATCAAACATGCATTCCTTTTAAAGCAGCCACAATAAAAACAAGAGAAACTTCTTCTCCCTCTTAAATTAAAAAACTCACCAGAAACTTAGAACTGAACATCCATGTCCATATTCCTTGGCGAAGTAGACTCATTCATCGCTCATTTCATTTGTTTGGACATGACTTTGTAAGTAGCATTACCATTCTGGATATTGTTGTGATCCTTCGTGTCTGTGTTATCAATTGTAGCACTATCTTTGTAATTTCCGAGACTGTGACGAGTTCCTCGACCACAGACTCCTATCCCTTTCTCTAAACCAGCTGCATCACTGCAGCTCTTCCTTCTGCCCAGCTTTGGTGATTTTGCGCGAGTTGGTGGTGGCTGACATTCAAGCAAGCCAGTTTTTAAAATTCTAGATTGCACTTGGTACATGTAAAGATCCGTCAACTTGACAAATAATTTTTGGGTAAGCAGATTTTTGCTTCTAATTAACAATTTAACATCAATGTTACTTCTCTTTTCTGCAAATATGGGAACTTTACACTCAAATGACATCCAAGAAAGCTTTCTTGTAAATAAAGCATGAGAAGAAGGATATCTAGGGTACCTTTTTCAATTCAACTTTTGGTGGTGGTCCATTGTGATAGAAGCTTGGCATTGGGTTTGCCTTAAACGTCAAACTCTTTCGTAGTTGCTTGACAGCTGCTTCTCTCTCTTCCTAAAAGATCGATTAGCGAAAGAAGATAAATATCTATCTCAGGCAAGCAAATGTATTGAAGAATAAGATGTAAACAGTGGAAGAGAGAATTACTGAAAAGATAATTTATATCTGCAGTCTGCGGAACGGGAATGGAGCTCCTTATTTACCAACAAAAGAGATAAAACATAGAAAGAGAAATGTGATGAGGTACCTTGGTCCTTGCTTCCCACTGAGTTTTCTCGGCCTCCAGTGCTTGGTACTTTTCCTCCAATTTTGTGTAAAACTAATAAATGATAAGAAGCAAAATGAAGAACCGGAAAACAGTTTTTCATTCTGGTCCAACTTTAGACAAACTCACTGAAGTAGGATTTAAACAAATTTCACATGCAGGAAATTGATGAAATGCTACCTCCCTCCGTCTCTCTGCACGTGTAGTACACCTGAACACTGGAGCTGACGCAGATGTTGTCCTGGGCTTAATAGTCCTTATTGATGCAGCTATACTTTGCATGGTTAAGAATGGCTTAGCAAACTCAAAGGGACAAAAAGGAAATGAAAGGACGATACAAGCACAAGAATCTGAGAGTCATGGCAGAAAAAGGATACGAGGAAGCAACAGAACAAGAGTCATCTTCATCACGATGCTTCTTGTTATTATGCTGCAATGGCTTCCGTGCTACCAAGGGTGAGACTAGCTGCCAGGAAACGAGAAAATCTAACTGGTCAGCGTTCAGAAATAGACAGACATCTAATAAACATAACACTAAAAGCTGTGCAACAAGTTCCAAAGTTAGCTCCAGTTTTGACTTTTGAGAAGTTCTGCAATATAAACAAGTGAGGAAGAATGAATAAACATTAAGGGACAGCTCATTTTTTGCTTAAAATCAATTGGTAAGTACTAGTTTTACTGGCTCCTGTAAGTGCAGGAGTGAACATGTTAACGTCCACCATACAGGCCCTACAACTTTAACATATATAAACAGACCATCTAGTAAAAAACACACTCTAGTATAATTAAATCTGTGAAGCACAAAAATAAATGCAAAAGAACAGAAAGAAAGATTAAAGCATTTTAATCTAGGCTTTGGTAGAGGGTTTTACCTCATTCTGCTTCTTAGAAACTGGGGTATACAAACTGTTTGCACGAGATGATTTACTCACAGGAGTAACAGCATCAGTTTCAGGTCCAGTAGGACGAGTTCCACATAGAGCACGCTTTTCAGTTGCCAGAACAAATGGCTGTGGAACAGTGTACTTCGTCTTAACGTTTCCAGCAATAGATTTGGTTGCAGGTTTCAGGAAAAATCCTGATTTCTTGCTATTATCCTCTGGATTTTCGGTTTCAGATTTCTTACTATTATCCTCTGGATTTTCTGTTTCAGATTTCTTCTTCTCCTCCAGCAAGCCGGACTTGCATTTTAAGCTCAGTACATCTTGTACCTTCTTCTCTTCAACTTGAAAAGCTTTAGAAATCTCAACTGAGTCTTCAGCTGAGCATTCCTTCACAACAAACTCGTTAACTTCGGTATTCTCTTTCAGTAATTTAGGTTCTGGATCTCCGTTGATATTCTCCGTGAGTCAAGATCATCATACTGTCCGATAGTTTCGTGATTTGAATCATTGGAAACACTATTTGAATAAACGACATGGTCAGGCTCCTTGTCCATACAAATATCAGTAACTTCCATTCCCATTTTGCTGCACATAAGAAGCAGATATATTACCACTACATCAAAATAGCTTAATTTGGGTGTTTATCGGGGACCAAATTCCTACCAGACATCCAAATGTTTAGTTTCCAGGAAATTTATTTCCTTGTGTTAAAATGAATTTAAATAACACCATAATGGAAATGAGCTGCACTCTGAGCATACCCAAACACAACTTGGCGAAGAGACAAAACATCACAGAAGAAGAAAAATACAGGAAAAACCAAATGAATAACAACTAAAGATAAGTCAGTTTAATCACAATCAGATAAGTCTACTCTCATTTCCTCCTAATATTTCGAATCTATGTTCCCTTAATTTATTATATAAATGATGCTGAGGTAACTAACCTATTCAAAACAAAAGCATCCACATAATAATATATAGACATAGAAATTTGGGGTTGGCTGGGATTGGGGGGGGGGACTTCAAACTGATTCTTTTGAGAGCAAATAAAGACGGAAATCACGATATTCTTAATGTACATTGTTACTCAGTTAGCAATATTAGCACACAATGAATATAGGGTGCTTGAGGTTGGCTATCAATAACTAAATACACCATCTCCACAGTTTGGTTGCTGAATAATGTACTGAATATGGTGATTAACTATTTCTTATTAACCATAACATGAAAATTCCCATCCTCAATCAAATTATCACAGTCAATAATTTCTCCCACTCAAGATTGCAACTTTCCCTCATCTTTTTGCTAATAAAACAAAACCCATCATCCCCCATGTAAGATTATGAGCTTCATTTGTTTTTCGTACCGACATTTCGACATCAACCCAACAATTACTTAACCTAACATTTAGCCCCAAAAAGGGGGAAAACAAAACCTTTTTCCGAATCAAAACTTAGACACCGACACATATTCACCAAAATATGCAAAAAATCAACAAACAACTAAATTGCCAAGAGATAAAAAGGGTACATAGATCTATGCACGAATGAATAAATTAAAGTACATTATAATGAATGAACGCAGGACAGATCAAGTGCTACTGAAAGTTTTGACGAAAATGGAAGAGAATTCTTACGAATTTTCGCTTTGATCTCTTCTGCAGTTGCTGTGCTTGTGAGTTGGGGCGTTTGTGTCTGCTACAGATATACAAATATACATATATAGAGGGTGCCGTGTAAAAATTAACGGCGTTTAGAGGTTTTGAAACAGAAGTCTTGGTAAAAGATTGTGGTGGGCTGTTTAAGCGTTTGAGATTTTGGAGGTAAAATTTTATGAAATATAGTACTCTCAAATGAAATGATAATTTCTCTTCAGTGTGTTTTGTGAGTGTGAGAAGCAAAAGAAAAAAAAAGAAAAAGAAAATTTAAAATTAATGAGATAAGATAAAAGAGAGTAAATTATTTTCTTTTATGTGTTTTGGATGGAAAAGTTAATTTAAAATAGTACATTAATATTTTACCTTTTTGAGAATATGTTTACTAAATTATTATAAGATATTTTTGATACTTTCAAATATTGTACAGGTTTGTGATCAATTTCTCAAAATGTTCATATTGGAGAATTTTTTTTCCTTCTCTGTCCTTTTCTGTTCTCAAAAAACTCAGGAGCAAAATGTGTAAGCAAACGCTTCTTCTTTTTTTTTGAGGTAATTTTCTTAAAGGAATATTTAACCATTTAAGAACACATCACATATATTTAGGCATTTAATCGTCTTAAATTGAACTAGAATCTAAGCACATCAACAAATTGAAAAATAAATAACTAAAAAAAGAGCGTGTGAGGAAATTTCAAATTTTTTTTTGGCGTAATGAGAGCAAAGAATGCAACAGTTTGAAACTTCAATATTTGAAATGTTAGATTTTCAAAATGATGGTAATGTATCAACTAAAAGAGGATTATAGATAAAGGCCTTCTTTCCTATTAATTATCTAGGTAATTAGGTCCCAACTTTGATTAATCATGTTAACCCTTTTGATTTAGCCTTAACACCCACTATTTAATCAAATCCATCCTCACTTTTTACCCATGCGAATTCTCTCGAATAACATATATAATATTCCCTTAATTAGCTAGACAAGAGTTGATTTTCTCTTTCATGTTTACTAATTATTCCCAAGAAAGATTGCATGAAAATAAATAAATAATTAAGTATATTATTCATTGTGATCCTGCACATAATGCCTGCATGCATGTCATCATGTAACACAGTGATTTTACATAATTATAACCACAATGAATTGAAATTAAAGGTGGCCTATGAGCAGTGAGCACTATTCCCTATAATATAATGTGAGTAAAACTTTCTACAAAAAATTACAGTATATCGTTACTTTTAGTCACGTCTTACTCTCAGCCAAAAAATAATTAGAGCCTCTAAAAAGAAACCGCAAAGAACAAGAAAGAATGCCGTACATATATGCATTACACACACACACACACATATATATATCCATGTTATTAGCAAGTTTTTTGTCGGTAGCGTCAATCACTAAATCCACGCGCATTAAGCTCAAGCTTGCGAATGATATGAGCTTGACGGCTGGACGGCAGGGGATAGCTCCGGTGTGAGAATAAGTACAGACTGGTCACAAGGTTTAACAATGAAGGCAATAGTATTTAGTGCTCAAGTAGGTATTACCTGTTACCATTAGGTCAAGCCTTGTATTTATAATCATTTTCACC
This sequence comes from Panax ginseng, assembly GCA_020205605.1. Taxonomy (NCBI): domain Eukaryota; kingdom Viridiplantae; phylum Streptophyta; class Magnoliopsida; order Apiales; family Araliaceae; genus Panax; species Panax ginseng. Next base: position 125,710,346 of record CM035135.1, on the reverse strand, counting down.
GCCTCTAGAGTCCATACCCCAGTCGAATTAGGACTCCTAAACATGGCAGTTATCAATGTTTGGGTCCAACCCAATCTCCTCTAAAATGCAAGTTGGTTGTTATCCAACTACTTGCCTTATAAGAGTTGGTAGGTAGATACGATTAGGGTTAGGACCCGTAATCGTCTAGACTCCTTATTTCTTCAGATTCCATCCGAAAGATAACCTTCGATATAGGCTTTATAATGTGGTGCGGTCTCCTACAAGAAAAATTCGATGCTTCGATCCCAATCATCCTTCGTTGATTACAGACTCTACCGAGTGGCTCGATAGTCCGACCCCGAACATCCTCATGATGGTCTGGGTTCCGGTCCGATGGACTCAGATACTCGATCCATACATTATTGGTCGGGTCTGGGTTCAGGCCCGAAGGGCTCTGATACCCGATCCTGATCTTAGTTTCTTCAGTTATGGCTTTGACCCACTGGGCTCGATGATCCCATCTCGGCCCAGGCCTTCAGTCCATGTAGGGGTCGGTGGATTGTACCCGAACATTGCCCCCCAGTCTCTCATTATAATAGATATTAATGGGATATTTAATGAGAGAGTTGAAGAGACGCCTAGGTAATCCAACCGACTTAATAAATGCAGTGCACGTTACACAAGAAATGAACGGTCCCAAAGTTATGATTAGCCGCCTCTTGGCATTCGTGCATATGTCCCTATAAATACCCCCATCCTCCCTTACTTCCCCCTTTTACGAGCCTTTATTTTTCAAACACTCTAATTCCAATTTTCCGGCAAAGACAATTTTCGGCGAGCTAAAACCTTACTCTGATTCTTCTCTTTTTTTTCAAATTAACTCATTTCGTCTGTTTCCATGGCTGAATCTAGCTCATTTCCCTCCGTCCCTACCTCCGACATCGTTCTCATCCTTGAGACTACCTCCATTCCTGTCGGAGTAGCCTCCATAAATCACAATCGCCAAGATCTGGGCTTAAGTCTTGGGTCGATTTGCCGATCGGTCCGGCCGGTTGCCCCATCGACTTGACAAGAGGCCCAGATCCGTCAGTGCTACTCCTCCGAGGAGAACTTCTCTCATATCAATACCAAATCCACCATCACCCCCGCCCAACTTTCTGACGCTCGGGAGCTTTTCAACATTCTCCGAGAATACAAGCTTCGGGTGCCAAAGCCCGAAGAGAGGATGTACTGGCGCCCCGAGGGCAAGTGCGTGGCCATCCCTACCTATGCTCTGAAGTATGGGGTCCGATTCCCTCTTCATGAGTTCATAGTATCCTTTCTCTGCTTCGTGGGGATCGGGTTCGCACAACTTGTGCCGAACTCGTATATCCACTTAGTCAGTTTCATTGCCATGCGGCCAGCCTACCCGAGACTTCGGGCCTATGTAGTATTTTCTTCAATGGTTGTTCTGTGTAGATTATCATTAGCCGTCCCTAGAAATAATGCTGAAGCTTTCGACTTGCGATGATCGGGCGTGAGGCAAACTTTTCGAGTTGGTATCTCGGTTTTGACCTCAAGAAGCGTGGGTGACATAGTAGGCCGAAGCCGCTTTCCCCCTTTTCCGTGCAGTAGCGCTTTGCATCGCCATCGAGCTTCATTGCTTTAAGTATAGGTATAATGGTTCCGAAGGGATCGGTTTCATCAGCAGAGGTGCCGAAGACAAGTATTGCTTGATCCCTTGGAATGCATCTTCGCACTCAGAGGTCCATTCTTTGGCCCCTTTAGAGTGTCGAAGAATGATAGACATCTTTCTGTTGATTTTGACACGAACCTCCGAAGTGCTACTATCCGACCTGTTAACCTCTGTACATCTTTATAAGACTTCGGGGATTTCATGTCTAGTATAGCCTGAATTTTTTCTGGATTTGCCTCGATTCCTCTTTTGCTTATCAGATAACCCATAAACTTTCCCGATCCCAATCCGAAGGTGCACTTTGTTGGGTTCAGACGAAGCTTATGTTTCCTAACCGTTTGAGCGATTCTCGTGTCCATGAATGATCTTGGGTGACATACTTTTGACAATCATGTCATCTACGTAGACCTCCATGCTTCGGCCTAGCTATTTCGTAAACACATAGTTCATCATCCGTTGATAAGTGGCCCCTGCATTAAGTAATCCGAATGTCATTTTTCTGTAAGCATAAATGGCCCGATGAGTTATGAAGCTAGTCTTCGGGATATCTTCCTTGGCCATTGAGATTTGATGATACCCCGAAAAAACGTCCATGAAACTGAGCATGCCGAATCCCGAAGTGGCGTCAATCAGCTGGTCGATGTTGGGTAGAGGGTAGAAATCCTTCGGGCAAGCTTTGTTCGGATCTGTATAATCGATGCATGTCCTCCACTTTCCATTCTGTTTCTGAACCAATACCACGTTAGCCAACCACTCCGGGTAGTCGATCTCAAAGATGAAGTCTGCCTCCAGTAATTTAGCAATTTCCTCATCAATAATTTTTTTGCCTCTCTGGGGCAAAAGTCCTCCTTTTCTGTATGACGGGCTTCTTGTTGGGATCTACCTCCAGCCGGTGTATTGCAACTGATTTATCTACCCCGGGCATCACTGGGTGTCCAAGCGAAGATATTTGCATGCCCGAAGCAGATCTATCAGCCCAGTCCGGAAGGGTTCTGTTAGTCCCGGCCCTATCTTTATTAATTTATCCTTGTTCCCCGGGATCAGTTGGATATCCACCGTCTCTTCGGCTAGTAGGGCGAGTGGCTCCGTACTACCTTCAGTGAATGGCTCTATTTCAATGGCCATCGTCTGTTTATGTTTGCTCACCCCGATCCCTGAAGACATCAAGGTAGTCCGATAGCACTTTCGGGCAATGTCTAAATCTCCTTTTACCTCCCCGATCCCATTTTGTGTCGGAAACTTGATCTTGAAGTGAGGTATGGATGTGACTGCTTGCAAGGCGGCCAGGGTCGGTCTTCCCAGTATCGCTTTATAAACCGAATCCACCTGGACCACGAAGAATCTGACCATGACCTCCCTTTGATGTGGAGCTGTTCCGAACCTGACTGGTAGCTCAATTGTGCCCGATACATGCACCGGGTCACCACTGAACCCATACAAGGGCCCTTCTCCTCCCAGCTCCATCTTCTGTCCCTCCGTATCCATCCTCTGATAGGCATGTATGTATAATATGTCGACCGAGTATCTGTTGTCTATCATCATCCACTTCATATCCACTGGCCCGACCTGAGCTGTTATCACCAGTGCCCCGTCATGAGATTCTATGGGGCTCGACGAATAGTCCTAAATGAAAAAGAAATAAGCATCCCCAAGAAGGCCTGTCTTTTTCTTTGATGATCCACATCACCGATAGCATTGCTTCCAGATGTTCACTTCTCTTCCGCCCGGTTACACGCCCTACCGAGCCACCTGAAATAACATCAATCACCCCCCGGGCAGGCTGGTTCTGATTTGGCTGGGCTTCCCGGGCTTGATACATGTCTTCTTCCCTTGGCGGTGGTTCGGTATTCTCCCTACCGACCATATATTGCACCAAGGTTCCGTTCTGTATGTTCTTCTCTATCAGATCTCCCAGGTCCAGACATTCCTCCGTTGAATGGTCAAGATTACGATGATAATTACAAGACTGCTTTTTGCTTTCGCCTCGGGCTTGGCCTCGTCTTGCAGGGCTCATAGAAAGGCTTGTCCTTGATGTCCTCCAAAATTCTAGCCCGATCAGTATTAAGGGGAGTGTAGACCTTGTTAATACTTTTGTGTTGAATGGGTGGTCGGCCACTGCCCGAGCCACCGTTATAATGTTTCTTCCCCTGATAACCCGATCTCCCCTGGTTGTTATTCGACTGTGGGGTGTTCTGCTTGTCTCTGTCTTTAGATTTATCATGTGACCGTGGCTTGAAATTTCCCATGGCTTCTTTGACCTCAATGAACCCTTGACTAGATAAAAGGCTTGATCGGCCAGAAGGAGGGTTGATCACAAGGTCTTTCATCGGTTTCTTGATCTGTAGATGTCCGGACACCGTGGTAAAAAATCCCAAAGCCTGAGGTGAATTTAGCTCTGCCACCGATCCCACGGCTTCCCGAAATCTCTTGACATAGGCGCCGAGAGTCTCGTCTGAATGTTGTTTTACCTGCATGAGAGAAGCTGTAATTTTACCCCTTCTCCTGTTGCTCCCGAACCTGGCATGGAACTTCTCCCGAAGGTCGTTCCATGAAGTGATAGACCTTGGTGCCAAAGTTCCTATCCATTATCTGGCACTCTTCTTCAGGGTGGTTGCGAACATGTGACACTTCGCTACGTCCAAATGTCCGTAGTAGGTCATCAATCTGTCATACCCGTCGGAATGATCATACGGGTCCCCCATTCCATCATAGGTCTCCATCGGGGGCATTTTCTTCTTCGGGTCAGCAATGACCTGATTGATCTCGGGTGAGAAGGGGGAGCTATGACAGCTTGAGGGCGTTCCCGATTGCCCTTTTGAAGCTAGGAGCTTTTCCAATTCTGCAACTCGTCGGGCGAGGGGGTCGGTCTTTTCTTTACGGGGGGAGTGCTTGTGCCTGTCCCTCTCCGGAGATCCGATCCTCGTCCTCTGTCCCGATCGACCTGGATGCTTTGATCTTCGTTCAGGGGAACGACTCCTCCTTCGGCTTCTCCTCTCCCGAGAATGACTTACGTGTGCGGCTCGATGTCATGCCTCTTGAAGAGGCCTCTGCATTCCCCGACCACCTTAGCCATCTCTGCAACTCCGGTTCCTCTTGTTGGAGGCGTAGGGCAAAGATACGTAGCATCCTTATTCTGTTGGATTTTTGTCAACAGGATGAATTGACGTTGGTCCCCACTATCTTCCATCCGATCCTTATCCCGTCTTCGGTAGGCCTGAGACTGGTTGTCTTCTACGTGAGTGTCTTTGGGTCTTAGGAGTAGGCGATTGGGGATGAATAAGCGCTTCGTCTTGAAGCAGGAGGCTGCATCGAATCTTCGTCGTGGTTGCTCGGTCCCAATCGGTCTTTAACCGACGCCTTTCCCAAGGTCGTCGGGTGAGTCCTGGCCTTTTCCTGGGTAAAAGCTCCACCGTCCTTACTAGCCATGTCTGTCTACCGGAAAAGTGCACGAGTGATTGTTTTAAACACTAAAAGCCCTCCTTCTAGCGCTTGATGTTAACGCCGTATGTTTTTGCGTGGCGTCCGATCACCAAATTCACGTCTTAAATCTGCGCGATGTGATCATAATGAAGCAACGGCTTGACGGCTTGGGGCGGGGATAGCTTCGGTGTGAGAATAAAAGAAATTTGGTCACAAGGTTTAACAATGGAGGTAATAGTATTTAGTGCTCAGTAGGTATTACTGTTACCATTAGGTCAAGCCTTGTATTTATAATCATTCCCACCGCCTCTAGAGTCCATACCCTAGTCAAATTAGGACTCCTAAACATGGCAGTTATCAATGTTTGGGTCCAACCCAATCTCCTCTAAAGTGCAAGTTGGCTATTATCCAACTACTTGCCTTATAAGAGTTGGTAGGTAGATACGATTAGTGTTAGGACCCGTAATCGTCTAGACTCCTTATTCCTTCAGATTCCATCCGAAAGATAACCTTCGATATGGGCTTTATATGTGTAGTGCGGTCTTGACTGAGAAAATTCGGTGCTTCGATCCCAATCATCCTTCGTTCGGTGCAGACTCTACCGAGGGGCTCTCAGTAGTCCGACCCGAACATCTAATCTTTGATGCAGGTTAGGTCAGATGGACTCGGATACTCGATCCATACATTATTGTTTGAGTGCAGGTTGAGCCCAGAAGAACTCTCGATACCCGATGCTGATCTTAGTTTCTTCAGTTATGGCTTTGACCCACTGGGTTCGATGATCCCATCTCGGTCCGAGCCTTGATCCATGTAGAAATTGATTGGATTGTGCGAACACATATATATATATATGAAATTATATTTTTACAAATAAAATTGGTAGTTCTACATACTACTCTCTCACATGAAGGTAAACTCATTTACTATTCATATGGAAGGAACTTATATAACTATTAAATTTACTTATGAAAATATCAAGTCAAATTAATTCTCTCTTGATTGTCATGCACTAAAATCTTCAATCCTAAGGGAATTTTTCAGTGTGGGTCAATGACCAATTAAAGATTGTACATGCCAACGACATGATTTCCATCATTCAGTTTTAATAATTCCATCATTCAATTAACAAATTAAGTTACTATATTTAAGAATTCATATGAATTAAATTACATCCTTCATATTACAATTTTTATAAATAAAACTTTATTTTGAACTTGAGGGTGAATAATAATTAAATTTGCATCCTATTTGGTATGTAACTCATGACTCATGAGGTAAGTCAATTAGATAATAAACTATTCTAAATAGACCAAGCCTGCCTCCTATTATGTGACCAATTAAGGACAAACTAAAGTCACCCAAAGAAGAAGCAACCACCAAAAGTAAAAGGAAACGAAACTTTAAAATCAAAAAATATCAGATTATTGTTGGCAAGCAAATAAAACAAATTTAAATTAGAAAGAAGTTTAACAAGTTGACTACCGCCCGATCTTATAGTACACTCGAGCATACATAGACTCGGACATTAGTTCTCTAACAAGAACTCAGGTCATGGATTATAGCCTTCAATAGCTATAAGTTTGAAACAATAGAATGCAACAATTAATATTTTTAAAAGGAGTGTTATCACCATTATAGTATTTGATGTACATGTGTCTTTGACGTGATAAAAAGATACTCCCCCATTCTTTTAAAAAATGATTTAAAGTATATTTTTTATTTTTTATTTTTAAAAGATGACAATAAGTACATAAATAAGTAAATATATCATTTAGTGGACTTCACTAGCTAGTATATAAAAATAAAATTAAAAAATTCATTACTTATTTTAATTTTGTGGGATCACTAATGATAAATTTGTAATTCTACTGTCTTTTTTATATTTTATTTTTCTTAATTTGTGTACAAAACGCACTTTGGACATCTATTTGAGGACGGAAGGAGTAAATACTCAATAGCGAGAGTGAGTATATTTTTTCAAAGAAAAGGAGGGAAAAGCTTAATAAAGAATTATGATGGAAATTTATAAACTATTTAAAGATATTACTAATTATAAGATGTTTGCAAACTATCTAAAAATATTGTTCACTAATAAAATTATAGAATATTAACATTTACAAATCATCTAAAAATACTACTTATTATAAGATTATTATTTTATAAAATTTGACGAATCATCTCAATTTTGAATTTAAAAATATATTAAATTAATTGTTAAAAGTCGAACGAAGATAGTATTATACAAGGATAAAGACGACCCAATGATATGTTGTGACAAAATTGTGTCGAGTGAGGACAATATTTAACTCAAGATTATAATCTATCATCAAATGATTTTATAAATAATAAAATATAATTTATTTGATTAAATAATGAACTATACGATACTAGATAAAACCGTCCATAGTGATAATTACTGTAACAATCTGGAATTTTGTATTATTTAAAATATTTATTGTAATTGAATAAATATTTTAATTGATTTACTTCTTGAGTTAAATAAATTGTTGTGCATTAATTTAATTAGATGTGGTTTAATTAAACTTATGTTGGTAATTTTATAATTTGATTAAATGAGTTAATTAGATTATGTGAGTTGTTGATAATTATAATGTTAATATTCTAGTTTAGTTTAATTATTAAATTAGAATAGTAATTTATTTGTTAAATTAGTGTGTTATGTTAATTTAAATATTTAAAAAAAATTTAAATAATTGAAAGGTGTGACATGTGACCATATTCAACGATATGGTAAGTGGTTAGTTTAAATAAATTGGTTTTGGAGGAAAAGACTTTTACCAAACATGGCCTTATGAAGTTTGGGATTTTTAACTGATAAACCTTTTGTGTTTTTAACTGATGGGTGTTTTAATTCTACACATTATATGTGTCAGCCTTTTGTATTTTTTTCACGTACTTTGTTTTCAAGGCTTGGTGAGGAAAAGAAAAACAAAGTTTGTATAGAGAGGAAATTGAGAGAGCTTGTGAGGGAAAATCTGTAGATTAAGGAAGAAAGGGTGGGTTGTCAAGTGTTAACGTCAAAATCTTTCCGCACGTCTCAATCACATAAAACGCATTCTATTCTGCACAGTAAACAGGTCAATACCAGAAGCTTGACGGCTTGGACCGTCGAGGGATAGCTCCGGCGTGAGAATCAATACAGGCAGATTTAAGGATAACAATGGAGGTGTTTAGCTCTAGTGTTTTGATAATAAAATGTATCCGTTACCTTCTTTGTTGTTATCCTCTGCTAAATATACTATCCTTTTGTCTTGCATGCCACCGACCTGCCCTCCTGTCAGTCCCATGCACGCACTTCACCGGATAATCCCTTCACAGTTCACCGCCGACTAGGCCATGTCTCATCCTCATTAATGCATGACAGGATAATAGTCAAAGTTGATCTATATCATCATTACCGGTCAAAGCCTAGCCAAATATATTATTCACTTCATGGGTCAGCCCAATGAACCGGCCCATTACTTTCAAGACCCAAGCCCATTGTGTCTAAAGTATTATGGTCCAACATTGTCCCCTATTCTTTTATTAAACAAAATGTTTAATGAAAGAATGTGAATAACCATCAAATAATAGAATTACCCAAGGCCCAAATGATATGAAATTCAAAATAGCAAGGCATTCTAAAACAAGAAGCCCAATCTGGAAGCCCAAACCGATTAATACCTACATTTATCTTAATGTCCACACATTCTCCTTGTCACATAGGCAATTCCCAAGTAGCTCATATAATTCAATAAACCTTACTATGTAATTTATATAACATAGTCACATCATAATATATAGTTAGTTACTATACTTTATACTTTTTAATTTGTATGCTCACACATAGAAGTAAATACTTTACTTATCTCATCAATTAATTAATAATAATGTTAATTAATTCGTTTTTCATTAATCCATACAATTATTAATATTCACAATAATAGATTAATACTTACACGATTAAATATCACATGAGTATGGATCTTATTATATTTATGAACATGTTGCTTATTATTATTATATTACTTGCAATAATAATAATCCCCACATTATCAATTAATATTCTACGGTAACAATTAACAATTAATTAATTGTTCACTTAATAAATCTTTCGTTAATTAATATATCTCATTATTAACATTTCTCATCACAGTGTCACACAAGGCTTTCACGAGTTTATCGCAAACTCCACATTTCCTCAATTATTATAATTATTCAATTTAATATAATTGAATTAACTCATCTCATAACACAAAATCATTTATATTCAAATAAATTCTCATTTTCATTAATATATTTATTTAATAATATTAGAAAAATCCCGAGTATTACACGTCCTGACTATCTCGCCTAGAATTTCGATCTTGTTGTGTACGTGTTCGGGATGGGATATCCTCGACACGATTATTAAGACCCGCTTCTTTCCTCGCCGTTGAAAACAACTGACGCTTGATGGGGACTAAGTGAATATTCCTTGGTCCCACTAAATGACTGTTGTCCTCTACCTGATCGGATGACCCTAACCGATTATTGGTTGAACCTTTGGGTTGAGCCTATGGATTGACAGTTGACTTCCCACGTCTTAAAACTGTCTTACTTGTCGCCATTATTCCTGATCAAACTTCTAGGTGATTGAAAATTACTTAGCACTAAATGACCCTCCTTTTAGCGCTAATATTAACGCCAAGATTCGTCTACGCGCCCAATCACCAAATAGCGCCTCCAATCCTGCACAGAAACAAAATCACACGGAGAAAACTTGACGGCTTGGGTCGCGGGGGGATAACTCCGGTGTGAGAATAAGTACAAGCTGAACAAGGTTTAACAATGGAGACTTAAACTTTAATGTAGGAAAAACAATAAGATATCGTGTACCTATTTAAAGTGACCACACCACCAACTTCATGCCCGTCCCCATATGGAAATAGAATTCCTCATTATGATATATACCTTAATGAGATTAAACTGAATCTCCTTAAAGAAAGGAAGTCGGATTATATCCTAACACTTTCTTTAGGAGTTGGAAATCAAATATAATTAAGAATCTTAAATTCTTAAAATTCTCCCTAACGCCCAAAAAAAGATTCTTACGTGGGGAGACTTCCTTCATGTGGACTATGGCCCACCATATTATCTGAGCCCAAATAAACATGACCCAACAGTGTCGATATGCGTGGAGGTCATTTTATTTCATAATATGAAAAAAAAATCAAATTGAGTGTACCTCAGCGAATACTTGTTTAGGTAAATTGGTTACTTGAAAAAATGAAACGATTTCGATGATACAATTTTAATATCCAATTAAATTAACTTGTCCAAATTTTGTCCATTCGCCGAATCTATTCTAAACAAGTAAAAATTAATATTTTCATAAAGTCTTTTACACATAAATGTGAGACTCAGTTACTATTTAAATTAGAAAGAACTTGTGAAACTATCACTTTTAGTTGTAAAAATATCAATTCATTTAAAAAATAGTTACTCAAGATGTATACAAAAAGATGTGATTGATTGTAACGAGTTATTATTACTATGTCCACTCGTTTTTGGTGCATAATCAATTAATTAAACTCTCCCACGTTATTTTATAAGCTATTTTTGTATTAAAAAAATTGTTACCAGTTTTTTGATTTTTTTGATTAAAAAAGATTACTTATTATGCATTCCCAAATTAGGTATTCGATTTTTTCTTGTTTAATCAAATTTTTTAATATTATAAATGTGGAAGAGTATTTAAAATATAAAAATTTACTAATGAGAATGTTATTCTACGAAAAATTGAACAAAAAACAGTCAAATTAGCCTATTTCTTTCATGTACCGATTAAAGTATTTTGATATAATGATAGAAGTATGAACTACGAAGAGTCTTATTTTAATTTATTATATTTTATCGCATACACTTGCAACATTAGTTACAATTTAATTCGTCAAATATTTATCTATATGTATATCATTTATATTTTTTGATTTTAAAATCTAAAACTCAAGGTCAAAAATAAATAGTTGACCGTTCTTAAGGGAAATACCAATATGACCCTTGAGAATAGATCAAAATGCTGCACCTGAAGTGTTCTCAATGTCGGTTTGCAATGTCGAAATTTAACCCTAGACCCGCAGAATCTCCTTCTCTCTCTCAAGTTCTACCTTTTCCCGCAGATAGACAAATTGTACATCGAATACTGGAGTTTAATTCGGTATTGGCTGTGACTTCGGCATCGATTAGGACCAATTCCTCCAGAGACGGACAAACTTTACCGGAAACTCGATCGGCTATGGATCCTGGATCGGAGGCTATAAATTTGGCATCGGATGCTCTAGATTCAGTAATGTCGGTACATTCATTGTCGACGGTTATGGATTCATTTCAATCACGCGAGGAGAACGACGGAACAGGTACCGGTGTTGTTGTTTACTTTCGCACACACTTTGATAAATCTTCTTCCGTTGAAGAAAGTACCCACTGGTACGCCTTTTCCCTTGGAGAAGATAGCTCTTCAAACCCTAACTCTCGATCAGACGACTTCTATCTTCCTGACTACCCCACCCCTCCTAAGATACTTCAACCATTTTCTAAAACCTACCAGTGTAGGTCGTCTGGTGTTGTTGGATTAGGATGCTTTATATATGTATTAGGGGGTACATTATATGTGAAGGGAAGGGTGGAATTCAAGCAGTCTAATAAGGTGTATAGGTATAACACTGCGAAGCTCAATGCGACGGACTGGGAGGAGGTAGCTCCCATGAATATGGTGAGAACCCAATTTTCTTCTGCCGTTTTGGATGGAAAGATATACGTTCAAGGCGGCTTGAATGAGGATACTGAGATTGATGAAATTCGTACAAATTGGGTTGAGTATTTTGATCCGAAAATTGGCCGCTGGGAGATTTTGTCATCTGTAAAGTTTCAAGGGAAGTCTTTGCCACTTTTTGATGTATTGAATCCCCCAGTTGCCTATGATTATTTTAGCAACCGTGAGGGTTATTTTAGGTATACCGTGACACCTTTAGAACCCTATGAGCTTGTGTTTTCATCTGTGAAGTCCCATTTCTCATCCTATGTTTATAATATACGTGACGGTTCTCTGGTGGAGATGGAGAGAGAAAAAGACTCCGTGAAATTAGTTCTCCCCTATGAGCCTCCTATTGTGCTCGGACGGACACGTTATTACATGGAGGACTTTGGTAACCTTGTTGGCTATCGGTTTGATAAATTTTGTTGGGTAAAAAACTCCCAGACCTATGTCTTTAGTGAATGGAAGTTCCCAAACGATATTCCGCAGGATTATTTTTGTATCGAGCTCCGTGCAGATGGCTCATCCATTGCTTCCCAGGGTGATCAGTTTTACGTTCTATTGATCTATCGTTTACATGATAGCTATTGTGAGATCAGGTGTTACCGTCTTGTTGTTTCGCATGACATAGAGACACCTGCAAACAATCCCTTTGAGCAGTTAGATGTCCACATCAAGCCAAGCATCAGTCGATTTATTACTTTCGGGGAGAACCTGCTAGATGGCTTGTTGCTGTAAGTATTGATACTTGTCTTTTTATTCAATTTGAATTTTTTTCTCGTTTTTTTTTATTGTTCACCCTTATTATGTTTTGTTTTCACAGTTAATTTCTTTCATGGTTTGTAGGTTTTCTATGCCTGTATCCCTACTACTCCATTGAGCTTACTTTTTGACTAATGTCAATTCTTTGCTAAGATTTTCCGTAGGCAACTCCTCGTCTTGTTTTGTGGGGAGTGTGGTTGTTATCTTTTGGTTGCTCATGTTCCTTTGAAAATTGCTTGATTTTAGACTACAACACCAGTCGGCTAGCGTAAATCTTTATATCACAATAAACTGGGCAACTTACTGTTTTACTTGTTTTTGTTAGAACTGATACTACCTTATGTTCTCTTAAGACGCTTACGTTTAATCTTAAGTTAACCAAAAAATTGGTTACTATACTTTGGCCAGTTGACAGAAGATGAATGGTGTTCTATGATAATCACCTTACCTTGCGTAGTTACGTGTATTCCTGGTCTTACGCAGAAGCTGAATTGTGTTCTATCATAGTCACCTAACTTATAATAGGAAGTCTGTATTTTCTGATTGATAGAACTATTCACTTGTTTTGCAAATTTTAGAATTGAATTTTAATTTACAATTCTACTTAAGATGTGATGATTGAGTTGCAAGTCGCATCCTATGTTTACTTAATTAAAAAGTTGGTGTATACACTACTATTTGCGCAGTTGTTAAGAGCATTAACAATGCTTTGATGTGTTCTTCTTGTTGCTTTATGTTTCTGAATAAGTTTCACTCTGATTTTTAAGTTTTGCTATATACTTGTAGACTAAAGTCTAGTTCACAGTACAATTTGACTGAAAAATTGATGTGTACCCTAAATTTTTCGTAGCAATTAAAAGCATCCAAAAGGGCTAAATTCAATTTCGCATACAAAATGTACCCTCCTCCGCACACATTTCCAGTCATTTCGGGAGAGGGAGTAACGTGATTTAAATGATGGCTTTTATGTCAAAAACGTTAATGATACAACCAAACCATCGGCGTATCCAAAACCTAATCTCCTCTAAAGGCTCTTTAGAATCTCAGATGAAAGTTTGATAAACAATTACGAGGAAACAAATGAGACCTTATTTGGTTGAGTGTTACCTCAGTTCTGCGCTTATGTAGTACCCTACTGAACTGAGCCTCGTTTTGGCTTTATGATGAATCTGGTATGGCTTTGGCTGCTGTTTCGCTATTGTCTAGCCTAATCTGCACTATTTTTGATTTTTTAATAACTCAGGAATTTCAATCTCAAGCATAAGGTTATTGGGGTGTTTGAAGGTGCTTTTTCAAAGATTGTGTCCCACTGTTGCTACAGGGTGAGGAGAATTGATTTCTGGAGTGATTAATCGAGACCGAATCTGCTCAGAATTGCTGGCTAGACAAAGCCTAGTGGTTTCTCAATACTAATGAAGGGTTTGATATGGATTTTAGATGGACTTTTCGGCAAAAATCCCTACCGCACGACGTGGATAATTAATTGTTTTGGGCTGAATTTTGAAGTGATTTTTACGGTTGTTAATGTGATGTAGGACAGGTTTAGAAAAATAGATTAAGATGAGGAAGAATCATGATTGAGAATCTATCAACGCGCGGAACCGGTAGAAGCACACATAAACATAAGTACATAAGACAAAGCTTTAGTCTCAATCGATAATTATTCAACTTTGAAAAATAATGAAGGATTATGATACTCATATGGAAAACCTAAAACTTGTAGAGTATGTAAAAACCTTAATTTAAAAAGGAAACAACTCGTATTTATATTCCGTGATGCCCCCCAAATCCCTGTACTTGCTAGAACGAATCTGGTGATCACTTTTACTTATTTTAACCTTAAGTTTTAGACATTCTATACTAATATATATCCAAGGTTCAGAGCATTAATAATAGGATTCTTCTTGGAACAGAAGAATCTTGCGAAATATTAGGCTCTTTATCCGTGGCAAGATTCCCTTTCTTACAGAACTCCCCATATTATTCAATATCCTAACTTAGGTACATGTCTTTATAGAGATACCTCTTCATATTGATATTTATTCTATACCTGAAGTTCACAATATTAATAACAAGCTTGTTCTTGGAACAGAGGAACCTTGCGATAAAGATTTCTCTTTGTCGGTGCTAAATCTCTGTGCTTACAGAACTCACAATGTTATTCAATATTCTCATTCAGATGTATAGTTCTGTATCAATATTGTATTAATGTTTCAAAATTCTAAATTCTGTGAAAGTAACTACACAACATTTGATGATAATAACATGATATTATTGATATAAGATTCGGTTACATGATTTGCTTGTTTGTATTACAAAAGTCATTATGACTACAACAAAATGACAAGCGATTATATAATACATGTAAACTAGTCTGCGCATTTCTTCTTTCTCTTCTTCTTAGAGCCAGAGCTCTCGGGTTTATCCTCTTTAGTTGCAAATGGGGATTTATTTGCAAGAGTGAGCAAAGTTGCTCAACAAGTCTAAACACATAGCATATAAGTGAACTCACACCGATAGAGAATTTAAAAGCTTTATAGCTCAATAAAAGATATAACAATTGTTTTAACATAGTAAAGTTGAGTGGTAATTAACCAAGAACTAATGTTCGTTCGTCTTTCGACTTAGAACCATATAATGGATATCTATAGGGGATCAACCTAACGACATCCTTTGTTATGCATAACATACACTACACTGAACTACTCATGAACAATGTTTAAATCAATGCAGCACACATCATATTTATCCCCTATGAATTAGGGGGTTCATCTCAGTTTACTTTACATGCAGAGGTTGCCCAAAAACAATTTGGTTTGACTAAATAGCTCATATAAAGAATTATAGCAATTCAGTACTTCACGAATAAACGTTCATTTCTTAAGTTATTCCAAAACTAGTAGCAATAACTTCATTCAAGAATTTATAACACGTTGCACAAAGTGCATAAATATCATATAAAACTGGCAATATAAATTTGGGTAAAAGACTTGCCTCGATGCGTATTTATAGTTAAACAATAAGCTTAACTTGTTTTGTAAATAGGGGTGTATGCCGAGCAGAGTAGCTCGGTACTCGACTCTAGATCGGATCGAAAATATTATCCAAAACTCGAATTTGAAATTGATTCGAGTCGAATCTGATCCATACTTGTTTTCTGTTTAATGATACACGAGTCGAATTCGAGTATACCAGTATTCGCTCAGATTAGGGTTCAAGTATTTCATTTTTTCTTGAACCATACTCGAATCTACTCGATGGATCATATTCGAATATTGGTCTGATCCATACTAACAAGCTAAATATGTTATATTTGTATTAATCTTTATAATTTATAAAGTGTAGTATTAAATTGTGTAAACCTGTACTTGAATAAATCAATAAATTGATTGTCAATTTGTATTACATTTTTTTTAATTTCTTTACATAAATAAAAATAAAAAACTTTATATATAAATATTAGTTCAATAATCAATTTAGTATGTAGTGGTTCAGTATTAAATGAAATAGTTCATATTCTAAATTCGATTTGAAGGCTCACGAGTAACTCGTTTTGTAAGCAGTGAAAGTAGGTCCGAGTAATTATCCGAGTCGAATCTGGTGCAAAATTAGAAATTTCTAATCGAATCTGAGTCGAATTCGAGCTCATTTTTTTCAAGCCAAGCCGAATCTGAGCATTAGGATGTTCGCTTAGATTCAACTCGTTTACACCCTTATTTGTAAATCCTACACAATTTTAAGTGTATACGGGTATTAGTTTATTGTCTAATTAAACTTTATAAGTCATATATATGACTATTTTCATAGGTGGTGTAAGCCCCAAAACAATTTGGTTCATAATTTCTTGTTTTAACTAAGTAAAACATGATCTCAAAAGCATTGCAAAGCTAAGCCATAATGTTTTACTACTCTATAACATCTAATAACAAAATCATAAATCTACTTATACATAAATCCATGATATTTACTCACGAATATTTGAAATAATTTAAACATGGTAACAACTAGTGTTTATGATCTTTTCTACTCTATACTTGTTTTGAGTTGAACATGATAACAACTAAGGATCATCATACATTTACTCTAAACATAAATTGAATTGAGCATGGTAACTACTATGATTATGCATATTTCTATACTATACATGAATCGAAAATAATAACTAAGATTCTACCTCTTAGCGTGCAAGATTTACGTTTCTTAAAGACGCAAGACTTTAGCTTTCCTTCTCTTAATTATCTCACTATAGTAATTACTCTTTGTTTTTGTGAATTGGTAAGGATTTAAGCTTGCAAAGCCTCCTATTTATAGGCTAGCAAGAGTTGGGGTAAAATAGTCTTTACACAATCTATGACATATTGCTTACATCATTGCTTCATCATCCTACATGACATCATTGCTTACATCCTCCTCTATTACTTAGTTTAACTAGGTTTTCTTTCCCTAGTTCGGTTACTCCAACTAGTTAGTTAGCCGTAATCGTTGATTTTGACTTTTTCGTATTTTTACCGTATAATTTTTGTATTATAATTGTATTATTCTTGTATTTTGCTCGCATAATATTTCGTATTATAATCGTATTATTGTCGTATTAGTGAATAGTGATTTCGTATTTAGGTTTTAACCCTTAGGTTTATCTATTTAATCAATTCTAGGTTTTAACAAGTGTTTAAGGTTGTATACATGAACCAAAACACAAAATCAAACACATAAGAAATCACATAATACAATTTTGAAGCATAATTCAATCTTTATTATTCATATAAAGTTGGATTACAAATTCTAAGAAGTTCGGAACATTACATATTCTACTACTATAATTAAACTTATATAATAATCTAACTAATATAATAAATAAAATTTACTAATTAAAATAAATATCTCTAAATAACAATATAAAATATTAAGTTTAATCTTCTTATCTTGCTCCGCATCATTCCACTAGTTTTATAATAATTACATAAGAAACCACAGTTAGAGAGTCTTCCATCAAAACATGTGCATCTTATGTTCAAGTTCCATAAGCACAATTTTTTTGGAACCACCACAACACTAAAGAATTTTGATGCAACTGCCATCTTTGAGAAAATCAACATGGTTCACCATCTCCAAACGCCTGTATGGCTATTAAAGTACCAGAGAAGGAAAAAATTCTCTCCATAGTCTCGTCTCCAATATCCATTAACGGGTGCCTACGCAGCCAAAAATAAACCAAATGGGGGAAAAAATAGAAGGAGGAGGGAGGAGGAGGAGGGAGGAGGGAGGGAGGGAGGGAGGGAGGGGGGGGGGGGGGGGTGGAAGAGAAAGTGGTTATCGTAGATTATCCCCTCCTTTGTCACTGGCCCACTCCGTTTTTCTCTCCATTCTTTAAGTTGGCAACATCAATTTCCCTTTGTCCGTTTGTATATTGCACTCATCGCTATTTGCTGCTTGTGTGACTAATTGGTAATCATGTTGGAGGAAGAGGTATTTGATAGACTTAAATATCTCTTGCAGAATTTCGGTTGTGACCCAAAATCTTCCTTTTCTTTATTTTAGTTCCGAGGCTTTCTAAATCTTTTGAAGTCCCTTAATTTTTGAAACTTGACTGTTTAGTCCCGCAATTTTCTATTTGACAAGTCAGTTCTTTCACTTTCAGTCTTCACAGTTTTTGCCTAGTTTTATTACTTTCTTTAAGTTTGGTCCCTGGTTAATATAAAAAGAGTCAACAAGTTCTTTTTAAAAATTGGAGTCAGTTAAAGAATTGTGCAGAAGAATATATGTGCTTATACACCTATATATTAGCAGCTACGGTGACATATAGTTGGGAGGACCACCTTAAAAGAATTGCGCAGTCCCTTGCAACACTTATAGCAAATCAGGCAAATATTCAAAATCTATCGCTGCGATTGCAACATGTAGTCCAAGGAAACAAACTCTAATTCTATTCTATTCTATGACTGTAATTAAACTTTTAGAATAATCTAACTGATATAATAAAATTAATTATTAATTACAAATTTACAATAGATGTATCACTAAATAAAGATAAACATAATATGTAATCAATCTCCTGATCCTTTCTTCTACTTATCAATCAAATGGGTCTGCTTTGGCTTGAAATGTATATTGTCAAATTTTAGAGGATTATGTGGCTGTTATGCATTTCAAATGAGAGAGGGGGAGAAGGGATTGGTTGGAGAGAGATTATTTATAATTTGACCTTGACTTGACCCTTTATTAAAGCTATGCACTTGCACATTTTTGTTGGTTATAAAATGTGATTGTTATGTTCTTTTTATATATCTTTTTAATATTTTGCACTTTTTTACACGTATTTTGGAGGGTGGTGCATTTCGTTTACGTAAACGAAATTTAGTGTGCTTTTAATTACTAACAAAGTTAAGGATGTAAAAATTGGTTTTTCATCTATACTGGTAAAACCATTTTGAGTTCCGGAATATATTGTTAGTGGTTGCATGGCCAGCTCACAAAAATTTCACCTCTTAATGAGTAAGATTAAAATAGTGGTTGTAATCTGCACCGAGTCTGTGACCTTTAACTGAAATTTGGGCATGCTTCTAATCGATACTAATTTTGCAGTGACAAATAGTTGCTTAAATGAAGATTGCAGAAGGGTGCCAATTGCAGAAGGGGGCAAATTGCAGTTATCAACGACTGTAAAGTCGGTGAGAGTCAGTATATCCCTCATACTGGAAGTGCTCAAGGCTGTTTTGTGAAGGATTTTGTTATTTATTTGCACGAGTGGAGTGTATTATGCTAAATATGCTTTTGTTGTATTGTCAACTACTAAGTCTACCAAGTCGCCTAACTGGAATTGGTACTGCAAAATTAAATTGCCGTCAAATCTACACCAGAGCTTGTAGCGACAGGCGGAAATTTTCTATCAATCCAAGTCATCCATTCAAATGATCAACGGTGGAAATATTGGTTGTTCAAATAGTATCCATGGCAATCGGTTGTCATGTATTGATACCTTATATATATGGTAATGATCCGGGATAAGGTTCAAAAATATCTTTGACATTTTTTTCAATGTCTACCGAGCATCCTATACTTTTTTTGGGTCCAAAAATACCCTTAACGTTACAATTTTTGGATCATTCGTGCTCCTGCCGTTAACAATTGTGCCAACTAGACAAACGGATGTTAAACCCTCTATAACGTGACTGACACATGTCAATATTTGCTGACATGGCAATATTTGTTGATATTTATTTTGTTTATTAATTATTTATTTTGTTTTAAAAAAAAATAAAATAAATAATTAATAAACAAAATTAATATTTATATTTATATCCACCACCACCATCTAATATCGGACATCAACACCACCACCAGTCCACCACATCCACCTCCACCACCACCACCACCACCGTCTAATATCACCACTATGCACCGCCGTCTCTCAAAATCACGTCATCAATAGATCCACCACCACGATGAGATCCAGCCGACCTACCACCACATACATACAGATCCACCCAATCTATCAATCAATACTAGATACTACATACAGATCCACCACATATACATACAGATCCACCCATTTCAGCAACCAACAAAAAAGAAATCATAAATACTCTCAATTTGAAAAGAAATCACAAAGGAGAGGGAGGTCAGCCGGTGAAGACCGAGGTCAGCGGCAAGGGCATAGTCCACGGCGCGGTCGGAGGAATCGAGGCAGAGGGAGTGAAGAAGGACGGCTGGGCTGCGCCGGCGCGGGCTGTCAGGGGCGGAGCTGCTACTATGTTCGGTGGCCATGGCTGCTGCTACTATGTTCATCTTCTTCATCTTAGAAAGAGAAAAAATAGATCTGATACTGCTACTATACCTTAGAGAGAGGAGAGAGGAGAGAGGAGAGAGGAAGGAGGTACCGCTGAATCTTCTCCCCCCAATCAAGGGTTCTGTAGGAACCAAAGCTTGGCTGAGATGCATTACCTTGCTAAACTCATTTGCCATGCCACTTACTTCCGAACCATCCTCTTGCAGAAGTAGTTCTTCACTGAAATAATAGAAAACGAGAGAGAGAGAGAAGTTACAGAAGTAGGACACGTTCAAGTGGCAAGATAATATGATTTTTAATTTTAGTATGTAAAAAATATATAATACTAATATTTAGTAAAATTACCAAAATGTCTTTAAATTTATTTATTTTTCACCCAGGCTGCACTTTCTTCCCGCGGCCTGGCTGCACCTTCTTCCCACGGCCAGTCAAATCGGGAAAGCAGGAAAGAGCTGCGGCCAAAGGAATTTGACGAACATAATACCTTAACTAATACATGCATACTCGGTATCACTATTAAGTTCAATTTTTTAAAACAATCTGATAACTATTCTTTTAGAGTATAGATACAAACCTTTTTCCTTTCGGTGACTCATGCTTGACGCAACTTTATGGCGTTAATATAATATAAAAATACATATCTTTTTGATAATTAGTATAATTATATTAATAAAATACATATCTTTTTGATAATTAATATAATTATATTAATTCAAATTGATTATATATTTTAAATATATTAAAATATAATTTATATCCTAATTTATAATTATATTAAAATACATTAAATTTTAACATTTATAAATTAGGATATAATGTTTTAAAATAAATTATGTTTTAATATATTAAAATAAATTATGTTTTATATTTTAATATATTAAAATAAATTATATTTTAATTTATAAACATAAAACATAAACATAAATTATATTTATATTTTAATTTATAAAATATAATTAATAATTATCATTGTAGTAAGGGTATTATTGAAAAGTTGCATAAATGGAAGTCATGGGTATTAAACTATTAGACATAGTCATTATTTGAAGAACACTAATATTTGTGATAGTAACACATTAAGCCAATAATAAAGAAGATGAATGATATAATGATTTTGAATAGTAAAGATTAAATGTAATCTTGAAATGTGAAAAATATGGATAAATTAATACGTGAGGTAATTAATATATGGTAGAATAAAGATATTTTTATGAATGGTAAAAATTATAAATAATAATAATGGATTTATTTTTTATAAATAATGATAATGGATTTATCTTTTATAAATAATTGAAATAATTATTTTATTTTTTGAATAATTAATGATAATGGATTTATCTTTTATAAATAAATTATAATGGAAATAATCATTTTATCTTTTGAATAAATAATAATAATGGATTTATCTTTTATAAATAAATGATAATGGAAATAATCATTTTATTTTTTAATAAATAATGATAATGGAAATAATCATTACTTTTAAAAATAATAATAATGGATTTATCTTTTATAAATAAATGATAATGGAAATAATCATTTTATCTTTTGAATAAATAATGATAATGGAAATAATCATTACTTTTAAAAATAATAATAATGAATTTATCTTTTATAAATAAATGATAATGGAAATAATCATTTTATCTTTTGAATAAATAATGATAATGGAAATAATCATTACTTTTAAAAATAATAATAATAGATGAAAATAGGTAATCATTATGTTTAAAGATAATGATAATGGGTGAATAGTATATTTACTAAATGTGGTGAATTTTGGCTATAAATAGGAAGACTTAGCATAAGGAAAATTCATAACTTCATTACTTGCATTTCATTTTTCTCTCTAAAAATTTCTTAGTATAAATTCTCTCTAAGTGAGCTAGGCTATCTTTAGTATTTGGGAAGATCGGTAGGAATACATGTATTGTTCAAGTTGATAAACTTCATAGAAAGCAATATCCTGTCACTTGCTAATTGAGGTAAGGGGTATCACTCTTTTCATACTCGTAAGGAGTGTCATTTCCTTTCATACTCGTTGTTAACGCCAAGATTTTTCCACGCGCCTCAATCACTCAAAAGCGCGTCCAATCCTGCACAGTAACACGTCAATACCAGAAGCTTGACGGCTTGGACCGTCGGGGGATAACTCCGGCGTGAGAGTCAGTACAGGCAGATACAATGATAACAATGGAGGTTATTAGCTCTAGTATTTTGATAAGAAAAGTATCAGTTACCTCTGTTATGTTCTCCTCTGCTATCATATACTACTCCTCTTTGTCTTGCATGCTGCTGACCCACTCCCACGTCAGCCATATGCACGTAAACCATCGGACAATCCCATCATAGCTCACCGCCGACTAGGCCATGTCAACTCCTCATTAATGCATTGCAGGATAACAGTCAAAGTTCATCCATGTAATGATTATTGGTCAAAACCTAGCCAAAGATATTATTCAGCCTATGGGTCAGCCTAATGAACCGGCCCAATACTTTCAAGACCCAAGCCCATCATGTCTAAAGTATTATGGTCCAACATTGCCCTCCAATCTTTTATTAAACAGAATGTTTAATGAAAGAATATAGATGGCCCAAATAATAAAATCTCCTGAGGCCCAACTGGTAGGAAGTTCAAATAACAAGGTACTCAGAAACCGGAGGCCCAATCTGGAAGCCCACTCTGGTTAATACCCTTTCAAATTCGCCATCATTGCCAGAATTAAATATGTCGCCTTCGTGTTGCGTGAACACTCGAAAAGACAGCTACTATAAAAGCCTTCTTTCTCTTTCTTTGAAAGCTTTACCAGCTTATTTGAAATTCTCAGATTTCTTCAGCCTCTCTCTTCTTCCCGATCTCTTTCTCTCTGCAAATCTGTTATCAATGGCGTCCCAAGCCTCCAACAAGGAAGTTACTCCCCTTGTCACCACAATCGCTATTATTCCATCAGTTCAATCCACAACTGAAACAGTTCCGGGATCAAACCCCAAACCCACAGCTACCCCAATCAAAAAATCTGCTCCTATGAAGCCTACCCCAAACCCTACTGAGTTCTTCAAGAACGAAGAACAATTTCTTCTTGCTAATACCCCTTCCACCCTCTCTGAAGAAGAGGTCCGTATCATCAGAGACCAATATCAAATTCTAGAAACCCATCACCTAAGGGCGCCTTCCTCTTCAGAGAGAATGTACCAACGCCCCGATGGCTGGACGGCTATTCCCCTCACTTTGCTCGAGAAGGGAGTTCACTTCCCTTTGCATGCCTTCATCATCACCCTCCTGGGATTTATTGGTATCAGATTTGCCCAACTGGTACCCAACTCCTACATCCACATTCTGGCCTTCATCACCTTCTTCCACGAGGTAGGCATCGAACCTACCCTGGACTTCTTCTTCTCCATCTACTATGTTGGCAAGTCCCAAGAGAAGGGATTCAAAGCCCTAAACAAACAGTCCTCGAAGCCGGACGAGAACTTTGAAAGACGCTCCCTGATCAGCACTCCTTCAAGCAACAAAGGATGGCATCAGGAGTGGTTCTTCATCAAAGGACATGAAATAGCCTCTCTCCCGAACTGGACCACTGCTAACAAGCTGTCTGTAGATGTTGGGGACATCTCCGAAGAGCGTATAAAAGAGATGATAGAACTTCTGGAGAATTTTCTGAAGAAAGAATGGAGCTTCGGAATCCTGACTAAGCAAGCGTGGTTGTACGACCACAAATGGAAGTCCCGAAGAGATCTTGAAGCATTCATTTTTTCCAAACCATCTGAGGCTACTGCCGAAGCTCAAACCGCTGAAACTTCATCTTCGGGAATCCAAATGGTTGAGGCACAAACTGCGGAACCCCCTCTGGCCGAAGAGCCTAGCCAACCCCGCCTAAAGAAGCGAGCCAGCCGAAAAGCCAAACCTATCCATCCACAAGCATTTGGCGCAAGCCTGCTTGATAAGCCTCTGGACGAACGAACTCGAGCTCTTCGTACCAAAAAGAGGAAAATCAAAATAACCCCACTTTCTGCCGAAGCACTTCGAATACCCTCCACTGAAGCCTTTCAACCACCAGTCATCCCAGTGGAGATCCAAGTTTCTGAGGAATAACTTGAAGAACAACTCGAGCCTTCTTCACCCCTTTCTCGCAAAAGAAAACAACCTTCTGATGATCAACCACCACCACCTCCTGAACCTATCATTGCTAAACCACCAGAAAGACCATCTTCTTCCCAAGCAAGGTCTGAAGCTGTGGTATCTCCCACTCTATGGCCTGATCTTCACGAAGAATTCCCCTTCCAACTCTAAAATTCATTTGTGTGTGACACAGACAACCACCGCTTCGGTAACAGTTCCGTTGTGGATTTACTTGATGAAGGATTGATGTACCAAGCCAAGGTAAATCGTCTATAATTTGTTTCCTTGAGATTATTTATATTCAGCCGATACTAACTGATCCACTCTAAACATATGTAGGCAAACGGTATCTTCAGGCATCTTCGTCCCAAATATAAAGAATTTAAAGCCGAAGAAGATGCCGCTAGGAAAGAGAATGCCATATTCAAGTCTGCCTTGGCGAAGGAAAGAAGCAATCTTGACATTGCCCTCTTCAACAATGAGTGTATCCGAAAGGAGCTCACTCAAGTAAAGGATAAGTTAGAGACCACTGAAGCCGTTCATTGAACAACAGTTAACATGAATGTTGACTTAGTTTAGAGGAACACAATTTTGTAAAAGAAGAATGAAGATCTGGCAAAATCCAACCAGAGTCTGGTGATACAAATCAACGAAGTTCAAGTCAGGGAGGATCGACACTTGAAGAAGCGTCGCAAGGTTGAAGAGGAGCTTCGAGAACTTGGGGCCCTAAGGGACTTAGGTCCGCCCCTAACTGACGATCTTCGTAAAGAAGTCGAGGAAAATTACTAGGAAATCCGCCGAGCTGAACAATGAGATTGTTCAAATGTATTCTGAAGGGTACGAGGTCTGCCGAAGCAAAGACAAAGCCAAACTTGTATCGGCCAAGGTAGACCCGGTTCTCCTCGACTCTTCAGACAGCGAAGAAAATAAGGAATCCTGAAGATGTCATTACTTTCCTGTAGCCTTTGAACTCTTTGTAAAGACCCATATCTTTTTGTAAATAGTTAATATGAATCATTATCAACTTTATCCTTATTACTTCCTTGTGATCATTTCTTGTCAATAATTCACCATTAATCAACTTTACTAATGCATAAACTCTTTCTTCAACTTATCTTAAACTGTTAACCAATAGTTTAAGCAAGTTAATCAACAGATAATGTTAAATAATAACATAATCTGAACTCAACACTTAACTAAAATCATGTAATAAAGTAATGTAATACTTATTTGTTACCGAAGTGTGAGATAGATCTGCATTTGCCTAATCAACCAATTCGCCCCCTTTAAAACGAATGGTTCCCGAACCTCCGAACGCCGAAATAATTTTGTTGACCAACGCAGGGTCGAACAAACTCCGTAATCAACCGATTCACGCTTTTAAGGCGAATGGTTCTCGAACCTCGAAAATTTGAAATAATTTTTTTTGACCAACGTAGGTAGAACAAACTCCGTAATCAACTGATTCGCCTCCTTTAAGACGAATGGTTCCCGAACCTCCGAACGCCGAAATAATTTTGTTGACCAACGCAGGGCCGAACAAACTCCGTAGTCAACCGATTCACCGCCTTTAAGATGAATGGTTCCCGAACCTCCGAACACCGAAATAATTTTGTTGACCAACGCAGGGCCGAACAAACTCCGTAATCAACCAATTCGCCTCCTTTAAGAAGAATGGTTCCTGAACCTCCGAACACCGAAATAATTTTGTTGACCAACGCAGGGCCGAACAAACTCCGTAATCAACCGATCCGCCGCCTTTAAGACGAATGGTTCCAGTCGAACCTCCGAACGCCGAAAGAACTTTGTTGACCAAAACATCATTGGAGAAAAAGCTTCTTTTATTGATGATAATTCAAATAATTACAGACTCCGTCAGACTGACATTATCTCTATTGAAAATACTTTTGAAGCCTACCAGCATGCCAAGTATTCTTGATTTCTGATCCATATAAAGTTCTCAGCCGATAAGTCCCTGGCTTCGGCACTTCGATAACTTCATAAGGACCTTCCAAATTTGGCATCAGCTTTCCCAAACACTGAGGCATAGAAGCTTCGACTTCTCTGAGGACAAAATCTCCTACTTCAAACCTCCGAAGCTTTACCCCGTTGTTATAGTGTTTAGCTACACGTCGTTGATACACTGCCAATTTTATCAAAGCTGCCTCTCTGACTTCTTCCAATAAATCCATGTTGACCTTCAGTCCTTCGTCGTTGTAAATTTCTCTAAACTAACTGACCCGGAGACTTGTTGATCCAATCTCCACAGGGACTAAGGCGTCTATGCCATAAGCCAACCTGAAAGGTGAATCTCCCATTGTAGTCCTCGTAGTAGGATAAACCCACTGTACGCTGAGCAGCTCCTCTGGCCATCTTCCCTTTGCCTCATCCAATCTTCGCTTGATCCCATTCAAAAGTATTCTGTTAGTCACTTTAACCTGCCTATTAGATTGTGGATGAGCTACTGAAGTCCTTCTATGTTGGACCCCCAATTCTTTCAGAAACGCTTCAAACTTTGATCCCACGAAATGGCGTCCATTATTAGAAATCACCACCATCGGGATGCCAAAACGAAATACCACAGACTCCTTCAGAAACTTTAAACATTCATGTTCGATTATCAACCTGAGTGGCTTTGTCTCGACCTACTTGGTCATATAATCAATTGCTACTATAACAAAACTGACCTGACCTTTAGCTTTCGGCAACGGACCCAGTATATCTACCCCCAGAAAGCAAAAGGTATAGGAGATAAAACCGAGTATAGCTCTTCTGGTGGCTGATGTGGGATCGGACTATTCAGTTGACACTTCTGACACTTCTTCACATACTCCGCAACCTCCTTAAAAATGGTAGGCCAATAATAGCCCTGCCGAAGTACTTTGTAAGCTAACGACTTTGCTACCTTATGATCTCCACAGATACCTTCGTGAACTTCGCGAAGAGCATATTCAGCCTTAGACGAAACCAGACACTTCAACAATGGAGATGAGTAAGCCCTTCGAAAGAGATCCCCATCAATAAGCACCAAATTAGCACTCTTATACTTTACTTTCTTAGCCAACATCTGATCCGAAGGAAGTACGCCATTTACAAAATACTCCAGATATGGAGTCATCCAGCAACTCGAACGCTCAACGCACATTACTGATTCATGCTGGATACTAGGTTGTTGTAGAGTTTCCAAGTATACCGATCCATCAAAAGTACTTGCATCCGTTGTAGCCAGCTTTGATAATGCATCAGCAGTGGAATTATCATTGCGATCAATTCCTTGAAACTCATAAGAAAGGAAGTACTGGAGTCGATCCTTTAACTCGGCTAGATACTTGATCATCCTTGATCTTCGAGCTTCATATTCCCCTGAAATCTGCTTGACAACTAACTGAGAGTCACTGTAAATGATCAATCTTTGAACTTTGAGGCTCTTCGCCAGTCGTAATCCTCGCTACTTACCGCTTTCATACTACCGCTTCGTTGTTCGTTGCTCGAACCGAACCTAATTACTTCACGACTTTGAATCCTCAGGACTTGATAAGATAATTCTTTGCTCACCGATACCAAGTAGAAGATCCATACGCAAATAAGCGTCCACGAACTTTTGCTTCAATGAAGTACTACAACCGCTTTGTCGGACCCTTGACCTCCACAAGCTATTATCGACCTCGAAAATGAACACTCAACCACAAAATCAGCCAAAGCCTACGCTTTAACAGCCGTTCGGGGATGATACTCTATGAAGAATTGAGACAACTCCATCGTCCAAGCCGCAAGTCTCCCCGAAACCTCAGGTTTTCCCAAAACCTTTTTCAAGGGCTGATCTATGTAAACTATTAACAACCGACCTTGAAAATACTTCCTAAGCTTTCGACTAGCTATGATCAAAGCAAAGGTAAACTTTTCAATGTTCGGGTACCTTGTTTCAGCATCCTTAAGGACATGGCTCACATAGTAAATCGGGTGTTGCTTACCCCCAACTTCACGCACCAATACTGCTCCTACTGTCGATGAACTAGCTGCTAAATACAAGTACAATGGCTCAGCAGGAGCGGGCTTCACCAACAAAGGCACTGAAGACAGATACGTCTTTATTCCCTGGAAGGCGTCTTCACATTCCGAAGTCCATTGGAACGTCTTTGCATTCTTGACCCCTTTCAACGATCAAAGAACGACAAACATCTCTCCGTGACTTAGACATGAACCTCCTCAAAGTCGCAATTCTTCCCGTTAGGCGTTGAACGTCTTTAAAAGATTGAGGAGTCTTCATGTTCAGAATAGCCTGGATCTTCTCTGGATTTGCTTCGATACCCCGTTTGCTAACCAGATAACCCAAGAACTTGCCTGCACCAAAACCGAAGGTACATTTAGTAGGATTCAGTTTCAGGTTGTAATGACGAACGGTCTGGAAGCACTCATCTAAATCATCTAAATGCCCTTGCACCAACATGCTCTTTACAATCATATCATCAACGTAGACCTCCTTATTTCGTTCCAACTGTTTCGCAAAGGTGAAGTTCATCATCCTTTGATATGTGGCCCCAACGTTTATTAAGCCAAATGTCATCTTCTTATAGGCATATACCGACTGATGCGTAACTAACGCCGTCTTCGGTATATCCTTTTTACACATAGAAATTTGGTGATACCTAGAGAATGCATCCATGAATCTCAGCAAGGCATATCCCAAAGTTGCATCCATGAGCTAATCAATGTGAGGCAAGGGATAAAAATCCTTCGGGCAAGCTTTATTTAAATCCGTGTAATCAATGCAGACTCGCCATTTCCCATTTTGCTTCTATACCAGGACCATATTTGCCATCCACTCCGGACAATCAATTTTGACTATAAAATCAGCAGCCAAAAGTTTGGCTATTTCTTTATCAATAATCCTTTGACGCTCTGGTGCAAATATCTGCCTCTTCTGCCGAACTGGTTTCTTTGTTGGATCCACATAAAGTCGATGCTCTGCAACTTTTCTACTCACCCCAGGCATATCACTAGATACCCAAGCGAAGATGTCAGCATAGCAACGTAATAATTCTACTAGGTTTGTCCGGAGAGGTTCTGGCAGACCCGAACCTATCTTCATCGTCTTGTCCCTCCTTCCTAGAATTAGCTCGATCTCTTTAGTTTCCCCGGTAAGATGACTAATTGACTCTGAATCGCTTTTCGATAAAGGGCTCAATCTCAATAGCGAGTCATTTTTGCTTACTAACCCCTAATCCGAAGCAATCACAAAGATTCCGACAAGATCTTTGAGCTAAATCAAGATCCCTGACCACTTCACCAACTCCATAAGACGCGTCTGAATTTGATTTTAAAATGGGGAATTGACGTCACGGCTTGAAAAAAGCGATCAAGGTGGGCCTCCCTAAAATGGCGCCAGAAAGTAGAATCTACATGCACAACATAAAATTTACATACTATTTCTACT
The DNA here is from genome assembly GCA_020205605.1 of Panax ginseng. Taxonomy (NCBI): domain Eukaryota; kingdom Viridiplantae; phylum Streptophyta; class Magnoliopsida; order Apiales; family Araliaceae; genus Panax; species Panax ginseng. Next base: position 125,680,389 of record CM035135.1, on the reverse strand, counting down.
GTTGTGGGGTTGTATCAAGAAGATGTTGATGACTCAATGGTCCCCGCCACTTTGACCGGATCGTTGTTGAAGCCATATAAAGGAGCTTCCTGCTCGACCTCCATCTTTTGCTCATCCAAATGCATCCTCTGATAAGTATATGCGTATAGAATATCAACAGAAGATCCATTGTCTATCATCATCCTCTTCATATCAACCGAACCCACTTGTGCAGTGATCACCAGTGCCCCTTCATGAGGTTCGATGGGTTCAGAAGGGTAATCCTCATCGCTAAAAGAAATTATCGTACCTGGATAAGGTCTTTCAGTCTTCGAGAGCGTACCCGCCACTGACATGACCGAATCCAGATATCCTCGACGCTTCTTTCCTATAACTTTGCCAGAAGTACCCCCAGTAATTACATCAACCACATGCCTTGCTGGTTGACTAGGAGCTGGTAACGCAGGTGGAATTGGTTGAATAGCCTGAACAGACGCTTTATCCCTCTGCTGCTCTCGTTGAGGCTCTCTTCCAGCTGCGTACTAAACTAACGTACCACTCTGGACCTTTCTTTCAATGAACTCCTTTAAACTGTGACATTCATTGGTTGCATACCCAGACGTCTGATGATAATCACAATACTTACCAGAATTGCCAGATCCGGGTCTAAGATTGTCCCGAGGCGGTTCGAAATATGGCTGATCTTTGATCTGGTCCAAAATGATGGCCCGATCCGTGTTCAACTGAGTATAGACCTTGTTCACCTTCAGTGCAGAGCAGTGGACGACTCTCACCCCGACGTCGATTCTTTTTATATCTCTTAGAACCCCCCTAAGAACGATCATTATTCTCACCGTTCTTCTTCTGGCCACCTTCAACTTTATCTTTGTCTGCCTCCTTCAGCCGGTCCAAAGTGGTACGTCTCAGGTTAATCATAGCTTCTTCCACCACGATATAACCCTCTGCTTCATCAAACGCTTCGGCTAAGCTCTTCGGGTGGTGGAACATCATCTTCTTCACCAGCTTTTCTGACTTAACCAGGTCCAAACCATTCTGAAACAGTCCAACAACCTGAAGATCATTGAGATCAGACACTTGGCCAACGGCTCCTCTCAAATGCTTTACATACTGGCCCAAAGACTCATTGGAATACTGTCGAACCTGAGCTAACGAACCCGTAGGTTTTCCTCTACTCTTATTGCTTCCAAAACGAGCATGTAATTTACCATATAAATCCGTCCAAGTAGAGATTGAATCTGAAGGCAGAGTTCCCATCCACTGCCTGGCATCCTTCCTGAGAGTTGTCACAAACGTCTGACACTTAGCCGCATCGGTGAAATCATAATAATCTATTAGCCTATCAAATGCTTGGCTATAGTCATAGGGATCACCTGAACCATCGTAACTTTCAATATGAGGAAGCTTTTTGGTAGGGTCAGCTTTCTCCTTAAGAATTTTCGAAGAAAAAGGAGAAGCCTTTTTCCCCGAAGTATCTTTTACTTGTTGAACTTCTAAGTCGCTCTCAAGCTCCTCAATTCTTTAACCAAAAACTCTACTCTTCCTTGGGTTGTGAGGAGACTTCTTTCTCCGGAGAATCCTTTCTCCTTTGAGTCGACAGGCCCTTATCCTCTGAACCTGCAGCTTTAGAAGGATTTCCCCGATGACGAATATCCGCAGGGCAGTGTATCCTCGTCGGATTCTCAAGGGTACAACTTCTAGACTTACTTCGGAGAGGAGCTTTGCCACTATGGTGAGAATACCCAAGGCTGAATACCTTCTTTGTATTCTCGTGTGTGTGTCCTGGACTCTTCTTCGTCTGCTTCAACCATGATCAAAGAACCGATAGGGTGGAGTGCCTCTTGGTTCCTCGGGAGTATGGTTTCTTGACCTTCTTTGATCCAGTGGTCGGCCTTGAGATACACGACCAGAGTGTACAAGTTCCTTCCCTCTTTCCAATAGCCTCTCTGTGAACTCGCTTATGTTTCTTCTTGATCGAAAGCAGAATCGACGTTTTCGTCCTTCATCTCCGCTATATGGAGCATCTGTTTGGCAATTTCTTCTCTCTATTTCAAAAGGACCTCTAAAGCTTTATCCGCTTCTTCTGCCATCTTGGCCAACTTGGAGACCCTATCGGTCTGACCATCTCGGTATGAGGTTCTAGGCAGTGTGCCTTCTACTAGTTTCCGACCATGGTCGTCTTTTGTCGCTGAAAGAAAACCAATCTTCTCTTCGCTTCGTCATATACTCTTGTATGAGATCCTTCTGAAACATCCTTGGAAGCAGTACCATCATGAGCACTCTTTGAAGGACCCAACCGATCCTTGACAAATATTCTCTGAGCTGATGAACTTGTGGCCATCGGCTGCCCTTCCACCATAGCAGTCCTACTTTTTTCCATAACTTTCGACGTAAGACGGTCGATTTTTGTGATTGAAATTTAAGAACACTAGAAATCACTCCTTCTAGCGCCAATGTTAACGCCAAGATCTTTCCACGCACCTTAATCACTCAAAAGCGCCTAATCCGCAAGACGATAAACACGTCAATACGTAAGCTTGGCTTGATGGCCGCGTCGGGCATAGCTTCCGGCGTGAGTCGTCTGACATGAGATACAAGGATAACAATGGAGGTTATTAGCTCTAGTGTTTTGATAAGAAAAGTATCAGTTACCTCTGTTATGTTCTCCTCTGCTATCATATACTACTCATCTTTGTCTTGCATGTTGTCGACCCACTCCCACGTCAGCCATATGCACGCAAACCACCGGACAATCCCATCACAGCTCACCGCCGACTAGGCCATGTCAATTCCTCATTAATGCATTGCAGGATAACAGTCAAAGTTCATCCATGTAATGATTATCGGTCAAAGCCTAGCCAAAGATATTATTCAACCTATGGGTCAGCCTAATGAACCGACCCAATACTTTCAAGACCCAAGCCCATAATGTCTAAAGTATTATGGCCCAACACTCGTAAAATATCATTTTTCTTTCATACTCATAAGGGGTTATCATTCTTTGATACTCATAAGTGATATCATTTTCTTTCATACTCCATATTACGATGAGAAAGTATTATTCGTTTTACAGCATTATAAATTAAATTGCAAATCTCTAATGCTTATCCTTGATCTTATTGTTTCTATTTATCCTATATATCATTTTTATAATCATTGTGGTGAAAGTTCTATTTGGCCTGGGTGCAAAGACAGTATGATTGTTTTGGGTCTTTAGCCTTGGAGGCAATGATACGTGATAAAAGTTCTCTTTGGCCATGGGTGCAAAGAGGAACTGTTGATTGATGTGTTATAATTAACTATCTTTGGTTTTGGTGCAAAGATGAATTGATCAACATGATTATAAGTATTGCTTCTATAATTCTTGAAATGATTAGAAATTCCTTTGAGGTTTGCGCTTCATCTAATATCATTTCACTTAAACTTTTATTTCTCTGAATCTTCTTATTAAAGTAAAAACGATATAGATGTTGAATATATTTGGTTTACTTGCAAAGATAATTTGATCTGTTGAATATCTTTGGTGGAGGGTGTAAAGACGATATAAATGTTGAATATCTTTGGCTTACATGCAAAGATGATTCGATCGGCATAATTATGATCAGGAACTGTTGATTTGTGTTACAGATGACGAAAGCTAGATCTGGATATTATACTCTCCTAATTGATTGTTAATTCCGCTGCAAATGTTGATTTAAAACGTGTTGTCTATTATATTCTATCAGATTTTTCACTGTTGAAGGCTAAAGATGATTTATTCTTCATTATCTTAGTCATGGTATTTCTTACTGGGCTATTTGAGCTCACTCTTTTGCTTCACAAATCCTTTCAGGAAATAAGAGTATAGCCGAGTCTAGCAGGGAGAACATGGGAATGGCGTGATGGTTCGAGTTAGTAACTATAATGATTCAAGTTAGTGGTTGTCCTCATCAAGTTATCAAAATAGTGTGTCAATAATTGTACTGGGAACTTAAAGCGTGTATGTCGTATGTTATACGATATTTTATTAATCGATTTTAGTGAACCAAACACATTTGAAGTGTTATTTATTTTAAGTGTGAATACTGTCGTTGTATCAATAGTTGTAAATAGAAAAATTTGTGTTTGTTTGTGGTGTTGTTTCTGGCGACCCAAGTTTCGGGTGCAGTTTGGAAGACCCCGGGATTTGGGGGCGTCACATTATCCCCTGCCTTCATATCTGCCTTAAGGCGTGACCCTTTAGCAAACAACTAGGAATTAATTTATTGGGATTGTATGTAACGGTAATAATATTCCTAAGCTTTATAAAAAAAGGCGATCTAAGTCAAGGTAAAAGACATGAACTTCACTGCACTAAAAATTAAAGAAGCAAAGATGTAGTATTGTTTACTTTGTGAGTAAGAAGAATATTCAAGCTGTTGTGAATTAAAAAGTTTATGATAAAATCTCAACTTGTTTGGTACGATTTAACTGGTAATATCTTTACTGTTACTTTGATAATTGCATTCATAAGTTGAGCCTTGCATTGAGAATTGATTAATTGCTTTGATCATAGTAAATGTTTATTTGTAATTTTGTTATTTTTAGATAGACTAATTCTTAGTCTAGAGAGTTCTAATCCGATTTGGATTAGAGTGAATTTACAAATAGGTTCAAGGAAGCATGAGTGTTTAGGTGTGCATAGGTGCACATAGAGCAAAAGTGCTCAAGTAGTTTAAGTTTTTGATAAACTTGTTTTGTAAAACTGTTGAATTGTAGTTCAAGTGAATTAATAAAGAGTCTCCAATACTAGTTTGTATTGGACGTGGATTAGGCCACTAGAATAGAGGATAGGGGTCGAACCACGTAAAAATTCTCGGTGTTCTCGTGATTGATTGCATTCATTTTATTTGATCACCTAGAACTTTAAATTTGAATTAAAAATATGATTTATATATTAATTAACTCAACTAAAATAATAATCAGTTTAAGTCATAAATACTTATAAACAAACTGCTCCTTGAATAATCTGTTGAGTTTGTCAATTCAGCAAATTGAATTCGTGATATAGCATACTGCATTGTTAATCCAGCAAGCTGAATTATTAAATACAACATCCTGCATTTCCAGAAAGGAAGTTTCTAAATCTAAATAAAAATTTGATATCGTTTGCTCCTACACTTATTCAACCCCCCATGATAGACTCTACAACATGCTTATATGAGGTGGTAGTCGCCCGAATCGTTTCCAACAAGTTATGAAGGTGGAACGCTCACAACACCTTAATCCCTAATCTTAGTATAATTACTCTGTGCTAGGAAACTTGCGTTGAATGGAACACCAACGACATCTTGACCTAATGTCTATAAAGAGACAAGAACAAAAAGTACAATCGATGTTTGATGTATGGTAGATGAAGCCAACACACAACTATGAATTGTTGTATGAGAAGTCGATAAATGAACATTCATAGACAAACCATGAAATATTCGAGAGTTCTCAAAGAACCCAAGAAGAAGAGAATAATCTCACAATTTTATTAATAATCTGAAAACTAACTATTACATCAGCTATGTATTTTATTTATACTAATAGAATAAACCCCTAATTCCTATAAGAAATAGAATTACTAATTAACAAGCTATTTGGAATCAAATCTATCTAACAAACATCCTAATTACATTAGAATTGGAAAAGATCTGATAAAATCTTTAAAAATATGGAAGTAATTTGTTGAAAACGCGTAAAAACGTGTCCTCAATTTTTTGTGCACTACAAGGCGGCAAAGACCGTATTTTGAAATGGTAATGACATGGCAGCGTTCTTACTACTCTAGGGATCTTCTGCGTTCTTGTTACAAAAAGAATAGCGGTCTTGGGATTGTAGGCCATTTCAGCGTGGCAACGTATTTGGTAGTCGAGTTTATTCTGCGTCTTTGGTAGCGACAATACCGCTAGAAAACTTATTTGGCGGTGGCGGCTTGGGTTGTCCAGACTTGTTTTCTTGTTGTTTTTAAATCTCAAATGTGATTCTTCCTCGTTTAAAGTGCATTGCAACTTCATGATGTCGTGTGATAATTTGCAACCTCCTTGTCTTGCTTGGACATCCACAATGTCGCGTGAACGCTTAATCCATCCTCGAATAGAATCATATCTTTGTTGAGGTTTAAACGCATACAAATGAACACAGCTTGATGACTTGACTTGCATTGATTTGGTCTCACTATATAGATTGTATCTAGCAATCCCAAATCATATGATTGTTCCTCTCCCGCGGTTCACTTGAACTGAGCTCCAAAATAAATGTCTTTGGATAGATGTTGGCCCAATTACTTGAAATCATCTGTTGAACCTCTTGAACTCGAGTTAAGTTATCGTCGTTCGATGCGAGCCTGGTCAGGATCTCATCATTCCCCTCATCTTGAAAAAGATTTGTCCTCAAATCGACATCCCTTCATCTTGAAAAGGATTCCACAAATCTGATCCTACATACAAACAAACTAAGTTAGTAGCATCAAATGAATCATAAACATAAGTCTCACCTATCACAAGCAATATATAAACACTATTTGCAATGCAAGTAAGAATATAAGAAGAATCAACAAAAACTTCAACTCCCGTAAAGATCACAGTACGAACAAGAACTTCTCGTAAATGTTTCCTTCCAAGCGATGCTTGAAGTGGCGTAGCACCCTGCAAGATACTCGTAACAAAACCTGGAAACTTAAACTTTTGACCTCCGTTACTCAAGAATCTGTCCACACCAACACTATGCTCTCCCACGCGTAAACCAAATACTTCCAAAATATTAACCATAACTAAACAAACTAAATTAACTATAGCTAAAATGCAAACAAATTTACTACCTAACAAAATAAATGCATATGTAGTAAAACAAATGCAAATAAAACTATGAAAAGTCTCATATCCTCCCGGATCAAATATCAAGACATAGAACTGCGTATGTAGCAAAAACTCCCATTTACTTAATTCCGGATCAAATAGGAATCTTATGATCTCGATCATTCACAAACATAACCACTTCATCGATCACGGGTGAATGTCAACTTTTGAAACTCATCGCGTCACATAAACTCATACACTTGAATTCCTGAATTAAACACAAAACTAAACGAATCAACAAGTCCCTTTTGTCTAATCACTAAGAAATCAAATAATTCAAATTTATATGCATAGTCCACTAGAATAAAATTCAAAACACTTCCCTGTGGTCTCTCTATATAGTTATTTAGTAAGGAAGCAAGGTGTCAGATTTGTTAACACTCCGAAAAGATAGAACTTCACTTCACTCTACGAATGGAAAATAAACACAGTATAGGAGCAGTAAGGGTCAAATCCACAGGGAGAGTTATTGCTCTTATCTACTCTACGAAATAATAATTACAAAGGGGGTTTTGGAATTCTGATTATAATTAATTAAAATAACTCTGAACTAATAATAAAAACCAATAAAGTGAAACTTCAGTATTAATAATAGAAATCAATAAACTGAAACTTCAATTCTTCAGTTCAATATCACCTTTACAATAATGGAACAATCAATTATAACAATATTTATCCTTCAATGAAACTAATAACCCTAAGTAACAATAAGTTTTGTTACTCAAAATTCCCATTAATCCTCACTAATGAAACAAGCTCTCTATTAGATTCTAACCATTATACAACCCAGAACAAGCTCTCTAAATTTAATATAATCGCAACATTAAAAACTAGGGAATTAGATTATTCCAAACAGCAATCACACAAGCTCAGACTGTTTAACTTGTCTTCTGATAACCACAACAATACACAAAAGGCTCCAACTCAATCACATATTACTATTCACTACAAGTAATTAGGAATAATATCAATTACACGTAATATCATCCATGAATCTAGCAGATGATAATAATCTGATGAACCTAACTGACCATTATTAAATCAATCAAATTAGTTATCATTAAAACAGATTATCAAAAATGAATCTCATATACGAAGGAATAAATAATGTTATTAACAGATTTAATATATATTTATACGGATTTAATAAGTCAAATACGGTCAAACCGTATGTTTGACCGTCTTCCATCCAAAAAATTCGTCGAATTACTAATTAAGATCCATCACGCATACTTAAATATACTTTTGGGTCTATATTGAGAGGATTTTTATTTTGGAAACCCAATTGTAATACACGGGTGGAACTTGGAGATCCTAAAGTGCAATTAACTCTTCTAATCATGAGAACAATGTTCTCAAACCCGGACCGGTCATCGAACCGAAAAGGGTGCTGGGTGGATGGGTCATTGGTCCAACCAATGGTTGGACCGTTATTTAACCGGTGACGTCATTTATATATAAAATATATATTATTAGTAATTAATAAAATTTTAAAAAATCTCGTTTTTTATGAACTAAAACATAATAAAGATGAGTTACAATATTAATAAAAGTGATTAATTTTAATATTAAATTTTTTTTGGTAAGAAAAAATAAAATTAAAAATTGGGTCAACTGGGTCAATTAACCGGGTTTACCGGTTGGACCACCGGTTGAACCGATGGTCAACGGGTCAAATCGGATTTTGACCAAAACCGATTTTCTTGGCCAAACCGGACCGGAAGGCGGACCGATTCCGGTTCTTACCGGTCCGACCGTCGGGCCGGTCCGGTTTTTAAAACCTTGCATGAGAACTAGTCAACTGATTAGTTAAAAGAAGGATTACTAGTAGCTTTTCATCAAGACTGGCCAAATACTAGCAGCATATCTAGATTAAGACAATTCATTAATTACGAAAATCACTTTAAAAGTTTAAAATAATAGGAGTATAATGACAATAACCCATACATAACATGTCATTAGCAGAAATAAAGAATAAAAAATATTAACATTTAGCAAAATGCCTGCACCATGAACACACAATTGTGGAATTGGATCCCCTCCATTACACATTTCCTCCAATTCTATCCAATACACCAATTATTTGATCTTAATAATTTTGCTAGTAATGATCCAAACATATTAATAGATGGTTGATTATATTAAGATCAATTCTACCAAAAATTCGAGTCATTAAAAAAAAATTACCGTGAAAAGTTTAAAAGAATTCTCAATCATTGAAATTTTGATAAAAAATTTACATTTTCATCAAACGGTAAAAAAGTGTCAGATTACTTTCATTTTTAAAACAATTATACTACTCAGTATTATATATTAATTGAGCGATTTTGATTTACTATCCAAAATTATAAAAATATAGTTTATCAATTGTAGACTTGCATTACATTATCAAAGAGAAAGTTGAGAGGACAATAGACTTTTCTGAAGTAAATAATGACTGGAATCCGTGGACTATAATCACGTCTGGTCAGCAAAGACTCATTGTTGGTACTAAAATGGTTCTCAAGGCTGTGGCCCCTTCACTTTTATTCGCCGGCTCGACTCTTAGAAGAAAAAAACACAACAAAGATGAAAAGTTCTGAAATCAAGAAGGAAATAACATACAAAATCTCAGTCAAAAAGCAGCTACATAGTCTGAAGAAAAAGATGAAAACATTAATGTCTTTCTTTCTCAATTCATCATAAATCCAACCATGAACTCATCTAACCCAAACTAATTGGTTAAAATCAACAAATAATTGTGCAAATATATGAGATGAATCAGATTCTAAGAGAAGGGAACCGTTGCCCTCTCTTTCTCAATTCATTTACCTTTTTACATTATCATGCTAATGGATTACTTTCTTTTGATATTTGTCATACTGAGTGCCCTTAGCAAAGTGAAATAGTGAAAAATACACCAAGTGTCCTACTTTATGTGTATACAAAATGCATACTTTGAGATGGACTCGAGATTTAAATTCATTACTTTCTTTGTGTATACAGAATGCATACTTTGAGATGGAATCGAGATTCAGATTCATTACTTTCAATTGTGCTTCAAACAGTGTCACCAGTTTTAAGCTCCTTTTAAGGTCACAAGCCTCAAGTAGACTTTCATCTGCCAGCTTTACTTGAAGCTTTTCCAGGTCCACTAAATATTTATGAATCTTCCTCCTGCAATTAACCCAAATGCAAAAAAAAATACTAGAATAAAAAAGAGGGTTATACATTACTTTAGAGACTCATGCACCCTACTCCTAAATATGTCAGACTCTAATGCTTACTGTTCCATTTGCTTTAAGAAAGCATTATGCAAATCATCAAACTTTTTCTTGTATCATTTTGCTTCAACAAATAGTGATGCATTATTTGTCACCCAACCTACTCAGCCAACACTCTTACAATAAAACCCAGCAAATAAACAACAAATAATGCAAACAGCTCTCTCCAAAAGAGATCATTGGTTGATTCATAAATAGCATAATCAAGCCACAACATATGTGATGGGACTACAAGATGTATTTCCAAAAAATTACAAATGCTAAAAATATTTCCATGATAAAAACATAGCCTGAAAGAGGAGTAACAATTAATAGTTCGAGTCCAGCAACATAAAATAGAAATGGTAAAGACTCCTACTATTATTACCCATAAAAGGATGTCATATGAACTAAAGCAAGTAGAAAACGGGTGAACCATGATACCTGGGCACCAAAAAACTGTGACAGACATGAGCCTAACTGATACTGATGTTTATAAAAGGAAATATAAGGATGCATGACAACCGGATAAAGACCAAAAATGAAAAGAATAGAGTCGGTACTCTTTTCAACTCACGTGAGCAACTTAATGAAAAAGTAATTGAGGGTGGAGTGGGAGTGGGAGTGGGAGTGGGAGGTGGCTGAAAACAAAATGAAAAACACAAACAACTTTCCAAGATGGAAGAATTGCAAGTGCAGCATAACTTTGCTTTGAATAGGCATCATACCAAGGCAATACCGTTAAATATTGACATGTGAAAAAGCAAGAAATTTGTGTTTACGCTTTCTTGTTGTATAACCCTTTTCTTGTAGATATATAAATCAGTAATCCACCCCTTCATGTTATTCAACAACCTCATGTAAATTTGGTTAGAACACTGTCATTACTATCCTATGCTGCCTGGCAAAGCAACAATGGTGTCAAAACTCAAAACTTCAACAAATAGTGATGCATTATTGTTCCATTTCCTTTAAGAAAGTCTATTTGTTTATTTTCAGAAGAAGAATTTCAGTACATTGAACAAATGGATCATAGAATAAATTGTGTTATATTATAGAACAAAAGCAATACTAGAGCTGCTTGAAGTTGTGCATATAGACATACTGTTTCAGCAATGAGCTCTCCAAAATACTCAAACATATATATGAACTTAAAAAGGTAATCAAGAGAAAAGATCTCATACCTGAAACACCCCCATCTCTGTCAAGAAATCTGTTGCCGGCCACTGAAAAAATCAAACAAAAATTGCTTAGTATTACTCTAGTATCAATTAACCAAAATCACAAAACAACCCTAGATCAGAAGTAATTAAACAAAATTGCACTAAATTAACAATAAACCCTTATGGTACCAAAAACAAATTTACAGAGAAATTAAACAACCACAAATCGTTCATAAAAACCAATCACCACAAATATCAACAAAATGTTTGAAGAAGAAACGTATCAGGACAAAGAAGTAACGAAGATAAACAGGAGAACCAGGTGATGAAATCAAGCCCTAAACGTTGTGGGGAAGAAGATGATTGAGCTATTTGCAAGAAAGTTGGATAGAATTTGTCGAAAGAGATAAGATCGAAAAAAAACTGACCGTGTATTGAGCGTGTTTTAGTGTGTGCCCGACATTTGATTGTACGGAATTCTTAAGTTTGTTTTAAAAATCTCATGGATAGCCTTGGTATCGGATTTAGGGCAAAGGTGCAAAAATACCTCTGATGTTTACACGGATGTTTTATTTTCACTCTAAACTATTTTTTTTTCCAAAATTACCCTTAACGTTTCAAAGAGTAGACCACCCATGCCCTTGCTGTCAACAGACCTGCCACCTAGACTAACGCTGTTTACACGTTGATCATTTTTGCTTATTTGGCACTCAGTTAGAGAGAGAGAACAAATTGAAACGTCACGGGTCAAAAGAACAAAACAAACGTGTTGATCCAAAAAGGGGCAAAAAAGCCCTAATCGGTTTCTTCAAAGAGAGAGGCTTCGATCAAAAAGGAGAAGAAGACGCGAGAAGAAGACGCGAGAAGAAGACGCGAGAAGAAGGTGAAGCCCAATGTTGATCGCGAAGAAGGTGAAGCCCAGTGTGATCGAAGAAGTTCGGCGAGAAGAAGGCGAGTCATTTATCTGTCCCTACCACGAAAAGGAATCAGTCCCTACCACGAAAAGGAATCAGTCATTTCTCTGTTTGTGCTTTTAAGAAAAAGAATCTCTCAGGTACGTTCAGACACGATTTTGATTAATAAAGTGCATGTGGTAGGGAACATCACGTGGTCCATGTTTAAGTTGGGTGTTGACTGGTATGGGACATGTGGTCCCTTATATTATTCTTTATAGATTATTAATACTTTGTACTTTAAATTTGTCTCTTTATTGTTTATTGTTATGTGAAATCTGGGTTTTTCTTTTACTGACAGAATGGTTGGGCGTTTAGATGTACATTTACATCATGGGGGCATATGTATAAAGGATTCTGTTTGGAGATATGTGGGAGGAGATGTTTACATATGTAAGAATTTTGATGTTGATTACTTGTCTGATATTTGCATTAAGAATACATATAAAGAGGAACTGAATTATGCCAATATATCAGAAATATATTATCTGGAACCTGGACTGAGTATTGAAGATGGACTTTTTATACTTGATGGTGACCATGGGATTAGGAGACTCTTGAGTAAAATAAAGTCAGACACAACTGTCCTAGATTTCTTTGCAAAACATGGGATAGATGACCCTATATTGAATGATGAATCACCTCCTGATGTTCCTCCTGTTTGTGATGACCCTTTCATGGAAAGTGATGAAGTACTTAATGCTTTTGATAGCATTAATAGAGCACATGAAAGAAGGGATGATCCTAATGTGCCATTAAACACACAAGGTAGCAGGGTTGGTGAGGAAGATAGTAGTGAGGACAGTCAAGATGCTACATATATAGAGGAGAGTGAAGATAGTGAGGAAGATGATGGTACTGATGAAGAAGATGATAGTGATGACACTGATGATACTAAAGAAGGGAATGAGGGTCAGGTTCCATGTGAGAGAAGACATCCTATCCATTTCAATGTAAATGACCAGACACCCTATTTCAGCTTGGGAATGACATTTTTTAGTGCAGCTGAAGTTAGGGAATCGATATCAAAGTATGCTATATCTAGGGGAGTGGCATTGAAATATGTGAAAAGTGAACCATATAGAATAAGGGTCCAATGTGAAAGGTGGGTGTCCTTTTTTTTCAGATGTTTCAAAAGACTCAACAGAACCACAGGTTATTGTCAAGACATTAAATGAATCATGACAGTTGTTATAGGATTTTCAAAGAACCCTAGGGTTTCAAAGAAAGTTCTTCGCCAAGCTCTACAAACAAAAAATACTTGAGCAAAATAACTACAAGATTAAAGACCTCAAAAAAGATGTGGAGAAAGAATGGAGAGTGAATGTTGGATTTTCCAAGTGCAAGAGAGCCAGGAGGATGGTTATGGATGAATTCTCAGGGAGCTTTACTACTGAGTATTCTGAGTTAGAGACTTATGCAGCTGAACTGGTGAGGAGTAATCCAGGGTCTAAAGCACAAGTGGAGTTGTCCACAGATGAATCAAGGGAAGGGAGAAGAGTATTTAGAAGAATGTTTGTTTGTTTAGATACTTGCTAGAGAGGTTGAAAGGAAGGATGTAGGCCTATCATTGGCCTTGATGGGTGTTTTTTGAAGACACGGTATAAGGGGGAATTGCTTGTTGCACTAGGAAGAGATGGGGATGAGCAGAATTTTCCCATAGCTTGGGCATGTGTGAAGAGTGAAACTAAGGTCAACTGGACCTGGTTTCTGACTTTGTTGCAAGAACAACTTGGTTTGGGAGATGGCAGTCAGTACACCATTATATCTGATATGCAAAAGGTATGAATGTTTTGGAATTTTAATAGTTAATGTTTTTTATGTCATATTATTTGTAACTTTGTGCAACTTTTGCTTGTAGGGTTTAATACAGGCTGTTATTGAGGTACTCCCTGAGGCTGAACACAGGTGGTGTGCTCGTCATATATATACAAATTGGTGTAAGAAACACAGAGGTGGAGAGTTGAAGAAGAGATTTTGGAATGCAGCATGGTCTACCTTTGAGGAAGAATTTAAGGACAACATGAAGTTGCTTGGGGACATGAGTTCAAAGGGAGCAATTGATCTCATGAATTATCCACCTCATACATGGTGCAGAGCTTACTTTAGTAGCAGAAGTAAATCCTGGGCAGTAGATAACAACATGGTAGAAAGTTTCAATTCTTGAATTCTTGAAGCTAGGCAAAAGCCCATTAGGACTATGATGGAATATATTAGGCAAAAACCATGGACAGGTTGGGAACTCTTGGGTCAGCATGTGAGAAGTGGATAAATTGTTTTAGCCCTTACTGCAATGACATTTTTCAGACAAATAGAAGCATAGCAGTTGGATGCACTGTTCTCTTTAATGGAGACACTGGTTATGAAATTAGGGAGGGTGAGGACACACACACTGTGTTTTTGGACAAGAATTCTTGTACATGTAGGGCATGGGATCTCACTGGAATCCCTTGCCAACATGCTATATGTGCTCTAGTCCACAACAAACAGGACCCTATGAATCATATTTCAAAGATGTATCATAAAGATGTATACCAAACTGCTTATCAGTACAAAATTATGCCAGTGAGAGGGAAAAGATTCAATGAAATGGACAAATATCAACCTATCGAGGCACCAAAGGTTGAGAAAAACAGGGGAAGGCCTAAGATTAAGAGAAGAAGAGAGGAAACTGAGTCCAGACCTACAAACAAAGTCATAAAGCTATCCAAAAAAGGCAAAGTCATCACATGCAGTCTATGTAAGTAACCAGGACACAACAAAGGTAGCTGTTCAAAGGTAATTCAATTATTTAATTATGTGTTTTACAATATAGTGTATATATATTGACACTTTGCCTTAAATCAGAATCAAAGCCTAGGAGAAAGAAATGTAAGGAAAAGGAAATGTAAGCCTAGCAATGCAAGCCAATCACAAACTGGTAGTTCAGTCCCACCTCAATCCCAAACTGAATCTTCAGTGCAAACTCAAGCACAAGGTGGCACATCAATCTCAACTCCAAGCCAAGCTGAAACATGTATTTTAAAGAGTTTCTATCAAAGAGTTTAAACAGTTTGTATGAGCTGTGACTGTGAGTTGCATTTTGTGATACTGCTAGTAGTTGCACATGTTGCCTGGGCAAATATTTGATACTTTTGCATTTTGTAGGGCTTAATACAAGTTCAACCATGACTGCACCTCCTACTTCAAGACCAAGGCAGTCAAAATTACAAGTTTGATCTGCTGTAAGAGCTCATGCTAGGAAGCAATCCAACCATGGTGAAGGTTTTGGGTTGTTATATGATGACAAAACTGGTTCAATGACATTCAAGGTAAGATTTTTAACAACAAAATTACATGCTTCAGTTATGACATTCATGTGTAAGCTTCTTAGCTCAGTCTTAATGTAGTCTATGTACATGCAGAGTGGCACATCATCAACTGTTGTCAATGAAGGCAGTCAGACACAGTCACCTTTGGTTCACCCCAACACCAAATTTTCAATCCATAATGAAGCTCAACTAAGAGTAGACAAAGCGAAAAACAAAGCATCCTCTGCAATTGGCAATAGAAAAATAAACCATAGAAGTGATAGTGACCCTGTAAACATGTCCAACATGACCTACAGACCTCAAGGACTGCAATGGATGGGTCGAAGCTGCATCACTACCACACGCCTGTTGGCAGATAAGGATGAAAGGATTGGTATGAGCAGCAATGCAAGCAAGTCACAAGGAATTCCACCCAATTGTAGTGCAGAAAACTAAACTTCTAAGTGATTATGTAATTAGAGCCTACTTAGTAATTGTACTTCTTTCAGTTATGGTTTTGGAACTGAACTTTTCATTTTGGGAGTAACTGAGCTTTTCATTTTGGGAGTATAGTTTGGACAATATTGAAGTGTTTATGCTCAGTTTGCAGAAATGTAATGAACATGCTTCTCAAGCCTATATGTTGGCAATATAATTTGGCACAGCCTTTTTGTTCATTATTTTGTTCATTATTCTAAACTTGCTCAACTCATTGACAATCAGATTAAGTTAATAAAATTACATTGAGTAACAAGTGCTCAACTCATTGGCACTAATCATATGTCACACAATTATACACACAAATAAGACTTCCATTAACCAAGTTCATGGATCAATTCTTTGACATTCAGGTAAAATAAAAATTACAAGTCACAAAGCATCCTCAAAACACATATTAAACTTGCATAACTCACTAAACAACTACTCAAACAAGGATTGCTTACAAAACACTGACTTCCATTAACCATTTTCACCAATTACATTAAGTTAACTGCATATTTCAACTGCAGTACATTACAATTCACAACACTACTAATTCATTTAACCATTTATCTAACTAAGTAGCATTACAGAAATGCAGATGAATATAACTAACAATAACACACCAATGCACTTCATGTTCAAATAGTCTACTTCTTTAATTTGTTTCACAGAAACTTCATCTCCATTTGACTTCAACTTCTTCAACTCATGAACCAATTCTTTCAATTCAGATAATTCAGATGGCCATTCAGATGCCATTTCAACCTGGGAACATTTATTCAGTTCCTTATTCAATAAAATTTTGTTCTCCCTCTTCAGATCATTTATGACAACTTTTGCCCTCTCACACATCTGTGGGTCATGCCATACAAAGAACCCGCATCCCCTTTCCTGAATCCAAAATATTAAGCATTATTCAACTGTTATTAGTATAATATTTCCAAGCATACTAGCTGCTAGGAATTGTTTCAAACACAAAATCAAAGTAAATTTATAAGAACTTACTCTGAATTTCGAGCATGAGAAAAACCTCCTACCAGGATTTGTTTCACTCTATGAGGTCCACAGAGGAGCCCTTAACCCACAATAACACAGTGGCATAGCTTCATAATCAACATCAATGGCATGTCTTCGAGCAGATGATGAAGATGACGACGAATAGTTAGCCATGACGATTTTCTTCTTGCAGAACTGGGCTCCACCTTCTTCTCGCCAAACTGGTCTTCAAGCTTCTCCCGTCTTCTTCTCCTTTTCGATTTCGTCTGTCTGTAGAGTGAAAGTGATTAGGGCTTTTTTGCCCCTTTTGAAAATCACGACTTATTCCGTTCTGTCTCTCTCTAACTGAGTGCCAAATCAGCAAAAATGATCAACGTGTAAACAACGTTAGTCCAGGTGGCAGGTCTGTTGACAGCAAGGGCATGGGTGGTCTACTCTTTGAAACGTTAAGGGTACTTTTGGAAAGAAAAATAGTTTAGGGTGGAAGTGGGACATCCGTGTAAATATCAGGGGCATTTTTGCACCTTTGCCCATTGGATTTATGCTATTTACAAATTTGGACTTCTAAATCAATCTCAATTCTAAACCCATATTCACCATCAGAACTAGACCTGGTAATTTAGGCCCAGGCCCGCCCCGCCCGTAGAAACATGGGCCATGGGCGCAATATTTTAGCCCAGAAAAATGCGGGCCATTTTGGCTCGACCTGTATTTGGCCCGGCCCGACTCGTGGCCCGCGACTTATTTTTTTTAAAAGCAAAATGTTACTACTTATGGGTTATGAGGCTTGAACACAAGACTTGTAAGTAAATAAATAAGAGTTCAATATCTTATACTCCCTCCGTCCCAGGATAAAAGTCCTGGTGGACTTTTCACGCATATTAAGAAGAGGAATGAAATGACAAAATTACCCATAATAATATGTTATTAATTATTTTCAATGTAGGTGAGAGAGTGACTTTCTAGCTATTCAATTCAAAATATTCTCTCTCCATACTTATTAAATAGGAGAGAGAATTAGAATAAGAAAAGTATGAAATATTTAATGTATAATAGGAAAAAATGTGTAAAAATTTAGTTATTAAAGGAAAGTGAACATTTAACATGGGACTATTTAAAATAGTAATAAAGATTTTTATCATGGCACGGAGGGAGTAAAATTTATTATGTTTTAAAAACAGAGATGAGAGAGTAGTGATTATAGTGGGGAAAGTTTGTTTAAAAGTCCATGACCGTTGGGGACAATTTATTGGTAAGCTTAGGGGAGTCCTAATTTTTTGGGCCACCTGTGGTCAAAGTTAAGTCTGAGAGACTAGTATTTTTATTTTATTTTTTAAATCTAATTATCGCGTTTTCCTTTCTACACGTAGTAAATAATAGCAACAGTATTACATTTTCTTTTTTTTTTCTTTTGTTTGTGGTAAGAAGAAAAAACCAAATTATTTAAACCTAATCTGGATAACATATTATTACCAAGTGGAGTTCTAACTTGTGTTGCATTATATTTCAAGTCACCTTTTGCTTTATTATTGCAAAATCCTCAATTTATTATGTGTACGAATTATCTCATACTACTGCTTCACATCTAATATATAAATATATACATATACCAATATATTTAACTACATACATCTCATCTACGGTATCCATCCATATAAGAACAAAATTAGAAAGCAAAGAAAGCCCCAACAAGGAACTTTGATTTTCTTTTACCAGGGTCACCATAACATACAAATAGTTCTCCTGATTCTCAAGTAATAAAGGACTAAGATCTCGGATCGCATCAGTATGAAACAATAGACGAGGGAGGTATAGAGAGAGAGTTTGTGAAATACTAGAACCAAAGGGGACAGGACCTGATCTATACAGAACCTCAATTTTTAATCTAATAGAATAATAGCTAGCTAGTAGTATTCCCTGTGTACAACTGTTGTATACTCCTGGTAAGGCATACCAGTTACTAAGAAATCAACATCAGATGTGGTGCTTGAATAATCATTCCCAAGCAGTATAGAGATTAATGTTTCTTTTTTCACCCAAGCCACATTTCTATTGGAACAACCCAAGATAATGGGAAAACTCGAAATCCACGAAGACAAGTAGTTAATGTAGATAATTGATTGAGATATGTAGTTAATGTAGGTAATTAATTAACCGCGTCTGTTTATATTATTGTTTATTATTAATTATTTTATTATTTTTAATATTTATTATTATTACTATTTCTTTTGCAAAAAAAAATAAAAAATTAAAAAAAGAAGCCTGCGGGCCGGGTCGGGCCGGCCCAACCCGGACCACAAAATTTCAGCCCATCAAAACCAGGACCATTTTTGTCCGGCCCGCCCGTTTGCCAAGTCTAATCAGAACAATGGAATTGGTTTTGGGAGTCCCAATTCCAATTCCAAGCCATCGAATCAAGGTTCCCAAACAGACCCTAAGGGTAAAATAGTAATTGTGTACTTTATACATCTTTCGGGAACAAATATCTTTTCTATTCTAGACATCTTTTGTGATACGGAGGGAGTGTATAAGTATATTGCTTAGATTTATTCGCAAAATACAGCCACAAGTATAACATCTACTTACAACTAAGGTACAACGTACAAATGCAGTGATTCACATTTGCACTACAACATACACATTCCACGTGGAGTATTTGTCTGACTGATAACTAAAGAGTCTTAAGGACCTTAGATGTACCTGCATCTATATATCAAACTCTTCCTCGAATAACTCTTGAAAAGTACGAAAAGGTCGTTTGATTGAATGTACAAAACTAGGCCCGAGACCCCCGACCAAAGAAGTATATAGTATCGGAAGCCAGTCTAGATACTGCTCGTGTATGACTTCAATAGCTTCTTGGTGGCCAAATGAGTAGGTCTACAAGCAAAAAACATGCAATTTAATTAAATAATAAACAAGTAAATACAAAATATGAAAATAATGAAAATAATAATGTACAAAAGTAAACTTACACTACTGTGGCATAAATGTTGCATAACATTTCTTATGAATACTATTATCATCTCAGCATCCGTATTATATGATGTTACAGAACCAATGTTGTGATGAAATATAGCGTAGAGACGATCTGTCTGTCCTCTAAGCACTATCGCACTTTGCCAATTGACCAATCTAGAATAATCAACAGGATTCCTAAATTTTTTGCGGTGTACGACAAACATAAAATTGCAGAATTTGGACAGTTTAGACTTGGACCAGAATAGTGGTGCATGCTGAATGTAAGTCTCAAACATCTTAATGTGATGCAAAGTTGTGAAGTTTGGGATATACTTATAGAGTTCTTCAAACATAACAATCTCCATGGGAATGTCAATGGTGACATCCTTGAATTGTTGAACCAAATGATCAACCAACTCCGCAAACCCCAACAAATCCTCTTTTATCTTAGAACATTCATCAATAAGATCCAACAAAATAGTAGATGGAGTGGGTTGAATGCCCCAAGCAGGTAACCTTTCTCTGATTCGTTTGTAGCACACTATGATAGCTGCGTTGCCATCACTTGAGACAAAGATCCCAGTTTCCCCATTTTGGATGTTTGGAAGAGTAAGTAAGCCGCTGTAAAGTCCTCCCGCGTGGGACTTTATGAGACCGTGTATTACATCCCCCAAAACCGCGCGAACTTTGATGCTGAAGTAATGGGGCAATGGAATTGAATGCTGAAGGAAATTTGATATTTGAGTCTTTTTAGTCCAAAAGGTATTGCGATCAAGAGATTGTATCCAATCTTTGAGGGGAGTCCAATTCGGCTCCAACAGAGAATAATATGGGCAGCTTGCATTATCGGACTGGTGAAAAAATATTCCACGAGGAATCGGGTCACGCGTTCCATGGTTGATTCAATTCTCATGCTGAAAAAAGTTCAATAATTGTCAAACACTAAAAAAATTACAAGAAACTAGCTAAACACTGAAACATCATATAAATAAGCATGCATCAATTCACAATCATAAGTTACCATTACAAATAGAATATCGATAACCAGAGTCACATGTTCAATTTTTTATAAATTACTCTCTTCATTCCATAATATTGCAAGACATTCCCTATTAATAAGTGTCAAAAGACCGTAACACTCCATTTTTTAGTACATTTATTAAGTTAAATGACTAATTTACCCATAATCATATCAATTTTCTCATTTTAATATAGAGTAAGTTCCTCCGTTAACTAAACATTTTTTGGTGAGCATTCTTGAATCACTTTGAACTACACACCCTCAACACACTCTTAACAACTCTTTAAATTCTCTAACTTTCAAAAGTTATGTGTACACTTGATGTGAACATTAATTCATCCCAAAGAGCTCTAAAGGACTGGAGATCATAATGCCTTGTCATATCATTGACCATTAAACATGAAAGCAAGTTTTTGAAACTCAATATACTATTGATAGATAAATGTCAAACAAGTAAACATTGTCTATAAATAAATGGTTATTGCAAAAATATTCCAAAAAGAACAGTGTTATCAATCAATTTTCCATCCAGCAATTAACAAATCATACACAATTGGAGAAGTACTCAGGAAAGGAAGAGAACTTTTTTTTTCGTATCATCAATATGATTACGCAAACTAGAGAGTAATGTAGTGAAGAAGAGACCTTGTTCTACTAAAGAGTTAACACATCATACAAGTACACATTTTTTAGTGAGAAGTTAAAATTATTCAGCCTAGGAAGAATCGAATATGTCATCAGACCAAGTCAAACTTTATTCAGTTATCTGCAAATTTAAGGACCTTCACACCTACCAACTCAAAATTGTCATATAAATCCTATTCCTATCTGGGCATGAGCTCTATAAGTCCATCTTATTTATGTTTGTGTCACGCTAAACTGGAATCTAGATAAAAAGTTAAGACACTCACTTGGAGAGAAAAAAAACACCCAAAATTGAAGTGAGGTTAAGGTGGACTCCAATTTGAGACAAAAACAAAATTGGCTTGTATGCATAGTATACATAATTATTAAGTATACTACTCCTAAAGTATTCACTACCACCAAAAAATATACAATAAGAACACCAACCATTTTAGTTCTGGAGTTCAAGCAGCTACCAAGCTTCAATTTTTTTATTTAGCCTATCATTAATCATTATACTTTTAGTAAAATATGTGTAATATGTATGTGTAAATACTAAATAATCTATAACATTGTCAGCTAAAATCCTAAAACACACCTGTTAATAAGTGAACAGACAAGGAAAAGAGAGGAGACAATCAGTGAAAGAGAACATCTATTTCATCCATCCGTTAGGCAAGGGTAGTATAGGACATAGTTAAATTAGACTTAAAACAAAACAAATGACTTAAACTTATACAAAGTACAATCTGAATATAGATTTTAATAGCTACCCCCGACAAATTAGATCATTTATATTTTGCGGTAGGAGAATGTTCATTGACCCCGATAAATATGTATATCTTCTAATGCAACTTAATTAATGACATTGTTACGTCACTACAGTATAATTTCTTTGAAATGAGCTACTAAATAATTGTCCTGTATTTTTTTTCTTCTAATAGTTAGTAAATATTCAAATTTTAGGGTTAAATGCATTTACCTCACTCTGCTTTACCCAAACTATCAACGTCTCACTAAACTTCTTTTTTCTTACAGTCAACTCAATAAACTTTAATTCGCTTAAAGAAATTTGAAATTTCGTCTTGTGAGTTAATTATTTGACAGAAAAGTGACGGTGCACAATGACATGTACAATATGATTCAGGTACAACCCATCCATTACCCACACTAATGTAACTTAGATTAATTGAATTAGTTTTAAAGACCAAACTTTGGGGTTTAATAAAATTGGGGTCTTCCTCCACCATCTCAA
This sequence comes from Panax ginseng, assembly GCA_020205605.1. Classification (NCBI taxonomy): domain Eukaryota; kingdom Viridiplantae; phylum Streptophyta; class Magnoliopsida; order Apiales; family Araliaceae; genus Panax; species Panax ginseng. Next base: position 125,657,544 of record CM035135.1, on the reverse strand, counting down.
TGACCTAGAGACCTTGAAGATCGATGGAGGCAGCAAGAGAAACAAGGAATTTAAAGAGAAAGGATAACCCATTAAATGTTTCAGTCTCTAAAACTTTGTTATCGAGTATCAACAAATTTATAAACTTGGGGTGTATATTTTTGAATGTTTAATTTTGTTAATCAATGATGAACACTCAAATGGATTTTACCTTGATTTCCCATCATTTTGAAGATCTAAAATGGAAGAAGAACAATTTCTGGAGACTCTGGTAGATGAAAATAGAATATGGAGAGACGGAGAAACAACAATTTACTCTTTCGTTTAGATTAATTACTATTTCCTTTTTTATGATAAATGGGGTTATTTATACACATCATCACTGAACCATCATGTCACCCTTGAGGTGGTGTTTCTCTTTCCTAATTATATGCCAACTCAGCTTTATGTTAAAAGCCAAACTAGCTTAACGATTTTTGTAATGTTTTATAAGAAAATTAAAGTTTAGTGAGTCGTTTTTGACAGGAAAAAAAGTTCATGAGGCATTTGATAGTTAGGGTAAACTAGAGTGATTAAAAAATATTTAACCCAAGAATTACATATCCTAGGAAGCATGGATTCTTATTATCCCATTGAACAATGATATTTTAAAATAATAAATCTTAGAGAGAAAGGAAATTTAGAGGAAGAAAATTAGTAAAAGTTTAGAGAGAGACGTGATAGGATAAAAAAAAGATAAAGAGAGAACATGAAAATGGAGTTTAGAAAGAGAGAGTGTAGAAAAAATAGAGAAAGCAACTAAAAACTTTTAGAGGTAGAAAGTCAATACAAAAAATTTAGGGGAGAAATTTTTTAGGGAAAGGAAATGGAAAATGGAAAATGGGAACACTACAAAAAAAAAAGTCATTGACGACAGGCTTTGCCGTCGCTAATGACCCTCCGCCGTCGACAATGAGGTCATTGGCGACGGCAATACCCGTCACCCCACAGGTCGTCGCCCCGGGCTCCCGTCGACCGCCGTTGGTAAAGAGGTCATTGGCGACGGCAAACCATCGGCAATGACTCATTAGCGACGACAATGGGCGACGGGAATACCGTCGGCAATGACTGTAATTTTTTTTATTAAAATTGTCATTAGCGACGGGAACGCCGTCGGCAATGACTTATTTCCCGTCGGCAATGACTTTAAATTTTTTTTAGTAAAAATGTCATTAGCTTATGTCTATGCACCAGGCTTGTAGGCATGCTGTAATGTAAGTTGTGACAATGGAAAATGCAGATCAGAATTGATTGTTAGTTACTGAGCAGTTGCATATAGGGGACTTGGCTTAAGCATTGACAGAAAACAATGAAAACAAGCTGGAAATTTCAGTAAATTTGGGGGGGCACTTAAGTTGACTGCTCAGAGTTATATCCTTCGCACAAAATTATACTGTGTTATATGATAACGATATATTTTAGATAGCTGAAAGAACCATCATCATAAAAAATTTAAATAATTGGTAAAATTTCTTTTTAATTCTGCATTCGTAATCCTAAGCAGGTAGCAGCTAATGAACTAACCTTAAGATAATCTTGTTGCTACAAAACAAGATAACTCGTAGTATAAGATAATTCTTTCAAAAATGTTGTAATGGAGGATTCACAATTTGGAAGGAGAACAACACAAATGAAAAGAAGTCTATATGAACCAGAAAAAAATTGACATGAAAATATAATAAACACCATATGCTAAAATCAAGATAACTCGTAGTATAGACATAAGGTTTTCCTTATGTCTATGCACCAGGCTGACTACTTACATTGATGAAGTCAGAATCTTCAGGCCTAGAGTTGAGGATGGTTATATGCTTCTTTTGATACCTTAAAATTAATAACTGCACATACTTGGATATCTTTATTTGGAAAAAAGCAAGTGACAGAGTAGTTTTATGCCTGCAAGAATGATACCACAATCAAATAAAAATAATTATAATTGGTATATATACTTATAACAACAAATAATTTTATATAATTGGTAAATAAACATGAAATTCACAATTTGAATGACGACTAGCAGAGTGTTGACTTTGAATTTTAATTACTTGTAATTATTAACATGAAAAACTTTAAATACAAAAACACAATGCCATGAGATGAGAGAGTCAGTAAAAAGAACTTGCCGAAACTCAAATGAGATTCAAATTCTGGGACATATATGTGCAGTTGTATTCATGTTAGCCCCAGTCGAATCAAAATAATAAATTAATCGACAAACATAGTATATGTGCTCACATTAAAGTGAAATTTCTGTGAAATTCAAACATAGTATATAGTTGCATTATGTATACTATGTTAATCTTTTACAGCTGCATTAAAGTGAAATTCAAACATCTTTTTCAGGACATATAATTATATGCATTATGTCTATGCTGCTTTTTTTAGGTTGTTGTGTGGGGGAATCTATTCCAACATTACAAAAGGATCATGTTTCCACTGATATATATATACATATATATCCCGAGTTCTTGACCACAATTCAACTAATTTCCTTTCTGATTTCCCAGGACAGAAAATAGAAAAAAGGAGGGAGTAAGCAGGGAGTGCACAAATCAATGAAATAATATTTATATTTTTTTTCAAAGCAGCCTGTTTTGCAAGAAATAATCCAATGAGAAGGAACTAAATAAGAAAGATAATTGTATTTGATTCACACAGGAATTCCAGTTTAACTAGATAATTGTATTTGATTCACATGGTAATTCCTACAAACATCTGTAAAGCTAAACAAGAGAGTTTTTCCATTCACCAGAAACTAACGGATTCCCTCAAGTTATCCTTTAATCTCACTATACTATCTATTTAATTATCATCAACCAGGAAATTCTCACAGTCAAATTCAACTTCAATTTTTGGATATATACCAAGACACACTTAGCAGACAGATAAAACTCAGGACTACAAAATGATAAATGATAAAATAAAATCAAGCTCACTCTTAATTTAGTAACCAGTGAAAACTTTGATCAAACTCAACCCTACATAATGCATAAAGAGAAGAAAATTTTGAAACATGCTTATGAACAAGAATGGTTCAAAGTGAAAATGGTTAGACACTAAAAACCCCTAACAAGGCCAACCAATCTTTCCCCATTCTTATGGTTAGACACTAGAAACCACAATAATGCTTAAAACAATGTCGGTTGCTAGGATCATGTTTCCACTGATATATATATATATATATATCTCGAGTTCTTGACCACAATTCAACTAATTTCTTTTCTGATTTCCCAGGACAGAAAATAGAAAAAAGGAGGGTTTCGTTTCAAAAGAAAAAATGAAAGCCACTTAACAAATAATGTATCAAATTAGAAATTAGTCAGAATTAAATGTAAATACTGAAACAACTCATGCCAACTACCAGCAACAACTAACAGTCCACATGTTATACAAAGAACCAAAACACCAGTTAGATACAAGCCTGACCTTTTTCTTGTATGATGCTGGCTTATAGTAAACACTTCAAATGCATATAACTTAATGATCTAAACATCAAAGAAGATGACTAACCAATTCACAACATCTTCAGATTCGTTTTCCGGCGAACGATTCGGTCGTCTTCCCTAGTTCTGCTCCGCACGCCCAAATTAGAAATTAAACTTCTCACGCCCAAATCGCTGAACCAAATCACACATACCACACCCAAAATCGCGTTCAATGTGTTCTGAAATGAATCTTCTCACGCCCAATTTCGGATTAAAATCGTTAAAATCAGTCGGTTGTTGGTTGGGTGTTGTGATAAGAGTTTCACAAATTCAAACAAAAAGAATTACAGAGAAAAAACAGAAAAGAATCAATGGTAGGTTTGGAATTGATTAGAATTGATTGCGAATGCATTGTCAAAGTTGGCTACAGCTGAAACCACTATGTTGGAAAGATCAATTTATTTGGAAATTCTGGAATAACTCTATGTCCAACATGAAGAAGTTATGTGCATCGATAGATTTAGCTGCTGGATGATGTTATATCTAAACTATCTAGAGGAAGACGTATTTCCTCTAGATATTATTAGCCAACACGTTTCAACAAAGCTATTGACAATATAGAGGATTGTAATAAATGCCAAAGAGCGGTAATATTGAACCCTCTTCCGAAGGCAAAAGATCCAGTTAATTTCATTATGGGAGAAGTTGATTACATGACTCGCCGATTGAAAGCCAAACCACTTCAGTCAATTATGTAGCAAGAACGCTTGAAATTTTTGAAGGAGAATGTGGTGTCCTTCCTTAGTATCCCTATGGAGACAGTTTCGGGAAATGGGCATCGGTCTGCTAATTCAAAATATGAAGCATTCTTGGAGGAATATCTAATTGTACATGCAGTTGTCACCGAAGGTGGTTTCTCTCTTCAATGCCAACTCAATTCTATGGGTTGTTTGGAGGTTCAGTAGTCCGCTCAACCGTAAAACGGTGAGTAGGGCCCAGAGGGTGAACTGAGTTTTTATGGGAATCGGTGGTCAACCGTAACACAGTGAGTAGGGCCTAGAGGGTGAACTGGGTTTTTATGGGAATCAGTGGTCCCAATTCTATTGGTTGTTTGGAGGTTCAGTAGTCCACTCAACTGTAAAACGGTGAAAAGGCCCAGAGGGTGAACTAGGTTTTTATGGGAATCGGTGGTCCCAATTCTATCGGTTGTTTGGAGGTTCAGTAGTCCGCTCAACCGTAAAACGGTGAGTAGGGCCCAGAGGGTGAATTGGGTTTTTATGGGAAGCGGTGGTCCCGATTCTATCTACCATTTGGAGGTTGAGAGGTCATTTCAACCGTAGAAAGCGGTGAGTAGGGCCCAGAGGGTGAACTGGGTTTTTATGGGAATAGGTGTCCCCACTTTCTTCGGTTCGTTATAAGGCTGGATCCCTTCGTCTCCTCGTAGCGAAGTGGAATATTGGTGGCTTTACCCGTTCGGCTCTCGGAGAGAACTAGGTTACCAAATTGTTATAACGATGGATCCCTTCGTCTCCTCGTAGCGAAGTGTATATATTTCTTTGGTTCGTTATAAGGCTGGATCCCTTCGTCTCCTCGTAGCGAAGTGGAATATTGGTGGTTTTACCCGTTCGGCTCTCGGAGAGAACGAGGTTACCAAATTGTTATAAGGATAGATCCCTTCGTCTCCTCGTAGCGAAGTGTATATATTTATCGGTTCGTCATAAGGCTGGATCCCTTCGTCTCCTCATAGCGAAGTGTACTTATTTGTTTCTCTAGAGATTCGGTGATATATTCGGCCCCCAGAGGTGAACTCATATTTATCTCTCGGAAGCTTCGGTGATATGTTTGACCCCCAGAGGCGAACTCTTATTTAATTCTTTGAAGTTTCGGTGACATGTTCATCCTATATATGGTGAATCGAATTTGATTTACGCTTCAGTAATGAGTAAGTTACTAATATTATTACCCAACTTTATTTGAAGTGTTAAGATTATATATCGTTTGAATAACAGTAAAGAGGGAGCAATAAGGAATATCAACATATTTCATTAAATCTGAAGGAGGAATTACAATACTGATAAAGTTTTTACAAAAATACATAAAATAAGACAAAAACAAATGGTCTTCGCCATTACTCTTCGTCTTCGGATTCAGAAGAATCAAGAAGCGATGGGTCCAAAGAGGCTACAACCAACTTCCCCTTGCCTTTGTTTCGGGACGCTTCATATAAAGCATACATTTCAATTATTTCGTTGGTGAGGGAAGCAGATTTGCGGTACTTGGTCTGAATTTCCTTACGAAGGTCTTCAGTTAATGGGGGGCCGACCGATTTGAGCTCCAGAAGTTCTTTTTCAGCTTCGCTCCGGAGATTGATGTGACGTTCTTCAGAAGCTTTGGTTTCGGCTATGGCATCGGTTAAGTTCCGGTTGTCTTGGGCTAGTTGGCCGTTAATCGTCAGCAATTCTTGTTTTTGTTGGGCTGTAGCTTCTTGGAGGGCTTCGGAGGATGGTAGTCGGGCTTTCAAGTCGGCAAGATCTTTCTTGAGCCACTCGATGTTGGAAAGGGAGTCAGCACAGAGGCTTTTCTCCCGTCCCAAGGCAGACCTCAAGATTGCATTTTCTTTTTGGGTCGCTTCTTCTTCAGCCTCCTTTTCTTTATACTTTTGATGAAGCCGCCCCAAGGTCCCATTTACCTGCAGTTATTCAGAGTTAATACCAAGCTTCAAAAATATAACACAGAATAGAGATAATTAATTGGTAAATCACTTACTCTGGCTTGATGTGCCATGCCATCCTCTAGCAAGTCAGAGATGGAGCTGTTCCCGAAGCGATGGTTATCGGAGTCGAGGTCGAAAGCACTGTACAGATGAAAAGGGAAGTCTTCATTCCTCTCTGGCCATAGAGTGGATGAACCCGTGGCTTCGGATATACTTCGGGAAGTAGGTGCTCGGGGAGGAGAATGTGTTGGTTCTTTAGGTGGAGGTGGGATATGTGTTGCTGAGGGGTCGTCCGTAGAAGCGTGTTGATCGTCGGAAGGTTGTTTTCTTTTCAATGTAATGGGTGGATTGGGTTCGTCTCCGGCTTCATCAGCCTCCATCTGGGCAGATGTTTGTTGGCTAGCTTCGGAGCGATGAACTCTCAGTTCGTCAGGGGTAAGAGGGGTAACCTTGACTCTTCTCATTTTTGTGCGGAGAATTTTATTGAGATCCTCGTCGGGCATATCCAGGAGGCTTTTATTCAGAACAAGGGTGGGGACATGCTTTGGTTTTCTACCATCCCTTTTCTTGGGATGGCGGTGGCTGGGGCCTGACGACAGTAGGTGTTTGGCAGCTTGGGGTTTGGTATGTCGGACTTCGAACGATTGAACTTCGGTGTTTTGATCTTCAGCATGAGTTTGATTTGGTTTGGCGGAGAAAAATTCTTCCAATTCTCTTCGGTCAAGGGAAGTAGGCTCGACCGAAGACACTATGAATAGAAAAGGATGCTTCAGAAACAAATATCAAAGTATATCTTATAAATTACATAAATATTGGGTTCGATACTTACGGTTATGGTCGTACAACCATGCCTACTTGCTCAGAAGTTTGAAACTCCATTCCTTCGGAGGAAGTTTTTCAAGCAGCTTCGTTATTTCTATGACATGTTCGGCTGGGATATTACCAAAGTCTCCAAGGAAGTGATGGGCAGTAGACCAGTCGGGGATAGACGAGATCTCAGGCCCTTTGACAAAGAACCAGTTTTCGTGCCACCCCTTATTGTTCGAGGGGGTATCCACCAGTGGGCGCTTCTCGAACTTAGAATTGGGCTTAGTGGGTTCTTTACTCAGCATTTTAAAACCCTTTTCAATTGATCGATCGACCCCGAAAAGAATAAAGAAAAAATTGATAGAAGGTTAAACCTTTATTTCAAGGTAGAAAGCAATGAAGGCAAGGGCGTAAATGTAAGAATTAGGGACTAACTGGGCTAACCCAACGCCCATGAACCCTAGGAGGTTCACGATGAAAGGATGGAGGGGGAAATGAACCCCTCAATCCAGAAACGTGAGGGATATGGCAGTCCAGCCGTCGGGATGAAGGTACATGCGGTCTGCAGGAGCCGGAGCTCACAGACAATGGGTGTCCGGGATATGAAAGTTCTTTAGAATGGCCGGAATATCAGTTTCTTTGATTTTAGAAGGTGTGTTGGCATGGAGGAACTGTTTGACGTCGGTGAAATCAAAAGGGGGGATTGATTTAGGGTCTTGAACGACCAGGGCAGATGCTTGAGGAGTTTCAGAAGCTAGAATAGAGTTCTCTGTATTCGGGGAAGCCATTGAAGACAGGTTGCAGAGAAAGCAAGCTGGGAGCAGAAAGAAGAGAGCAAACATGATTTGAAATTCGAATGAACTGGTAAAGTTGTCCAAATTGGAGGTTTGGGTTTTTTTATAGAATTGTCTTTTCGCTGGTTCGCGAAACCCAAGGGCTGCGCATTAAAGGAGTGTAATGATGGAGGAGTTGGTGACTGGCGGTTACTTTTGAATGTGAAGGGTTACTGTCTGATAAAGGACTTGAAGGGTCAGAGGGTTATGCCCGGTCGTGGGCTTTCAGTCCGGTGGGCTTTGCAAAATTTGTTTAAAATTCCTTTGGTGTTTGGGCCGGTCTTCTATACTCTTTCATCACACATACTGTCTAATAAAAGACTGGGGGCAGTGTTGGGCCGCGTTTATTTGGGTTGACCGGGTCAAACCCATTTTGATCCTTGGAGTATTGGGTTATTATTTAATTGAAGTTTTCGATGGGCTTGGGTTGGAAATGATTAAGGAAGACAGGTGGCAAATTATGGGGTTAATATCTTAACTGAGAAGGCTCCGCAATAGGGGGAGTTGGTGAAATGTCAGTGGGGGGACATTGACTCAACGGGGACCACATGCAAGTTGGTGATGGGACAGAGAAAAGACTAATACAAAGCACAAGACGATATATGAGCTATTACAGACATACAACAGGAGGGGACTCTCTCAACCAGACACTATAGCACACAACCTCCATTGTTAACCTTTTTTTCGGCCTGTATTTATTCTCACATCGGAGCGGTCTTCGGCGGCCCAAGGCCGTCGGATCCGGTGCTAACCTCTTTTCTTTGCAGGATTGAACGCGCTTTTGGTGATTGGAGCGCGTGGTGGAATCTTGGCGTTAACAAGGTCATTGGAGACGGCGTTTGTGCCGTCGGTATTAAGCCCGTCGGCAATGACCTATTTTTTTTGTAGTGTGAGTGAAGAGAAAAAAAGGATTAAATACACTTTTGTCCCTCAAAATATCACCCTAAATCACACAAGCGACCCTCAGTTATTAAAACTAATAATAGTAGCTCTCAAGTATATATGTGAGTAAGTAAAAGTGACCCTTTATAATTTTCTGGTGGTTTTGTTGGACAGAAAAGTGACGTGTTTTGCTCTTTTTTTTTTCATTTTTTTTTATAACCTTCATTCCCTCTAATGTATTTTATAATACATAGTATACTCTTTACATGCAATCACAACAAAATTAATATAATTATATAAGGGTAAACAATAATTAAATATAAAACTTATTTTTATTTTTTTTCTATCTTAATTTAAAACTTTATTCTTTTTATCCATTCAAAACTCATAAACATAGCCCAAAGATATGTTTGTATTGTCTCACATCATCTTAATACTCTTTTCGCTTTAAAATAGATATATATTTTTAAGATAACGATATTTTATTTTTCTAAATATATAATATTGAGTAAAAATATAATAATTGTGACGTGATGAAATTAATTAAATAAAAATAATGACATATTATTATACTTATTTATTATTTATCACTCACTATAGTTGAGTCAAAAATAAGTCTTTATATAATGATAATAAGAATTTACAAACGCGTAGAATGTAGGCCGTGTTTGGGAAAGATGCCCAAGTCTGCCTCTCAAAACTTATTACACGAAAATAAGAAATGAAGAAAGAAATATATTCATTTAAAAATAAAAATAAAAATAAAAATAAAAATAAGAAGAAAGAAAAACTTATATTTATGGAAAAATAACAGTCAATATTAAACTAAAAAAATAAATAAAAGATTATACTATACCCCTTATCTAATACTTTAGCACAGAGAAAGAGGAGAAAGAAAAAAAAAGATGTTGAGCCTCTTGTAATCCGTATTATATATAGTATTATTTAATATATATATATATAGATATAATAAAAACAGAAACAAATTATAAAATATAAATCCGAGTCCTTTGAATTCACAAAGTCTCCTTAAATCAAATTTATTCCTTCACTAGTGCTAAGGATTAATTGAATAATTGCTTCCCAAGATAAAATGGATTTCCAGTTCTTAATTAGAAGTACTTCAAAATTAAGAACACTTTGAACCAATTATATGTTATGTACTGAACTTACAGTAATGATGCATGGGAAAATGGTGCATGCATGGATATACTTACACAGGGGGAAAAAGATTGCAGAACGAGAAGGAAGGAACACTGCAAAACGAGAAGGAAGGAACACTGCAAAACGGGAAGGAAGGAACACTGCAGAACGGGAAGGAAGGAACAAAAATTATGCAGAACGGTAAATGAAAACTTGTCTTTCTCTTAGCGCCCATATAGAAATAATTGGCGCGTAAAACCGTCCGTGAAAAATCGTTTGCCAAAACTACGTAGTATCGTAAAACCGTTGGCTTGGCAAAATTACGTAGTATCATGATAATTATTTTAAACAAAATATGGTAAAACATTAAACAGATTTTGTCCAAAAAATATATACCCCGGCCCACCCGAACGGCGGCGCGTGTAGGTTTGAACCAAGCCTTGGCTAGGTCCTCTCCCTTCCACAAAAGTGGGGTGCCCCTTGGGGCCCTTCCCATTGAGCAAACATCCCATATATATGTTCTTCATTTTTCCCTCTAATGCCCTATGTGAAACTTTTGCATTTTTACAACCTTTCAAGTAGGTGATTTTGGAGTCAATTTTCTCATTCAATTTTTAATAGATTTGATCACATAAATATACCACGTTATACTCCTCGCGGAGGAGAACGCATTGGTGCATGGACCCGATATTTCCAGAGTGTGGGTCCCATATTAAATTAAGCCTCAAAATGCTTAATATTTATCATTTTTAGACCCATTTCCAACACTTCTTCACTTGCTTCATGCCTTATCTGGAAATGTTTCTGAGTTTATGTTTCTGATATCTTTTTTATATATAAAAAAAAATCATTCGTTTGCCTTTTTAGTTTTGAAATTCCTTGTATTTGGGCTATGTTTTATAAATAAACTTATAGTAAATGTGATTTATGATGTCTTCATATCGTCAAACCGTATAAAACATGTCTTTCCCATCACACGTCAGCAATCCGACCAAATTTATGGTCGGAAATGGTCAGAAGGTCACCGTTCACAGTACTTGAATGCACTTGAGGGGCGATATTATTAGTTTTAATAACTGAGAGTTGCTTGTGTAAGTTGGGTGATACTTTGAGAGACAGAAGTGTATTTAACCCAGAAAAAAATATTTCTGTAAAAAAGATGAGTTCTTGGATTAATGGGTCAAAACCAAATATGATTCTTGTTTTGGACCATTTAAAATTTTAATCGAATGGATCAAAATAAAATAGAGCTTAGATCCATTAAAATGAGATGGAGCTAAGCAAATAAAGGTCATAATCTGTCCCACTGACATTCTACTTATGTGTTGAGTAATCTAATGTTATTTTTGTTATTGTTTTATGACTTCATGTTTATAAAAACATAAAATTTATATTTTGTTGGTTGTTTGTTTTTTTATCACACACATATATATATATAGGGGTGTTCAACTAAGAAAAAAAGATAGGACCGGAAACCGACAAAATTCCATACCAAACCTATGAGAACCAAAGCAAAATTCCATCATCAAACAGGACCAAACTAGTTTGGTACTGGGTTTCTATGCTATTATCTAGAATATTATTATCGTTATTATTATTATTATTATTATTATTATTAATTTAAAATAATAATAAAAAATAGAAACCCAGTATATCTAGAACCAAAATCCGAAGCAGAAGCATTAGGAACCAGTTGAACAGATATCTTAACCAGTGCATCGAATCGGTCATTTTGTAATCGAACCAACTTGGTTCGGACTTAGGTCGATATATGAAAAAGCTGGTTGTACCAAAAAATTTGGACAACCCTTTATATATATATACATAGAGGAATGATCCATGGGGAGTGATCCATGGCTAACACTAGATGGGAGCACCATTACATCTAATGCATCTCCAACCGTCCAACAAATGATCTAACATACTGCAATTGAGTTTTAAATCATCTTCCACCACTCTTAATAGTGGATGCAAAAAAAAGTAAGACGAAAAGAGAAATTACTAAATTGTCCAAAATTAGTTATATTAAAATCCCTTCCGCTATTAAGAGTAGCGGAAGGCTTAAACGAACGGTATATGAATATGAAGAAGTTGGGCGTCTTCAAGCCTATTCAAGGTACCAATGCTCTCTAATTTATAGAGTTTTTTCCTTTTCTTTTCTTTTCTTTTTAAATTCCAAGACGGGAGAAGGAATAGGGTGACATTGGCATGGGCTTTGGGTGGTGGAAACTAGAAAGGGACCCAGTCTTGTCTAGATTCCCATTACATGTAACTCGCCATTTGCGAGAAGGATTGAATATTCTTTTTATATGACTTTTCAAGAATCAATTTATGTAAACTGAGAGGGGAAATATGCATTATATGAATAATTTATTCTTAATTGTGATTGTTCATATCTTTCTTTCTGACAACTTGAATATCATTTAAAAAGAAAACCTCCAAAGTCTTTTAAAAGGCCATAGCCTTCCGCTACTCTTAGTAGCGGAAGGGATTTTAATATAACTAATTTGGAGTAGTTTGGTAATTTCTCCTTCCATTACACGTTCTTCTGCCTCTGCTAGTAAGAGTGGTGGAAGACGAATTAAAACTCAATTCCAGTTCATTAGATTATGTGTTGGACTGCTAGAGATGCACTAGATGAATTAGTGCTCCTATCTAATACTTGTCATGGATCACTCTCCAGGATCCATAAGGACAACTAAAAGGATAGTCATAGCCTTATAACATCTCCACCGTCCAAATTGTGATCGTATGGCCTAAAATTCTTATTGTCGACATTTTAGTTTGGGGGACATCCCCAAACTAAATTACAAACTGAGGCCCGCTATATTGATATACAAAAATACCTTTTTTAAAAAATAATCACTTTATAACTATTTAGCGAAAGGAAAGAGCAACACATTTTTTTTTCTTTTCTCCCTCAACTCTTCAATTGGCTGAAGAATTTATTCAACTACTCCATGGCACAACTGGCTAGGAGATGTTGGCCACTGGCCAATGATCTTAATTATCGTCCCAATATTGTTGAGGTTTTCATGACCCTTTCTAATAATCATTCGTCCTCATTAATGGACTCAGATCCATTTGATGAATTTGACTACTCTAGATCTGTGAGCCATGGTAAAATAAGAACACTCAGGTTTAACAATGGGTCTCCCCTCCCACTGTGAGGGAAAAAAATTATGCGATAAGTATGCAAAAATGTTGGTGGTGTTGTAGTCGACATACTCCCAGGTGAGACGGTGTAATGATTAAAAAATGAAATAATTTCTTGTTTTTGGGACCATAATTAGAAGTTACAAATATGGACAGTGCAGCGGGTTAAAGAATTGATGCAGGTTTGAGGTTTCTTAGGCATAAAAAAAGCATTTCTCTCTTCGTCCGCTATATATTTATGCAGATGGTTATTTTTTAAAAAAGGGTAGTGGGTCTCTGTCCGCAATTTAGTTTGGGGATGTCCCCCAAACTAAACTGCAAGAAAATCTGGCCATTGGATCACAATTTGAACGGTGAGAGATGTGTTGTAGGGCTATGTATCGTCCCGCATATATGTATGTATATATATATAGGGCAATGATCCATAACATGTATTTGCTACAGATAAAAAATTAACAAATAACATCTTTATCTTCCATTACAAAAATTAAGGGTTAGGATTAAAAAACTGATCTCGCCATCCGCTAGTCATTCTAGCGGATTGGATTAAAATAAATTTCGGACGATTATGCCCCAAGTCGACCTCATGTCAACGAACATTTTTAGCCTCGTCGCTAGTAATTTAGCGGACGCATGTAAATGATTGATCAATGTGAAATCAATTGGGACAAAAAATCCTCTGCTGCGATTTCAACTTCATTATATCTTGTGAAATCGAATTGAGTCATTTTGCAATTGAAGTCGTGAAATCAAATTAGAAATTTGTGAAATCGAATTGGGGACAAAAGTACTGGTAATCTGATTTCCCAAAGCTACTACTGCGATTTCATGAACAACCCTAGTTCGCAATTGAAGGCAGAACGACAACAAATTGTGCAAATTTGATATCGTTTGACAAAAATTTGTGTTCTACATCAACCTAATTAGCATTTAATCGGTAATTTTTTTATTTAATCAGTAAGTTAATAATCTACTAGTTTTTATTGGTGCAATTTATGTTTATTTGTATGACATGCAATTCAATAAACTAATGCAACCTAATTCTCCCGTTGCCAATGGAAATTCCGCTAGACGGGTATACAAAATTTCTTAATTTTTTATATATCTTATTTATGTTCTGCTTATGTTTGTTTTCGGTTGTAAAAATGTCCAATGATTTTGTTTAGAATTGTAAGATTGATAATTTTATTCTCTTGAATCAGATTAGATTTAGTAAACTTTCTAACTTGGCTGTATTTATTACTTTGTTTGGTTGGATATATATAGCTAGGGACATATAAAAGGAAGGATTAATTACATCATTTTCCCTACTGACCAAATTAAAGATCTGCGTTGTTGTAATTCTATAGTTGTTTGTAATGAACTTCTATTTTATACTCTATGCTCAGAAGAAGATTAGTTATTGTTCGGATATAATCCACCGACCCCTACATGGACTGAAGGCCTAGGCCGAGATGGGATCATCGAGCCCGATGAGCCGAAGTCAAGCCTGAAGAAATGGAGTTCGGGATCGGGTATCCTAGCCCTTCGGGCCGGAACCTAGACCCGACTAATAATGTATGGATCGAGTATTCTCGAGTCCATTTGGAATGGAACCCTGGCAAACATGATAATGTTCGAGGTCGAATCGAACTGAAAGGCCCTTGGGTCAAGTCCGCACCACTTTATAAGGCCCATACCGAAGGTTATTCCTCGGATGGAGTCTGAGGGAATAAGGAATCTAAACGATTACGAGTCCTAACCCTAATTGTATCTTCACACCAACTCTTATAAGGTAAGTGGTTGGATAACCACCAACTTGCACTTTAAAGGAGATTGGGTTGGACCCAAACAATGGTAACTGCCATGTTTAGGAGTCCTAATTCGACTGAGATATGGACTCTAGAGGCAGTGGAAATGATTATAAATACAAGACTTGACCTAATGGTAACAGGTAATACCCACTTGAGCACTAAATACTATTGCCTCCATTGTTAAACCTTATGACCAGCTTGTACTCATTCTCACACCGGAGATATCACCCGGTGACCCAAGCCGTCGAGCTTCGTTAAGACTGTTACTGTGCAGGTTTAGCGTGTAGACTTGGTGATTGGACGCGCCGGCAAAACTTGGCGTTAACATTGGCGCTAGAAGGAGGTTTTTAGTGCTTTAATCAATCACTCTTGCACTTTTCCGGTAGAGAGACATGGCTAGTAAGGATGGTGGAGCTTCTAAACAGGAAAAGGCCAAGACTCACCCGACGACCCTAGGGAGGGCATCGGTCAAAGACCGATTGGGACCTGGCAACCAGGAGGGCAATTCAATGCAGGCCCAGTCGACACGAAGGCAGCTGTTCGTCCCCATTCAACACACTCCTATTCTCCAGCACACCCATGTGGAAGACAAACCGATCTCGAGCCCATGAAGCAGCAGGATAATGATCAGGTAGAGAACAGCAAGAACCAGCGTCAGTTTATTCGGTTGACCAAAATACAGCAGAATAAGAAGGCCATGCTGGCCTTGCGTCTCCAACAAGAAGAGTTGGAATTGCAGATAGCTAAGGTGGCTGGAGAACAGGAGATCTCTTCGAAGAGGCACAGGCATCGGAGCCGATCCAGATCACCTCGACAGGAGGGGGCCGAAAAAAACAGAAACCGACACAGAAGCCATTCTCGGGAAAGGAGGAGCCGAAGAAGGAGCCGTTCCCCGGAGCGAAGATCTGATCACCCAGGCCGATCGGGACAGAGGACGAGGATTGGATCTCCTGAATACGAGAGGGACAGGCACATGCCTTCCCCCCGTAAGGAGGAGATCGACCCCCTTGCTCGACGAGTCGCGGAGTTGGAAAAGCTTTTGGCCACAAAGAATCAGTCGGGAACACCCTCGAGCTGTCACAGCTCACCCTTCTCGCCGAGATCAATCAGTCATTCACAAGGCGAAGAAGAAGAAAATGCCCCCGATGGAGACCTATGATGGAATGGGAGACCCGTATGATCATTCGAATGCGTATGACAGGCTGATGACATATTACGGGCATTCAGACACAGTGAAGTGTCATATGTTTGCAACCACCCTGAAGAAGAATGCCAGAGAGTGGATGGGAACTCTGGCACCGGGAACTATTACTTCATGGAACGATCTTCGGGAAAAGTTCCATGCTAGGTTCGGGAGCAACAGGAAAAGGGGTAAGATCACGGCTTCTCTCATGCAGGTGAAGCAACGTTCGGACGAAACTCTCGGCACCTATGTCAAGAGATTTCGGGAAGCTGTGGGATCGGTGGCAGAGTTGAATTCACCGCAGGCTTTGGGATTTTTCACAACAGGTCTGGACATAGGGAGATCAAAGAAACTGATGAAAGACCTAGTGATCAACCCCCCTTCGGACCTGGCCGAAACCTTTCATCGGGCCGAAGGGTTCATTGCAATCGAAGAAGCCATGGGAAACTTCAAGCCACACTCACAAGATAAATCCAAGGACAGAGATAAGCAGAGCACCCCACGATCGGACAGTAATCAGGGGAGATCAGATAATCAAGGGAAGAAGAATTACAACAGCGAAGGATCGGGCAGTGGCCAACCCCCCTTCCAACACAGGAGTGTTAACAAGGTCTGCACCCCCTTAACACCGATCGAGCTATAATATTGGTAGACATCAAGGACAAGTCCTTTTATGAGCCCTGCAGGACGAGGCCAAAACCTGGGAGGCGTAGCAAAAATAGGTACTGCAATTATCATCAGAATGCGGGCCATTCGACGGAGGAATGTCTGGATCTGGGAGATCTGATCGAGAAGAACATACTGTAAGCAGGACGTTGGTTCGAGATGTAGTCGGCAGGAAAACACCTAAATCAATCGAGGGAAGAAGATAGGAATCAAGCCGAGAGAAGCACGGCCCGATCGTAACCAAACCTGCTTTCTCGGGGGTGATTGATGTTATTTCATTTGGTTCGATAGGGTAGTACCCAGGACGAAAAAAAGTGAGCATTTAGAAGCGGTCTTATCTATGTTTTGAGTTTGTACTTCTTTATTGCTATCATTATCAAAAACTCTAACACAACCTTTACTACCAAATCAGATAATACAACTAACAACAACAGAAAGATATCTATTTGGATTAATAATATAAGGGCGCTTGTCTCAAATTGTTTGTGCTAACTAAGACTCAGCAAAAGGGCGGATTTGGGTCGTTATAAGTGGGTTTATGTTTATGTGGATTGAAAATTTAATTGGACAATCATAAATATATATATATATAGGTGGATATGTTGTAGCCCACATATCAAGTGATATATCAAATTGGTGAGTGTTGACAAAATTATCACATATACTCTTTTCATTTGAATAAATTTTATTCCACCTTCTATATATTGAATAAAAAAACAAAAGAATAAAATGAATTTTTATTCTATTGGAATGATTTATACTCCAAAATGATCCTCAAATATATTATTTTTATTTAATTATTTCCTCTATTTTATTCTCTCAATCCAAACTTAGCATCATTCCCTCTTTTAAAATACTCTTTTTTGAATTTTTATTTTTTTCTCATGGACTGTGATTTCACTTCCTTCAGCCTCATATGTCCTCTATTTGTTTTAAAAGATTAATTTGAATAATGTTACGGATCTCAAATAATATATTATTATTATTATTATTATTATTATTATTATTATTATTATTATTATAATTGATTATGTTATAAAATATTATTTATTTTATTTAATATCATATCATTAGAGACATATACGAGACAAGACAAAGTAAACAGAATATTCACTCAACTCTATCAAAAAGTAGACCAGGATATTCACTCGACATTTTATCAAAAAATTTGAGACATCTAAATATTACTCATCTTTTTTGGGAGCATCTACCTCCATCTGTTCAGATACGTATTCGTGAGTTATCACGTTTATTAATTGAATGATAAGCTCGTTAATATGTTTCCCTCCATTAAACATTCTTCCATGGAAAAGACATTTAAATACAGTTTTTTTTTTAATAATCACATAACTTTTACTAGAAGGCGGCAAAGAGTGCCCAATCATTACTACACAAATTATAATATCATCCATATGAGTTGCGTCCACCACCAAACAAACAAACCGTGGTATTATTGTTACAACTTGGGTAAAGGTTGAGATATAACTTGTCGATTACATAGAACTGAAAACATGTACAACTTTGTTAATAATTAAAACAAATAAATGCTCAACCCAGATTCCCACACAAGATATGTTCTTGTTTTATTATCTGGAATCCACACTTGGGGGAGCACCTTTTATATAACCAAATATATTGTCAAACTGAGGCATCGAGTGAAGCATCATCGTCTACATTAGCAAATTCTTTGATCAAGTTTTTGGATGAAGGTAGTCCTGCAACTACATCCTCTTCAATGCCACACTCATTAGTTCCTCTTTGGATTTTGAAGTATCCGTCCTATAATTCAAAATATTTGAGGATGATTCAATAAAGTTTCGCTTTATATTTAACTTAATCCAGCCAAAAAGAGAAAATTTAATATGCAAAAAAACTTACATCACCCCAGCTTCGATTCCACTGATTTGCAAGAAGCTGCACGCAGTATCAGAAAATGATGTTTACCATATTACATGTGGATTTGTAAGTGAAATGCAGAAGCTAAGACACAGAAACATATCGTTACTTACCCAATAGTCCTCGCCCTCATCGGTGGTTCCCCATCCAATTAGCTTTACAGCATGACCTCCCATGACATCGCCCGTCACGTGCTTATAAACTCCTGACTTGTAATGAGCGAAATCCTGTGTGAACAAATTAAAGAACCCAACGAGAATAAATTAGATGGAACCCCAAACATAACATAAGACTATGTACTCCAGTTGTTATGATTTTGGGTGTAATATGACTAAGTACCCCTGTTATATAGTTATTTAGTAAGGAAGCAAGGTACACCATCTAATAGCAGTAACCCGCTAGATAATTTAGGAGAAAATCAAGGAATTTAAATTGTGTTAGCAGATCCAGACATTCAGTATGATTAATTAAACAGTTTTACCATTGTAAATGATAATTACACTATCTTTCAATGAAATCCAAACTCCTTGATTTTTCTCTTAAATTACCCAGCGGCATATTGCTACCTGATGGTGTGAACTAATAGTTTTAAAGGCAGTCCTTGTATAATTTTTTCACATAAATAAAACCCAAACTTTTTGTTGTTGTTAAAGTATAAACAGAACTCATATACACTTAGTAAAAAAGAAACTATGATCTTTAATAATAGTACGTCAAATATTCACTTTCAAAGTAGAATAGTTCAGTCATTTCTTAATTATATCATTTTCATATTATTGGCAAAGAACCACCCGCCCCCAACAACCAAGCACTCACAGAAAAAACTCAAACCACCAAAGACCCACTCAGTTAAAGTGTAAATGAAAATTGAAGTGGCTGTCAAACTCAACTAAAATAGTTTTTACCTCATATACGGTGAAAGCAACCTCAACAGGTCCATTTTTATAAATTTCAGCCATGATATTGGAGGGATCTGAATGGACTTTATAAGCACTGACACTATAGTGTTTTGACTGCTTCCACAGCAGATTGCCATCCGTGCAGTTTCTCTTACACTTGGGCGTGGGATATGCAGGTTCACAACCGGGGTGTGAGCATCCAGTTTGATCGAAGTATGGGTCACACTGTAGGAGAAAATCATTCAGTATTCAGGAATATATATCAGCTATAAATGCAAAGCCGACAGCGGTCAAAGCAAAAGAAATAATCTTAACTCAAATTCAATAAATTACCGGTGAAAAGTAACTATAACCAAACAGAGAGAGAACACTGAATCTGTATCTTAAACACTCTGAACTGCAGGAAAAGTTGAGATCAAATGAAAAGACATGTTTTTACCTCTGCAGTGACAACACCCGAGCGCTTAAAGTATCTCCACGCAGCAATAGGATAGCCGCCATCACAACCCTCCCCACACAAGAAGCCACAACATGCTAAGAGGTCATTAACAGATAGAGATATATTCTGCAACAAAAGATATGGATGTTATATTACATATATTGGAACAGTCGAGAAGAGAACACACCAACTTCATTTTTCCATAAAATTTACAAGTCACCTTGTCAAAATGGATGCAAAATCGGTCAGATAGTGCTTCCACAGCAGCAAAAGCCCAACAAGAGCCACAATGTCCCTGATCAATAATTTATTAATTAGATCATTTGATAAATTGGACAGCTTATTTAATGGAAAGTAGTATTATGGTTGTCAGATAAATGAGATATGGGGTCACCTGATCTTTGATGTTAAAAACATTCCAGTGGATGACAAAGAAAAAGAAAACGCATTAGTGCCTTTTGGATGAAAGAATCATACATTACATTCACAACTACAAGGAAAGTAACTGACCTAGAATATCCCCTATGGTGCTACATTTAGGCCAAACAGTTCTTGAATCAAACTGATTGGGTAATTTCAAACTTTCTGAATGAACCTTAACAGGAATGCTCTTTAGTTCACCCGGTGGTGTTGGTTTAGCTCCAAGGAGATGCTTAAATTGCGCAACCTGTGAAACGAATGTATATTAGAAGGGTAAATTATGTAAATCATTGGAATATATGAAACTTCTAGTGTAATATTATGGATATTGGTGTCAAAGAGCAAGTATGCTGCACACTAATCACCATGTCAAGTCCCTTCAAATGGGTTAAGGTCCAAGCTCAAGGGAGGTGGGGCCACCTCAAGACGAATCCATGAATATACTATTGAGGGAAAGCTGTGAACTTCATAATTTTTTTACAGTTAGTGCCACCTGTAGGTAAGTTTGTAAATCTATTTCTTCTTCCTTCTTTATTCTTAGGGATAGAAAACAAAATTTGTCCAGAGATAAATAGGCACAAAAAAAAGTGAACAAGGCATCCTCCAAACTCCAAAGAGAAAAGCATGATACAACCCTACAAGGAGGCAGCCTGTCAGTATATCAAAGTCAGGAATAGAAAACCGGGCCTGAAAAGCAGAAGCCCAAAAAGAAGCTAAAAACGAAACCCACCCCACGAAAGGTCAACACGCAAATATTTGTCCTAAAAAATCCTAGCATTCAAAAAGTTATTGGTATCTAGTCAATTGACTAGAAGTGTGTAGAATTAACAAGATGGTGCCAAAAAATATGGTGGCAGGTGATAGATAGAGATAGAGAGAGGGAGAGGGAGAGGGAGAGATATGGAGTATGGTGGTCTAGGGTAAGTGAGTTTGACGGAGCTAATTTTTCATAGTACAGGGGTGGTAGAGGACAAGGGAGTGGAGAGAGCAGAGAGAATGGTGACAGATGGAGAGAAGAGACATGTATCCAAGGAACAGAAAGAAGAATATGCCATTTCCATGCATGCAATCTTCTATTGGTTGATCTTGTGTCAGCAGTTCAAAGATCCCACAAGGGAAATTTTTGAATTATGAAACTGGGAGGGCTTGCATCAGCAGGAAGCAAAATCAGAAACATAGTAAAGACATTGTTTATAGACATTGTGGGTTTATAGGCGGCAAAAGTAAGCTCTCAAACTAGATAGAATCTTACTGTAGCAAGTATTTATTAGTTTTGTAAATAAAATGCCTCATAAATGATGTCAGCCTACAGGGAAGATCAGTGTTATTATGAACTGGAATAATAATCCATATACTTTCACTAAACAACAACGATCAGTGTAGTTTACCAATAAAGAGAAAAGTACAGAACATGGCAGCAATCAACTTAGAAGACAACTAAAGCTAACCTTTAACGAAAGAAATTGAAAGAGTTAGGGAAGTATGGGCTGCCAATTGGAAACTCACAGTGTAATTAGAGAATCGAGGATTCATAGATGCTTTCCATCCAGCTCTGGGGTTTCTGTTAATTGATTTAAGAATTGATTCCTGTATTAATACAACCAAAGTCCTCTAATGTGATATTAATCAGTCTAGAATGAAAAATCTTGTCATTTTATGCAAGCAATATTGTACCTGAAGAATATCAGATTCCAATTTTACCAGTGGCACTGTATTCAATGCAAAAACCTGCATTTAATACTCCAATAAGTAAGTTTACCTTTGCTAAGAAATATAAAAGGGAAAGTGTATTATTTATTTAGGATTTTAGTTATACCAATTCTATTTTATAAAGGCAGGCCTTGAGTTATGTAGAATCTGAGATATGGTATTTCATCTACTCAAATGCTGCCATTTGACTTGTTATGGAAACTACAACATTAAAAATTCAACTATCTCATTCATTGCATTCGGAGAGTAGTACCCACCCTTCTCCCTCTTCCAAAGGCCCAGCCGAGGGGATTAAGGGGGGAGAGAACGTCAAAACCTTTTCTTTTCTTCCTTTTTCTTATTAGGATAATTCGTTAAAAGTGCCAAAAAGGGCATGAAAAGAGCAGTTTCCACCCATCCAAAACATGCTTATAGAAAGCTTCTCACAATCCTGGACCACACAAACAGAACCTACACTAATTTTCCAAGGAAACTTGTCTAGAAAACCAAAAAAGATAGTATACTATAGACCCATAATAAACCTCATTGAACCAAATAATAATAATAATTAATTTAAAATAAAATAAATAAATAAATAAAAACAGGTTCAAGATCAAAATCAAACCTGAACCTAAAGCATAAATAGGTTACAAAAGTATTTTAAGGGGAGAAGAAAAAGGAAAAAAATTCCAAAAAATTCTTCTTATTAAGAGGAAAAACAAGGCCATCTTCTGTTGAGATGAGA
This sequence comes from Panax ginseng, assembly GCA_020205605.1. Lineage (NCBI taxonomy): Eukaryota > Viridiplantae > Streptophyta > Magnoliopsida > Apiales > Araliaceae > Panax > Panax ginseng. The sequence continues at coordinate 125,634,837 of CM035135.1, read as the reverse complement.
TCATGAGCATAACATGTGTTAATCCACTAGCCCAAGCTTGCCGGAGCCAAGCTACACTAAGGGATTTTTACCTTCTCTGCTTTTCATTAGTTCTCTTTGCAACACCTATGAAAAAGGGTATAGAGCAAAACAAGACACACTTCTGCTTCTAATCACTCTGATTTTTTTTTCCCATCTCCCCCCCAAAAAAAAAAAAAAAACAAAAACAAAGCTTGACACCTCTGCTTCTAATCACCTCTGCTTTTTAGTGTTGTTAACATTGAAATTTGAATTTCTTACAGTTGAAAGGAGATTCATGTACATTTCTGCCAAATCATATATGTTGATTCCAATACAATATGACAGTGGTAGTAGAGTTCGAGTGCTTCATATAATACACAATCACTTGGTTTCATCAGCTGTAAAATTATAGTTACATGCCTTTATAAAACCATGATGAGAAAAAAAGATAGATGGACATCTATAATACCTAGATATTATCCTCACAACTATAACAAGCTGCACATTTTAACCAACAAAGAAAAACTGCAAATCAATGTTTGTTTATGTACACATTTGTCGAGCTTTAAGTTAAACCAATAGTGGCTAGTTTGTACTACTACAAGCTATGAATAGCTAGAAGCCTTGAACTCAACTTACATGCACTCTACTCAACCTTCTGAACAGTACCCTTTGTCAAATAATCGAATACATATGCATCTTTAAATTTGTAAGAACTCATTTTCTTGATTATCTCTTATAAACTGATTCTTTTCAAATATTTTAGATTATTTGTAATCTACTTCAGAGCGCTGAAATAGTAGTGCAAATTTGTACTAGTCTGCAGCAATTGTGACTGGCCTACAAAGTTCTAATGGTGACTTGATACAGAGCCATTTCATTTGTTTCTCACAAGGGTGCTAATTAAAAATCAAGAGACTGATAATGAAATGATTTGCACCTCAATCTGCTCTGTACTATGTGCCAAAATGAGAAGTAAAAAAAAATTAAAAAGAAAAGAGAAGACTTTTTCAGTGAACAAATGTCCAACTACATGTTACTGCTGTACAATAATCAAATACCAACTAAACCACTAAATTTAAGTGTAATCAGCTATTAATAAAGCTCCCCATCTTTTTCTACTTTTCCTATTTCCCTTTTCCAAATCGTTGAAAATCCTGTCTATGATGATCTAACCCATCATCTAATTGTTGTTAAACATAAGAAATCATTAGGGTATCAAGCATATCAGTTGTTTATCTTATCTGGGTAAATAAAGAAGTGAGAAAACGGTATGAAAAGGCAAGAATAGAGAGGCACAAGTGAATAATTAACAGATGTGTATTTGAAGTTGAACGGCAAATCCAACACCAAAATCAGCGGGTCAACTGTTAACAAGCCGAAATCAGTGGATCTACAATTAGACCAGACAAAAAAGAGAGAGGGGAAGAGAAGGTACCTGTTCATGAAACAAGGAGATAGCCCCAAGAATCAGGAGAGACGCCCAGTAGAGCCCAGTTGGGGCCATATCAGTTTTGTGGAATTGATTGGGAAAATAAGGAGCAGATTATCCTCTAGCTACCAAATGGAGTTTTACATATACTCCAACTCCAATAATTTGGAATCTTTATGACATGAATAAGATCCACTTATTGGTCATTTGTTGGCTATTACGTCAAAATGGTTGAAAAAGTGGTAGCGTGTCTTCTGATCAAGGGCTGGGTGGTTATTGGGGGATTTAAGAAAGTTGGGTAAATAATGGTAAAAGTAAGTGAAAAATTTTCTTGTTTAAAAAATAATAAAAAAATTATCAGAATGGGACCACCAACTCAGACAAAAGTTACGTAAAAATTGATATAAAAATATTTTAAAAAATTTTAAAAATATTTTTTTATACATAATATTGGAGGAAGTACAATATCGTTTTGAGGGTTACTCACAAAAGATCTTGAGATAGTATTCACCTCCCTTTTATCATAAATTAATTTAATACAATACAATTATAAAAATTATTAATTATCTAAATAATATTATTAATTATAAATTATTATTTTTAAAAGTTAATTAAATTAAATTAATATAATTTAAAAAATATTTCAAATTAACTTTGAAGTCGAACTTTATCCTATAATTCTATTATAGAATAGAGCACGTAAAAGAAAGACTATTCAAGCATTTAGCAAAAATAAAGTAAACTTAACAAAAATATTAATTCTTAAAATGTGATTTATTTTCTTTTGAGACTTTGAACTTTCAATGATTTGATAGATATTTGATTAGTTGTTCTGAAATTAAGATTTTGTACATTTATATATTATAGTTAAAATATTTTCAGTTAAAACTTAAAAGTAATCAATTTTTAATTTTTTATTAACAAATCTCTAGTCTAAACTACAAAGTCAAACAGTAATGATATATATTGTCAATTATTTACGTTGATTTTTTGATTATCAGTTACATAAATAAATAATAGTGTTGATTTTTTTTAGAAAACGTGTAATAAATGAGATACTCTTATAATTTCTACTAATCTCAAATATTAATAAATTTTATAATTATAATTCGACATAAATTTTTCACACCCCCACCCCACCCCACCCCACCCCACCCCACCCCACCATGTGCACTCTATTAGAATGGAAATGAAGTGAAAGTGTGAGGAATTCTTCCAGAGGCGGAACCAGGGGGGTCGAGGGGGGCATATGACTCCCGAAATCTCCTAAGCAAAGAGAGAATTTGGAGGAGGAAATTTGGGCGTGGCGGATCTATGCTCAGGCGGGGGCACTTGCCCCACTGATTTTTCGATTGTGTTTCTTTGATTGACTTTGGTGTTTGTTGTTTCGATTTTTACCAAACTCGCTTTTCATGTCTTCACGGAAATATGGATTGGCTCATCTTCTCCAATTATGCAGTTGTGCATGCTGCATTCGCACCCCTGGGGCGTTTGGGATTAGGCTGAGCCTTATATCTGATGAGATCAGCTTGTTTCACGTGGGCTTGTTCCTTTATCTATTCGATCGAGTATTGGGCTAGGTCCATACTTGTTATCTGCAACAATAGTTGCTTTAATCGTTTTCTTTTTTTTTTTTTAATTTACAGATTTGGTTGCCACTTGTGGGCTGCTCAATGTGGGTTCATTCCGGTTGTTGGGCCCATATATGGGCTGACCTATAATGGGCTCATTTGTTTTTGATGTAATTTTATGGTGTTTTTTGTGACGCCCCCAAAATTAGGTATACATCACCCATCTTGAGTCGTCACTTACATGGTACTGAATACAAATATAACTTAATTATACAACAGTCGTATAAGATACGACAAAATACATACTGTGAGTTTTAACTCGAATATTATCATCTGCATAAAGATTCAAACACAAATAAGTCTTCAATACATTTATTGTCACACTATCTAATGTAATAGTGAGGACTACTAATGCTATCACCGAATCACTACCCGCTTTCCCGACTCGTCGCTTACGTTCTCATTTTCAAGAGAATAGTGAAAGAAAGGGTGAGCTCAACTAGCCCAAAGAAGAAATATTATGACTAAGATAATGCGAATAAATTATCATTAGTCTCCAACAATGTTAAACCGATAAAATACAATAGACATCAAGTTTAAGCTGCAATGAATAAGCAATCCATTAAAAGAGTCAAGTAGAGAATAAAATCTACTATCTTTTATGATTTAAAAGTTTTTCATCACTTTTATCGCCGAGACTCAAATTTTAATAAATAATCCACATCATCCCCGCACTATGGCCAAGGATATTCATTAGGTCACGACCACAAATTCAATGCACTACGGGCCAAGGATATTTGTGTATTCATCAATGGTCATGATCATGCCAACAATCGGCCCATCAATGCACTACTACCAATGAGGACTTTTACCACATCATTTGTAACATTACGGCCATGATTATACCGAATAATCCTCGGTCATAATCATACCAAGTCCATCCATGCACTATGTGCCATAGATGACTTTAAACATAATATAAACATGAGTATGATTACAATGATATAAGAATTCAATAAAACAACTTCATTTAATTAATTTGTCCAGGAACTAATAATGTCCAATTTGTCAACAAGATATTGTTTTGTGGTGTAAAATTCATGAATGCTCAGAAGAATATTTATATGAAACGATACTGGATGAAGCGCAAATATCAAGGATATTCCACTAATTTCATGGAGTATAAGTCAAAACTTTAACCAACTGAGTATAATAATGAATGGAATAACAACAAAATCACCCATGCATGCAGATTGCAGATGCATAGACAAAGTTATTCCAACAGAATAATAAAGAATGGAATAACAATAGAAATCACTATGCATGCAGATCAGATGTATAAGTTATTCCAACAGAATAATAAATACGAAATAATAAGTAATAATGGAACCAGTCGTGAAATGAAATTCACATCAACATGATATTCCACGTAATAATAAATGCGGAATAATAAATATTGGGAACCGTGTCGTGAAATTACACAAGCCAAGGATATTCCGACGTAATATTAAATGACGGAAAATATAAATATTGGAACCAGTCGTGAAATTACATCAAGCATGTGATATTCCGATAGTAATATAAACGACGGAATAATATAAGGATTTCACCAAATGTGGTATGCCACGACAAAAGTCATGTATAGGGTATGCCACTTTTACAAAAGTTATTCCAATAGAATAATAAAGAATGGAATAACATAAGGATTTCACCAAGTATAGGGTATGCCACATGATACAAAGTTATGTATAGGGTACGCCACTTTTACTAAGTTATTCTAATGTAATAATAAAGAATGGAATAATGTAAGTTCTCTTCAAGAAGAAAGAATAACACCCCTCACCGTAAAAAGAAACCGAAAATAGAAAGATCAAGTAGCAGAGTTTTTTCTTTCTCTATAATTTTTCTCTCAGAGTTTAGTGAATTCGTAAGAAAATAATGAAGAAATGAACTTCTATTTATAGAAAAATGAAATGAATAGTAACTTATTCATGAACGGTCCGATCGATTTATTTACTTTTAAACGAAACGATCCGATCGATTTACTATTAAAACTTAAAACAACCATCCATACCGATTTATTATTAAAACTTTAAACCAAATAACCCATATTGATTCACTATTATAACTTTCCACCAATGGTCCATATTAATTCATTCAACCAACTATTCAAAAATTAAGCATATCTCCTCATGAAATAATATTGTACCCAAATAACCGAATGCACAATAATAGAGTGAATAGTAATCGGGTGAATAAGAACTCGTGAATAAGTAACTCGTGAATAGTAACTCGTGCGTAATAACTCGTGAATAGTAACTCCGACACAAAAAGTATCCCAAATACTCTCCAGACCTCAATTATTGATTTAACAATATAACAAATAATGCAGATGATACTGTGACAATAATCAAATCAATAATATGAGAGATATGATGCAGCAATTACTGTAGCAATAATGCATTATAACTAAGTGACTTATCACGTAAGCATCAATAACCAATACCGTGTGTTACTATGCAACCACGCCAGACATTATACTTTTACTACTAGGGTAGTTCAACAAAGATCAACCAGAACTTCCTACCGTTATTTTATAAAAAGATAATTTTGTCATTTTCTCAATCCGACAATAATTCCGTTGTAGGTTCTACCAATGATCACTTGGTTGTGTATTTAATATTCTCTCGCTAAAACGAATATTCCCCGACCAATCGAATAATTATAAGACAACTTGCGTACTTTGCAAAATTTATAAATACTACCCACAACTATAATATTATTTCAAATTCATACCTTAATATTTAAAAATGATATTTATAGAAAATTCATCTTTATTAAAAAAAAATTGGGGTCTTACAACCTCCCTTCTTAAGAAATTTTGCCTCGAAATTAGGGTACGACGGGTATGTCAAGAGGTAAGGATACCTTGATTTCATTTCAGATTCTAACTCCCAGGTCATTTCCTCAACATCGTGGTTTCTCCACAAAACTTTGACTTGAGGTATTACCTTGGAGCGTAAATATGTTCCTTCATATCCAAGATTTGAACAGGTACCTCTCCATACGTTAAGTCTTCCGCTATTTCGTCCGGTTCTAACTCAATAATGTGGTTCGGATCTTTCACATATTTACATAAACATGGATATGTGAAAACATTATGAACACGAGACATACTTCAAGGTAAAAGTAGTCTATATGCTACAGATTCCTACTCGATCAAGGATTGAAAATGGGCCAATGAATCGAGGATTGAGCTTTCTCTCTTTTCCGAATCTTGTAACTCCTTTCCATGGAGCCACACGTAATAAACACATGATCTCCAATATCGAATTCCACGCCCTTTCGATGAAGATCAACATAACTCTTTTGTCGATCTTGTGAGGTCTTTATACGTTCATTTCGGATCGTTTGAATCTTTTCCGTAGTCATACGCATTCAATTAGGTCCCAACAACATTTCTTCACCCACCTCATCCCAGTATCTTTCGAGAACGACATTTTCTTCCATACAACGCCTCGAATGGAGCCATGCCAATACTTGCTTGATAACTATTGTTGTAGGAAAACTCCACCAATGGTAAGAACTTGTCCCAACTTCCCTTAAAGTCAAGGACACAGAGTCTTAATAAATCTTCCAGAGTTTGAATAGTCCTCTCTGATTGTCCGTCCGTCTGAGGATAATATGCCGAACTAAATCGTAAATTCGTGCCCATAGCTTTTTGCAAACTAACCCAAAATCTTGAAGTGAATCTTGGGTCTCGATCAGAAACTATGGATACTAGCATACCATGCAATCTTATAATCTCGTTGATGTACATATCTAAAGCAAGACGCTCAGTGTATAAGTTTCTCAGATTGGTAAGAAGTGAGCAGACTTGGTCAATCTATCAACAATGACCCAAATTGCATCTATGCCTTGAGAAACCTTGGGAAGACCAAGAATCTAAATCCATGGTAATGTGCTCCCACTTCCATTCTCCGAAATTTCAAGTGGTTGCAATGGACCTTTTGGTACTTGATGCTCCACCTCGACTCGCTGACAAGTTAGACACCTTGAGATAAACAAATATATCTCTCTCTTCATATTGCTCCACCAAAATGTATGACGAAGATCATGATACATTTTGGTACTCCTGTGATGGATCGCAAACTGCGGTGTGTGTTGTGTGCCCATCATGATTTTATACTTTAACTCGGGATAGTTAGAACACAAAGTCCGGAGTTGACTCAAGTATTCCTTCATCATCGATTCTTCGCTTCCTAAGATAACACCTTCTTACACTTTCTTCCTCATACGATCACCTCCTGTGTCTCAGTAGTTTGAGCAACTTTAACTTTATCAATTAAAGTCGGTTCTACTCGTATATTTGCCATCATCACGTGGGTCCCTGGAGTCTTTATCTCTATCTCCATTCTTTGCAAGTCACACAAAATGGGCCTTTGTGTTGACAATATCGCACTCGTACCCGCATATGATCTTCTACTCAACGCGCGCCGCCTACCACGTTCGCTTTTCCAGGATGGTATTGGATGGTATGATCATAATCTTTCAACCGTTCAAGCCAACGTCGTTGTCGCATGTTGAGTTCCCTTTGAGTGAAGAAATATTTGAGGCTTTTATGATCCGTAAAGATCTCCACTTTCTCCCCATACAAGTAATGCCTCCAAATCTTTAGTGCGAAAACAACCGCTGCCAACTCTAGATCATGAGTAGGATAATTCCTCTCATATTCTTTGAGTTGTCACGAGGTATAGGCTATGACTTTCCCATGTTGCATGAGAACACATCCTAACCCTTTGCCCGAAGCATCACTGTAGATGACAAATCTCTCCGAACCAGATGGTATTGTCAGAACAGGTGCTGAAATGAGTCTCCTCTTGAGTTCTTAAAAACACTTCTCACATTCCTTGCTCCAACCGAACTTTGTATCTTTCCGAGTCAACTGAGTTAGTGGAGTAGCGATTCGAGAAAATCCTTCCACGAATCTCCGATAATAACCAGCTAAGCCGAGAAAGCTACGTACTTCGGTCACTGATTTAGGTTGCTCCTAGATTTGAATAGCTTCAATCTTTGCTGGGTCGACAGATATTCCATGACTTGATACTACGTGCCCAAGGAATGCTACTTCCTTAAGCCAGAACTCGCATTTCTTCAACTTGGCATAAAGTTTATATTCACGAAGTTTTTGGAGTATCAGCCTCAAGTGTTGTTCATGATCTTCACGGTTTTTGGAATAAATAAGGATGTCATCAATAAAGACGACCACAAAGTGATCCAAATATTCCTTGAATACTCGGTTCATCATATCCATGAAGGCAGCAGGAGCATTAGTCAATCCAACATGACTAGGAATTCGTAATGCCCGCATCGAAGTTTCGAAGCCATCTTGGAATGTCATCGATTTTAATCTTCAACCGGTGATATCCTAACGAAGATCAATCTTTGAAAAGAATTTGGCTCCTTGCAACTGGTCAAACAGGTCATCAATACGTGGCAACGGATATCTATTTTTGATGGTGACATGGTTCAACTTCCGATAATCAATACAAAGTCGCATACTCCCATCTTTCTTTTTCACGAATGTAAACAGAGCACCCCAAGGAGAAGTACTAGGATTTAATAAAGCCAATGTCTAACAATTCCTCGCATTGGGTTTTTAACTCTCAAGTTCAATAGAGCCATTCGACATGGGGCTTTGAAATGGGCTTTGTATCGAAGTTCAAGGTCGATACAAAATTCAATTTCACGCTCGGGGTAGGCCAGAAGTTCTTCGTGAGAATACGTCAGAAATTCATTAACAATAGAAATATCATTCAAAACCGACGTATTTTTGTTTAGATCCGTGATATGAGCTAAGAAAGCTTGACATCCGCTTTTTTAATAAACGAATAGCTTTTTATGGCTTGAAATAATAAAGTGATTGATTTTAATGGTTTGGTTGCTTGAATTCGCATAATAGGTTGGTTAGGAATATGAAAGCTAACAACTTTACGAAAACAATCAATTTTTGCATGATGAGTAGTTAACCAATCAATCCCTAGAATTATATCAAATGCAAGTATTTTTAAAGAAATAAGATCGACAGGTAACGTGCGGGTGCCGATTTGAACTAAGCAAGACTTATAAACAGTGGATGTAATGAAGGTTTCTCCCAACGGAGTTTCAACAGATAAGTCAAAGTCCAACTTCTCCGAAGTTAAATTTAGACGTTGAGCGCAAGTAAGAGAAATAAAAGAATGGGTAGAACCGGTATCAAATAAGGTATAAACTTCGCTAGAGTTTATGATAAGCTTACCCGTGATGACCTCGTTCGGGTTCCTTGCTTTCTGGGAGGTCACGACAAATGCTCTCCCTTGTACTACCGGTTTTGTCTTTTTTGGGACGGCCTTTGGTGCCTCCACTCTAGCTAAACTTATCTTCGGTGAATGACAAAATCGGGCCAGGTGACCTTCTCTTCCACAATTGTAACGCTTTTATCGGCATCGCACTGATTGGGACCGATGTGTCCTCCCTCCGCATTTAAAGCATATGATAGTGGTCGCTCTCCTTCCTTAACAACGTGTCTTTGGTCGACGCGTCTTTCCATCATTGTTGAATTTCCTCTTCTTGAAATGTCCATTCCTATTGTTTTGGCCATGATTACCACCGAAGTGGTTACCATTTCTGGCATGCTGATTCCCTCTACGTTTATTGTCACCGCTTCGATGACTACTCTCACTGGTATTATCATTGTGTCGACTGCTCTCTCTTGGTTGTGTTGACTCATTATCGCGCTCCAATAACTGAGCCCTATTAACAACATCTGAATACAAACATAGTTTATGAGAGATAAGATATTGACGTATCTCGGGTTTCAAACCTCTTAGAAACATTCTCGTCATCCTCTCCTCATTATCAACTAAGTGGGACGCAAATCGGGACAACTCAGCAAACTTGGCTTCATACTGCGATACGATCATGTTGTTTTGCTCCAGTTTAATGAAATCTACCTCTTTCATGTGACGAATACTTTCGGGAAAGTACTTGTCGTTGAATAGTTCTTGGAACTTCTCCCAAGTCATCTTCAGTGCGGCTGGTTGAGTACGTTTTACAGATTCCCACCAGTAATCTGCCTCTCCTCGCAACATGAAGGTCGCAAAGGGAACCTTTTGTTCCTCGGAGCATCCCAAGACATCAATTATCTTGGTAATCTGCTTTATCCACGTCTCCGCCTTAAGTGGTTTTGGCTCTCCAATAAACTCCGGTGGTCCCAGTTCCTTGAACTACTTAGCGGTGACCGTCCGAGAGTTGCCAGTGTTTCCACCTATATTTTGGATAGGAGCCGCTCTCGACTGATGTTGCATGAATTGCATGAAGCCTTGGAACATTCAGCCGTTCATCATTTAGTCAGTGTTGTTGTTTGCATGAAGATTGTCGCCTTCCTGATGCACATTGTCCTGATTATTGATCTGTGGAGACTCAACGGTCTCCTGTGCTCCATTGATGTTCTAAACATTCTCGGATGCCATTTTCAAATACTGCCACAAAACAAGGATTAGATAATATATCACATATTATCTCTATACTCTGACCGACCAATTAAATAACAAATAAACTTAGGTAGGTCATACTAGCGAAGGAATTCCCCGTCTCTCCCCTCCTAGTTCTTATCTCACATCTTAGCCAGGGATCATAACCCTAAGCTTTGATACCAACTGTGACGCCCCCAAAATTAGGTATACATCACCCATCTTGAGTCGTCACTTACATGGTACTGAATACAAATACAACTTAATTATACAACAGTCGTATAAGATACGACAAAATACATATTGTGAGTTTTAACTCGAATATTGTCATCTAGACAGTATTCAAACACAAATAAGTCCTCAATACATTTATTGTCACACTATCTAACAGAATAGTGAGGACTACTAATGCTATCAGCTGGACTGTCACTCCGTTCCCCGACTCTTCCCCGCTACGTTCTCATTTCCTGAAGAGAACAGTGAAAGAAAGGGTGAGCTCAACTAGCCCAGCAAGAAATATTATGACTAAGATAATGCAGAATAAATTATCATTAGTCTCCAACAATGTTAAACTGATAAAATACAATAGACATCAAGTTTAACTGCAGCGGAATAAGCAATCCATTAAAAGAGTCAAGTAGAGAATAAAATCTACTATCTTTTATGATTTAAAAAGTTTTTCATCACTTTTATCGCTGAGACTCAGCTTAATAAATAATCCACATCATCCCTGCACTATGGCCAATGATATTCATTAGGGTCACGACCACAAATTCAATGCACTACGGGCCAAGGATATTTGTGTATTCATCAATGGTCATGATCATGCCAACAACTGTCCATCAATGCACTACGGCCAATGAGGACTTTTACCACATCATTTGTAACATTACGGTCATGATTATACCGAATAATCCTCGGTCATAATCATACCAAGTCCATCCATGCACCACATGTGCCATGTAGATGACTTTAAACATAATATAAACATGAGTATGATGACAATGATATAAGAATTCAATAAAACAACTTCACGAATTAATTTGTCCAGGAACTAATAATGTCCAATTTGTCAACAAGATATTGTTTTGTGGTGTAAAATTCATGAATGCTCAGAAGAATATTTATATGAAACGATACTGGATGAAGCGCAAATATCAAGGATATTCCACTAATTTCATGGAGTATAGAAGTCAAAACTTTAACCAACTGAGTATAATAACGAATGGAATAACAACAAAAATCACCATGCATGCAGATTGACAGATGTACAAAGTTATTCCAATGTAATAATAAAGAATGGAATAACAATAGAAATCACCATGCATGCGTAGATTATAGACAGTATACAAAGTTATTCCAATGTAATAATAAATACGTAAATAATAAGTAATGGAACCAGTCGTGAAATTATTACATTCGATGAGGATATTCGGATGTAATAATAAATGCGGAATAATAAATATTGGAACGTGTCGTGAAATTCACACCAATGTGATATTCCTACGTAATATTAAATGACGGAAAATATAAATATTGGAACTGTGTCGTGAAATTCACATGATGTGATATTCCGATGTAATATAAATGATTGGAATAATATAAGGATTTCACCAAAGCATGTGGTATGCCACGATACAAAGTCATGTATAGGGTATGCCACTTTTACAAAGTTATTCCAATGTAATAATAAAGAATGGAATAACATAAGGATTTCACCAAGTATAGGGGTACGCCACTTATACAAAAGTTATGTATAGGGTATGCCACTTTTTTACAAAAGTTATTCCAATGTAATAATAAAGAATGGAATAATGTAAGTTCTTCTTTCGAAGAAAAAGAATAACACCCTCACCAGAAAAGAAACCGAAAAATGAAAAGTATCAAGTAAAGCAGAGTTTCTTCTTTCTCTCTATAATTTTCTCTCTCTAGAGTTTAGTGAATTCGTAAGAAAATAATGAAGGAATGAACTTCTATTTATAGAAAAATGAAATGAATAGTAACTTATTCATGAACGGTCCAGATCGATTTACTTTTAAACGAACGATCCAGATCGATTTACTATTAAAACTTAAAACAACGGTCCATACTGATTTACTATTAAAACTTTAAACCAGCGACCCATATTGATTCACTATTATAACTTTCCACCAGTGGTCCATATTAATTCATTCAACCAACTATTCAAAAATTAAGATATCTCCTCATGAAATAATATTGTACCAAATACCCGAATGCACAATAATAGAGTGAATAAGAATCGGGTGAATAGTAACTCGTGAATAGTAACTCGTGAATAGTAACTCGTGCATAGTAACTCGTGCATAGTAACTCGTGAATAGTAACTCCGACACAAAAAGTATCCCAAATACTCTCCAGACCTCAATTATTGATTTAACAATATAACAAATAATGCAGATGATACTGTGACAATAATCAAATCAATAATATGAGAGATATGATGCAGAATTATCGTGAGCAATAATGCATTATAACTAAGTGACTTATCACGTAAGCATCAATAACCAATACCGTGTGTTACTATGCAACCACGCGTATTACTATACTTTTACTACCGGGTAGTTCAACAGTATCAACGGTAACTTCCGCCGTTATTTTATAAAAAGATAATTTTGTCATTTTCTCAATCCGACAATAATTCCGCTAGGGTTACTAATGATTATTGCATTGTTATACTTAATATTCTCTCGCTAAAACGAATATTCCCCGACCAATCGAATAATTATAAGACAACTTGCGTACTTTGCAAAATTTATAAATACTACCCACAACTATAATATTATTTCAAATTCATAACTTAATATTTAAAAATGATATTTATATAAAATTCATCTTTATTAAAAAAAATTGGGGTCTTACAACCTCCCCTTCTTAAGAAATTTTGCCCTCGAAATTAGGGTACGTACCTGGTATGTCGAAGAGGTAAGGATACCTTGATTTCATTTCAGATTCTAACTCCCAGGTCATTTCCTCAACATCGTGGTTTCTCCACAAAACTTTGACTTGAGGTATTACTTGGAGCGTAAAATATGTTCCTTCCTATCCAAGATTTGAACAGTACCTCTTCATACGTTAAGTCTTCCATTATTTAAATGGGTTCTAACTCAATAATGTGGTTCGGATCTTTCACATATTTTTTAACATGGATATGTTAAAAACATTATGAACACGGGACATACTTGGCGGTAAGGCGAGTCTATATGCTACAGTTCCTACTTGATCAAGGATTGAAAATGGGCCAATGAATCGAGGATTGAGCTTTCCTCTCTTTCCGAATCTTGTAACTCCTTTCCATGGAGCCACACGTAACAACACATGATCTCCAATATCGAATTCCACGTCCTTTCGATGAAGATCAACATAACTCTTTTGTCGATCTTGTGAGGTCTTTATACGTTGTCGGATCGTTTGAATCTTTTCCGTAGTCATACGTACCAATTCCGGTCCCAACAACATTTCTTCAACCACCTCATCCCAGCATACTGGAGAACGACATTTTCTTCCATACAACGCCTCGAATGGAGCCATGCCAATACTTGCTTGATAACTATTGTTGTATGAAAACTCCACCAATGGTATGAACTTGTCCCAACTTCCCTTAAAGTCAAGGACACAGAGTCTTAATAAATCTTCCAGAGTTTGAATAGTCCTCTCCGATTGTTCCGTCAAATTCGAGGATGATATGCCGAACTAAATCGTAAATCCGTGCCCATAGCTTTTTGCAAACTAACCCAAAATCTTGAAGTGAATCTTGGGTCTCGATCAGAAACTATGGATACTAGCATACCATGCAATCTTACAATCTCGTTGATGTACATACGAGCAAGACGTTCAAGTGTATAAGTTTCTCGTATTGGTAAGAAGTGAGCAGACTTGGTCAATCTATCAACAATGACCCAAATTGCATCTATGCCTTGAGAAACCTTGGGAAGACCAGTAAAGAAATCCATGGTAATGTGCTCCCACTTCCATTCTGAAATTTCAAGTGGTTGCAATGGACCTTTTGGTACTTGATGTCTCCGCCGACTCGTTGACAAGTTAGACACCTTGAGATAAACAAATATTATCTCTCTCTTCATATTGCTTCACCAAAATGTATGACGAAGATCACGATACATTTGGTACTCCTGAGATGGATTGCAAAAACGGTGTGTTGTGCGCTCCATCATGATTTTATACTTTAACTCGGGATAGTTAGAACACAAAGTCCGGAGTTGACTCAAGTATTTCTTCATCATCGATTCTTGCTTCCCAAGATAGCACCTTCTTACACTTTCTTCCTCATACGCACGACTCCGTGTGTCCGTAGTTTGAGCAACTTTAACTTTATCAATTAAAGTCGGTTCTACTCGTATATTTGCCATCATCACGTGGGTCCCTGGAGTCTTTATCTCTATCTCCATTCTTTGCAAGTCACACAAAATGGGCCTCAGTGTTGACAATATCGCACTCGCATTCCAAGATATGATCTTCTACTCAACGCGCCAACTACCACGTTCGCTTTTCAGATTGGTATTGGATGGTATGATCATAATCTTTCAGCAGATTCAAGCCAACGTCGTTGTCGCATGTTGAGTTCCTTTGAGTGAAGAAATATTTGAGGCTTTTATGATCCGTAGTAAAGATCTCCACTTTCTCCCCATACAAGTAATGCCTCCAAATCTTTAGTGCGAAAACAACAGTTGCCAACTCTAGATCATGAGTAGGATAATTCCTCTCATATTCTTTGAGTTGTCGCGAGGTATAGGCTATGACTTTCCCATGTTGCATGAGAACACATCCTAACCTTTTGCCCAAGCATCATTTGAGATGACAAATCCTCGAAACGGATGGTATTGCCGTAACATGTCTTTGAAATGAGTCTCCTCTTTAGTTCTTGAAAACACTTCTCACATTCCTTGCTCCAACCGAACTTTTTATCTTTCCGAGTCAGCTGAGTTAGTGGAGTAGCGATTCGAGAAAATCCTTCCACGAATCTCCGATAATAACCAGCTAAGCCGAGAAAGCCACTGAATTCTTCAAGTCTCTATTCAACGAATATACAAAGTGAATTCACTAGACCTTAAAAAAATAAAACAAAACAAAAACAAAGTTATTAGATGCAGTGACTTGTAAGTAGGGGTGTTCAAAACAATCGGTTTTTTCGATTTTTCTGTTTTTCGGACCGGATCGAATTGAATTTGCTTCTCAGATAAAAAAAATCCGGTCGATTTGCATACAAAAAACCAAGATATATCGATTTTTGCATCAGGTTTCAAATTCGACGTTTTTATGGTTCGATTTTACTGAACCGGATCGGTATATACCGATTTTCTAATTTTTTATTATTAATAATAATTTATTAATAATAATAATAATAAAATAATGATTATAATAATAAAAATATTAATAATAATAATAATAATATTAATAAAATAATAATAATAATAATAATAATAATAATAATAATAATTTTCGATAAAAATCGATACCGAACTGGTACCGAATCGGTACAGCCGGTTCAACTGGTACCGGTATCGGTTCATGAAATTGGCTACTATCGGTATTTGGTTCGGTTCGGTTCGGGTCGATTTTTTACCGATGAACACCCCTACTTGTAAGCGAGCTACAAATTCAAATTCTAGGGGAGTATTTGTTGATTAGATAAATTTGCATTTATTAATCAAACTAATGTTATTTAAATTGTGATTCCATATGGTATGCGAAACAAAATTGAGAACAGAAAATATCGAATATCGTTCTTGGTGTTATGGAGTATGGTAGGGATAGATCTATTCAAATCAATTGTTTGATACAAAATATATTTATTTATAACAAGGTACGTTGAGAATAACTTTTCAAAAAAAGATAGTTAAAATTAATTGAGTTATTTATTATTAACCAGATCAAGCCATATCATCGCTTACTTGATACCCACAGTTAAGGCGCTCATTTACTACACTAATTGACATTCCTTAAAAAATCTTCTTATATACATTAGGTTTTTAATAAAGTTTTATAGATCTACTCGTGTGCCTACAATATTTTATAAATATATATTATTAATATTTTACAAGATGGTTGTAGATATATAGTTGATTTTATACTTTTATTAAATTTAATACCCTAACATTTCTTTTCAATTTTATCTATATCAATACTATGTTACATAATATTTTACAAGATAGTTGTAGATATATAGTTGATCTTATACTTTCATTAAATTTAATATCCTAACATTTCTTTTCAATTTTATCTATATCAATACTATGTTACAAAGCCTGTTCGGAATGACTTATAAGTTGGTAAAATCAACTTATAAGTCATTTGTTACGATTCACCTATTCGAGAATGACTTATTTTTCTACTTATAAGTTGAGTTTTAAGTAAAAAATAAGTAAGTATTTATAACTTATTTTTAAATGACTTATAAGTCATTTTAAAATAAGTTAGTTTGACCAAATGTAAAGTCTATTTTGTCCCTCTTTTTATTAATAACATTTTTAGTAATCTTTATATTTATTTTAACTTACAAGTTATTATGAAACGAACATCTTCACAACTAGTTTTAACTTAATTTTTGACTTATAAGTCAGATTGATATCGAACGCTTTTACTTAGAAGTCCTAACTTAAAACAACTTATACGTCAACTTATAAGTCATTCCCGAATAGGCCCAAGTCTAAATTTATAAGTAGGAGATTACTCCAATATATGCAAGTCTCTCCTATTTCTCAAAACAGTGTAAAAGTCTTAAAGCTCGTTATTTGAGTGTTCGGGAATAACTTATTTTATGACTTATAAGTCAAAAATAATAATAAAATGTCTTAACAAGTTATTTTGACCAAATATAATGACTATTTTGCCCCTCCTCTATCTTGGTAAATTACATATCTACCCTTAAACCTAAAAAGCCTTGCCTGCCTCTTCTAACCTAACATAAACAATTTCTCTCGACTCTTTCTGCTTAAGGCGTCGACAATTTGACTGAGAAATTGATGTGTAGCCTAATTTTTGTGTAGAAATTAAAAGCATCCTAAATGGCTAAATTCAATTTGGCAAACAAAAATGTACACTCCTCTGCTGTGACGCCCCCAAAATAGGTATACATCACTCATCTTGGGTCGCCAAATACATGGTACAAAATACAAATACAAACTTAATTATTCAACAGTCGTGTAAAATACGACAAAACATAAACTAAGAGTTTTAATAAAAATATTGTCATCTAGACAGTATTCAAACACAATGGAGTTCTCATTACATTAATTATTACACTATTTCACAGAATAGTGAGGACTACTAATACACCATCTAGGACCATCACTCTGTTCCCCAACTAGTCCCTGCTACGTTCTCATTTCCTGAAGAGAACAATGAAAGCAAAGGGTGAGCTCAACTAGCCCAGTAAGAAATATTATGACTAAGATAATGCAGAATAAATTATCCTTAGCCTTCAACAGTATAACAACTGATAGAATATAATAAACAACAAGTTTTAGATTAAAAACTGCAGCGAAAATAAGCAATCCATTAAAAGAGTCAAATAGAGAATAAAATCTACTATCTTTTAATATTTAAAAGGTTTTTCATCACTTTTATCGCTGGGACTCAGCTTAATAAATAATCCACATCATCGAATCACCCCTGCACTATGGCTAAGGATATTTTTTAGTATCACGACCACAAATTATCCATGCACTACGGGCCAAGGATATTCGTGTATTCATCAATGGTCATGATCATGCCAACAATTGTCCATCAATGCACTACGAGCCAATGAGGACTTTTATCACATCATTTGTAACATTACGGTCATGATTATACCGAATAATCCCTGGTCATAATCATACCAAGTCCATCCATGCACTACAGGCCACAGATGACTTTAAACATAATATAAACATGTGTATGATGACAATGATATAAGAATTCAATAAAACAACTTCAAGAATTAATTTTTCCAGGAATTAATAATGTCCAAATTGTCAACAAGATACTGTTTTGTGGGGTAAAATCTAAGAATGCTCAGGAGAATATTTCCATGAAATGATACTGGATGAAGCACAAATATCAAGGATATTCCACTAATTTCATGGAGTATAGAAGTCAAAACTTTAACCAACTGAGTATAATAAAGAATGGAATAACAAAATCACCATGCATGCGCAGACATCGTGATGTACATGTTATTCAAATGTAATAATAAATAACGGAATAATAAATAATGGAACGAAGTCGTGAAATTCACAACAAGCGAGGATATTTTGATGTAATATTAAATGCGGAATAATAAATAATGGAACCAGTCGTGAAAATTACACCGATTGGGATATTCCAATGTAATAATAAAGAATGAAATAATAGAAGAATTTCACCATGTATGCTGAACTTCACATAAACAAAGTTATTCCAACATAATAATAAAAGAATGGAATAATGTAAGAATTTCACTAAAGAAAGGGTATCCGCTTATCTGAAGTTATGTATGTGGTATCTGGCGTATCACAAAGTTATTCCAATGTAATAATAAAGAATGGAATAACATAAGTTCTCTTCATGAATAAGAAAGAATAACACCCCTTACCATAAAAGAAACTGGATAAAGGAGTAGTGAGGTAGTAAACTTCTTTTCTTCTTTAGATTTTCTCTCTACAATTTTTCCCTACAATTTCTCTCTATAATAACCGCTCTATAACTTTAGTGAATTGGTGAGAAATGAAGAAGAATGAGCTTCTATTTATAGAAAAACATAGTTTCGATAATTGCATGTTTTGGGGCTCGAAAACTTACAGTACAATACCTCCCTCTTTTTTTTATTTTAAATTTAGTCATCCAAGTATTATCAAACTTGCACCACCTCCCCTAATAGTAAATCATGTGAATTAATAGTTTATTCATGTGACTCAATAGTAAAATCATGTGAAAAAACTAATTACATTCAAAGACTCTTCATCTATACCTCCATTTTTAACTTAGTCATGCAAGTATTATCAATCTTACACCAAATCCCCTAATAGTAACAAGAATGTGAATCAATAGTACACACATGTGAACAAATAGTTATAAACATGTGAATTAGTAGCAATTAATTGCTCATTTATCCGATAAATTACCCGATTTATTAATATAACCCCCAGACATCAATTATCATCGAAATAAATGTCAATTTTCACTAACACAAATAATTCCAACATAATGAAACTATTTTTTATCAAAAATATAAAATTTGAAATTTTGAAGTTTGACTTTTTTCGAAAAAGTCAACTGTTGACTTTTTGACCAAATAGTGAATTTCAGAAAATTTTGTGTTTATAGACTATTTTTACTAATTTCATTGTTAGGACTCAACTATCACATCCGCTCTCCAAATTCAACTCCCGAACACAACTTCAATTAACAATCATCATTAATATTATAACTCACAATATTTATCAACCGTGTCGTTCCTGTGAGAAAGAGGGGTCTTAGGTAAGATTTCTCCTCACCTGGCGCCGCAATTACCTAACCTCTCCTCGATGTAACTTCTAGACATTGTAAATATTGCAATTTAATAATATGAATAAATTTGTCATCTCAATTATTGATTTAATAAAATAACATATTATGCAGATGATACTGTGATAATAATCGAATCAATAATATAAGAGATATGATGCAGCAATTACTGTAGCAATAATTGAGTAAAATTGAGTAACTTATTACGTAAGCATCAATAATCAATACCGTGTACTACTATGCAACCACACATAAGATCGCATTTTTACTACTGGGTAGTTCAACAAGATTAACGGTAAAACCTCCGCGTAGTTATTTTCATAAAATATTTTTGTCGCCATTAACTACGACAGTTGTTTCCGTTGTGGGGTCCATTAATGATTATGTCGTAAATCGCATTTAATATTCCCCGACAAAAAGAATATTCCCCGACCAAACGAATATTTTATAACAACTTGCATACTTTGCAAAATTTTCATATACTACCCACAACTATAACATTATCTCAAATCCAGACTTTAATATTTAAAAAAAAAAATTCGAGAAACTTAAATATTTATTTATAAAATCTGGGGTCTCACATCTGCATACATTTCCTACCATTTCCCGAGAGGTCGTAACATGATTTAAATGATGACTTTTATGTCAAAAACGTTAATAATACAACCAAATCATCCGCGTATCCAAAGCCTAATCTCATTCTCTACATTTCGTCTACCTCTTCTATTTGTCCTTTCTCTATCCTCTTCTTTCATGAACGTCAACTCCGGTTCAACGCCAAGTTTCAATATAGCTCATCTCCATAGCCAAACTTAACCACAGCCAAATAAGGCTCTTCAGAATCTCAGATGAAAGTTTGATAAGCAATTACAAAGAAACAAATGAGACCTGATTTGGTTGAGTGTTACCTCAGTTCTGTGCTGATGTAGTACCCAACTGAACCGATCCTCGTTTTGTCTTTATGATGAAATCTGGTATGGCTTTAATTTGCTGCTGTTTCGCTATTGTCTATCCTAACCTGGACTATTTTTGAATTTTTAATAACTCAAGAATGCGTAAGGTTATTGGGGTGTTTGAAGGTGCTTTTTGAAAGATTGTGTCCCACTGTTGCAACAGGGTGAGGAGAATTGATTTCTGGCTATGATTTCTCAATACTAATGAAGGGTTTGATATGGATTTTAGATGGACTTTTCTGCAAAAATCCCTAGCGCACGATGTAGATAATCAATTGTTTTGGGTTGAATTTTGAAGTGACGATGATTGAGAATCTATCAACGAACGGTTAGAATCTTCCATCAAAACATGTGCATCTTTTGTTCAAGTTCCATAAGCACGTACAATTTTAAGATGTATCACTAAATAAAGATATACATATTAAGTAATCAATCTCCTGATCTTTTCTTCTACTTATCAATCAAATGGGTCTAGTTTGGACTTGAAATATATGTGTGATTGTTATGCGTTTCAAATGACAGAGGGGGGAAATGGGAGGATTAGCCGGAGAGAGATTATTATTTATAATTAGACATTGACTTGAACCCCTATTAAAGCTATGCACTTGTAGTTGTTGAAATTCTGACTCGAACACATAAATAAAGTTGGTAGGTTTAAAAGAATATCCATATTAGCTAGACCTAGACGTTGAAGCGAGTATATATGATGTGTTTGTGTCGATATACGTGCAGGTGACATTTTATTTCATAACTAGTAATTGGTTGTGCCTGAAGTCACGGCGTAACGAAAAATTAGATTTAAGTTTAAAAAATACAACATTACCTAAATACTCTTTGCTATCTAAAATAACATACAATCAGACATGACAATTATCATAATTCACCATACCACCACAATAATTAATACATACTCAATCATCAACACATATCCAACCACCAAAATATCAAGTTTAATACATTAATTTCAAGAAATTTTGGCAAAATTTCTTTTAAAAATAGATATCCAGAAAAATCTAAACTTGTCTACAAAACTTACAATCATCAATACATATCCAAACCACCAAAACAACCATCATTCCATACCCAAAATCAACATAACCATGTATAATTAGTTAAATTTACAAAAGACGAAACAAAAAAATACACACATACAGAAAATAGAAAAACAATTTCGTATTCTTTACAGCTTACACCAAGTGTCCTTCGTATTTGAAATATAAAAATTATCGAAATATGTGAGTCAAAATAAAACAAATGAGCACACACATTTGCATGTAATAGGGGGGATCATTTAGATTGATATAAGTAAGAATTTAAAGATAATGTAACAAATTATCAATTTATTTCACTACAAGAAAATGCTCTACAAATGATAATCATCAATATCGTGAACAACGCACATCCGATCGCAGAGATACTTATAATTAGCGACGCCAAATGGCGCACCATGATGAAATGTAATCATTGTTTTGTTTTAGCGATCGCGACGCGATCGCTTAAATGGTCGCATACTACAATTTTACCGCCTAAAATTGGTCGGAAATGTTAGCGCCCTATTTTTTTGCGACCACTCACTATTAGCGACCGCATAAGGTCGCTGATACTTCCACATCATTAATATTCAAATACCGCAGACGATATCGCTATTATCGTCATTGATTCTTATAATCTATCACCACACCTCATTCAACAAAGAAATTGAACTAGAAGAAAAAAAAGAGGGAGAAAGAAAAGGAGAGAGAGAGAAGGGAAGAAGAGGAAAAGGTCACTGCAGAGAGAGAAGCCACCGTCGCCTTCTTTGCCAACCGACGCCCACCGCCGCCACCCACCGCCTTGAGGTATTGATTTCAATGAATAATGTTTCAATATTGAATATGAATTTTATTATATATGCATTAGATTGATATATATGGATTTGATTATGTTTAGGTAATATGATTATGATTTTATTAGTATTTGAAGTCGATTTGGGTAATATGATTATGTTTGGTTTATAAGTTTTGATTAGAGTAAAATTTATTTGGGTAATATGCAGTACTTTGGGTAATTTGATTTTGTTAATTTATGTCAGTTTGGGTAACTTGATAAAGGAAAATTTGAATTATCTAACATTTGTACGGATTGTTTTGTTTTTGTGTTGTTAGAAGTCGTTTTTTTGACGGAACACTGATACTTTACATTACATGTTTTGATTAGTGGCACTTCACTTAGAAAACTACTACAACAAATGGCTAAAGACGATCCGAATATGCAGTCTTTAAAATAGTTCACCAAGTATTAATGCGTTTCATTATTCCTTTTATCAATCGACAAATATAAACTTGCCCATCTTCCTATAAATTTATTGACTAAATTAAAAGGTGTGTGTGTTGATTGTAGGGATGTATGTAATCAGAAACTTATATAATTTCTCATTCTTGATTGTTTCACAAACTCTAAGACCTCCCATATGCAACAGACATTTATTTTATGCTTAGTTCATGATTGAATAATGATTTTACAGTCACTTCAAGCTTGAAAAATGTTCATAAGTATTATAAGTATAAGTTTGTAGTTGAATTTTTTTTACCTTTTTTATTGTGAACAGTTTTAGGTTTAAAATATATAATAACTTTTGGTTATAAGAAAGCTATGCCCATTATTGAAATAAAATTCAAAATTGAATTGTTTGAATATGTGAGTAGCTTAATTTTAGTAATTCTCAGTAAATTGGGTTCTGTTTATATAGAGAGCCTGGGTGTTGCTTATCAATTGGATATAAATA
Organism: Panax ginseng; assembly: GCA_020205605.1. Classification (NCBI taxonomy): domain Eukaryota; kingdom Viridiplantae; phylum Streptophyta; class Magnoliopsida; order Apiales; family Araliaceae; genus Panax; species Panax ginseng. The sequence goes on along the minus strand of CM035135.1, from coordinate 125,611,108 downwards.
TATTGGTGATCCATTAGAGCCTATTAATGGAAATTTTTGAGTCGATGGTTGGGCTTTGGGGTCATGAGGCCAATACGAGGCCACGCCAAGCTTAAATTAAGCCTCATGGGGCCAAACCAAGCTTGGTTGTCACAAGATGGTAAGTTATTGAAATACATTAAGCCAAAATAAGCGATCTTAGGTACTATTATTAGGCAACAGAGAAGGTAACTAGACACATTTGGTCAATAAAGAGACCTGCTTTTGGCTATAATGAGAAAAAACAAGGGTATTTAACACTTATGTATACAAGAATAAAGCTACAAATGTTATAGAAGTTATAAATTGCTCAACCAAGTTGTGACTATCCCAAAACATAAAAGATTATAGAAAGGGACCGTGAGAGGTATAATCTTAAAACATGTTAGTCGAGGCCTTAGATGGACTCTTCAATTCTTGGCGTGAAGCCTTAGATGTTGGTAGTTTTCTTAAGAAGAAATATTTCAATGCATCTGAATACCAACCAAATATGTATTACTAATTTATACATATAGCTGTGAAACGTAAGAATAGCATTCCTGAAAAGAGCAGAAAAAAACATTCTTCCATCTATTTATCCTATGTCTGATAAATGTATGGAACAGAGCAGGAAAAAATTTAAGAGATGTTAAAATTTAAGAAATGTCAAAACTTGTATAAATGAGATACTTTAACTCTGATATAAAGCTAGCATGAATGAAATACCTTACGTATTCACTTACGATTAACAATAAAAAGAAATTAAAATAAAATAACATGATATAATATAACTATTAAACTAAGTAATATTTACTTAGTTTCTCATACTAAATTTAATAACATTTAAAGTTTCTCATACTGCTTTAATTTGCATTCATTCGTTAACATTGAGTATGCTTAAATGTTAATCATATGCTTACAAGTATGCTCAAGTCATATGCTTACAAGTATGCTCAAGTCATATGGTTACAAGTATGCTCAAGTCATATGCTTACAAGTATGTTGAAATGTTAATCATATGCTTACAAGTATGCTCAAGTCATATGGTTACAAGTATGCTCAAGTCATATGATTAATAAGCTCATGTTGTCTATAGAGTAGTACTAGTGGAATCATGGACCTCTATTCGATCCAAAGTAGTTGGATGGCACGACGAAAGTCAAGTGCCCAGATATAAATCTTCTGTTGAATTTAGAAATTTGGTTGCCAAGTGTTTTTTGGAGTACGCGATAGTCACCGGAATGTATGAATGGTAAATCATGAATCGATGTCCATGTTTGAAGTGTAAAAATGTAAATTATATGTACAGAGACGTGGTAAACTATCATTTACTTGTTTTTGGGTTCATAAAAAATTACGAAGAACGCTGGTGGGCACATGGGCAGAGAAGAGATGGTGGCATCCCAGAAGTACACAATTCGGGCAGTAATACTCATTGTATGAATGAAATGGTTCATGATATTTTGATTGGGAACAAGGCAGAGTGCAACCTATGAATTCTGATGCCAAAGACTTCTTTAAGTTGTTAGACGAGGGTAGTGAGCCATTGTGGCATGGTTGCACCAAACACACTATATTGTCTGCAGTGGCGACATTACTTAACATCAAGGCTGATCACAACTTGAGCCATGAGTGTTTTGAGTCGCTCTTGAAGGCCATTAAGAGTATGTTGCCTGACGGTGAGAAATTACCTGGTAACGATTACTTTTGTAAGAAAATGGTGAAGAAGTTGGGTCTTGGATACCAAAAGATCGATGAATGTCCCAATTACGATTGCATGTTGTTTTATAAGGAAAATGAACAGATGACAAGGTGCACGTTTTGCAGTCATGATCAGTTTAGGAATAATAAAGAAGGTGTGACTACAAAAAAATCAAGTATACCGTTTAAGATTCTAAGGTATTTTCCAATAATGCATCGGCTAAAAAGATTGTACATGTCTTCAAGAACAGCTGAACATATGAGTTGGTATGCGAAATCTCCAGCTAAAGATGGAGAACTTAATCATCCCGCAGATGGGTAGGCTTGGAAAGATTTCAACTTAGCACATCCTGGGTTTGCATTGGAACTTAGAAATGCGAGGCTTGGATTGTCCATCGATGGTTTCAATCTGTTTGGCCACTCAGCTGTTCCGTACTCATGTTTGGCGAATCTCATAACTGGGTTTGGAGAAGCATCTTTTGGGAACTGCCTTATTGGTCTACAAATTTGATTCGTCATAATCTAGATATGATGCATATTGAGAAGAATGTGTTTGACAATGTGTTTAACACCGTGATGAATGTTATGGGGAAGACAAAAGATAATAAAAAGGCACGTTTGGACATGAAAGATATTTGTAAGTATCCTGGATTAGAACTTTATGAATCTCCTAATGGTAAGATTGTCAAACCGCATGCAAGGTACACATTGTCCAAAAAGCAAGTTGAAGATGTGTGCACATGGGTTAAGTCTCTAAAACTACCAGATGGATATGCGTCAAACATTGCAAGGTGTGTTACGGGTGGAAAATTGCAAGGGATGAAGAGTTATGACTGTCATGTATTCATGGAGAGACTCATGCCTATAATATTTTGGGATCTGCTTGATAAACCAATATGGGGTGCTTTGACGGATCTTAGTTGTTTCTTCAAAGACTTATGTTCAAAATCATTAAATGAGAAGGACATGTCTGTACTTGAGAAGAACATCATAGAGATCACATGTAAACCGGAAAAATATTTCCACTGGTTTTTTTGACTCCATGGAGCATTTCAGAATCCATCTTCCCTATGAAGCTCGTGTTGGGGACGATTCAATATAGATGGATGTACCCTTTTGATAGGGTGATGGGAAACCTTAAGAGGAAGGTGAAGAATAGAGTTTATGTCGAGGGTCGATATGTGAGGCATCTGATTTCGATTAGATATCTACGTTTGTCTCGCACTATTTTCTGGACGAAGTCTCTTGATAAAGGCCAATCGAGTATCGAGACATGATGATGGGGAAATGTTGAACTAAATGGTGACCCTCAGTATTTGGTCTATCTAGCCATACTTATGGATAATAAGAAGCGTAGTCCTCTCTCGAGCAAGAATTATATGCCTTGCATACTTACATTTTTCTCAATCATGAGGAGATTGATTTAATTTATGAGGTACATATGTAAACTTGATAATTTATCTTTTAAGTTGAAAATTTATTCCAATATGTTAATGTTTATAACATGGTATAGATTGTATGATAACGAGTTAAAAGTGAAGCATCCCGGTATATCTGATAAAGATATTCAAATCAATCGTGATAAAAAATTTGCACTTTGGCTAAAGGAAAAAGTAAGTTCAATTTCTTAAGCACGTAGTATATATATATATACTCCATATTAACTATGACTTCATTTAATAAGATGGAGTTTTTGTAGGCTTTGACTGAGGGATCAACGATTCCAGCTAATGTACAAGTCCTAGCTATGGGACCAGAAAGGGACCAAGTCAGCTGCAATGGTTACAAATAAATGGTTGTGAATTTCATACAAAGGCATATGGGCACGGTAAAAGAACAACGAACTCTGGAGTGTGTGTCCAAGGAGATTGTTACAATGAGCTTGGTCGTGCCTTTTATGGGGAGTTGGAGAAAATCGTAGAGTTGTCGTACAAGGGCACGTACAGGGGTCATATTTACTTATTCAAGTGCCATTGGTTTGATTCAGAAAAAGGGATACGTCATGACAGACATGAAATCGTTGATATTGACCTCCATAGATCTGTGTACTCCAATAAACCGTTTGTTTTACCAACTCAAACAGTACAAGTATACTACACTCCTAGTCCTATTAGGAAAAAGGATAGATCGCCTATAGATTGGCAAGTTGTAATTCATACTCCCGCGCGTAGTCGTGTAGAAGTAGTTGATGGGGAGATTTACCAAGAGCAGATGCTTCAAAGTCAAACTATAATAAATGTGGAGGACGACAATGAAGTAATCCAGTTAGATGGTGGAGATGAACCACATGAATTAGATCCTGAGTCAATACTTGTGTCAGATGACATTGATCATCGAGGAGGAAGAGTTATTGATCGAATCGATAATTGAATCAAGCGGATGATGGTTATGAATCTGCAACACGTATACAAGATGATTACGAATCGCATATTGACACTTGAACAAATGAAATGTATGTTTAGCATTACATGTTTTTTATATCATTGTCATGTTTATGTACTAAATTATTTAAATGTAACTTTTGTTTATTGTCATTTTATATTCATATATATACATGTTTATATCATTGTCATGTTTATGTACTAAACTATTTAAATGCAACTTTTATTTATTGTCATTTTATATTCATATATATACATGTTTATATCACTGTCATGTTTATTGTCATATATACATGTAATCAAATATGACTCATAATAATAAGGCTGTAAACGAGTCGAAATAATCCGGATTCTAGGCTGCTCAGATTTGATTCGATACAAAAATGTCTTGCTCGTATTCGATTCAAATTCGAAATAAAATTTAAACAATGTACTCGTATTCGACTCGATACAAAAAATGATACTCAAAGTTTGATTCGACTCGACTCGAAATTATATTCGAACTACTTGTTTTGAATCGAACTCGAGTAAAAATGAGCTTATATCATATTATTGATTCCAAATTTACAATATACAATTTTTAAAAGTTAAGCATATGAATTACAAAATACACATTAGTAGCAGCAACATTAACATTCAAGTTTCTAGCAAAGAACATTATCCAACAAGCAAAGATCACAAGGATTCAAGTTTCCGAAGTAGTTAAGAGATTAACATTGATTCATTCGGTGTCCAAGTCTAGGGATGAGAATTATCAGCAGTTCGTTTTTGCAGTATATGGCATACAAGATCAGCTGTAGCATGTATAATCCACAAAGTATCCCAGTAACACCATCTAATTAGTCAACACAGGATCAAAAAGTTAGATGTTGGACAATAAGAAGGGACAAGGATGTTCCTGTAATATCTATTAAGAAGGGACATAGAGTTGTCTAACTCTTCCAACAAAATGACACTTGAAGCCATAAGATAATCTGCAAGTCAGATGGATATGATTATCTAACTTCAATTTTTTTAGCAGATGATGGATACTTTAATATGTGTACTCTCTTTAACCAAAAATAAAATGTACTCGCTCAGATCTCGCTATATATGACCACAATGCCAAAGACGAAAATCAATAGCCTGTCATATAGTATGCCAGTAATTTGGGTTCAAAACTTTTATAAAAATTAAACTCAACATATGCTCAAGTGTAAATCTAAGAAAGATAAAATGAATTATTTAGCACATCAAACAGCTTTCAAAATTATAGTTAGCATGTTCAGAGTTCCACATGTAGGTCTTGGTTTATAATTTAGCTACAAGAAGACACAATTATGACCTCATTGGCACGATAACTTAATTGATATCAAAATGATAGTACAATGGTTGGACTATGTACAATACAAGAGACTACATCATGAAACAATTAACTAAACAAAAAGTTAGAAAACCAACAAAAGGTTTGGAAAAAATAAAAAAGAAGCTCCAAACATGAATTACATACCTCATGATGCCAAAATCTTTCCAATCCGGTGAAGGTTTGAACAAAGCTTCAATCATCTTAACTTTTGATGATTGTGTTCGCACAGCTGCTCTGTACCTTGATATTAAAGACCAAGATTGAGATCCAACTACCTAAAAGTATGAACTATTAGTGGAGCAATAAAAGAACTATCACACATTATTTAAGAGAGAGTACTAGCTACTCAAGCTTTGACAAGAAGCTTTATGGTACTAAAACAACAAGGGTCACTTTTTAAAAACCAAGTAGTACTGAGTTTTGTTTTGAGGTCAAGCATTTGTAGCATACTAGTATGCTTCTCATACTGTTTCAAACTTAAAATGAACCAACAAACCACTTAAAAGTTCAGATATATTTTGTAGTATTTTTGATATAATTACTGATGATTGATATCGGATGTATTAAAGAGAAACACGAAGCTTACACTTAGAAGTAAATATCTTTGGGATTCATTTGCCGGAAAATTATTATATATCTGATCTGTCAAGGGTCTCAAAACTTGTAACAACTTCATTCAATTGGCTTCTAAATATTTCTTCACATCATTATAGATGGATTATGGTCTCGAGTCCCCAACCTACGATTCCGGAAATAAAACAAGAAAAGCGAGAGGTCAAATTGATCACCTTAAAGAGCAAGAAAGGGAATATTGAAGAGAAAGCAAAGCTGCAAAGTATATGAAGCGAAAGTTACAATGATCTTGACATTATTCGTAGCTAATCAAAGAAACTTAAAAATCTTTCACAATAAATCTCAAATACAAATGCAAATGACGAGAAAGATTCTTTTAAATCAATTCCAATCAAATGGCATCAAGAAACGATACAAAAACTCAAGTAAAGATGATTTTGAACATGAAATGGAAAAGACCCACGGAGGGGACCCCAAGAAAGCGAGGGAAGACAAGTGCAGTCTATAAGGTATCATCATCTGGACCACCATGAGCTGATGAAAACAAACAGCAATGTTAGTTCTTATACACAGATGTAATACAAGTAATCAGGAATTCACTTTAAAAAAACAAAAAAAATCCTTTCTACATGGAATTGGAGGTCCTGCTGGAATTGGGTTAACAACAGATAGTTGATAACCAACATTATTTGTAAGACCCTAAATTATTATTAATGAAATTTAATTTCCTCTATTTATTATCTTGAAATAGTAAGGGTTGATTTGATTAATGTAGTAAGTTATGGGTAAAATGCGCAATTATTTCAAACAAGCAAGTGGTTTTAAAATATTCATTTTATCGGAGAATATTCGTTTGGTCGTGGAATATTCTTATCGTAAAGGGAATATTAAATACGACTGGTGCAAACCTTGTGTGGGCCCCATAACGAAAAGCGATTGGAGGAAGAAAACGACAAGAATAAGTTGTTTATAAATAACGGCGTAGTTGTTACCGATAATACTGTTGAAATACTCGGTGGTTAAAAATACAGTAGCACACGGTATTACACCAATTATTGATTCTTACGTAAGAAGACACTACTCAATAATTGTTATAGTAATTATTGTTCAGTATTTTATTTTATTGATTCAATAATTGCTGCGTTAATATTTTTATATTATTGTTGTTTCAATAATTGTCACTACACAATATTTTTTATTATCGGAGCAATAATTCATATTATCTGAATAATATTATTAGATAACATTATTGGCAATGTCTAGAAAGTTCATCCCAAGGAGAGGTTTGGTCATCTAATTACGCCAAGATGGAGAAATCCTTATTGGAAAGCCCCCTCTTTCCTAGGAACTGCATGGTTGTCAGTAATGTGATTCTGTAATATTATTTGTGAATAATTAATTATTGATTTATATGATGAGAAAAATATTGGTTTTATGTGGATATAGATGGAGAAAATTTTTAATGTGACAATTGTTGAAAATTAATATTTTATATTTTTCTGATAAAATAATTCATTTAAATATATTATTATATTTTAATAATATAATAATGGTGATATTTTTACAATGAATATGGGATATATGAGTATATTAGGAGGAATAGTATTTTTGTTGCATTAAATGATTAACACATGTTTTGTGTGTCGGTAGACCCCATTTATTGACTGAAATTTGATTATAGCCTGTAAAATCGCCCGTTTGTGGATTTCGGTCAATTTCTGTTTGGAATTTAAAAAACTTTTCTTCTGTAAAGTTGTAGATAATGGGATTTCCTATAAAAAAGACATGAGGTTCAAATTTTTCTGACAAAAGGGGTATTTATTATGAATTATTGAAGTTTCGAAGTTCCAAAATAATTGATTTTTGAAGTTTTAAATAATTATTTTAAGAAAAACGTTTTTTTTGGTTTTGTGGACATCATTAACATGTGCAAGTGCTGAATTCAAATGTCTAGAGGTGGGCTAAGGAAAATTTTATAAATATATTAATATTTTATTAAATTTTCTGCTTTGGTGTTCTAAGAATTTTCCTATAAATAGGGTGCTTAGGTTAGAATTGAAAATCACACCAGAAACTGAAGTTTTCTTTTTCTCTCTCTATATATTGAGCGTATTCTTGTGAGTATTTTGATAATTTGAGTGTTCTTTATACGATGCAAGTTCCTTCAAAGACTATATTGGTCGAAATCTTTTGTCTTTTCGAGGTAAGGGATGTTATTTTTTTCAGTAATGATGTTATTCTTTCAATATCATTATGCTTAGAGATATTGAACCTGAACTTTTATCAAATTTAAAACTTTTTGTATTGGAGTTCTTATTCACGATATCAAGACTTTATTCACGAATACTAAGACTACTTACGAGAAAAATTAAATTTTATTTTTCGTCAAAAAATATCTATTATGGATACTAGCTTTTTGATTGTATCCATGTTTTGATCATTCTTGAATTTTTCTCCACTATGATTATTATTGAGGTATTTTTAGACATGGATAAATAGAATCACGAATCCTTAATCCTTAATCCTTGTCTTTTGTTTCTTTGGATTCGCTTTAAAAATATTTTTATCATCCTCGAGTCTAAATGATGATGTTCATGAATATCTTTGGCCTATAGTGCAAAAGATGGTTGATTTTCTTATGAATAACTTTGGCCAGTAGTGCAAAGATGAGCAGTGTTGAGATGAACATGATTAATGATGAATATCTTTGGCACGTAGTGCAAAGATGAATATTTGATTGAAGATGTATATTGATTGATGTTACTGAGGATAAAATATTGATGATGGACTTTTAAATTCATAGATACTAGTAGATTTCATTCTCTACGTAACTATTCTATGAATTATTATCTTCCGCTGCGAATATTGATTTGAAATCTGTTGTCTATTGTATTCTATCAGATTTTTCCCTGTTGAGGACTAACGATAATTTGTTCTATATTATCTTAGTCATAATATTCTTTACTGTGCTAGTTGAGCTCACCCTTTTCCTTGTTGTTCCATTTTTTTTCTTCTTAGGAGGCGAGAATGTAGCGAGTACGAGTCGGGGTGTGGAATGATGGTTCTAGAAAGTTGTCTTAGTAGTCCTCACCATTTTTATAAAATAAAGTTTCAATAATTGTAATGAGAACTTATTTGGTTGTGGATATTGTCTAGAAGACAATATTTGTATTTAAACTCACAATTTTTATGATGTATTAATAAAGTTATAGTTGTTTCTGTACCATGTATTTTGACGACTCAGAATGGGTGTTGTATACCTATTTTTGGGGCGTCACGGTTGGTATCAGAGCTTAGGGATATGATCTATGGCGGAGATCGGGGAATAGAACTAGGAGGGGAGAGACGAGTAAATCCTTCCCTAGTGTGTCCTACCTAAGCTTATTTGTTAGTTGGTCAGTATATAGGGATATTATGTGATATGTGATTTCCTTAATTAACCCTTATTTTATGGCAGTATTTGAGAATGTCGACTGAGAATGTTAATAGTGGAGTAAATGAGACCGTGGAGACGCTGTGTCTTTCACCAATGAGGAGAACGCGCAAAGCCAAGCAATGTTCCTCCTGTGAACAACGCCACCGAAAGCAGATGATGAATGACGGATGTTTAGTAAGCTTTGCAGATTCATGCAAAATCGCACGAGGAGATCGTGCACAAAATACGGTGGAAATGATAACAACGCACGATTTGTCACTTACAAGCGATTCAAAGAGTTGGGACCACGTAATTCTAGGAAAGCCGGATCCGATTAAGGCGAGACGTGGGTCAAACAAATTACCAAGATATTCGATGTCTTGGGATGCACGGAGAATGTAAGGTTCCATTTGCTACTTTTATGTTCCATAACGAAAATGATTCATCGGTGGGAATCGTGAAGTGTACCCACCAGCCCAGTCAGCCAACATGTCTTGGGAGACGTTTCAGAAACTTTTCAATGACAAGTACTTTCCTGAAAGTATTCGTCATATGAAGGAAGTGGAGTTCATTAGACTGGAACAAAACAACATGACGGTGTCCCAGTCTGAGGCAAAGTTTGCAGAGTTATCCAGGTTTGCACCTCATGTGGTGGAGAATGAGGAACGTATGACGCAGATGTTTCTGAGAGGTTTGAAACCCGACATACGTCAGTATCTCATTTCTCATAAATTTTTTCTATATTCAGATGTTGTCAACATGGCTCAATTATTAGAACGAGATAACAAGTATGTTCAACCGAGGGACCACAACCAGGGTCATACCGGTGACAGCAGTCATCGGAGCAACGATAAGAGGGGAAAGAAAAATGCGGACAAGAGCGACAACCACTCTGGTGGTAGTCATGATAATAGAAGAAGCGAATCGGGGGGTGATTTTAAAAAGAGGAGATTCAACAATGGCGATTGTAAAGACATCAAAGACCAAAGAAGAATCGGTTTCAAGGGAAGAGAACGACCACCGGTCATATGCTACAAATGTGGGAAAGAGGGACATATTAGTCCAAACTGCCCACAACAGTTCAAGGTATGTTATAATTATGAAAAGGAAAGACATATCTCTCGAGAGTGTACGATAGCGAAACCAAGTCCAGGGGGGCGGTGACTCAAAAGGCTGTCCCAGAAAAGTCAAAGTCAATGGTTCTCGGAAGAAGCGTTTGTCGTGGATGGTCGAGAATCGCGAGAAACCCAAAGTTAGACGGGTTAGTTAATTATAAATTCTTGCTAAGTCTATACCTTATTAGATACCGATTCTACCCATTCTTTATCTCTCTCTGCTTTGCTTCAACGTTTAAACTTGACTCGGAGAAATTAGACTTGACCTATATCGTGGAGATTAGTTAGGAGAAATTTTATTACATCCTCTGTTTAGAAATTTTGCTTGATTCAGGTTGGCACTATCACAATACCTATTGACCTTATTTCTATAAAGATATTTACTTTTGATGTGATTTTAAGGTTAACTACTCATCATGCCAAAATTGATTGCTTTTGTAAGGTTGTTAGTTTTTATATTCCTAAGCAACCTGTTATTCGAATTCAAGCAATCAAACCATTGAAGCCAAACATTTTCATATCAAGCCATGAAGTCATTCGTTTATTGAAAAACGGATGTCAAGTTTTCTTAGCTCATGTCATGGACTTGAACAAAAATACGTCAGATTTGAATGATATTTCTGTTGTTAGTAAATTTCCTGAAGAATTTCTGCCTACTCTAAGCGTGATATTGAATTTTGTATCGACTTTGAACCCCAGACAAAACCCATTTCTAAAATCTCATATCGAATGGCTCCTATTGAACTTCAGGAGTTAAAAACCCAACTATAGAAGTTGATAACCGAGCCTCTATCTGGTGACTTCTTTTGTGGAATGCACCGAAGCCAGACTCTCCATAGGGGACGCTATATTCGTGCGGTAGTAAATTGATAGGTGTCATTGTGATGTGTTATCCAAGATTGGGATATGAGTCATAGTTGAGAGTAACCTAAATCGGTAATCGAAATACGTAGCTTTCTGGGCTTAGCTGGTTATTATCGGAGATTCGTGAAAGGATTTTCTTGAATCGCTACTCCATTAACTCAGCTGACTCGGAAAGATATCAAATTCATATAGAGCGAGGAATGCGAGAAGAGTTTCCAAGAGCTTAAGAGGAGACTCATTTCGGCACCTGTTTTGACAATACCATCTGGTTCGGATGGATTTGTTATCTACAGCGATGCTTCAGGCAAAGAGCTAGGATGTGTTCTCATGCAACGCGGGAAAGTCATAGCCTATGCCTCGCGACAACTTAAAGAATATGAGAGGAATTATCCTACTCATGATCTAGAGTTAGCGCAATCGTTTGCCGCTTAAAGATCTGGAGGCACTATCTATATGGGGAGAAAGTGGAGATATATTCAGACCATAATAGCCTCAAATATTTCTTCACTCAAAAGGAACTCAACATGCGACAACGACGTTGGCTAGAGCTGTTGAAAGATTACGACCACACTATTCAATACCATCCTGGAAAAGTGAACATAGTAGCTGACGCATTGAGTAGAAGATCATACGCGGGAACGAGTGCTATGTTGTCAACACAAAGGCCCATTTTGTGTAATTTACAAAAGATAAAGATAGAATTCAAAACTCTGGGGACCCATACAATGATGTCAAGTATACGTATAGAACCAACTTTAATCGAAAAAGTTAAAGTTCTTTCGAGCCACGTGATCTTGGGTGATGCATATGAAGAAGAAAGTACAAGAAGGTGCTATTCCAGAAGCAAGAATCGATGAAGGAGGAATACTTCGAGTCCACTCCAGACTTTGTGTTCCTAACGATTCTGATTTGAAGTACAAGATCATGATGGAGGCACACAATACACCGTTTGCAATCCATCCTAGAAGTACCAAAATGTATCGTGATCTTCGACATACATTTTGGTGGAACAATATGAAGAGAGAGATTGCAAAGTTTATCTCGATGTGTTTAACTTGTCAACGTGTAAAGGCGGAGCATCAAGTGCCAAAAGGTCCATTGCAACCACTTTAGATTCCGAAGTGGAAGTGGGAACATATTACCATGGATTTAGTTACGGGTCTTCCTACGGTTTCTCAAGGTATCGATGCTATTTGGGTTAGTGTTGATAGATTAACCAAGTCTGCTCACTTCTTGCCGATACGGAAGACTTATTCCCTTGAACGTCTTGCTAGTATGTACGTGAATGAGATTGTGAGGTTGCATGGCATGCCAGTATCCATAGTTTCAGATCGTGACCCAAGATTCACTTCAAGATTTTGGGTTAGCTTGCAAAAAGCTATGGGCACGGATTTACAATTTAGTTCGGCATACCATCCTCAAACGGACGGACAATCAGAAAGGACTATTCAAACTCTTGAGGATCTATTAAGACTCTGTGTCCTAGACTTCAAAGGGAGTTGGGATAAGTATTTACCATTGGTGGAATTTGTGACGCCCCCAAAATAGGTCCATTCCATCCAACCTATTCTGAGTCGCCAAATACATGGTACAGAAAACAACTACAACTTTATTACAACAATTGTCGTGCAAAATACGATAACACTTAAACTGTGAGTTGAATTACAAATATTGTCTTCTAGACAATATCCACAACCAAATAAGTCCTCATTACAATTATTGAAACTTTATTATACAAAAATGGTGAGGACTACTAAGACAGCTATCTTGAACCATCACTCCATACCCCGACTAGTTCCTGCTATAATCTCGCTTCCTGAGAAGAAAAATGGAACAAAAGGAAAGAGTGAGCTCAAATAGCCCAGTAAAGAATATTATGACTAAGATAATGTACAACAAATTATCCTTAGTCTTCAACAGGAAAAAATCTGATAGAATACAATAGACAACAAGTTTTAGATCAACAACTGCAGCGGAAACAATAATTCATTAGAGGAGTTAAGTAGAGAATGAAATCTACTAACATCTATGAATTTAAAAGTCCATCATCAATATTTTATCCCTATAACATCAATCAATATATATCTCAAATCAAATATTCATCTTTTGCACTACAATGCCAAAATATATCATCATCGATCGGTCATGTTCATCTCAACACTTTTTGTTCATCTTTGCACTACGGCCAAAGATATTCATCAATTGGTCATGTTCATCTCAACACCTGTTCATCTTTGCACTACGGGCCAAAGATATTCATAAGAAAATCAACCATCTTTGCACTACAGGCCAAATATATTCATATGAAAATCAACCATCTTTGCACTTTCAGTCAAAGATATTCGATGTTTATCATCATTTAGGGTGAGGATGATGAAAATATTTTTTAAGAAAGCGAATCCAGTGAAACAAATGACAAGGATTAAGGATTAAGGATTCGTAATTCAGTTTATCCATGTCCAAAAATACCTCAACAACAATCATAGTGAAGTAAAATTCAAGAATGATCAAAGCATGGATACAATCAAAGCTAGTATCCATAATAGATATTTTGGACAAAAAGGAAAAATTTTATCTTTTAATTGAATAGTCAGAGTATCGTGAATAATTGTCGATATCGTGAATAAGTAACTCCCGACACCAAAAGATCCAAATTTGATAAAACTTGAGATCAATATTTTGGCATAATGATATTAAAAGAATAACATCATTCTGAAAAAAAATAACATCCCTTACCTCGAAAGAATAATACTTACAATTTGGAATCTGGGTATATAGTCTTTGAAGGAACTTGCATAGTAATAACAACACTCAAAGTATCAAAATACTCACAAGAATACGCCAATATATATCGAGAGAAATAGAGAAAACTTGATTTACGGTGTGATTTTCAATTTAACCTAAGCACCTATTTATAGGAAAATGCTTAGAACACCAAAGCAGAAAATTGAATAAAATAATAATATAATTTTCTTATTTTCCTTAGCACACCACACCAGCTGATTCAACCATTAACATGTGCCACTCAATTGGAAAAAAACATTTTCCTTGATAAAAATAAATAAAACTTTCAAAAATCAATTATTTCGGAACTTCAAAACTTCAATAATTCACAATAAATAGCCCTTTTGTCAGGAAATTCGAATCTCGCGACTTTTTATAGAAAATTCAATTCTCTACAACTTTGAAGAAGAAAATTTTTCCAAATTCCAAATGTAAATTAGAAATCCATAAAGACGATTTTTTTACATTTATAATCAAATTTCTGGTCAATAATTGGGGTCCACCGACACATAAAACATGTGTTAATCATTTAATGCCACAAAAATACTCTTCCTCCTCATATACTCATATATATCCCACATTCATTGTAAAAATATCACCATTAATATAATATATTTAAATGAATTCTTTTATCAGAAAAAGATAAAATATTAATTTTCAACAATTGTCACATTAAAAATTTTCTCCATCTATATCCACATAAAATCAATATTTTCCTCATCATATAAATCAATAATTAATTATTCATAAATAATATTACAGAATCACAATCTTGACGAGCGGGTTCCAGGAAAGAGGGCTTTCAATAAGGATCTCTCACTTACTTGCAAGCATGATTAGATGACCAAACCTCTCCTGTATGTAATTTTTAGACATTGCCAATAATTTTATCTAATAATATTATTCAGATAATATGAATTATTGCTCCGATAATAGAAAATATCATGCGTTGACAATTATTAAAACAACAAGTAATATAAAATATCAACACAACAATTATTAAATCAATAAAATAAAATCTTCGAATAAATAATTCTTCGTAACAATTATTGAGTAAGGCCTTATACTTACGTAAGAATCAATAATTGGTGTAATACATAAATATCTTCTAGTGTTTTAACCACGGGTATTCCAACAAAGATTAATCTGGTAATAACTACTGTACCGTTATTTATTACCAACTTATTCTTGTCGTTTTCTTCATCCAATCGCTTTCCGCTATGGGGCCCACACAAAATTTTGGTCGTCGTCATTATAATATTCTCCGACAAAGATTTAATATTCCACGACCAAACGAATATTCCCCGACAACAATGAATATTTTATCACCACTTGCTTATTTAAAATATTTGCATATTTTACCCATAACTAACCATATTAATCAAATTCACCCTTACTATTTCAAAATAATAAATAAAGGAAATTCCTTTTTATTTAAAAAAATTTCGGGGTCTTACAGAATTCTCCTACAACAACAGTTATCAGGCAAGTATAGGTGTGGCTCCATTTGAAGCATTGTATGGACGAAAGTGTCACTCTCCAATATGTTAGGATGAGGTGGGTGAAGCAACATTGTTGGGACCCGAGTTGGTACGTATAACCACGAAAAAGATTCAAATGATTCGACAACGTATACAAACGGCACAAGATCGACAAAAGAATTATGCGGATCTTCATCGAAAGGACGTGGAATTTGATATTGGGGATCATGTATTGTTACGTGTTGCTCCATGGAAGGGAGTTACAAGATTCGAGAAGAGAGGAAAGCACAATCCATGATTTATTGGTCCATTTCAGATTCTTGACCGAGTAGGTAATGTAGCCTATAGACTCGCGTTACCCCCGAGTATGTCTCGTGTTCATAATGTGTTTCACATATCTGTACTTCGTAAATATGTGAAAGACCCGAACCACGTTATTGAGTTAGAAACGGACGAGATAGCCGAAGAATTAACGTACGAAGAGGTACCTGTCAAGATCTTGGATAGGAAGGAGCATATCCTACGCAGAAAGGTCATACCACAAGTTAAAGTTTTGTGGAGGAACCATGCTATAGAAGAAATGACCTGGGAGTTGGAAACGGAAATGAAAGCGAGGTATCCTCATCTTTTCGAAACATCAGGTACGAACGTCAATTTCGAGGACGAAATTTCATAAGGAGGGGAGGTTGTAAGACCCCAAATTATTATTAATGAAATTTAATTTTCTTTATTTATTATCTTGAAATAGTAAGGGTTGATTTGATTAATGTGGTAAGTTATGGGTAAAATGCGCAATTATCAAACAAGCAAGTGATTTTAAAATATTCATTTTATCGGAGAATATTCGTTTGGTCGTGGAATATTCTTACTGTGGGGGAATATTCGTACGACAGCGCAGCCTTGTGTGGGCCCCATAACGGAAAGCGATTGGAGGAAGAAAACGACAAGAATAAGTTATTTATAAATAACGGCGTAGTTGTTACACAAGTATTAATCTTGTTGAAATACTCTATTGGTTAAAAACACAAGAAGTTATACCAGATTACACCAATTATTTATTCTTACGTAAAAAGGCACTACTCAATAATTGTTATAGTAATTACTGTTCAGTATTTTATTTTATTGATTCAATAATTGCTGCGTTAATATTTATATATTATTGTTGTTTCAATAATTGTCAATACACAATATTTTCCATTATCGGAGCAATAATTCATATTATCTGAATAA
Source organism: Panax ginseng (assembly GCA_020205605.1). Lineage (NCBI taxonomy): Eukaryota > Viridiplantae > Streptophyta > Magnoliopsida > Apiales > Araliaceae > Panax > Panax ginseng. The sequence goes on along the minus strand of CM035135.1, from coordinate 125,594,222 downwards.
TATTATTAGATAACATTATTGGCAATGTCTAGAAAGTTCTATCTAAGGAGAGGTTTGGTCATCTAATCGCTGCCAAGAAGGAGAAATCCTTATTGGAAAGCCCCTCTTCTCCGAACCCGCACGGTTGTCAAGAATGTGATTCGTAATATTATTTGTGAATAATTAATTATTGATTTATATGATGAGAAAAATATTGGTTTTATGTGGATATAGATGGAGAAAATTTTTAATGTGACAATTGTTGAAAATTAATATTTTATCTTTTTCTAATAAAATAATTAATTTAAATATATTATTATATTTTAATAATATAATAATGGTGATATTTTTACAATGAATATGGGATATATGAGTATATGAGGAGGAAGAGTATTTTTATTGCATTAAATGATTAACACATGTTTTGTGTGTCGGTGGACCCCATTTATTGACTGAAATTTGATTATAGCCTGTAAAATCGTCCGTTTGTGGATTTTGGTCAATTTCTGTTTAGAATTTGGTAAAAATTTCTTCTGCAAAGTTGTAGATAATGGAATTTCTTATGGAAAAAACATGAGGTTGGAATTTTTCTGATAAAAGGGGTATTTATTATGAATTATTGAAGTTCCGAAGTTACGAAATAATTGATTTTTGAAGTTTTAAATAATTATTTTAAGAAAAACATTTTTTTTGGTTTTGTGGACATCATTAACATGTGCAAGTGCTGAATTCAAATGTCTAGAGGTGGGCTAAGAAAATTTTTATAAATATATTAATATTTTATTAAATTTTTTGCTTTGGTGTTCTAAGCCTTTTCTTATAAATAGGGTGCTTATGTTAGAATTGAAAATCACACCAGAAACTGAAGTTTTCTCTCTTTCTCTCTCTATATATTGAGCATATTCTTGTGAGTATTTTGATAATTTGAGTGTTCTTTATACATGCAAGTTCCTTCAAAGACTATATCCAATCGTAAGAAATCTTGTCTTTTTCGAGGTAAGAGATGTTATTTTTTTTCGTAATGATGTTATTCTTTCAATATCATTATGCCGAGATATTGAACTGAACTTTTTATCAAATTTAAAATTTTTTGTATTGGAGTTCTTATTCACGATACTAAGACTATTCACGAATATTTAAAGACTACTTACAGAAAAATTAAATTTTTATTTTTCGTCCAAAATATCTATTATGGATACTAGCTTTGATTGTATCCATGTTTTGATCATTCTTGAATTTTTCTCTACTATGATTATTATTGAGGTATTTTTAGACATGGATAAACCGAATCACGAATCCTTAATCCTTAATCCTTGTCTTTTGTTTCACTGGATTCGTTTCTTTAAAAATATTTTTCATCATCCTCAGTCCTAAATGATGATGTTACTAAATATCTTTGGCCTGTAGTGCAAAGATGGTTGATTTTTTTATGAATATCTTTGCCCGTAGTGCAAAGATGAGCAGTGTTGAGATGAACATGACTAATCGATGAATATCTTTGGCTCAGTAGTGCAAAGATGAATATTTGATTGAAGATGTATATTGATTGATGTTACAGGGATAAAATATTGATGATGGACTTTTAAATTCATAGATACTAGTAGATTTCATTCTCTACGTAACTATTCTATGAATTATTATTTTCCGCTGCGAATATTGATTTGAAATTTGTTGTCTATTGTATTCTATCAGATTTTTTCCTGTTGAGGACTAACGATAATTTGTTCTATATTATCTTAGTCATAATATTCTTTACTGGGCTAGTTGAGCTCACCCTTTTCCTTGTTGTTTTATTTTTTTTCTTCTCAGGAGGCGAGAATGTAGCGAGTACGAGTCGGGGTATGGAATGATGGTTCTAGAAAGTTGTCTTAGTAGTCCTCACCATTTTTGTAAAATAAAGTTTCAATAATTGTAATGAGAACTTATTTGGTTGTGGATATTGTCTAGAAGACAATATTTGTATTTAAACTCACAGTTTTTATGATGTATTAATAAAGTTGTAGTTGTTTCTGTACCATGTATTTTGACGACTCAGAATGGGTGTTGTATACCTATTTTGGGGGCGTCACATTATTTGTTGGAGGCCTCTCGAGAGGTGGCTGAAAATAACCTGCCACAGTAAATCCTGAAGAGATTTAATTGTAAATGGATATGCAAGAGCCTGCCGCCCAACTGTACTTCTTCATGAAAATTTAGAGATAAGTGAGGCTCACTGAACACCAAAACTATTTAAGAAAAAAGTAAATAATTTAAAATGTCAAACAAGGTGGTCCAGTGGAAGTTCATTGACTCTTCAACAAAGTTACTGTGTGTGTGCACTATAAACTCAAGAATCGCTTTAGGCCTTCAACCTTCAAGGCATCAAATTCAAATCTGCTTTATACTTCAATTCTTGAATAAAACAAGAAACAGTAGTCAATATCAAAACTTTAAAAATATAAGAGAATAAACATTTGGATTCTTAGTTCATTACCTCAGGTCTTCAATATTAAGTAATCATCTAATAATTATTAAAAGAAATAATAAGTTAAGCAATTTATAATCTAATAATTAACAAAATTCAAACACAACCAATTCAAACAAAACTCAAATAACAGTACCAATTTTGCAGTTCAACACAACCAGTTCTGCAGTCCAACACACCAATTTTGCAGTTTATCAAAACCCAAATAACAGTACCAACAACAATTCAAGTTTAACAAAAGATTACAACCCATAAAATAAGTTTAAATCCTTACTTCCACTCAATTTCATTAAGGAAAAAAATAAATAGAAAAATAAAGAAGACCAGAAAAGAAAGAATCCAAAGAGTAAACACAACTGCAATTCACTCCAAATTAATGTCATTAACACCATCTTCATCAACCTGTTAAGTGTAAAGTGTTAAACCAATTTGTTACATACATAAACAATAACAATAAAAAAGTAAACTAAAAGTTGATAATAAATAAATCATACCATAGCAGCACTCATTTTATTTAGCCTATAATCACACCTTAGCCAATCAGAAGTACATATAAGAGCTTGAACAGTTTCAGGCTTGAGAGAGCTCCTATATTGATCTAGTACCCTTCCACCAGCACTAAAAGTACTTTCAGATGCCACAGTGCTAACAGGAATTGATAGTATATCCCTTGCCATTTTTGAAAGAATTCTAAACTTTAATGTGTTTGCTTTCCACCAAAGTAAAGCATCAAAAGACTCATCATCATTACATATATACCTACCCTCTTCAAGATATGCATCGGATCGATTTAATAGAGAGTGCGGTGTCCATACCTTGAGCCCAAGAATCAAACTCAGCTCTGCTCTTTGTTTTACTTTTCTCAAAGCAACTACCACTAGCATTGGCAGAACTTCCTTCCATACTAGGCACACTAGTAGGTATTAAACAATGAACACCAACATAGTACTCATAGAGCTCATAAAGTGCTCTTTTTACAAGCCCAATGTTTCTATCAGCTTCAAACTGAGTTGTAAAAATTTTTGAAAAACAAAAGATGACCAATTGCATCTTATACCTTGGGTCAAGGATAGATGCAATTGCCATCAGAATGTTACACTCTCCCCAATACTTATCAAATTTTTCTTTCATTTTGAAAGCCATGTCTCTCAACAAGTGAAAATTATCATTTGAGGTCTTAAGCAACAACTCTTTAATTTTCCATATTTCAGGAAGAAATAGATTTGCTGTAGGATATTCAAAGCCTGAGAAAACATGTGTGGCTTCATTGAACACCTCTAGTAACTCCATTACCTTTCCAGCTTTCTCCCAATCCTTAAAAGATGGACAAAACTGATAATGTGGATCCCTTTCTTGATACCTAGGGAACACCTTCCTAAACTGCATAGCAGACTCAAGCATGGCATAAGTGGAGTTCCAACGAGTTGGAACATCTAAAACAAGTTTTTTAGTTGTGCATAACTCACTACAAAAAAATGGGGCTTCAGTAACAACCGATTTTCGTTGCTAAAGGTACCAAATTTCGTTGCAAAAGGGTTTTGGCAACGACTTTACTGTCGTTGCGTCTTTCGTTGCGGAATGAGCATTGCTAATTGTTCCGCAACGAACGCTTTTTTTTCGTTGCCAAAAGTAATACATTTTGCAACGAAATTTGGCTTTCGTACACCGACATCGATCATTTAGCAACAAAATGTATTGTTGCAGAATAATTAAAATTTCGTTGCTAAAAACCCCATTTCGTTGTAAAATCCTGCTAATTGGCAACGAAATGAACTTTTTTTTTTGCAACGACCATGCATTTTCGTTGCAATTGTCACCATTTTGCAACGACATTTTTCGTTGCAGTAAATTATGAAAATTGTTGCCTAAGCTTACTTTCGTCTATGAATGTAAACTTTTTAAGAACGATTTTCGATTCTTGATTATATTATTTGGTAACGACATTATCTTTGAATCGTTGACAAAAATGTTTATTCTTGGTTATTTTTCAATAAGAACGAAAGTCGCCGATTAACAACGACATTATATATTATCATTTCTTTATATGTGCAATGAAAGTTGATTTGATTTACAACGATAATAAATGTTGCTTTTTATTTTAGTATTATCAACAATATCCTCTCCGTTGTTATTAAGTTAATTTTTCGTTGCCAAATATTATATTTTTAATGCTATTAACAACGAAAATTTGTTGCTAAATGTTTAAAAAATTGTTGTTATATTAAAACTTGTTCAATGCTTTGGTAACGAATTATATTGTTGCCAAATCAAAATTTGACATTCTTTTTGTGTACCTGGCTGGCTCAATGTCCCCATAACAAATAATGGCAAAAATATAAAAAACTAAAATATTATTAACTTAATAAAATCATCCACTACATAATTATTCATTATCTTTACAATTAACCATCTAAAGCTACCACAATTCTTGATTCAAATAGCCTAAGGTGTCCATCAAAATTAATAATGCACACAAAAAAAATAGAGCCAAGACCAAAGAGCTTGAATTCAGATACTTCATCACCATAGTGGGATGTGCAACTTGTTTACATATTAGCGAAAAAAGGGTTACCAGAAAAAGAAAAGAAAAAAAATAACTTATTGTCTCCCAAACCCATTAGATTTAGGATCCAAGTAATTTTCTCAAACAAGCACTCCTTAGTGCTCACCATCAATTACAATGTATTACCTGTTGCAATCAAGAACATAAATAATTATAAAAGAAAGTGATGAAGTAAACCCTCTACTCTGTCATCTTACTTGGTTTATTTTTTGAACCAGAGCAGCAGCTGTGGAACATAAATATTTTTTGTACTAATCTGATATAATTGTTGTATACTAAGCACCTGTGGAACAAAAGATAATGCTGGTTGAGATCTAAGGATGATCTGAAGGTGGCCATACGTTGGTTTCTTATAAATCAGACCAAAAAATATATTACTCACCGGGCACAAGTTACGGCTTATTTCATCCAATGTTTTCTTTGGCTTTTGATGTATAACCTGAATCAAAGTAGAAATTAAGAAAGATCCGCATTTATTGTTTCTCAAAGTAAAGTAATGGTTCAACCAAACAATGGTTAATAGAGAACATGTGGGACTACCAGAAAACCGATGGCCTGTCTGATATGTTTCAGCTCATCCCAAGATGAACCTGCATACTGCAATTTATCGATTTGTTTAATAAAGAAAAACTATAAAAGCACAAGTGAAGTGGCAATAATTTAAAAATACCTCATCAGTTTCCTTGAAACACCAATGTTCTAGTTCAGCCAAGCCTGCTTTAACATATTTACCATTACTAAACGAACATCATTCTCGCCGTAACAGAAGGCTGCAGTGAAAAAAAATCACAATAGAGGGTTAGAAAATACCATCTTCAGTATGATAAGTTAAGAACACTCTTACGCAAATAGGTAATACCTGTTAAAAAGCTGAACATTGATGAAAGAAAATATGTGTGAACACTTTTCGGACTAAAAATGGGGGTACCTAAAAATCAAAAGGTAATAAGGAAACAAGTAATCCAATGGAGAAAATACAAAAACACTTCGGACAGGATTTACGTATATCATTGGGTAAAGTCAGTAAATTGCTAGAGGGCATACCAGAGGTGGACTAAACGAAAAAGTCATCTCATATTTGGAAGCAATACAATAACATTCCAACTTCCTAAGTTAATAAGAAAAGAAGAAATATTATATAAAAGTTGCTAAAGTAACAGAAGCTCCACTAACATGTTTCTCTTTCAAAGTGTTCAAGAAATTCCCAAGGCTCTTCACAATCCCTTGCCAGTGAGCAATCAAAGCAAGCTGGGTTGCAGTAGTAGCAACTGAACGTGAGGACCCCTTAACCAAACTTCCTCTGGAAGTTCTTGGTGCCTAATGTCATGCCAAAACAAGAATTTAACATGCAAGTAGCTCAGTACCAGAAAAATGTAACAGTAGTGAATATAGTGAAGCACTACATTGCTATACAGGGACAAATCCATAGCCAGTGTTGGGTATGGACTATTTTAGGGTCAAAAACATCACAGTCCGTCCATCTAGATCTTGGGTAGACGCGATCCGCTAGTATGAGTAGCGGAGGATGCTACTTCTACGAGCGGACACACATATGTTATGCCTAAAAAAGTGAAAAATAAAGCGTACACATCTGGCTAGTAATAGTAGCTGAGACTAACTGGTATGCGTCAGACTCTGTTCCACATTTATTGAGATGGCAAATTGTCCTAATCCTAGAATTGTGAAATTTAAAAATTTAAGTACCTGAATACACAATCCAAGCAATGGAGAAATCTCTTTCTTCAGATTATCTCGAATCATTCCATAAATCTTTTCCACATAAGCTGTAAGTTGCTGCTTGAAAAGCAAAGCAGGATACTTGGCTTTTACTTGGTGCAAAGTATCTACTCCATCAGCACCATTAACAAAGGAAAGATTAACTCCTTGAGGTGTTTCGCGGAAACTCTAACAAGAAGATATTATAAATACCTCAACCAATAGAAAAACAAAAACTTTGCTGACAGAAAATCTTGGTTAAAATTAACTTCAACCTACCGATGTCATTCTCCTAAACAGCGTAGCCGAGGAGGACCGACGACGCATAGGAGTCATTCCAGCTGCACCACTCGCTTTCAAAGTGCGCTACAGTAGCAGCAAAAGGGTTGAGGCATCGGACAACCAGTAGGCCAAGACATCGTTGTTATCCTGTGTTTTCTTCATATCCAAATGGTTAAGTTAAGAGTTATAAGAGGCCTCTGATATTAAAAAGATAATAGTGTTAGCATTTAGGATGATAGTACAAACCTCAATGGCATGACCAATTATTTGAATGATTTGATCAAAAACACTAGTTCGCTCAACTTCAAAAGATCTCCATTGCAGAAGACATTTGTAAATGATACAGGCTGCAATTGGTCTGTTACCCGCAAAGCCCAAAGGTTGTGCAATACACTGAATGAGTAACTCGTGATTCTCCTGCTGTTTCTAATTGAGTGACTTTTGTGGTTTGTCATCTATTTCCCTTTGGTTCATTGAAGGGCTATGCAGATCCTAATGCATATTTTTTTCCAGATGAGAAACAATAGCAGAGTTTAAAAGGTTGTACAGTATATAATGTAGATTTTGGCGCCAGAATTAAGACATGAGCGTTATGTTACCAGAGGTATCTTTGCATCTGCATATAAATGACCACTCTCACCACCCCTCTGCCAATCATAGATAAAGGAAACACTAACTATAAGAACCCAAAATTTCGTATTTATTAATTTGACAACTAAGACTTTCGTTCAGGTATACCTGAAGAATAGATTTAGAACGTCCAGAGAGGAACTTATTGGGTGCGCAATGGAAACAGCCTGTTGACGAAGAACTTTATTCTCTGATTCTAAATTGGTGAGCTTCTCTTCTAACCTGATTGCTTGCAAGTGCTGTTGACTATTTTTATTTCAGTATACTGTTATTTCAGTATATTATATCCTACTACAATAAATGCAAGTGCTGTTAACTACTTTTCACATTTTAACTTACTTCATCTTATCAATGCTCAATACAAAGTCTACCAGATATTCTTGGAAAATACTAAATAGTACAGCAAACTTACTTTGAACATAAAGGCTACAAACTTAATGAATTGAATTAGAAGTACCATAATAATAGCCAACATGGAAGCCTTCTCCCTAACTTCAAATAATCTAAGCTTGACTTGTAAAATATTAGAATATATAAACCTGACCTAAAGCATATTAGCCAATGCCATTACCTTGTACAAACCTGCTTTAAGTATGCTGCTGCAAAGATAGACCAGATAAAAACCTTAATTTTGGGGATATATGCAAAAAGTGGTTGCACTTAGATTTGACAAGGTGAGCGCTTTACTGTTAAAAAAAAACAATAAACAAAAACATATAACTTGCCTACAGATACAGATTAAGTGCACCTATAAAAATGAAACCAATCCAGAATTCTCTGGCATCTATTTTGTCTTCACTGAGTTTCTTAATAGACACCATCAACATGCCTCATCTTACAAATTCCAGAAGTCATCTCTCGATATTTATTTACTGAGCTTCTTATGTACCACATCCACATGTCACATCAAATTGAACAAAGTAACATATAAATATATTTTTATGAAGAACATAATATTTGTATTGCAGTGGAGAACTTTACAAAGCTGGAAATATTAAAAAAAATAGGTATCTCCATCCAAAAATAGATATTAAGATTGAATATCTCACCCACATAGGCATTAAAACTGTTGAAATTTTGAGTTCCCCGCAGTTCCTTCCTCTTTAGATATCATCTAAAGGAAGCAATGTACTCCTGAAGAAGTTAAGTTCATCCTTAGTTCATCCTGTCCTAACGAAGAACTTCACCATCAACTTGGTAAGAAGGAGATCAGACCATTTCTAACAGAACCCAAGAATTTGTGGGTTATATACTAATATAAATCACTTGTTGATTAGAAATTATATACTAACAAATTAAAAAATCAAAATGCTAAATTGATAAACAATTTGTACCTTCAACGGTAATATTAATCCACAAATTAACGCAGGTCGGCAGCTCTATGTTCAACGCGGGTAGAGATTGATTATCACGAAGAACAACCTTAATCCCAACGAATTCATTATCAACCTCGATTTCCAAGATTCCGGATTCACTATCACGAAGAACAACCTTAATCCCAACGATTTGAACTCAAAGTGCATACATTTCATATATTAAGGAACTGAAAAGTATTATATAGACAATATTAAAAAAATGATTGAAGCTTACCAGAGGAATATAAGGAATCGACGGGGTTTAGGGTTTTCGGAGATAGAGACTGATTGAATTCTGTGTTCTGAGACGCGCCGGATGCGAGAGGCCCGGAGGCGGAGCGGAGTCACGACTCACGATTTGGGGACTGCGATTTTGGGTTAGGGGACTAGGGCAAAGAGTGAGAGATGAGAGATCAGATAGGCAGAGATCTCTAAGATAAGAGTCGAGAGATGGGAGATATGAGGCCTGAGGGTATCGATAGTGTGAGATGAGAGATGACTGTGTTTGTTTTTATGTTTTAAGGCTTTAATTATTTTTTAGAGATTACTGTGTTTGTTTTTGTGTTTTAACTTTTAAGACTTTAATTTTTTTTTATTTCTTATTCGGTTAACAAAATTTTAAAAAACAAATTCGAATTCGAAAATTGGATATTAAATTGAATATAATAAAATTTCAGAAAATAACCGAATAAATGAAAAAAAAATTGATAAAAGTTTTGATTCGGTTCGGTTATTCGATTTTATACGTTTTTTTACTCATTTCTAGTAATTATTATAAATAAATTAACTACGATAAAAAATTAATATATTTATATTCACCACAATTAATTCTAAAAAATTATTTAGAACAAAACAGCGATCAAATTTATCTCTCACAAAAAAACTATGAACAATAATATACAGTGAGTAATAATTCCTTCATTAATAGATTTTTTTTCTTCGCAAAAGTTCATCATAAAAAACAAAACTTATTATAATATATATATATATATAATATAATAATTATTATTTCAACTCCCTCCATTCCCGGTAATTTCCCACCACACCCACTCCCACCCCCACGCACCCCCACCCCCACCCCCACCCCCACCCCCATTTCCATTTCATTTATCTTTCATATGTGGACCCCACATGTGGCCCTACCTTTATTATATAAAAATATACCGAATAACTTTCTACCGATATTTTTGAAAAATGAGTAAGTGGGGGTCTCTATACTAAGCAAAATTTACAACAAATACTTCAAAAAAAATCTCTCAATAATTTTAACAACATTTATTCATCATTATTATAACTCGCAATATTAACAACTGACTAGTTCCTTAAAAGAGGGCTTTTCGATAAGGATTTCTCCCTATTGGTAGCCATGATTAGATGACTCTAACCCTTTTCCTTGTGAAATTTTCTAGACATTGTTAATTATGCAAATAATAATATGAATAACTTGTCATCTCAATTATTGATTTAATAATATAAAATATTGACAATAATTGAATCAAATAACGTGAGATCTTATCAAAGAATTCTTCGTAATAATAATCGAATAAAACCGAAAGTGACTTCTCACGTAAGATCAATAACCAATACAGGTGTGCTTCTATGCAACCACAGCGTATTGTCAGACGTTATCACCGGGTATTTCAACAGATTAACGGTAAAAATTTCGCCGTTATTTTTATAAAAAGTTATTTCGCTGTTTTCTAACTCAAAATGATGAATTACATTATGGGGTCCACCAATGATTGTGTTGTAAATGCGAATATTCAATAAGCGTGATATTTTTTTGCTTTATGTTATATTTTTGTGTATTAGATAAATTATATATATATAAAGTAACTATGAATATTTATATAACGTAACTATGAATATTTTAATATATATATATATATATATATTCATAGTTATTTTATATATATTTAGTTTAATGTTGAGATTTGTTTAGTATTTTATTTAGTTTGACAATAAATTTTGAAAAGAATATGTATTTATATACGGTAGTAAAATTTATCTAATACATAAAAAATATAGTACATGAAGCATGAAAAAAAATTAATAATGACTTATAAGTCAAAAACGAACGGAATGCTGACTGTGCATAGTTTTGCTGACATGGAGCTGGGCTTGCAGGCTTAAAATTTTTTAAAAGAAAATGTTGCTCACGAGTGTTGAACTCCAGACCTCTCCAAACTAAAAATCTTATATTCCAAGAAAAACCACTAGACCAACTACCTATTATGCAAAATTTATGTAACACTAATATTTAAACCATCTAGCATCGTTTCTATGCATGTGAAGATGAGATAATACACTTTTTGGCCACTGTACTAGGAATCATAATAATAATAATAATTGTAATAATTATTATTGTATTAATAATAATAAATTTTAAATAATTAAAATAATAAATAATAATAATTATTGTAATAATACAATGGGAAAAAAGGAGATAATACACTGGTTATGATAATTGAAAATCTGCAGAAACAAGCGCAAGCTTGTGCTAATAATGTTGATACATGATTATCATAATAATGTTACTCACGAGTATCGAACTCCAGACCTCTCCAAAATAAAAATCTTATATTCCAACAAAAGCCACTTGACCAACTACCTATCATGTTAGAATTTATGTAACACTAATATTTAAACCACCAAGAATCGTTTCTATACATGTGAAGATGAGATAATACACTTTTTGGCCACTGTACTAAGAATTGTAATAATAATAATAATAATTGTAATAATTATTATTGTATTAATAATAATAAATTTTAAATACTTAAAATAATAATAATAATAAAAATACGCTAAAATAATATAAAGCAGTTACAAATTAAATACCCTAAATATAAAATTACATTCAAAGTTTTTTTAACCACTGAATCAAAATTTTTTTTTTTTTTTTTGTACTAGTCACGTGGGTATCAATGTTTTTCGAATAAAATTTAATATTTTGACAAAATTTTCTTTTTATTGTTATAGGACTCGATCAAATTAAATTTAAATTTAAAAAAACCCATGGGTAAATATAAGAATCGATCTAATAAATTACAAAGATGAGTACATTAACGAATAACAAATATTTATAATAGAAAGATTTGCCAGAGTTCAATGATTAAAAATAGTCACTACAATTACAATTAGTTTTTTTTTTGAAAAATAATATATTTATCGTTAAATTTCATAATAAATTCATATTACAACTAAACTCTAATAGATAAGATAAAATAATGATGTGTGAGTCCTTTTAATTTTTTTCAATTCATATATTCATATACATTGACATTTAATACAGACAATTTGTCAGATCACTCTTATTTTAATTTTAATTATTTTTTATTATTATTACAATAATAATAATAATAATTATTATTATTATTATTATTACAATTATTATTATAATAATAATACTAATAATTGTAATAATAATAATAATTGTAATAATCGTAATAATTAAAATAATTATAATAATAATTATTATTATTATAATAATAATAATTAAAATAATAATAACAATAATAATAATTTAATAATAATAATTAAAATAATAATAATTATTATTATTATTTTATTATTATTTAAAATTTTAATTATCGCATTGGTAAACACTTTTGTCTTATGAACACTTTTAGTTTCTTACGTTTAGTAAATGCGAGTAAATGCAATGACATGACTTATTTCATGGCCGATAAATCTATGTTGAAATTTATATCTCAATATATCATCTTTTGTATTTTGTTCCAGTCTTAATACTGATGGGCTTTGCAGGATTAGTACCATAATAATAATAATAATAATTTTATTATTATTTAAAATGTTAATTATTATTATTATTTTAATTATTTAAAATTTATTATTATTATTATTATTATTTTATTACGAAAATAAAAATTGTTGCCAATGAATGTGGTCCATATTAGGCAACGAATTATATCAACAAAAAAACTTTCGTTGCCCACGATGAGGAGAAATCAAGTGGTTAGAAATTTTGCAACGAATTTCTAACAAATTTTGTTTCCAAATTTTGCAACGACTTATGAATTTCGTTGCAAAAAGTGAAAGCCTGACACAATCTGTAACGAAGGACAAGTTTCGTTTCTAAACATACACTTTTAGGAACGACTTATAAAGTCGTTGCTCGAAAAAATCGTTCTTTAAAGCCCCATTTTTAGTAACAAAAAACTTTCGTTACATGGCGATGGCGAGAAATCAAGTGGTCGAAAATTTTGCAACGAATTTCTAATGAAATTTTTTTCCGCCAATGAATTAGCTACGAAATTTTGCAACGACTTATGAATTTCGTTGTAAAAAGTGAAAGTCTGACACAATCTGCAACGAAGGACAAATTTTGTTGCTAAACATATATTTTTAGCAACGACTTATAAAGTCGTTGCCTGAAAAATTGTTGTTAAAGACCCATTTTTTTGTAGTGACTGCAATTGCTTTGTAATCTCAGAAAACTTATGAAGTCTAGAAGGGGATCCCTTAAAGTATTTCACACTATCACAAACCTTCACAATAAAATTTTGAATCACAGCTAAACCATCTTGTACCATAATATTGAGAATATGTGCACAACATCTCACATGAAATAGTTTTCCACCAAAAATAAATTACCTTTTAATACAAAACTATCTTTAAGATTCCTAACTGCAGAATCATTAGAAGATGCATTGTCTAAAGTGATTGTAGTTATCTTATTTTCAATGCCCCATTCACTAAGACAAGAAAAAATGGCATCACTAATCATGAGGCCGATGTGGGGAGTGGCAAATGATGAAATTGTAATTCTTTTTGAAGCCTCCAATTAGAATCTAAGAAATGTGCAGTGAGACACATGTACCCAATTGTTTGATTAGATGTCCACAAATCAGAAGTTAAACTCACTCTATCGATGCCAAACAACAAAGCTTTCATTTTTTTCTTTTCTAAAGCATAAATTTTCATGCAGTCATTCTTCAGAGTAACACGAGAAATATGATCAAATTTAGGGTTCAAAGATTTCAAGAAAAGAATGAAAAATTCATGCTCAACCGTTCTAAAGGGATATTCATGCACCATAATCATTTTTGCCATAATATCTACGGTCCTTTCTTTGTCGAACACGAAATTTGTCAAATTACTCATTTGACCATCGAACTTGATAGTAGGGTAAGCCAACACACTCTGTTTTGTTCCAGTGAAGTTTAGATAAACGAGCGCAAGTGCAAGTTAACGTGTGTACATTTAAATGGCTAGTTGAACCAAAGGCTTTGATGTGTAAGTTTAGCAAAAAACAAGAATTACCTTTGTATTTTTTTGGTACCATCTTGTAATTTAATAATGTTAAATTCAGACCAAACCTTTGAAGTTTTTATCTTCTTTCTTCCTTTTCTATTTTTTTCATCTACAATACCTTCTCTCCTTCGTTAGGATTGTCAATTACAATGATAGTATCACTGGCGACAGAAATATTACCATTATCAGAGGCTTAAGAAGGATTAACTACTGGTGTTAATTGATTAGCCAAGCCATCTGGAAAAAAAAAGACAGATAAATAACAGAAGTACAGGATGTTAAATGAATTTGCAGGCTAATAACTTACCAACAAGGCTAATAACTACATAACTATATATGAATTACTACATAACTATATATGAATAACTACATAAACTTTGAGATGCATGAATAAATCAAGGTTTTTTTAAGAAATTATTTCCAAAACTAAAATACATGACTGCAGGTACACATTTGATGCCTTCCCTAAAGCAGATCAAATAATTAGATATAAAAAGGCAAATGAATGCATATCATTACTACTGCACACAAAAATTAGAAAAAGATATAAATAATGCATACCATTATCGTTAGCACTAGTTAGTTGAGTACCAGTAACAGACTCAGAGTTTGACATTTTGAAGAAGTTTAGGTCGATAGTTTAGAAGAAAATAAAACTAGGGTTATATAAATGAATTTGCAGACTAATAACTTACCAACAATTGAAGTTAAGCCTTATATCTCTTTCGATCCTCTTAAATCACGACCGTACATCTCTGCAGATCTTGAGATTATCTACAAAATAAATGATAGAAAAGCTGTAGATTGTTATTTTCTAGACATAAATTAAAAGCGGAACTCTTACGATTCTCTAAGATCGTCATTTGGGAACTAAAGAAGTTAGAAGTAAAGGTTGTAAGAGAAGTAGAAGATTGAGCTGGCCGTGGGGAAGAGAAATCGTCGGTAGCCAAAAAATCAACTTAGCTTTACATATATTCATACTCGCGAACCATAATCGAACGTTCGAGTCCCATATACGAATTCGAGTCCCGTTCGATTTTTTTGAAGCAAACTCTATCGACCCAGGCCGTCGACTCGTTTTCGACTTTTACATAATAACATCTTGAAATTTGTAGTATCTGGAAGTGACTTTTGAGCGGTAGCGAGAAAAGCAGCGGCTTAGGTAGGGGGCCTAATCATGTGCCCAAGGCCCTCTACTAATCCGGATGATCGATTCTTATTCAGATTCGCCTCCTCATAAGAAATACGTCGTCCGATATATATCATTTATATATAAGCATTTAAGATTCCATTTATACAAGATATATAGAACTTAGATGTAAATTGCTTTAATATATCTACTTATCGTTGATGTAAATTGTATATTGGTAATCTTTTGATTGATATTATATTAGTAATGTATATGAGTCTGAATTTTTTACTGCTTTAATTTGCATTCAATCGTTATTGTTTTGGTCTTATTGTATTGAAAATTTGTATATTTCTCTTGGTTTGTGTCTTGAGTGCCTAGAAATGTTCATATATGCATGCCGTCGTGCACGTGGCTAGTCTATATTATAGGAGAGACTCTGGCGATTATTTTTTAAGTATTATAAGTATAAGTTTGAAAAATGTTCATAAGTATTATAACTTAAATGTAAATTGCTTTAATATATTTACTTATCGTTGATGTAAATTGTTGTATATTATAGTGATTTTTCAGATAATAAGATCGTCAAGTGCATATCACGGTGTGTTCTGTAATTGGCCTACACTTGTGATTACGCATGGAAACACACCTATCGCCCACAAGGATCCTTGTTTGGGATGAATTTCGGTATGTTTTTTTTTAATTATGACAGATAATATAATATTCAAAGGATAATTGTTTAGTAATGTTATTATTGTTGTTTTATTTGCGGTAAACGATATAGATGGGAGGCCTTGCACAGCTTTAGTGATCTGAGACATTATCTGGCGGAAGTCTTATTTGTCGCACTGAAAGACAATTTGAATAAAGAACGATAAAAAGCCCTTCACAATGCATCGATCGACTATCCAGGCCAGGACGAGGATTACATGCACGAGCATAGTCCCTGGTGGTGCACCCAGTCCATATGGGCTAAGATGTGTGCCCAATAGAGAGCTGACACTACCAAAAATCTGGGCATCTGAGACGAACAAAATTCGTCTCAAATACAGCAAAATCCGTCTCAAAATTAATTTTGAGATGAATTTTGAGGCCCGGCGTTACGCCGTGTCGGTTATTGGCGTCATTAATTATGCTAAATCTCAAAATCCGTCTCAAAAGCAGAATTTTAGATCGAAAAATTTGTCGTCTCAAATCCGTCTCAAACAATAACGAGAGACGGACATAATAAATCTCAAATCATGTCTCGAGCTAACTTGGTGGGAGCTGAATTTTGAAACCGACTTTGCCGGTTTCAAATTTGGCGGGCATATTTGGCGCTTTTTTTAGTTCACGTAAATTGAGACGAAAAAAGCCGTTTCAAATCCGTCTCAAAATAGGCGACAACTATTTATTTTACACATATTTTGAGGCGAATACCATCAAAATCTCAATCCAGTTTCAACTTTGACTTAATATCTTTTTTAGCAGCATATTTTGAGACAGTCATGACTCTCTCAAAATTCGTGTCAACTTTAACGCGCCAACATCGCAAATTATAAATATTTTCATAATTTAATTTCAAAATCTAAAAATAAATATGTTCAAAACAATAATGATAATTACTAAATTGTTATTTATAGACAAGACATCTATCGATGAGTACTATTACAAATATCAACGTATTACAAGTCTCACCAAATACAACAAAAGTAACTTCTAAAAATTACTGCTTTAAAGCTCAAAAATATGCATAATCACACCATCATATCTCATCCTCGATGGTAAACAAAAGTAACTTCTAAAAAATACTACCTAAAAGATCAACATGCATATATAATCACGAGTCTCCATCCTCGTTACTATCGCCTAAATCTTCATCATGCTCATCCTTGACATCAACATCCTACAAGTAGTAGTACATGGAATGCATGTCAATGAATGCATGCATTCTAAACATAAGACTAAGAAAACTGATTACATACTATGGTCTATGAACAAACATGAGCAACTTGCAGATTGCACCTATTTCACTCCTATTAATAGCATTTAAGAAAGATCAATATATATGTAAATTCCGCAAGAGAAACATCATAAATATCAAACAGAAAACACCACTTAATGCAAAACCTTTTCATCTGACCAAATTAGGACCCAGAGTAATTAATAATATGATTGCTTATCTAAAATAATTCATAACAAATAAATTACCTGCTAACAAGTTCAACGCCAAAAAGTCCCTTTACCGCATCAAGATTTTCACTGCACATAATTGTTATACACACTTAGAATTTTAACAAAGTAACAGTTTTCTGATCAGTAGGATATATTCAAAAGTATGCCTCATCATATAATAAAGCACAATTAAAGTATCCTAGTTCAGCTAACAAATTTATAAGTTAGACCAAAAGAAAGAGGTAAAAGTTTTTAATTCACATCCCCGGAGCTGGAGCCAAATACCCTGAGCTGGAGATAGACCTGCTTCATCGGTGTTATTGCAGTCATAAACCAAAGACCCTGAGTACATTTGTTGGGCATTGAAAGCTGAAGTCAAAAGGCCAAGGAATATGAAAAAATTGAGTGGAAACTGATACATGGTGAACTATTTTCTTGAACAGAACTAATTCCAGATGGGAGTTTTGATGATTATAAAACTTTTTGCAACATCAGCACCACCGTCACTATTTTCTTAAAAAATAGAAGTGAGGTAAACCAAGAAGTTTGACGAGGTTCCAATTGTGCCCAGCTTCTCAAATGCCTCATTTCCTGCAAACAAGTCAAAAATTCATACTTGTTATCAAAGTATAAAGTTAATCTATACTAGGGAAAAAAGAAGAAGAAAGAACTATAGTGTATGTTTTTGCATGTATGCGTCTTAAAAGACGCTGTTCCAGTACCTACAATAAAAGCCATAGCTTTAATTCCTCTATAGTTGGGCTCATTGCTCGTAGTTTCTTTCTCCACAAATTCTGTAATCACTTTTTCGTTTTTCTCCATGGATTTTCTGCAAGTTAAAGAAACTCAAATGTTTGGTTTATGAATGAGAGACAGGCCCCACTTTTTCAGCAGTTTATTATGTAAGCAGAGAGAATAAGAGAATTTACAAGACAAACAATGTTTCGTGGTTGTGAACTTGTGATGGTCATTACAGAATTGAAAATATGTTACCACAAAAATTACTACCAAGTGAAAATGGAACAGATTACCTGTAAACTTGAGGGGAACATAACTTATACAACTTTGTAAGATTGCTGGGAGTAAGGAGTTCCTATTTAATTTACAGAAAGCACAAAATCACTCAGTAATACTCAACGCAAGGACTCAAACCATAAGTGACTTTGCAAACAACTTTTGAGACAGAATGGCACAAACCATGCATGTTTCAAAACATTCTTTCAGTTACTTCAGTACCAACTCTTAGTAAATGCAGAAACTCAAACCAGTTAAATATAAATTAATGATGAAAGAAGACGAAAACAATGAATTTAAAAATCACCTTATGAAGAAAGATGGCTGAAAGCTCATAAACCTGGGAGCAGAAACTTGTTCCAGCGTCCATGATTAGGGCCCAAAGGTTTGCAGCTGAAGCCACATAGCTAATATATAAACCATCTTCATTGCCCTTCTCGACATGCTGATGCAGCCTCGTGTCTGCAACATTATAATGATATCTACACATCCAACAATACATGTGCTTATTGTTAAAGGAAGAGGCTGCAATCTCATGATGCAACTCAAACTCATGACAATATTTTCTTTGAGCCAACTTATAAGCGTTAATTTATGAATATTTGAAGGCTTAATAACTAGTGGATATAAAGAGTCAAGAAACTTTCTCACAATCCATTCTTGAAAGATAATATATTATTCTGCACTCATCACGATGATTTTCTTTAATGAAGGTGTCAATATCGTCCATACATTTTTTTGTCTTGGGGAGTACATAATACAACCAACTATTTCACCTAAAGAACATGTAGTTTTGCTCCTTTGTACCCAATCCCACCAAAGAGATAAGAAAGAAGGTTAATGAACAAATTTAAAATTTGAGCCATTCTCATGATTTGTAGACTTATAACAAATAAATAAACAAAAAAATAGCTCAAGCCAAAGGCCCTGAACCAGGTCAGTTCCTTAGTATAGTGGAGGAATGAAAAAGTAAAGTAGATACAAATATCGACTAAACAAATATTAGATAAGAACATGAATGAATTTTAGCTCATCCTTGCACAGCCATGAATCTAACCCTTGTACTATTCAAAGGCATACACTCAAAAAACTAGGATAAATATGAATAAACTTGATCTTTTTCACTCTTTTTCCCCTGCCCAGGAGATTCAACCAAAATCAGATACAATATACAGATGAGAGAAAGACAGAGAGAAGAGGGAGAGAGAACCTGATATTCCTGAAAGTAAACAAATCCTGTACAAATGGAGAAAAAAGTCCAAGCAATCTGAAACATAGGGACGATAAGTATAGCATTGAACAGTGATAATCCTTCATTTAACCTTATCATCTGTAATCATAATAATTTGAGAACAAAACCAGATGTTAGCAGAACTTCACGAGTACTTGTTGCCTTGGCAACTTTTGCAAACAATCAAATAGAAAAACATTAATATATGGTTAAAGTTACCCAAAATCCAGCAGTACTTAGAAATAATAGAAGCATGGAGTATGTGAACCAACTATGCAACTCATAGTCACTAGACATGGATAATCCACCCTGCAAGTTACTTTCATATTTCTGTTTATCAGTCTGTTTTGTTTAGGGCCATAGTTATAAAGTATATGTATGTGATACACATTACCTTATAAACTGGGCCAAAACTGCCTTGTCCGAGATTTTTAGCAGGGGAGAAATTAACAGTTGCCGTTTTGATGGCATCTAAATTAAAGAATGTTAAATCTATGTTGCTGTTGTCTCCCAAGTTTTTGGAAATGGACAAGTCATTTATTATATCTGTATCTGAATCCGCAAGTATCATTTCTCTGTATCTTTGTTTTCGCAGCTGGCCTAAGGAATCATGTCAAATTTGCGCACAGTCATTCACATTCTCCAATTTTCTGTAATAAAAAGCCTATTAATCGAATCATAAATTTATTTACCTTTCCTCAAAACATGCTTTCTCCGAGCGTAAAGGGAACAACAAAACAACAGCACTCCTGAAATAACATTCAAGATGATGATTATAGCCTTCATCCTCTTCCTCCCACTAGTGCTGTTAGAGTTATTCCTCTTGTAATTCTCTGCTCAATAATCACAGTTCATTTAGTAAGATAAGAATAATTCTATATGTACTAACCGTTGTAAACAAATAGAGAGAAAAGAGCAAGGTTTTTGAATTAGACCCACGTACTGTGTCCTCTGTTAGTGCATATAGAAGTACTCTTCGAGTAATTAAACAATGATAAAGGGTAATGGGGATTGAGTTAATTACTTACCAAGCTCTAGTGCATCCACTCTAACAAGGAAAAATGATCTCTATCAATTATACACAAGTAGAAGGAAAAAAATTGAACTATTGTTTAATATTGTGTATCTTTTTTCTCTATCTGATCCTTTCCTTTACTTTGCAGGATACAGAGAAAAAAAACTAACCAATATATTCTTCTTAGAAGGAAATTTCTAGCCTTAGAATTCAGTATGAATTAAAAAAATCGATAACAAAGAAAAAAACTTTCAAAAAGTAAACAAGAGATGGAATCCAAGACAGATAAAATCATAAAGACAAACATAAGCTCCTGATTTAATTCCTGCAGGGGAAAGGGGGGAATCATGTTTAGCACTTTGGTTGGTAAGCCTCAATATAGTGCTTAATTTAATTTAGTTAATCCAGTTGGTTGATCAATTCCGCTAATTTACAGCAGCCAAGCTTTATGCGAAAATATACATAAAAGCTACTTCTCTCTGATTTAAGTACCGTACAAAATCTTATATATAGTCCTCTTCCATTGATTTTGCTATTTCTTTTCCATCCTGGTTGTTATTTCCTCAACAAAAGTTTGAGACATTCAAAATTTTGTTTAGTTAATTGTTCTCTTTATTCTTTGTATGCTCACTTTCTGCAGGCAACAAGCAAAGGAAAGGCTTTTATTTTCCTTATGTTTTCCCCGCATTCCATGCTTCTTGTTTTGTATAACTAAACAATGTAAAAAGAACAACTATGAATCCCTATCTCCCACAAAAAGCTATATCAGAACTGGGTCTCTAATAAAATGTTGAAAAACATAAGAAAATTAATTCATTTTCTTAGCAAGCAAACCAGCATGAATGAGGCTTTCTTGTGCCCAGTACAAAACCAGCATCAGTATTGCCAATACCTGTCGCAAACTGGCTGAATGCTCCTACAGTACATGAACTTTAATATCATAACAAAATTGAATTGGGAGAGATTTAGCAAAATACATTAAGAGGTTGGCATCACAACAAAATTGAATAGTACCTTGAAATTCCAAAGATCTTTAATATCATAGAAATTCTTAATATTCTGCTCAGTGCAGAAATCCCTCAAAATATCCACATTTCGATTTGCTCGCTCATCAGTTGTGAATATGTAGTGATCAGGTATAATAACAAGAGCACCTAACCATACATGCCCATGTTACAAGTAACATGGCAAACCCTAGAAGTAAATCAACTTGAACAGATTTGTGTCAGTTTAGCATCAAATGTACGATTAAACCATGAAAATGAAGAAATTAAAGACAGAAGAGTACTTACCAGACAAATCAGTCTCCGATTTCTGAGGCTTTTCCTCCCAAACCACCACATCTTTACCTCCAATCACAGGGAACATCAATTGCGGCGGAAACGGCGGCAGAAAACAAGAATTAGCGGTCAAACCACGGCGAGCGAGCGGAGACGAGGCCATAGAACCGGCGACAAGAGAAACTACTAGAACTCTTGTTTCGACTTCTTGAAGCCGCCATTGCCGTTCAAAACAACTTCTGGCCTCCCTCTCTTCCGAGCAGCCCCAAACACCATTGCAATAACAAAACTAACACTTGAAATCGAAAAACTGAGTAAATCTAGTAGAGTGGCTAGGGCTAGCATCGCAAACACATCCACCACACGAACTGTATACTCATCCACGAATTCACCCAGCATCAATCCCATCACTTCCATCGGAACTCCCGCTCTCCCTATTTATCCCAGAATAGAAGTGAACAATTCAATAAAAACCCTAATATCAAATAAATAAAATCCTAATATGCTTTTAGACATACACACAGATACTACTATACATAACAAAACAAACCCTAGAATTTGAAAGAGAAATTGATTATGCGAAAGAAGGTTACTATGATGGTGGCGGTGGAAACGAGAGGGCGGAGGCGGAGGCGGAGGGATGAGAAAGAAGGAAGACAGGCGAGGGCTTATTTCTCTTCTTCTTTTTTTTTTGTTGATATAGTTGGAGGGAATATTTGGTGGGAAACTAAAATGCTGAGACGGACAATATCCGTCTCGAATCCGTCTCTAACAATAAGGAGTGAATTAGAGACTAATATTTGGAGGGAAAATAAAAGTCAGAGACGGATATTTCGGTCTCTAAACTGTTTCAAACATAAATATTTATTTTTTTTTAATTATTAATTTGAGACGCACAGTTGGTCTCAAAAACGAATTTATAATTTTCTAAAAAATACTTACTTTTTTTGAGACGGTTAAATCCGTCTCTAATTTCGTTTCTAAAATTTGAGACGATACTTGTGGTTTCAGAATCCGTCTCGATTTTTTACTTCCAAATCATGTCGAGACATAGCAAAATTTCGATTTCTAAATCCGTCTCAAATTATTAGAATTAGAGACGGAACTTAGTCCGTCTCTAAAAATTGGTTTCAGTTGCCCAGTATTCTAGTAGTGTGAGAGCTAGGTGAAAAGACGAAAGACTGCGCCACCAATGAGATCCTCGGTGTGTGCAAGCGGCGAAAAAGGCTAAAAGGAACATACAAAGGCGGCGGTATTTCACGATTCTGACATATCAACGAGGTGGTATGTATTTACAAGTTTTAATATGTTTAATCATGAATTGTAGAAAATATATCACATTTTTACTTAGTAATATTGTGTTATTTTTTGTATAGGAGTCTCAGTCTCAAGGTCAGCCTATCCATTGGCATTTGGATGTGTATGTGGCCACCGTGATGGTACTTTGATCTTTATCCGGATAAGCGGTAATAAGTTTTAACAACTTGATCTTGTTTATCAATGCTTACAGAATTAATTTATGTTTAACTATTTAATTGTTAACATGATGACAAGATACTTATAAGCGTTTATTGAATAAGCATTATCCTGAAGGCACTCCACATCTGCCTATTGATCAAGAGTTGTGGGAGAGGGCATCTGTTGTGAAGAAGAACTACATTAAAGGTCGAGGACAACGGCGGCGCCCATCCTTTTAGTGGCTCAATTTCTTCTTACCCGGTCCACAGTCATCGAGCCATCCAAATTGTTCATACTCTACCGATTTGTGAGAGCTATATGTCGAGATCGAGATCTTACGAAGATCTTGGGCGGGCATCCGGGGGCTCGAGTCTGAGGAGTTAGTGAAAGCGATCTGCTGATAGCGATAGCAGATCACAACATGGGGATGGCGACGAGGTATAAAATCAATTTGTTGTATATATTGTCGTAATATACCAATATTAACATAGTTAATATATATTTGTAACTTGTTTTATTATTTTGTTAATTACAGGTGATGATCGAGGCGATGATGCTTGGCGTACTGCTTTTAGATCGCTTTTGTAGTTATTTGATAAGCTTGTACTTGTATATTCATTCAATTCATATTGGTTTTCTGTATGTTACTTAAACAATATTAGATTTGTTTATATTTATTCAATTCATAGTAGTTTGGTGAATGTGTCAGTGGACGATGGATGTTTATATTGTTGTTCATGCTGTTTATCTTGTTGTGTATGTGTGTTGGGATAAAGCAGGTACAGAACAGGTACAAGTTTTTATGTATGTTTATATTGTTGTGCATGTTGTTTATTCATTTTTTTCATATCAACGACCGCATGCGGTCTGCCGATATTATTGCGACTAAACATTTGAGGTATCGGTGACCGCGTCGCGTCGGCCGATAACCGTCATCGATTTACGTGGACCACGTCGACTTTATTACTGGACTATCTTGATTCAGATTAGCGACCGAATTTGTCATTTCGGTCGCTCATATCGGTCGCAGATATATCGGTCACTAATAGTGGTCGCTGATGTACATCAATGACCGATTTTTATCTTGACGATTATCGGTGACCGCGTCACGATCGTTGATAGCTATCTGCATGACCGTCTGTGATCGCCGATAAGCGATCATTGATAAAACTTTTTCTTGTAGTGTTTAGGAAAAGATATGGATGAATGTAGACTTACGATTAAATAAGGTTTTCTTAGTACGAAGTTGGTATAGTTTAGATTGATATAAATAAGAATTTAGAGAGATTGTAACAAATATTGTCCATTATTGGGCATCCAACATTCCTTTGACACTCCATACACAACAATTCTCATTCTTCTAGTAGGAAACCTGTAAAAGTGCAGTAAATTATACATTACAATTCCAAGTAAAACAAATCAAAACTTCCAGATATAAAACAATTTCTACTCCTTGATGTGATTGAGGAATATTGTTAGAGTTGGGATTATCCTTACAAAGGGCAATTAAATTATACAAATCCCTGTAATTTATCTTCCTACCAAACGCATATTATTTGCGAAATTCCCTATCATAATTTATGAACTAACAAAAAAATACATTGAATAATGACCTCATGAAATTTTAATATCTTTGCAAGTATAAAATCAAAGGTTAGAAAAGGCTACTGATTATACACCTGATACTGCAAGAAGAATTCCCTGAACAAAAATAATAGAACCAAGCCTTAACCAAGTAAGAAGAAAAGCACTCTCAAAAGATTTTATCAAACTAAAAGGCTTTATTTCAAGCCATATGTAATTGGAACATTATAGGATTGATTTCATAATTCAAGTTTGTTGATAGAATAACAAATTTTGAACATTCTATGACAAATTTGATCTCAGTATCAACCATTATTTCAATTGCTCAAACTCTACCATACAATTACATATCATCAAGGATAAATTGACCAAAAAAGATCCATAGACCGTGAGGCAAATTAAAATCAGAGTGAAAAAATTCCCTTGACTGGAAAAAATCAACCACCAAAGTAAAAACAACTAATAAATACATAATTGCTACGCAGAATCCCAAGCTAATTCAAATAAATAGAAAGTTGTTTACATAGTTGAACTCAACAATAATATTGGTCTAACTAAAAAAATCATATAAAAAATTTAATTAGAAAAAAGAAAAGAAAAAGTGCATGTACCTGCATAATTAAGGCAAACGAGAGTTAGGCTCAGACTTTGACATAATAGCTCATGGCATATCTTGTTATCACTTTTAATTGTATATAATATAAGAAAAAGGAGGTTCTTTTCCCCTCTTAAAAACCTCCAGCCCCCTTTTTCATTTCCCTTTCTTGTTCCAAATGAAGCTTAAGTACCACAATATACAATCTACTCAAAATCAACTCTTCTTAAAACAAATGCTACTTTTAACGATTACTAAAGCTAATTAACAATTAATTAAAAACCCATCAAACACTGGGATGAATTTTGATATATAGCTACTTCTAACAATTACTGAAATTAATTAATAATTAATTAGAAATCCATCAAACCCAGGGATGAATTTTGATAGATAGCTAAAATTTAAGAACTGAAACCTTTGAAAGAACTCATTACTTATCCTGAATTAGCAACCCTTCTTTGGAACAACTCAGTAGATAACATCTACATCAAATCAACTCATTTTCACATTAAGAGTCTTTATAGCACTTCCTCAAAATTAACTACCAGTTCACCATAACAGAGATTCTATTTATAAAGATACTTAGAAAAAAATTGAAGATATGAAACTCAATTAAAAAAAAGAAAAATTAAACCTTAAACAACACCCATTTTTTTTTTCAACATTGGCCTGCATTTCTTGGGGAGCTGCAACTTCCTTTTCCATCTCTTTCAATCTTTTTTTCATCTCATCCAAGTCCTTCAACACAAACAAACAAATTCATCAGATCATATACTTGATTAGGGATATTACATTAGAATCAACACTTAGGATTTCTTAATCACATAAAATCAATCTATATATATAAAGACACGATCAATTATGATGTAAACAATGCTCAATCTTGACTTTTAATGAATTTAATCAACAAATCACTTACTACTATAATCAGATAAACAAAACATAAATTTCGACAGAAGGGTTAATAATAAATCAAAACAACAATAGTAATGAAAGTTAAGTCATAAAGAACAAATGAAAATCATAAAATTGAATATAAAAAGAACTACAGAAAATATGAGCGTGACCTGTCAAAAGAAAGTAAAACGCGCGAATTTTTCTGTCTAATTCCTTCTTTCCCGGTTCATTAATACTCGTAAATTTCTAGAAAAGTAAATTTCCCACTCCTCTTAAAGAAGATGTTGACATACAAATTCAGGCATGTATATAATAAAAAAGTTATTTGATTTGTAAAAAATCACAGGAGCGCATTTTGTAGAATTAATGCATTTTGGATGAGGAAATTTGAGGAAGAAAATAGATAATTTTTTCCTGAAAGTTCAGAACACTCTAACTCAAACACTTTTGAAAGTAAATCTAAAAAAAGGAAACAAAAACAAAAACAGAAGATAAACACCATAAAAGGTCATCTTCTTTTTTCAGTTTCTAACTTCACAATATGTTACATCAGTAATGAATGCATAAACAACATAAAGCAAAATATTTAATCCAAATCAATGAGATACTCCAATTTTTTTGGATGTCTAGTCACACACAGAATTAGTGAAGAAGCAATTTTCATCTAACCTTCGCAAACGAACTGAGCCGAAATTAAGATAAGTCGTTGAATTTAATACAAAAGTTAAGGATATATAAAATCAAATAACTGGGTTATGATTTACCTTTCTTTTTCTTTTCCAAGGATTAGATTGTATCCCCATTTCAAATAGAATCCTTAAAAGGAGGGAAAGGAGGAAAGGGATAATCTGGTACGTAGTAATTTTAAGTTGATATATAATCAGAAATTACAATAACTCAATCAGATAATAATGTATTTATGTAGACAATCAGATACAAAGCTAGCAGTCTAGCAAGCCTCACCATGGTTCTCTCAAATTCCGATTTTAATTGGCAAAGTAAACCTTCCTGAAATAAATTAACCTCACAAAACACAACCATAAAATTGAATAAGACTTAATTCGCCCAAATTGAGAGAATACATCAGAATCCCTAACTTGAAAAACACAAAAAGCCCCAACTTAAAAGTACCATAATTCAATCAATTTCATCAAAAGATACAAAGTAACATAAAATTAGACAATACCCATTAACCCAATTCACACCAACAAACAACAATAAAACTCATAAATAAAATCAACTCGAAACGGCAAGTAACATAAATTTTATATTTGTTGAAATATTAAGTTCTCTTATAAAAGATGATTTTTTTACGAGTTTCTAAATTTAGTTGGGCCGCCAACAGGTCAATTGTATTTTGCAACTCCTTTATATTAATGCATAAGAATGTACGTATTCCCCTAATTAACCTTATACACATTGATTATGCAAGTGAGCGTGTGATTGTTTTTATTAATAAAATAAAATTAATTCAATCAAATCTTATACTTAATCTACAAAATACTCCCTCTACCACACAAAAATAATACTACTTACCTTGTAAAATTAATTAGCATATATGAAGGAGATAGTTTTATTTCATGCATGTATATCCTTGAAACAATAAGTTATTTATTTAGTACGGAGTATGACGATGATATTATGATGACAGATTATGAATATTACTTATATTATTTTATATTACCATGACAATTTGTAGAGTAAAAGAAATTGACTACAAATGACACCATTTTTATGAAAATTGAAGAGTAAGTATTAACTAATTCACGCTGTCCACCTTGAAAAAGAAAAATATAAAAAATTGAATTTTCAGGCCTAACCACATAAGGTGCATGGTAGTCAAAATAGTACTGAATTTGCAGCCAAATTAATAAATAGATTTGATTGTGGTAGTCTTTTTTTATTTCTCCACTCTTTTGCTTTTAGGATTGAGGATTACTTGCACCACATGAACATCCTATTCTCGATTAGGTCAATATTGTTAAATTCAAAATTAATTAGCATACAGTACTTTTCCCTTAATGAAATTCAAGTAAATAGATATAAAAAATGTATAGGTTTCAATGTGCCAATTAACACCAACTCTTATCCAAAACAAATCAACACAAACACGCTATATATATATACACACACACACACACGTTTGAACTAATTTCTTGTATACTAATAAATAAAAAAGTCAAAGAATTAAAGCCAATTACAAGAAGCTATCGATCGATCGATCAGAATGCACCTTGTTAATTCTATAAATATATCGAAGAACAAAATCATCAATCATAAATTAAGAAAGAAAGAAGAAGATCGAAGAACAACGAGGCTATAAAGAAAAAGAAAAAGAACTATCTGAAGATGTCATCAGAATTATGCGAAGGTATTGGTACAATTTCTATCTATCTAGCTAACTATATATAGAATAGTTTTGAATGTTTTAAAAAGCTTATTAACATTATTTCTGAGAAAATGGGGTTCAACAGTTCCTGATAAAAAAAATTAAAAAAAATTCAATAGATCTTAATTATATTTTCGAGAAAAAAGTATTTGTACAAAACGTAAAAGAGTAAAATATATAGTAATGCAAAACCCATGTTTAGCATAAGGTTGGTTGGGGGTTGGAGTTGTGTGTGTGGTGTGTGTTCAAACTAGTAAAAAAAATATAGTAATGCAAAAGGTGTTAACTATTTTTTAGTCCGGCCAGAGTTGCTAGGACTCTCATCTATTAATACTTTGTTTTTTATTCAATTGTGACATTCTTAATTTGTTAAAGAGAGATAATTATTTTGGTAATAAATCATGTATAGGTAAGAGTTCATGGCCCGAACTCCTTGGGACAAAGGGGAAGGATGCGGTGCCGAAGATAGAGAAAGAGAACCCACTTGTTACTGCTCAGATTGTGTTGGAAGGAACCATTGTTACTGAGGACTTTCTCTGCAGTAGGGTTCGTGTTTGGGTCGACACTTGTGATACTATTGTTAGGGTCCCTACTATTGGTTGATTATATATATATATATATATATATATATATATATATATATATATATATATATATATATACACACACACACACACACAACATTTATAGTTATTGCTCGCTTTGTATTTAATTTCTTTTTCTTGCATTGGAAGGCAGGCAGCCCCAATAAAATAACATGGAGTTCATATATACCCTAGCTCCATCTTTGGCATGTAATTAATTCACCTACTACTACTACTAAATAAGAAGGCCTTCTTATATTAATTATAATCTGCAAGACACCAAATTCTCTCTTCACTTTAAATCCCTGCAATATTAATTAATTTTTTGTGTAATACATAATTATGATCCGTGCACGTTAAAAGTATCATGCATGTTTCCGTATAATTAATCATGAAGAAGTCACAACTAATTTTAATTTGTTTCTCATTTTCTTTTAGTTATTACATCACATATCAATACTAAATGATAGAAATACCAAATTTTAAAATTAAGAATTGATATGTATAATTTATTCGAAAACAACGAATTAATTCACAAGAATAGTTGCCATAGATCGATCGAAACAGTTGCCAATTGATGAATGGCTGTGAAATTCAATTCAAGACTTTGTGATTTTGTACAGAAAACTTTTGTGTTTTATACAAAGTTAAATAGCTGTGAAAACAAATTAATTATATGGTCCGTATAACTCTGCAATATATTTTAACCGAAACCCTCCATCAAGTATAGCACTTGGATACAATTTTCAAACAGAAGTGCTTTCATAATGAATTTATAATTACTTCCCGGATCCGTATTCTCTCTATTTCATTTGAAATAGAGAGTTTTCATTTAAATTCAAAATTATTGGATCTAAAATTTAGAAGTCGTCACCTCATTTAAAAATCATTAACATAACACTAATATATTATTATTATTATTATTATTATTATTATTATTATTATTATTATTATTATGAGTACTTTGTTATGTCCCTTCATTGTTTTTTTAATAATTATTTTATTATTATTATTATTATTATTATTATTATTATTATTTTGTATTCTATTTTTTTCTTCTTTTTTTTTAGTGCGAAAGTTATACGTATTTTGTCTAAATATTTATTAAGTGGTTTTTAGAGTTTGATAAATCAATTGAGTACGATGAAGATGTCATTGATAATGAGATGAAGGCTTTATTGTTGTTGAGCTCTTTGCTTGATATAAAGTTGGGAGACGATGGTTGTGTCGATGAGTAACTCTGCTCTAAATGGTACGTTGACTATGGATATAGTCAATGATAATTTGTTCAATAAAGAATAGAGGCGAGAAGATACAGTAGTGACTTGTGGTTTAATTGTCACAAGTTTTTGTCACGCATAGTAGGGGTAGAAAGAGAAAGATAAGTTCTCCTAAAGATGACAAATTCAGGAAAAAATTAAGAGATATAAAAGAAGTAATTTATTTTCACTGCCGAAAAACATATCACATAAGGCGAGAGTGCAGATTTTGAAGTAGCAATCTAAGAAAAATATGAAGATATGGACTCGATTGTGTATCTATCCAACGTTGATGAAACCATTATTTATTTAGGGTCCTTTACATAAGTATACAACAAATAGAAAGTAATTACAAGAAAAGTGCATCAACTAAATAATTACAAAAAGAGTGTAATTAAGATTCATATTACAAAAATAGTACAATTCACATTAATAAAGAAACCTAAAATCAAGGACAAATAACTGCCATAATTAATAATTCAAATTCAAATATTTGGATCTAACAACAAAAACAAATTCAAATTCAAAAAGTATTTAATTAACTGTCTACTATATTCAAAGTGACATAAGAAAAGACAAAGATCCTCCTTCATCCAAAAACCGCTAACATATAACCAAAACAAAACTGGGAGTAAAAGGAACATAAGAAAATTTATAAAAAGCTGCTTACAGGCTTTTATCCCTTATGAACATTGCATAAAATACTGTGAGTACGCGTTATTCAAGACGTAGCAGCATGATACAACCAGAACACGGGATCCCTCACCCGTTCAGTGTGCAAAATACACGACTTCAACACCCATTTGGACGAGGAATTATGATGATTGAGATAATTATGCTCTCTCAGAACTTAGTCATCAAAATATAAGAAATCCTTGACATTTTTGTGCGAGGGAAAATATCTCCTGAATGTACCGAACTCTATATACAAATATTTTGAAGAAATCTTCTTAAATTCTTCCTCCTCTCCTTCGCCGGTGAGACCCAATTTCAGGTCCAAAAGAAAATAAGAACACTGCATAGAAAAGAGAGAGATGAGAGACTGATGTGTAATGTAATGTTGATAACCAAACCTTCTTAAAAAGGTAACCAAACTTTTATACTAAGGTAACTAAATATTTATACCAAGGTAACCAATCTACTTACCTTGGTCTGAAAATTTGGCAACCAACTACATGAAGGTTTGGCTACCAACTGCATCTCATTCAAAATAAATTGGTAACTTAATAAAACTGAATTGGTTACCTAGGTATGAAGGTTTGGATACCCACTGCATGAAAGTTTGGCTACCAACTGCATCACGTTCAAAATAAATTGGTAACCTAATAATACTGAATTGGTTACCTTGATATGAATGTTTGGCTACCAACTACACTATGAAAAAATTGCAGGTGTAAATGACATGTTTATCAATTGCTAAAAAAAATACCCATAAACTTCAATCTACCATAAAAAGGAAAAACATGGAAGATGTTATTTTGCATTAGATGATTTCATAGGAGATGGTGGATAAATTATGAAGAATCATTAGGAACCAATCGTGATTGCTCCCCCTTTAATAATGCCATGTATTTGATAAAAACGAAAAGAAGACCAAAATCATCTCTCCTCATCTTCTCCCCTTCCGCTCACACTCTCCAATGTCCCCCCTCCATCTGACATTTTAATCTTCTCCGGATGGATCTGAATCCTCCCACCTTCGCACTGAACTATCCAAACTCTCACTGTACATACATCGAAACCACCCTCTTCCGCTATGGTTTTCGGTGACAAGGAACTGCTATGGAGAATACTCAGTGGGGAGGCCTTTGTTTGTAAGAAAGCTTTGACGGTGTCCATGGCGCACAACCTTAACATAACTGCACTAGTGTTGTAGAGTTTGAATGTTTCAATCTTTGAATTAAAGAAACAAAAACAAGAGGAGAGAGAAAGTAATTCAATACTAATCTTCTAAAATAAGGAATCCTAATTGCATACTAATTCCCTAAATTAAAGAATCCTAATTGCACTAATATTGTAAATAAATATGAAAAATGTATTACTTTTGTAAATATTTTATGAGTACACTATTGTTGTAATTATTTTAAAAAATGTAATAGAATATATAATTGATCCTATTTATGATGGTAAACCCAAGTGCCATGTTAATGATTGTGTTATTGATTTGGGTGTTTCGTTTCATGCTACTTTGCGTTGTGAGACACTACAAAAAAATATCCTTTTGTGATGGCTCAAATTCATCATATAAATTCAAAAAATCATCACAAAAGATTTTTGTGATGAATTTAGCCGTCACGAAGGACATCTTGTATATCCCCATTATGAAAGTCTTTTTGTGATGATTTTGACAATCATACAAACGCCTAGTGCTTTTGTGATGATCATCACAAAAAAACACATGACTTTAAGAATTAAAGGTAAGAATATGAATCACTTTTTTTGTGCAATTTATTTCGTTATATTAACTATATCAAATGATATTTGTAGGATTCGAACCCTCCTCCATTTGCAAACTAAATAACAAGTATATATTACCATTACACCAAAGCCCATATAATGATTATAATTTTAAAACAAAATATAAAAGGAAACATATATGAGTTGACTTACTAAATAAAATTAGTCTCTCATAAGATTTGGTGATTAATTACAATGACAGTCACAAATATTCTATAATGATAGTAAAATTAGTCATCACTGAGAGCGCCTATCATATATTTTATTGTTTGGTGATGGCTTGAAAAATTCATCACAAAATACCTTCTTTTTGCAATTACAAATAAAAGTCGCCACAAAATATATCTTCTTTAATGATTGTTATGATCGTCATAAATATTGTTTTGATTATTTTTTTTCATTAAAATATTAGTGATAGCTTAAATGCAATCACGAAAAGAGTATATCCTTAAGTGATGGCTTACTACGTCACAAAAATAAAATTTATTTTGTGTGAAAATTTTGGTGATTGACATGATCTTCACAATTATATTACATTGATGACAAAATTAACCATCTCTAAGAGCCATCATATATATAATTTTGTGATTGCTCAAAAAGTCCATTACAAATTATTATCTTTCGTGATTGTTTTTAAAAACTATCACAAAGTTCTGTCACGTATTTTTATTTTTCTAATAATTTTTTGTCTCTTTTTCTTAGTCACTAATCAATCTAACAATTAAATCTTTTTTTACCTTGAATTTTTTTATGGATACCCAGCACTTTCAAGATTTAATTATACCTTGGAAGAATTCTGACAATAAAATTCTTTAGATCAATATTATACTAAAGTAAATTTTATAGATTGTTAAGAGGTCAGTAGATTGTTTTAGCTTATTTTAGACATTCTTTATTTCCTTTCGCATACATAGAATAAGATAAAATGAAGAAGATAGTCTTAGACATTACTGAATTCTTGGACTCGCAATTTGTACAGAATTAATTTTAAATGAACTACTAATTTTAGTGTTAAAAGATTTTATATATATATATATATATATATATATATATATATATATATATATATATATATATATGTAGCGAAGGTCGAATAAGCAGCCATCAATTAGTATGAATGTCTTCTGGAGATCATTGTATAAATTCTGAAAGTAAGTTAACATAAAGCCCAACTCTATTTAATAACCTACTATTCACTTTGTGCCTTGGTCTTATAGACCAAATGAATCAAAGTAAGGTACATAACTAAGTGGATAAATTCTTTCCAGACTTCTAAATCTTTAAAGGGCTTTCACTACACACAACGTGATAAATTAATCCAATATATCCAAAGTAATGATAGAATCTTAAATGAGTTTTTTAAATATACGTGTCATGAATTCATTAATTAATTGCTCTTAACATTTTCTTTTGTTTGAAAAATTCAAGATCTAATTATGACAATTATATTTGAGACGCAAAATTTAATTCATTTAAGACCAATATAATGAAAAAATAAAATTAATCAATAAGATGGTCATTTTATAAATCGAGTACTCACTTAATCATGTATGCAAGTACATCACCTAGAATAAAGAAAATAATATTTTCAAATATAATACCAAATTTCATAGCGGAATTGTCCAAAGTCAGAATCCGCTCCACCTGACTCAAATCATACTTCGTCAAACGCATAAGTGATCATCCTGTGCTCCACCTGACTCAACTCTATTTGTTCCATCATGCAGATTGAGTAACACGCGGCCTGCGAATGCTCTACCATGGACTAGCTCAATAAGCATGTTGAATTATCTTCTTACATAAAAGGTTAACCTATTAAGTTGAGCCTATATCATACTTATTAACCTATCTACACTCTTAGATTTATCAAATGTAAAATTTATGTAAAATATCCTAACAATAACATGATCTTTCATAATTAATTACGCGCAAAAGTGAACATCTTCTTTCAAGATTTTTAGTCATGAATCAAGTAGAGACCTTAGACTAATTTTGTAATGGGAATACACTATATAACTTCCCCCACTATATAACTAGGAATATTTCCCCGACTATATATATATATATATACACGGTTTCCTTATTCAACGAACTTTATTCAATAACAAAAGTGAATAATTTTATAGCGATTTAATTTTTTTACGAGACATATATATTATAATGACAATCGCCATACTCAAAAAATCATCGTTATATAGCTTTACTTTTGGTTCATTTATTTAAAGTTCGTTAGAAAAAAGATATATATATATATATATATATATATATATATATATATATATATATATATGAGAATTAAAGCATTAATTAGAGCTTCATGCGTGTTGACTCCACAACTCAATATATGTTTACCATGATTACCTTCTTATATATTCAAAGGAAGTCTTCATTCAAATGTTGAATTGACGGATTAACTGGACCCATTTATTATATATATATATATATATATATATATATATATATATATATATATATATATATATATATATATAAACTCATTCAAAATTGACTTTAACGAATCTCATTCTACACGTTTTAAGTTATATTAATTAAGTATATTAAAGAACTGACTTCTTATTACAATTTACTAGTATCATATTATAAATTTGATTAAGAAGATAAAAAGAATAACATGTTTATGTATAAGGATCTATAAACGGACAGGTAGCATCATTGTCGTCGCCAATGTACGTAATAAATATTTACTTAGATACCAAGTCTAAAGAGCAAAGAACCAACAAAGATATTACCTTAAACTTGGGAGTTTTCTTGACTTTTTACTCCTTGTTTTGTAAAACTTTTTTTAATGCATATTTAATTTTGTAAGATACATATATAGACTTAAAAAATCCCAATACTTTTCAATGATATTTAATTTCAGTTTTAAGTATTAAAACTAAATTAATTTGTTAATAAGAAAACCATATGAAATTTTGTTTAAATACAGAGAAATAGGAGTAAAAAAGAGAGTGAATAGTATTGTAACTTTTGCATATATAAATCATACAAAAATACATTAATAATGATTAGTGTATATACAAAATTGAACCTGCAAAGCGTAGCAAACTATCTATTTTTTGGTTAGGGACTACTAAACTCATACATACCTTTAATTAGATATATCCTTAGAAAAACTCATTTTGAATTTAATTTAAATTAGATACCTTTAATTTAATGTTATAAAAAAAATCCAAAATCCAAATTCAATCTACTTCATATATAAAACTCATCCTTAGTATCTGCCCAGCTCAGCTGTGAACGATCATCACACTAAACCTAGACAAGCAAACTACGTACTTACCTTGAAAGTGTAAACAAGACTAAGCTACGTACAAGACATTATACGATCAATTTTCATTCAACCACCTTAAACTAATCAATATTATATATATTTCTGTTTTAATTCTTGTTAAAAAGTCCGTGCTTTTGATTAATTAAGAATATAGACCGTGTATATTTTGTTCAACCTTCAAACCATGGCCAAGTCAAATTAAAACACAAGAAAAAAATGTACATAACACCAAGTCAATGGAAAAGTTAAAACATTTTCCCTTGGATTGACACACAAGTAAGGTTGAAACCATGCATATATATATATATATATATATATATATATATATATATATATATATATATATATAACACTAGTACATAACTCATCTCATTCATTTCCATTAATTCCCGTCCAATATTTGATCACTTCTTCTCTAAAACTTTCCCTCTTCTGTGATTTCAATACTCAAAAATATGTCTTTTTTCAAGAACCCCTTCAAGATTTTATGCATTCTTTCCATTGTTTTCATGGTAACTAGTAATTTACAAGGTGCAAATGCCACGAGGCCTTTAGATGAATATAGGCAATGGTTAAGGGAATTACAGGTTCCGCTGCTCGAGTCGCTCCCGAGAGGTACGGTGCCACCGTCTGCCGGTTCTCCCTGCACTTACATCCCCAGCCCCACGGACGGAAGATGCACCTTGGACTAAAAGAACTTTGTTGGCGGCCGTGTCGCTATCCACCTAGTGATGCTCTCATAAATTTCGGAGCTGCTAATTGAGCAAAGCAAGATCCAAGCTCTTGATCTTGTTTGCCAATTAATCACCATATCATATATATTTTTACTTAATTAATTTCATTACTTATTTTATTTCCCCCTCTTATTAAGGCCTTTTTCTCCTCATTAGGAGCAACTGGCCCTTGGAACAATAATTGTTATATTCCATGTAAATTAATGTTGGAGGCAAAGAAAAGAAAAACACACCATGTAATTGATATACTTATTTAACCATTAAATAAAATTTATTATTAATTTATTGATATTTCTGAGTAAGTTATAAATTCAAAATCCCATTAAATAAAATTTCTGAGTAAGTCAACAAGTTTGAGCTGCCTTGGGTGGCTTATGCACATTCATGTTTTTAATTTTATGTTGTAGATAGGCTTTTTAGGTCGATCCCTGCTTGCTTCATTTAGTTCGGTGACCTAGATGATTTTCATGGGCCACTCTCAAAGCTTAATGTGATTGTAATTATTGAATTGGTTATTCACAACAACTGCAAGAAGAAGTAAAAAGGAAAAGGAAACAATATTAATTTTTCCCTCGGTGAATAATTAACTCAGTTCCGATTATGAGTAGAGTTGCATGCATGAGAAATGGGGCAATTGCATGCCCTCCTTTGTTTTTGAAAATCGGACAGTTTACCGCTAGTAAAATTCAAACTTTCAACAAAATACTCCAAAATTTTATATTTTATCCTTTCATTGAAAAAAAATGTGACGACCCCAAATTCGGGTTACTTGATCCTCCGAATTTGGTGTTCACGATCTACAATATAATAGCATCTAAGTACACATTCATATATGAATAGTAATACATACCACATTAACATAAGTTGTTAATATATCAATCTCAGGTCTGCTAACCTTAACATTACAAACATACCCCTTTAGATATACAAAAAGGGTTTACAATACAACAATATAAATAATACTGTTCATCATAACTAATTTATAATTATGCTTTTTCCTTTGTTCTTCTTCATAGCACCTTCTGCAACCTCGTCCCTAGCTGAAAAGTTTTATTTAGCAAGGGTGAACAACTAATTTGCCCCGCAAGTTAAGTCATACAATAAATGTATAAGAATTGAAAACAACAGACTATCTATTTTGATAGAATGAAACCAAAGTTCGGGGAACTTTGAAATAGATGAACAAATCGTTATTCAATAACAAGTCTTCTCGTATTTTATACAACACAATAATGAAATAATGAAATAGTGCAACGTTTTCAAAATTTCTACGATATTCAAATGAATAATCAAGAATCAATTCTACAAAATAGCAAAGTGGAATGTTTTCCAGATTTATGCTGAGCGATCACACTAGATCTTGAACTTATCTTCTCGGGTATCTATCAAAGATTTACTTTGATATATACTCAGGTATATCAGATAACCATAAAGATTAAATCATACCCCTCTGCAAGTTCTCAGAGCCAACCAACTCTTTATACCCTATATTATGCATAATACTTAATCGCGCGCAAAGGCCGAATACACGACCAATAAAATATTTCCTTTATATAAAAGGTTGTTCTTCTCAGTCTCAGAATCAAGATTTTGATTTAACAACGAAATACTGTGATTTCAAATTCTAACTACTTCTCGATCTAGCCGAAATAATTGGCATCGATCTGTCGATAATAATTGAATTCTCTTCTCGAACCTATCAAGTTCTAACAAGCGTTAAATAGCAGCGAATAATTAGCTAAGACATTTCTCGGTATAATTTGACAATAAAGCGAGGAATTATCTCAGATCATCGATTACAACCTACGAGATATAAATATCCAACAACAGTTATTCTACAAATGTATATTTCTGAATCAGTAATTCAATTTGAATTATTAAACATGCACTAACTGCGAATAATCAACAATAAATTCCCTGGATGTGGTGTAATTAACAATAATTAACCACTATAATAATTGAATAAATATAACTCAAGGTTGAGTTAGGAAACTTGCCTCTTCCGCTGATTACAGCTACACAATATAATTTACTGCGTTCGTAAGACCTAAAATCAACAATATCGGTCTCACAATTAGCACAATCATTTATAACACACAACACTGCATTCTACAGTCAAACCTTCTCCTAAACACATTAGCACTTAGTCACATCAGTGTTTATAATCTAGATAAACATTTATCAAGTCTAACTATTTCGGTCTGGTTAAACTTCGGTCTCATCCCGGTGTTCTGGTCACCCTATCCGACAATTAACATAGTCATTGTCAAGCAAAATCGGTTTCTAAGCTTCAATATTATTTTCGATAAGTCAATTATCATTTAAACTTGGTCTCTAAGCTTCAATATTATTTTAGATAAGTCAAATATCATTTATAATATTTTTCAGAAGCTTTTATTAATTATCAAGCAATTATTATAATTTATGATAATTTTTCAAACATCGGAATCATTTTTAAATAATTTATTTATCAAATAATCTTATAATTATTAATATTTAATAATATCAAAATATTAATAACATACTTGTCAAAATATTAAAGTTATTTATCAATAACTTAAAATATTTTTAAATCATCAATATTCTACTTAGATGATTTTTAAAATAATTAAAATCATCACCATTAATATTTAAATATTAATGAAATTATTATCAAATATTAAAAGTTATTAATTATAACTTAAAATATTTTTAAATCACTTTTCTCATTTTTAAATGATTTTTAAATCAATAAAACCATTTTTAATTCATTTATTTAGTATAATAATTAAATAAATCTAACATCATTAATATTAATTTATTAATGAAAATTCTCCAAAAATATTGAAAATTATATTTTATAATTCAAAATATTTTTTAATACTTTATTCACATTTAAAATGATTTTTAAATCATTAAAATCATTTTATTTTATTTATTTAATTTAATAATCAAATAAATCTAGTATCATTAATATAAAATTATTAATGACAATTCTCCAAAAATATTAAAAGTTAAATTTTATAACTTAAAATATTTTTAAATACATTATTCTTATTTAAAATGATTTTTCATAATATTAAATCATTTTTCTCTAATTTATTTAATATACTAATTAAATAAATTAAATATCATTAATATTTAAATAATTATAAATATTAAAGAAAAATATCCCAAATAGTCAGAAATTATTTTTCATAATTAAAAATAATTTTTAAAACTATTTTTGGTAATTTATATAATTTATTTCCATTTTTAATTAATTTTCAGAAAAATCAGAAATTAAAATTAATTAATCCGTCGCTAAAACCCTTTAGCGACACTTTCTGTCGTCTTAAGTGTTTTTCATCTCAAGAACACTATCAGACTCGTGTTCAAGGGTGCACGTTTGACCAACTTTTAATCTTAGTTTAAAAATCGTTTCTAGCTATCTTAAAGCTTAATCATGTAGTACTCGTGTAGATCTACAACATCCAACAAGATATTTGATCAAATAATAACACATCAACAAGATCTAAGCCTTTGAACGCATTTGTCGAGAACATTTCGGGTTTAGAAACCCGGAAAGTTCGACCAAACCACTTTCTAAAGTTCGAATTAATCCAAGTTCAATCATGTTTTATGTGATCTAAAGGTTCAAACTTATTGTCCATACATCAAGGAACAATATTAAAGCATCAACTGAGTTTGTCATCAACAGAATCACCATGAAATACTCGGTCAAAGATGGTCAGAAGACATGTTCTTATGGTTTCTAGGTTTTTCCCAGAAACTCAAATCGTGGTCAGATGGGCTACTTCGACCATCGATTACAACTACTCGGTTTATTGTTTATGACTTCTAGAAACATGAATGTATAGTACACATATCTAGCTACATATTTAATACAACAACATCAACAAACATCATAAAATTTGTCAGATATAGAAGCTTGAAATCTTGTCAGACGCTACTTAAACTTTCCGGGTCGCCTTTGAGATTTTCGTATCTTGATCAGCGTCGATCGCGTTGTTTGACCTTAAATAACTTTAATTCCAGACATCAAATGGCTATTCTACCACTTGCAGTTTAAAAACCATATACCAGGCTACACTTTAAAGCTTTAAAACAACACAAATCATATACGAGCAAGAATTGGTGGGCACTGACATTTGGTTGTCAGACCACTATTCAAGCTCAAGAACAAATTTTGTAAAACACCTTTTTAAAGCATTTTGATGCTATGGATCCATCATGGATCAACATATATCAACTAATAACATATTTTAACACTAATCTAAACACATAAACACCAATTTTGTCATAGCATACAAAATCAAAAGAGCTTAGAGCTTTATATCTTTTGCTTTCCAATTCTTGATCTTAAACCTCCAATATGTTATGGGTTGGTCTAAGGGCTGTGTTAGGGGCTGATCTACTTCTAATTTTCGTGGGTCTTGATGAGAGAGAGAGAGTTGGTGAGAGTTGGATAACAATTAAGCAAATTTGGTGAACTTTCTCTCTCCTAGATCTCTTATATCTTAGATGCAATGTATCTAAGCAATGCTAGGTGTCAAGGAAGATCAGATTTGGTAAGATTTAAGAGCACATGTGTAAGACCCCGACTTTTTATTAATAAAATAAAATTTCCTTTATTTATTATTTTGAAATAGTAAGGGTTAATTTGATTAATGTGGTTAATTATGGGTGAAATGTGCAAGTGGTTATAAAATATTCATTGTTGTCGGGGAATATTCGTTTGGTCGTGGAATATTCTTACTGTCGGGGAATATTCGTACGACGGCGCAACCTTGTGTGGGCCCCATAACAGAAAGCGATTGGATGAAGAAAACGACAAATATAAGTTATTTATAAATGACGACGTAGTTATTACAAGATAATCTTTGTTAAAATACTAAATTGGTTAAAACACAAGAAGACACGGTATTGCACCAATTATTGATTCTTACGTAAAAAGCACTTACTCAATAATTGTTATAGTAATTCTGATTCAATATTTTATTTTATTGATTCAATAATTGCTGTGTTGATATTTATTATTACTGTTGTTTCAATAATTGTCACTACACAGTATTTTCCATTATCGAAGCAATAATTCATATTATCTGAATAATATTATTAGATAACATTATTGGCAATGTCTAGAAAGTTCTGTCTAAGGAGAGGTTATTTAATTGCGCGCCAGTAAGGAGAAATCTTTACCGAAAGGCCCCCTCTTTCCTGGGAACTGTCTGGTTGTCAATATTGTGATTCTATAATCACTACAAAAAAAAGGTCATTGCCGACGGGGGTAATGACGACGGCAGTGTTGCCGTCGATAATAAGGTCAATGGCGACGGGAAAGCTGTCGCTAATGAGACCCGTCGCTAATGAGGTTTTATTTGGTGGGAAAATTTCGCGGTGGAGGGAAAAGTCACTGGCGACGGGGACTAGAGTTAATGGCGACGGCAACACCGTCGCCAATGAGTCATTATCGACGGGGTTACTAGCGATGGCATTGCCGTCGAGAATGACATTATATTTTTAACTCTACCAGCGACGACAACGTCTCTGCCTTTCTTCCCTCTCTATTTTTCATTTTTCGCTCTCAGTTTCCCCACTCCTCACCATTGATTGTTAGCCTAGATTAACATAACTTTCAATTGATTTTCCGAATTGATTGTCACCCCATCCATCATCATTTCACCTTCATCATCTCATAGGCTGTTTCATTTTCCGGTAGGCTGCGATTACTTGATCCCATTTTTTTCGGTAGGTCACACACTTCGCCGCCATTTCATCATCTCTGTGTGTGGAG
The DNA here is from genome assembly GCA_020205605.1 of Panax ginseng. Lineage (NCBI taxonomy): Eukaryota > Viridiplantae > Streptophyta > Magnoliopsida > Apiales > Araliaceae > Panax > Panax ginseng. Next base: position 125,551,108 of record CM035135.1, on the reverse strand, counting down.
AGGCGTGTATTCTTGAGCTTCTAGAGTCTGGATTCCTCCATCTCTCTATTGTTGTCATTTCCGATCGCCACTCTCACTGTGGTTGCGAAAGGTACAAAATTTGGTCTCTGTATGTATTTTAGTTGTAATATTTGCTTATGTTGAGTTTCTTAGTGTTTATCATGTGTTAATTTCTGCTCATTTTATCAGTATGTGTAAGAATGATCATTTTTGGGAGCATATGAATGAGATACTTCAATAATTTTTTAAGAGAGAATATATATATGTTGCGGTCGTGTAGGAATTGTCAAGACTATAGACCGATTAAAGGGTGTCGATTGAGGTGTGATTCTTTGTCAGTATTATGGATTGATCCAAATGTTAGTCATAGAAATATTTACATTTGAGCTCAACTGAAACTCCAAAAGAATGAGGGACTGGAAACTAAAAGAATGTGATATACTGTAGAAGTGTTTTGTCAACATTCACTTGTAATAAATTTTGGTGACATACTTAGCATTAGTAAAAATTTGAAAGAAAAAACTTTATAGTTAGTGGTGTTCCTTAAAAGTATTTCTTTTATTTTTATTTTTGTTTTGTATACATGTTATTTCTTATATATTTTATAGTGTAAATTGTGAAGGTTCATTGAAAGCACGGTTCAACCCAATAATAGGTGTTCATTTTATACCTGCAATCAAATGTTTTCTTGATTATTTATCCACTGAGTTAAGGAGTTGTTAAGGAGTTATTAAGGGGTTATGTGTCTTGTGTAAACTCAAGCAGTAAGTGGGACAACTTGGGACTGGGACTGGGATTGGGTGGGGTAGATTTTTTCGTTAACTGGTGACAATGATTTTGCCGTTGTCTTTACGAAATTGTTACGTCTCTTAATGACTTTGGTAACGTTCTCACAAGCTAGTTTGAGTTCTTTACATTGTAGATAAACTTTAATTTCCTTTTTTGTCATAACATATCTCAGTATATATAGCCAAATTGTTGAGTAGAAAGTTTGTATATTTTTATATGGATTTTATTTGATTTTGAAGATAGACCTCATAGACCACAATTTTTTATAACGGCTTGATCATGCTATTGTATCTTGGATGTGATGAAGCCACCATAGTTGATAGCAAATTAATACATATGAGTATTGAATGATAATACATATGCTCATACATATGTGTTTTGATTTGTTGAAAGATTTAAGGTTTTGATAGAGATAATATTTGAATAGTGTTGCTTTTTGTATTTTTTAATGAACAGAAAAGGAAAGAAAATAGATGGAGTTTTTGTAATCTCTCACACCCTCTACATTACTAACATAATGAAACTTATTTTGTTTCACATTGATGGCATTAATGGTTTGAAAAATGAATGTGTATTTATATAGAATAATCCTTACTTTGACATGCACATATATTTTCATATTGTTTAGGAAGCTTAGAAACGTTTGAGATTCACTTAGTAGGAGTGAATCTCAAATAGTCCCGCTTTGGGATTTGTTCTTGTATGTTTCGATCTCACTTAGGTTTGTTAACGACTTGAGCACGTCTTTATATATTTTTTGAATTTTGATTCGATATATATCTCTTGATGTTCTTGGTGCATATTTAGTCTACGATGTGTTAGTCTATTTCGTGTACTTGAAGACCATGGGAGAGTCTTCTTAGAAAATTTCGAAAAAAATATATAGATGTGTTCAAGTTGTTAGCATCGATGAGCGACACATCCAAGGAATGGGATAAACTGACCGTTAAAGTGGGAGATGAAGTTAGGAAACTCATAAGCTTGCATATACATTAACTTGGAGACTTGATTGTGTTTGTCTAACTTTCCATATATATAGCAGAGCGGTTGTCCGAGATATCTCATTGATCAAAGTTGGATGGAGCGTGGGGTAGCCACCGATAGGAGTGGGCTTAGCTCGAGTATCGTAGTGGGGTTAAGCAGTTTCTCAACTTGGCGTTTGAGCAAGTCGGTAGCAATGAGATCGAGATGTCCTTGTAAGAGGTGTGTGAATGAAGTGTGGAAGAAAAGGAGTGATGTCATATGCGACTTATTTGCGTATGGGTTCAAGCGAGGTTATCTGACATGGATCTATCATGGGGAAACTGGTTGGATGAACATGAATCGAACCAGGAATCCAGAGGTGGCGAAAACTTTGTTATCTTAACATGATAGTGAAGTCTGTTGGTTCGTACTTCGATGGACTCGATTCGACATACGGAGATCGAGTTATCGCTTGATTTGCAAAAGCCGAACAACACTTATAGAACACAAACTAAAATAATTTAAATATGCTCTATTTTGGACTCGTTATTAATATTTTAATTTTGTAGGGTCTTGTTGATGAGACTCGTGGAGGTGGAGATGGCGCATGGTGATGCCCGTGGTGGAGGAGATGGTGATGATCACGTAGAAATGATCTTGATGAGACTATGGAGGATGGGACCGGCGATGGGACCGGAGGCGATGGGACAGAGATTCCTGATCTTGGGTAGTAGTTGTTTATATTTATATTTTGACTTTCATGTATGTATTTATCTTTTGAGTTATACAAATTTGAGTTTGGTATCTAATTATATTGATTGTTGATAGTAAAAGATATGATTGTTATTGATATGCGTATATTGTCATTATTTATTTTTCTTTAGTTTATAACAGGTACAATGTATATGTAAATGAACAGGAGAATTTTGCAATTTTAATATATTTTTTTTAAAGTGGGTCATTGGCGACGGGGGCATTGGCGTATTTTACCATGCCATAAAAGAATGATATTTTTTTTAATTTACTGGGAAAGCCATTACTGACGGTCTATTTTTACGTCGGCAGAATCGGTAATGAATGAGTCATTGGTGACGACGGATAAGCCGTCAAAGAATGACCCCGTCGGTAATGACAATCTTCTTGGACAATGACGACGGAGGTAAAGGCTGACGACCCATACTGGCTGACGGGAAGGCGACAGACAGTGTCGTCGCTTGATGACCTCATTCACGTTCAAGCAATATGAATATAAGCATGACGGCGTGTCATGCGTCAGCGATGATTGCTTTTTTTGTAGTGAATATTATTTGTGAATAATTAATTATTGATTTATATGATGAGGAAAATATTGATTTTATGTGGATATAGATGGAAAAAAATTTTAAATGTGACAATTGTTGAAAATTAATATTTTATCTTTTCTGATAAAATAATTCATTTGAATATATTATTTTAGTAATATAATAATAGTGATATTTTTACAGTGGATGTGGGATATATAAGTATATGAGGAGGAGGAGTATTTTTGTTACTAAAATTGTTTAAAACATGTTAAACATGTTTGTGGACCCCATTCTTGGTGAAATTTGATTATAGCTTTGTAAAATCGCTTGGTTTGTGGATTTGGTCAATTTTGCATTTGGAATTTGGAAAAACTTTCTTCTGCAAAGTTGTAGAGAATTGAATTTCCTTTAAAAATACGCGAGATTCGAATTTTCTGATAAAAAGGCTATTTATTATGAATTATTGAAGTTCTGAAGCTCCGAAATAATTAATTTTTGGAAGTTTAAAATATTTTAAATAACAAAAACGTTTTTTTATATTGGTGTGTTTCACATGTGTGTGGAATGGCTGAATTTAGAATCTAGAATGTGTGCGTAGGAATTTATATATAATATATTAATATTATATTAAATTTTCTGTTTTGGTGTTCTAAGCATTTTCCTATAAATAGGGTGCTTAGGTTAGAATTGAAAATTACACCAGAAATTAAAGTTTTCTCTCTCTTTCTCTCTCTATAATATCGAGCGTATTTTGTGAGTATTTTAGTACTTTGAGTATTGCTATACGGTGCAAGTTCTTTCAAAGACTATATCCGAGTATTCGAAATCGGAAATCTTATTATTCTTTTTTGAGGTAAGGGATGTTATTTTTTTTCCGTAATGATGTTATTCTTTCAATATCATTATGCCGAAATATTGATCTGAACTTTTTATCAAATTTGGAACTTTTGGTGTCGGGGTTACTATTCACGTATATGGCACTATTCACGTATGAGTTCTACTATCATCTAAGATTTAAAAGCCCATCATCAATATTTTATCCATGTAATAACAATCTTTATTCATCTTTGCACTACAGGCCAAAGATATTCATTTAAATCACCAGTCGGTCATATGTTCATCTCAACTTTTGTTCATCTTTTGCACTACGGGCCAAAGATATTCATCGATTAATCATTCATCTTTGCACTACGGCCAAAGATATTGAGAAGATATCATCATTTAGGGTGAGGATGATGAAAATATTTTTAAAGAAAGCGAATCCGATTGAAACAAAAGGACAAGGATTAAGGATTAAAAATTCATACTTTAGTTTGTCCAAATTCAAAAATATTCCATAATAAATAATTATGGGGCAAAATTCAAGAATGAAGATCAAAACATGGATACAATCAAAGCTAGTAACTATAATAGACATTTTGGACAAAAAGGAAAATTTTTATTTTTTGGTGAATAGTTCCGTATTCGTGAATAGTGTCGTATACGTGAATAGTAGCCCTGACACAAAAAATTCCAAATTTGATAAAAAGTTCATATCAATATTTCAGCATAATGATATTGAAGAAATTAATATCATTTACGAAGAAAATAACATCCCTTACCTCAAAGAAAAGCGATGCTTGGAATGAAAAGTTGGAAGTGATCTTTGAATGAAACTTGTATCTTGAGCAAAGACTCTCAAAGTATCTAAATACTCACAAAATACGCTTGATAATAAAGAGAGAGAAAGAGAGAAAGCTTATGTTTCTGGTGTGATTTTCAATTCTAACTTAGCCCTCTATTTATAGGAAAATATTAGCCCGCCGAAGCAGACTTGACCTGCTACCTGATGGCTTTACCTGCTACTATTGCCACCCACCACATTTGAAATTCAATTTGAGCACATTTCTCACCAACCACAAGTGGGGCCCATTCAATTCTAGAATTTTCCACCAAAATCATTTATAACCCTAATTTCCGAAGCAGTCACCTCTTAAAATTCATAACAAATCATTCGTTCATTTTTAACGGTTCAAAATTTGTGGACATATACCCAACTTATATATGTATAACATATCCAAAAATCACAACAATCCAACGATCAGATTAAAAATTATAACTCACGCAATATATCGTAAAAATACTGATTTAATTTTTAATACCTCCATTCCGACAAAAATACAGATAAAACACCTCAACATTAACTCCTTCAATTATAATCACATAAAATAAACAAATCCATCATTTATATAAAATAAATATTTCCTTATCATATAAATCAATAATTAATTATTCACAAATAATATTACAGAATCACAATTATGACAACTGAGGCCATTTCCGGAAGAGGAGCTTTCCAATAAGGATTTCTCCTTCTTTGGCGCCGCAATTAGATGACCTAACCTCTCTTGGCCAGAACTTTCTAGACATTGCCAATAATGCTATCTAATAATATTATTCAAATAATATGAATTATTGATCCGATAATGGGAAATATCATGCGATAACAATTATTGAAACAATAATAATATAAAATATCAACGCAAACAATTATTGAATCAATAAAATAAAATATTAAGCAAGAACTCATCGTAACAATTATTGAGTAGTGCCTTCTTACGTAAGAATCAATAATTCAACTATCTTTGTAATATCTGGTGTCTTCTTTGTGCAACTCACGCGTATTATTGTATTTTAACCACCTGAGTAATCCAACAATTGTTGTTAGCAGTAACAACTCTGTGAATTATTTATAAAAACACATACTTGTCATTTTTTTTATCCAACCGTTTTCCGTTATGGGGCCCACAAATGGCTGCGCCGTCGTATGAATATTCCCCGACAGCAAGAATATTCCACGACCAAACGAATATTCCCCGACAACAATGAATATTTTATAACCACTTGCTTATTTTGCAAAATTTGCACATCTCACCCATAACCAAAATATTATATCAAATTAACACCTTATTATTCACAATAATAATAATTAGAGGAAATTCAATTTTATTTATAAAAAGTTGGGGTCTTACAACCTCCCCTTCTTATGAAATTTCGTCCTCGAAATTGACGTACGTACCTGGTGTTTCAAAAAGATGAGGGTACCTTGTTTTCATTTTCGATTCCAACTCCCATGTCATTTCCTCAATAGCATGGTTCCTCCACAAAACCTTAACTTGTGGTATAATCTTGGTGCGTAGGACATGCTCTTTCCTATCCAAGATCTTAGCGGCAGTGCACTCTCTCGTGACGTTAAATCTTAAATCTATCTCAAATGCGGTTCTAACTCAATAATGTGGTTCGGGTCTTTCACATATTTTACGAAACACGGATATGTGAAAAACATTATGAACACGAGACATGCTTGGAGGTAATGCTAGCGAGTCTATAGGCCACATTTCCTACTCGGTCAAGAATCGAAATGGACCAATAAATCGTGGATTGAGCTTTCCTCTTTTCCAAATCTTGTAACTCCCTTCCATGGAGCAACACGTATGATACATGATCCCCGATACCAAATTCCACGTCCTTTACGATGAAGATCAGCATAACTCTTTTGTCGATCTTGTGAGGTTTGAATACGTTGTCGAATCATTTGGATCTTTTCTGTAGTCATGCGTACTAATTCTGGTCCCAACAATGTTGCTTCTCTCACCTCGTCCCAAAGATCTTTGGAAGCGACATTTAAATCCCATACAACGCCTCAAATGGAGCCATGCCTATACTTAGCGATAGCTGTTGTTGTAGGAGAATTCCACCAATGGTAAATACTTATCCCAACTCCCTTTGAAATCAAGGACACAAAGTCTTAATAGATCTTCAAGAGTTTGAATAGTCCTCTTTGATTGTCCGTCCGTTTGAGGATGGTATGCCGAACTGAATCGTAAATCCGTGCCCATAGCTTTCTTCAAGCTAACCCAAAATCGTGAAGTAAATCTTGGGTCACGATCCGAAACTATGGATACTGGCATGCCATGCAACCTCACAATCTCATTCACGTACATACTAGCAAGATGTTCAAGGGAATAAGTTTCTCGTATAGGTAAGAAATGAGCAGATTTGGTTAATCTATCAACAATAACCCAAATCGCATCTATGCCTTGAGAAACTTTGGGAAGACCCATAACGAAATCCATGGTAATGTGTTCCCACTTCCATTCCGGAATCTCAAGTGGTTGCAATGGACCTTTTGGCACTTGATGCTCCGCATTTACACGTTGACAAGTTAAACACCTCGAGATAAACTCTGCGATCTCTCTCTCTTCACATTCTTCCACCAAAATGTATGTCGAATATCATGATACATTTTGGTACTCCCAGGATGGATTGCAAACGGGGTGTTGTATGCCTCCATCATGATTCTATGCTTCAAGTCAGAATCGTTAGGAACACAAAGTCTAGATTTGACTCAAAGTATTCCTTCTTCATCGATTCTTGCTTCTGGAATAGCACCTTCTTGCACTTTCTTCTTCATACGCATCAGCCCCAGGTCCGTAGATTGAGCAGCTTTAACTTTATCGATTAAAGTCGATTCTACTCGTATATTTGCCATCATCATGTGGGTCCCTGGAGTCTTTAATTCTACCTCCATCCTTTGCAAGTCGTACCAAATGGGCTTTTGTGTTAACAACATTGCACTCGTACCCGCATATGATCTTCTACTCAATAAATCATCCGACTCTGACATTTGTTTTTCCAGGATGATATTGAATGTTATGGTCGTAATCCTTCAACAGCTCGAGCCAACGTCGTTGTCGCGTATTGAGTTCCTTTTGAGTGAAGAAATATTTGAGGCTTTTATGATCCGTATAAATCTCCACTTTCTCCCCATACAGGTAGTGTCTCCAGATTTTCAACGCAAAAACTACTGCTGCCAACTCCAGATCATGAGTAGGGTAATTCCTCTCATATTCTTTGAGTTGTCGTGAGGCATAGGCTATGACTTTCCCATGTTGCATGAGAACACATCCTAACCCTTTGCCTAAAGCATCGCTGTAGATAACAAATCCATCCGAGATAGATAGTATTGTTAGAATAGGTGCCGAAATGAGTCACCTCTTGAGCTCTTGGAAACTCTTCTCGCATTCCTCGCTCTATACGAATTTTGCATCTTTCTGAGTCAGCTGAGTTAATGGAGTAGTGATTCGAGAAAATCCTTCCGCGAATCTCCGATAATAACCAGTTAAGCCTAAAAAGCTACGCACTTCGGTCACCGACTTCGGCTTCTCCCAACTTTGAATTGCTTCAATCTTTGCCGGGTCAACAGATACTCCATGTTTTGACACCACGTGCCCAAGGAATGCTACTTCCTTAAGCCAGAACTCGCATTTCTTCAGTTTGGCATATAGCTTGTTGTCACGAAGTCTTTGAAGTACCAGCTTCAAATGGTGCTCATGATCTTCACGACTTTTGGAATAGATGAGGATGTCATCAATAAAGACAACAAAGAACAGATCCAAATATTCCTTGAATACACGGTTCATTATATCCATGAAAGCAGCAGGAGCATTAGTCAATCCAAAAGACATAACTAAGAATTCATAATGCCCGCATCGAGGTTCTAAAAGGCGTCTTTGGAATATCCTCGTTTTAATCTTTCAATTTGATGATATCCGAGCGAAGATCGATCTTTGAAAAGTATTGTGCTCCTTAGAATCGGTCAAACGGGTCATCAATGCGAGGTAGTGGATACCTATTCTTGATGGTGACATGGTTGATTCTCATTAGTCAATTCAAAGTCGCATGCTCCCATCTTTCTTCTTTACTGAATAACACAGGATCGCGCATGAGGAGATGTACTAGGACGAATGAAACCGATGTCTAACAATTCCTGTAGTTGGACTTTTAACTCCTGAAGTTCAGTAGGAGCCATTCGATATGGAGCTTTAGAAATGGGTTTTATACCCGGTTCAAGATCAATAACGAATTCAACTTCACGCTCTGGGGGTAGACCAGGAAGTTCTTCAGGAAATACGTCAGAAAATTCATTAACAACAGGAATATTATTCAAATCTGACGTGTTTTTGTTCAAGTCCATAATATGGGCTAAGAAAGCTTGACATCCATTTTTCAATAAACGAATAGATTTATGGCTTGATATGATAGTGACTGATTTTAGTGGTTTAGTTGCTTGTATTCGTATAACAAGTTGGTTAGGAATATGAAAACTAACAACTTTACGGAAACAATCAATTTTGGCATGATGAGTGGTTAGCCAATCAATCCCTAAAATCACATCAAATGCAAGTATCTTTAAAGAAATAAGATCAACAGGTAATGTGATTGTGCCAACTTGGATCAAGCAAGATTTATAAACTGTATATGTAATGAAGGTTTCACCCAATAGAGTTTCAACAGATAAGTAAAAGTCCAATTTCTCCGGAGTCAAGTTTAAACGTTGAGCACAAGCAGGAGAGATAAAAGAATGGGTAGAACCGGTATCTAGTAAGGTATAAACTTCGCAAGAGTTCAAGATTAGCTTACCCGTGATCACCTCATTCGGGTTTCTCGCGTTTTGGCCAGTCACGACAAATGCCCTTCCTTGAACCACCGACTTTGTTTTGTCCGTAGTCGCTTTTGGTGCCGCCGTTCCAGTTGGACTTGACTTTGCTATCGGACAAAATCGGGCTATGTGACCGTCTTTTCCACAATTAAAACACACATTGGAAGGCTGTGAACAGTTTGGACTTATGTGTCCCTCCTCTCCGCATCTGTAGCATCTAGCTGGCGGTCGTTCTCCTCCCCTAGAATTTGTTGTTGGTGTTGGTGCTTCTTTGATGTCTTCCCGTCATTGTTGAATCTCCTCTTTTTGAAATTTCCACTTGACTCACCTCTCTTATTGTCATGTCCACGATGACCACCCGAATGGTTACCGCTTTTGTCCGTATTCTTCTCTCATTTGGTTATCATCGCTCACGATGATTCTTACATCCTTTGGTATGACCCTGGTTGTGGTCCTTCGGTTGAACATACTCGTTATCACGCTCTAAAAATTGAGTCCTGTTTACAACATCTGAATATAAAGAAAATTTATTTGAGATAAGATATTGTCGAATCTCGGGTTTTAGACCCCTCAGAAACATCCGCGACATACGTTCCTCATTTTTCACCAAATGAGGTGCAAACTTGGATAACTCCGCGAACTTCGCCTCGTCCCTAGCTGAAAAGTTTTATTTAGCAAGGGTGAGTAACTAATTTGCCCCGCAAGTTAAGTCATACAATAAATGTATAAGAATTGAAAACAACAGACTATATATTTTGATAGAATGAAACCAAAGTTCGGGGAACTTTGAAATAGCTGAACAAATCGTTATTCAATAACAAGTCTTCTCGTATTTTATACAACACAATAATTCAATAATGAAATAGTGTAACGCTTTCAAAGTTTCTACGATATTCAAATGAATAATCAAGAATCAATTCTACAAAATAGCAAAGTAGAATATTTTCCAGATTTATGTTGAGCGATCACACTAGATCTTGAACTTATCTAACAACGAAATACTGTGATTTCAAATTCTAACTACTTCTCGATCTAGCCGAAATAATTGGCATCGATCTGTCAATAATAATTGAATTCTCTTCTCGAACCTATCAAGTTCTAACAAACGTTCGTCTAGCCAGAATAATTAACTAAGACATTTCTTAGTATAATTTGATAATAAACAGGAATTATCTGTACTGTCAATTCTAGCTTCTACAGATATAAATATTCAACAACAGTTATTCTGCAAATGTATATTTTTGAATCAGTAATTCAATTTGAATTATTAAACATGCACTAACTGCGAATAATCAACAATAAATTTCCTGGATGTGGTGTAATTAACAATAATTAACCACTATAATAATTGAATAAATATAACTCAAGGTTGAGTTAGGAAACTTGCCTCTCCCATTGATTACAGCTACACAATATAATTTACTGCGTTTGAAAAACCTAAAATCAACAATATCGGTCTCACAATTAGCACAATCATTTATAACACACATCACTGCATTCTACAGTCAAACCTTCTCCTAAACACATTAGCACTTAGTCACATCAGTGTTTATAATCTAGATAAACACTTATCAAGTCTAACTATTTTGATGCAGTTAAACTTGGTCTCATCTAAATTGTTACGGTCACCCTATAAAACAATTAACATAGTCATTGTCAAGCAAAATCGGTTTCTAAGCTTCAATATTATTTTCGATAAGTCAATTATCATTTAAACTTGGTCTCTAAGCTTCAATATTATTTTAGATAAGTCAAATATCATTTATAATATTTTTCGAAAGCTTTTAATAATTATCAAGCAATTATTATAATTTATAATAATTTTTCAAACATCGGAATCATTTTTAAATGATTTATTTATCAAATAATCTTATCATTATTAATATTTAATAATATCAAAATATTAATAACATACTTTGTCAAAATATTAAAGTTATTTATCAATAACTTAAAATATTTTAAATCATCAATATTCTACTTAGATGATTTTTAAAATAATTAAAATCATCACCATTAATATTTAAATATTAATGAAATTATTATCTAAATATTAAAAGTTATTAATTATAACTTAAAATATTTTTAAATCACTTTTCTTATTTTTAAATGATTTTTAAATCAATAAAACCATTTTTAATTCATTTATTTAATATAATAATTAAATAAATCTAACATCATTAATATTAATTTATTAATGAGAATTCTCCAAAAATATTGAAAATTATATTTTATAATTCAAAATATTTTTAATACTTTATTCTCATTTAAAATGATTTTTAAATCATTAAAATCATTTTTATCTTATTTATTTAATTTAATAATCAAATAAATCTAATATCATTAATATAAAATTATTAATGAAAATTCTCCAAAAATATTAAAAGTTAAATTTTATAACTTAAAATATTTTTAAATACATTATTCTTATTTAAAATGATTTTTCATAATATTAAATCATTTTTCTCTAATTTATTTAATATACTAATTAAATAAATTAAATATCATTAATATTCAAATAATTATAAATATTAATGAAAAATATCCCAAATAGTCAAAAATTATTTTTCATAATTAAAAATAATTTTTAAAACTATTTTTGGTAATTTATATAATTTATTTCTATTTTTAATTAATTTCCAGAAAAATCAGAAATTAAAATTAATTAATCTGTCGCTAAAACCCTTTAGCGACACTTTCTGTCGTCTTAGGTGTTCTTCATCTCAAGAACACTATCAGACTCGTGTTCAAGGGTGCACGTTTTACCAGCTTTTAATCTTGGTTTAAAAATTATTTCTAGCTATCTTAAAGTTTAATCATGTAGTACTCGTGTAGATCTACAACATCCAACAAGAAATTTGATCAAATAATAACACATCAACAAGATCTAAGCCTTTGAACACGATGTCAGAACATTTCTGGGTTTTCAGAAACCCAGAAAGTTCGACCAGCCACTTTCTAAGCCGAATTAATCCAAGTTCCAATCATGTTTTATGTGATCTAAAGGTTCAAACTTATTGTCCATACATCAAGGAACAATATTAAAGCATCAACGGAGTTTGTCATCAACAGAATCATCATGAAATACTCGGTCAAAGATGGTCAGAAGACATGTTCTTATGGTTTCTGGGTTTTTCCCAGAAACTCAAATCGTGGCCAGATAGGCTACTTTGACCATCGATTTCAACTACTCGGTTTATTGTTTATGACTTCTAGAAACATGAATGTATAGTACACATATCTAGCTACATATTTAATACAACAACATCAACAAACATCATAAAATCATCCGGATATAGAAGCTTGAAATCTTGTCGAATATTACTTAAACTTTCAGAAATTTTCATTTTTAGATTGCGTGCGGTCAACGTCGGTCAACGTTGTTTGACCTTAAATAACTTTAATTCCAGACATCAAATGGTTATTCTACCACTTGCAGCTTAATGACCATATACCAGGCTACACTTTAAAGCTTTAAAACAACACAAATCATATACGAGCAAGAATTGGTGGGCACTGACATTTGGTTGTCAGACCACTATTCAAGCTCAAGAACAAATTTTGTAAAACACCTTTTAAAAGCATTTTGATGCTATGGATCCATCATGGATCAACATATATCAACTAATAATATATTTTAACACTAATCTAAACACATAAACACCAATTTTGTCATAGCATACAAAATCAAAATGGCTTGGAGCTTTATACCTTTTGCTTTCCGATTCTTAATCGTAAACCTCCAATATGTTATGGGTTGATCTAGGGGCTGTGTTAGGGGCTGATCTACTTCTAATATCCGTGGGTCTTGATGAGAGAGAGAGAGTTGGTGAGAGTTGGATAGCATATAAGTAAATTTGGTGAACTTTCTCTCTCCTAGATCTCTTATATCTTAGATGCGCGCAATGTATCTAAGCAATGCTAGGTGTCAAGGAAGATCAGATTTGGTAAGATTTAATAGCACATGGTCTTATCTACAAGTGGTGACTCACTAGATTTGTAAATCTTTCAACTTAACATCTAAGTAAAGGGCATTTTAGACTTTTGCTATCTAATTTTAATGGTATACATGGAAATTATAAACCCTTAGGGTTTAACCCTAAGGTTCTCAACCTTAGGGTTTAACCCTAAGGTTTTAACCCCAATGTTTTACAACTTTAATTTCTAAAATTCCAATTAGGGTTTGTAAAAATAAAAAATTAATATACTAAAAATATAATTAGGGCTTCTAATTATATTTAAGTTTAATAAACCCATTAGGTTTGTCAATTAGAATTAGGGTTTCCTAATTTAGGGTTTATAATTCCCGATTTTAAAATTAAAGTTTCCCGGATATCGATTAGGGTTTTTAATCCCGAGATTAGGGATTCTAATCTCTTAATAGGTTTTATTAATATTAAACCTTATCCAGTCAAACATTGGTCAACATTCTTATACAGTTCTAACACATATTCAACAATACAATTATTTTAATTGAATTTTCTTCTGAATTCCTATCCAAAATTTAGGGTTAGGATTTCTATTCTCCGTTAAGCACAACTCTACTCTTATTTATCTGTCAATACACAAATTGACCACTTCTCGAGACTTGTCTCACAGATACACAGTACAATATTAACAGTTAATGTCAATATTAAATAACAAAAAATTTATTCATAAAATTTTGATTATTCGAAATCCCGGGTTATCACAAAAAATACTTCCTCTTTTAAATTATAAGATGATTATTGATTTTTTAAAAGTTAATTTTAAATATTTTTAAACTCAAAATTGACGTACGTAAATTCATGTAGTTTAAATCAATACAGTAATAAATATTGTAAACTAACTAAAAAGTATTCTAGTTATAAGATTTTTATTATTTTTAAAACTTAAATAAAATATTTTAATTTTAAATTTTAAAAAAAATAAATTAAATTTCAAAAGGTCAATATTAATTTTATAATTAAAAACGAGGGTTACAATTATTGCCTCCCCTCCCCTCCTCTCCCCTCCCCTACCTTTTGTTTTTAAAATAAAAAGGGAAAGAACTCCGAATCTTCTTCTAGTTCCACTTAGTTCTGTATTAGTTCATCTCTATTGGGTAAAAAGCCTATTGAATGTTTGACCATGCATGGCATGGTACGTACGCTTCACTCACTCATGAGAGCTTTAATTAGACAACTTCATACCGGCCGCTGCTTTTATATATTTATACATGAGTTAGGTAAGAAATTTACATATACGCGTGGGTTCCACAAAATTCTCAACGGATCGGATCAGCATGATACTCTCCATTTTAATTTGTAGTAAATTAATGTTGATAGCTAGAGCCTGGTCGGTGTTTTATTTGGCTATTTTTTACATGTTTGGAATTTGGAAAAGAGAAAGGAAAGAAAAGAAAAAGAAATTAGAAACTTTTTGAAGAGCGAGACATGGCCTGTAGTATATCTGAGTCGAACTTCAATGACCTAAAAAAAAAGCCCAAGAAACAAATCGGTTATAACGACGATTTTTAAAACATTATAAAGATAGAAAGTCGGTTTTTTATCTTTAAATGACGAAAAAAATTATCATTATAAGCCAGGTTCCATTTCCTCAGGTTCTTTGAAGAAGAAGCTGAAGCGTAGTGTGTGTGTATATATATATATATATATATATATGTGTGTGTGTGTGTGTGTGTGTGTGTGTAACATCAATGCGGACGAAACGCTCCGTTTCTTTACCAAGAAAAAAAAAACGTCCATTACATGCACCACACTTCGGAATTATACTTGATATATCGGTTGCTGTGTTTGTGAGTTTTGTTCAGGAGAGAAGGGTGGGTTGGAAAAATTCTTGTGGTCTTATTTTTTTTATTACTATTCTCATTTAGTTTTATATAAAAAAAATTATTGAAAAAAACATAACATAAATTTGAAAAAATTACACTTTTAACTTTGACATTAGAAGTACAACCACATTTTTTCTCTCTCTTCTCTATTTTATTATTTCATATTTCAAGAAAAAGTGAAAGAAAGAGTTTAAATTAAAGAAATAAGATGATAATTGATTAATTAAGATATGTAATTTCGAAATAATTTTTTTCAATAAACGTATATTTTTAAATTAGGACAAGTAAAATTGGATGGAAGAAAAAAAAAATCACGGAAAGTTTTGTTGTACAAACTTTTTTATGTTAAAATTAAAAGAAAATATAAAGAAGCTAATGAAATATTTAATGATGTTTTAATTTGTTATTGCATGTTAATGTCAATGTACGACCTACCTAAACGCGCGTAGTATGATTGTGGTATTCAATTTTAACACATTTTGTAGAATTACACAGCATTGTACGTAGGAGAATCTATTTATAATATTGTTTACTAAAATAAAAATAAATCCAAATTTTTATAATAAAGAGAGAGAATGTCAAATTTTTGTTATGATTTTTTTCAAGTATCTATCATATCAATACTACACTGGCTTCGGCCAAAATCCCTCGTATTTCTACTATCACTTGAGTAATATAATTAGCCCTTGTAATTTTAATTCCTTCCTTTAATTGCATAAATTAATCCCTTCAACTTCAATTACCTGGACAGCTGTCACACACTACAATAAAAAGAGGAATTTCAAATGCAAAATAAAATAATCTCGAATTTTTTTATTTTATGCTTAATTATATCTGTATTAATTAACAAAAACCACCAACTTAAAATTAAGTTTATTAGTAAACGTGGCGTAAACGTCAAGAATCTGACACTAGTAATGTGTCAACTTTGACGTGCTGTGAACAAAGATACACATGCCCAGAAAATGTAGCGCCCGCATCGTCAACTCATCCCACCATTTCCTTCTGATCTTTTCCTAATTAAGCCCCCCAATCTGATTACTTTTAATCAGTACCCACCATAAGGAGGCGTATGGTGGCAAGTTTAATCAAATCTCATCCGCCTACTGCATGTGCATCACCATTTCAGTTGTGCTTGAGCTTCTCTATTTTTTGCTCCATTTTCTTGACATTCAAACACACTAATTATGAACAAGATTTATTTTAATTTTTTTTCCTCATTTTGCAAAAATTTATCTGATTTCTTTCATTATCTGATCATGTTATCTGAATAAAATCTTCCCTTTTTCTAGATGATGAGCTCTAATTAAGAATTAATTAAGAAGTCCTGTTCTCTAATTAGGCATCGATCACCATGCACTTATTCTTGAGCTTATATAAGATTTTTTTATATTCTTTTTTTGCTCTATTTTATTGAGAACAAAACACAAGTAAGGATATCAGATTTAATTCTTTCAATTAAATAATATATATATATATATATATATATATATATATATTATGTTATATTATAAAATCTTCCATTTTATGATGAACTCCAAGAATTAAGAAAAACAAGGACGAAAGAACATATATATATATATATGTATGTCTACATATCTACACATTACATGGTGCATGAAAAAGCAACCAAGCACTGCGTTACAACCAAAAAATATTAAAAACAGGTGTTTCAAGAAATGAAATTAATCATCAAAAAATCAAAAACATAATCCAATCCCAATATATATACATATATGTATATAATTTGGTCATCTTCCGTACGTAATCTTCAAGAGTGAGAGCTTTATGACTGATCATCGGTAGCAACAGAAAATGGAACGACGACGTGTGGGTAAGCACTAGCTCGAGCTGGCAAACCACCTCCAGCGAAGTGCATCTCGTTAAGGGGACAATTGGGTCCGCTACTTCCAGGGATGTTGGTGCAGCCAGATGGACCAGAAGGAGGAACAGGACCCCTCTCAAGAGATTGCAACACAGTATTCAATTTCAATTCATGCAATACTCTACCAGCTTTGCATGGTTGGACTTGGACATGATACACAAGAACAAGGACGATAATAATAGTGCTGCTAAGAATTAGTCTCATTTTGTTGGTGAGACTGAAATGAGAATTAAACAATAATGGAGAGTCCTGTGTAAGATATGTAGAGTATTTATTTGAAAATCTTTTGGAATTTTTTACTTGTTGAATGGTTTGATTTGACCATATATAGAATATTAGTGTGTGTGTATATATATATATATATATATATATATATATATATATATATATATATATATATATATTGGGCCTAAAGTTAAACAACTACTAAGTATTTAATTTAATGGGTTTAATTAATTAAGAAATTAAAGTAGAGTGGATCGATTTTGAACTTGAATGTAAAGGTTTTTCTTTGTTAGGCACCTTTTATAAATATTTTATTAGTGTGAGTTGATTGACCATTGACAAAATAGAATTCTGGGTGGCAAATAGTAGGTATTAGATAGAATTACAGGTCATTGATACGGAAGTTTATTGGTAGAGATCATATATATATATATATATATATATATATATATTAGTTTATTTTGGAGTGTTTGTTTTTGTTAAGATAACTAGACAGAATTAAACAATAAAATAATTTGAATTGCAAAGAGATGAAGTCAACCCTTGTGTCATATATTTCATCAACATGCATTTTCTTTTGGTGCTCCCTGTCTCCACAAAAGGAAGCACACTTGTAAAATATGCAAGTTTTAAGGACAAATTTTTCTTTCTTTTTTAGGGGACATAAAAATTAAATATGAATGTATTTAAATTTTATCTATTTATATTTTTATCCATTATTAAAGGTCAAAATATAATTAAGTAAAATTCAAATACACTCATGTCCACTTTTCATGTCCGCATAGAGTTTTTGTATTTAGATAGGGTAATAAGGGTTAAATACACTTTTTCAACTCTACTCGGCATCGGTTTACAAATACATCACTGGATTGAAATTTTTAACGATCAACTCATTGAATTGTAATTTTTTTACAAAATTTTAAAAAATTGTCTATTTTGTTAAAATATTAACGACAAATCTATGTGTCAATGCCGACAAAGAGAGAGAAAGTAAGCTGAATAATTAATTAAATTAAATTATACTCAATTTTATAATAAATAGTCACTCCTTTTCCTTTCTTCCATTTTATTACTTGGATCTGTTTGTGCTTTTCCTGCGGCCAAATTGTGATCATTCCCGAAATCTATCTATCGATCTATGTTTGCAAAGTCTGGAGCTATGATCTGAAGTGGGGGTGTATGGGCTTGGCTTCGGGGGTTTCAGATTTGCTGGGGTGGAGTTTTGGAATTTGATCCGCTCGGATCTAATTTTGTTCTTCACAAATCAGTTTAAGATCTGTTTTGTGCCGGTTCTATTCTATTTCTCTCTAGATCCGTAAAATTAGCCATTAACAATGAAGACAATGAAGATGAAGCTATCCATAGCTGTTGTGCTAATGATGATAATGGTAGTTCAAAATTAAATGCGACGGCGACGACAGCAACAGAGGCCCCTGCGCCAAGCCTTACTTCAGATTCATTTATTTTTCTACTCATTGTTTTGGCTTCTCTTGTTCTCCTTGTATTCGCTTTTCTGTTCTAGTTGTTCGCATCTTCCTCACTGGGTGGTGGGATTTATGATTATGTGCATAAAGATTCTTTTTGGGCGGAGATTGATTATTTGATGAATTTGTTGAAAATTTTAGGGTTTGGGGGGAGAAGATGAGAGATTGAGATGAATTTGTTTGGGGGGAATTAATTTCATTTGTTTGATTCTTTTATATTAATTTAATAGATTATGTGGATACTTTCTTCAACAAATTAATATTGTTTTCATTATGATTTCTTGGTGTTGTGATTTTAATTTAGTATGTCAATTCAGAGCAATACATGCATTACACAATGTTTATATTATATTGTATGACTATGTTGGATCTGTATTTTAATAATTAAAATATAAAAAAAAATTCGGACGGATATAACATTGGTTTCTCAAAATTAGAGATAATTTTAGGAAATTTAGTACTATAAAAATTATAATTTTACCTTTTAATTAATGAAAACGATGATTTTAAAAAAATTAATGTATAAAAATTATTAATTAATAATAAAATATATTAATTAAATTATTTAATTATAAACTATATTAATGTATAATTTTATAAATGTATTTATATAAAATTAATGAATTCATATTTTTAATAAATTTTAAATATTTTAGGTTCACTTTAAAAATATAAAATTATTTAATATTTCGAAATGGAGGGATTATTATTATTATTATTATTATTTTAACTTTTTAATTAATTTTTAAATAATTTAAATTTTTAGCAATATATATATATATATATATATCACATTTAAGTTATTAATTTTTTTCTATTTTACAATTGTGAAGTTAAAAAATTTTATTTGGTTTTTTTTGTCTCTGTTGTTTTATTTGGTTAAATTGTTTTAATTGTTGGCTTTTGGGTATTTTATTTATTTTTTTCACCATGACATGTCACGTGGACATATATTTGATATGTACAAAGTTTTTCTGTCATGTGCTACTCAATCCATTAAAAGTCAGACAATTTAATAAAATTTCTAACGGTTTGTTAAAAAATTGTAGTTTAGTGAGTCGAATGAAAAAAATTCAATACAATAATACATTTGTAAACCGAGGTCACATAGAGCGGTAAAAAGTATATTTAACCCTATTTAGATATAATGAGTGTTTAATTTAATAATAAATCGCATGTTAGTAAAAGTTTGATTTTAAATTTAAAAAATATTATACTACATAATCAATAAAATTGAAGTTTCTGTAGAACAATTTTATTTTTATATTTTTTTTCAATTGAAAACATGCTGCTAATATGATGGAAAACTTTTGAAGCTTCATCAGGGAGATAGAAAGACGCACATTTTCTTTAGTAAAAGCCAAGGGACGGAAACAAAGAAATGCAGAATCATCCTTTACAAAATGGTTTCTTACCAAATGGTTACAAACTCACTCCAAATCAAAGGCCAACTCTTCTTCCTCGAATTTACATTATTATTCATTACAACGGACAGAAATCCCGCTAAATTAATTGTGGGCAAGCTCAGCTCCACCAGAGTTTCCCCTTTTCAATGTCCATTGGAGGGCCCGAATACAGTATAACCATTGACACCGCATGCCAAGTTTGAATACTCCGGAATGTGATATGAAAAACCATCATTCTCCGAGCTGCTCATGCTCAAATAAGATAGATCAGAACCAGCCATTTGCCACTGGTTTGGTATTAACCCCTCCATTTGTCCATTCGAATAAGTCTGCAGATTGGCCTGGGGAATCAAAGTAGAGTCGAATTGACCTCCAGTGTTGTAGTTATGATGAAATTCATCATCTTGGTAACTTCTAGTTCGCTCAAACCTGCAAGAGCTGGTCGAGGGCCCTAGGTCACCAGACATGCCAAAATCACCTGGGAAAGTAAACTGTCGATTCAGATAGGGAGGCCCATTGCTAAAAGTCTGAAAGCCCATGTTTGCATTGGCTGATCTCCCAATTCCATGCTCATCATCAAGCAGGTCATTGATAATGTCCAGATGTGGGAATTCATCAGCCAATACACTCTGATTCTGACGCCCTAATGTACCAGCAGGGAATTCAATAGGAAAGTGACCCTGATATCTGCTTTGTACAGACTTGTACATATCAAAGTTCTGCATGTCATTACGCAAGGAACGATCCCTTTGAGGGTTGTCCATCCACTGAGGCCCGTTCTGCATCTCATTAAGCATGGAAAGATCACAGTTAATGCTTCTGCTGCTATCCCTTTGAGGGCTGTCCATCCACTGAGACCCGTTCTGCAGCACATCATGACTTGCCATCCCAAATGAAAGGCTTGGTCTCATTGAGTTAAGGTCCATCCTTTCAGAGCTTTGCGACAAATAAATTGGTGCAGATATCAGGGCAGGCGGCTGTGAGTAAGAGTGCAATGAATTTACTGCTGAATTTGGAGACTCAGGCTGAGTGTAACTGGATGAAGTTGCAGTAACATGGTTGCCCATCATAGCGTTTCGATACGACTGAGCAGCATAGCTAGTGGTTGCAGGTGAGGGGTCAGGACCCAACCGTCCAGCTGCACTAGCTGATCGAGACAGTGATGGTGCTGTTTGGACCATGGAAACAACAGAAGCAGGTAGCAGGGGCCCTGGAATTAAAGGCGCACTTAAAGGCCTCGACATGACTTGCTGCGTCGTAGGCTTCTCAGTTGTGACTGACACCTGCTGTGCTATGGGCTTTTCAGTTGTAACAGACAGTTGCCGAGCCTTGGGATTTCCATTTGAGGTAAGAACTTGCTGAGCTGTGGGCTTTTCAGTAGGTTTTGGAGTTGCAATTTTATGAGCATAAGGTTTTGATGTGACAATGGTTTCAGATGAATTTTTCGGTATGACTGTTTTATCAGTGTTTTGCGAGCTCTGTGAAGATGATTTTCCAGCCACCACAGCATAGTCAGCTGCACTGGTCTTTGGCTCTGATTTCATCTGCTCAGCAGATAGAGGATTCTTCGGGGGGCTCCTAGGAGAGGATGGTATTCCTGTTGTCTTTACTTTGGCAGATTTGTCCACATCAACCTCCTCTTTCAGAGTCGGTTTCCTGTGCAGAGAAACGGCTTGCTCCTGTCAAATACACAAGGCAAAAGCTCATAATGTTACATGGAAATCCATAACTATGGAAATTTTCAAGTGAAGATGCAATCTGAAATAGAAAACACAAATTGCAAGTATTCTCCAAAACAAGTTGAAGGAAAACTTCAACCAAAAATTCCAAAAAAAAAAATCTGCACCAACACCAAGGAAAAAATGACAATGGGCCGAAAGCAGATTAACATCATAAAGTTGCCCATGGAAATGATTTGACAGCCAAAAGTCGCTTACTACTAGTGTTAAGCAACCAAAAAAAATAGCTGGTGGAAAGAGAAAAAAGAAACTGGATCTAACAGCCCCAATGATTAAAGCAAAAGGAATGTCCACAAACTATTAGTAAGTGCAATAAGAATATATATTACGGAAAAAATATATAAACACCTGGCCAAAAGGACAGTGAGGAGTTGCAATGAAAAACAAAGAGATCTATTAGCAGAATAAAACACTAAATTATACTCAAGGACTGATTGCAAAATTTTGTGTCTAATCGTGCTCTAAGCACCAGATGATCGTTCACTACAACTGTAAAACAGGGAACAATTGTAGAGCAAAAAAACAAAAATAATTTAGTAAATCACCTTCTTCGCCACAGCCACATGCTGCTGTAACGAGTGTACAGCAGCCTCCGCTGACTCATATGCATTGCAACTCCCAGATGCATCATTTGCATGCCCCGCATCAGACGAAGCATCAGATGGCTGATTATTAGTGGCCCATCCAGTTGCTTCATGAATGACTTTACCCCTATGGTTTCTTTCTCTAATAAGAATCGAAACACCAAAGTTTATGCAGTGACGACTATAGTTCACACTAAAGAGTCTAAGAGTAGAGAGAGAAATGTTACCTGCAAGGTGATTTCTGGCTTTTATGTTTTGGAAGTGAATTCCCTTTGTATGGCCCATTCATTACTACAGATGGGAGTGAGTCTGTTGAACATGTGGATGAACT
Organism: Panax ginseng; assembly: GCA_020205605.1. Taxonomy (NCBI): domain Eukaryota; kingdom Viridiplantae; phylum Streptophyta; class Magnoliopsida; order Apiales; family Araliaceae; genus Panax; species Panax ginseng. The sequence continues at coordinate 125,528,129 of CM035135.1, read as the reverse complement.
ATCATCCATTACGGAAGGGCACTTCCTTTCAGCTGATATGCCACTAATCCCACTTCTACTGGCTTCTGTGGGTGGATGAACTTCTGACGTGTCAGTATCCCAATTGACAGGACTAGAATCTCTGTCTTCTGAATCAGGCTGAAGAGGAACGCAATCTATTGAATCTGACACATCAGAAACATCTTCAACTGTATCAGGCTTCGCAATGGGTTCTGCCTCCTCAATTAAGAAGTCAATTCTTGCATCTGTAGGGATTTCTTGTTCAGGCTTGTCTTCTACAGCAACACAAGGCTTTTCATCCCTTCCTTTGTCCTTTCCTTTGCGATTATTTCGCTTCTGTTTCCCCTGAAGTGCAAAATAAGAACATAAGTTATGCAGCTAAATATGAAGTAGAGGTAAAAGAACAGTAGGTAAGATTGTCCTTCCAAACACCAACACCCACCACCATCTACAAGAACATCTACCAGTCATCAAAGCTGACAAGTACTAAGGTAGTAGTAACAGTAAAATATAACGGCAGTCACTGTTATCATTATGGAAGGCAGCCGCCTATTTAGTAACTAGTTCAAAAATATGGGAAGGCCACCAACAATCACTCTAATTAGGATATAAACCCCAAGAAATTAGGTTTCTAGTATTTTTTTTGGTTGGTGTTCTGTCAATCTAGAAAATGCATATAATACAATTCTAAAGAGGGGCCCACCAAGGTCTTAAGAATTTTTTTTTAAAAAAATATGTTGATGTGATTAAGGACATGTATGACGGATACATGTGTGAAGACTTGTGATGGCACGTCAAGTGATTCCCAATCACAATAAGATTGCACCGAGGATCGATGTTAAACTCTTATCTTTTCGCCTTAGTTATTGAATACCTTACAAAAGACATTCAGGATGAAGCGCCATAATATGTGATATTTGCTGATAATAGTGTTAATAGGTGAGATTAGCACGAGTGTTAAAGCTAAATTCATGATATGGAGAAGTATAATTGAGTCTAAGGGATTTAGATTAGGTTGGAGTAAGACACAATATATGTAGGGCGAGTTCAACAATGTTAGAAGTGTTGCAGGGAAATAAACCCTATATGACAACGTAAACAACCTTATATGACAATGAAAAAAAAAATAAAGAATATTTTAACTACATGTTTATATGTATGTAGTGTTAAACCTGCTTTTTCTTTGATTTTTTATCCTTGTCAGCTACACTGCGTTTTGATTTCTGCTCACTTTCAGCCATCCAGGCTGCCTCTTCTTCGCGTATGAGCTCCTCTTGCCTCTTCAAAGCAACAGCCTCCTGGTATGAAACTTCAATTTTACTGCTGCAACATCAAGAGATGAGAATTGAAGAAGGAAAAGTATAGTCAGTTACTGATCAAAATATAAGAGACAATAAAAAGGAATCGAAATGACATAACTAGGTCAAAAATTAAACTGATAATTCAGTACAAAAATTATCAATCCACATGATGCTATCACAGTGTGTTCACTGTGTTGGATGAAGAATTTGCAGTTATTAAGGAAATATGAGATGAAGGGGTATATATATATATATATATATATAATGATCCATAGCATGCATTTGTTATGGATACTTATAGGGTATACACCATCTATACCATTAAAAAAAAAAGAACGGCCAGGATTAAAAATTAAAAATTGACGTTCACTACTATTAGTAGTGGACGGTAACAAAAATACTTAGCATCCACTACTAATAGTAGCAGACGCTTATTAGAATCGGTTTGGCTTTATCATAAATGTTTAGGGTTTATAAACCAAGCTTTAGGGTTTATTAACCAAGATTTAGGGTTTAAAATTATTTTATTAGAATCGGTTTGGCTTTATCATAAATGTTTAGGGTTTATAAACCAAGCTTTAGGGTTTATTAACCGGGATTTAGGGTTTAAAATTATGTATTCGGAACTTGTATTTTCTCAATAAATCCTGATTAATAAATAATAAAAAACCTAGTGAATAAACTCTAACCCCTAGTTAAGAAACCTTAAATCTTGGTTAATAAATCCTAAACCCTTGTTAATAAGCCAAACCCTTATTCTGACTAACGTTCGCTACTAATAGTAGCGGACGCTAAGTGTTTTTTTTACCGTCCACTACTATTAGTAGCTGACATCGATTTCTAATTTTTAATCTTGACCGTTCATTATGTTTTCAATGGTATAGATAATGTATGTCCTTATCCATAACAAAATACATGTTATGAATTATTACCTATATATATATATATATATATATATATATATATATGGGAACCCATCCATGGCAACCGGTTGCCACAGACATTATTTCAACAACCAAATCGCTAGTCGTTCATCATAATATCCAAGGGTTGAAATTTAAGTCAACTTATCCCTTCCGCTAGAAAGAGTCGCAGCAGGCGGCCTGAGAAATTACCTAGATACCCTTTCTCCCTCCATCTAATTTGTATCCCTACCTCTAAAAGGAGTAGCGGCAGCCGGCAGGTTGCATTGAAGTTTATGAACATATTTTCAATTTTAGCATTAGCTCCAACATATGCATGTGGAACACAGCAAGATCCTAACAAAATTGATCTCTCATACATCACATCATTTATCTCAACACGTCAAATCAAAAGGAATAGTATATTCTTTTTTTACTAATATCCCTCGACTCGAAAAGTGTGAGAATCATTTTGAGACAATATTAAAAGTCCAAAGTGACAATCTTTGTGAAATGAGGGAAGTAAATGACTAGAATTTACACAATAGCAGCATTTAGATTATGATTTTCCTAACAGAAAGGGGCAAAAATACAAATAAAGATCACCTTGCTTAATTAATAGAGTAAGAAGACAAGTTACAAAGATTATCACAAACACCCATGTCTGAGGGTATATTAACTGATTTACTCTAGAGAATGCCAACTTCAATGCAACCTGCCGCTACTCCTAAAGACAGGGATCAGATTACACAGAGAGAGGATAACTAGGTAATTTCTCGAGCCGCTAGAAAGAGCATGTCTACCGCTAATCCTTCTAGTGGCAGTGACTAAATTGACTTAAATTTAAGTCCTTGGATATCATGATGAACGGCTAACGATTTGGTTGCTGGAATAGTGTATGTGGCAACTAGGTTGCCACGGATGGGTTCCTATATATCTATACTAGATGTGTCCCGTGCCTCCGGTATTACATGGACGGTGGGATTTATCCAAAATTTTGGACGGCCCAGATGATTTATTAGGGTGAACGGAAAATTCAAATCAGTTGTATTTTGTTATATATATATATATATATATATATATATATATATATATATATATTGGGAAAGGTAATCTAAGGCATTGCCTTAGCTAAGCTTTGCTAAGATTACTTGATAAAATGACGTAGTTTTTTACAAAATTTATAATGAAAGATTTTTTTATAAAACCCTAAAATGAAAAACTTAACTCTAAGGAGTAAAACTACGTCGTTTTGTTAAGTAACCTTAGTAAAGATTGGCTAAAGCATGTACACACGCACACATATTAAACTACTGTTCTCCATCTTTTTTTAATGACTATGGAACCCACAGACATCTAACTCTGGGTGTGCACTGGGCCAACCACCGCGTAAATTATGTTTGGGTGGCCTCAAAGGATTATTGCTTTTGTCGAATACTGTTACAATTAAAACAGTAAAGAGGATAGGGATCAGAAAAAAATACTAAAAGTTGCAAAAGCAACTTGGTATGCACGCTAACTGGCAACTCAAATGATGCAGTCTAGCAGTTTTCTAGAATACACTAATTGACTCTCAAAGTAAATAAGAAAACGCTAACTATAACAATCTCCGTTTGACAGGACAATTCTGTCTGTGATCGACTAGCTAATATTTTTTGACAAGTGATAGACAAGCTGACATCCAGAACGCAGAAAGTATTTTCACCTTTAAGAGTTGGTGGAATACCAAGTAAGAACACATAGCAATATTACAATGATTTCGATACTAAAAATTCAAAAAAGAAAAGAAACAACTTCAAGAACAAAGGGGGAATTTTTCAACAGAAACTCATAACTCATATGAAGGTTACCTGAAAATATGGGCTAGGGCAAATATTTCAATAGTCCTACGACCTAGTTCAGTAAGGCGCCTCTCATCACGCTCAATGGAATCTTTAGTGAAGTCCTCTCCAGAACCGCCATCCTGAAATGTAAAGAGTAAGAATTGCAGAACTATCATACTAGTATGTGCTGAAAAACCAGTATTAAAATCAATTTAGAGCTAACAAGCTCTTCAAAATAAAACTAATCTTCAATGAAAGTCATACTGCTGACCTTGGTACGGTTCTGCGGACCCTTCTCATCCTTCGGCGGCAACGGTTCCATGGCAGCCCTCTCAAGTAGTAGTAAGACATCATCCACCAAAATAAATGTGTCTTTTTCCATGCGAACAATGGGAACTGGTAGTTCTTCGGCATCCAAATATTTCCCCCTGCCTTTCTTGCTCTTGGTCTGACCTTGAAGGGCCTTCAGTCCACTGTGCAAGGAATCCATCACTAAAGTAGACGTGACTTCCTTTTCTATAAAGAAGTGCTTCACAACTACTTTCAATACTGAATCTGTTTTCTCCCTGGACATGCGGCGCCTGGCATTTTGATCAATTCCCAGCCAGAAAGCACAGAAGCTGAAAGACATCACATTTATATTAAATCAAGGAATAAATGGCAACCGAATCATAGTATAAAAGCAGAGGATATAGGCGGATAAAAACTTAAAGGTGTGTGCCAAAGGAAATATATCAAAATTTTCAAGCCTCAAAACAATACAGTTGCTACTGCCAAGTAAGGAATTGAAAGTGACCGACACAGGGATACAACAAAAAAATTTAAATCAAATTGCTGCCATGAGATTAACATTAAAAATTAACATGCTAAACCAATAGCACATCATTTTCGTTTCAGATCAGATAGGAGAATTTTATGTTCCAACATCAAACGCTAGTAGGCCAAGAGAGAGCGAATGAATCAACACAGCATTTATATTTATTCTGAAGAGGAGTGGTTGTGAATGGGTGTGTCTCTGTGTGTGTGTTTGTCTGAGTGAGTGAGTGAGAGAGAGAGAGAGAGAGAGAGAGAGAGAGAACTGCAACAAAGAACCCTCAATGTTGAGAGAATAAAGGGAGAGAATTTCAGTTTCCTCTGCCAAGTGGAAATTGCATGTTCTTGGGACTGGAGAGTGCTTATCTACTTTATTATTTAAAACGTAAAAAAATGCCCTTAAATGACCAGCTGGCATAATAAATATAGACAATTATTTTAATTGTAGAAAGGTCCTTTTAATAAGTAGTTGGTAGATTATACAAACAGGCCCGTGCTTATATGAATGATTTTTTTCTTCTAATTATCCAATTCTGCAAAAAACTTGATTCATTCCAAAATCATCAGATATAAAAATAAGAATATATATAATTCCTTTGTTTAACTTACAAATTAATTTTATCAGCTTTGTCAGATGCACTAAGAAAAAGGAATTTTAAACAATAGGAGATTTTTAATTTATAAGCAATCCGAATAAGCCCTTGGTCACTCTGTTTCTAGCTCAAATAGGTTTTCTAGGTTCAGTTATCCATTTTTTGACTTCTTTACAAGGTTCCTCCTTTTGCTTTAGCAATCTGAATAAGCCATTGGTCATTGTTTTCTGGCTTATAAGATTTTCTGGGTTCAGTTATCCCTTTTTGGACTTCTTTACAAGATTCTGCGCTGGAGAGTAGCTCTTTACTTTTCTGATAAGTAGAGAGTAGCAGTTTTCTTTTGAAAACTTGTATAAAGTTTTAGGAGGATTGTTTCTGGGTCTCAGCATAGCATAAGGGTGCAGGTATTAATTTATGTATAGATCGCAGTACAGGAGTACGTCCCCATTCGCATCTTAATAATATTTACTTTATCAATCCAAAAAATGGACCTAGAAAACCATGAAAAAGTATGTGCTTCAGTTAAAAATATTCAATTACATAATCAAGTAACAATAAGTAAAAAATTGACAACATCTACCTTGACCATCTAGCTTTATCCTCTATTAATTTTCCAAGCTTGCCTCTTCTCTCTTCCACAAAACGGCGGCAGATTTGCTCTACATTTGTCAAATATACCCGAACAAGTTCTCTCCTATATAGACAGTCAAGGCAGCGAAAGGGACGGTCTGCTCTTTCCCTACAAATGAATGCAATAAGCTGGAGTTAGTTACAAGGCCACAAGGGAGAGGGGGGAAGATAGCCTTGCACCTCAAAAAATGTACTATTAAGTCAGAAATGATGAAAATATTAGAAAAATATAAGATTTAAGACATTTGCTTAATGATTACAAGAGGACCTGAGTCAACTATTTTAGTTTATTTTATTTATATTTTTGATAAGTGAACTTAAATGAGCTAATATAAGATGGAAAAGATGTCACTTTCACCATGGCAGATAAAGAGGAAACCCTTGGAATACACTACTTGCATTAAATTACAAATCCGCTTATATGTCATATGCCACAAAAAACAAGATGTAACAAGGTTCAAACATATGTTTACAAGAATGACAAACCCTGTAAAAGCCATGCAGGAATATGTTTTACCTGCAGCATTACAGTATTATCATTTCCAAAAAACCACACAACATGATTACTACCTTTAACTCATTTTTTTCCTGAGTAACAGCAGACGCATAAATATCGTTTTATGTAACGGTGGAGATTGATTGGCATCAAAATAACAAGGTTCCTGATAGAATAGGATATCGAAACATAAAAAAAAGAGCATGGAAAAGGATCTTAAATGATGGGAACATAATTATGAAAAGAAGGAATTATCGAAAGATAAACTATTACCCCAATAAGGCAGCATAAAAACTCCTGTGTCAAAATGAACATTTGACTAGGTTCATAAAGCCAAAATGTTTTTCGGAAGTACAACAGAAGTTGCATTTAATAGCATATAATTTCACGCAGAAAAAAATATTGCAGTAAAACAATAGAAATAACGGTTTAAGGCGGCGAGTGTAAAACCTGATAACTTGGACTTGAGCTTTAATTATGAGAGTGTCGGCGTCAATAAACCCATCCAAAACTTTCGACAACTCCATAAATTTTTTCCATCCCCAATCATGCTCCTTCTTCCAGAATCGATGTAATGTATCTGTACATTGGAATACAGTGCATTAAAACTGAATATTATCAGCAAAAGAGATGATAACAGCTGACCTATATCTAGCCAATTACCAACTAACCAGAATACTTAGATTTCTTCGGATCTTTATTCACAACAGCAATTGTGAACTGTGCAAAATGACTCCATCCTGTTTAACAAAAGTAAAAGCCATTTGATAATTTAAAAACAATAAGCTCAATCAAAGCAATTTATGCATTATATAATCTTATATTAATGCCTTGCATAATCTTATATTAATACCTGGAAGAAGCTTGTCATGATTGGCAACACAGAGAAACAATGAGAGATGATTGCAGACATCACAGCCTTGGGGGTAAATCAAGATGTACCTATCAACATAAAAGCAGCTTATTCTTTTTAGATAAAGAGAGTAGCTTGTTGCATAACTTCACTCTGATATAGCATGCCGCATCAATTGTATCATAAGCAAAACCATTAGCATGCTGCATGAGATATATAATATAAATATCCTCAGTGTGCCCATAGTTCGGAAATTACTCATAAACAACATGAACATAGTTCTCACTGTCCACCGCATGCATAATAAAAATTACACATGTTGCACACGCACAGAGTTTTCAGTTATAGGGAAAGAGCCGCGTAAAGGCAAAAGGTTAAGAGTCAATCATATAACTTTAAGTACCCCCAGAAAGCATACAAGAAACATCAGAAAAGTGAGGATATCATAAGCAAGTAAACAACAGCATGGTGCAACTATTGCCAGGTTGACATATTCAAAAATAGACGGGGTTCTCTCAGAAAGGTAACATTAGGAGGACCCATTGTCCAAAAATTATAATAGTTCCTATCAAGCCTTTGACTGTGCTGCTCAAAACTAGTTAAACCTCGTAAACATGCCCAGGTCTTGAGGTAAACTTTTTAAGCACAATTGTTGTTTAGAAATTATATATGCATGTTCAATATAATATTAATGGTCTCGTACCAATCGACACAATGATTAGGCAGTGGGTTTCAAAGTGCCAAAGAAGCCCACAAGCCTGGGCTGAGCAGATAATAAATCTAATGTGTATATGTCACAACCAGAACTGTGCGATTTGAGCCCTGTAACTGAATTGTGTAAAATTGAAGAGAAAGAGAGAAGATGTTGATAGAGATAAAGAAAGATTAGGTAGAAATTAGAGAGAGAGAATAAATACTATTAGGAAGGAAAAAATGAGATTTAACAACTTTCAACATTCCACACCTTTTTTGAAGGATAAAATCTTAAGTATATAACGGCAAATCTAGGATGCTGTGTTAGGAGTTCAATGGCTGCAGCCTCCAACAGCTTGGGCCCAATGCGTTGATTTCCAGCTGTTACAAATGATCTCCAAGGAGGATGTAAAAAAGATTATAGTCAAGGGTCAACCCCAAAACAGTAAAGTGTGCCTCAAGATGATCACAGGATAAGCAATGTTTGAGTCCTCTAGACCTCAACACCATGGTATGATGGCCTAGATTCACTCGGTCCCAGTGTTCTAAAACAAGGTCTAGGCACCACTTAGGCGCTAGATGCTACCCAACCTTGGAGAATAGGTGCTTCTAAAACAAGGTCGAGGCGCCCCCCAACCTTGGTGAATAGGTTCTAGGCGCCCACCTAGCCACCTAGGGGTTGACCATCTAATGCCAAAAATTTCGTCTTCCATTACCATAACTACAACTTGTTTCCTTGTCTTCCCTGAAAAATGTGTTGTTGCAATCTGTTTTCTTTAACACATGGGATGCGATAACATTTGATATTATCCTTTTAATTTTGAAAATTAATATTAGATACCCAAAATTTTTATCACTATTCAAACTTAGCCCCATAACTTGATAATTCTTAAAGCAACCCCTAAACTTTTACTTTTTCATAAATATAACATCAATTTTTTAGAAATACAAAAAAATAGAGTAATAGACTTAATTTTATTACTAATATGAAAAAAATAATAAAACTACTCCGCCTATGGAAGTCGCCTAGGCTTCCGTCTAGGAAAACACTTAGCCCCCGTCTACAAGGCCTAGGTGCTCAAAGCTCCCTCTGCCACCTAGGTCTGCCTAGCTCATTTTAGAGCACTGCTCAGTCCTTATGCATCCCACTCTTGAACGTCAACTCTTTCCATAGAAACTGACCATCCTCAATCATCTCTTGACACTCGAAGTGTTGCATTGCTTGTCCAATATTAAGATGACTTTGTTGAACCAAAATCCTACCCCTTAAGAGATTCTTAGATCTTCAAATAAAACTCCAGCCACACGCTGAACCTTCTATAAAGCCATGTGCGTACTCTATTAAGAAAAAGAATGAAATTGAAAAACTAGTTGCTGAAATGCTTACATCTGGGATCGTTAGACATAGACTCTCTCCTTTTTCCTCTATCTTTTTCGTAGTCAAAACAAAAGGATGGAACTTGGAGGTTTTGTATGGACTATATAGACAACTCAATTCAATAAATATAAACAACAAGTTCTTGGGATTCCGTTTTAACCATGGTGGATATGTCACTAGAGAAGTTGTTATAGCTGTTGCAATCATCATCCATGTGAACATGGATTATCTCAAGGGGAGAAGTCTGTCGCAGTTACTTCTTTAGCATTTCCTTAACAATTATTCGGGAAAGGTGGACCAGGTGGTTATACAACTGTAGTTAGTTAGTGGCATCTTTGTAACATTTTCAGACTCTCTCCACATCTTCTCTTCATCTTCAGTTTCAAATAATTCATAATACAGGACTCAGCACAATCTATGATTGTGACAGCATATACATATATATAGTATGTTAAGACAAAACGTACACACTATAAAACTCGGGAGTAATACAATTATTGGTCTAAATAATGTAAAAAGAACAAGAACACATAATGAGAGAAACTATAACAGAAAATTAAGAAAGCAAGAAACAAAGTTTGTCAAACAATGTGTTATAACAAGGCCTACCATTTGTAGCCGCCAACCTCAAATTCTTTACTGCGAAGTTCTCTCTTGTTGTTTTGAGAAAATTTATCTATCTTCCATGTAAACTTCCCGTATAGTTCAGAAGGTTTTGGCCCTGCAGTGCAGTGAAGGAACTAATGAATGATCAACCATGCAGCGATACAGAATTTGCACCAACATAGAAAATTTATAAAGCATAGTAAGCCATACGTATTAACTTGAAACAAAACTAGCTTCAAAATTCTGCTGAAATTGACAAAGTCATTCATTTTTATCTGTGATTACAACCTTACGGATACAAATGAGGAGTCTGATGCCTGTCATTTATAAATTAACAGCGTCTTGTAAAAATAAAAAATTTTAAAAAAGATGGGAAGGCGGAAGTATATATATATATAGTCAGTGGCATACCTGTCACAAAGTGTAAAGCTGAAAATCCAACCAGAAATCATGTGTAAATTTGAAACTGATTTGAAAAAGCATTATGTTTATTAAATGAAAATGTATTGTTTTCTTGGTCATGTAGGAGGTGCTGGGCTGCCCATAACTAAACTATCCCCATGCCGAAAGATGAGGAAAAGTAAATTGTTTACACTGTACAATTTGCCTCATATAATCAATTTCCATCCATATGATATTCGGTTTATGCAATTCATAGGGAAAAAAGGAGGCTTATCTAACCAAATGTAGAGAGAAAATTTTCTTAAAAAGTAAGTTTGTCATGATAGAGAAAGTGTAGGAGAGAGAAATTGACTAAAAGAAATAATCATTATAAACCTAGAAAATTGTCATGGATTAAATTGAAACTACTCTTAAAATATATAAAGGGTAATCTGGGGTAGACTTTTATTTCTTAATCAGCGTAAAATACAATTAGAACATTTCATTAATATTTAACAGTCATAATTGCATCAGAAAAACTGCAAACCAAAAGAATTGCCAGCTCTATCCCCATAGAGAGAAAAGAATTATGTCTGAAATTAAGGTTAACACCAGGCAGAGCTATTACCCTATAGTTGATGAGAAAAAAGCTGAGCTGAATGCCATATTTTCTCTCGCTATTACTTTTGATTTCATACTTTAGTTGCCAATTCAAAACTACAAACATAGAGACTAATTAAGCTTTAAGGAGACAAACAAGCATACCAATGTCATCATCGTCATCGGTATCCCAGTAAGGGGGCGAAGTTGAAGGGGTTCCATTTTCCAGTTGCTCGGAAGACCGCCACTCTGCCAAAGCTTCACTGGACTGACAACGCTGCTGCTGCCCGCTTGATATTCCCTCCAAGGACCTTCCAACTCCAGACTCCTCACTCACAGTCCCAGCCATTCCCACCCACAACTCCCTACACTACACACTCCTGAACTTCAGCTGCAGCGAACGAAACAAATCCTACTAATCAATACAATTAAAATTCAGTAAAATAATTTTGCATAACTTAAAATAATTATAAACAGCCCCAAATTCAGTGCTTCATCTTCTCAATCTCAAACTGATATTGGATTCCCCAAATGGTACTCCACATAAAAATGTGTCTTTTTCAAGACAAGCCAACAGTATCCTTAACATCAGCATTTTCATTTCTCCAGGTTACAAATTCAGAGTGAATAACACAATTGCATCAAAGGGTTTTATAAACCCACATCTACAAACACAAATACCAATAAACCCTAATTCTGAATTTGCAAAATTCAAAAATCAACAGTAAGAGAGGGCCTAATAGCGCAAAAATTGACAAACTGAAGACAACAGAGAAACCTTTAATTGGAGATACATACAATTCGATCAAAGCCTCAACAATCAACACAAAAACAATCCATCGCCACAAACAATTAGAAGATTAAAAAATCTAGAATCCCAGATGAAAGCTAACCCTAAAACCCCAAAAGCCAAATCGGGAATCCCAAGAGAAATAAAATCACGATACCCGGATCGATTAATAAAACGAACCTGAAGCAAATACTACAGAGCTTCGTCAATGGCGGAAGCTAGCTGTTGTTAAGGTCTAAAGGGATGAAGAGAGAGAGATTTTGAGGACGAAGGAGAGCAGCAGAGCAGAGGCGAAATAAAATAATTTAGATTTATATAATTATTATATTATAATTATATAAATATGTAACAATAGGTGTTGAGCTTTTATACGTTTAAACGAAGAACAGTGAGGAGGAGATATGAAAACAAAGGGCTTGCTGGCTCCTCTCTCTCCCCCTCTCTCTCTCTTCTCTTTGCTACGAAGAAAAATGAAAATAAAATAGATAGCTTGAAAAAAAAAATTGCAGAAAAATGAAAAAAACTCTAGAGATGTATTTATGTATAAATTTTGAGAATAATTAGCATAAAATTAATTTTAACCAGTATAGTGTCGATATATAAGTCAAAAAATAATCCCTCTATATGTCAAAATTATATTAATTAATTAACCAATTTAATATAAAATTAATTTAATAATAACCGAATTCATAAACATTAAAAGTATTTTACACATGGATCGTTGGGTGACTGTGGGAAAGCAAGCACAACAAGGGCTGGTTTGATACTTTGGTCTTGTTTTGTGTTTGATTGGCTAAGCATTATGTGGGCCCTAGTCCCTACACAGGTGTTAGACAGTTTGGGTTTTGGGTGGGTCGGATTCGGGATCCGGATCCTCTATGACGATTTTTTTGTGAGAATCTTGTGAGAATTTTGTTATAGAATTGACAACATACTAAAAATGAGATCCAATGTCTCAAAACTCTTTTTCTTGTCTGTGTATCAAAACGACGTTGTTTTGATAGAAATTTTGTTTATAATTTGATAGAAAATTGGAAGCCACCAAACGTCGTTTACTTCATTTTTCTGTTTTTTTATCCTTTCCTTATTTGCTTCGTTTCTTGTTCTTTTCAGAGCACGCCAAGGTTTAGGATTAACCAAATTTCAATTGATTTTTTTTTCTTTATTCAAATTTTTCCCAGATTGTTTACCCCAATTTTTTTTCTTTAATTTTTTCAATTGACTTAAAGAATCACAATAGAAACTCAATTTTTTTAATAGGATGAAAATTATCCGTTGGATTTATTTTATTGAAAAGCAAAGAATAATATTATTAGCCTTTGACAAAGATACAAATAGTAAAAACCCTATCGATTCCAAAGCACCAAAAAAATGTTTAATAAAACGTCCCAACTAGATTAGCACCCAATGTAAGACCCCGATTTTTTTTTATTATATAAAATGGAATTTCCTTTATTTATTATTTTGAAATTGTAAGGGTTGATTTGATTAATGTGGTTAGTTATGGGTAAAATCTTAAATATTTCAAATAAGCAAGTGGTTATAAAATATTCATTGTTATTTCGGGAAATATTCGTTTGGTCGTGGAATATTCTTTTTGTCGAGGAATATTAAATGCTGGGCTTGACCTTTATATGTGGGCCCCATAATGAAAGCAATTGGATGAAGAAAATGACAAATATAAGTTATTTATAAATGGACAGGTACAGAATTAATTATCAGTATTAATCTTGTTAAAATACCCGTTGGTTAAGACACACGATGTCTGGCGTTGTTTACAAGAAAGACACGATGATTGCACCAATTATTGATTCTTACGTAAAGAAGACACTACTCAATAATTGTTATAGTAATTCTTATTCAATATTTTATTTTATTGATTCAATAATTGTTACGTTGATATTTTATATTATTGTTGTTTGATAATTGTCACTTGCATGATATTTTTTATTATCGGATCAATAATTCATATTATTGGAATAATATTATTAGATAACATTATTGGCAATGTCTAGAAAGTTACATACAAGGAGAGGTTTGGTCACCTAATTGCGCCCAAAGAAGGAGAAATCTTTATTGGAAAGCCCTCTTTCACAGGAAGCTATGCGGTTGTCGAGTAATGTGATTACGTAATATTATTTGTGAATAATTAATTATTGATTTTATGATGAAAAAAATATTGATTTTATGTGGATGTAGATGGAGAAAATTTTTTAATGTGACAATTGTTAAAAATTAATATTTTATCTTATTTTGATAAAATAATTTAATTAAATATATTATTTTAATAATATATTGATGGTGATAATTTTGCAATGAATGTGGGATATATGAGTATATAAGGAGGAAGAGTATTTTTGTGGCATTAAATGATTAACACATGTTTTGTGTGTCGGTAGACCCCAATTATTGACCGAAATTTGATTATAGCCTGTAAAATCGCCCGTTTGTGAATTTTGGTCAATTTTTGTTTGGAATTTGGAAAAACTTTCTTCTGTAAAGTTGTAGATAATGGGATTTCCTATGGAAAAGACATGAGGTTCGAATTTTTCTGACAAAATGACTATTTATTGTGAATTATTGAAGTTTCGGAGTTCCGAAATAATTAATTTTTGAAAGTTTTAATAATTTTAATTACAAAAACATTTTTTTTGCTTGGTGGGCTGCATTAAACATGTGCAAGGTGGTGAATTGATTCAAGAGGTGGGCTTGACAATTTTATAAATATAATAATATTATATTAAATTTTCTACTTTGGTGTTCTAAGCATTTTTTACATAAATAGGGTGCTTAGGTTAGAATTGAAAATCATACCGTAAACCCAAGTTTTTCTCTCTTTCTCTCTATATATTGAGCGTATTCTTGTGAGTATTTTAAGACTTTGAGTGTTCTTTATCTGAGTGTCGCAAGTTCCCTCAAATTCTATACTCGATTCCAAATCAAAATCCGTCTTTTTCGAGGTAAGGGATGTTATTTTTTTTTCGTAATGATATTATTCTTTCAATATCATTATGCCGAAATATTGATCTGAAGTTTTTATCAAATTTGGAACTTTTGGTGTTTGGAGTTACTTATTCACGATATCAAGACTATTCACGTATACGACACTATTCACGAATACGACACTATTCACATAAAAGTTAAATTTCCGTTTTTGTCTAAAATATCTATTACGGATACTAGTTTTGATTGTATCCATATTTTGATCATTCTTGAATTTTACTCCACTATGATTATTATTGAGGTATTTTTGGACATGGATAAACTGAATTACGAATCCTTAATCCTTAATCCTTGTCATTTGTTTCACTGGATTCGTTTTTTTAAAAATATTTTTCATCATCCTCAATCCTAAATGATGATGTTACTGAATATCTTTGGCCTGTAGTGCAAAGATGGTTGATTTTCTTATGAATATCTTTGGCCCGTAGTGCGAAGATGAGCAGTGTTGAGATGAACATGACCGGTGATGAATATCTTTGGCACAGTAGTGCAAAAGATGAATATTTGATTGAAGATGTATATTGATTGATGTTACAGGGATAAAATATTGATGATGGACTTTTAAATTCATAGATACTAGTAGATTTCATTCTCTACATAACTATTATATGAATTATTATTTTTCGTTGCGAATATTGGTTTGAAATTTGTTGTCTATTGTATTCTATCAAACAAATTTCCTGTTGAGGACTAACGATAATTTGTTCTATATTATCTTAGTCATAATATTCTTTTACTAGGCTAGTTGAGCTCACCCTTTTCTTGTTGTTCCATTTTTTCTTCTCGGGGAGGCGAGAATGTAAGCGAAAGATGCAGTCGGGGTGTGGAATAATGGTTCTAGAAAGTTGTCTTAGTAGTCCTCACCATTTTTTGTATAATAAAGTTTCAATAATTGTAATGAGGACTTATTTGGTTGTGGATATTGTCTAGAAGACAATATTTGTAATTAAACTCACAGTTTAAGTGTTGTCGTATTTTGCACGACAAATGTATTAATAAAGTTGTAATTGTTTATGTACCATATTTTTGACAACTCAGAATGGGTGATGTATACCTATTTTGGGGGCGTCACAGTTGGTATCAGAGCTTAGGGATATGATCTCTGGCGGAGATCGGGGAATAGAACTAGAGGGAGAGGCGAGTAAATCCTTCGTTAGTGTGTCTACTAAGCTTATTTGTTAGTTAAGTCAAGATATATAGGGATATTATGTGATATGTTGATTAACCCTTGTTTTATGGCGGCGATTTGAGAATGTCATTTGAGAATGTTAATAGTGGAGTAAATGAGACCAGTGGAGATACTGTCTTTCACCAATGAGGAGAAACGTCAAGCAGTGCTAAGAATGCTCCTCCCGTGAACAACGCCACCGAAACCGGCGAGATGATGAAGCGACGGGACGTTTAGAAGTTTTTTGCAGTTCACGCAAAATCAGATGAGGGAGACTCGTGCACAAAATACAGGTGAAAATGATAACAACGCACGATTTGTCACGGCCAAGCAGTTCAAAGAGTTGGGACCACCAGAATTCTGGGGAAAGCCGGATCTGATTAAGGCGGAGACGTAGGTCAAGCAAATTACCAAGATATTCGATGTCTTGGGATGCACGGAGGAACAGAAGGTTCCATTCGCTACTTTTATGTTCCGTAATGAGGCGATTCTTGGTGGGAATCGTGAAGCGCATCCATCCATTGTATTTCGGCAAAGATGTCTCGGGGAGACATTTCAGAACTGCTCAATGACAAATACTTCCCTGAAAGTGTTCGTCATATGAAGGAGGTAGAGTTTATTAGATTGGAACAAAACAACATGACGGTGTCCCAGTACGAGGCGAAGTTCGCGGAGTTATCCAGGTTTACACCTCATTTGGTAGAGAATGAGGAACGTATGACGCGGATGTTTTTGAGAGGTTTGAAACCTGACATACGTCAATATCTCATTTCTCATAAATTTTCTCTATATTCGGATGTTGTGAACAAGGCTCAATTATTAGAAAGCGAGATAATGAGTCTGCATTCAACCGGGGCGACTACAACTCGATGATAATAATCGTCTGGGTGGCAGCGGCCATCCGGGACAATGATAACCATCGTGGAGAAAATTATCGTGCAGTAAATGGTAACCACTTGGTGGTAATCATGGCCAAGATAATAGAAGAAATAATTCAAGTGGAAATTTCAAGAAGAAGATTTAACGATAACGGAAGGCGTCGACAAAGAATGACAAAGACCAAAGAACAAATTCTAGGGGAGGAGAACGACCGCTAGTTAGATGCTACAGATGCGGAGATGAGGAACACATAAGTCCTACATTATTCACAGCCTTCCAAGGTATGTTTTAGTTGTGGAAAAGACAGTCACATAGCTCGATTTTGTCCTGTAGCAAAGTTAAGTCCAGTTGGGACGTTGGCACCAGAAAGGGATACGGAAAAGTCAAAGTCAACTGGTTCGAAGGCGCGTTTATCGTGGATCGGTCGAGAATACGAGAACGAACAAAGTTAGCACGGGTTAGTTAATTATAAATTCTTGCGAAGTTTATACCTTATTAGATACCAGTTCTACCCATTCTTTTATCTCTCTTACTTGTGCTCAACGTTTAAAATTGACTCCGGAGAAATTAGACTTTGACCTATCTGTGGAGACTCCGTTAGGAGAAACTTTTGTTACATCCACTATTTATAAATCTTGCTTAATTCAAGTTGGCACCATCACATTACCTGTTGATCTTATCTCTTTAAAGATACTTGCTTTTGAGGTGATTTTAGGGATTTTTTGGTTAACTACTCATCATGCCAAAATTGATTGCTTTCGTAAGGTTGTTAGTTTTTCATATTCCTAAGCAACCTATTTTTCGAATTCAAGCAACCAAACCATTGAAGTCAAACACTTTCATATCAAGTCATAAAGTCATTCGTTTATTGAAAAACGGATATCAAGTGTTCTTAGCCCATGTTATGGACTTGAACAAAAATACGTCAGATTTGAATAATATTTCTGTTGTTAGTAAATTTCCTGACGTATTTCCTGAAGAATTTTCCGCCTACTCCTCGAGGCGTGATATTGAATTTTGTATCGACTTTGAAACCCAGACAAAACCCATTTCTAAAATCTCATATCGAATGGCTCCTATTGAACTTCAAGAGTTAAAAACCCAACTATAGAAGTTGGTATCCGAGCCTCTATCTGGTAACTTCTTTTGTGGAATGCACCGAAGCCAGACTCTCCATAAGGGACGCCATATTCGTGCGATAATAAACTGATAGGTGACATTGTGACGTGCTATCCAAGTTTGGGATATGAGTCACAGTTGAGATCAACCTAAGTCAGTAATCGAAATACGTAGCTTTCTAGGCTTAGTTGGTTATTATCGGATATTCGTGAAAAGATTTTCTCGAATCGCTATTCCATTAACTCAGTTGACTCGTAGAGATACAAAATTCGAATGGAGCAAGAAATGTGGGAAGAGCTTCGAAGAACTTAAGAGGAGACTCATTTTGGCACATGTTTTGACCATATCATCCTAGAAAAGCGAACGTGGTAGCTGACGTATGAGTGCGATATTGTCAAAGACCCATTTCGTATAACTTACAAATGATAGATATAAAGTTGAAGACTCTAGGGACTCACGTGATGATATACGAGTAGAATCGACTTTAATCAATAAAGTTAAAATCGCTCAAGCTACATACCGGAGCTGATGAATATAAAGAAGAAGGTGCAAGAAGACGTTATTCTAGAAGTAAGAGTCGATGAAGAGAAGAAAGCTCAAACCTTCGATTTATTAGTCTATTTGAAATCCTCGATCGAGTAGGAACTGTGGCCTATAAACTCGCTTACTACCAAGTATGTCGCGTGTTTATAACATTTTTCACGTACCGATGTTACGTAAATATGTGGACGACCCGAACCACATTATTGAGTTAGAACCAGACAAGATAGTTGAAGACTTAATGTACGAGGAAGTACATGTCAAGATCTTGGATATGAAGGAGTATATCCTACGCGTAAAGGTCATACCACAAGTTAAGGTTTTGTGGAGGAACCATGCTATTGAAGAAATGACCTAGGAGTTAGAAACGGAAATAAAAGCGAGGTATCTTCACCTTTTTGAAACACCAGGTACGTATGTCAATTTCGAGGACGAAATTTCATAAGGAGGGGAGGTTGTAAGACCCCGGATTTTTTTTATTATATAAAATGGAATTTCCTTTATTTATTATTTTGAAATTGTAAGGGTTGATTTGATTAATGTGGTTAGTTATGGGTAAAATGCGCAAATATTTCAAATAAGCAAGTGGTTATAAAATATCATCATTATTTTGGGAATATTCGTTTGGTCGTGAAATATTCTGTTTGTCGAGGAATATTAAATTTACTGCCAAGCAAATTGTGGGCCCCATTACGAAAGTGATTGGATGAAGAAAATGACAAATATAAGTTGTTTATAAATGACCAGGCGTGGTATACACAGAATTATCTTGTTGAAATACCAAATTGGTTAAGATACACAATAATACGTGTTGTTACATAAGAAGACACAAGATTGTTGTAATTATTGATTTTACGTGAAGACCTTTACTCAATAAATGTTATAGTAATTCTTGCTCAATATTTTATTTTATTGATTCAATAATTGCTACGTTGATATTTTATATTATTGTTATTTCAATAATTGTCACTGCATAGTATTTTTTATTATCGGATCAATAATTCATATTATTGGAATAATATTATTAGATAACATTATTGGCAATGTCTAGAAAGTTACGCTAAGGAGAGGTTTGGTCACCTAATCAAGGCTTTTAGTAAGGAGAAATCTTTATTGGAAAGCCCCCTCTTCCCGGAGGCTATCTGGTTGTCGATAATGTGATTCGTAATATTATTTGTGAATAATTAATTATTAATTTTATGATGATGAAAATATTGATTTTATGTAGATATAGATGGAGAAATTTTTTAATGTGACAATTGTTGAAAATTAATATTTTATCTTTTTACGATAAAATAATTTAATTAAATATATTATTTTAATAATATATTGATGGTGATAATTTTGCAATGAATGTGGGATATATGAGTATATAAGGAGGAAGAGTATTTTTGTGGCATTAAATGATTAACACATGTTTTGTGCGTTGGTAGACCCCAATTATTGACCGAAATTTGATTATAGCCTGTAAAATCGTCCGTTTGTGGATTTTGGTCAATTTCTGTTTGAAATTTGGAAAAACTTTCTTCTGCAAAGTTGTAGATAATTCACAATAAATAGCCATTTTATTGTGAATTATTGAAGTTCTGGAGTTATGAAATAATTGATTTTTGGAAGTTTTAATAATTTTTAATTACAAAAACGTTTTTTTTTTGCTTGGTGAAATTTGCATTAAACATATGCAAGGTGGTGAATTGATTCAAGAGATGGGCTTGACAATTTTGTAAATATAATAATATTATATTAAATTTTCTGCTTTGGTGTTCTAAGCATTTTCCTATAAATAGGGTGCTTAGGTTAGAATTGAAAATCACACCAGAAACTGAAGTTTTCTCTCTCTTTCTCTCTCTATATATTGAGCGTATTCTTGTGAGTATTTTAAGACTTTGAGTGTTGATATACGGTGCAAGTTCCCTTCAGCACTATACTCAGTATTCCAGTCTGAAGTACCGTCTTTTCGAGGTAAGGGATGTAATTTTTTTTTCGTAATGATATTATTCTTTCAATATCATTATGCCAAAATATTGATCTGAAATTTTTATCAAATTTGAAACTTTTGGTGTCGGGATTACTATTCACGTATACGGCACTATTCACGTATACAACACTATTCACGAATATGGCATTATTCACATAAAAGTTAAATTTCTGTTTTTGTCCAAAATATCTATTACGGATACTAGTTTTGATTATATCCATGTTTTGATCATTCTTGAATTTTACTCCACTATGATTATTATTGAGGTATTTTTGGACATGGATAAACCGAATTATTTAATCCTTAATCCTTAATCCTTGTCATTTGTTTTCATGAATTCTTTTTTTAAAAATATTTTTCATCATCCTCGATCCTAAATGAAGATATTCATGAATATCTTTGATTTGTAGTGCAAAGATGGTTGATTTTCTTATGAATATCTGGCCCGTAGTAGTGCAAAGATGAGCAGTGTTGAGATGAACATGCATTTAACCGATGAATATTTGGTATGTAGTGCAAAGATGAATATTTGATTGAAGATGTATATTTATTGATGTTACAGGGATAAAATATTGATGATGAACTTTTAAATTCATAGATACTAGTAGATTTCATTCTCTAGTAACTATTCTATGAATTATTATTTTTCGCTGCGAATATTGGTTTGAAATTTGTTGTCTATTGTATTCTATCAAAAATTTTTCCTGTTGAGGACTAACGATAATTTGTTCTATATTATCTTAGTCATAATATTCTTTTACTGGGCTAGTTGAGCTCACCCTTTTTCTTGTTATTCCATTTTTCTTCTCAGGAGGCGAGAATGTAGCGAGTACGAGTCGGGGTGTGGAATGATGGTTCTAGAAAGTTGTCTTAGTAGTACTCACCATTTTTGTATAATAAAGTTTTAATAATTATAATGAGGACTTATTTGGTTGTGGATATTGTCTAGAAGACAATATTTGTAATTAAACTCACAGTTTAAGTGTTGTTGTATTTTGCACGACAAATGTATTAATAAAGTTGTAGTTGTTTCTGTACTATGTTTTTGACAACTCAGAATGGGTGATGTATACCTATTTTGGGGGCGTCACACCCAACTTATTACAATCATGAAAAAAGTCATGCCGCTCATAACTAACAAGAATTAGCAAACAAACGAAGTCAACTTATAAAAAAAATTCCTGTCAAAATGACGTCGTTTTGATACACAGATAAGGAAAAAAGTTGTGAGCCATTAGATCTCATTTTTAATGTGTTGTCAACCCTAAGCAAAACTCTCACAAGATCTTCACAGAGAAATCTTCATAGAGGATCCGGATCCTCGGATACGGGTTTTTTCTTGAATTGCTTGGATCCAACATATTTGAACATTAAAACCAATAAATATGGTTTGAAAAATTCTATGCGGACATGATAATTGAATATGAAAATTAGACATGAGTGTTTTATAATTTAACCTATTTATATTTTGGCCCCAATAGAAATAAAAATATAAATACGTGAAATTATAAAACATCCATATCCAATTATCATGTAAACATAAAAGAACTCATATAGTTACTACTAGTTCGTTATCTCAACTCTGAAGTAGGATAATGAGCGATAGCTAAAATGTTGATTTAGTGGGGGTCAAAATATTGTGAAATTATTAATAATTTAGTGGGGGTTTGAGAGTAGAATTTCTAAACCAATATTTTTGAATAATTTTATAATTTTCAGTTGCATATTTAAAATATGTATTTCAGTATTTGGGTACAATGTCAATATGATAAATAATAACATTATATATACACACTTTATTGACTCTTAATATATTTTTTTAAGCACAAAGTTGTTCATAAATATTTTTTTTTTAATTATTTAAAAAATAATATAAATTAAGTTATTGATTATTTGAACAATATTAGAAGGAGATACATATATGAATGAGTACGAGTTTATGAGATTGAGAAAATTATAAATATTTTAATTTGTCCATGTAGATTAAAAAATTTAGTGGGGTCATTTTATATATTACACTTATTTTTTAAAAATTAATTATATTTTATTAAGTATTTTTTTTAAAGTGGAGTCAATTTATCCACTCATCTCAAAGTGGCTTCATCCTAATGATAATGTTTAACATTGCACAAGGAAATACTTTATTGTTTACCGAAAGAGGAAAAAAATACGGGACTAAATTATAAAAAGGATCCAAAGTAATTTTTAACGTGATGAAGTAAAAAAAATCACAAAAAATCATATTTTAATTAATAGTAGTATTAAAACAACATAATATCTTTACATTTATTATCATAATCCTATTACACGTCATCACTATTTTATTAACAACTTATATTTCTATGGATAAATAATAAAAATATATATTTAATATTTACGAATTTTAAAAATCAGACTCTTTTTTAATATAACGGATGGTGTATAACTTGAGTATAGAGCTATTGATCACTTTTGAGATAAAATGACCATACGTAGGAGAGTTGTTATATTTATTGCACTATCATGTGGTTATATTAATAGGTGTAGGATGTGAAGCGTATCAACTTATTAAACCCATTTTTTTGTTTTTATAGTTGGTCATTCAAATTTAATTAGGACATTTAATATTACTTTTCAGTTTATAATATTTAATGGGATGTATTAATATAAAAAAATAAAAAAATTTATCACAAGACTATTAAGGATAAATTTAAAAAAACAAATTATTCATTTTTTTTACTTTATATTTTCTTAATAAATATATATATATATCTGTATAATCACAGAATATACAAATAATTTTATAATGACGAAATTTTTTTGAACTATAAGCAACAACGGGTGCCGTAAATTATATACCAAAATAACTATAATGACGTACTAAAAAAAAACCGTTGTTATAAACGATCACATCTTCTACAAATGCCAGTATATATATTTTTCTTATTCTTGATATATATAAAAAATATATTTTACTCATTCTTTTAAAAACAGGGAGAGTATATAAGAATTAAGATACTCAAATCACAAATGTACGCTATTCGTAATGGTGTTATCTCTGCTAATATTTTAGAGTTTGTACAATAAAACCGGAAATGTATAAGTAGTCGAAAAATATAAGAAAACAAAAAAGAATAACGGTTGAAATTAGCATAAGGATAAATTAAGGAGAGCAGATCCTCTGTCCCTATTTTTTCTGTTCTTCCACTTAAATGTTGACACCTACCCTCTTACTTAATATTAATTAATTTTAAAATTAAATAAAATGCTAAGTGTCAACATTTAAGTGGAAGGACACAACAGGTACAAGAGATCTGCTATCTAAATTAAGCATGTATCCTTGCAAATCACTCCTTAATCATGTGTAAATTAGAAAGTCCATCTAATACATGTGCATGTCAATTATTTACGCATATTCTTTCTAATAAATTACTTAAGAACTTTCACAAAAGGACAATGTTCAGTCTATAAGCTTGATTACAAATATATCTATCTCTATAACAATTAAAAAATTAATAATAATTCTAGTTAATTTTGGTTAACCTAATGGATTATAACTTATAGAAAATTAATATTTTCACATGACTTTTTAATATTTTTACATAAAAAGTGTCGCAATAGATCTATAACGAAGATCTTCTTATGTAAAAATATCAATTTCCTAACTTATAGTGCCAGCTCTACTTGTCCTCCAATCTATAAGCTTGATTACAAATATATCTCTATAACAATTCAACTGACGGGTTTTCTCCAATTGTTACTTACACGTATCAATTTAATTATTTTATATTTGTACAAACTTGCTGTCGATGGTTAATGGTTTTAGTTGTCGTAGGACACCTTTGATCCAAGTGTTTATGAATAGAGTTTGGGCCTGGAGTTAATTGGGCCTAGTCGGGTCTTTTGGGCCTGTATCCCCAAAAATCGTATTTTGCCAATTGTTTCTAATACGTTGCAAAATAAAGAAATGCATTAGCTCAAAATTATGTTTAAGGTAGAGTAATTGTTATTTTTTCAAATAAATTTTATTTTCCTTGTAAATTTTATTTTACATGAATTTAAAACCATTTATTATTCATGTTTGAAACCTCTTATGAAAATATATTTAAACATATCAAAAAATACTTCCTCTCAATACCTTATTTGACTTCAATGCCGGCACTGAAATTAATATACCTTGTCTTTATTACCACCGGTCCTAGCACAAATTTCTCATTTTTAACTTCTATAATTTTAGTAAATTAAGAATATGCTTGATTTTTTTTCCTTTAAAGTAATTTTATAAATTTATATATAATTTTGGAAGAGTAATTTCTACATGAGTCTCTAACATAGAAGTGAAACCCACTCACTATTCATGTGAGATAAATTATGTGAAAATATCAGTTTCCTTAAGAAAATCTTACAATTTTCTCAGATAGAAAATTTTAAATTTTTACAATTATGATTAATTTGTTGGTCTCCTTTATTTACAAAAAAACAGAAAAAGTGTCTTAATCTCTCCTATTAATTCTGTGGTAGTACCTAACATTAGTGGTGGATAAGTGAATTTTATTGGTCTTAAGTAGTAGACTAGACCTGCTGAATTAAAATCTTACTTAGTCAGTTCATTTCTCATCTCAGCATAATACTACAAGGTTACATTTCACTGGTGGCACACCTGGGACATTGCAGAATGAACATAGACTATGGAGTATGGATCATAAAGTTAGTTATGCCTCATGCTCGTTCCCTATAGCCAAAAATCTTTGTGGGAGGGGACCAAAAAATTTATGTAAAAGTTTTCAACAATAAAAAGTATCTACGTAACACTAAAAAATTAAATATAGAATAAAGCTTTATATATGTTTAGTTTTGACATTCATATGAATTCCTCTGCATCAAACTACTATAATATAAAAATCGCTCACATGCTTCTTATATATATTCACATACATATTAATATGACCCAAGTGTAAAGCATTTATAAGTTCCATTTGAAGTGGCTAAAGCATAAAAGAAGTGAAATTTAGTATGCAAATGAAGCCGTAGATCAGGAAAAGTATAAAAAATTACAAAAAGGGTCAAATTATATTGTGTGAGGTGTTTCCTTTGGAAGCCTATTTTGACAATTATTAATTGACAACATAGAGATTTTAATATTTTCGTAAAAGTCTATTTCATGTAAATGTGGGATCATTCACTAATTATGTGAAGAGAAGAGAGCTTTGGAGAAATTTCATATTTTCATGTATATATATATAGAGGTTCTATTCACAGTGAAGGATAATCAGTAATTATCTTTGTACTTACCCTTATACTTATTAACAAAATAAGTATGTATAAGAATAATTACTGATTATTGTTTTATTATTTTTAATTATAAATAGGAAATAGTGATTGAATTTATATATTTGAGTAAGAATATAATATAAATTCAATCACTATTTTCTATTTATAATTAAAAATTATAAGATGATAATCGATAATTATCCTTATACATACTTATTAAATAGTGATTGAATTTATATTATATTCCTACTCAAATATATAAACTCAATCACTATTTTCTATTTATAATTAAAAATAATAAAATAATAATCAGTAATTATTCTTATACATACTTATTTTGTTAATAAGTATAAGGATAAGTATAAAAATAATTACTGATTATCCTTATAATTATTTATTATTTTATTTTAATGATTAATAAGTAGTATATATGTACGAGAATAATTAGGATAATCAGTAATTAAGCCAAATTCTTTTATGTTAGCCGCTACTCCCTCTAGCGGCCAGTCAAAACGAGTGTTCATCTCAGCCATTTACTCCAATTTTGAACGACGAGATGAGCGTTAGTTGAAACAGAGTTAATAACTAACGTATTTTACGGATCATTTTATATATATATATATATATATATATATATATATATATATATATATATATAAAAGTTCCTCATAAATATGACTGTGTTTTCATTTTAATATAAACATAAATACATACAAGTTCAAATCGGTGTCATTTTAATCCTTGATAGAATATAAATTTATTTATATTATTTTTTTGCCTCTGCAATTTCAATTATATTATTATTTTGTCATTTTTATATTTTAAATTTTTTTTTATCTCTAGCTTTATTTATCCTTTCAAATTTTAGAATATTCATATTTTATCCCCACATAACTTATACATGCACCGGATGAGAATCTAGTAATTTTTCAATCCGTAATAATCTTTGGGAAATTTGATTAAAAAGAATTAGAAGTGTGGCAAGAATATACTTTTTTAAAATCAGGCCATCTACTAAACTCCCAACAAGAAATGCCTTATTAAAACTAAGAATTTGGGAATCGTAACTAAAGATATATTTGATGTCTAGATGCCCAATTTTTTTTTTTTAAAAATAAAATAAAAAATCAAACGTAATAATAAAATGTTTAAATTCAGCCACTAAAAAGAATAGAATTCAAACGCTATAGAAGTAGCCAAAGAAAAATTAGTATAAAGACATGATAACATATTAGAAACAGAAATAAAATTAGCAGAGAGGGAATTGCCCACAATATCAAATACTCAGCCGTTACATATTATTTGATCGTTGAACTCAAAATTGATATAAATTCTTTTAATTTAAATCAATACAACGATAAATATTATAAACAATCTAAAAAATATTACTAATTATAAAGTTTATTGTTTCATAATTTTTAACAAGTCGTCTTAATTTTTATTTGAAAATGTCTCAAATAAACTTTCAAAAATTAATAATGGTGTTACAATTTGGAACAGCGAGAGAAGTAGCTAACTGTAACAAAACAAAAATTCAAGCAAATTAGCAAAATTAGTAGATGAAACAGCAATCCCCGTATATGGAAAAACATCTATTGGTAAGATTATTACAAGTTAATTACTTAATTAGGAGTATCAAATTATTTGGTTCGGTTGTCATTATCGCTGTCAGCAAATTAATCAATGACAAATAATTTAATAGTATTATATATGTTTATGGTAAGAATCAAAGATAGCATGCAAATGAGTAAGGATGTAAAATGAGAAAACAGTTCGGGTACTCGCTCGATTAAAAGTTCGATTCGAACTAGACTCGAAATATAAATGAGTCAAATATAAGCAAATTTTAAAGTTCAAAAAATTACTTCAACCTTCTCAAATTGTAATTTTCTATTGACACTCGGATTATATTTATTCGAAAAGTTCAAACTGTTCGGGCGCGATTCGGAATCGTGCATGACTCGATAGCTAAATAAGCCTCAATCAAATTTTATTTTATATTCGATAAATTTTATGAACCAAATCTGAGCAATTCAGTACTCGACTCGACTCGGTTGGTTTACATCTTTCAAATGAGTATCAGTTAGCAGTCCATTGATGGTGATGTAAATCTAGACAGATCACCAGTTCAATTGGTTTATTCGCCAAGGAAAATGATAGGAATGAAAAGTAATACCATGCCACAAAGACTCAGACATGGGCTGCTGTAATCAGGAAAAACTTAATAGATAAACTACAAAGTACATAATTAACAGTATAATATAGTGCCAAATATGCCAAACGAAACAATTAAGAAACATATACTTGTTAGAAAATATCAACGTAACGAAAAACTAGTAAAGAGAAATCGTAAAAAAAGAAATAATGCCACAAGACACAAATTTTATATGGCTAACTCAAAGATCCAAGAATACTGATTCATTTCAAAAGTACAAAAGTACCTCTAAAATTTTGGGTCGGGACGTTCCTTTGAACCTCATCTAGTTTTACGTAGAGGCGAAAAATAATAAAATATCTTAATCAACTTCTGGTAGTTCTACAATCATGGTAGTGTTAACGTCAAGATTTTCTGTCACGTCCCAATCACGTAAGACGTCCTGATCCTGCACAGTAAATACGATAAACACCACAAGCTTGACGGCTGTTCCGTAGGGGGATAGCTCAGGCGTGAGAGTAAATATACGTGTTCACAAGGTTAACAATGGAGGATGTAATGTCTAGTGTATTGAGAGAGATGATAATTCTCAGTGTGTGTATGTGATTATGAATGAAGACGTACCTGTTTGTGAAGACTTCCTTACTAGGTTATACTCTCTCTTTTTGGGATTCGTGCCACTCACTCGCTTTATCGACACAACCCCCGATCGATGGGTTCTGCACGATCGCATGTAGTCTATCTACTACTTTCTGGTCATTGTTTCTACCTACGTTGGCTATGATCCCATCCACATTAATGCATGACAGGTGTTTTAGTCAACCGTCATACTTTTTCATCATTACAAGTCAAAGATAGAGATATTAAAATATCTAATGGGTCGATCCACTGATCAACCCGATCTTAAAAGGATCCAACAAGAATAATATAATGACTAGGCCCAATAACTTTAAGACTCAATAATAAGGACCCAATGAATAAATCAAATAAGTAAGCCCAATCTACTCGGCCCAAAGAGGGGAAATATCATGACCCAACATTGCCCCCTAGTTTTTTGTTGAACGGAATGTTTAATAGAAAACTATAAATGGTCCATGATATTTTACTAAAGGTCCATAGTGAGAAGTAATCGAAATGTACCGATTCATTTGTTCATGAGATGAAATGAGAGGAGAACGGAGGCCCAAATCAGAAAGGCCCTGCCTGATAAATATCTGGACCCGGAACCGAACGCTTCCCATTCAAATTCTAAATCATTACTATCATTTAATGTGCCGGCCTTGTTCACCGTGTGTAATCATCAAGATAAAGATAACTTTTACCAAATTTGTGCTTTTACACTCGCCCATTTGAAATTGAGCGCCTTTTGAGTTTTCTTCTCCTCAATTATCTGTCCTCTCTGCGAATCTGTCAAAATGGCTTCCCAAGATTCTCGAACAAAGTTCACCCTCCTAAGAATAACCGATCAACGCCAAGTTTCACCAAACCCTAACCCCGCGAAGAAACCTCGACCTTGAATCCCAAAGGAACGAAAACCGACAAGAATCCTCCTCCAAAAATCCCCAAAACTCCTTCTGAATACTACAGGAATACGGATCGTTTCTCGCATGCCAACACTCCCTCTATTGTCACTGAGGCTGAATTAAAGAGGATTCGATCTCGGTACCACATTCCGGATACTCACGCGGTTAGGGTTCCCAGATCCGGTGAGAAAATGTACCAACGGCCAGAGAGTTGGACAACCGTCCCTGTGACCCTGCTTGAGAAGGGGGTCCGTTTTCCTCTGCACGTCTTCATAGTGACTATACTGGGGTTCCTGGGCGTGGGGTTCGCCCAATTGGTACCAAATTCTTATATTCACATTTTGGCCTTTGTTGCCTTTTTTGTCATGAAGGGCGTTGAGCCTTCCTCGACTTTTTTTTCTTCAGTGTACAAGATCGTCCAATCCAGAGAGAAGGGTTCAAGGCCCTCAAAGAAACACTCTCCGAAGTCGGGAGAAAAGTTCGAGAGGCGTTCGTTGGTGAACACTCCTTGAGCGATAGGGGATGGCACGAGAAGTGGTTCTTCGTCGAGGTCCGAAATCTCTTCTTTAAAGGAATCGGGCCAATGACGAGAAGATCTCTGATGACTTCTGAGATATTTCTGAAAAACGGGAAGTTGAGATGATGGAGCTTTTTGATAATTTTCCTAAGGAGGAGTGGAAGTATGGACTCCTCTCAAGCGAGCATGGTTATATGACCATAAATGTAAGTATTTCGGTCTATTTTATATATAAATATTTGAAAAGTTTTTATGATGTGGAATCTAACATAATACTTTTTTGTTTCGATGCAATATCTTTGATCGCACCGAGAGCTCCTTAGAAATAAAGGAGTTTGAAGATTTTTTATGCGGGAAGTCTTGGAAGTCGTTGAGAGTCTACCAATGTAATTTACCCCAAGTCGAGCCAACCCCCGAAAATACATACCGATGAACTCGAACGAGAAGAACGAGAAGTCGATGAGGTTCTATATCTAGGAAGAGACCCTTCGTCCTCGTCGCCGAAGAGAGAGGCCATTAGAAAACCCAGATCAACACCTCTTCCCAAATTTCTTCCAAGCCATCCCGTAAACCGAGCCAACCACCAAATCAATCCCCCGACGAGG
Organism: Panax ginseng; assembly: GCA_020205605.1. Lineage (NCBI taxonomy): Eukaryota > Viridiplantae > Streptophyta > Magnoliopsida > Apiales > Araliaceae > Panax > Panax ginseng. The sequence continues at coordinate 125,497,533 of CM035135.1, read as the reverse complement.
AGGCTTGCTCGATCGTCCCGATCGAAGAAGTATCCTCCGAACCAAGAAATTAAAAACCAAAATAACCCCCCTGACCGCCGAAGAACTCAGGGTGCCCCAGTCCTCGATTATCCCATCCTTCGTGCCGCCTGCAGAAATACAAATTGCCGAAGAAGGTGAGCAGAACGAAACTGTTCCAACGCTGTCCAGGAAGATGAAGCGTATACCTGACATCCATCCAAGTTCTGTCTTTGCCCCATCTCCCCGAGAACCCATTCTAAATAAATCTCCTTCTCCCAAAATCAGATATCACGGACCCCACCCTCCCCGTCAAACCAACCCTTCTCCCGAAAGACCGAGACCCTCCACCAAAACGATCTTGGTCCTTGTGTCGTAGTTATCATCTGCCGAGGCTATGGGGTCCCCGACTCTGTGGCCTAGATTCAAAGCAAATTTCCCATTCGATCTTTTCGAGACTTTAAATGCGGCAATGATGACCACCGGTTCAGTGACCATACGGATGGAAATCTGCTTGACGAGGGGATGAGCTATCTGGTTAAGGTAAATAACAGTTTCTTTATTTTCTATTTCTCTGTTCTTGTTTGGATATCTCGAACACCGATTTGAACATCATTGAATATACGCAGTTAATATTTGTCTTGGACGTTTGCGTCCGAGGCACATAAATGGGGAGGCCGAGGAGGATTTCATGAGACAGGAGATAAACATGCTGAAATCGACCCTGGCTCGAGAAAGGGCCGATCGTGAAGACGCTTTTCATACCATCGACGGCCTTCAAAGAGACTTAGATCGGGCTATGATGGACTTGAAGATGTCTGACGATGAACTAAGGGCCACGAGGAATGGGCTGGCTGCGTCCGAAGCCAGTCAACAAGTTTTAACTGATATGAACGCCGGCCTGGTCGAAGAAAACCTGCTCCTAAAGGCCAAAAATGAGGAGTTCACTTGACCAACCGAGGGCTTGGCGATTCAACTCAAGCGAGGCTCGGTGAAGGCTGTGGACGAGAGTCAAGACATAAGGCCAAGCGCCACAAACTTCAATCATAAAATAAAAGAGCTTGAGGAGGATGTGGCCCTCTTACGACCAAGAGTCAAAAAAGCAGCGATTCAAATGGACTCTGAGGATTCGGATGAGCTTAATGCCGAAATCATGAAGGTCTATTCAGAGGGGTATGAAGACTGCCGAGAGCGAGGTAAAGAAAAGTTATCTGCTGCTCAGCTGGATCCGGATCTTCTTAACTCCGAGGACGAAGGTGGTGCCTTAATGTCCTTCCTACTTTATTCTGACTATGTAAAAATTAACTGTTTATGTCTTTGGGATTGTTTGAAACTTTTTGTATGGATTTTGACAGCGTTTCTATGTTTGTGTAATTAGTTAATGTTATGGATGAATCGAGTGAATGAATGTTTTATTTTATTGATGAATCTTCAACTTTCTTGATTATGACTTCTGTTTTGGTTAGTTTCTTGTCAATAATTCAGTATCAAGGAATTGAACTCAAATAGTGAATCAGCTAAGGCATATAATAGTTAATTTATGAAATGAAGTGAATTGAATTTTATGGACAGTATTTGACTGAACTGAACTCAACACTTAAATAAAATAAAGTAATATATACTCATCGGTACCGAAGTGTGAGATCGGTCATGTGTGAGGTGAATTCGGCTGATCCTCTTTGCACCATCAAAATCTTGCTTACCACTCGGGGTAGAACAAGTATATAAGGACCAAGATATAAGGATCAAGATATAAGGACCATGGAATTTGTCTACCACACAAGGTCACAAATTCACAAGGACACTCCTGTCAATAAGGCTGCCATCGAATGGCCAACAAGTCCTACCATACCTCCTTACTTCAGTGGACCATTGATTTTACCGCCCTCGGTAAAAACAATATAGGAACATAGGATTTGTCTACCACGCTGGGCAACAAATAAATGGGCTGCCATCGAATGGCCAGCGAGTCCTACCATACCTCCTTACTTCATTGGACCATTGATTTTACCGCCCTCGGTAAAAACAATATAGGAACATAGGATTTGTCTACCACGCTGGGCAACAAATAAATGGGCTGCCATCGAATGGCCAGCGAGTCCTACCATACCTCCTTACTTCATTGTGAACTTAGGACAAATAGGAACAGGATCAATTGTGAAAAAATGACTTTTTATTGATAACGGACAATCATGTACAGACTTCCAGTAAATTGACTTGATCTCTATTGAAAATATTTCCGAAGCCTGCCAGCATGCCAAGTGTTCTTGATCTCAGAACCATCTAATGCCTTTAACCGATAAGTTCCTGGCTTTGATACTTCGATCACCTCATACGGCCCTTCCCAGTTCGGCATTAACTTTCCCGTGTTTTGAGGCGTAGATGCTTCGGCTTCTCTGAGGACGAAGTCCCCTACTTCGAATCTGCGAAGTTTGACCCCTTTGTTGTAATGTTTAGCTACTCTTCGTTGATAAACGACCAATTTGAGCAAAGCTACCTCTCTGACTTCTTCTAGCAGATCCAAATTGGCCTTCAGTCCTTCGTCATTGTAGATTTCTTTGAATTGACTGACCCGAAGACTTGGAGATCCAATTTCGACCGGGACTAAGGCATCAGTACCATAGGCCAGTCGAAAAGGTGAATCCCCTGTGGTGGTCCTCGATGTAGTCCCAGTAAGCCCACAAGACGCCGAGCGACTCTTTCGGCCATCTTCCTTTAGCTTCATCTAATGACTTGATCCCGTTCGGCAGTCATTCCGTTGGTCACCTCAACTTGCCCATTTGATCGTGGGTGAGCCATTGAAGTCTTCTTATCTTTGAATCCACACTCCTTTAAAATCCTTCAAATTTTGATCCCATTTAATCTGGCGTCCGTTGTCCGATATCAACACTCTAGGAATCCCAAGCGAAACACTATGGACTCTTTTATGAACTTCAAACACTCTTGTTCGTTATTAACCAAGTGGCTTCGCTTTCTACCCACTTAGTCATGTAATCAATAAGAACTATGACAAAAGTCGACCGACCTTTAGCTTTAGGCAAGCGGACCCAATATATCTACCCCAGCATAAATGAAGGGTATAGGAGATAAAATCGAATATAGCTCTTACGGTGGTGATATGTGGGATCTCGATCGTTAAGTCGGCATTTTCACATCTTTTGACATACTCTGTAGCCTTCCTTGAAAATTGTAGGCCAATAGTATCCCTGTCGAAGTACTTTATAAGCCAAAGACTTGGCAGCCATATGATCACCGCAAATACCCTCGTGAACCTCCCGAAGAGCATACTCGGCCTCGGATGGAACCAGACACTTCAGCAATGGTGAGAAAAATGCCAATCGATAAAGATCCCCGTCAATAAGAACAAAATTGGCACTCTTGTACTTGATCTTCTTTGCCAACATCTGATCCGAAGGAAGGACGCCATCTGCCAAATACTCGATGTAGGGAGTCATCCAGCAGTTAGATCGCCGATATACATCACCGCTTCCGTCTTTGAACACTCATTACCGCCGCAAAACTTTCAAATAAACCGATCCGTTGAAAACATCTCGCATCCGTAGTGGCCAACCGACGATCATCGCCGGCAATGGAATTGTCGTTACGCTCTATGCCCTGAAACTCATACGAAGCGAAATACTGAAGTCGGTCTTTTAATTCCGCCAGATACTTGATCATCCGGGTCCCACGAGCTTCATAATCTCCGACAGCTGTTTGACGACCAACTAAGAGTCATCAGTAAATGATCGACCACGGACTTCTAGACTTTTGCCAATCGAACACCGCTAACATCGCTTCATACTAAACCCGTTGTTCGTCGCTTTAAACCCGAATCTGATGGCCTGCTGAATTTTGAATCCCTCCGGACTCGTCAAGATAATTCCTGCCCCACTAAAAGTCACTGTAAAGGATCCATCTGCATATAGCGTCCAAGCATTCTCGACCACATTGAAGAATCGCAGAATCTATTCGATCAGACGATTGACCTCTGGAAACTCTAAGATCTGTTTTGATTGAACGAACATTCCACCATAAAATCGGCCAAGGCTTGACCCTTGATAGCGGTTCGGGGATGGTATTCAATGAAAAATTGGGACAACTCCATAGTCCATGCTGCTAGTCTCCCTGAAACCTCTGGCTTTCCCATCACCTTCTTCAATGGTCGATCCAGTGTAGAGCGATCAGAGCCGACCTTGAAAATATTGCCAAGCTTTCTACTAGCAATTATTAAAGCAAAGGCAAATTTCTCAATATTCGGTACTGGTTTCAAAGATCTCGTGGGACGTGATCGACATAATAGGCCGGATGTTGCTTTCCATCGACCTCTGAACCAAAGATCGCTCCAATCGCCAACGAACTTCTTTGTAAGGTATAAATATAAGGTCTCTCTTGGGGTGGGCTTCACCAATAAAGGAAGCAGAAAAGATGATATGTCTTTATGCCTTGAAGGCGTCTTCACACTCAAGTCCATTGAACGCGTCTTCGCATTCTTGGCCCCTTCAATGTGTTAAAGAAAGGAAGGCATCTCTCCATGATTTGGCGACGAACCTTCTTAAAGTCGCGAATCCTACCCAATCGGGACGTTGGACGTCTTTGAACGATCGAGGAGTCTTCATGTCAAGAATGGTCTGGATCTTCTCCGGGTTGGCCTCGATGCCCCTCTGACTGACCAGATATCCCAGAAACTTTCCTGCACTGATGCCGAAAGTGCATTTGGCCGGATTGAGTCTCAGTTGACGATGTCGGATAGTCGAAAGCATTCCTCGGATCGTCCAAATGCTTTCGAACTCGTCATGCTTCTTCACGATCATGTCATCTACATAAACCTCCATGTTCTCTCCCTGGTGCGCACCGTCAAGATGAAGTTCATCATTCTACGGTAGGTGGCTCTAGCATTTATAAGGCCAAAAGTCATCTTCAGAAGGCGTGCATAATCGACGGTGTGTAATGAACATTGTCTTTGGAATGTCCTCTTTGCTTGACATGGATATTTGATGATAACTGAAAAATCATCCATAAAGCTTAGTAATGCATACCCCAAGTGGCATCGATGAAATTTGATCGATATGGGGCAGAGGATAAAAGTCCTTCGGACAAGCTTTATTGAGATCGGTGTAGTCGATGCAAACCCGCCATTTTCCATTCTGCTTCTGCACCAACACCACATTCGCCATCCACTCTGGGTAATCAATTTCATAGATGAAGTCAGCAGCTAACAGCTTTGCAATCTCTTCATCGATGATCTTCTGTCGCTCTGGCGCAAAGATCCGCCTTTTCTGCCGAACTGGCTTCTTCGAGGGATCTACATCCAGTCTATGCTCAGCTATCTTTCGGCTAACTCCAGGCATATCCTGTGGTTCCCATGCAAAAATATCCGCATAACAAACAGTAGGAGTTCCATAAGGTTTGTCAGAAGAGGCTCTGCAGTAGACCCGAACCGATCTTTCTTTGTCTTGTCCGGTTTTCAGATGATCAACTCGATCTCCTCATCCCCACCGCAGGAATTACCAACGATTCCGAAGCCGCTCTCGATGAAGGTTCGATCTCAATTGCCATTGTCATTTACATTTCATCGACCCCCATTAGAGACGAAATAACAAAGATTCGATAACATCGCGGGCCGGATCTAAGTCCCCCCCGCCTCCTCTCCTACTCCATGCGCCGGGGAATTTGATTTTGAAATGAGGGATGGAGGTCACGACTTGGAGAGCCATCAATGTAGGCCTTCCCAAGATGGCGTTAGAAGTAGAATCTACATGCACAACATATAAATTTACACGTTATTTCTACCTGCTGCGGTCTTTGTGCCAAAGATAAGCGGGAGTTCAATAGTGCTCGCAACTTTGACTGGATCGTTCTTTGAAATCGTGTATAAAGGAGCCTCTGCTCGACCTCCATTTTTGCCCATCAAGATGCATCCTACGATAGGCATGGGCATCTGAATATCCAATCAAGACCCGTTGTCTATCATCATGCGTTTCATATCCACCGAGCCAACTTGTGCTGTGATCACCAATGCCCCTTCATGTGGCTCGATGGGCTCCGAAGGATAATCTGCGTCCGTAAATGATATGACGGTTCCTGGGAATGGTCTATCGATCTTCATGGGAGCATCCGCCACAGATATAACCGAATCCAGGTAAGCCCTTCTCTTCTTCCCTGCCAACTTTCCTACAGTTCCTCCGGTTATTACATCGATGACGTGCCTTGGCGGTGGTACTAAAGCATTTTGGATAGATGGAACCATTTGAACCGTCTGAACAGTACGGTTGATATTCTGCTGATCATGTTGGTCTTTCTCGGCCACATACTGAACCAGCAAGCCACCTTGAATCTTCTTCTCCACGAAATCCTTTAAATTGCAACACTCTATTAGTGTACGGCTGCATGGCTTGATGATAGCCACAATATTTACGAGTTGCCTTGTCGTCTCTATAATTATCACGAGGTGGCTCGAAAAAATGCTGGTTTCTGATCTGATCCAAAATTACTGACCTATCTGTGTTCAGTTTGGTGTAGACCTTATTCACCTTCGGGGCGGAAACAGGTGGACGACTGCTTCCTTGCCGCCACGAGTTATTGTACTTCTTCAAACTGCCCTCTGGCCGATCATTATACCCCCCGTTCTCCTCTCGATCACCTTCTACTGGGAACTTTATCTCCTTTAAGCGATCAGAAGAAGGACGCTTCAGTCGTTTCATAGCCTCTTCTACAACAATATAACCTTACGCCTTGTCAAAGGCTTCGCCGAGCTTTTCGGATGGTGGAACATCAACTTCTTCACCAACTTCCGGACTTTACCAGATCTAGCAGATTGCTCGGAACAAACCTACTGACTGGAGATCATTAAGGTCGGACACCGACCAACCGCTTCTCGAACCTCTTTACATATCGCCTAAAGATTCATTTGGTGAACTGGCCGGGATGTGCCGAGAACCCGTAGGCTTTCCCCTTCTTCGGTTGCTCCCAAAACGTGCATGAAACTTATCACAAAGCTCGGTCCAAGAGGATATCAAATCTGATGGTAAAGTCCCCATCCACTATCTCGCATCTTTTCTCGGCGTCGTGACAAAAAGTGTGTGGCACGGGCAACATCGGTGAAGTCATAATAGTCCATCAGCCGGTCGAACGCCTGACTATGGTCATAAGGATCTCTGGACCCATCGTAACTCTCCATACGAGGCAACTTTTTGGTGATATCTGCCTTCTCCTTGAGAATATCTGAGGAAAAAGGGGATGCCTTCTTTCCTGGAGTGTCCTTCACCTGCTGGACCTCAGCTAGCTGTTTTCGGAGCTCTTTCAACTCCTTTACCAGAAAATCAACACCTTCGGGCTGCGAGGAGACCTCTTTCTCATGAACGACATTCTGCTTCTGAGTGGATCGACCTCCTCCTGCCAATCCCATGGCCCTTGTGGGGCTTCTTGATCTACTCCGACGTACAATTCTATCCTCATGATGAGAATGTCGCCGCCCCGCCAATCCTCGACGCGCTTCGCCGTGCTGTCGTCGTCGTCTCGATCGCCGAGAACCAACGACCATCGATTGCCTTCTTCGAGGCCACGGAGTTCTCGCTCCTCGATCTCCTCTCATCGTGAGAACGATCCCTGAACACATGTGCGAATGCTCCGGCTCTTTACCCTCTCGCCGTGACATCTCCTTATGCTTACTCACTTTCGGATTGAACATGGCTAGATGCTTCGTCCCTTAATTCCGCCACCAAGCATCATCGTTTGGCTTATATCTTCTCTCTGTTTCAACAGAACCTCCAAGGCTTTATCTCGCCGTCTTCCATCCTCGCCAACTTGGCGACTCTCCTCCTCCGACCACTTGACGATGAGTCTTGGTCGGTGAGCCTTCCGCCCGCCCTCGACCATGATCACGCTCCTTATCCGCATTGAAAACCAACTTTCGTCTGGCCCCACCATGGATCTTCGGACGGAGATCTCCTGAATTATGCTTAGAGGCCGTGCTCTCGTGAGCACTTTTAGAAGGACCCAGACGATCCTTTCATCAAACACGAGGGCGTGTGAAAGCTAATGACCATCGCGCGCCTTCCGCGGCGTACCATCTCTACTCCTCATCATCTTCCGAAGTAGGTTAAACAATTGTGATTGAAAATTTCAATGACACTAGAACCGCCCTCCTTCTAGCGCCAATGTTAACGCCAAGATCTTCTGTCACGTCCCAATCACGTAAGACGCCTACGATCCCGCAGACAAGAAACACGATAAACACCACAAGCTTACGGTGTTGGTTGGGGATAGCTCAGGCGTGAGAGTAAGTATACGTGTTCACAAGGTTAACAATGGAGGATGTAATGTCTAGTGTATTGAGAGAGATGATAATTCTCAGTGTGTATGTGATTATGAATGAAGACGTACCTGTTTGTGAAGACTTCCTTGCTAGGTTATACTCTCTTTGTCCGGATTCTTTGTACACCCATCGCTATCTCGACGCACCGATTTGATGGATTCTTTGAAAATCGCATGTAGTCTATCTACTACTTTCGATCACTGTTTCTATCGCCGGCCGGCTATGATCCCATCCAAATTAATGCATGACAGGTGTTTTAGTCAACCGTCATACTTTTTCATCATTACAAGTCAAAGATAGAGATATTAAAATATCTAATGAATTCGATCCATCGATCAACCCGATCTTAAAAGGATCCAACAAGAATAATATAATGACTAGGCCCAATAACTTTAAGACTCAATAATAAGGACCCAATGAACAAATCAAATAAACAAGCCCAATCTACTCGGCCCAAAGAGGGAAAATATCATGACCCAACAGGTAGTTTTACAATTATCTCTAAATAAAAGTGGGATAAGGATTCACCAATAATAATACTAATAAAATATATCAACCAATCAAAGTATATGTTTACTTTATTGCTAATTTTGTTTATGATCCGCTATATATACAAAGAACAAGAGGTGCCTGGCCAAGAAACAGCTCAGGACAATAGAAGAGATGGCAACCCTTTCTCTTCATACATGCACTGTTCAGCAACCTCGTGCAATATTTAACAGAATTCATATATTTTTCCACTTCATAGCCATAATTGGCCTACTCTATTACAGAATCTCTAACATCTTTTATGGTGATGGAAATGTACCAGTTTTAGCATGGGGCCTTATGACCACGGCTGAGCTTATATTTACCTTCCTTTGGTTTCTCACGCAAGCATTTCGCTGGAGGCCAGTGGCTCGGACAATTTATCCAGAAAATCTTCCAGGGGATGAGGAGTTACCAGGGGTTGATGTGTTCATATGCACAGCTGATCCCAATAAAGAGCCAACTATAGAGGTGATGAACACGGTGTTGTCAGCTATGGCACTTGACTATCCACCGGATAAGCTCACTGTGTATCTGTCTGATGATGGTGGCGCAGCCTCAACACTGGATGCGATAACAGAAGCATGTTCATTTGCAAAGTCTTGGCTACCTTTTTGTAGAAAATATGGGATCAAGACCAGATGTCCTGAAGCATATTTTTCTAAATTTGGCGATGATGAACGTCTTCTGAGGAGCGATGAATTCAAGGCAGAGGAAGAAAAGATTAAGGTAAAAAGAACCAGGCTACATAAAAGTGAAAAAAATGAAACATAGATTATAGCATCATCAGATTAGTAATCATTATAGAAATGTGAAGACATGGTTAGCTGATTCTATAATCTCTGCAGTCAAAATATGATCTGTTCAAGATAAATGTTCAAAAAGCTGCCATGGAAGATGCCGTTGTTCATGATCGACCCCCTCACATCAAGGTATGTAATAAATCAAAAATATATTATTCAAATTTAAGCACTTATAACTGAGAAAGAAAATGGAAAACTAGAAAGATGTGTGTTTAATTACTTAAAAGAGCTAAAATTTATCAGATTAAATGGTAAAAGATGTTTGAGCGACAAATAAACATTATACCAAAAGTTGGCTAAAACATTTGTGACCAAGTTTCTGCGAAATACATCCCATATCATATTATTCAAGGTTATAATTTCAATATTATCATACAACTTGACATTTAAAGAATTACTGGAAAGTGCAGTTCACCATGCTTGACAGTCTTGATTACTTTTCAGAACTTAATTTTTCTGTCTTTGCAAGTTAATTATTCTGATCAGGCTCTATTAGTCTTACAAATTTTGGGAGTGAAATACCTTCTAGGAATAGTGGAGGTATCATTAGATCTTCTAAATAAGCCTCCAGCCATAAGCCCTTGTGATAATGTCCAAGCACTAACTGAACATAAAATACTGCTGCCTGCAGTAGTGACCATTCGAAAGCATTAATAGTAGAAAAGTACAATATAGAAAATTATATGGAGATTTAATTTACTTGATTATAGTTTATTACCTACTAAAAGTTAAAATAGATACTTCCACCCAGTCATGTCAGACAATGATCAAGAAAAAGAATATGAGAAATCAGCAGAAAGTAATCTAATTTTCAGTTTAAAAAAAGAGGGAAAAAAACTTATCAATTTGTTTATTGCTTTGTAGGTAATACATGATAATAGCAAGGATGTAAACAATGATGACGGCCAAAATAAGATGCCTCTTCTTGTTTATGTATCCCGTGAGAAAAGACCATCTCATCCTCATCGTTTCAAGGCTGGAGCCCTCAATGCGCTTGTATGTGTTGTATTCCTACTCTCTTTTCTCTCCATCTCCTTCATATAATGACAATCAATTTGTTACTAATTTCTATCAGCTTCGAGTTTCTGGCATAATGAGCAATGCTCCCTACATAATAGTGTTAGATTGTGATATGTACTGCAATGACCCTGCCTCAGCCCGACAAGCAATGTGCTTTCATCTGGACCCTGAGATGTCTCAAACTCTCTCTTATGTACAATACCCTCAAATTTTCTATAATGTTAGTGAAAATGATATATACGACGGCCAAGCAAGATCAGCATACAAGGTGCAGTAACTTGGACAAATTGCTACTCGTGTTTACAGATAATTAAGTATTTTTTTGAGGTTCAGCTATGATTGATAACAATATTTGTAACATCCATATTACAGACAAGGTATCAAGGTATGGATGGACAACGAGGTACAGTTTGTGCAGGAACTGGTTATTACTTGAACAAAAAGGCATTATATAGTAGTCCCAATCAAGAGGGTATGCTTATATTTCTTACAAACAATTGAGCTAGCAGTATATGTACTCTCAGTATATTTATGAAGAACTATGATAGTGAAAACTCGTCAATGTTTATATAGCTTTCCTTTTCCGTTGTATTTCACAGACAAGTTTCTGCTCGAGCTAGAAAAGAATTTTGGTATATCTAGCGCGTTCATTGCCTCACTAAAAGGTAGTGACAAAGAAGAAAACTCTGGAGTGAGAGATTTATCAGAAGCAATTATAGAAGAGGCCAAAATTCTGGCCTCTTGTGACTTTGAGAAAAACACACAATGGGGTAAAGAGGCAAGTGCAGTGTTACACTCATAATACTCGTATGTTACTATAGCATAATTTTAGGCTGTTTTTCCTTATCCTTCAAACTTATGTTGATGTGATGGCAGATTGGCTACTCCTATGATTGTTTGTTGGAGAGCACATTCACGGGGTATCTTTTGCACAACAAAGGATGGCGTTCTGTTTATCTTTATCCAAAAAGGCCATGTTTCTTGGGTTGCACCACCATTGACATGAAGGATGCTTTGGTCCAACTCATGAAATGGTCCTCTGGATTGCTTCAAGTTGGTCTCTCTAAGTTTAGCCCTGCCACATATGGTATGTCAAGGATGACCATTCTCCAAACTATGTGCTACGGGTATTTCACATTTTTACCCCTTTTCTCAGTTGCTTGCCTATTATATGGAATTATTCCTCAGCTATGTTTCTTGAGTGGCACTCCCTTGTACCCAAAGGTAAATTATGACAAGTTTGGATTATCTTTCTTTTATTTCCTTTTTTGGTGTCTACTAAGGTCACATCTATTAATTCCCACTAATTTTAGAAAATTTTTGTTCAGGGTAAAATTAAATTAAAAATTTTACCTGTTAACTTAAAACTATTTTAGCATTCTCTGCTTTCAATTGTTGTTGCAGGTCTCAGACCCATGGTTTTTGGCATTTGCAACAGTATATACATCATCCCTTTGTCAGCATTTGTACGAAGTCCTCTCTAGCGGTGGCACAATTAGGACGTGGTGGAATGAACAAAGAATTTTTATGATAAAGTCGGTTACAGCTTTGCTGTTTGGATGCCTAGATGTTCTAATGAAGTGGGTGGGCATAACAAAAGCGAGTTTCAGGCTGACAAATAAAGCCGTCGACCAAGAAAAGCTCGAAAAATATATGAAAGGCAAATTTGATTTCAGTGGTGCAAAGATGTTCATGATTCCACTGACATTATTAGTCATACTGAACGTGTTATGCTTTATAGGTGGAGTGAAAAGGGTAATAGGCGAGAAAAACTTTGAAGAGATGTTTGCTCAGGCTTTTCTTTCTTCCTTCAGTCTAGGTCTCAGTTTTCCTATACTCAAGGGGCTCATACCAAAGAGAAACAAGTGAAATCATTCACTCTGACTACTTTTGTTCCTTCCACAGCCTAAAGCTATTTCTTCTATTGATCGACTACATTGTTGCTGCAGAACGGGAGTTGTAAACGCGACATACTTTATTGAAAGCAAATGTAGACTAAAGTTTTACCTAAAGTAGAAGACATACTACGTAATAAACCCATGTTACTGCATAGGTGATATATAAGTGTATCAAAAAATATATAGCTATCTAGCCATGTATGCATTGTCGCATTGTCATATGTTAATTACTGCTTACTTCAATTACGCAACATTACTTCAAATTTTATACGTTGGTAGAGTAAAACAGATGGAAAAACATAACGTTGATCATATCAAGTCTGGCATGTAAAATAAAAATTAAATTTGTAGAAAAATATTAATTGACACTATGTTTCTGATCCCACAAGTGAGAGCTTACAGATGTCCTTACCACAAGCAGGTCGTTGAGCATATTGTACGTGGCGTTCTTTGTTCAGGTTGGCAGCATGCAGCAACTGTCTTTGCTCTGCAAAAACACGTCCTTGGGACATTATGACGAACATGTGGTAGACTAAATTTTTGCAATAACTCATACTGTAGGTTCATTTCAAGTTTTCAACCAATTAGTTAAAATGAACCGTTCAATATAGTAACAATGTGTTCAGAAAACAATGAACAAACCATGTAGCAACACCATGCTACACAGCCTACAGTTGGGCATGCCAACCAAATCCACACTTGTAGTTACCGTCAAACTTATGTTCAAAATAAGGCAAATACCACATACTCCATCCTCCACAAAATTAGACATACATTTTTAAATGACAATTTTAAGAATTTTTCTTCTTCTAGATATATATAGTACTCAGACAATCAATAATAATAGTAATAATTTACTAGCTAGGAGCTACATCTCATTTTATATTTTATAAATAAAAATGTATATCTATTTATAAAACTGATTAAAAAAAATGTATTCTAAAAGATTATATGACAAGGGGCCAAATAGCCATATAAGTGAATGGATTTTTTTTTCTTCCTGTTATAATGTTATACTCCCTCCCACTAAATAAATGTTCTATTTCTATATTAGTAATTATTTTTATAATATTTTTCCACTTATACTCTCATAATTTTTTTAGTCTAACTTTTGTTGGAAACTTAAAAAATGATAAAAGGTTTACATTAGGAAATAATGTATTGTTACATCACTTTCTCTCTCATATACTTATTAGAATGTGAGAATAACAACAAAAATACTCCCTCCATCCCATTATATTTGACGTTTTAGAGGGTTTTTTTCTTCCCAAAATATTTGACGTTTTACAAAATCAAGAATATTTTGCCTATTTGTTTCCTTTTCTACCCTTCTTTGTCCACCATCATTAATGGTTATTTTCTCAGTTTTCAAAAAACAGTTCAAATTCTATTCTTTAATTAGGAGAGAAAATGTGTGAAAATCTCTAGAACGTCAGATATAATGGGATGGAGGGAGTAATAAAGTAGCTAGAAATTAATACTACCAACAAACGTGGGGATCCGGATCCCCTCCATTTCAATTTGAAAAATGGAGAGTCTCCATTTAAAGGTCTAAATTTAAAATTATTAGATCTAACTTCTAAGGTCTAAAAGTTACCACCTTATTTAAAAGTCACTAACTTAACTCTAACCAACTCATTTAAAAGCCACTAACCTAACTCTAGTCAGTAGTCACCTCATTTAAAAACCAATGAAAGAAATAACAAAGTGCCCATTTATTATTAATAGTGTTTTAATTTAATATAACACTAATATATTATTATTATTATTATGAGCACTTTGTTATGTCCCTCATTGGTTTTTTTAATAATTATTTATTATTTACTATTATTATTATTATTAACAAATGATTATCATAATAATCAATAAGATTAAACATGAAATAAACAATTTTATAATATTGCTAAATTAGGTCCTATCTCGTCCATATATCATTTTTACAAACAAACGCACTATAAGAAAAACAATTATTTTTCATGAAATTATTTCTCACAGAATGAGTTCCGTTGAGATTATTTAACTTATTCTCGATTGAAAACTCCGTCGAACACACTTCTGTCGAGACGTACTAAATATTTCAAATTAAGTGAAATTAAAAATAACAACTTTGTATTATAAATAGAAAAGATGGGGTTTGGACAAGTAAAGAAATTCTTTTGACTGTTTTGGTCACGGAAGAATTGAATACCAATATTTATCTTGGCCCAAAATTGAATGTAATAAATTTTTTAACTTAAACTCTGAAAATAAAAAATATAATAGCATCTCAACATTACCAAAAATGAAAATTATATGTACTCCTCGTTTCAAATTATATGATTATTATTAATTTTTAGATACTTTATAATATTCATCATTGTATTAATTAAAATTAAAATAATTTATGTCAATTTTAAATTTAAAACCTCTCAAGTTAATTTTAAAAATCAACAATAATCAAATAATATGTAATAGATGAGTATTTAATTTTAATTATATACTCTTTATCAATGATCTATATTTATATAAATAATATCATATAGTTGAGTAAACTAAAATTTTAAATATATTTTTAAAATCAAAATTTATTAATGATTAAACTTTACTTATTGATTTCAACAGTAAAAGTACGTCCCGCATTCATTATTCTAATTGTTGTTTTTTATATCAATTAATTTTACATTTTTTTGAATGTATAATATTTTACACTAGTTGTGTTCTGTGTCTCCGACACTACATAGATGGTGGAATTTATCCAAAACTTTAGACGGTCCAGATGGTTTATTAGAGTGAGCGGGAAATTCAAAATCACTTGTATTTTGTTAGATAGTAGATTATATCAATTAATTTTACATTTTTTTGAATGTATAATATTTTATACTAGTTGTGTTCTGTGTCTCCTACACTACATGAACGGTAAGATTTATCTAAAACTTTGGGCGGCCCAGATGATTTATTAGGGTGAGCGAGAAATTTAAAATCACTTGTATTTTGTTAGATAGATTATATCAATTAATTTTACATTTTTTTGAATGTATAATATTTTACACTAGTTGTGTCCCGTGTCTCCGGCACTATATGGACGGTGAGATTTATTCAAAACTTTGGACGGCCCAGATGATTTATTAGAGTGAGCGAGAAATTCAAAATTATTTGTATTTTGTTAGATAGATTGAATGATTAAAAATCACAACACATTAATATTTTTTTTTTATTTCTACCGTCATTTGGACTTTCCAATCAATGAGTGACATAACAAAAACCAACGAGGGACATAACTTAAACATGAAATAAAACCTCATTTGTTAATAATAGTAATAATAAATAATTATTAAAAAAACTAACAAGGGACCTAACAAAGTGCTAATAATAATAATAATAATAATAATAATAATAATATATTAATATTATATTAAATTAATGGCTAGAATTAAGTTAGTGACTTTTAAATAAGATGAGTAGTAGGTTAGTTAGGTTAGGTTTTTAAATGAGGTGACAATTTCTAAACCTTAATTAGATCAAATAATTTTAAATCTGGATCTTTAAATGGAGACTCTCCATTTCATTTAAAATGGTGAGGATCCTGATCCCAAATGTGGACGGTTTGCATGTATGGACATATGCATGTAATTACTAGGTGGGTTTGGAGAGAGGAATATACTTATTGGAATGTGAGAACAACAATAAAAATGATTTAGAGAATTGAATAATTAATGTTGGGGTCCTAAAAAAGTGAATGAATACTTCAATTAATAAGTAATTTAGAAGGGCAATTTAGATAAAAATATATATTATTAATTAACGTGCCGAAATTAATTAGGACGTTTAATACAGGACGAATGAAGTATATTACTCTCCCCGTTCCTTAATATAAGTCGTTTTAGAGTTGTGCACAAGTATTAAGGAAATGATTGTATAACATTAAATATAATATCAATTGTCTATATTGCCCTTGTATTGAAAAAAGAGTGTTATTTATTGGGCAAAAAATAGTGAGAGAACCAAAGTTATATTTATTACTTGGGGTAATTTTTTAAACTAAGCAATTAATGTTTACTTGAAATTCTCAAACGACTTATATTAAGGAATAAAAATAATTCTCTAAAACGACTTATATTAAGCAACGAAGGGAGTACTTGGGGTGATTTGAAGGGCCTCAATTTATGGGATATAAATGTCACACATATACACATGTTATCAGTATATTGTTTTCTAAACAATAATGACATAGTAATTAGTGAATGATATGTGTATTCGAAACACATTTATAAAATTGTGTTCTTACGTAATCATGTTTACAGTGAAATATATTATAAAATTATATCCTCATATTGACACTGAATTGCAATATATTTCATCTCTCATAATAAACGTTTTAATTTGACTTTTATAGTCAGATTGACCATTTTAGAATTATTAATTAATAATATTTATATAGAATTTTTAAATTCCGAAACTTGACACTTGTAGTAAATTCTCAGTAGTTTATTATGATTATAATAACTTGGCGTATATTATGATTTTTTTAAGATTTATTAATTTTAAAAATATTCAATTTGATCATAAAAATCAAATTAGGACGATATCAATTTTTATAATATCATAGCCAATGTTTCAAATTTTTAAAATTGACTCCACTATCTAATAAATTTTAATCAAAATAAGTCATAATTATATCATGGGGGTGTTTAAGGGATAAATTAGTTACTTTTAACACAAGTGGACGATGTTTTATCAAATACCTATCGGAAAATAAAATTTCTACATGTACGTTAGATATTTTTACATGTGCTCCTCTCACATGAAGGTGAGACTCACTTTACTTTCATGTGAGAGGTGACCATGTAAAAATATCAAATATTCTTGTGGCTATGCTTTGCTCGTCGATTGGAACATACTGCTAATGTTAGAATAATTGTAACTTCGTAGAGTCAAAATCGTTGTAGAAGACATGACACGAGTGATCCATGCCCTTAAGGTTTTTATCGCTCTCACCACGATTGGTTTGTTAAGGGTTGCAGACGATATACACTACAGGAAAAATCTCTATCTACGACCAAACCTTTCAATGACGCTTCTTTTCTTTTCGATCCGATATCAATAATAATGATCGCCATCTGACCCAGTATTATTTAGTAGTCGTTAAGCTATATCAGCGACCGCATGAGGTCGCTGACATGAATTTCCCTCCCAAAAATTGGTGCGAAACATTGGCGCGTTTGTTTTGTGCGACCAATCTCTATCAGCGACTGCTAGGCGGTCGCTGATGTGTCCACATCATTAAAAATTAGCGACCGCATGCGGTCGCTGATGGAGGTCGCTGATAATTCTTAATGTTACCAGTTTCAGTCATTCGCTAGACAAAGACGCAAAGAAAAAAAAGAGGGAGCAGAATAGAGAGAAGAGGGAGAAAGAGGGAGAAGAAGGAGAAGCTAGCCACTGCCACCGCCTCGCCCATTCCGCCACCGCCTCTCCTCTTGACTGTCAATCTCGCTATCTGAGGTATTCTGCCTTTTTTTATTAGGTTAATTGAATTTTGTTTGTGTTTGTGGGTCTTGGGTTGGGTATCTTGATTATATGGATTGTTGGTAGGCTTTGCCTCTAATTTTCTGTTGGGGGTTTGTTGAATATTTCCATCCCATAGTTTTCCTTGTTATTTTCCAAAAATAAACAAGTCTGGAAGAACTAGGTTTGTTCTCTTAGCTAATATGGTAATGCCAAATGAGTATTATTTGTATTGTTCTTGTAGGTACTTGGACATAATGTTAACTGGGTTTATGTTTTATTTATATACAAGAATATTTTCATTATTTATTTTATCAATCTTTCTCATATAATACGTCGCACACCTCTCGCTATTTTGTGCATTGAACTGGTTGATGGGGGAAATTTTGATAATTATAAATCAGCAAGAGTTTTGCATTGTCAAAAGCATCTTCAATTTTTTTTTCCATAACTTTTGGTTCAATGCCTTATTTTCCTATGAATTTGCAGAAAGTTTTAAGACCTTTGCATATTAGATGGAAGCAAAGTGTCCCAAATAGTGTATGATATGCAAAGTTTGAAGACCTTCGCATATTAGATGGGGCAATGCCTAATTGAATTTTGTTTGTGTTTATGGGTCTTGGGTTGGGTATCTTGATTATATGGATTGTTGGTAGGGTTTTCAGTGAATTTGATCTAGTTCATTGCGGCTGTTTCATAGTTTTCGGTTAATTGTAATAGTTTATTGATTCATTTTAAAGTGATGCTTTCGTTTGTCTCTGCTGATTGGAGTGGAGGGTCTTAAAATGTGTTGGAGATCTGCATTAAGTTATTGAATTTTACAATTATTTTCTGTCTCTTGACAGTGATTTGTTCTGTTACTATTCTTGAAATAGTATATTTGATAAGTATTGAGGATGTTGATGTTTAAATCATGTCTACTTGGTTTTCTCAAAAGGCTGATATGGCCATTCATTTGGCACTAAGATTACCTTTTGACTTTTAATAGAGCCTCAATCATTTTGAAGCAAAAATAAAACTCAAATGTGAAACCTTTGTGAACTAAGTGATACTTAATCCTTCTTCATCACCCCCAAAAAAGATACAAAAAGAAAAGGAATTTCGATAGAGCTGAGGCAAGTTCTTTTCAGAAAACGCATGATACCATAGTGTACAGTCATCTTCACCAAATACCTTAAACTATAATGAAGTAAATATATTTTGATATTCCCAAAATAGGGGATTCTAATTCCCTTAAAATTCTACTCTTGGAATCCTTGATCACGTAATTAGGCATATCACGTAATTTCTGAAATTCCAGGCAGGAGGATGCTCATGAATAATGATATATTTCCAAAATCTCCAGCATTATCTAAATCTTCATATATAACCTAGTCAAATGGTCATGTATGCATTCGTATTCACTGTTGTGTTATACTTCCTTGGTGTTTAATATATGTGATGTTATGTTAATTGCTTATACATTCTTGTTGCTCTTATATGCCTACAAATGGTCATATATGCATGCCCTCGTGCATGTGGATAGTCCATATTATAGGGGAGACTCTGCCGAATTTTTTTTATTGGTCGAGTAACTGAACAAAGGTATATATTTATATTATACCTACATATATGCAAAGAAAAATAATTTAGACTTGTCCCAATGCATACGCAGACCATGCATGATGTAATGATTCATATTCTACCCCTAGGAATCTAGTCTTTAGGTTGGTGTCAGTTAAAATATGTAGGATGACAACAATATACCATGCCTTTGGGTAGTCGATCTCAAGCCGTGTAATTTTTTTTTGGCATGTATCCTTATTCAATTTTCGAATAATCATATACGATGCACACTCATGTTATATATGTACATATACATCTATATGTATTTATAAGCATCATAAATGGGATTGAGCTGAATTGTAAATCTCTAACAAGGGAATACAATAATTCATGTCAACATAGGTACCGTGGAATCATGGACCTCTATTCAGACCGTAGTTGGATGGCACGACGAAAGTCAAGTTCCCAGATAGGTGCTACAGCTGAATTTAGAGCTGGTTGCCAAGTATTTTTGGAGTATGCGTATAGTCACCCGGAATGTATGAATGGTCAGTCGCAGATACAGTGTCCATGTTTGAAGTGTAAGAATATAAATTATATGGACAAAGACGTGGTAAATTATCATTTTCTTGTTTC
Organism: Panax ginseng; assembly: GCA_020205605.1. Classification (NCBI taxonomy): domain Eukaryota; kingdom Viridiplantae; phylum Streptophyta; class Magnoliopsida; order Apiales; family Araliaceae; genus Panax; species Panax ginseng. The sequence continues at coordinate 125,477,308 of CM035135.1, read as the reverse complement.
TGGGTTCATAAAAAATTACGAAGAATGCTGGTGGGCACATGGGTAGAGAAGAGATGGTGGCATCACAGAAGTACACAATTCGGGTAGTAGTACTCATCGTATGAATGAAATGGTTCATGATATTGCAGGGCCAGATTTTGATTGGGAACAAGGCAGAGAGTAACCTATGAATTCTGATGCGAAAGACTTCTTTAAGTTGTTAGACGAGAGTAGCAAGCCATTGTGGCATGGTTGCACCAAACACACTACATTGTTTGCAGTGGCGACGTTACTTAACATCAAGACTGATCACAACATGAGCCATGAGTGTTTTGAGTCGCTCTTGAAGGCCATTAAGAGTATGTTGCCTGATGGTGAGAAATTACCTGGTAACTATTACTTTTGTAAGAAAATGGTGAAGAAGTTGGGTCTTGGATACCAAAAGATCGATGCATATCCCAAAGATTGCATGTTGTTTTATAAGGAAAATGAACAGATGACAAGGTGCACATTTTGCAGTCATGATCGGTTTAGGCCTAATAAAGAGGGTGTGACTACAAAAAAATCAAGTATACCGTTTAAGATTCTAAGGTATTTTCCAATAACACATCGGCTAAAAAGATTGTACATGTCTTCAAGAACAGCTGAACATATGAGTTGGCTTACGAAATCTCCAGCTAAAATAGAGAACTAAATCATCCTGCAGATGGGTTGGCTTGGAAAGATTTCAACTTAGCACATCCTAGGTTTGCATTGGAACCTAGAAATGTGAGGCTTGGATTGTCCACCGATGGTTTCAATCCGTTTGGCCACTCAGCTATTCCGTACTCATGTTGGCCTGTGATTGTTACTCCGTATAACTTGCCTCCTTGGATGTGTATGAAATAGCCATACTTGTTTCTTTCACTCATGGTTCCTGGTCCTAAGAGTCCTGGAAAGAACTTAGATGTTTACTTGAGACCTCTTATAATCGAGTTGAAGGTATTGTGGGAGGATGGAGTAAAGACTTGGGATGTTGCAACAAAAACAAATTTTAACCTTAGGGCAACGATTATGTGGACTATAAGTGACTTCCCAGCTTATGGTATGTTAGCCAGATGGAGTACACACACGGGAAGTTGGCTTATCCGTATTGTATGGAGCATAGAAAGTCTTTCAATCTATCAAAAGGTCGAAAGCCTTGCTGGTTTGACTGTCATCGTCGGTTCTTGCCGGTAGATCACCCGTTTTAAAGAAATAGAGAACACTTCAGGAAAGGGAAAGTAGACAATGATATGCCTGCACCGCGATTGTCGGGAATGGAGATGCGAGATCGTGTGATGAGATTACCGGTTATCCCATTTGGTAAGATTGATGCTACAAACATAATCAATGGGTTTGGCGAATCTCATAACTGGGTTCGGAGAAGCATCTTTTGGGAACTGCCTTATTGGTCTACAAATTTGATTCGTCATAATCTAGATGTGATGCATATTGAGAAAAATGTGTTTGACAATGTGTTTAACACCGTGATGAATGTTACGGGGAAGACAAAAGATAATGATAAGGCACGTTTAGACATGAAATATATTTGTAAGCGTCCTGGATTAGAACTTTATGAATCTCCTAATGGTAAGATTGTCAAACCGTATGTAAGGTACACATTGTCCAAAAAGCAAGTTGAAGATGTGTGCACATGGGTTAAGTATCTGAAACTACCAGATGGATATTCGTCAAACATTGCAAGGTGTGTTACGGGTGGAAAATTGTAAGGGATGAAGAGTCATGACTGTCATGTGTTCATGGAGAGACTCATGCTTATAGCATTTTGGGATCTGCTTGATAAACCAATATGAGATGCTTTGACGGATCTTAGTCGTTTCTTCAAAGACTTATGTTCAAAAACATTAAATGAGAAGGACATGTCTGTACTTGAGAAGAACATCATAGAGATCACGTGTAAACTGGAAAAAATATTCCCACCTGGTTTTTTTGACACCATGGAGCATTTGCAAATCCATCTTCCCTATGAAGCTCGTGTTGGGGGTCCATTTCAATATAGATGGATGTACCCTTTCGAGAGGGTGATGGGAAACCTTAAGATGAAGGTGAAGAATAGAGCTTATGTCGAGGGGTCGATATGTGAGGCATACAGTTTTGATGAGATATCTACGTTTGTCTCAGACTATTTTTCGGACGAAGTCTTGACAAAGGCCAATCGAGTATCGAGACATGATGATGGGGGAAATGTTGAACTAAATGGTCGACTCTCGTATTTTCTATCGGGTCATTTTGCGCTTATGGAAAATGGAAGCACATATTCCTCTCGAAAGCAAGAATTACATTTGCGCATACTTACATTCTTCTCAATTGCGAGGAGATTGACGAATTTGTGAGGTACACATGTAAACTTGATAATTTATCTCTTAAGTTAAAAATTTATTCCAATATGTTAATGTTTAGAACATTGCATAGATTGTACGATGATGAGTTAAAAGTGAAGCATCCTGGCATAAACTGATAAAGATATTCAAATCAATCGTGATAAAAAATTTGCACTTTGGCTAAAGGACAAAGTAAGTTCACTTTCTTAAGCACGACATATATATATATATATATATACTCCATATTAACTATGACTTCATTTAATAAGATGGAGTTTTTGTAGGCTTTGATTGAGGGATCAACGATTCTGGCTAATGTACAAGTCCTAGCTATGGGACCCATGCGAGGACCAAGTCGATCATAATGGTTACAAAATAAATGGTTGTGAATTTCATACAAAGGCATATGGGCGCGATAAAAGAACAACGAACTCTGGAGTGTGTCTCCAAGGAGATTATTACAATGAGCTTGGTCGTGCCTTTTATGGGGAGTTGGAGGAAATCGTAGAGTTGTCGTACAAGGGCACGTACGGGGGTCATATTAACTTGTTCAAATGTCATTGGTTTGATTCAGAAAAAGGGATACGCGTTGACAGAGATGGAATCGTTGATATTGACCTCCATAGGTTTGCGTACTCTAACAAACCGCTTATTTTACCAACTCAAACAATACAAGTATACTACACTCTTAGTCCTGTTAGGAAAAGGGATAGACCACTTACAGATTGATAAGTTGTAATTCATACTCCCGTGCGTAGTCGTGTAAAAGTAGTTGATGGGGAGATTTACCAAGAGCAGATGCTTCATAGTCAAACTATAATAAATGTGGAGGACGACAATGAAGTAATCCAGTTAGATGGTGGAGATGAACCACATGAATTAGATCCTGAGTCAATACTTGTGTCAGATGAAATTGATACTGAGGAGGAAGAGTTATTGATTTGAATCGACACTTTGAATCAAGCGGATGATGGTTATGAATCTGCAATACATATACAAGATGATTTCGAATCGACATTGACACTTGAACAAATGAAATATATATATAGCATTACATATTTTTTTATATCATCATCATGTTTATGTACTTAACTATTTAAATGCAATTTGTGTTTATTGTCATTTATATATTATATATATATACATGTTTATATCATCATCATGTTTATTGTCATTTTATATATTCATATATACATGTAATCAAATATAACTCATAATAACATCTTGAAATTTGTAATATATAGATGCTTACAAGCGGTAGCAGAAAAAGCGGACTTGGGTGGGGGCCTAATCATGTGCCCAAGGCCCTACTAATCCGGATGATCGATTCTTATTGATTCATCCTCCTCCTCAAGAATAAAGACGTCGTCCCACATCATTTATATATAATCATTTTAGATTCCATTTATACAAGATATATAGAACTTAGATGTAAATTGCTTTAATATATCTACTTATCGTTGATGTAAATTGTTGTATATTATAGTGATTTTTCAGATAATAAAATCGTCAAGTGCATATCACAGCTGTGTTTACAGAATTGGCCTACACCTGTGATTACGTGGGCGAGCACACCTATCGTCCACAAGGATCTTGCTTTTAATTTGAATTTCGTGTATGTTTGTTTTAATTATGACAGATAATATAATATTCTAAGGATAATTGTTTAGTAATGTTATTATTGTTGTTTTCTTTGCAGAAAAGGTATAGATGGGAGGACGGCCTTGTGAATTCAAAGGATACGTACATTATTCAGCGAAGTCTTGTGGTCACACCAAAGACAATTTGAACAAAGAATGACAAAAGCCCTTCACAATGCATCAATCGACCATCCAGGCTAGGGAGAGGATTACATGCACGACCATAGCCCCTGGTGGTGCACCCAATCCATATGGGCTGAGATGTGTCCCCAATGGAGAGCTGAGAGCTGGGTGAAAAGATGAAAGACTGCCGCCACCAACAGATCCTCGGGTGTACTCGATGGCGAAAAGGCTAAAGAAACATACAAGGGCGACAATATTTCACGATTCTGACATATCCTTTGCCGAGTGCGTATTTACAAGTTTTAATATATTTACAATCATGAATTATAGAAAATATATCACATTTTTACTTAGTAATATTGACCTATTTTTTATATAGGAGTCTCAGTCTCAAGATAAGCCTATCTTGTTTATCAATGCTTACAGAATTTATTTTTAACTATTTAATTATTAACATGATGACAGGATACTTATAAGCGTTTATTGAATGAGCGCTATCTTGAAGGCACTCCACGTCCGCCAATTGATCAAGAGTTGTGGGAGACGGCGTCTGTTGTGAAGAAGAACAACATTAAAGGTCAAGGACAACGACGGCGCCCATCCTTCAGTAGCTCAGGCAGCTCTACTACCCAGTCTTCACAGTCATCGAGTCATCTAGCTGTTTATACTCTGGCTGACTGTGTGAGAGTTATATGTCGAGATCGAGATCTTCTAAAGATACTGGGCGGACATCTGGCGGCTCTGAGTCCTGATGAGTTAGCTGATGCAGTAGCGGAAGCAGCAGCAACACAACATAGGGATGGCGACGAGGTAATCAATTTGTTGTATATTGTCGTAATACTAGTATCAACATAGTTACTATATTTGTAACTTGTTTTTTTATTTTGTTAATTACAGGGTGATCAAGGAGAAGCTAATCAAGTCAATGATGCTTGACGATCGATATAATTTTTTTTTTTTGTAGTTCTTTGAGAATTTTGTACTTTTATATTCATTCTTTGGATGTCTGTATGTTACTTAAACATTAGATTTGTTTATATTTATTCAATTCATATTAGTTTTTAAAGGTTTATATAGTTTATATACTAATTTGGTGTATGTGTCGGTGGACGATGGATGTTTATATTGTTGTTCACATTGTTTATATTGTTGTGTATGTGTGTTGGGATAAAGCAGGTACAAAATAGGTACAGTTTTTCAGGAATTCTGCAAAACAACAAAAATATGGTTTTCAGTTTTTTAAAATCAGCGACCGCATGTGGTCGCTGATAGCTATTAGCGACTGCTAAGCATTTGAGGGTATCAGCGACCGCTAGCAGTCGTTGACACATGGACCACGTCATCCTTTGGTCCTGAACCATGCTAACTCATCTTAGCGACCGAAAATGATTTAATTTGGTCGCTACTTATTGTCGATCATGAAATATTTGGTAAGCTAATAGTGGTCGCTGATGTGCATTCCAGCGACCAGATTTTATGCGACACCTATCGTGATCGCATTTGATTGCCGATATGAGCTATGATAGAATGCGATCGGCCGATGATGGGCGATTCTTGATAGACCTTTTTCTTGTAGTGATACCTCCAGGATATATGTCAAGACATATATATCAAGCCGTGATGAATTATCCGTGATAGCACTTTAAAGAAAATTCCAATAGAACACTGGTTTGTAGTAGTTATTTTTTTGTAGAAAAATTGAAGATGAGAGAAATCCATGTACAATATACATTTCTTATATGTAAACTTTTCTCTCTCTCTCTCTCTATATATATACACACACATATATATATATTTATATATATTGTAAGTTACATTATAACTACTCAATTATATATTTAACTATATTTATTAATAATAAATATGTAAGTTACACATTTAGTAATAATTAATAGTTAAATAGAATTTGAATAATTCTCACTTTTTTTCTTTTGTTCCAAAATAAAATAAGACCATCACTTGTACTTATAAAGTAACTAGTAGTCTTTTCTATTAAATGGGATAAGGAAGAATAGTTTTATCAAACAACTTTGCACCTTATTGAATGTCTCACTATTGGCATAAATAAAATAATTTCTACACAAATCAAATGAAGTTCTCTCTTATTCTCCACAACTTAGGAAAACGAATTACACCTTTTATTTACTTTAATTATGTCCACTAATGGATTTTATTCAAGCCCAAACTTGACAATAATTAAGTCTCCAAAATATAGAATAAGGTGAAATTTCTAACAATCCCCCACTTGTTTGGAAAAACTATTTTTTATCAAAGCAATTTTCTATCAAAAAACTCCAAGGCATGTGTGTATAAAAGAAGGTGTGACGAACATCGAAACTTTCCTTATTGTAAACAACTCAAAGTCACATTGAAGTTAATGGTGTTCGTAGATTGAACTTCTACTTTTATATGATATGATCAGAATTTTCACACACACAAAATCCTTCTACCACGGTGAGTATTCTCAACTGCTTTGTGCTAATACGACTATGCGCTATACACTGTTTCATGAACCTCAAAGAGAGTAAACACCACAACCCTCTATAAGAAGCGGCTCCATTTCTAGTTCATATAGGCAAAGTGTTTCACATGTGTTTCTATTGCTAAGAGAACACAACAACTTTGCTAAGAGAATAACTCAGTCTTGGTCCTGTAACAAACGTTACTATCTTAAAATACATATGGAACCACATCGATAATAACACAGTCAGCAACTGTGACTTGTTTTTCCCATTGAATCTATAAACTAGGGGTAACCTAGGAATACGTTGAGTTTACATCACCCCTGGCTTAAAGTGATTTAAGTTCCATATCACAAGTAGTTAAACTTACTAATCTCTCGTCAAGTTTTAGTAAAATGATAAGCTAATAAGTCGTCACTTAACTTCCTCGTTGACAAATATTATGATACTTTATTGTATCAATTGTCTAATAAAAATTATGTTTATGACCAACATGTCAAAACTTACCATTAAAGATAATCTCATATCCTCTATACAAAAATAGTTTCATTATCACAATATAATGAACTAAGCAATTTTGGAAGTGACCACAATTTGATGTTTCAACAACAAATTTCGATTCCAATTACTTTCTACATCATATAAAAAAATAGTATTACTTGCTACTCCAAGTAAATTATACTATCCACCTACTTGTGGAAATATAATATAAGAATATATTCACATACTTGTGAATATTTTGTTACTTTTTCAATATCAAAATATTTATTTAACGTTATTATTACTAGAACCATATAGTAAAATAGGAGGCAATGAATTAGGTGACAATCAATACACACTCTAATCCATTTAGCTTACCTCACAAGATAATAACATTATACCCATATATATAATAGAATGAGAAATACTCATTTGTTTCTTACTCATTTAAGAAACAATACCCGAGATTTGTGAAAATTCACCTACTTGCGAATTTATAATTTCCCTCACTAAAATAAGTGACATTTATGTGATCTATTAAAATATTGAGAAATTAAAAAAAAAACCAATTTTAAAACACTTGTATACCAAGTTTAAAATAGTAGGTAATATCTGATCTCGTACATTGCATATCAAACATAAGGCTCCCACTAGCGCATGTGTACTTCAGATTTGTGATAACTATATTAGAATTAACTTCCATTGTACCATCACTATCAAAGAATTATTAAATTCTTTAACCTCAAGGTTATTAAACTTAGTTGAGTACAACCCCTCAATACAATTAAATTGGTTTAGTTAAAACCCTCACTACGTTTTCACATGATAATAAGATAACATCTATTTTACAAGACTTTCAACATAAAGACAAAAAATAGATATATCTTAAACTCGTTTACTTTAACAATATTAAGTAAAATGATCAACATATCATTACTATACACAAAAACTATCACATTATAGTTTATACAATTATACTATTAGTGTAAACATATAAATAATTCTATATCCGATAAATAGGCAAAAAATGAAATACTAGTTCTCAGTTTAAACCACAAGTACATAACTATTTTACACCTTAACCTTTTAATTGAAAAGTTTTAGATTTGTAATATTCAAGAACGCAATCAAATTGCATAAAATAAGCGAAAACGTGGAAAATTAGAGTTTTAAAATTTTACAAACCATATACCCGGATCACCCTTTATGCACAATTATTAATTAAACAAAAAGATAAAAAACAAGAATCATACCCTTGAAGATTCGAGCTTCCTCAGGTACGAGTTCACCTCCAAATCCTTTCACGTTCAACTTGAATCCACCGGGATTGGTTCCTTTCTTTGATCAACGTTAGCCACCCAAGTGTTTGGCCTCTAGAGGTGATCCACCAAGGAAGAAGAAGGATTCAAGAAGATGGGTATTTGGCAAAACCCTAGTTTTTCTATCTCTTATAGAAAAGGGTGTACTCTCCCAACTGTTGGAATTACGTATTCTATGAAAATGTCAACCACACCCATAATAAGACTTCTCTTATTTATAGATGTAGGCAACCCTCCTTAACAATTAAAGAATTGGGTTTTTATTTTAATTAATTAAACTCCTTTAATTAATTAGGTTCCCAATCTTATTAGGAATAATTAATTAAACTCTTTTAATTAATTAGCCTCCTAATCTTATTAGGATATATGAGAGTACTTTTATTAATTAATTCCCAAACTTCTTTAGGAATTAAATAATAATAATAATAGTAATAATAATAATAAGACTCCTCTTATTAATTTATATTTAATATTTTCAAAATATTAAATAATAAATATTAAGCTATTTAATTTATTCTATCATCATAGATTAAATTAAATATACTTAACTTATTATTACGATTATGCCATTAACTTCTTAAATAATTATTCATTTTTTTATGGTGTGACCTTTTAGGTTCTCCATATTAAGCCGGTTGTGAATAAATCAATTAGAACAATTCTAATCTTATTTAAATAAATAAATTAAATTATTAATTTATTTAAATAAATAATATTTATTCTACAATAGGGATAAGCCTCCTAATGATCAACGACTTTCCAGGATAATATAGATTTCAACATTAATCATAAAAGAACCTTTGAGTAAATAGTTACTGTACAATTTAATCCTTCCACCATACAATGTCCCAATTAAATATAAGACATGAAATTACCTGTCAAGTCTTATTTTATTTAATTATATATATTTTGACTCTTAAATGCCTAACTCAAATAATGCAAATTAGAAACTCCTTTCTAATTTCATTACGCTTAACCAAGGACTCTTTGGGTTGTCATTTATCGAATCACATAGGATATTTCTCTTCTTTTCTTTGGAAGTAGTAGATTCTTTATTGATTATACATTATCTCCATGTACAACTTATTATACCCAAGCATACCCTTTGATATACCCTAAGGTCTTAAGGAATAAGTCAAAGTATAACTCATCATACACAAGATACTATGATGATCTCAAGTCCAAGGATCACTTGTACTACTATCACTACATGAATTCCTATTGACAGGCAAGTAAAACTCCATTAGGTATTCCTTAATGAGCCACGTCAAATTGAACTTATTCTCTAATAAGCACCTACATACTTGCATTAGTGTATCCACACAAATGATCATGAGATCAATCATCCTCATCCAATGAGCAAGCAACGTATGTACAAATCTATCCGGATTCACTAATCCCCAATTTAGTAATCCAACGATTGAGAACTATTTTAGTTTTAAGCTTTCTAAGAATTTAGATCTCATTAGAATGATCATTATCATTATTCTAAAAGCATTGCTTAAAACTATGGTTCATCACATATTATAAATAAACATCATGTAGATAATTTGAAAGCCTTTAATAAATTAATAATTTTTATTAATAAATGAATAAAATTGTTACAAAGTATATACTTTATCATCAAACATCACTACTAGAAAAACAAGAATACGTGACGAAATTTTATGATAGTTTTTAAAAACAATCACAAAAGATAGTAATTTGTGATGAACTTTTTAAGCAATCACAAAATAATAGTATATATGATGACTCTTAGTGATGACTAATCTTGCCATCAATGTATTATAATTGTGATGGCCATGTCAATCACACCAATTTTTTCACGCAAAATAAATTTTTTTTTGTGACGCACTAAGTCATCACTTATAGATATACCCTTTTCGTGATTGCATTTAAGTTATCACTAATATTTTAATGTAAGAAATACTCAAAATAATATTCTATGACGGTCGTGACAATCATTAAAAAAGATAAATTTTTGTGACGACTTTTAATTGCAATTACAAAAAGAAGGTATTTTGTGATGGAATTTTCAAGTCATCACAAAATAATAAAATATATGATGGCTCTTAGTAATGACTAATTTTACCATCATTATAGAGTATTTGTGACTGCCATTGCAATCACCAAATCTTATATGGAAGTAATTTAGTTTAGTAAGTCAACTCACATATTTTTCCTTTTATATTTTGTTTTAAAATTATAATTATGATCTGGAATTTGGTGTAGTGGTAGTACTCGTTATTTAGTTTGTAAATGGGAGAGGGTTCGAATCCTACAAGTATCATTTGATACAAATACTATTAATACAGTGAAATAAATTATACGTAAATAGAGATTTACGTTCTTACATTTGATCCCTAGAGTCTTGTTTTTTTTTTTTGTGATGACTTTGACAATCACAATAAATTATGTGTTAATGTGATTGTATTAATCATCACAAAAGCACTAAGCATTTGCGTGATTGCCAAAACCATCACGTAAAACCTTTCATGATGGGCGTATACAAGACGACCATTGTGATGCTTAAAGCCATCACGTAAACCTTTCGTGATGGTTTTTCTACTTTTTATGATGGATTTTGGCCATCACAAATGATCATTTTTTAGTAGTGCATGATTGGCTTGTGTGTATACTACTTTCAATCTCCCACTTGCACTAAAGCCAATCGTCATGATATCTCATACTCTTCTTCTCTAAGTGACGATTATCCTGCTGTTGGATAAACTTTAGTTAATGGATATGTAATGTTGTTCTTGAGAGTCCACTATCTCTATAGTGATTTCCCATCTTTCAATGATTCTTATAATCAAATGAAAGTGTCACAACACATGTTTAGATCCAAGATGAGACTTAGGAACTATTCCTAGTTCTGTAAGAACTTTTCATCCAAACAATCAACTTGCAGCTTCATTTATAGCTATATACGTTGTCTTTATCACTAAACCAACAACTCTTTGCTGTTTGGAACCTTTCCAATTTCACTGCACCACAATTCAAGGTAACGCTTTACCTTAAAGTGGATTTTCTGTCGTTTTGGTATGTCTGAAAAACTTGAGTATGTTAAGCCCTCTAGTTTTAATTTAGACCCACCATAAATTTGATGACATCCTTAGTGCCGGTAAAATACTTTAAGATGTTTTTCACTGTCTCACAGTGAACTTCTCCAGAATATAACTGATCAACATCAGGTCTCGTACATTTCATTGCATACATGATAGTTACTCATGCGATCTCTCTTTTATGAGTCTATGGGGACTATTAACACTCCATGACTCATCAACATGAGACAACTTTTGGAGTTTGCCATACTAAACAACTTTAGCATCAAATGAATATACGTTCCTTGGGTTAAGTCGAGTATCTTTTTAAATCTATCTATATAGATTTGTATCCCGAATTAAGATAATCTTCCCAAATCATTCATGGAGGAATGTTTAGACAACTTTATCTTTACTGATTGTAGCATTGGTATGTTATTCTTTATCCGTAGTATATCAATATATAATACTAGGAATGTCACGACGCTCCCACTGACCCTTTTGTACACATTAGGTTCATTCTTATTTGTGATAAAATCAAACTCTTTTGATTTATTCACTATAAAAAAATGGGGCTTCAGCAACAACCGATTTTCGTTGCTAAAGGTGCCAAATTTCGTTGCAAAAGGGTTTTGGCAACGACTTTACTGTCGTTGCGTCTTTCGTTGCGCAATGAGCGTTGCTAATTGTTCCGCAACGAACGTATTTTTTTCGTTGCCAAAAGTAATACATTTTGCAACGAAATTTGACTTTCGTACAGAGCCATCAATCCTTTAGTAACAAAATGTATTGTTGCAGAATAATTAAAATTTCGTTGCTAAAAACCCCATTTCGTTGCAAAAGCTTGCTAATTGGCAACAAAATGAACTATTTTTTTTTTGCAACGACCATGCATTTTCGTTGCAATTGACACCATTTTGCAACAACATTTTTCGTTGCAGTAAATTATGAAAATTGTTGCCTAAGCTTGCTTTCGTTGTGGAATGTAAACTTTTTAGCAACGATTTTCGTTACTGATTATATTATTTAGCAACGACATTATCTTTGAATCAAAGAACGAAAATGTTTATTCTCGCTTTATTTTTCAAAGAACGACATTATATGTTCTTTGTTTCTTTATATGTGCAACGAGAGTTAATATGATTTGCAACGATAAAAAATGTTGCCTTTTATTTTAGTATTAGCAACAATATCCTCTCCGTTGTTATTAGGTTAGTTTTTCGTTGCCAAATATTATATTTTTAATGCCATTAGCAACAAAAATTTGTTGTTAAATCTATAAAAAATTGTTGCTATATTAAAATTTGTTCAATGCTTTGGTAACAAATTATATTGTTGCCAAATCAAAATTTGATATTCTTTCTGTGTACCCGGCTGACTCAATGTCCCAATAGCAAATAATGGCAAAAATTCAAAAAACTAAAATATTATTAACTTAATAAAATCATCCATTACATAATCATTCATTATCTTTACAATTAACTATCTAAAGTTACCACAATTCTTCAATCAAAGTGTATATCTACATATAGAGAGAGAGAGTACACTTCATAATTTCGTCCCTTGTCTTCATAATTTCATAAGAATTAAGCTGTAATGAATCACCTTTCCCCTGAAAGCTTTTGCTACCTCTTGGAATTCAGGTATTAACTTCTAATAATCATTGGAAGTAGCGAAAAGTATCAACTGGAACAAAAAACACGAGCGAAATATTATGTCAAACAAGTAACTTAAAATCAAAATAAAAAGGCTACCACAAAGGTTATTAACTAGAAGTGAAGGAACAACATTCCTTCTGCATATACAAACACAAAACTAAAATGTTAGAATGTAGACTGTAAGTATCTTCAAAATCTGCCAGTTGGACATTGTCACGAACATCCTATAATTTCATTTGTTATACCAATTAACCCATCATATCTTAAGAACCAGATACCAAATTTCATAATTTGGAAGCAGAAAGATATCTTATTGAAATAACGCATAAGCAACAACTCCTTCACTAATCCGCACATGCCGTAAAAGTAAAGTAAATTTGACATAACCTGGAAATAATTGACTGTGTTTGTAAAATTCCAAATTTTACAAATAAAAATTTAATTTTCTTGAATTTTTTTTTTCAAAATTATGGTGCGGATTTGAGATAATATTATAGTTGTGGGTAATATTTATAAATTTTGTAAAGTATGCAAGTTGTTGTATAATATTCGATTGGTCGGGGAATATTTTTTTTTTTGTCGGGGAATATCCGTACGACGGTACAATCATTGGTGGACCCCACAACGGAATTAGTGTCGGATTGAGAAAACGACAAAAATATTTTATAAAAATAACGGCGAAAGTTTTACCATTAACTGTTGAAACACCCGGTGTTAAAAGTACAGTAATACGCGTGGTCGCATAGTAGCACACGATATTGATTATTGATGCTTACGTGAGAAGTCACTCAGTTTTGTTCAATTATTGCTATAGTAATTGTTGTGAATTTTGACGTATTTTATGGACCCCCCATTTATCCATTTTTTCAAAATAATCGGTAGAAAGTTATTCTATATTATAAAGGTGGGGGCCACATGTGGGCCCACATATAGGAAAATGAAATGGGTGGAAGAGTTATAATGTAAGGTAATGGGGGAGGGGAGAGTTAACGTGTAGATAAGGGAGTATGTATATTATATACATATAATTGATTTTTGCATGTGAAGGAATGCATTAATATATATATATATATATATATATATATATATATATATATATATATATATATATATATATATATATATATATATTTGTGATAACTGATTAGGGGAGAAAATTGATGAAGTGGTGGGGAGGAATTAAAAGATTGTGATTATATATATATTATATATATATATATATTATAAGTTTTATTTTTATGATAAAAAATAGAATATATTATATTTTATTTAAGAGATTTTACTTTAATTATGGACCGTCTCAGATTAAAAGTAAATCAATACGGACCGTTTCATGAATTAGTTCTTATATGCGATCCATTCTTCTATAAATAGAAGCTCATTCCTTCATTATTTTCTTACGAATTCACTGAAACTCTAGTGAGAGAAAATTATAGAGAGAAAGAAGAAGAGTATTCTGCTATTTCACTACTCCGATATCAAGTTTCTTTTACGGTAAGGGATATTATTTATTTCATATTCTGAAGAGATATTCGTATGAATATTATTTCCGTTCAATATTCGTAAAGATAATCATTTTCGTTTAATATTCATAACGAATAATATTTTCGTTTAATATTCGTAATGAATACTATTTTCGTTTAAAATTCGTAACAAATATTATTTTTATTTAATATTCGTAAGGGATATTATTTGTTTTACCCGTAAGGGCTATTATTTCTTTTGTATTCATGAAGAGAACTTATATTATTCCATTCTTTATTATTCTGTTGGAATAACTTGTATACACGGGCTACCTATACTTGGTGAAATTCTTCTATTATTCCATTCTTTATTATTACATTGGAATATATCTCGTCTATGCGTTTCTGTGGGACTTAGTTAAAATCTTTATTATTCTGTTGGAATATCTCATCATCATGCGTTTTCTTTGGACTGGTTAAAATCTTTATTATTACGTTGGAATATCCCGTTTTGTGCTTTTTCTGTGGGACACGGGTTCCGTTATTTAGTATTACATTGGATTAACTTTGTCTACGCCAAGCATCGCATGCATTGTGATTTGTTGTTATTCCATTCTTTATTATTATGTTGGAACATCCGTCGATGCAATTTACTTTGACTTGGTTCCGTTATTTATTATACATTGGAATAACTTTTGTCATCGCAATACCGCATGCATGGTAATTTCTTTTGATATTCTATTCTTTATTATGCTCAGTTAGTTAAAGTTTTGACTTCTATACTCCATGAAATTAGTGGAATATATTTGATATTTGCGTTTCATCCAATATCTTTTCATGAAAATATTCTTCTGAGCATTCTTGAATTTTACCCCACAAAACAGTATCTTGTTGACAATTTGGACGTTATTAGTTCCTGGATAAATTAATTCTTGAACTTGTTTTATTGAATTCTTATATCATTGTCATCATCCTCATGTTTATATTCTGTTGAAAGTCATCTGTGACTTGTAGAGCATAGATGAACTTGGTATGATTATGACTAGGGATTATTCGGTATAATCATGACCGTAATGTTATAAATGATGTGGTAAAAGTCCTCATTGGCCCGTAGTGCATTGATGGACAGTTGTTGGCATGATCATGAGCATTAATGAATACACGAATGTCCTTGGCCCATAGTGCATGGATAATTTGTGGTTGTGATACTAAAGAATATCCTTGACCGTAGTACAGAGGTGATTTGATGATGTGGATTATTTATTAAGCCGAGTCTTAACGATAAAAGTGATAAAAAACCTTTTTAAATCTTAAAAGATAGTATATTTTATTCTTTACTTGACTCTTTTAATGGATTGCTTATTTTCGCTGCAGTTTTTAATCTAAAACTTGTTGTCTATTATATTCTATCAGTTATATTGTTGAAGGCTAAGGATAATTTATTCTGTATTATCTTAGCCATAATATTTCTTACTGGGGTAGTTGAGCTCACCCTTTTGCTTTCATTGTTCTCTTCAGGAAATGAGAACGTAACAGGGACTAGTCGGGGAACGGAGTGACGGTCCAGAGGATAACATTAGTAGTCCTCACTATTCTATGAAATAGTGTGATAATAAATGTATTGAGGACTTATTTTGAGTTTGAATACTGTCTAGATGACAATGTTTGTATTAAAACTCACAGCTCATGTTATATATTTAAGATTGTATTTGTATTGTGTATCATGTATTTGACGACCCAAGATGGGTGATGTATACCTATTTTGGGGGCATCACAGTGTTAGACAAGAACAAGATAGAACCCCTCCTCCCCTCCCCCCCCCCCCCCCCAAAAAAAAGAAACCCATACCCACCCCACCCCACCGCACCCCACCCCACCCCACCCCACCCCACCCCCACCCACACAAAAATAAATAAATTAGTCTCAATTTTGCACTCTCCAAGAATTAACAAAAGGTTGAGAAAGTTAACCTTATTATACAACTACTCTGTCCAGCTTGGTCTTTGGCATAGAGGGGAAACAAGTATCAAAACAAGTACACGATGTGAATATTTTATTTGTTGCCAAGTGAGTACAAAACCAGCTCATTAAAACCTCATTTGTTCAAGACAAAGAACAAATCTTTTAGAAAAAAGATCAAGCATACTATACAACAGATAAAACATACAGCAAACAGGGTAAGGATGTAAGCGCGCACCAACTGTTACTCCCATACACATCACCGTACCAAGTCTGTATAAGGAATTAAGAAGAAAAGTCAGCTTTCTTCCATTAATTCTTCCATCTTTGCAGTTGTATTGAATTAGTATTCAATATGATAACAAATGTTTGTGACTCTAAAGGAGCTGCTAACTGTGACGGCCCCAAAATAGGTATACAACACCCCACCTATTCTGAGTCGCCAAATACATGGTACAAAAAAACAATTACAACTTCATTATCACAATTGTCGTGCAAGATACAACAACACATATGTTGTGAGTTTTGATACAAATATAAACCAACTGTGACTCATGTCCCAACCTTAGATAGCACGTCACAATGACACCTTACATAAAGGTACAGTCAATAACTGTTTTAGAAATTAAAATCTTTGAAAAGTGCTCAAGGAAACCTTCGTACATGGGAGACCATGCGTCTAGGTTATGATAGATATCATATGTCCACAAAATTATCCTTGGTTGATCCAATAGACCCAAAAAAAAACGAGAAGATTACTATCATGTTCTTTCTAATGGTGAGTCTTCTCTTGACATATAACTATCTCCACTGTTTTCAGTTGAGAATTATATTTCAACCAAACTCCAAGATTATACAGGTAGTACTCGTAGATATACTCAGCAAGTGGATGTGCACAACTCTGTCTTATGATAACACGAGGTTGTATGTCATTAGACATCTTGTATGATAGTGACAAAACATCCTTCCAAAGTTGGGTTCGCCTGACCCTATTTGATTAACCAAATATAACTATTAAATGACGTATAAAATACAACACACTTATCTAAAGTCCTCAATAAAATCATTTTCATACTTTTTAGGGAGAACCTCAACAACTATGGACCACCGTTCTATTCTCATGTTATCCCCGCTCGACCCAGCTACACTCTTATTACCTGAAAGGAATTGTGAAGTAAAAGGGTGAGCACAAATAGCCTAGTAAAGAATATCATGACTAAAGATAATTAAATTATCAATAGCCTTCGTCAGTAATAAATCAGAGATTTAGAACATATGGTAGATGATAAAAATTTTCAACCATAGTTGCAGCGGAACGGGCAATCCTTTAGAAGAGTCAAATAGACCATAAAGTCTATTATCTTCTCCATGTTAAAAGTCCACCAATAATATTTTATCTCTGTAACATCAAATAACAGTTTCTGTCCACATTCATGTGAATAACTCATAATCATAATTGTAGTTCTAAATTCCTCTTCTCATCCAGGATAAAGATAATTTTCATCACTTGTCTTTACCCGAAACATCAAAGATCATGGTTATACCAAATCACGATTCATTATTCATAATCATACTAATAAATTCATCTTTTCACCTGGGTCAAAGATATTCATTATCAGATTCATCTTTGACTACATGCCAAAGATATTCAACAAATGGTCATCTTTGCACTTCTGGATCAAAGATATTCAACCACGAAGGTCATCTTTGACTTCTACGTGCCAAAGATATTCATCAATAATTCATATTTACTTTCTGAGCCAAAGATATTAATATATCAAAGAAATACATAATCATTTCGAATTTATATCAACCATAATTATAACCATGTTGATCAATTCACCTTGACTTAAGCTAAAAATATTCAATTGTAAATTCAATGGTCATGATCATACGGTCAACGATTCAACTTTAGACCATCGGGTCAAAGAGAACCCATAGTCACGATCATACCAATAATCTACCAATCTTTACACTCAAGTCAAAGAAAAATTTCTTCACAGGATTATAAGTGTTATATATGATAATAAAAATAATATGATCAAAACATGAATTTAATTTCAAGAATAAGATTCATAAATCAACGATAATTTGGTTAGAAAAAGAAACTAATTTTATCGTGAATAGTACTCCCGACACAAAAAGATAAAATTTTATAATAAAATTCATATCAATATTTATAACACCTTAATCTAAATATTATAAATCACTTAATAATCTCATAATCTAATATTATTAATATTAAAATAATATTTTAATCATTTCTTAAACTTATATATAATTTATTTTAATTGTTTACACTTTATTAATTAATGCATTTAATCATCCTAAAATGTCAAACTCATAAGATTTCATCACCAATAACCACAACCCTCATCAAAAATCTGCATATACCTCATATAGGACTCTCAAGCCATAAAATCATATTTTTCAATTTTCTTACTTCACATAACATATTTAATTCATTTACTCATAATTAGTCTATTTTCATGAAAAATACCAAATTAGTCCCAAAAAATTTTATTTTCTGGAATTTAGCAGAATATAATCTCATATTGAACATATATTTTTTTCGAAATTTTTAAAATTCATTTAATATTTTTCATATGGCCAAAACAGCCGAATATTTAGACATTTATCATAAACTGTACTTTTGTCTAAAAATTCCAAAATTTACAGAGTATACTTCTGTTATGTACATGTACTCCCAATAAAATTTTTACTAATTTTAGA
The DNA here is from genome assembly GCA_020205605.1 of Panax ginseng. Classification (NCBI taxonomy): domain Eukaryota; kingdom Viridiplantae; phylum Streptophyta; class Magnoliopsida; order Apiales; family Araliaceae; genus Panax; species Panax ginseng. The sequence goes on along the minus strand of CM035135.1, from coordinate 125,458,085 downwards.
GTTAACCACAAGGAGTTATAAGAGTTTACTTTTAAAATAGTCTTTTTCCATAAAATTCATAACTCCTAATCTATACATCAAAAATCGTCATTTTTGGACACCATCTAGAAAACTTATCAAATTATCATTTCAATTTTTTCAGAATTTTTGAAGGTCAAAAAAATTACGAAACTGAAAAACATAATAACCCTTAAAATTCCTTATCTCAAAAGAGCAGTATTTCTGACTGGAACATCGGATGTAAAGCCGAAAAAAAATTGCACTGAATAACAATTCTCAAAGTATCTAAATACTCACAAAAATACGCTCGATAATATAAAGAGAGAAAACTTATATTTCTGGTGTGATTTTCAATTCTAACTTAAACACCTATTTATAGAAAAATGCTAGAACGCTAAAAGAGACTAAATTAATAAAATATTAATTTATCTTTTCTCTCTTCCACGCTACTTCATCTGAATTTTTGAGCAGCCAAATTGGAATGATTTAAGCAGCCCACATGTTTTCAAATAAAAGTGAATCCCACCCAATTTTAATAAAAATATTTCATTTTTTAAAACTTCAATAATTCATAAAAAATAGTCTGTTTATCAGAAAAATATGAATTTTATGTCCATTCCACAGAAAATTGAATTCTCTACAACTTTGTAGAAGAATTTTTTTTCAAATTTCAAACAAAAAATATCTAAAATCCACAAACGGATGATTTTTAATACCTCTTAAAATTCATAACAAATCACACGTTAATTTTTAACGGTTCAAAATTTGTGAACATATACTCAATTTATATATGTATAACATATCCAAAAATCATAACGATCCAACAGTCGGATTAAAATTATAACTCACGCAATAGAGCTTTAAGAACACCGATTTAATTTTTAATACCTCCAATCCGATAAAATACCCCAACCTTAATTCCTTCATTTATAACCACATAAAATAAATAAATCCATCATTTATATCCTCATCGAATAAATATTTCCTTATCAATAATTAATTATTCACAAATAATGTTACAGAATCACAATAATGACAACCAGACAGTTCCCAGGAAAGAGGAAAATTTCCGATAAGAATTTCTCCTTACTAGCGCGCAATTAGATTATCTAACCTCTCCTCGACAGAACTTTCTAGACATTACCAATAATGTTATCTAATAATACTATTCAAATAATATGAATTATTGATCTGATAATAAAAATATTATGCAGTGACAATTATTATAAAATATCAACGCAACAATTATTGAATCAATAAAATAAAATATTGAACAGTAATTACTGTAACAATTATTGAGTAGTGCCTTCTTACGTAAGGATCAATAATTCAAAAATGCATGCAATCTGGTATGCCATCATGCAAACCAGCGTATTCATCGTATTTTTAACCACGGATATTCCAACAGTATTAATGGTAACAACTACGCCGTTATTTATAAAAACTCAAACTTGTCATTTTCTTCATCCGACAGTTATTCTGTTATGGAACCCACAAATAAATTTGACCGTCGTAAATGCGAATATTCAAAACAAACAAGAATATTCCACGACCAAACGAATATTCCTCGATAAAAATGAATATTTTATAACTACTTGCGTATTTTGAAAATTTATATATATCACCCTTAACTTTAATTTTTTTTTATCAATTTAACTATTTACTAAATAGAAAAATTGAATACTTTTATTTCATAAAATTCGGGGTCTTACACTAACCTTCATTACTAACTTAAAGATGGTATTATTTGTCATGAAAGCAAATAGATGTCATGCTGCAACACGTAGTTATTTCAGATGCCAATATCAGAATTTTGAATAATCTTAGGCCTAAGTTTTATTTTGTACGTTAAAATTTACAATGAACACCAAAGTATTAAAAGCAATTAATAAAAAAAACGAAAAAACAAGAGCAGCTTCAACAACTTACCTCATAGAGTGGCTTTTGCTTGCTTTTACTTGTATGATTTGGGAACTAAAAGCTGGAATTTTGCAATCATTTTCCGCTTCATATCAGCTTCTCTTTTCAATTCATCAAGTGAGAGCTTATAAAACGAATCTGACAGCACTATTTTTGCAGCTTCATTTTTAGGGACGGAAAAGAACATCCGGGGCCGGATCTAGTATGTCAAGAAATTCAACTTGAATATTGGGGGGAAGGTGGAGGGGGAGGTAAGCCTTGATAATCCATCACATTGTGACAAATTCATGGTCATCAGAGGAAAAAAAACATACAAGTGCCACAATCATAAAACAGTAAACCAGATAACATAAAGCACGTGTACAACGGTCAACTCAGCAATACATAATCCATAATTTCACAAAGACTAATTAGTCCATAATAAATTAATAATCCATAAGAGTCTAACTGTCTAAGACCAAACATCAGCAGCATGGAGTCAAAAACTTAAGCACTGATTTCGAATGAGTCAACACTCAGCAGGCACAACAGGACAGTAGGCAGTACAACAACATGCCAACATGCAGGTCAAGCATTGTGCAACAGAGCCCCCAACAAAAGCATTAGCCTACAGTGTCAACAATGATCCATCAACACACATTTATAGCATTATATAGCACATGTTGAAATATGTAGCTATTAGAAATTTCAGTATATAAACAGGTGGAATGGAATAGGAAGAAATTGAACATAACTGTTGTAAGAATCTGTTCCATTTTTCCTGTACAATTGGTCAAACATGATGCTCATCAATATGTTCTGCCTTTCTTTTGCCGTAACTGAAATTTATAACGCTGCCATGGTTTAATAATGCACACCATATATGTACATGATCTGGGGAGGAATAATGCAGAAATTGTATATCGTATATTCACGACTTCTTCTACAAAATATTACATCTTCTTATCTAAAGTAGCTTCAAACATTCACATTAAATCATATCGTCAAACTTAACTGCCAGTTGCGTTCATCCAACCAGCGCCACAACCAATTTAATTGATATATATTTTTTCAGTCCATCTTCTTTTGCTCAAATCCTACAGGCTTCTGTTCTCTTTCACTCTCAGTGGCCTTCTTTCTTCCTCTTGAAATGTTACTAGTACAGCAGCTTAATTACAGTATCAACTCAAGGCAATCAAACAGTAAGGAATATATATGGGGACAGACCATACTTGTCTATGGCCTATCAAATTACATTGAGTATATGCTCGGAATTTAAACCAATGACAACAACTTATTGCAAGAAGATCTTCAAAGGATAAACTTGAGAAAATTCAAATAGGCTTTATAATGAAAGTTTCCCCAAAATAAGGTCTCATCTAAGATTGAAGTTTCAATTTAACCTCACCATCTTTCTAACTGTCTAAAAGTCTAGAATTACAGGCAGGACAAGCTTATTTTCTACATTCCTCATCTTGGTGGACCTTCACCTTAATACTAAGATACTAACAGCTTGTATATCACTCAATTATCACAGACATGACACATTGAACATTCCAACCAAATAATTGTGAGCCATTCTACTCCATAAACATGATTCTTTTTACTTCAGCATTTTCTGTTTAGTTCTTTTAACCTGTTCACTTACGTTCTATAAATCTCTCATTTGCACTGTTCCCAACTCGTCAAAACAAGGATGATCTGGGGAGGAATAATGCAGAAATTGTATAATCTCATCAACTTTAAATAAAGATACAAGCAGAAATATCACAGTACTATTGAATCAAACAAATAACCTCTAAAATATTGATTACATAGTAGTTCATCCAAAAGAAGTAGATGGGAAATCATAAATATCAGTATAAATACTTTAGAACTCACAATTGAAGGAACAAGTAGTAAAGATAAGATTCCGTTCAGGCTCGAAGTCAGAGATGAGGTTCTGTCGTTCGGAGGCGGAGTGGAGTCGCGACGTCCGACGTGCGATTTGGGGACTGAGGTTTTAGCTTTTGGGTTAGGGACTTAGGGCAAAAACAGAGATGAGAGATCGAGATCGAGATCTGAGGGATGAGAGATCGAGAGACGAGAGGGATGAGAGATCGAGAGTTCGAGATGAGAGCGGAGTGATGACTGATGATCGATGAGGCGAAGAGAGAGAGAGTTTGAGATCTGGGCTGGGCTAGTGCGGTAGTGCCTAGTGGGCTGAGAAATGAGTTGATTATTATTTTAAGTGAGGCGTTATTCGGTTATTCGGTTTAACCGAATAATCAAAATTAAAATCCGTATTAACTAATCGAAAATCGTAAATAATTTCGAATATAACCGAATTGTTAAAAATAACTGAATTATCAGAAAATTTCGGTTAAATTATTTTGGTTTGGTTCGGTTATTCGGTTATACCCGTTTTTTGCTTAGTCTCAGGCAACAGAAACCCTAAACTAGATAGTACTTTTTTTTATCAAAGGAGTAAAATAGTAATATAGCACGCATGTAAGGGCTATTTGGTAAACATATTTTCACGTAAGATAATACATTAATACTCCTTTGGTTTTTTGTATTTTTTTTGGATTTGGGTAACTTCTGTTACAAATTCTCTTTAATTATATTCAATGGAATTGGTATAGACAGAGAGTGAGAGAGCTAGGCCACATCGCTCCTAATTGAACCATCTGTTTATGCAGACCCAACCCACGTTCATGTAGCTCTCTGATTAAAACATCTGTACATGAATTTTGGCTCCTAAATTAAGGACTTGTTTCAAAAAAGAGAGTTACATTTTAACTTATAAAAAAAATTAATAATGTAAACTCTTTAAAAAGTAATATTATAAATAAAATTATTATTTCAAAAACTTAAATTGATTTAAATTTTAATTTTAATTTTAGGATGTCATAAATTAGTTAATAACAAACTGAAATATAACTTTTTTTTGTAAAATAGAATAGTAATAATTTATGATTTATGATTTGTTATACAAAAGAGTCTTAATTATTATAATTTTTTTTTTTTATTGTCAATTTAAATTATTGTAACTTAATATTTTAATAAATAAAACATTTAATATTATAAATTATTAAAAAAAAATCATATTTTAAAATTTTAATTACAATTTGAGTTGTCGGATACCATAAATTAACAAAAAATAAACTCAAAGTTAACTCTTTCTGTAGAATATATGAGTTTAACATTTGTGGTCTACTCCACAAAAGAGCCTAATCTTTTTTTTTTTTCATGGTCAATGTATGAAATTTTAAAGTTTAATTATTGTAAATTTATTTACTTTTATTAAAAAAATAGTCGATATTGTAATAAGTTACTTAAAAATTAGAATTTTTTTTTGTAAAATTGGTATGGTGTTGAATCGAAGTTTGCACTATAGAGTTATCAAGAATGAGTTCTTTAGATAAAGTCAATATATAGATAGAACCCTAATATAATAATTCGATGGATCAATACTTGGTGTGTTAAAAAGATTTTATTTTTAAACGAATATTTTTTTTAAAATAAAAACTTCAACGACTGTCGTTAGGAGTAAAGACTCTCACATCTAATTTGGAAAAAACTACTGAACGCCATTTGAAATGGCGTTGAATTTTTGGATATTTTTTTTTGGCTAAAAATTCAAAAATGAATTTAAAAAAAAATTATCTTAATTTTTTTAAAAATAATTTTACTTTTTTAAAGAAATTTGAAAAAAATAAAAATGTGATTCAATGCCAAACTAACCGGCATTGTAACTTTTTAAATTTTTTTATAAAGCAAATTTGTAAAAAAAAAGAGTAAGATGTAATATCACTTTAACTGACGTTGGAATCTTTTTTTTTTTTTTTTATTTCTTTGATCTTTTGTACTTGTTTACAAATATCAATATTTTTTATCTTTATTCTTTGTCATCGGCGTTGGAAATGAAAGAGTATATAAGAATTTAACTATAAAAAAATAAAAATAAAAATTCTAACGCCAATTAAAGTGACGTTACATCTTACTCTTTTTTTTTATAAATTTATTTTTTTTAAAAAAAATTAAATAAAATAGGGATAAAATTGATATTACATTAATTAGTATTTTTTTAAATGATGAATTTTAATTTTTTTTAATTTGATTTTTTTAGTATTTTAGTATTTTTTAATTAGTATTTTTAGTATTTGTGGTTACTGAAACTTTTTTGTTACAATTGAATAATTGTACTATCAAAAATTATAAAATGGTCATTATTTATAATTTTCGTCCAAAAAAACGAACGAAATGCTGACGTGGAGCAGGGCTTACCATGCTTAAATATTATTTAAAGAAAATATTGCTCATGAGTGTTGAACTCCAGACCTCTCCACACTAGAAACCTTATATTCCAACAAAAGTCATTGGACCAACTACCTATCATTTTAAAATTTATGTAACACTAATATTTAAACCACTTAGCATCGTTTCTATGCATGTGAAGATGAGATAATACACTTTTTGGTCACAGTATTAGGAATTGTAATAATAATAATAACAATAATTGTAATAATTATTATTGTATTAATAATAATAAATTTTAAATACTTATAACAACAACAACAACAACAACAACAACAACAATAATAATAATAATTAAAATACCCTAAAATAATATAAAGCAGTTACAAATTAAATACCATAAATATAAAATTACATTCAAAGTTTTTTAACAACTGAATCAAAATTTTTTTTATTTTTTTTTGTAATAGTCACGTGGGTATCAATGTTTTTCGAATAAAATTTAATATTTTGATAGATTTTTTTTTATTGTTATAGGACTCGATCAAATTAAATTTAAATTTAAAAAACCCATGGGTAAGTATAAGAATCGATCTAATAAATTACAAAGATGAGTACATTAGTGAATAACAAATACTACCTCCGTCCCATAATAAGTGCTTTTTTAGCTTAAATCACACATACCAATACACAAGCTAAAATGACAAAAATACCCTTAATATACTTTCTTTGGAGTTGAAGAGTTAATGAGTGTCATTTAATTATAGTGAGTAATAGAGGAATACCATTGGTTGGAACGTAATAAATACCATTGGCTGTATAAGGGCATATATGAAAAAATATTGTAAAAATTGTATTGAAGTTCTAACACATCACTTATTTTGAAAAAAAATATTAAGCCTAAAAAAGCACTTATTGTGGGACGGAGGTAGTATTTATAATAGAAAGATTTGCCAGAGTTCAATGATTAAAAATAGTCACTACAATTACAATTAGTTTTTTTTTGAAAAATAATATATGTCGGATCACTCTTAGTTTAATTATTATTATTTTTAATAATAATAATAATAATAATAATAATAATTATTATTATTATTATTACAATTATTATTAATATTATAATTATTACAATAATAATAATAATAATAATAATTGTTATAATTAAAATAATAATAATAATAATAATTAAAATAATAATAACAATAATAATAATAATAATTAAATAATAATAACAATTAAAATAATTAAAATAATAATTTTTATTATTTTATTATTTAAAATTTTAATTATCACATTGGTAAACACTTTTATCCTGTGAACACTTTTTAGTTTCTAACATTGGCAAATGCAGGCATGCAGCAACATGACTTATTTTATGGCTGACAAATCTATGTTGAAATTTATATCTCAATATATCATCTTTTGTATTTTGTTCAGATCTTATCTTGCATTTCAAGCTTTGCGAGGATTAGTACCATAATAATAATAATAATAATAATAATTTTATTATTATTTTAAATTTTAATTATTATTATTATTTTAATTATTTAAAATTTGTTATTATTATAATAATTATTACAATTCCTAGTACAGTGACCAAAAAGTGTATTATCTCATCTTCACATGCATAGAAACGATGTTAGGTGGTTTAAATATTAGTGTTACATAAATTTTAGCATAATATGTAGTTGGTCTAGTGGCTTTTGTTGGAATATAAGGTTTCTAGTTTGGAGAGGTTTAGAGTTCGATACTTGTGAGCAACATTTTCTTTAAGGAAATTTTTAAGCCAGGCATTTCTGTCCTCCACGTCAGCAATAATGGACCACATTAGCAAAAATAACGGGCCAATATGCACAGTCAGCATTCCGTCCATTTATTGTTTTGTTGGTCGGATGCTCTGTAGTGTTCTTGAAGTCCAATACAGTGCTCATTTGATCTGTTTTGGCCTTATGCTCTTGTATTGTCTTAGAATATGAGTTTCACTGTTTGTCATGTTGAGTTCTCTTTCTTAACATTTTGTATCGATCTGGGGAATGCCCCTAAGTATATGTATCTCTTTTCTTTTACATGCATTTAATTTAGCAAAAAATAAATTAAATAATATGGAACAACTTATAAGTATAATTTATACAGCTTATATGTACAATTTATATTAGTAAATTTTAATTGACATTTTATGATCAATTATGAATGATGATGTATTTGATATCTCTCCCATTTATGATATGTATTTTTACAACTTTAAATGGTTGGGATTTGTTAGTAATTGGTCAATATTTTTTTATTTTTAATTTTTATAAATAAATTGAAAAATTTGTTTCTTAGGTGATTGACATTCTAATTCGGATATTTGAATAATTTGTTTATTCGAATAAAAAATGGAAACGAATATGTTCCGCATTTGGACATAATTTTTAAATACTAAATACGAATATTTTTCGATAATTCTCCGAATACCGAATATGGTCTTACAAAAACATGCTTATTGGGATTATCTTAATTTAAGGCAACATTTTAATAGTCATTGCAAAAAGTTGTATGAAATATGCAACGAAAATAAAAATTGTTGCCAATGAATGTGGTCCATATTGGGCAACGAAATATAACAACAAAAAAACTTTAGTTGCCCACGATGAGGAGAAATCAAGTGGTTAGAAATTTTGCAACGAATTTCTAACGAATTTTGTTTCCAAATTTTACAACGACTTATGAATTTCGTTGCAAAAAGTGAAAGCATGACACAAGCTGCAACGAAGGACAAGTTTCGTTGCTAAACATACACTTTTACCTAAAAAATCGTTGCTAAAGCCCATTTTTAGTAACAAAAAAACTTTCGTTGCCCACGATGACGGAAAATCAAGCGGTCGAAAATTTTGCAACGAATTTCTAACGAAATTTTTTTTCGCCAATGAATTAGCAACGAAATTTTGCAACGACTTATGAATTTTGTTACAAAAAATGAAAGCCTAACACAATCTGCAATGAAGGACAAATTTCGTTGCAAAATATATACTTTTAGCAACGACTTATAAAGTCGTTGCCTGAAAAATCGTTGCTAAAGGACCATTTTTTTGTAGTGATTTTATCAAAAAGAATGTTCCATTTTTAGAAGCTTACTTCAATCCATTTCTCTGAGTGTCCACAACTCTTACCTCATCGTATGTAACTGGATCACCATTTTCTATGATACATACCTCATCATCATCATCATCATCCATGATGAATCCATACCTCCCAGGTATCTTCGATACTATTCCAGATTTACGATTCGGTTGTGGTACAATAGGTCTATCTACAAGTTCCTCTTATTTGACTTATAGTATTTTGTGGTTTTTGAACTCTTCAAGATTCTATTATCCTCCCACTAGCCCCTTCAATGATAAACACCTTTATCTTAGAAGGCAACGTGTTTCACAACAAACACCTTTTGCTAAGCAGGATTATAGAACATATACCCTAAACTTACTTTAGGATGTCCCACAAATCGACACTTGTCAAATCTTGTCCCAAGCTTATCCTTTGAAACCTTTTCACATAAGTTGGACAACCCCTTATCTTAACATACTTAAGATTAGGAATCCTCCCTGTCCATAACTTTTATGGAGTCTTGGGGCCGGATTTTGAGGTTACCTTTTTCGTAGATATTCAGCCATTTCTAGGACATTACCCCAGAAGGATACTGAAATGTCGGTAAAATCATTATGGACCGCACCATGTCCAACAAGGTACAATTTTTTGTTTCAGATACATCAATCAATTATTGTGTATCAAGAGGGCGTCCATTATGAGAAAACCATTTGAGATGATCTAGAAACTTATTGCACAAGTATTTATTCCTTGATCTAATCAAAGAATCTTAATATTTTGCCAATTTGTTTCACTTCTGAATTCTTTGAACCTTTCAAATAATTCACACTTGTATTTCAGCAAATACGCATATTCAACTCTTTGAATGACCATCTCCTTTTCTTATACTAGTTTGTTCAATTTGCAAAATAATTTTTCACGTAAGTCAAGTATACAAAATTCATTAAGTAATATTCCAGTTCTATACAAAACATTATTATTATAAACAGAATAACAATTGTTCTTAAATATAATACCAAAGATTTCTTTGTCCAACAATAAAATGGAAATAATGTTTCCAACGAGAACTGAAATACAATAACAACTTATTGACTTAATAGACTTGCCCGTAGGCATTGCTAAACTATAAGTTTCTATGGCTAATGTAGCAACTTTTGCTTCATTTTCCACACATAGGATTACTTATCTCTTGTTTAGCTTTCTACTTCAGCTTGGTCCCTTCATAAATCTATATTTATGATAACCAAAGTCGATATCCAATACCCAAGTAGAACCTTAACTTAAAGAAAAATTTATTTTAAATCATGAACAAATTTGTATTTATAATCGAAACTTCACTAAGCTTCTTTGGTTAGCCTCTACAAGATGTTTCTCGCAGTTTCGTTCCAGTGGCCAGGCTTATTGCAGTGGAAGCAAACTCCTTTGCTATCCGTATCAGTTTTGTTCTTATTATCTTTTGTTTTTGCATTTTCTATTTACCTTTTTAGAATCATTCTTCTTTTTAGAAGATCCTTTGGCCCCTACTAGTAAGACTTGGTCTTTCATAGTTGGAAAGTGGCTCTCAACATTTTTCAACATGTTAAGCAAATCAGCGAAGCTGATATCTAGTTTGTTCATATGAAAAATTCACAACAATTGTGAAAGGAGTCCGGGAGTGGGTGCAAGATTAAATGTGATAAATTAACATCTTAAATACTTAATACTTGCCTTGTGGTGACACAACAAACTCATATTAAATATTTAATACTCTATTAATTTTTATCATGATAGAAGGCGACGTTCGATATTCCAAATATCTTTGAACGCTTAGGACTTAATATAAAAAATTTGAGGGGTTTTGTTATTAATTTGTCTCATCTTGTTTAGCGCGCATGCACATATATATATAAAATACGAGTTTTATTAATTAACATGCGAAGCATGTTTGCATGTTATAATATATATATATATATATATATATATATATATATATATATATATATATATATATAATGCACATATATAATACTATATTCTACCGGATTGATTATGGACCTTTATTCTAGTTTGGTTCACTAGAGCCACCAAGTGAACCAAAAAGGTCAAACTCTAAGGGTGCAAGAATTAATATTTAAATATAACTATTACATTTAAATCCGAGTTCCATTACAAACGGGTCTTCAAGCGCTCCTTGCTCCTTGATCTCCAATTCTTCAAAATTAATTCTAACTATTCCTATTACAAAACTATTTAAAATAACTAGAAACCTTGATCGTGATCGAGGGAAGTACATAGGAGGAGTTAGAATTTACATTAAGAAAAAAATTAGAGAGAAGGCACGCAAAACCCCATTTAATAAAACTCATACATTCAAGCATCCAACTAAAATAAAATCCAATCACATTGGTCAATAGTCCATAATCAATCCCATTTATTATTATACACATCACCATATGCATCAATAAATAACATTCATCTCATGAATAATAAACATTCAATATATATATATTGATATCATTTAATGGACAAATTTAGTTAGTATAAAATTTAATTTTGAATCAAAATAAACTCCTTTATTTTAATCAAAATTTAAATCAAAATAAACTTCTTTTATTTTAATTTATCCAATTTTGAATAAAATAAACTATTTTATTTTAATCAAAATAAACTCTTTTATTTTAATTAATTATGGAATCCTATTTCAAGAAGAAAAAAAATTCCTTTATTAAAGGAAACACGGATTCTTTTTCCTATTCACAAATAAACTCTTTTATTTTGAATAATATGAAATCTTATTTTATATCTAAATAAACTTCTTTATTTAAGAAAACATGGAATCCAATTTTAACTCCAATTAGTTATCATGGAATCCAATTTCAACTCTAATTAGTTAGCATGAAATCTAATTTTAAAATTAAAATAAACTTTTTATTTTAAAATTAAAATAATTAAATATATATATATATATATATATATATATATATATATATATATATATATATATGATTATTAATCATATATGATATTTTATGATCATGTTCCTATAGCTTAACAAAACTTAATCATTGATACTGTAAGACCCCGACTTTTTATTAATAAAATGAAATTTCCTCTATTTATTATTTTGAAATAGTAAGGGTTAATTTGATTAATGTGGTTAGTTATGGGTGAAATGCGTAAATATTTTAAATATGCAAGTGGTTATAAAATATTCATTGTTGTTGGGAATATTCGGTTGGTCGTGGAATATTCTTGCTTTGTTTGGGAATATTAAAAATTTATCGACCAAATTTATGTGGGCCCCATAATGTAAAGCGATTGGATGAAGAAAGCGACAAATATAAGTTGTTTATAAATGACCAGGCGTAGTTATTCAAGAATTATCTTTGTTGAAATACTCGATGGTTAAAGCACAAGAAGACACGATATTGCACCAATTATTGATTCTTACGTAAAAAGGCACTACTCAATAATTGTTACGGTAATTACTGTTCAATATTTTATTTTATTGATTCAATAATTGCTGTGTTGATATTTTATATTATTGTTGTTTCAATAATTGTCATTACACAATATTTTCCATTATCGCAACAATAATTCATATTATCTGAATAATATTATTAGATAATATTATTGACAATGTCTAGAAAGTTCTATCTAAGGAGAGGTTTGGTCATCTAATTGCGCTTGATGAAGAGAAATCCTTATTGGAAAGCCCTCTCTCCCTGGAACAAATCGATTGTCGATTGTGATTCTGTAATATTATTTGTGAATAATTAATTATTGATAAGGAAAATATTTATTTTATGTGGATATAGATGGAGAAAATTTTTAATGTGACAATTGTCGAAAATTAATATTTTATCTTTTACGATAAAATAATTTATTTAATTATATTATTATATTATAATAATATAATAATGGTGATATTTTTACAATGAATGTGGGATATATGAGTATATGAGGAGGAAGAGTATTTTTGTTGCATTAAATGATAAACACATGTTTTTGTGTGTATTGATTGTACCCCATTTCTTGGTGAAATTTGATTATAGCCTTTAAAATCGTCCGTTTATGGATTTGGTCAATTCTCCATTTTGGAATTTGGTAAAACTTTCTTCTGTAAAGTTGTAGATAATGGAATTTCCTATGAAAAAGACATAAGGTTCGAATTTTTCTGATAAAGGGCTATTTATTATGAATTATTGAAGTTCTGGAGTTCCGAAATAATTGATTTTTGATGTTTTAAATAATTTTTTTTAAGAAAAATATTTTTAAGAAGTCGGTGGGCCCCACTAGAGTGTAGAATGTGCTGAAATCAGATTCTTGTGTGGTGGGCTTGAAAATTTTAAAAAAATATATTATTTTATTAAATTTTCTGCTTTGGTGTTCTAAGCATTTTCCTATAAATAGGGTGCTTAGTTTAGAATTGAAAATCACACGAAAATCAAGTTTTCTCTCTATATTATCGAAAGCGTATTCTTGTGAGTATTTTATTACTTTGAGTGTTCTTTATCTGATGCAAGTTCCTTCAAAGACTTATACCCAGATATTCCAATGTAAGATCTCATTTTTCGAGGTAAGGGATATTATTTTTTTGTAAATGATATTATTTCTTTTAATATCATTATAGAAAAATATTGGTTTAACTTTTTATCAAATTTGGAACTTTTGTGTCGGGGTTACTATTCACGTATACGACACTATTTACGTATACGACACTATTCACAGAAAAATTAAAATTTTCTTTTCATTGTCCAAGTCGTTTCTTATGATACTAGATTTGATTGTATCCATGTTTTGATCTTCATTCTTGAATTTAACACCATAATTGTTTATTATGGAGTATTTTTGAATTTGGACAAACTAAAGTACGAATCCTTAATCCTTGTCTTTTTGTTTCACTGGATTCGTTTCTTTAAAAAATATTTTTTTCATCATCCTCAGTCCTAAATGATGATGTTACTGAATATCTTTGGCTTGTAGTGCAAAGATGAACAGATGTTGAGATGAACATGACCTACTGCGAATATGATTGATTATTTTGGTCGTATTGCAGATATGAGTATTTGATCCAAGATTTATATTGATTGATGTTACAGGGATAAAATATTGATGATGGACTTTAAAATCATAAAAGATAGTAGATTTCATTCTCTACTTAACTTTTTTAATGATTTGTTATTTCCGCTGCGAATATTGATCTAAAACTTGTGGCCTATTATATTCTATCAGATTTTTCCCTGTTGAGGACTAACGATAATTTGTTCTATATTATCTTAGTCATAATATTCTTTAGTGGGCTAGTTGAGCTCACCCTTTTCCTTGTTGTTCCATTTTTCTTCTCAGGAGGCGAGAATGTAGCGAGTACTAGTCGGGGTATGGATTGATGGTTCTAGAAGATGTTTTACTAGTCCTCACTATTTTTGTAAAATAAAGTATCAATAATTGTAATGAGGACTTATTTGGTTGTGGATATTGTCTAGAAGACAATATTTGTAATTAAACTCACAGTTTAAGTGTTGTCGTATTTTGCACGACAATTATTTTAATAAAGTTATAGTTATTTCTGTACCATGTATTGGCGACTCAGAATGGGTGATGTATACCTATTTTGGGGGCGTCACAGTTCGTATCAGATCTTAGGGATATGATCTCTGGCGGAGATCGGGGAATAGAACTAGGAGGGGAGAGATGAGTGATTCCTTCGCTAGTGTGTCTTACCTAAGCTTATTTGTTGGTTGGTCAGATTATAGGGTTATTATGTTTCATATCAATTTCTTTAATTAACCCTTATTTGTGGCAACATTTAGAAATGACAGCTGAAAATATTAACGATGGAGTGAATCAGATTGTGGAAACACCTTTAATCAATAACCCAGAGAACGTGCAACAGGATGACAATGTTCCTCCTGTAAACAATATCACTGATCAGATGATGAACGACGGGATGTTTAGAAGCTTTTTGCAGTTCATGCAAAATTAGACGAGGGAGACTCGTGTACAAAATACAGGTGGAAATGATATCAACGCACGGTTTGTCACAGCCAAGCAGTTCAAAGAGTTGGGACCACCAAAATTCTTGGGAAAGTCGGATCCGATTAAGGCGGAAACGTGGGTCAAGCAAATTACAAAGATATTCGATGTTTTGGGATACACATAGGAACAGAAGGTTCCATTCGCCACCTTTATGTTCCGTGGTGAGGCAGATTACTGGTGGAAATCTATGAAGCGTACCCATCCAGCCGCACTCAGTATGTCTTGGGAGACGTTTCAGAAACTGTTCAATGACAAGTACTTTCCTGAAAGTATTCGTCATATGAAGGAGGTAGAGTTTATTAGACTAGAGCAGAACAACATGACGGTATCCCAGTACGAGGTGAAGTTTGCAGAGTTATCCAGGTTTGCACCTCATGTGGTGGAGAATGAGGAACGCATGACGCGGATGTTTTTGAGAGGTTTGAAACCTGACATACGTGAGTATCTCATTTCTCATAAATTTTCTTTATATCCAGATGTTGTCAACATGGCTCAATTATTAGAGCGAGATAACGAGTACGTTTAACCGAGGGACCACAACCAAGGTCATACCGGTTACAGCAGTCATCGGAGCAACGATAAGCGGGGAAAGAAAAATGCGGACAAGAGCGGCAACCACTCTGGTGGTAGTCATGGTCATGATAATAGAAGAAACGAATCGGGGGGACATTTTAAAAAAAAGAGATTCAACAATGACAATATACAGAAGCGTCAAGACTAATGATGAATCGGTTCTAAGGGAGGAGAATGACTACCGATCGTATGCTTATAAATATGGAAAAGAGGTCATATCACCAAACCGCCGCCCAACAACAGTTCAAGGTATGCTATAATTGTGGAAAGGAAGGAGGATATCGCTCGAGATTATGCGGTAGTGAAACCAAGTCCAATGGGAATGGTGACTCAAAAATTTGTCATTCCGAGAAAAGTCAAAGTCAGCGGTTCGGAGGAGGCGTTTGTTGTGACTGGTCAAAATGCAAGGAACCCAAACGAGGTGATCACGGGTAAGCTAATCATAAATTCTTGCGAAGTTTATACATTGTTAGATACCGGTTCTACCCATTCATTTATCTCTCCTGCTTGTTCTCAACGTTTAAACTTGACTCTGGAGAAATTAGACTTTGACCTATCTGTGGAGACTCCGTTAGGAGAAACTTTCATTACATCCACTGTTTATAAATCTTGTTTGATCCAAGTTGGCACCATCACATTACCTGTTGATCTTATCTCTTTAAAGATACTTGCTTTTAATGTGATTTTAGGGATTGATTGGTTAACTACTCATCATACAAAAATTTATTGTTTTCGTAAGGTTGTTAGTTTTCATATTCCTAATCAACCTGTTATTCGAATTCAAGCAACTAAACCACTAAAATCAATCACTGTCATATCAAGTCATAGAGCTATTCGTTTATTGAAAAATGGATGTCAAGCTTTCTTAACCCATGTTATGGATTTGAATAAAGACACGTCAGATTTGAATAATATTCCTGTTGTTAGTAACTTTCCTGACGTATTTCCTGAAGAACTTCCCAGTCTACCCCCAGAACGTGAAGTTGAATTCTTTATTGATCTTGAACCTAGTACAAAGCCCATTTCTAAAATCTCATATCGAATGGCTCCTATTGAACTTCAGGAGTTAAAGGTCCAACTACAGGAGTTGTTGGACATCGGTTTTATTTGTCCTAGTACATCTCCTTGGGGTGCTCCTGTTTTATTCGTAAAGAAGAAAGATGGGAGTATGCGACTTTGTATTGACTACCGAGAATTAAACCATGTCACTATCAAAAATAGGTATCCACTACCTCGCATTGATGACCTGTTTGACCAGTTGCAAGGAGCACAATTCTTTTTAAAGATCGATCTTTGTTCTGGATATGATTAATTGAGGATTAGAACTGAGGATATTCCAAAGACTGCCTTTATAACTCGGTACGGGCATTATGAATTCCTAGTCATGTCTTTTGGATTGACTAATGCTCCTGCGGCTTTCATGGATATGATGAATTGAGTATTCAAGAAATATTTGGATCAGTTCGTTGTTGTCTTTATTGATGACATCCTCATATATTCCAAAAGTCGTGAAGATCATGATCACCATTTGAAGCTGGTACTTCAAAGGCTTCGTGAAAACAAGCTATATGCCCAGTTGAAGAAATGCGAGTTCTGGCTTGAGGAAGTAGCATTTCTTGGGCACGTGGTGTCAAAACATAGAGTATCTGTTGACCCGGCGAAGATTGAAGCAATACAAAGTTGGGAGCAACCGACGACGGTGACCGAAGTACGTAGCTTTCTGGGCTTAGCTGGTTATTATCGGAGATTCGTGGAAGGATTTTCTCGAATCTCTACCCCGTTAACTCAGCTGACTCGAAAGGATACAAAATTCATATGGAGCGAGGATTGTGAGAAGAGTTTTCAAGAGCTTAAGATGAGACTGATTTCGGCACCTATTTTGACAATACCGTCTGGATCGGATGGATTTGTTATTTACAGTAATGCTTCATGCAAAGGGTTAGGATGTGTTCTCATGCAACATGGGAAAGTCATAGCCTATGCCTCGCGACAACTTAAAGAATATGAGAGGAATTATCCTACTCATGATCCGGAGTTAGTAGTGATCGTTTAGCTTAAAGATCTGTAGGCACTATCTATATGGGGAGAAAATGGAGATATATTCAGACCATAAAAGCCTCAAATATTTCTTCACTCAAAAAAGAACTCAACATACGGCAACGACGTTGGCTCGAGTTGTTGAAAGACTACGACCATACTATTCAATACCATCCTGGAAAAGCGAACGTTGTAGTTGACGTATTGAGTAGAAGATCATATGCAGGAACGAGTGCGATGCTGTCAACACAAAGGCCTATTTTGAGTGATTTACAAAAGATGAAGATAGAATTCAAGACTCCGGGGACCCATGCGATGATGTCAAGTATACGCATAGAACCAGCTTTAATCGATAAAGTTAAAGTTGCTCAAGCCACAGACCCGGAGCTGATGCGTATGAAGAAGAAAGTACAAGAAGGTGTTATCCCAGAGGCAAGAATCGATGAAGAAGGAATACTTCGAGTCAACTCCAGACTTTGTGTTCCTAACGACTTTGAGTTGAAGTACAAGATCATGATTGAGGCACACAATACACCATTTGCAATTCATCCTGGAAGTAACAAAATGTATAGTGATCTTCGACATACATTTTGGTGGAACAATATGAAGAGAGAAATCGCGGAGTTTATCTCGAGGTGTTTAACTTGTCAACGTGTAAAGGCGGAGCATCAAGTGCCAAAGGGTCCATTGTAACCACTTGAGATTCCAAAATGGAAGTGGGAACATATTACCATGGATTTCGTTACGGGTCTTCCCAAGGTTTCTCAAGGCATAGATGCGATTTGGGTTATTGTTGATAGATTAACCAAGTCTGCTCATTTCTTGCCTATACGGGAAACTTATTCCCTTGAACGTCTAGCTCATATGTATGTAAATGAGATTGTGAGGTTGCATGGCATGCCAGTATCTATAGTTTTGGATCGTGACCCAGGATTCACTTCACGATTTTGGGTTAGCTTGCAGAAAGCTATGTGTACGGATTTACGATTCAGTTTGGCATACCATCCTTAAATGGACGGACAATCAGAGAGGACTATTCAAACTCTTGAAGATCTATTAAAACTCTGTGTCCTAGACTTCAAAGGGAGTTGGGATAAGTACTTACCATTGGTGGAATTCTCCTACAACAACAGTTATCAGGCAAGTATAGGTGTGGCTCCATTCGAAGCATTGTACGGACGAAAGTGTCGCTCTCCAATATGTTGGGATGAGGTGGGTGAAACAAATTTGTTGGGACCCGAGTTAGTACGTATGACTACGTAAAAGATCCAAATGATTAGACAACGTATACAAACGGTACAGGATCGACAATAGAGTTATGCGGATCTTCATCGAAAGGACGTGGAATTTGATATTGGGGATCATGTATTATTGCGTGTTGCACCATGGGAAGGAGTTACAAGATTTGGGAAGAGAGGAAAGCTTAATCCACGATTTATTGGTCCATTTTTGATTCTTGACCGAGTAAGAAATATAGCCTATAGACTCGCGTTACCTCCAAGTATGTCTCGTGTTCATAATGTTTTTCACATATCCGTGCTTCGTAAATATGTAAAAGACCCAAACCACATTATTGAGTTAGAACCAGATGAGATAGCCGAAGACTTAACGTACGAGGAGGTACCTGTCAAGATTTTGGATAGGAAGGAGCATGTCCTACGCACAAAGGTTATACCACAAGTTAAATTTTGTGGAGGAACCATGCTATTGAAGAAATGACCTGGGAGTTGGAAACGGAAATGAAAGCGAGGTATCCTCACCTTTTCAAAACACCAGGTACGTACGTCAATTTCGAGAACGAAATTTTATAAGGAGGGGAGGTTGTAAGACCCCGGCTTTTTATTAATAAAATGAAATTTCCTCTATTTATTATTTTGAAATAATAAGGGTTAATTTGATTAATGTGGTTAGTTATGGGTGAAATGCGTAAATATTTTAAATAAGCAAGTGGTTATAAAATATTCATTGTTGTTGGGAATATTAGGTTGGTCGTGGAATATTCTTCACTGTCGGGAATATTAAATGACGATAGTAGCGAAATTTGTAATGGGCCCCATAATGTAAAGCGATTGGATGAAGAAAACGACAAATATAAGTTGTTTATAAATGGCCGGCGTAGTTATTGCAAATTATCTTGTTGAAATACTCGATGGTTAAAAGACACGAAGGCACGCGGTATTGCACCAATTATTGATTCTTACGTAAAAAGGCACTACTCAATAATTGTTACGGTAATTACTGTTCAATATTTTATTTTATTGATTCAATAATTGCTGTGTTGATATTTTATATTATTGTTGTTTCAATAATTGTCATTACACAATATTTTCCATTATCGCAGCAATAATTCATATTATCTGAATAATATTATTAGATAATATTATTGACAATGTCTAGAAAGTTCTGTCTAAGGAGAGGTTTGGTCATCTAATTGCGCGCAAGTAAGGAGAAATTCTTATTGGAAAGCCCCCTCTTTCCTAGGAACAGCCTGATTGTCAGTATTGTGATTCTGTAATATTATTTGTGAATAATTAATTATTGATAAGGAAAATATTTATTTTATGTGGATATAGATGGAGAAAATTTTTAATGTGACAATTGTCGAAAATTAATATTTTATCTTTTTCTGATAAAATAATTTATTTAATTATATTATTATATTATAATAATATAATAATGGTGATATTTTTACAATGAATGTGGGATATATGAGTATATGAGTAGGAAGAGTATTTTTGTTGTATTAAATGATAAACACATGTTTTGTGTGTCGGTGTACCCCATTTCTTGACTGAAATTTGATTATAGCCTGTAAAATCGTCCGTTTATGAATTTCGGTCAATTTCTGTTTGGAATTTGATAAAACTTTCTTCTGTAAAGTTGTAGATAATGGAATTTCCTATGAAAAAGACATAAGGTTCGAATTTTTCTTCTGTGAAGCGTACCCATCCAGCCGCACTCAGCATGTCTTGGGAGACGTTTCAAAAACTGTTCAATGACAAGTACTTTCCTGAAAGTATTCGTCGTATATGAAGGAGTAGAGTTTATTAGACTAGAGAAGAACAACAATGGCGGTATCCCAAAGTCTGGCGAAGTTTGCGAGTTATCGAGTTTGCACCTCGTGTGGTGGAGAATGAGGAACGTATGGCGGATGTTTTTGAGAGGTTTGAAACCTGACATACGTGAATATCTCATTTCTCATAAATTTTCTCTATATTAGGATGTTGTCAACGGGGCTCAATTATTAGAGCGAGATAACGAAAGACGTTCAACCGAGGGACCACAACCGAGGTCATCACTGGTGTGACAATGATCATCGAGCAACGATAAGCGGAAAGAAAATGCGCGGACAAGAGCAAGAACCACTCGGTAGTAGTCATGGTCATGATAATAGAAGAAGCGAATCGGGGGGAGATTTTAAAAAAAGGAGATTCAACAATGACAATGCAAAGACGTCAGCACCAGCAGCAACTGGTTCTAAGGGAGGAGAACGACCACCGATCGTATGCTATAGATTTCAACATTAATCATAAAAGAACTATTTTAGTTTTAAGCTTTCTAAGAATTTAGATCTCATTAGAATGATCATTATCATTGCTTAAAACTATGGGTTTATCACATATTATAAAACAACATCATGTAGATAATTTGAAAGCCTTTAATAAATTAATACTTTTTATTAATAAATGAATAAGATTGTTACAAAGTATATTGATAGACACGTAATTCATACATTTTATTATCCCTAATTTTGTCCTTTTAATGATATTAGTTTATTAAATTAATATGTTTTATTTTATTTTGTAGGATTTAATATTTGTTGCAATAAAGTCAAAATCTTGGTGATCAAGGGATATTTAATGCTCTTATTCATATAAGAAATGTTCAAGAAGAATCCTACAAGGAGAAGGAAAGAGGTGGAACAATCTTAGTGTGCAAGTCAAATCCAACAAGAGAAAGAAAAGTCTATCTAGAAGATCTTTTTGAGAAGTTGATTGCCACTAGAAAATTGAATCCTACATGAAAAGGGAACAAAAGTGTCCAAGTTCAATTAGGGTTCAAAGTTATTTTTCCCTATAAATAGACCTCTTGTTTTAGAGAGAAAGACACCACTTATTATTTTCTTTTTCTCAGTTTTTCACTAGTGTAGGAGGGAGTAAGATATTGAGAGTTTGTCCTTTCTCTTATTTCAATCATGTATGGTACTACTGTCAGGGAGTATTTGTATCTTTCTTTTATTTATATAATAGAAATTCTCTTTTTAATTATTGTTCTTATTTCATACGAATAGTAGTACTAATATTATTTGTTTTTTTTAATTCCATAGCTAGCTAAATTTCTAATACCTAGGATTATGATGAAATTAAGTATTTCATAACAATATTTTCTTTCCGTTCCTAAATTAATGCCTAATTATTCTCACCTTCATATTTTTCTCCGCATAAATTGCATATGATTTTTATATTGATTGCGAGGTTTTGATAAGTTATAGTTAATCTGTGAATTTTTCATAACTCATGCTTGCCCATATTAATTATATGAATCATTATTTTTAAAGGGAAGGGGAAATAATTTGGGAATTGATTTAGGAAATAAGAAATTATTTATTATGTTAATATTTGGTGGATTCTAATTCATAGGTATCTTTTCTCATTAATAGTTTCCGTTAGTAATTAATAGTTTGCATAATTTAGTTAATAAATCTTCTCCACCATTTTTGTTTCTAATTTGCCTAAAATATTAATTAAGGATATATTAAAGAATTGATCTAGTCTCTGTGGGTTCAATTGCATTTGCTAGTAGTTCAATTTGATTCGAATGTGCACTTGTAGTACATAATTTTAACACATCATATATGCTTTATCATCAAACATGATTGCCTTGTGTGCATACTACTTTCAAAAAGAACAAACCATCCTATCTTGTTCATTCACAATATACTTAGATAATTAATTAAGTGAAATAAGTTCACATTTTAATATTATTCAAAAGTTTGTGTTAAAAAGACTTTCATTTCATAGGATTCCATAACCAAATTGAATCTCACAATAAGAAATTCACAATCATTACTATTATTACATAAATAAAATTATGCTTCAAATAGTTCAAAGACCAAATTTAGTCTATAAATAAAAATCTTAAAGAATCACCCCCACACTTTTAAATAATTGAAATCTTATGGAATAATTTCACTTCACAATATCATGCCCATTACTTAAAATAAATTTTAGATTAATTGACATTTTATGTGACAATGTTCCTATAAATATTATTTCCACGTGAGAATTTTAAGGAACACTTCTAAAAATAAAATAAAAAAAATTCTTGTACATTTTATGTATTAGTTATTCATATGAAGATTGTTTCAACATAAGAATCTTTTAGAACACCCGCACATAAGAAAACAAACTCTTATTTTTTGAATTACATAAAATCTCAAATACAAAAAATTATTTAATATAAGCACTTAAAAGTATACATGTACAATTTTCAAGTATACCAACATGTAACACTTGACTCTATGTAAATAGTATAAAATTCATTATATACAAATTATAGCACAACTTATCATATTGTACAAATTTATTTGCATATAAATTATACAGTATAAAAATTTATATTTGATTACTTTCTAAGAAATTAATTTATCACAAACAAATTAATTTATGTAAAAAGCAATTAAAATTCAAACACATAAATTAGTATATCATCAAATATTTTCTTGTCCCAACTTGGATAGAAAATATCATAAACATTATATCTTTTGACATTTATAAATATAGAATTCAAGACAATCCTCGTAATAATATGAAATACTTGAACTACACTATATTTATAAAAAGTCAAAAAATAAATTTTTTATCTTAATTAGAATATACAGTATTCATATGATCACGTTATACTACTTCTTGGATAAGAAGTATACATAAAAATAAATTAACATATACCAATTGTGATTATCCCAAAAACATTACGAAGAACATTTCTAAGTATTTTCTCAACATCATAATTATATTGTATACAAGATTTACTCAACCAAATTACTTCTACAATATCTCTTCTAACTATTAGTTGATAATTAGTTTATTATCCACAGACAAAGTAATTTATCTCAAAATTTATGTATACAAATACCAAGTAATATTACACACTAAATATTTCCTCAAACTTTATATGCATAATTTTGTTCAAGAAGAACATAAATTTACTTTATTCACAAAATAAATTAATTTAAAATTAATTTGTTGTACATAGAGACGAGTAAATTTCTCAAATTTTACTATAACTTTCTCATAATAAATTAATCTCAATTAGTGTATAAGAAAATAATTATCCTAAATTTCATACATATATATATTACACATCATAATATTTTATCTACTCATAAAATATTATAACCAAAATATATATGCACAAAATAAAATTTATTCCATCATGAACAAAAATTTAATTACTTTTCTTATCCCACAAAACTAATTAAATAATTTATTATAACAAAATGTAAGTAAAATAATACTCAAGCATACAATATCATCTACACATGATATAATACATAAAACATATACTTTCAAGTATATACACATAAAAAATGATACACAATTATTTTTTATAAAAATAAAAGCAAAAGTTAAAAAATATACATTTTGGAATTAAATCCGAATAACACCATAATCTTTATAGAAAAATTTCTAGGCATCAAAATTTGGTGATTTTCCATGATGACTCATCATCTTCTCAACATCATTTACAAACTTGTAAATTGCAAGTCTTTCACTTTCATTTTTATCCACAATCCATTTTCTAACATGAGTTATCAATAGAAATAATTAGCTTAATATCTCAATAAATTACCAATTATCATAAAAACCCCATTGATAGAATAAATACAAGAAAAATGACACTTATCTTTGAAAATTGTGTTGTCTTCTATCTCACCAAAATCATGACTCTAACAAATACAATAAAGACCTTAAGATTGTTAAAATAACAGTATCTTTGTAGAGTCAAAATCGTTGTGGGGTGATCCTTGTTGTGATGCCCCCAAATTCAGATACCTTTATCTCGAATCTGGTGTTTCACGATCTAACTCTAATAACATACCAATAACTTAAACAACATAATAATTGAATAATTTACATGTATTGATTAAACAAATATGCAGGAGCCACTGTAAGAGACTTAGGTCAAAGGAAAGAGGATGAAGGTTCTCACCATGTCCCCGACATTATTCTCCGACGATGTCCCCAAGCAATCTTATATAGTTATTGGTGGGGGATCGGTTCGTTAGTGTTGGGTAAAATCTAATTACGTACAACCCGCAAATATACATGGTCAACAAGTAATAAAGTGAAAGTAGAGTATCGTTACCACAAGAAATTATTAATACATATAATTACCAAATACTAACTCTTAACCAAACTAATTTTATTTAAACAAATCAATTTAAGGTTATGAATTAAATTATTTAATTAAACTAATTCTAATTACCACTAGTTAAAAATCAGATTATGGAGATTTAAGATCACAACTTCACTTATTGCTTCACTTAAATTAATACAATTCTTATCAATTATGCTCACTATTCTAAATTGTTAATCAAGAACACATAAGAAAATATGAACATTTCTTAATGCATCATACTCAAATCAACTTAAATCCACGGATGATAGAATTAAGAAAAACACCCTAATTAACTAATTCACTATATCTCTATGTGAATTACAATTAAAGTGGATTTAAAGCACAAGTTCTCTATTAGATTACATGCGATGTATATGTATATCTCTATCCTAGACATAAATTATGAATTCTAACGCCATGCAAAAAATACAGTCACATACTATTATGATCAGATCTAAATCTATACTTTAATTTTTGAGTTCATATAGATTATCACCGTAATTTTTAGCTAGGCAATTAAGCAATAAGCACAAACCATAATAGACAATCAAAGAATAATCAACAATAATTAACAAAGAATCATATTAAAAATAAACTATGCAATAAGCTCCATTGTAATCTTAAACAAAAGATTTAGTTCATTGTTAATGAATTAAAACCAAGAATCCACAATTGAATAAATATTAAAAGACAAAGATAGAAGTAGAGATGAAGATAGAGTCTGTTGTCTGCAGATTTGATGCTTCCTTCTTGTTCCTGCTTTGAATTATCAATGGTCTCCAAGTTGTTTTAATCTCTAAATCTAATAAGAACTAGAGTTTTGTCCTAATCTAATCTAAATCTAAACTAATGGAATCCTCCCTCTTAATTCTTGTTATTCTCCTCCTTTTATATGTCTCTTCATATGTCTTTTAGAGTCCTTAAAGTCTTTGAAACAAGCAGCTCGAACCAATCCTCCTCGAACTCAAATTTTGAAAACTCCTTTTTCTTCCCGACAAGCCTGCCCCGACGGGCTTTTTACACTAGGAAACCCCCGGCTCGGCGGGGGTACTTTTCCAGAAATTATGAAAATGCCACTAAGCTCAATTTCTCATGTTTTGACCTTCTGAAGCCGTTTCTGTTACAACCCAAAAATTTAGAAGATCTTGAATGATTAAATTAAGGGTTAAAGTTTAAAGCCTAGAGTGGAAATAGATGATTTATTTAAATTTTTTAAGAAAAATCTATACGGTTTAATAATTGAAAGGAGATGGGTGATATAAAATCTAAGGAAATGGTACGTTGAAATGATTTAACGATAAGGTTACGAGAAAGAATAAGATCTAAATCGATTAAGAATGATTTGGTATTGTGATTCCGGGGACGGAATCCTTATAAGGGGGAAAGAATGTGATAACCCAAATTTTTGGGGTAATATTAAAATAAGAATTAAATAAATAAAATTCTTATTAGATAATATGTAGTATGATATTATATTGCATAAGTGTGTGACGCCCCCAAAATAGGTATACATCACCCATCTTGGGTCACCAAATACATGGTACAAAATTCAAATACAACTTAATTATACAACTGTCGTGTAACATACGACAAAACATAAGCTGAGAAGTTTTAAACGAATATTGTCTTCTAGACAATATCCAAACTTAATGGAGTCCTTATTACAATTATTATCACACTATTTCCCAGAATAGTGGGGACTACTAATGCACCATCTCGGACCATCACTCCATTCCCCGACTAGTCCCGACTATGTTCTCATTTCCTGAAGAGAACAATGAAAGCTAAAGGGTGAGCTCAACTAGCCCAGTAAGAGAAATTATGACTAAGATAATACAGAATAAGTTATCATTAGCCTTCAACAATGTTAAACTGATAGAATATAATAGACAACAAGTTTAACTGCAACAGAACAATCAATCCATTAGAAGAGTCAAGTAGAGCATGATATCTACTATCTTCTATGATTTAAAAAGTTTATCATTTACTTTATCGCTGTGACTCAACTTAATAAATAAATCACATCATTTAATCATCCTTGCACTACGGGCCAAGGATATTCATTAGTATCACGTCCACAAATTATTCTTGCACTGCGGGCCAAGAATATTCGTGTAAACATCAATGGTCATGATCATACTGAATTATCCCTGGTCGTAATCATACCAATCAACAGTCCATCTATGCACGTAAGCCAAAGATGACTTTCATCACAATATAAGCATGAGGATGATGACAATGATATAAGAATTCAATTAAAAGAAAACAAAGGATTAATTTTTAAAGATTTATAATTTAATTTATCCAGAATTCAATAATGACCAAATTATCAACATGATACTGCTTTGTGGAGTAAAATTCAAGAATAATATCCATGTATCAAAAATAATTTGTACAGAAAAGAAATAAATTTTTTGATGAATAGTACCCCGTTAATAGTACCCTGTGAATATATAGTACTTCGAGAATAGTACCCCGTGAATAGTACCTCGACATAAAAATTGCCCCAAATACCCGAGTGAATAATATTTGAGTGAATAGTAATCGGGTGAATAGTAACCCATGAATAGTAACTCGTAAATAGTACCTCGACATGAAAAGTGCCTCAAATACCCGAGTGAATAATATTATAGTGAATAGTAACTGGGTGAATAGTATCCCGGGTAAAATATTGATATTTAATAAGAAAGTTTAGATCAATATTCCAATAAAATGATACTGGATGAAGCGCAAAACTCAAGGATATTCCACTAATTTCAAGGATTATAGAAGCAATACTTACCATAGTACATAAGTTTAGATTTAAGAATATGAAAAGAAATAACATACGAAACTGCAAATGGATTTTCACCTGTCATAGGTATGTAATCCGCGTAGACAGGTTATTCCGATATATTAAAGGATGAATACGAAAAGTAGTATTCCTTATGAATACGAAAGAAATAATATCCCTTACCTTAGTAGAAAGCTGGATACTGCAATAATGAAGTAGCAGAATACTCTTCTTCTTGCTCTTTATAGTTTTTCTCTCTATAGTTTCTCTTGTGAGTTTCAGTGAATTGGTGAGAATGAAAGAAGAATTAAGCTTCTATTTATAGGAGAATGGACTAAATAGTAACTAATTCATGAACGGTCCAGATTGATTTACTATTAGAACGGACGGTCCATATTGATTACTATTAAAACCACAACCGATGGTCCAAATTGATTTACTTTTAAAACCACCACCGACGGTCCAAATTGATTACTTTTAAAACCACCATCAATGGTCCATATTGATTTACTATTAAAACCACCATCGACGGTCCAGATTGATTTACTATTAAAACTACCATCAACGGTCCAGATTGATTTACTATTAAAACCACCATCGACGGTCCAGATTGATTTACTATTAAAACCACCATCGACGGTCCAGATTGATTTACTATTAAAACCACCATCGACGGTCCAGATTGATTTACTATTAAAACCACTATTAATGATCCAGATTGATTTACTATTAAAACCACCACCGACGGTCCATAAAATTAGTAAATCTTCCCATGGAATACTAAGTCAAATTTATAACAAACGCCTCATAACAAATCCCTATATTTATATCAAAAAATAGAATAAATATTTACCAAAAATCCTTTATCTTTAATAAATACATTTTTAATATTTCAATAATTATTCATCATTAATATTATAATTCACAATATTTAACAATCAGATCGTTCCCAAGAAAGAGAGGATTTTTTGATAAGGATTTCTCTTTATTGGCGCGCAATTAGATGACCTAACCTCTCATCGACAGAACTTTCTAGACATTGTCAATATTGCAAATACTAATATGAATAACTTTGTTGTCTTAATTATTGATTTAATAATATAAAATATTATGCAGATGATACTGTGATAATAATTAAATCAAATACCGTGAGATACTATGCAACAATTCATTGTAGCAATAATTGAGTAAACCCTGGTGGCTTTTTACGTAAGCATCAATAATCAATCTTTGGTGTAATACTTCTTATGCAACCACAGCGTATTCATTGTATTTTACCACAGAGTATCTCAACAAAGATTAGCGGTAAAACTTTCGCCATTATTTTTTATAAAAAGATATTTCTGTCATTTTTTAACTACGACAATACTTCCGTTGTGGGGTCCACCAATGATTGTACCATCGTACGAATATTCCCTGTTAAAACGAATATTCCCCGACCAATTGAATATTTCCCGACACAACGAATATTTTATATCAACTTGTTTACTTTGCAAAATTTTTAAATATCACCCTTAATCTTTAACCTTTTATTAATTTAACCATTTATTAAATAGAATAATAATTATAAGAAAATTGGATACTTTCATTTCATATAATTCGGGGTCTTACAAAGTGGGTATGAACTATGCAATATGTGATGTTTATGCTTAATAAATATATTGATATTATATATTTATTATATGTAAATAAATTGTAGGGGCAATTTATTAAATGAAATGAGATGTGTAGAATTAAAATAATTTATAATATTAAATTATTTTAATGTGGTAAATTGGTGGCATAAAAAAAATACTTAGTGTATAACGACCATTTTTTGAAGAAATCATATATTACATTATGGAGTGTAATGTATGCAGATTTTTAATGTAATGAATATATTATTATATTTATTACAGTTAAATTGTTAAAATAATTTATATAAAAGAAAAGAAAATAATTACGATATACAAAATGTTTGTATTCGTAAAATGGAGTGTAGCAACATAGTTTATGGAAATAATTATTTTAAAATAATTATTTATTACATTAGATAAATTGTTTCTATTTAATGTATAGTTTCCATCTTATGGTAAATATTTTTTGGTGCAATGCGTTATATTAATTAGTGAAATAATTTCCATATATGTTGTGATTATATAATTACCAATTTTGGATAATAATGGGATTACATGTTATTATAAGTTATAAGGTAAAATGTGGGGATAATATAATACATGTGATATTAAGTATATATGTATTATGTAATATATGTAAAACAAAGCATTATATGTGTCATATGTGTGAGTGCTAAGAACTAAATATGCTGAGACATTTTGCCAAGTAGGGGGTGCTTAAGGGGCTTAGGGAGCTGTTAAGGGGTCACTTATGGGCCAATTGCTAAAGGCTATGGTTGATAGGTTGCGGTTGATAATTGAGGAGAGAGAGAGGGGTCAGGAAAAAAAATGGCAGAGCATGAATCAATCCCAAATCTCTTTACTAGTTCAGCCCATCCATTCCCTTCCATTTCGTTCATTTCTCTTACTCCTTCATAGTAATTGTACCTCAAAGTATATCCAATTTTTTTCTCCCTTTCGTCTAAAATTACATAATTAAGTTTGAAATTGAAGGGGGTCGTTGTTTCGAATGAACTGAGCATAAAAGGGGGCTGATCAAGGTGATTTTAAGAGGATATAATTCTAGCTAATTCAAAGCAAACAAAAGGTTAGTACTTTGCTTATAAATATTTCATATGAAGTTACAAAGTTAGTTCTAGAAAGTTTATAATAATTAGTTGATGTGACATGAGATGTGGCTTAAATGATTGTGAATTAGAAGCAAAGAAGTTTAGGTTGGGTTGTGAGGAGTAATAAGGTGGAAAAATGAGGCTAAAACTCAAACCAAACCTCAAAAAATCTAAACTTTGAAAGAAGTCACACATAGTGTTCGACAAAAGGCCTATATCAACTGTTTTGGTTAAAAATCAAGTATTAGGCAAAACTAAAGTTTGGGCTAGATATATATAACATATCCAATGATAATTAAAGAGCTTGAGTATATCAAGTTAAAACGAAAAGCAGTTTTAAACCAAAATGAAAAAGTTAAAAATAAGTGTGTTAAGCCATTACTGGCCACTGTTTTGAGCAACTTAAAGATTCTGAAATGGGAAGTTTATAAATTTTAAATACAATCTCATATACTATATATAACATATTTAAAATTTGTTCTAATTTGGTATATGAGATAGAAGTAATAAGGTCGCGAAATAAACATGTTAGAAATCAAAAAATTGTGAACTGCTGACCCTAAGGACAAATTCGGGGCTAGCTAGATTTTCCAGAAAATTTTGGGCTTTTGAGGTATTATAATACATTGAATAAGCTTTCCATAGACTCTAGAACGGACTAATTCTGACTTCAGAGCAATGAGTTATGATAGTTCAAAGTAGTCACGTCGAATCTACCAAAAATCTGGAAAATAGATTCGAAGCAGCCCCTTACACGAATTTTCTGGAATTATGGATGCAGAATTTGGAAAATGTTATTGAATAGGAGTTTTAGTCCCGGAAGTTAGCTTCGCGTGGGCTCAAAAATCGCTTAAATTTTTTTTGAAACAAAGAAGTTATGGCCGTTTTAGCGAGAGAGGGTAAAGCTGGGAAAAAGTTAAAAACTGTTATGATTGGGCATTTCTAAGGCCTGTTTTGGACTGCCTAAGATGTCCAAAATGGGTGGCTTATATTTTCTAAATATATTATCTTATGGTATCTACAATATATCCAGAATTGAGGTGAGTATTCAACCCATTTCAAATACAAAACAAAGAGTATTTTACTTATTTATTAAAAAAAAATGTATAGAATTTAAATGAAGAATGGTTGTTATTTTGTGTATAATTGTGGGAGATTTTTGTGTGGGGAATCACGAAGGATTCCTGAGTATAAAGATGGAATTGAAGGGTAGAGATGGGATTTCTATGTTTCAAATCATGTATAACACGAGTTTTATAAACATGCATTTAAGGTATTTGTAAAAATGCCTAAAGGAAAATAATTAGTTATAACATGAGAATTAGTTGATATTAATTGTATGTTTGTGAAATTTTCTTTTGGGTTGTTGATTATGTGGCTGAAACTGATTGAATTTAGCTGAGCCCAGTTGGGATAGGAAGTGAGAATCATATAATATATGTGAGCCCATCACTTTTATTTTGTTTTGTCGGGATAACTGTTGTTGAGATGAGCTTTTCAAACATGCCCAACATATTCTCCTAATTCTTCCCTCCAAGAAGCTTTGTAAATATCAAATGGTTTCCCCATATATTATTCATCCCTGGCTATGTCCGGTTCATTTGCAAAACGAGAAGCTAAGTAGAGAGAGGGAGCTAGCAGAGGAGGTGGCATTTCTAATAAAGGAAGGGAGCTAAGAGTTTATCCATATTTCTTTAACTCCCATTCGTTCCACTCCACTTCCCCTCCTAAATTGTTATGCCTTCATTCCATAAATAAAGAAGCCATTTAAACACTCTAGAAATTGAAGATAGTAACTGAGTTTGGAAGGAAGTTTAAGCAATATATTGACAAAAGGTGGATTGAATTCAGCCATAGCAAGCTTGAGACAGGAATTGAAGCAAGCTTAGAGCAATAATTAAGTTATGATATCAATTAAGTAAGGTAAATTATACTTCTTCATCAAATTTATAGAAATTGAAATAAAGAAGGAGTTGAATTGCTTTATTGGTTGAGAAATTGATTTGGTTAATGCTATTGTATGAGTTCTGAAGTGAGAAGGGAGGATTTTCATGGAAAAATCATTGGCTAGACTATGTCTAAAAGCTTGTGAATTCTCGGGTTTTAAACCATGCATTCATGGTGTTTGTTAAAATATCCCAATGAGTCAAATATGTTAAAACATGAGAATTGGCTAGTGTTATGAGTAAGATAGCATGCATATCTGTATTAGAAGATAACCTAACTTATTTGTATGTCTGCAATAAAGCCCAAAGTGAAATTCATAAGTTTTTGTTAAACTTGAATTTGGATGAAAAATGTGGTGACAGGGCAGTTTTGAGCCTCTATAAACTTCTTAAAGAATCCGTTTGGGCCATGTTATATTTTTATAAAATACTATGTAATAACATCTCAAACATATCCAAAATTGAAATCATTCGGATGTATAGGCTGCATGATAGAAAATCACAAAGTAGCTACAAAAATAACCAAAATCTGGAAATCTGTAGAAGCAGAAAATTGGCCAAGTTTGAAACAACTGTGCGTGGGCTGTTTCGGGCCATTGTTTCGAAGCCTTGCCAAACTCTTTCCATACATGTTATATTTTTAAAAAATACTACGTAGTATGAGGTAGAACATATCTAAAAATGGATTCAATTTGATGTATATCGAGTGAGATAAAAATTCGTAAAACTAGCCCGAAGACCATAAAATTTCCAAATTTTGTTTCTGCAGAATCTGAGCAGTGGGCAAACTGTCTGGGTTGTTTCGGCACGCTGAACCATTTTGGTTCATCGAGTAAATTTTTGGACGTAAGGTAAATTTTTTGATATGTTGCATAGTTTTTCGTGTAGAATCCAAATATGTAATTGTTTCGTAGCATTTTTTCGGATAACCCAAAAAGTGTAAAATTAAAATGAGGAAGAAGTTTCCTTTATTTTGTTAACTATGATGTAAGTTTATGATATAATTAGATTGTGTAGTCCTATGAATGTACTTGTTAACCTACGTTAGATGTAATATCTCAGGCGTAGAATGAAGAAACGATTTCTAAGTTAATATAAAAAATATTATTAAGTCTCAGATGAATTGTAACAACCCGGAGAATCCGGATTGTTCAGAATTTAAGTTTAAAGGATTAGTTATTAATAAAATAAATCTTTATTAATAATATTCTGTGCTATGTGTTTATTAATCATTCTATAACTTAGGATGATTATAAATCAGGAGGATTCTGGCTACGAGCTAGCTAGACTGAACGAGTAAGAATTTTCAAGACGAAAATAAAATTTTTTCTAGAATAAAATATTTTCGGGGAAAAAGACGAAATAGATATTATTTACCCTACGAAACCCTAAGGGTTAGGGTTTGAATAACTTAAGCCTTTTCGAGAGTTTGGTATGTCGAAATGACATTCTGTTGAAAGATTTAGCGATAAAATGTTGTGAAAAGTTAAGTAAGCCGATAAAAGTTTTTCTAAAAAAAAAACGTACAGAAATCGGACGAAATAAAAATGACAAAAAGTACTGTTATGTACTTTTCATTCGTTTAACTACGTTAAGAGAAAACGTGAAGGAAAACGCTCAACTCTAAAAAGTGTTTTTTCAATTTTTCGAAGATCCGAAGAATACGTAAAGGTTAATCGGTAAGGGAAAGACGAAATATCCAAAAATATTTGGATTCCGAGAATAGCATTCCGGGAATAGCAGTTTTCGAACTATCGGACGAATTCCACAAGACGGAAGCACGAAGCTTCCAAGAGAAGCTTCGTGAATAGTAAGGAGGTGGAGTAAGGAGGTGTGAATAGTAGATTCGGGGGCGAAATGACTATTTTTCCTATAGCTTTGGTTTTCTATAAATAGGAAGCTTAATTTCATTTGTTTAGGATTTTAAAAATTCTATAACACTTGGGGGGGAGAGAGAGGTCAGATGAGAAGGAGAATGAGGAGAAAAAGCTTGCTCGTGTGCAAATTTGTCCGACGGAAGAAGATTAAAGAAGAAAGGTAATCCGAAAGCCTAACTTCTAATAAATTTTCTTTAAGTTTTCTATGTTAAAACATAACTTAATGAGAAGAAGAAGTAAATGATGTTATGAATGATTTCATATGGTTAAAATCGTAAGAAAATGAAGAAATAAGAATTAGAAGTTTTTTTGACAATTTCTTAAGGAAGTGTAAGATTCGTAATGAATTAGAACGATCAGAGTGGATTATATGAATGAGTAGGTGAATTAAGTAAGGAATGATATTCTATAACATCAAATTCCAAGAAAAAGTGAAATCGTAATCCAAAATATCGATTAAAAATGAAGAACGAACGAAGAACGCGAAGAACACGAAGAACGTTGTTGATGGACAAATTTAAAACCATCGTAGTGTAATTATTGTTGATGGACAAGTTTAAAACCATCGCGTATAAGTTATTTGCTTATTACTTGGTTAGGAACGGTAGAAACGTTCATGAAGAACGGATTAAAACTAAGTTATAACGAATTTATGGTGAAAAGTCGTAAAAGATGAATGAGGAATAGAAAGTATATAAATGAACTTGAACGTGTAGGGTTTCATAAGAATGTAAGAGAACATAAAAAATATGAGTCGTGGACTCAAGAACGAACTAGTTCCGAGTTCGGATGACCGAATTACGGACGAACGAACAAAGAACGTTAAAAACGTAAAAATGAACGAAGGGCGAAGATTAAGCCAAATGAATGGCATGTTAACGGATTCAGAACGGAGTTCTGTCTGTGGGTAATCGAAGTACGTAAAATAAGGAAGAAAATAACTTTGGAATGACCTCGTTCCAGGTTATAACGAATAAGTTATGGAATCGGGAAGTAAGCGTCTTAAGCAATTTCTAAGACTTAGAAAAATTTTCTAGGTTTTTGTGCTCTGTATAGCCAATTTCATACCAGCCTTGGGAGGCGGTATCACTAGAAATAAGAAGGCCCGAACCATCGCCATCCGAGTGGCACCGCATGACGAGAAATAGAGATGAAAGTGGGCATAGCAGCGCCAAATTGATTTGCATTTGACACTGCAGAGTGAGTGACTAAATATGAGCAAAAAGGAAGGGAAAGGGCAGCGCATAGCGAACGCCGGCAGTAGGAAAAAGCCGATGATGAGCTTTTAAGTGCTCAATTCTTGGGGATGTGCAAGAAAGAAATATGAACATGTAGTTCAACTAATGTAACACTTAATCAAGTGTATTAAACCTGTAATGAAGGTTGAACGAAAAGATTAAACGAGATTAAAAGACAAAGAATGTAGACGCGGGTTACGGAACCGATGTTCGGGGACCGTAGTCGCGATAAACGAACGTAGGGAATTACTACGATTGTGATTTCTTAGACGTTGAGTGACGAGGGTAATGAATAACATTTCGATGTTATGTCATGGTAATGCAAGATGAATGTAAAGCGTTTAGATGCTGTGAACGCAACGCTGTTGCAATGAACGATCGGTCTTAGCATACAACGAACCGTATGACTTTGACATTAAGAAAGAATATTGAACATGGAGTTCATGGTCTAGATAACGATGGAAGCAATTAAAACCTTGAGTAAAGGTTGAATGTGAGATTAAGAGATGAACAACATAAACGTTGAATACGTAAACGATTCTCGTAAATCGTATTCATTTCGAGCGAACGTTCTAAGTGTACTTTGGTTGTATAACTTAGACGTTGACGAAGGTAGTAAGTAAGATATAAATTATCAAGAAAGCCGTAGCGAACGGTAATAAGATTAACGAAAGCTGAATGTGAGTCGGAGGAGAATGTTAGAATGAAATGTAAGTGTTGAACACTTGAACCGACGTAAAGGTTAAGTGTACGTGAATACTAAACGGATAGAACCTACACCTCGTGTATGGTTTGACCGTTAGATAATGAAGATCAATGAGTAAACCATGAATGGTAAAGAACTGAAGTAAAGGCAATGACGTTGACGTAACGAAGCCAAGTTAATAATTAACTTGAATGATCGCTCTGAGTATACAAAAGAATGTAGGACTTGGAAGATAAAAAATGAATCTTGAGGTATGACATTTAGTTGTCAGAAAGCCAAAAGGAATAAGAAATTGACTTAACGAATATTATAGTTTAATGATTTAGATAAGTTATGATAAGTTTAGGTTGTGGTACAATCGTAACCTTTGATGGTTGACATATTGGAGCTGGGCTAAACAATTTTTTCAGAGAGCGAATGTATATACAAAACTGGCAACCAATCTAACTCACTATTGTGGCCAGTGTAGATGAGACGGGAACTTATTTGTTGGTTGTTTGTGGAAAACCACTCAGAGTACCATATGGACTACTAGCAGAGAAGCGACGTGTGCTGAGTCCTAGAGAAATAAAGAAGAAGATAAGAATGCAAATCATCAAAGATGATGAATATTTTGAGTAAGACATCTCCGTATGTCATGAATCCGTAAGTCGATAATGAAAGTTAGTCGCGTAAACTTATATTTCAAGAACGCGAACCCTAAGAAGTAAAGTTAAGTAAACCAATGCTTAAGTCAAGTATATGACTAATTGGTGCATGTATTCCTTATATAAAATATAGGGATTGTAATGAGCAGTTCAACATAAACCCTAAGCTGTAGCTGTGCGTAAGGAAAGTTTCCTAACTTTATTCATATTCTAAATGAATGCTAGTTTCTTAAACTTCTCAGATATTGAACTTGAGAAGTTCTGTCTATGTGCGAATGTGTGATATTTGTGCAAGGTGGTAAAACGTATGAGGCCTTATGCCACAATGTGAACACTTCGGTGTTTCTATGAGATGAACTTTTCTGTGATTGAACTGTTCAATATGAGTATATTCTGTTTATACATGAACCATTATTGTTAAGTCTATGCTAATGATTCTAGCCAAACAGGATGAGTATGGAAAAGGTAGAAGAATGAAAGTATTTCAAAGTGCATGTGAATAATGTTTTAAAATGATAGGAATCGAGATTATTCCTATTATTCAAGCTGCTTCATAACCTTTGTTCGGTTATCGAAGTTCTAAAGGAATGTTTAAACTCTTGAAGTTGTTTGTTCAAATGCTATGACTTTCTGGGCAATTGAATGCTCACACTTGCTTTAAATTAAAAACATTTTCAGCGATCGATGTTAGAAGAATTTAAGGATCCCATAAAGATCAAGCTGATCGGTATCCAGGAGAAGTGCCATTCAGTTTGTGAATGAGCTAGTAGATCAAGTGAAGACTTGTAGTATAGAAAAGATGAAATTAAACTATAGGCTAGTTTAATGAACTGTTATGTATCCTTGGTGGCGGATAAAAGTTACTCTTGTAAGATGAAATGAATAATGTATTTATCATTATTTGTAATGAAAGAGGTTATAAAGTTTTTAGAACCTGGGATGTAAGAATGTATGTTGTTATATTTTAGTATATAATGATGTATGTTGGATGAATGATGTACTCGTGGCGTACGAAATCCGGGTGTGAAGATAGACCGGATTTTGGGGCATTACATGAATTGAAGTCCCGAATGGGATTGGTGAACATATTATAACCGACTTGTAATGAATAGGTTGTGCGGCGATGGATAAAAGTTAAATCATGAACGTTCAATGGACGTATAGTGATAAATGCAAACCGAGGCAAGTTTCTCAGTTTATTTATGTGGACTTATAATTACTATAGATAACTGTTAGCATGACTTATGTTTATAAGTATGTAATCCCTATGAACTGCATTATTTTCTTTGTGAATGATGAATGTCAGATTATGACTAATTATTGAATATTGAGTCGGGGAACTCAATATATATGTGAAATGAATGACATGTAAAGGACATGTGTAGTATGTTATGATATGTATGTTGCTACCAGCAAGACATAAATGTGATAATGCATTTGTAATATGCTTGAACACCAAGAATAAATGCATGAACTAAATATGAAACCTATGTGCTACGTGATGCATGATAGACTGTTAGACTTGCTGGGCCGTCGTGCTTAATCTTGCTTAATTTGCAGGTTAAAGCTATGATGCGATCTATCATGATTAGGAGCGCATGAAAAGAAGACTAGTGATTTAATTGAGATCGTGTTGAATCATTTAATGGTATTTTCATGTGTAAATCACAGACGTGTAAATTTTTGAATTATTCGATAGATGAAGATTATTTGTTCTAAAAAAGGGATATACTTGAAGGAATGAATTATATATATATATATATATATCTACTCAGGCTAAATAAGTCATATAATAAATATGATTTCAGTATAAAGAAGAATTATAAAGGTTGCGATTCAAGGAATGAATGATGGAAAGAAAAAAAATTTTATTCCGCATTTTTAGCTATTTTAACATTAAATAATGTTTTAAAGCTAGAACAGGATAAAATTAACGCACAAGATCGGGGAGAGAAATTATCCTGATTTTGGGGACGTTACAGTTTCCTACAACACAAACACAAAAGCAAGTAACATGACACTAAAAATACTTAAAGTTAACAGTTAGTTGGTATTTGTTTAGTCATTCAGATAGTGACTGGCATTTTTTTAGCGTCTTGGTATTCAAAATTACATCTACCTATAGAGGGCACTTGCCCCCCCTGTCTTACCGCGACTGCTGGCACGGAGTTAGTCGGGGCTTCTTCCTTTACTAAACTGAAAGTAGATCAGTATTGCCCATATAATAAAAGAAGATCTTCGTCCATAGAGTCCTAAGAAGGTAAGAACTCCAACCTATCCGATGCTTCTTCAGCCAAATACGATACTTTTTTTAGAGCGTATCGCGCTATTTTGAAATAAGAAAAGAAGGTTTATGGATGAAGTAATCGGAATGACAAATGGTGACGGTTGAACCACCTGGTTAGAGCCATGGTCTACCCAACAATGCTTATCTTTTTTTTAGAATTCTCGTCACGCTTTTTTTTTTCATTCTCTACTTTTGTTTTTGTTTTTCATTCACGATTTTATGTTCATGATTCCTTATCGATTCTTCCCCTCGTTCCAAAAAAGAAAAGACTGAAGCAGATTTTGGTTTATTCCATTAAGCTAAAGCAAGAGTGAAAAGCCAGGAAAGTGCCTTTAGGTAAGAGGTTCACGCACTCCTGCCAGCCATTAATTAGGAATGAACCTTCCAAGAAGTAGAATAGAAGTTGACCACAAAGCCATCTCTGTGGGAGGCTGCTACCCATAAGGACATCTCGGCCCCATATATCGAATTGCTGTAAATAACCACCTTTTAATCATAAAAAAATAAAAATTATCTATAGAGA
The DNA here is from genome assembly GCA_020205605.1 of Panax ginseng. NCBI lineage: Eukaryota > Viridiplantae > Streptophyta > Magnoliopsida > Apiales > Araliaceae > Panax > Panax ginseng. The sequence continues at coordinate 125,418,109 of CM035135.1, read as the reverse complement.
ATTACTTGATTGACATTGAAAGATATGTGCACCACATAAAAAAAAGAATATGCCGATATGCTTGATGTATCAGCCAAGCCGGCTCGACCGTCTAAAGTATGAAGGCCCCTTTCCTTGGATTGGGATGCATACATCGAGAATTTAATATAAATATTCTCGTCCCAAGTCTCGAAACTATTACTAATACACTTTAGAACTTAATCCAAACATAACCTAATACATATCAACAATTAAGTCTAAATACATAACCACACTTAGGTCTTATCACATAATCATCGTTAAGTTTTGATACATAGGGAAGCAAGAATGAAAAACAAATTTGCCCAGCAAGTAATATAACAATAAGTGCGAACAGAGGTTTATAAGGTTCATAATCAATAATAGCTCAAGAATTTAAAGAAGAATGTCGTAAACAAGTAAATATCAATGGTTCTAAATCTATCATTTGAAGTTAATAAAAAGCCACTAGGGACTCAAAGATTTCGAAAGCATTCAAAGGTTTCAACAATTTCAAGTGAATGAATAGATGTCACTGAGATGTCACTATGGACCAATTTTTTTTAAAAGAATCCAAATATTTCAGCACATTCTAAGTTAATAAACATAGAATACTGAGTAGTTGCTATGGACCATGAACTCCTACTAGAATTAATAGTATTACACTGATAATCCAATATAAGCAAGTACAATATGTGATCAGCATATCGTACCTGATGTTATGAATAACGTACCCTGCTGTTTACGCGAATGTCGGTTCCCCGACGTTGTATATATAATTTCCCCTTCTATGAGGGTTGTTCATCTCAGAAGATTATAAAAGTCCGCACCAAGACAATTGGTTTGGACCTCTTTATAATTCATAGACAATGTCTAGCCGAATCAAATGGCATAAATGCTCTTTTCAACACACTTAGGAATAATTAATACGTTCAACGTTTACAACAAGATTCAAAGAATAAATTTCAAGGATGTAAGTATGATTTAAATCAAGCTTCAGAGTATGAATAATAACTTTCATGAATTTAGATAACACAAGAACTATTTCATAGAACAATTTACTTATACGATCAATAAATATACAAGCCCAAATATTTGCTCAATATATATGGTTGATATAACAATAATTTGAAACTTGCACGTATCCAAGAATGTGTAAGTTAGGAAATTTGCATAGTTATAGATTTTTTGCATAAAGTAAATGTATAGGTTAAGATACTTGCACAATATATGAAGTTGTGTAAGTTAGAGAACTTGCCTTTCGCATAGATTACAATCTTATGGCTTAATGTCACCTCATATGTATACATTAGTTATACATGCTTGATATATAAATCAACCATCCTACACACATGTTCAAACACATATGCTAAGCACATGCATATATTCAGTTATATATTTAGTGTACTATCAAACCACATAGTTGCATTTTACTCTATAAAAGTTTTATCTAGAAACTTTGTAGAATTTGTTAAATCTTGATTCTATATTGACATTATATGATTGAATACTTAAAACACCACTTTAATCATGTATTATAGCTTAAGACATTAATATGTACATGCTTCAAGGCTCAGACCAAAGTTAAAATTGTCAGACAACCTTGGCATGCGACACGATCGCACTGTTCCTTGATCAAACCAGAATTGATTTTGAGATTTCTCGATTTCAGCTTAATATCTAGCATACATGGATAATTAATGATACATACAATATACACATGTTAAGAGATCTTGATCGTACTTTAAGTTTACTTTCAAGCCATTTAGTTTTTACTTTCAAATTACATAGTTTTATTTTGAAATGCTTCAATCAACAAGGCTTCATAAGACCATTTCACAAAGGGTCAACTACGATAACCATTAAATCACATAATGAGGTTAATAAACCTTTAACACACATGCTTCAAGTTATTCAACTCATGTACACATAGTTAACATAGCTTTACAATTAAAACTTACTTTTAAACCAAGTTGGAAAAGTTCATATCATGTCTAACTAGATGGGTGTACATATTAGCCATGTTTAGAGGTATAAAGAGTTCTACTATGCTTGCACATAAGGTTAGAATAGTTGTCAAGATGTTTATTTACAAAGCTTCTAAGTTTTTATTGAAAATTGATATAAAATCATGTTAAAGTAACATATTACATGAAAGACATCTTAGTGTTACATTTTAGAAGTATAAAGAGTTCTAACATGCCATCTTTTAAGATCAGAAATGCAATTAGCACAACACTCATCAATGCTTGTTTTCAAAATTCCAAGTTTGCTTCTAAAATTGTTCAAAACCAAGCTAATGCAACCTATTAGATGCAAAACAACTTTGAATCACATTTCATACCCATTTGTACACATAACTAAGCCATGTACACAAGCTAAAAAGTCAGAACTTAAAGGACACATGATTTATTAAGGTTTGTTTTAAAAACTTCAAGTTTTCTTTTAAAAACACATACTAAACCAAGCTAAGGTAATATATTGCATGCACGATAACTTGAATCATCATATCAGACCTATTTATGCACCTAACTAAGTTATACTCATAAGCTCAGAACATCAGAAGCAACAAAATTCATTTTTCAAGACTAGCGATCGGTAGCGACTGCTTAGGTTTGACTTTGAAAGTGGTGGCAATCACGCCACAGCCACTTTCTAAGATGCACTCTGCATATGACTCGCTTCGCAGAATTTCAAAACCCATACATATACCCATTCAAGTTAGAATGCTCTGAACAACAATATTGACTCCATACAACACATATAACATCATGATATTAATTTCCAACTCAATTTACAAGTGGTTCAAGAAATTTTTAAGAATTTGTAAAACTTAAAATATATTAAGAACACACATATAGACATTACCTCCTTTGAAGCTTGTGAAGTTAACTCTTGCTTCCAATCTCAAATTGCTCACTCAATTTAGCAGACTCACTTTCTAATGGACTTAATAGATGATTATTAGTTGAAGGAATGAAGAGGAAGGCTCCTATATATAACAAAGCTAATATCCAAATGGTGGATTTTGCCCAAGAAATCAAACCAAAGGGAAGAAGAAGAGACCATTGGGCAATCAAGATTTGGTGAATAGACCAATAACCTATTCTTCCTTGTCACGGGTGCATATTACACCTGTCCTTAAGGTTTTTATCGTCCCCACTACGATTGGTTTACTAAGGGTTGCAAACGATATACCTCCAGGATATATGTTAAGCCGTGATAAATTATCCGTGATAGCAATTCAAAGAAAATTCCAATAAAACACTGCTTTGTAGTAGTTATTTGTTTGTAGAAAAATTGAAGAAGAGAGAAATCCATGTGCAATATAGATTTATTATATGTAAACTTCTCTCTCTATATATATATCTTTTGTATATATATATATATATATATATATATATATATATATATATATATATACAAAAGATATATATATATACACACACATACACATATATACATTTATATATATTGTAAGTTATATTATAACTATTCAATTATATATTTAACTATACTTATTAGTACGAAATATGTAAGTTACACATTTAGTAATAATTAATAGTTAAATAGAATTTGAATATTTCTCACTATTTTTTTTGTTCCAAAATAAAATAAGACAATCACTTGTATTTATAAAGTAACTAGTAGTCTTTTCTATTAAAAGGGACAAGGAAGAATAGTTTTATTAAACAATTTTGTTCCTTATTAAATGCCTCACTATAGACATAAATCAAATAATTTCTAAACAAATCAAATGAAGTTCTCTCTTATTCTCCACAACTTAGGAAAACGAATTACACCTTTTATTTACTTAAATTATGTCCACTAATGAATTTTATCCAAACCCAAACTTAACAATAATTATGTCTCTAAAATATAGAATAAGGTGTAATTTTTAACCGCTAAAGTGGGAAAGATTAGAGAGTTGCGCCAAGAAAGAAGCTTGTAATAGTTGGGTGGAAAGATAAGAGAATTGCGCCAAGAAAGTAGCTGGCGATAGTTGGGTGGAAAGATAAGAGAGTTGCCCCAAAAAAGAAGCTGGTAATAGTTGGGTGGAAAGATAAGAGAGTTGCGCCAAGAAAGAAGCTATTAATAGTTGGGTGGAGACTGGAGATTAAGAGTGTTGTTCACACATTTTTGTGGCTAATTAAGAACGAGGATGACACCCAAAAAGAAGAGATCTTCAAATTTGAAAACTTAAAATTAGTCTTAGAATTATGATAGTATTTAGGTGATAAAGAAATGGTTACAAAAGATAGATGATACAAAATGATACAAAATGATGTGTGGTTAATTGTGGTTGGATTTTATTAATAGACACTCATGTATGGTGAATCATCAAACGTAATTATACTTTCACATCATTTTGGTAAGATTTTTTTGTCACCATAGCAATACTCTAAAATTAAGGAAATACATAGGTTACTATTAGAATTAAGATCCAATATTGCAAACATTCTCACATAAATTAAAGAATAATGAAAAATAAACAACAAAAGATATAGTTAGATTCACCAAATTATGGTTAGTTGTCACGCTTGTTTGATATATTTATGTGTCTTACATAGTCTATAATAATTCATACACCAAATAATGTTATACTATAATATGAGTTCTGATGCCGGGCGGGATAACGATTATCCTGCGAGCTAGGTAAACAAATGAATTCACAGGAAGAAGAAAGAGTTTCACCGAAAAACACAGAGAAATCTCTCTAATGTGTATAATATATTTATCAAAAATTCAAGTCTATCGATTTTAACCCACAAGCCGAGTTTATATATAGCTAGAAAAACTTTCTCTCCAAGTCACTCTAGAATCTTCTTAGAGATATGAAAATAAAATCCTCCTAGAGATACGGAAAGATATCCTAACAAACTTCCTAAAAATACGGAAATAAAATCTTAACAAATAACAACTTGCTAAATATTAAATATTATTAATTAAAGAAATAATTGATATTAATATAATAATAATAATAATAATAATAATAATAATAAAGTCCATCGACTTAGAAGTTACGACGCTTTATTCAAAGATGTTGTTCGCTTTTTGAAGTCATGACGCCATTCGAGCCAAGTCGACGCCATCCGAAGCCAAACTCAGGCCGAAGACATGAAAGAGGCAACGCTTGACCCCGAAGTCAACCGATATCATTGCGCTGATCCCTTAACTTTTGGTCCTTTAGCATCATCATCGTACTATCCGACCATTTAGGATCTTCAGCTAGAAATCCTCCTGCATCAGTCTCTCCGTGTTGGAAAGAACTCGTCCTCGAGTTCGATACAGATAGAATGGAAACTGTATGAGAAAATACTTCGGCAACTGAAATATTATTTACCTTTTGATTCGATCCTGGGATAAGATATATATGTTGTTGAATGTCCCTCATCGCCGATAGTCCGGATGGAAGCTCTTCGGCCAATTCCTGTACATCTGCTGACACTTCAGTGCTTTCAGCAGTCGAACCGCTCCCACAAAGAAGTAGAACATACACCACACCTTCACAATCGGCCTTCGTTAGGAATCTAGTTATGGATAATAGGTTCGGACTCCCGACTGTTTGAGCCAAACTGTCCTCTTCTCGCCGAGGCACTAGTACAACTTTATTCCTTTTAAAACGAAGGGAATACGTATTCTTCTGACCATCATGAATGACTCTTCGGTCATATTGCCAAGGTCGGCCTAACAACACATGATATACGTCCATTACCACCACATCGCACCATGCACTATTAAAATATTTATTGTCGATGGAAAAAGACACTATGCACTTTTTATCCACTCTTACTTCATTGACCTTTTTAAACCCCGACAACTTATATGGTTTAGGATGCCGATCCGTTTTCAACTGCAATTTATTGACAGCCTCTTCGGACACTATGTTCTCACAACTGCCACCATCAATGATTAACTTGAAGACTTTATTTGCTATTGTGTAAGTTGTTTGAAAGATATTGGTTCTCAACCAATCCTCTTCGAAATCACCTTTATGATTTGGTAGACTCTTGCGAGCGATCAGGGTCTCCTGGCTATCTTCATATGATCCATTCTCCTCTTCGTCGCCATCATCATATTTGTCATACTCATGTTCTCCATAAGGTTCTCCTTCCTCTTCATATTCATCATAAATTTCTTCTTCATCTGCATATTCATCATAAATTTTTTCTTCATCTGCATATTCATCATATACAGGTTCACCATACTCATCTACTTCTTCCTCAACCAACTGTTCTTCATCATAATCAGAATTAAAATTATAAAATTCTTCATCACGATCAAGGTGCGAGAAATATTCCGGGATCTGTCGGATACTGTCCACGAGAATAATACCCTTCCTTGTCATAATCAAGGTGTGGGACTTCCTCAGCCGAAAACTGTCCACGATAGTGATCAATGTGCGGGACTTTCTCCGTCAAAATCTTTCCACGTCGACCCCGAGTCAGCGCCTTAAGACGCCTGGTTAACTCTGCAACCTGTCTGTGTAATTCCTCAATCATCGCGTCTTGAATGTTACGATCCTGGTCTGGGACTTCCTCAGTCGGAATCTGTCCTCTATGACCACGACCACGACCACCAGTCATTAAAACTGATAAGTCTATTCTCAGAAAGATGTTTGAGCTTTGATATCAACTGACGCCGGGCGGGATAACGATTATCCTGCGGGCTAGGTAAACAAATGAATTCACAGGAAGAAGAAAGAGTTTCACTGAAAAACACATAAAATCTCTCTAATATGTATAATATATTTATAAAAAATTCAAGTCTATCGAATTCAACCCACAAGCCGGGTTTATATATAGCTAGCAAAACTTTCTCTCCAAATCACTCTAGAATCCTCTTAGAGATATGAAAATAAAATTCTCCTAGAGATACGGAAAGATATCCTAACAAACTTACTAAAAATACGGAAATAAAATCTTAACAAATAACAACTTGCTAAATATAAAATATTATTAATTAAAGAACTAATTGATAATAATAATAATAATAATAATAATAATAATAATAATAATAATAATAATAATAATAATAATAATAATAATATTGTCCATCGACTTCCGAAGTCATGACGCCTATATATTCAGATGAAATTCGTCACAACCGAAGTCATGACGTCATACGAAGTCGAACTCCGACCCCGAAGACACAGACCAAACGGTTGACCTCGAAGTCAACTGATACTGTTGCACTGATCTCTTAACTTTTGGTCCTTTATTATCATCATCGTACTATCCAACCATTGAGAATCTTCGACCATAAATCCTCCAGCATCAAGTTCAAACTTACGAGGCTGAAAATATTTGTCAAATCCAAGATTGAATTACTAATAAATCCCAACTACAAAAAGTACGAGTCAATATATCCCAACAGTTACGTACCACACACCACATATACCCCTTCAAAAATTAAATGCAATAATAGCCAAATTAGTGTTTAATATAATTAATTGTTAAAGATAATATGGGAAATTGAGTTACTATTAATTCTTCTTTAGATTTTATATATTACAGAATAAAAAAGAACCAATTTATTTCTCAAAACGACAGGAACGGAGGAGCTAGTATAATGGAATGGTTAAGAACAAAGTTACTTGCAGGCGGAAAAAAGGAAAGAAAGAAAAGAACAAAAAGAAAAGATAAAAAAGAAGGGAATGTGCATCACCTCATGAACTGACCAGAGGTCGTCCATTCAATTATATATACGAGACAAAAACCAATACACCTCATGAAATGAAACGATCAATTAAGCCAATGGAAAATATTCTTCCTCTCCATTCATGCCAAGTTCATAAGCTTCCTCTAATTATCAACAGATTCCATTCCTTATTCCATTTCATAGCGTTATCATTCCTAGTCTATTATAGAGTTTCCTTTATCTCCCAAACCCTAGGAACAAAAAACACACCAATATTATCCCATGTTCTTGTTTTTGCTTCTGAGATCATACTCTCCTTTATTTGGCTCCTCAACCAAGCTTACCGATGGCGTCCCGTCTCCCGAAAGGTCTTCCCGGATAGATTGCCGGAAGATAAAGAACTTCCGGCCATCGACGTGTTTATATGTACCGCTGATCCCAATAAGGAGCCAACTTTGGGAGTGATGAATACTCTTATATCTGCCATGGCGTTGGATTATCCTGCTGATAAACTCAATGTTTATCTTTCCGATGATGGGGGTTCGCCGGTGACTTTGAAAGCCATGAAGGAGGCTTGGAAATTTGCCAAGTGGTGGCTGCCCTTCTGTAGGAGATATGACATTAAGACTATCTGCCCCGAGGCTTATTTTTGGGCTTTGGAGGAGCATGATAATTATGGGGATTTTCATGGCAGTGAATTTGTAGCTGAAAGAAAAATTATCAAGGTTGGACACTCTTTAAGTCATAAATTATATTTTTAGTGATTCATAAAAAATGCTTGTTATGACACTATTTTGATAAACACATTTGGTCATTAATTTATACATATGAGAAACAACCGGCTTATATTAAAATTTTTGGATATGAACGTTAGTTTTTCCTAAGGATAGCCACAAATATAATTATTCGAATAATGTCATAACAAATATTTGGAACCGATTAATTCTCTCTTTTAAATGTACATATATATATATATATATATATATATATATATATATATATATATATATATATATATATATATATATATATATATATATATATATATATATATGTGTGTGTGTGTGTGTGGGAATGATCCATGTATTTATTATGGATCATTATAAGGCATATCTGGTATACACCATCTATACCAATGAAAACAAAAAGAAAGCAGTCATGATTAGAAATTAAATATGAGCGTCGCTACTTATTAGTAGTGGTATTAATCGAAATAAGGTATAACTTTATTAACTAGGTTTAGAATTTATTAATTAGAATTTAGAGTTTATAAACCGGTGTTTAGGGTTTAATAACCAAGATTTAGGATTTATCAACTCATTTTTTAATTGGGTTTAGGGTTTATTAACCTTATTAACACATGGTTAATAAATCCTAAACTTTGGTTAATTAATAAAACAAACCCTAAATTTTGGTTAATAAATACTAAACTCTAGTTAATAAACTATGATTAGTAAAACTAAACTCTAGTTAATAAAATCAAACATTTATTCTGATTAGTCAAATAAAAAGTTAAATATTGATGTGATTAGATTAAGTATTAAAAAATTAAAAAAAATTCATTAGAAATTAATTTTCGTAAATCAATTAATTCCTATATTATCTGCAATGAAATTCACAACACAAAAATTATACAGAAAAATCTAGTCATTGGTCCTTGACTCTCACATTATGTCCGCGTGAAATTAACGCCTTCAACTAACTTCTCAACTGTAAAATCAAAAATTATAAATTGAAATGTGTTGACTAATATGAATTAAAATTAGTTAAATTATTTTCAACTCATATTTTTACTTTATAATATGGGTCCAAAATTAAATTAACCCATAACATAAAAATTAGTTAACCAACCCAATAAAATTCAAGTAATTTTAGTTAACTAGATGATTCTCAATTTACATAAAAATATATTCATGTGAAATGGGTTGCTAATTAATGGTGCAGGAAAAATATGAAGCGTTCACGGAGAGTCTGATGAGAATTAGAGAGTGAAATCACCATACTTAATCGCGATCATTCTTCTGTTGTTGAGGTAATGAAATTCAATATATATATATATATGTGTGTGTGTGTGTGTGTGAACTTTGTTACACGTACAATTAGGCTTATTTTCTGAACTGCCAAACATCAACTAATTAGTAGCTAGCTAAGTGCAAAAGGTTGTTTATGTTAGCCACGTTAGTAATAATCTTTTTGCAGAAGCAGAAATACAATAAAATTCAGAAAAGAATTCTATATTGATATTAAAGTAAAACCCAAAATAAAAATAAAACAAATTTAACCTTAATACAATGGACGTTGAACAGACTAGATTAATTGTAGCTTTGAGGACTGTAAGAACAGTTTTCTTAAGACAATATTTGGCCGTAGCAGGACAAATTGTCTCCCAGGATACAACAATGCTTTGAAGCGAACTCTACCGTGTGTAGAAAAATTATCACCAAGTAGGAAGGAAGAACAAAGAAGAAGGCCTAAACTATTTTTTCTCCACTATTTTTCTCCAAAAATCCACACCCTCTACATCCTGGGAGAATAATCTTATAACAAGAGTTGAGAGAGTAACTGCCAAATATCCAATTAATTTCATCATTGATGCCCACTAAGCCTTCATAAAGTAGGCCATCAATTTCTCATTCATTATCATCTGTTTCTCAACAATCCCCCACATGAATGAAAATTGAAAACAAAGGAATTCGATGTGGTGATAACTCTCTACAGTTGATATTAGCATAGGATAGATAGGCATCAACCCTTGAACCTTCCCTTGTGAAGTATATTTACTTTACTGGCTGACTAGTAGACGTGATGTCCTTGAACTATTCTGCCGTTTGTGTAAACGATGATATACCTCACACAAATACCAACATAACACGATTTTGGTTCTCATGGTTATGTTCATTATGGTCGTGAACATCTCCTGGTTCTACAAGAATTTAAGAGAACTAAACTCATTAGTTTTCCTGAAGCGACCCCACTTCATTCTCACATAGGTGATTTTATCTTTTTACTCTGATTCTTGACACACAAGAATCATTAAAAGCATAGCTTAACCTTATCCAATTTCATATCACTGTTTACAAATGATAATACATTGTACATGCAATTAGGTTGTCCCATTGAACCTAGATTACGGGATCTCCGGCAACAAGGTTGGGTTTTCCTTCACATAGAACCTTTAAATATTTATGGCCATCAATCCCATTCTTCTTGATGTCGTTTCAACTTGATCTCGGTTTAAACCTTTGGTTAGCGGATCCATGATGTTATCCTTTGATTTTACATAATCAATAGAGATAACCCGTTGTGATCGATTGCTTAAGCGGTATTGTGGACGACGACGCGTGTGTCTCGACTTTCAGTTATACATCACGTTTGTGCTCTTTTAATCGATGCTTGATTATCACAATATAAAAAATTGTGTGCACAAGCTTAGGCCATTCAGAATATCCTCCAAGAGTTTTCGTAACCATTGGCTTTTTCTCCGGTTTTATCCAGAGCTACAAACTTCGGACTCCATCGTGGATCTGGTTATGATCGTTGCCTTGAGGATTTCGGGACCTCGCTCCTCCTCCCGAGTGAACACGTATCCACTTGTACCTTTGGAGTTTTTATATATGAAATCCAACTAGCATCGGAGAATCCTTCTAATCTGCGGGTCTCTCTCGTATAGTGCGATCCATAATTACGAGTGTATCTTAGATAATCAAGTATCCTAACGATAGCTTTCCGGTGGTTATCCTTGGATTACTCGTGTATTTGTTTAAAGCGTATGCATTGAAATCAATACCGGGTCTTGTCTACAAGTCATGAGATACATCGATCGCTTTATAATCCTTGCGTATTCTACTTGGTCAATGCTTTCACCTTTGTTTTTACAGAGGTGTTGGCTGATGTCTAGAGGAGTTCTAGCTTCACTAGAATCATCCTTGCTGAACTTCCCAAGTATTTTGTCCACGTAATGTGAGTGGGTTAAAATGAAACCATTAGGTGAACGTGTGGCGCCCCAAAATAGGTCCATTCCACCCAACCCATTCCGAGTCGCCAAATACATGGTATGCGAAATAACTACAACTTTATTTTTACAACATATAAGCTGTGAGTTTAAATACGAGATATTGCCATCAGACAATATCCACACGCAAATAAATCCCCATCATAATTATTGATACATTATTTTACAAAATGGTGAGGACTACTAAACAACCCTCTACAGAACCTTCATTCCATACCCGACTAGTACTCATTACATTCTCGCCTCACGAGAAGAAAAATGGATCAACAAGGAAAAGGGTGAGCTCAACTAGCCCGATAAAGAATATTATGACTAAGATAATATACAACAAATTATCGTTAGTCTTCAACGAGGAAAAATATAATAGAATACAATAGACAACAAGTTTTAAATCAATATTCGCAATGAAATAATAATTCATTAGAAGAGTTAAGTAGAGAATGCAAACTACTATCTTCTATGTATGAATTTTAAAGTTCATCGTCTATTTTTATCCGTGTAACATCAATCAATATATATCTGAGATCAAAAATTCATCCTTGCACTCTGTGCCAAGGACATTCACGATTATTGGTCATGTTCATCTAAACACTGTTCATCTTTGCACTACGGCCAAAGATATTCATCGAAATCAATCATCTTTTGCATTCTGGGCCAAAGATATTAAGTAATATCATCATTTAAGACCGAGGATGATGAAAAATATTTTTTAAAGCGAATCCGGTGAAACAAAATGACAAGGATTAAGGATTAAGGATTCGTACTTTGTTTTATCCACGTCGAAAATACCTCAAAATAATCGTAGTGGTGTAAAATTCAAGAATGATCAAAACATGGATACAATCAAAGCTAATATCCATAATAGATATTTTGGACAAAAAGAAGAAATTTCATTTTTAAATTGAATAGTGTCAGATTCGTGAATAGTGCAGTATCGTGAATAGTAAACTTCACACCAAAAGATAGAAATTTCATAAAAAAACATCTTCACGCTTACGTGAATAGTACTTTCGTGAATAGTAACTTCGTGAATAGTAACTCATGAATAGTAACCCAGAGCATGAAAAAGTTCTAAATTTGATAAAAAGTTTCAACCAATATTTTGACATAATGATATTGAAGAAATAATATCATTTGAGAAGAAAATAACATCCCTTACCTCGAAAGACAAGACTTACTAGTTGAAACACAGGATATAGGCTATGACTTGAACTTGCATTATATAGCAATACTCAAAGTATACTCAAAATACTCACAAGAATACGCTCGATAATATAGAGAGAGAAAACTTGATTTACGGTGTGATTTTCAATTTAACCCAAGCACTATTTATAGGAAATTGCTTAGAACACCAAAGCGAAAATTTAATATAATATTATTATTTATAATAATAATTCTTACTTACACCTTGAATCTGAATTTCAGCAACTTGTCATGTGTTAAATGAGGGAACCAAATGAAAAAAACGTTTTTGTAAATAAATATATTTTAAACTTCCAAAAATCAATTTTTTTGAACTTGAACTTCAATAATTCACAATAAATAGCCCTTTTGCCGGAAAATTCAAATCTCATGAATTTTTATAGGAAATTCAATTCTCTACAACTTTGCGGAAGAAAGTTTTTCCAAATTCCAAGCAGAAATTGGCCGAAATCCACAAATGGGCGATTTTACGGTATAATCAAATTTCGATCGATAAATGGGGTCCATGAGCATGTTTAACATGTTTTAAACATTTTGGTAACAAAAATACTCCTCCTCCACATATACTCATATATCCCACATTCGTTGTAAAAATATCACCATTATTATATTATTAAAATATAATAATATATATTTAAATGAATTATTTTATCGAAAAAGATAAAATATTAATTTTCAACAATTGTCACTATAAAAATTTTCTCCATCTATATCCACATAAAATCAATATTTTCCTCATCATATGAATCAATAATTAATTATTCACAAATAATATTACTGAGAATCACAATATTGATGACAGGCGGTTCCTGGGAAAGGGGCTTTCAATAAGAATTTCTCTCTTCTTGGTAGCGCAATTAGGTGACCAAACCTCTCCTAAGATGAACTTTCTAGACATTGCCAATAATGTTATCTAATAATATTATTAGGATAATATGAATTATTGCTCAGATAATGAAAAAAATCATGTAATGACAATTATTGAAACAACGGTAATATAAAATATCAATGCAAGCAATTATTGAATCAATAAAATAAAATATCGAATAAGTAATTATCGTAACCATTATTGAGTAGTGCCTTCTTACGTAAGAATCAATAATTGGTGCAATCTGAGTGTCTTCTTGTGCGATAACGCGTATTATGTGTGTTTTTAACCAAGGGTATTCAACAATGTAAAGCAGAATAACAACGCCTGAATTATTTTTAAACAACTTATTTTTGTCGTTTTCTTCCTCCAATCGCTTTTACATTATGGGGCCCACACATGGCATTTGCTTGCGTCATTGAATATTCCCGAAAGCATCTGAATATTCCACGACCAAACGAATATTCTCAAACAATAATGAATATTATATCACCACTTGCTTATTTAAAATATTTGCGCATTTTACCCATAACTAACCACATTAATCAAATCCACCCTTACTATTTCAAAATAATAAATAAAGGAAATTCCTTTTTATTTAAAAAAATTTCGGGTTCTTACAACCTCCCCTCCTTATGAAATTTCGTCCTCGAAATTGACGTACGTACCTGGTGTTTCAAAAAGATGAAAATACCTCGCTTTCATTTTTGTTTCCAACTCCCAGGTCATTTCATCAATAGCATGGTTTCTCCACAAAACTTTAACTTGTGATATAACCTCGGTACATAGGACATGTTCTTTCATATCCAAGATCTTGACAGGTACCTCCTCGTACGTTAAGTCTTCGGCTATCTTGTCCGGTTCTAACTTAATGACGTGGTTCGGGTCGTCCACATATTTACGTAACATCGATACGTGAAAAACGTTATGAACACGCGTCATACTTGGCGGTAAAACGAGTCTATAGGCCACAGTTCCTATTCGATCGAGAATTTCAAATGGATTAATAAATCGAAGGTTTGAGTTTTCCTCACCTCACCGATTCTCGCTTTTGAAATAACAACTTCTTACACCTCCTTCTTCAAATTCATCAGCTCCGGTGTGTAGCTTGAACAACTTTAACTTTATCGATTAAAGTCGATTATACTCGTATATCATCACGTGGGTACCTAGAGTTTTCATCTCCATCTCTATTATTTGTAAATTATACTGAAATTAGTTTTTTTTTTTTTTTTTTTTGACAATATCGTACTTTCGTACTTGTATCGATCTTCTACTCAACACGCTACCTACCACGTTCGCTTTTCGAGGATGGCATGGTCGAACATGTCTTTGAAATGAGTCTCTCTTGAGTTCTTCAAGCTCTTCCCACATTCTTTGCTCCATTCGAATTTTGTATCTCTACTGAGTCATTTGCATTAATGGAATAGCGATTCGAGAATATCCTTCAACGAATCTCCGATAATAACCAACTAAGCCTGAAAGCTACATATTTCGATTCTGAAACTTAGGTTGTTCTCAATTGTGACTCACATCCCAATCTTGGATAACACGTTACAATGACACATATCGGTTTTCTTATCGCATCGAATATGGTGTCCCCTACGGAGAATGCGGCGGTGCATTCCACAAAGGAAGTCACCGGATAGAGGCTCGGTATCAACTTCTACAGATTGGGTTTTAACTCACGA
The DNA here is from genome assembly GCA_020205605.1 of Panax ginseng. Taxonomy (NCBI): domain Eukaryota; kingdom Viridiplantae; phylum Streptophyta; class Magnoliopsida; order Apiales; family Araliaceae; genus Panax; species Panax ginseng. The sequence goes on along the minus strand of CM035135.1, from coordinate 125,402,697 downwards.
AGTTCAATAGGAGCCATTCGATATGAGATTTTAGAAATGGGTTTTTGTCTGGGATTTAAAGTCGATACAAATTCAATATCACGCTTTGGGAGTAGGCAAGAATTTTTTTAGAAATGCGTCGGGAAAAATCAATAACAACGGGAATATTATTCAAATCGGCGTGTCTTTATTCAAATCCATAACATGGACTAAGAAAGCTTGACATTCGTTTTTCAATAAACAAATGGCTTTATAATTTAATATGAAAGAGTTTGACTTCAATGGTTTGGTTGCTTGAATTCGAATAATAGGTTGCTTAAGAATATGAAAACTAACAACCTTACGAAAGCAATCAATTTTGGCATGATGAGTAGTTAACCTTAAAATCACATCAAAAACAAATATCTCTATAGAAATAAGGTTAACAGGTAATGTGATAGTGCCAACCTGAATCAAGCAAGATTTCTAAACAACGGATGTAATAAAGTTTCTCTTAACGGAGTCTCCACAGATAGGTCAAAGTCTAATTTCTCCGTAGTCAAATTCAAACGTTGAGCGCAAGCAAGAGAGATAAAAGAATGGGTAGAACCGGTATCTAGTAAGGTATAAACTTGCAAGAATTTATAATTAACTAAACGTGCTAAACTCGTTCGGGTTCCTCGCATTTTGACCGGTCACGACAAACGCTCTTTTAGGAACCGTTGACTTTGACTTTTCTCGGACATCCTTTTGAGTCACCATCCCCGCTGGACTTGGTTTTGCTACCGTACACTCTCGAGCTATATGTCCTTCCTTTCCACAATTATAGCATACCTGGAACTGTTGTGGGCAGTTTGGACTGATATGTCCCTCTTTCCCGCATTTATAGCAAGATATGACGGTGGTCGTTCTCCTCCTTGGAACCCGATTCTTCTTTGGCATTAGACGTCTTCACATGGTTATTGTTGAACCTTCTCTTCTTGAAATGTCCACTTGAGTCACCTCTCCTATTATTATGGCCACGATTACCACCCGAGTGGTTCCGCCTTTAATCCTTATTCTTTCCTCCCATTGGTTATCATCGTTTTTTGATGTTCTACACACGATATATGACCTGGTTGTGGTCCCTCGGTTGAACATACTCGTTATCACGCTCTAATAATTGAGCCACATTTACAACATCTGAATATAAAGAAAATTTATGAGAGATAAGATATTGTCGAATCTCGGTTTTAGACCCTCAAAAACATACGCGTCATTCGTTCCTCATTTTCCACCAAATGAGGTGCGAAACTCGACAACTCGCAAACTTCGCCTCATCTTTGAGACGCCATCGTATTGTTATTTGCTCCGCCTAATAAACTCCACTTCCTTCGTATAGCGACGAACACTTTCGGGAAAGTATTTGTCATTAAATAGTTCTCAAACGTCTCCCCAAGACATGCCGAAATAAATGGATGGGTACGCTTCACAGACTCCCACCGATGATATGCGCTCGCCACGGAACATAAAGGTGGCGAATGGAACCTTCTGTTCTCCTCCGCATCCCAAGACATCGAATATCTTGGTGATTTGCTTGACCCATGTTTCCTTGCCATGATCGGATCGGGCTTTCCCTTAAATTTCGGTGGTCCCAACTCTTTGAAGCGCTGGTTGTGACAACCCGTGAATTGCTATCATTTTCTCCTATGTTTTGAACACGAGAGTCTCCTCGTCGATTTTTGCATGAATCGCAAAAAGCTTCTAAACATCCGTGCGTTTATCGTCCCGCTTTCGGTGGTGTTGTTTACGGAGGTACATTGCTTATGACTGTTGCACGTTCTCCTCGTTGGTGAGTACAGGCGTCTCCACGGTCTCATTTCCATTGTTAATATTCTCAGTCGACATTCTCAAATACTGTCATAAAACAAGGGTTAATTAAGGAAATCAATATATCACATAATATCCCTATATTATGGTCGACTAACAAATAAGCTTAGGTAGGACACACTAGCGAAGAAATTACTCGTCTCTCCCTCCTAGTTCTATTCCCCGATCTCCATGGAGATCATATCCTAAGCTCGATACCAACCTGTGACACCCCCAAAATAGGTCCATTCCACCCAACCCATTACGAGTCGCCAAATACATGGTACGTAAATAACTACAACTTTATTTTTACAACATATAAAGCGTGAGTTTAAATACGAGATATTGCCATCTAGACAATATCCACATGCAAATAAATCCCCATCATAATTATTGATACATTATTTTACAAAAATGGTGAGGACTACTAAACAACCCTCTCTAGAACCTTCATTCCATACCCCGATTAGTACTCGCTACATTCTCGCCTCCCGAGAAGAAAAATGGATCAACAAAGAAAAGGGTGAGCTCAACTAGCCCGAAGAGAAGAATATTATGACTAAGATAATATACAACAAATTATCGTTAGTCTTCATGAGAGAAAAATATAATAGAATACAATAGACAACAAGTTTTAAATCAATATTCGCAAAGTGAAATAATAATTCATTAGAAGAGTTAAGTAGAGAATGCAAACTACTATCTTCTTCATGTATGAATTTTAAAGTTCATCGTCTATTTTTATCCTCGTAACATCAATCAATATATATCTCGAGATCAAAATTCATCCTCGACTTCTGAGCGAGGACATTCACCGATTAGTCATGTTCATCTAAACACTGTTCATCTTTGCATTACGGGCCAAAGATATTCATCGAAATCAATCATCTTTGCACTACTGGGCCAAAGATATTCATCGAAATCAATCATCTTTGCACTACGAGGCCAAAGATATTCCATAATATCATCATTTAAGACCGAGGATGATGAAAAATATTTTTTAAAAGCGAATCAAAGTGAAACAAAATGACAAGGATTAAGGATTAAGGATTCGTACTTTGTTTTATCCACGTCCAAAAATACCTCAAAATAATCATAGTGGTGTAAAATTCAAGAATGATCAAAACGCCTGGTTAACTCTGCAACCTGTCTGTGTAATTCCTCAATCATCGCGTCTTGAATGTTACGATCCTGGTCTGGGACTTCCTCAGTCGGAATCTGTCCTCTATGACCACGACCACGACCACCAGTCATTAAAACTGATAAGTCTATTCTCAGAAAGATGTTTGAGCTTTGATATCAACTGACGCCAAGAGGATAACGATTATCCTCTGCTGCTAGGTAAACAAATGAATTCACAGGAAGAAGAAAGAGTTTCACTGAAAAACACATAAAATCTCTCTAATATGTATAATATATTTATAAAAAATTCAAGTCTATCGAATTCAACCCACAAGCCGGGTTTATATATAGCTAGCAAAACTTTCTCTCCAAATCACTCTAGAATCCTCTTAGAGATATGAAAATAAAATTCTCCTAGAGATACGGAAAGATATCCTAACAAACTTACTAAAAATACGGAAATAAAATCTTAACAAATAACAACTTGCTAAATATAAAATATTATTAATTAAAGAACTAATTGATAATAATAATAATAATAATAATAATAATAATAATAATAATAATAATAATAATAATAATAATAATAATAATATTGTCCATCGACTTAGAAGTCATGACGCCTATATATTCGAGATGAAATTAAATCACACAACCGAAGTCATGACGTCTATACTAAGTCGAACTCCAATTTCAAGACACCACAGACCAAACGGTTGACCTCGAAGTCAATCGATCTTGTTATATTTGATCTCTTAACTTTTGGTCCTTTATTATCATCATCGTATTATCCAACCATTGAGAATCTTCGACCATAAATCCTCCAGCATCAAGTTCAAACTTACGAGGCTGAAAATATTTGTCAAATCCAAGATTGAATTACTAATAAATCCCAACTACAAAAAGTACGAGTCAATATATCCCAACAGTTACGTACCACACACCACATATACCCCTTCAAAAATTAAATGCAATAATAGCCAAATTAGTGTTTAATATAATTAATTGTTAAAGATAATATGGGAAATTGAGTTACTATTAATTCTTCTTTAGATTTTATATATTACAGAATAAAAAAAGAACCAATTTATTTCTCAAAACGACAGGAACGGAGGGAGCTAGTATAATGGAATGGTTAAGAACAAAGTTACTTGCAGGCGGAAAAAAGGAAAGAAAGAAAAGAACAAAAAGAAAAGATAAAAAAGAAGGGAATGTGCATCACCTCATGAACTGACCAGAGGTCGTCCATTCAATTATATATACGAGACAAAAACCAATACACCTCATGAAATGAAACGATCAATTAAGCCAATGGAAAATATTCTTCCTCTCCATTCATGCCAAGTTCATAAGCTTCCTCTAATTATCAACAGATTCCATTCCTTATTCCATTTCATAGCGTTATCATTCCTAGTCTATTATAGAGTTTCCTTTATCTCCCAAACCCTAGGAACAAAAAACACACCAATATTATCCCATGTTCGTGTTTTTGCTTCTGAGATCATACTCTCCTTTATTTGGCTCCTCAACCAAGCTTACCGATGGCGTCCCGTCTCCCGAAAGGTCTTCCCGGATAGATTGCCGGAAGATAAAGAACTTCCGGCCATCGACGTGTTTATATGTACCGCTGATCCCAATAAGGAGCCAACTTTGGGAGTGATGAATACTCTTATATCTGCCATGGCGTTGGATTATCCTGCTGATAAACTCAATGTTTATCTTTCCGATGATGGGGTTCGCCGGTGACTTTGAAAGCCATGAAGGAGGCTTGGAAATTTGCCAAGTGGTGGCTGCCCTTCTGTAGGAGATATGACATTAAGACTATCTGCCCTGAGGCTTATTTTTTTGGGCTTTGGAGGAGCATGATAATTATGGGGATTTTCATGGCAGTGAATTTGTAGCTGAAAGAAAAATTATCAAGGTTGGACACTCTTTAAGTCATAAATTATATTTTTAGTGATTCATAAAAAATGCTTGTTATGACACTATTTTGATAAACACATTTGGTCATTAATTTATACATATGAGAAACAACCGGCTTATATTAAAATTTTTGGATATGAACGTTAGTTTTTCCTAAGGATAGCCACAAATATAATTATTCGAATAATGTCATAACAAATATTTGGAACCGATTAATTCTCTCTTTTTAAATGTACATAATATATATATATATATATATATATATATATATATGTGTGTGTGTGTGTGTGTGGGAATGATCCATGTATTTATTATGGATCATTATAAGGCATACGGTATACACCATCTATACCAATGAAAACAAAAAGAAACAGTCATGATTAGAAATTAAATATGAACGTCCGCTACTATTAGTAGTGGGACGCTAATCAGAATAGGGTATAACTTTATTAACTAGGTTTAGAATTTATTAATTAGAATTTAGAGTTTATAAACCGGTGTTTAGGGTTTAATAACCAAGATTTAGGATTTATCAACTCATTTTTTAATCGGGTTTAGGGTTTATTAACCTTATTATCACGTGGTTAATAAATCCTAAACTTTGGTTAATTAATAAAACAAACCCTAAATTTTGGTTAATAAATACTAAACTCTAGTTAATAAACTATGATTAGTAAAACTAAACTCTAGTTAATAAAATCAAACATTTATTACGATTAGTCAAATAAAAGTTAAATATTGATGTGATTAGATTAAGTATTAAAAAATTAAAAAAAATTCATTAGAAATTAATTTTCGTAAATCAATTAATTCCTATATTATCTGCAATGAAATTCACAACACAAAAATTATACAGAAAAATCTAGTCATTGGTCCTTGACTCTCACATTATGTCCGCGTGAAATTAACGCCTTCAACTAACTTCTCAACTGTAAAATCAAAAATTATAAATTGAAATGTGTTGACTAATATGAATTAAAATTAGTTAAATTATTTTCAACTCATATTTTTACTTTATAATATGGGTCCAAAATTAAATTAACCCATAACATAAAAATTAGTTAACCAATCCAATAAAATTCAAGTAATTTTAGTTAACTAGATGATTCTCAATTTACATAAAAATATATTCATGTGAAATGGGTTGCTAATTAATGGTGCAGGAAAAATATGAAGCGTTCACGGAGAGTCTGATGAGAATTAGAGAGTGAAATCACCATACTTAATCGCGATCATTCTTCTGTTGTTGAGGTAATGAAATTCAATATATATATATATGTGTGTGTGTGTGTGTGTGTGAACTTTGTTACACGTACAATTAGGCTTATTTTCTGAACTGCCAAACATCAACTAATTAGTAGCTAGCTAAGTGCAAAAGGTTGTTTATGTTAAGCCACGTTACTAATAATCTTTTTGCAGAAGCAGAAATACAATAAAATTCAGAAAAGAATTCTATATTGATATTAAAGTAAAACCCAAAATAAAAATAAAACAAATTTAACCTTAATACAATGGACGTTGAACAGACTAGATTAATTGTAGCTTTGAGGACTGTAAGAACAGTTTTCTTAAGACAATATTTGGCCGTAGCAGGACAAATTGTCTCCCAGGATACAACAATGCTTTGAAGCGAACTCTACCGTGTGTAGAAAAATTATCACCAAGTAGGAAGGAAGAACAAAGAAGAAGGCCTAAACTATTTTTTCTCCACTATTTTTCTCCAAAAATCCACACCCTCTACATCCTGGGAGAATAATCTTATAACAAGAGTTGAGAGAGTAACTGCCAAATATCCAATTAATTTCATCATTGATGCCCACTAAGCCTTCATAAAGTAGGCCATCAATTTCTCATTCATTATCATCTGTTTCTCAACAATCCCCCACATGAATGAAAATTGAAAACAAAGGAATTCGATGTGGTGATAACTCTCTACAGTTGATATTAGCATAGGATAGATAGGCATCAACCCTTGAACCTTCCCTTGTGAAGTATATTTACTTTACTGGCTGACTAGTAGACGTGATGTCCTTGAACTATTCTGCCGTTTGTGTAAACGATGATATACCTCACACAAATACCAACATAACACGATTTTGGTTCTCATGGTTATGTTCATTATGGTCGTGAACATCTCCTGGTTCTACAAGAATTTAAGAGAACTAAACTCATTAGTTTTCCTTGAAGCGACCCCACTTCATTCTCACATAGGTGATTTTATCTTTTTTATACAGATTACTGACACACAAGAATCATTAAAAGCATAGCTTAACCTTATCCAATTTCATATCACTGTTTACAAATGATAATACATTGTCTATGCAATTAGGTTGTCCCATTGAACCTAGATTCTGGGATCTCCAGTCAACAAGGTTGGGTTTTCCTTCACATAGAACCTTTAAATATTTATGGCCATCAATCCCATTCTTCTTGATGTCGTTTCAACTTGATCTCGGTTTAAACCTTTGGTTAGCGGATCCGCAATGTTATCCTTTGATTTTACATAATCAATAGAGATAACCCCCGTTGTGATCAGTTGCTTAACGGTATTGTGACGACGACGCATGTGTCTCGACTTACCGTTATACATCACGTTTTGTGCTCTTTTAATCGATGCTTGATTATCACAATATAAAAAAATTGTGTGCACAAGCTTAGGCCATTCAGGAATATCCTCCAAGAAGTTTCGTAACCATTCGGCTTCTTCTCCGGTTTTATCCAGAGCTACAAACTCAGACTCCATCGTGGATCTGGTTATGATCGTTTGCCTTGAGGATTTCCAGGACACTGCTCCTCCTCCCAGAGTGAACACGTATCCACTTGTACCTTTGGAGTTCTTTATATCAGAAATCCAACTAGCATCAGAGAATCCTTCTAATACTGCAGGTTCTCTCGTATAGTGCAGTCCATAATTACGAGTGTATCTTAGATACCGAAGTATCCTAACGATAGCTTTCCAGTGGTTATCCCTTGGATTACTCGTGTATTTGTTTAAACTGTGTACAGTGAAATCAATACCAGGTCTTGTACAAGTCATGAGATACATCAGACTGCCTATAATCCTTGCGTATTCTACTTGGTCAATGCTTTCACCTTTGTTTTTACAGAGGTGTTGGCTGATGTCTAGAGGAGTTCTAGCTTCACTAGAATCATCCTTGCTGAACTTCCCAAGTATTTTGTCCACGTAATGTGACTGGGTTAAAATGAAACCATTAGGTGAACGTGTGACGCCCCCAAAATAGGTCCATTCCACCCAACCCATTCTGAGTCGCCAAATACATGGTACAGAAATAACTACAACTTTATTTTTACAACATATAAACTGTGAGTTTAAATACAGATATTGCCATCTAGACAATATCCACACGCAAATAAATCCCCATCATAATTATTGATACATTATTTTACAAAAATGGTGAGGACTACTAAACAACCCTCTCTAGAACCTTCATTCCATATTTCGACTAGTACTCATTACATTCTCGCCTCACGAGAAGAAAATGGATCAACAAGGAAAAGGGTGAGCTCAACTAGCCCAAGAAGAATATTATGACTAAGATAATATACAACAAATTATCGTTAGTCTTCACAGGAAAAAAATATAATAGAATACAATAGACAACAAGTTTTAAATCAATATTCGCAAATGAAATAATAATTCATTAGAAGAGTTAAGTAGAGAATGCAAACTACTATCTTCTATGTATGAATTTTAAAGTTCATCGTCTATTTTTATCCGTGTAACATCAATCAATATATATATCGAGATCAAAATTCATCCTTGCACTTCTGAGCCGAGGACATTCACGATTGGTCATGTTCATCTAAACACACTGTTCATCTGACACTACGGGCCAAAGATATTCATCGAGAATCAATCATCTTTGCACTACTGGGCCAAAGATATTCCGTAATATCATCATTTAAGACCGAGGATGATGAAAAATATTTTTAAAGAAAGCGAATCCGGTGAAACAAAATGACAAGGATTAAGGATTAAGGATTCGTACTTTGTTTTATCCACATCAAAAAATACCTCAAAATAATCATAGTGGTGTAAAATTCAAGAATGATCAAAACATGGATACAATCAAAGCTAATATCCATAATAGATATTTTGGACAAAAAGAAGAAATTTCATTTTTAAATTGAATAGTGTCAGATTCGTGAATAGTGCCGGTATCGTGAATAAGTAACTCGACACCAAAAGATAGAAATTTCACAAAAAACATCTTCACGCTTCGTGAATAGTACTCGTGAATAAGTAACTTTCGTGAATAGTAACTCATGAATAGTAACCCGACATGAAAAAGTTCTAAATTTGATAAAAAGTTTCAACCAATATTTCAAAGATAATGATATTGAAGAAATAATATCATTTGAGAAGAAAATAACATACCTTACCTCGAAAGACAAGTCTTTAGTTGAAACAGGATATAAAGGCTATGACTTGAACTTGCACCGTATAGCAATACTCAAAGTATACTCAAAATACTCGGAAGAATAAACTCGATAATATAGAGAGAAAACTTCAATTTACGGTGTGATTTTCAATTCTAACCCAAGACCTATTTATAGGAAATTCGCTTAGAACACCAAAGCAGAAAATTTAATATAATATTATTATTTATAATAATAATTACGCACACCTTGAATCTGAATTTCAGCAACTTGTCATGTGTTAAATGAGGGAACCAAATGAAAAAACGTTTTGTAAATAAATATATTTTAAACTTCCAAAAATCAATTATTTGAACTTGAACTTCAATAATTCACAATAAATAGCCCTTTTGCCGGAAAATTCAAATCTCATGAATTTTTATAGGAAATTCAATTCTCTACAACTTTGCAGAAGAAAGTTTTTCCAAATTCCAAATGTAAATTGGCCGAAATCCACAAATGGGCGATTTTTAAAGCTATAATCAAATTTCGGTCAATAAATGGGGTCCCCAGAACATGTTTAACATGTTTTAAACATTTTAGTAACAAAAATACTCCTCCTCCACATATACTCATATATCCCACATTCGTTGTAAAAATATCACCATTATTATATTATTAAAATATAATAATATATATTTAAATGAATTATTTTATCAGAAAAAGATAAAATATTAATTTTCAACAATTGTCACTATAAAAATTTTCTCCATCTATATCCACATAAAATCAATATTTTCCTCATCATATGAATCAATAATTAATTATTCACAAATAATATTACAGAATCACAATATTGACAACCAGCAGTTCCTGGAAGAGGGGCTTTCCAATAAGAATTTCTCCTTACTGGCGCGCAATTAGGTGACCAAACCTCTCCTTAGACAGAACTTTCTAGACATTGCCAATAATGTTATCTAATAATATTATTCAGATAATATGAATTATTGCTCCGATAATGAAAAATACTGTGTAATGACAATTATTGAAACAACAGTAATATAAAATATCAATGCAGCAATTATTGAATCAATAAAATAAAATATTTGAACAAGAATTATCGTAACCATTATTGAGTAGTGCCTTCACGTAAGAATCAATAATTGGTGCAATCTACAGTGTCTTCTTCGCAATAACGCAGTACATCGTGTTTTTAACCACCGGGTATTCCAACAAATGTAAATAAAGAATAACTACGCCTGTTATTTTTAAACAACTTATTTTTGTCGTTTTCTTCCTCCAATCTTTTACATTATGGGGCCCACACATGGTCGCTACTGGCAGCATACGAATATTCCGACAAAGATTGAATATTCCACGACCAAACGAATATTCTCCGACAATAATGAATATTATATCACCACTTGCTTATTTAAAATATTTGCGCATTTTACCCATAACTAACCACATTAATCAAATCCACCCTTACTATTTCAAAATAATAAATAAAGGAAATTCCTTTTTATTTAAAAAAATTTCGGGTTCTTACAGAACGCTTGATTTGGATTCCCAAAATCACATCAACCAGTCCCATATCTTTCATATCAAACTTAGAGTTTAACATTTCCTTAGTATTCTTCACCATATTTTCATTACTACCCACAATCAGTATGTCGTCAACATACAAACACAGAATAACATATCCTTTGTTTGTGATTTTGACATAAATACATTTGTCACATTCGTTTATATTATAGCCATTAGCCATCATGACATCATCAAATTTCTTGTGCCATTGTTTTGGTGCTTGCTTTAGTCCATATAAGGATTTCACCAATTTACAAATTTTTCTTTCCTGGCCTGGAACTAGACAACCTTTAGGTTGTTCCATGTAGATCTCTTCATCAAGATTTCCATTCAAAAAGGCTGTCTTAACGTCCATTTGATGTACTTCGAGATTCTGTAAAGCGGCAATAACAAGTATCATCCTAATAGAGGTTATTCTAAACCTTTGGAGGATACGTATCAAAGTAATCAAGGCCTTCCTTTTTATATATATCCTTTTATAACCAATCGGCCTTGTACTTATCAATTGTTCCATCTCGCTTTCATTTTCCGTGTGAAAATCCATTTAGAACTTAGTGGTTTCGTTTCACAGAGTAAGGTCCACTAATTCCCGTGTATGATTTTGCATAATGGAATCAATTTCACTTCTTATAGCCTCTTTCCATAAAGGACTATCTCATTGAATTTCTGATTTGATTGTAATTCGAGGTTCAACTCAAAGCATATAGGTTAGAAAAGTCCGGTCCAAAAGATTTTTCAACCTTGCCCTTTTACTTCTTCTAGGCTCTACCTCTTCATTTCCTTCCACTTCAACTTCATGTTGAATGTCTTGATTATCTTCATTAATACGAGTCTCAAAAGATCGTTAGAACCCGATTCAATCTCTTCACGTTTGCATGAAAAATGTGTTCAAAGAATGAAGCATTCTTTGATTCCATGAATGTGTTCTTGTGTATATCGAGATTCTTAGAATCATGAACAAGAAACCGATATGCGCTATCGTGAAAGCGATAACCAATGAAAATACAATCCACCGATCTTTGGACCTATTTTCATTTTCTTTGCAACTGAGCCAAAACTTTTGCAAGACACCCCACACTTTTAAGTACTTATAGGAAGGTTTCCTTCCTTTCCATAACTCATGTGGTGTCTTGTCTAATTTCTTATGAGGCACCTTATTTAAAAGGTAATTAGTCGATAAAAACTTCCCCCACATGTTCTCGTGGCAACCAGTAATCGTTTAGCATCGCATTCATCATCTCTTTTAGAGTACGATTCTTCAATTCTCGCTACCCCATTAGATTGAGGGGAGTAAGGTGGAGTAACCTCATGAATAATACCATGTTGGGAGCAGAACTTACCAAATGGTTCAACGTATTCACCACTACGATCACTCCTTACCACCTTAATTTTCTTATTAAGTTGGTTTTCAACTTCCTGCTTATAAAGAACAAATTTCTCTAAAGCTTCATCTTTGCTTTTAAGCAAATATACATAGCAATATTTTGTATTATCATCAATGAAAGTGATAAAAAATTTATTATCCCCCCTTGTTTGGATAAATTTTAAATCACATACATCACTATGTATCAGATCAAGTGGTTCTGTATTTCTTTCAACTGTATAAAATGAAGATCTTGTTAATTTTGATTCAACACAAATTTCACATTTATGTTTATGATCAATTTGGAATGTTGGAATATGTTGTAAATTAATTAACCTACGTAGGGTATTATAATTTACATGTCCAAGTCTACCATGCCATAAATTAAATGACTCAATGATATAAGCAGAAGAAGTATTATTCTTATTATTAATCATTGCATTGGACTTGCTAGAGATGGCATTAATTTTCCACATGCCATTACAAACATACCCCTTTCCCACATACATTCCCCCTTTTGACAAAACAAACTTATCTGATTCAAATACCATCCTAAAATCATGAATGCTTAGGAGGCTACTAGATACAAGATTCTTCCTAATTTCAGGAACATACAAAACATTCTTCAAAGTCACTTCTTTTCCCAAAGTCATCTTCAGAATTACAGTACCACTTCCCTTGATCTTGGAAGTTGCAGCATTGCCCATGTAGAGCTTCTCCCCATTCTTGCTGGGAACCAGTTCAGCAAAGGAATCTTTGTCACAACAGACATGACGTGTGGCACCGGTATCCAGCCACCATTCCCTTGGATTTGAGTCAACGAGGTTGACTTTAGAAATCACAGCACATAAGTTGATGTCAGACACTTCTCTAGCAATTTCTTCCACAACATGTGCTTCATTAGACTTCAACTTTCTAGGCAGCCTACATTCAGAGGACTTGTGCCCAGCCTTATTGCAATTGTAGCATTTTCCATTAAATTTTGGTTTCTTGGAAATGCCACCCTTAGGACCCAATTTGGACCCAGATTGAGACTTTTTGCCTTTCTTGGAGTCTTTATTGACCTCCACTACATTCACCCTAGCTTCAGATTGGTGGGCAACGTTGGAAAATTTCTTCTCTGAGCCTTTGTTGTCTTCCTCAATACGAAGTCTAACAATTAGTTCTTCAACTGTCATCTCCTTTCGCTTATGCTTAAGGTAATTTTTGAAGTCTTTCCAACCAGGTGGTAACTTTTCAATAATACAAGCCACTTGGAAAGATTCACTAATTACCATCGCTCAAAGATGAATCCCATGAATAATCAAATTTGGAGTTCTTGAACTTGATTTACAAATGCTTTTGGAATCAACCATTTGGAAATTGTAAATTGGCTCACTAAAATTTCTTAATACCAAAGATCATCTTCGATCTGTATTTTCGGTCAAGGATTCCTAAAGTTCCTTTGCAGTTGTCTTAATCATCGTATACACTATAAAGTGCATCAGTTAGGCGATTCAAAATATAATTACGGCAAAGGAAATCGATTGTTTCCATGCCTCAATTGCATTCAGAAGGCGGTGACATTATCCACCTCATCATCTCCGATAATGGGAGGATCATCCTTCAAGCAATTAGCCAAATTCAAAGATAGTAAGGTAAAACAAGATTTTCATTTGTTAAGTCTTAAAATTCACACCAGTGAATTTTTCTGGTTTTTCGCTGTGATTGACATGTATGGTTTGGCGGGGAGCCGCAATCTGGAAACCAAACCCGTATATAGGACCAGAACCAATGTTCTGTGAACCAGACACGTTCATCCATCCGGTGTTATTCGTGAACCGTAACCTAGATTGTTCTGTGGACCAGTTGGAACAATTTCATTCTCAGGAATATTCATTCTGAAAATACAAACAGACTAAGTTAGTCTAAAAAAAAACAACAAACTGTTTTGAATAGGAAACAAATTATTATTTAATTATTCCAGAACGGTCCAAATAAGAAAACCAAATCAAGGTATTCCAAAGCAAAGGTATAACCTGCAACTTAATAAAAGATTTAACCAAAACAAAAATATTGTCTTAAGATTGTTAGCCACGTTAGTAATAATCTTTTTGCAGAAGCAGAAATACAATAAAATTCAGAAAAGAATTCTATATTGATATTAAAGTAAAACCCAAAATAAAAATAAAACAAATTTAACCTTAATACAATGGACGTTGAACAGACTAGATTAATTGTAGCTTTGAGGACTGTAAGAACAGTTTCCTTAAGACAATATTTGGCCGTGGCAGGACAAATTGTCTCCCAGGATACAACAATGCTCTGAAGCGAACTCTACCGTGTGTAGAAAAATTATCACCGAGTAGGAAGGAAGAACAAAGAAGAAGGCCTAAACTATTTTTTCTCCACTATTTTTCTCCAAAAATCCACACGCTCTACATCCTGGGAGAATAATCTTATAACAAGAGTTGAGAGAGTAACTGCCAAATATCCAATTAATTCCATCATTGATGCCCACTAAGCCTTCATAAAGTAGGCCATCAATTTCTCATTCATTATCATCCACACTAAACCTTCATAAAGTAGGCCATCAATTTCTCATTCATTATCATCCGTTTCTCAACAGTTTATAATTTGTTCTGGAAGTGACAATGATATTTAACACCTTTAAAATTATTCAATCAGTATTTTGTTTTTGTTTTTGCCTTATAGTAAATACATAATTAGTAGGCCTGTGAGGCCCTAGTGATTCTCCCTCTCTTTTTTTATCAATGTGGTGTTAAATGTTTCATTAAGTTGGTTGATTAATATCGAATAAAGTTTAATTTTATGCGTTTAAATTTGTATTAAAATTCAAACTGATCAATGTATTTTGTTGCAGGTGATACATGATAAAGCCGCCTTAGACCCAACTGGGATGCCTCTTCTTATTTATGTATCGCGTGAAAAAAGACCAGTTCTTCATCATCATTTTAAAGCTGGAGCTCTGAATGTTCTTGTAAATTCTCTATATCTCTCACTCTTCAAATATAGCTAGTAATTAATATTTCACTGGTAACTAAGCTGATTTTTATTTTTTACCATCTTTGTAGCTAAGAGTCTCGAATATGATAAGCAATTCGCCATACATTCTAGGCCTGGACTGTGACATGTATTGTAACGATCCAAATTCAGCACGACAAGCCATGTGTTTCCTTCTTGACCCCAAGATATCCCCCTCCCTATCTCATGTCCAGTTCCCTCAAAAATTCCACAACATCAGTAAGACGGACATATACGATAGTCAGTTGAGAACCTATTTTGAGGTATATGTATATGGATATGGACACTGCAACATATTTAAATGCACATGTCGTTTATTCTTTCCTTGTATTAGTTTTATAGATTCTTATTAATTACACAATATTATTAACTTTATTTTTGTATATTGTTTCAGGTACTATGGCCAGGTATGGACGGACTAAAAGGACCACCCATATCTGGTACATGCTATTATATAAAGAGGGAGGTATTCTATGGAAATTCAATGCAAGATGGTACATATTTAAATGCTATGCTATATATCTTTGCATCTCCAAGTGAAAGTTCCATTTTTATTTATTATTTCTTTTATTCATATTAAGATTTGCATTTAATTAATTAAACATATATAATTATCTTTTTTTTTTAGAAATTAAAGCTATAGAAAAGTAGTTTTAATTATTTTTTCCGTGTCAACGTAACAAATTCATTTCATTACTTACAAAGTTATAAACATTTCAATATTAATTAATTTAATTGCTTTTGTCAACATATTTCTAGATTTTGACGTCAAGGAACTTAAACATATTTTTGGTACATCAAATGACTTCATCAAATCCCTTACTCGGAACAATAAAGCTAGTATCATTGATGATCAGAACTTAACCAGTGCATTGCTAGAAGAGAGCAAACTTGTGGCCTCTTGTGCTTACGAGAATGATTCAAATTGGGGCAAAGAGGCAAGTTAAATCAACAATGGTGCCTTTCGAATATCCCCCCTAAGATACAATCATTTACTTTTCTAGTTTAATTTTTGAGAAAAAAAATTGTCACCTGACCTTCCCATTTAAAATTTTCTAGTTAATTATGTATATTTTGCTTAAACTACACAGATAGGTTTCCGGTATTTTTCCGTGGTAGAAGATTACTTTACAGGATTCAACTTGCATTGCCAAGGTTGGAGATCTGTGTATTTTGATCCACCAAGGCCAGCATTTTTGGGTGCCGGCACCACAAATCTTAGTGATGTATTGGTTCAAAGCACGCGATGGAGTGCCGGGTTGGTGGAAGTTGCCATTTCTAAGTTCTCCCCTCTTGTTTATGGTTCACTAAGAATGCCTATTCTTGAGGCCATGTGTTATGCAGAGCTTGCCTCCTTCCCCTTCTATTTCTTCCCCCTATGGTGTCTAGCTACCATCCCTCCATTATGTCTACTTAATGACATTCCTTTGTTCCCAAAAGTAAGCCAAAAAAGAGATGAATTAATCATTTATTGCATATTTTGGTTCCTCATGTGTACTTTACAACTACAAATCGTTGAAAAATAATAATGATTCAGCTATGTTCATTTTTTTTTTATCTTGTGCAGGTTTCAAGTTCATTTTTCGTCCTATTCTCATTAATATTTGTCTCTTCGCAATTGAAACACATGCAAGAGATTTTCTCTAATGGAGGGTCATTCCAAACTTGGAGGAATGAACAGAGAATGTGGATGATTAAGTCCGTTACATGTCACCTTTATGGAAGCTTGAATGCAATTATGGAGAAAATGGGTATGAGAGAAGCTAGCTTCTTACCAACAAACAAAGTCGTTGATGGTGAACAACTTAAACGATACCAAATGGGCATATTTGATTTCCAAGCATCGACTATGTTGCTTGCTTCGCTATGTACCTTAATCGCCTTAAATTTAGCTGCTTTAGTTGTGGGAGTTGCAAAAGCGGTTCTTGCAAGGAGCTGCAATGAGATGTTTATTCAAATTTTTCTTTCATTTTTCGTGGTAACTTTGAATTATCCGATCATTGAAGGTATGATACTGAGGAAGGATAAAGGTCGTATTCCACCTTCCGTTACTCAATTATCTATCGCTATTACGATAATTATCTTGACATGTGGAAAATTTATTCTCAAATGAAATTGATGTGGAGTACAATAATTTAGACCTCGTTATATATAATCTATTATATTGATCATGTTTTTTGTCCAATATGCATCTTACTCATGTTTTCTTGAAACATATTAATTAAAGAGATGGTCATTTGTATTGTTCCTCAAGACATATTCGATAAACAAGAAAAAATAATTTAAAATGATTTTCGGTCAGTGATTAAGGTGAGCCAAGGAGAAGGGAGCAAAATTTGCCCTAAATTAGGTCAACGACACCATTAAATTTATGAGATGCAAACTCTCATGGCTTTGGTCCTGTGAATATTATAATCGTAGTTTAGTGGAGTAAAAATTGTTGTTGAAGACATGACACGGGTGATCCCCGTTCTTAAGGTCTTTATCGTCCCCACCACGATCGGTTTCTTTAAGAGTTCTGCATTTATATACCTCCAGGATATATGTCAAGCCTTGGTGAATTATCTGTGATAGCAATTCACAGAAAATTACAATAGAACACTGCTTTGTAGTAGTTATTTGTTTGTTAAAAGAATAGGAGAAGATAGAATAAAGAGAAAATTATATGTGCAAAATCATATATGTAAATTTATATCTTACATATGCATATATCTAATCTTGTGTGTGTGTGTGTGTGTGTGTGTGTATATATATATATATATATATATATATATATATATATAAGTTACATAATATACTATTTAATTCTATATTTAACCATATTTATTAATACTAAATATGTAAGTTACATACTAGTTAGTATTAATGTAGTGGTTAATTAGAATTTAAATAGCACTCAATATTTTCCTTTTGTTCCAAAAATAAAATAAAATAGACTTCTATTAAATGGAACTAAGGAAAAATCGTTTTTATCAAATAATTTTGCACCTTATTAAATGTCTCACTATAGACACTAATCAAATGATTTCTACACAAATTAAATAATATTCTCTTTTATTCTCCACGTAGAGGACATTAATTTACACCTTTTATACTTACTTAAATTATGTCCACAAATGAGTTTTATCAAACTCAAATATGACATATTATTATAAGTCACAAAAGTATAAAATAAGGTGCAATATATAACAATCCCCCACTTATTTGGAAAAACTATTTTTTATCCAAACAATTTTCTATCAAACAATTCTATATGACGAACAATTCAAAGTCATGTGTGCATAAAAGAGGGTGTGACGAACATTGAACCTTCTCTTAGTGTAAACAATTCAAAGTCACATCGAAGTTAAAGGTGTCCGTAGATTGAACCTCTACTTCTATATGATATGACCGGAATTGTCACACACACACACACACAAAATCCTCCTACCACGGTGAGTATTCTCAATTGCTTTGCGCTAATATGGCCATGCACAATACCCTGTTTCATGAACCTCTAAGAAAGTAAACCACAACCCTCTATAAGAAGCTCCACTTCTAGTTCATATATAGCAAAAGTGTTTCACGTGTGTTTCATTGCTAAGAACACAACAACTTTGTTAAGAGTATAACTCAATTTCGGCCATGTAAATGACGTTACTATCTTAAACTACATATGAAACCACATCGATACTAACACAGTCAGCAACTGTGACTTATTTTTCCCATTGAACCTATAAACTAGGGGTAACCTAGGAATAGGTTGGGTTCCCTTCACCCCTGACTCAAAGTGGTTTAAGTTTCATATCACAAGTAGTTAAACTTACTAAGATCTCGTCAAAGTCTTAGTAAAAAGATAAGTTAAGTCGTCACTTGACTTTCTCATAGATAAATATTATCATACCTTATTGTATTAATTATCTAACAAAAAATTATGTCTATGACCAACATGTCAAGACTTACCATTAAAGGTAATCTCATATGCTCTATACAAAACAATTTCATTATCACATCATAATGAATTAAGCAATGGAAGTGGCCACAATTTGATTTTTTAACAACAAATTTCGATTCCATTTGCTTTCTCCATCATATAAAGCAATAGTATTACTTGCTACTCCAAGTAAATTATTCTCTCACTAAGGGTAATAATATATCCACCTACTTGTAAAAATATAATTATATATTCACCTACTTGTGAATATTTTCATACTTATTCAAGATCACAACCAGTTATGAATCCAAGATTAATAATTAATTTGTACTATATAAAAAATTTCACTAACACAATATTGTGAAATATGAGATTTTAGACTAGGCTACAATCAATGTTTTAACAAACACCCTAATCCATTAAACTTCCCTCATAAAATAATAACATTAGATTTATATTGTGAAATGGGAAATACTCATTTGTTTCTTACTTATCTAAGAAACAAAACCCAAGATTGAGTGAAAATTCACCTACTTGTAAATTTATAATTTTCCTCACTAAAATATAAGTGACACTTATGTGATCTATTAAAATATTAAGAGATCTAACAAAAACCAATGTAAATCATTAGTATACTAAGTTTAAAACTGTATGTAATATCTAATCTCGTGCATTGCATATCAAACACAAGGCTCCCACTAGCAAATGTGTACTTCAACTTTACAATAGCTATATCAGAATTAACTTTTAGTGTACCACTACTATTAAAGAATTATTAAATTCTTCAATCTCAAGGTATATCAAACTTAGTTTGGTATAGCCTATCAATACAATTTAATTGATTTAGTTGGAATCATCACTATGTTTTCACATGATAATAAGATAACATCTATTTTACAAGTCTTTCAACATAAAGACAAAAATAGATATTTCTTAAACTCGTTAATAGATATTTCAACATAATGATCAACATATCATTAATATACACAAAAATTATCACATTATAGTTTATACAGTTATATTGTTAGTGTAAACATATAAATAATTCTATATCCGATAGAATCTCAAGGTTAATATGCACATATTATCACCTAATATGTATCCACTTGAATATTTATAACTTAGTTTCAATCTCACTATTGAACTAAATCACAATAAATATTTTGAATCATATTTAGGCTAATAAAATAGGTATTTTATTTACTAAATTATTATATTGATTTCCTTCACCAAATCAATATTGTTCTTTCTAGGTTCAGTTTATAACTTTGTTGAACCTTAGATAATTAATTAAGTGAAATAAGTTCACATTTTAATATTATTCAAAAGTTTGTGTTTCAAAGACTTTCATTTCACAAAACTACGCTGTGACGCCCCCAAAACAGGTATACATCACCTATCTTGGGTCGCCAAATACGTGATACATAAATCAAATACAAACTTAATTATACAGCTGTCGTGTAACATACGACAAAACATAGCTGAGAGTTTTAGCACGAATATTGTCATCTAGACAGTATTCAAACACAATGGAGTCATCATTACATTTATTATCACACTATTTCACAGAATAGTGATGATTACTAAAGCCACTTATCCTGGACCGTCAATCCGTTCCCCGACTCGTCCCAACTATATTTTCATTTCCTGAAGAGAACAGTGAAAGCAAAAGGGTGAGCTCAACTAGCCCAGTAAGAAATATTATGACTAAGATAATGCAGAATAAATTATCCTTAGCCTTCAACAGTATAACAACTGATAGAATATAATAGACAACAAGTTTTAGATCAAAAACTGCAACGAAAATAAGCAATCCCTTAGAAGAGTCAAGTAGAGCATAAAATATACTATCTTTTATGATTTAAAAAAGTTTTTCATCATTTTTATCGCTGTAATACCCATCAACAGTTCTTTATTATACCCAAGATAAATAGAACTTTCATTACTTGTCTTCACTTGAACCACCAAAGATGTCAGTTAAATTCACAGTTCATATTTATAATAATGTGAATCAACAGTTTCTCCTTGTCACAAAGGTTTAATAGAACGTTTACTCAATATCCTTACCCCAAAGGATAAAGTTATTCAAATGTAATAACAATGATCATACCAAACAGTTGTCTATCTTTGCACTACAGGTCAAAGACATACAACTGTAAAATCCATAACCAACAGTCCATCTATGCACGTAAGCCAAAGATGACTTTCATCACAATATAAACATGGGGATCACGACAATGATATAAAAAATCAGTCAAATGAGATAAAGGATAAATATTAAGCATTTATAATATAATTTATCCAGGGTTCAAAAATATTCCAATGTTATCAATCACTTAATAATTTCATAATTTAATATTGTTAATATTATAATAATATTTTAATCACTTCTTAAACTTATAAACAATTTATTTTAATTGCTTACACTTTACCAAATAATGCATTTTAATCATTCAAAAATACCATACTCATAAGATTTCATCACAAATGATCAAATCCCTCATCAAAAATCTGCATATACCTTATATAGGATCTCCAAGCCATAAAATCCATTTTACCAATTTTTCAACTTCACATAACATATTTAATTCATATGTTCGTAACTAAACCATTTTCATGAAAAATACCAAATCAGTTCCAAAAATTATTTTTTTCTGGGATTTAGTAGAATATAGTCCCATATTAAACATATATTTTTCTCAGAATTTTTAAATTTCATTTACTATTTTTCATTTGGCCAAAACTGTTGAATATTTAGACATTTATCATAAATTATACTTTTATCCAAAAGTTCCGAAATTCACAGGGTATACTCCTGTTATATACATGTACTCCCAATAAAAATTTCACTAATTTTGGAGTTAACCACAAGGAGTTATAAGGGTTTACTTTTAAAATCGTCTTTTCCCATAAAATTCAAAACTCTTAATCTATACATCCAAAAATAGCCATTTTTGAACACAATCTAGAAAACTCAACAAATTATCATTTCAAATTTTTCCAGAATTTTTAAGGGTCAAAAAATTATTTAAGCGCAAATGGATTTTCACCGCCATGCCGGTAATCCACGTCAAGATGCATCATTTTCACAATTTAATAAGGAATGAATACGAAGGATCATTCACCATGCATGTGGTAATCCACATAGATAAAAGTTATTCCAATGAGAATAATAAAGAATGGAATAACAAAAAATTCACTAGGTATACAGAATCCAGATATGATTATTCCAATAAAATAATAAAGAATGGAATAACAAATGAAATTCACCGGTATACTAGAATCCGCAGTGTATGAGTTATTCCAATGTAATAATAAATAATGGAACCAGTCATGCGTGCGAAACGCATGCATGTGATATATTAAACTGTAATAATAAAGAATGGAATAACAATGAATTCACTGTATCAGAATCCGGCGATACTGAGTTATTCCAACAGAATAATAAATAATGGAACGGTCGTCACGCAGAAAGACACGCATGCGGGATATTCCAATGTAATAATAAATAATGGAACCAGGTCATGCGTAAAACGCAAAGACAGGATATTCCGACAGAATATTAATGAATGGAATAATAGAAGAATTTCACCATGTATGCGGTACTTCGCATAGACAGGTTATTCCAACATAATAATAAGGAATGGAATAACAGAAGATTGAAAAAAAATAACTCTCTTCATGAATACGAAAGAATAATACCCCTTACTGGTATAACAAATAATATCCCTTACCTTAGAAAAAAAAACTGGATACTGGAATAGTGAGGTAGCAGACTTCTCTTCTTCTTTCTCTCTATAATTTCTCTCTATAATTGCACATTTTGGGGCTCAAAATATTACAGTATAATATCTTCCTCTTTTTCTTCAATTTTAATTTAGTCATCCAAATATTATCAAACTTGCACCACCTCCCCTAATAGTAAATCATGTAAATCAATAGTTCTAGACATGTGAAAATACGAATTACAGTATAGTACCTCCATCTATACCTCCATTTTTAACTTAGTCATGGAAGTATTACCAATCATGCACCAACTCCCCTAATAGTACCAGAATGTGAATCAATAGTTTATTCATGTGACTCAATAGTAAAATCATGTGAAAAAACTAATTACAGTATAGTACCTTCATCTATACCTCAATTTTTAACTTAGTCATGCAAGTATTATCAATCTTGCATCAACTCCCCTAATAGTACAAGAATGTGAATCAACAGTATACACATGTGAACAAATAGTTATAATCATATGAATTAATAGCAATTAAATGCTCATTTATCCGGTTAATTACCTGAGTGAATAATACTAGAGTGAATAGTAATCGAGTGAATAGTAACCCGTGAATAGTAACTCGTGAATAGTACTTTGACACGAAAAGTGTCCCAAATACTCGAGTGAACAATACTAGAGTGAATAGTAACCGGATAAATAGTAACTCGTGAATAGTACTCCGGCACGAAAAGTGCCCCGAATACCCGATTGGTCAATATAACCTTCTGACATCAATTAATATCGAATAAATATCGATTTCCTTTAACACTAATAATTCCCACACAATGGAACTATTTTTATCAACATTTTCATTTTTGAAATTTCAAAGTTTGACTTATTCCAAAAAAGTCAACTATTGACTTTTTGACCAAAAAGTCAACCCTGATAAATTTTGTGTTTATAGTCTATTTCTAATAATTTCATCGTTTCGAACTCAAATATCACGTCCGCGTCTCCAAATTCAACTCCGAATTCAAATTCGAATTTTTAATAACAACTTGCATACTTTACAAAAATTTTCACATATCACCCTTAACTTTAACCTTTTATCAATTTAACCATTTACGAAATAAAATAATAATTATAGGAAAATTGAATACTTTTATTTCATAAAATTTGGGGTCTTACATACGCAATCAAATCGAATTTTGCAATAAGAAATCCATAAGCCTTACTATTTCTTACATAAATAAATTTATGCTCCAAATAGTTCAAAGATCAAAATAAAAATCTTAAAGAATCTCCCCCACACTTTTAAATAATTGATATCTCATTGAATAATTTTAATTCACAATAGTATGCTCACTACATAAAATAAATTTTAGATTAATAGACATTTTATGTGACAATGTTCCTATAAATATTACTTCCACGTGAGAATATTAAGGAACACTTCTCAAAATAAAAAATAATCTCTTGTACATTTTATGTATTAGTTATTCATATAAAGATTGCTTCAACTTAAGAATCTTTTAGAACGCCCCCACATAATAAAACAAGCTCTTATTTTTTGAAATTACATAATATCTCAAATCCAAAAATTATTTAACATAAGCACTTAATAAATTATACATGTACATTTTTCAAGTATACCAACACGTAACACTTGACTCTATGTAAATAGTATAAAATTCATTAAATACAAATTATATCACAACTCATCATATTGCACAAATTTATTTGCATATAAAATATAAAAATTTTATATTTACTTTCTAAGAAATTAATTTATCACACAAAATTAATTTATGTAGAAAGCAAAAAAAATTCACACAAATGAATTAGTATATCCTCAAGTATTTTCTTGTCCCAACTTGGATAGGAAATATCATAAACAATATATCTTTTGACATTTACAATATAGAATTCAAGACAATTCTCATACTAATATGAAAAACTTGAACTTCACTATATTTATAAAAATTTAAAAATAAAATGTTTATCTCAATTAGAATATACAAAATTCATATGATCACATTAAAATTTACTACTTCTTGGACAAGAAGTACACATAAAAATAAATCAATATATCAATTATGATTATCCCAAAAACACTAAGAAAATCATTTCTAAGTGTTTTTTCAACTTTATAATCATATTGTATACAAGATTTACTCAACCAAATCTACTTCTACAATATCTTGTCTAACTATTAGTTGATAATTAATTTATTATTCACAAACAAAGTAATTTATCTCAAAATTCATGCATACAAATACCAAGTAATATTACACACTGAATATTACCTCAAACATTCTATGCATAATTTTGTTCAAGAAG
Organism: Panax ginseng; assembly: GCA_020205605.1. Classification (NCBI taxonomy): domain Eukaryota; kingdom Viridiplantae; phylum Streptophyta; class Magnoliopsida; order Apiales; family Araliaceae; genus Panax; species Panax ginseng. Next base: position 125,377,527 of record CM035135.1, on the reverse strand, counting down.
AACACAAATTTACTATATTTTCAAAATAAATTAATTTACAACTAATTAATTTGTTATACATAGAGACAGGTAAACTTCTCAAATTTTACTACAACTTTCTCATAATAAATTAATCTCAATGTATAAGAAAATAATTGTCTCAAATTTCATACATACATATACACATCAAATATTTTATGAATATTTTATCTACTCATAAAATATTATAAACAAAATATATATGTACAAAATTAAATTTATTCCATCATGAACAAAAATTTAATTACTTTTCTTATCCCACAAAACAAATTAATTAATTTATTATAAAAAAATGTAGGTAAAATAATATTCAAACATACAATATCATCTACACATGATATAATACATAAAACACATAGTTTCTAGTATATACACATATAAAATGACACAATTAGCATTTATAAAAATAAAGGCTAATGTTAAAAAACACACCTTTTGGAATTAAATCTGAAGAACACCACAATCTCTTTAGAAAAAAAATTTAGGCATCAAAATTTAGTGTTTTCCATGATGAAACTTCATCTTCTCCATATTAAATTGCAAATCTTTTCACTTTCATTTTTCTCCACAATCCATCTTCTAATAGGAATTATCAATAAAAATAATTAGCTTAATACATAAATATATTACTAATTATCATAAAAATTCCATTGATAAAATAGATATAAGAAAAATGACACTTATCTTTGAAAACTGTGTTGTCTTCCATCTCACCAAAATCATGACTCTAACAAATACATTAAAGACCTTAAGATTGTTATAATCGTAGTTTAGTGGAGTAAAAATTGTTATTGAAGACATGACACGGGTGATCCCTGTCCTTAAAGTCTTTATCGCCCCCACCACGATCGGTTTGCTAAGAGTTACAGACGATATACCTCCAGGATATATGTTAAGTCTTGGTGAATTATCTGTGATAGCAATTCACAGAAAATTCCAATAGAACACTGCTTTGTAGCAGTTATTTGTTTGTTAAAAAAAATAGGAGAAGATAGAATAAAGAAAAAATTATATGTGCAAAATCATATATGTAAATTTATAAGTTACATATGCATATATCTAATCTTATGTGTGTGTGTGTGTGTGTGTGTATATATATATATATATATATATATATATATATATATATATATATATATATATATAAGTTACATAATATACTATTTAATTCTATATTTAACCATACTTATTAATACTAAATATGTAAGTTACATACTAGTTAGTATTAATGTAGTGGTTAATTAGAATTTAAATAACACTCAATATTTTTCTTTTGTTCCAAAAATAAAATAAAATAGACTTCTATTAAATGGAACTAAGGAAAAATAGTTTTTATCAAACAATTTTGCACCTTATTAAATGTCTCACTATAGACACTAATCAAATGATTTCTACACAAATTAAATAATATTCTCTTTTATTCTCCACGTAAAGGATATTAATTTATACATTTTATACTTACTTAAATTATGTCCACAAATGAATTTTATCAAACTAAAATATAACATATTATAAGTCACAAAAATATAAAATAAGGTTCAATATATAACAGTGAATTAATTAGATGTGCAGTGTCTTTATATGCAGAGATGTATTCTTTTGCTAGAACAGCTCCAAAGACATTTACATATTAATTGAAATATAAGGTTCCCTTTCTTCAGATATATGTTCGTAGCCAACATTTCACACCACCTGCTTATTTTCATTTTCATTTTTAAATTTCCTATGTAGGAATTACTATTATTACAATGCAGAGAATACTATCCATAAAAATAAAGATTTTCATATATTGTTTTTATATTTAGAGAGATTTAATATACATTGTGTATTTTTACTTATTTTTTGAGGAAATTTAGTAGTGTAATCTATTTTTGTTCTTTTTGTTTTAGGTAGGCCTGCCAAAATGCGTGCTAACCCAATGAGTGGCCAATTTCGGCTTATATTAAATGAGTTTGGGTTGATAGATATGAAAAGAAAGATATAAATACTCTCGTTGACATTTGCTCACATAATAATACATAATAAGTGGATGGATGTAGGTCTAATTATATACTTATATTTAAAAGTTAGTTTATTTTAAATTTTATTTATTGTACTTCTAAATGATTTGACACATTCTCTCTTTCTTTCTTTAAAATTATATATTTTCTCTTTATAAAATAATATCATTTCCAAGTTTACAGATATTAAAATTCTTGGTCCTTGTTTATATTTAAAAATGGTAAATTGATAATTTAGTAAGAAATTATAAAGATAAATAGAAATTAAATATTTATAAAGACCGAACGTAAAAATGGGAATATTATTGCAGAAGCTAGATATGAGCATAGCTAAAGTAAATATTATCGCACCATCAAAAAGTAAGTACTAATTAATTAATGGAGAAATACTATGAGAATAGCATAGCATAGCTAATGTACATATTTCTCTGCCGTGATATTTAATTCCAAAAGGAATGTATATACGTATTTCTCTCTCGTGATATGTTGAAGATTTTATATATATATATATATATATATATATATATATATTAATTATATTTTAAATGGATGTTAATATTTCTTTATTTTTTAAAATTAATATAAAAAGATACAAAATCTAAATAGAAACTGGAAAGTACTTCCTAATCTCGGTCATATACTAGTATTATATAGGCATTTAGCTTGATTTCTTTTAAAAAAAATTCACCCTCAAATTCTTTTCTTTGCAAGTTTAGCGTCTGTAGACGATTTCTTATATACAGAGAGGATCTCCAACGACTAATTTGTTGGCGGACCAATTATAATGATAAATTTTTTAACTATGGCATTGTATGAACTGGTCATCATAAATAGTTCGTCAATCTAATCGATCCGTTTGAGAATCGATATATATATATATATATATATATATATATATATATATATATATATATATACATATTAGTCCCGCTTCTCCAAATAATGGAAGAAGCGAACTAAGAACGAACTGGCTATAGCGATGGTTTTTTCCGTCGTTATAGCATACACTACAACAAAGAGGCTTATTTACGACGGAATCTTCGGTCGGCCCTAAGGATATTCCGTCGAGGGTAACCTCATTACTGACAGAACATTCGGTCGGAAGTTCAGTCGTATATAAGCACGTCGAAAATAAGTTTGTCGATTATTCGGTCGGGAATAATTAGGAGCGACGGAATTATTGGCGACCGAATATTCAGTCGGGGTTAATATATCACCGACTGAAATGTGTCTATCGATGATATTCGGTCGATCCTAATCATGCCACGTGGCAGACTGGCAAAAAAGGAAAAATAGCTTACGCACGACGGACTTCCGTCGACACTATAATTATTCGGTCGATTTCATTCGGTTGAGGATATTCAGTCGAGGCTATGCGTGACACATGGCAATACACCGAAAATGGGGAGAACCGACGGTTATCCGTCGATAATACCAATATTTCGTCGAGGTTATTGTTTTTTTTTAAAATAATTTTTTTGTTTTTGCAATATCCAGGGATTTAACCCACATCTTGTACCTGTACCTGTACCTATTTTTCCAACATCACATACACAAGTTAAATTAAGCTAAATGCCAAAAACATCCCATTACTACTTACAACCGCAACAAACCAAAGTAATGAAATGTAAAATCGCATTAATCAAAGTAAATTAAACTAAGGTAAATTACAAGTGATCCCATTAATCTAAACTAACTACAACAAACATCCCATTAAGCTAAATTAAGCTAAGTGTCAAACCGCAACAAAACCAAAGTAATTAATGATAAGGTACTTTAAACTACAATATGTACGTCAAAAGTTATGTAAAATTAATACAAAAGAATTTAAACTACAAAAGAATGTAAACTAAGTCAAGCTAGTAGAGCCCCTTGTGAGAAGGATCATCGGAAGCAAGGCCGACGCCGCCTCGAGTATAAAATCGCCATCCCGCTCGTCAGTCCGCTCGCCACCCTGTTGATACAATATAATGTAACTCATTAGTCCATATATATGATTCTGTTAAAGATAACTAAATGAAAATTAAATAACATGCAGAATATATATTTGTACTTAAAACGAAATATACTGAGCAATGAAATGACCGACTTCAACATCTACCAAAAGTCCTCGACTAAGGTAACCACCATCCGAACAATCTGTCACAGATCGCGGACCATCCTTTCGGGAGGGATACCCGTATTCTCGGCGGTGGCACCACCGAACGTCACGCCTGCAGAAGTGATGGAGGCGAGAACGGCTAGGCGGGTCCTGACGATGGAACAGCGGATCGGTCTCAAACCTCTCCGACACCGCAGCCATAACACGCTAGAACAAAGCATCATCTAAGCCAGCGCCCGTATGTGATGGTCCCACGGGGGCTCTCGGACGCAGACGCTGGCTAGAGCCTGCAAATATAAATATAACATGAATAATATTACATGTTTACTTTATTCATAAACACGAAATAAACACAAATATTATACCTCTGGCAAAGCAGTATAGGTTGTTATCCTCAAGAACCTCAAGACTCGACGACACATTGTAAGAAGATTAGTGGGAGTATCCCGAGACGCGACCCAAAGAGCCGCTCTCCTGAATCCCGAGATAAACTAATCTCTCTGCGAAGGGACGGTGGAATCTAACGTCTCAAATCGCGCCCTAAGCTGCAATTAACTTCTTTATCTGTTGGTGCGAGCTTCTCAAACCGCCTCCTGTAATTTGATATACAAGTGAGTTATCTTGGTATCATCATATAAATTACGTAATATTATCCTAAATAATATCATTATAGTAAATGTATTACCCAGATATAGCTAGGTTCTTGGAGATATAAATCGACCTCAAGTAGAGCCCTTGGCGTATGTATTTCATCCGTAACTCGATCATAGTAGAGAGGTCGGCCCAAGCTACTCCGCATGGCCTAGATCATATACATTAAATAAGATCACCTAAATTTACTATAGTTGCAATATAAGATTAAACTAAACTAAAGAGAAATACATACCGACTTAACCTCACCGAAACGAATACTTAGCCGGAAGTATATACAACTCATGAATTTCGCGATTCTTCTTCATCCGCTACGACTTGGTCTTGAACGCAAGATCATCCCAAGATTTACACATCGCATGTGACCCATGTCAGCGTCGACATCGCCTTACCGGTGATGATCTCGCAAAGTAGTCGAGCGTTTTTCTATCGCCTGATCGCGCCTCCGTCAGCATCTCGCATAAACCACCAAAGATAATTCTTCGAGATGTGGGCAATGATAACGGCGTCACCATCCGCCTCAGTGATGCCAGCCTCATATCTGTAGTATCTCTATCAAACAGACATAACATACGTATAATTTATTATTTGAACAATATGTAAATAACATGCATTGACCTTGATATAATATATGTAAGTCGACTTACATGAAACTCCCGCAACACTGTCACCATGAAGCTGGCATCATAGCGCGCGTACTGACTAAATCGCATCGACCCAAGAGGAGATGCGCCAGAGCCCGATTAACGTGTAATTGTCAGCTTTAGTGACAGGATCCATAATACTAGAATACAAAATTTATTAAGAACATTTTAATTTAACATGATAATATCATTCTAATTGAACATAAGTGATATAGAGTTGAAACTCACATGAGACAACCCGACATCAATTGGAATCTGTGTGCAGGAATCGCTTCGATTGGACGACCTAATCGGACCGAGGTTAGGCCCTCATAACGACATTGACGTCTCAGCATCTGTATGTTGATATATTGTCCAAAAATAGTAAATAAATGTATAATATAGTTATGAAAATAATGTTACTGAGCCAAAAAAGAATGAAACTCACTAGCATCTGAAGACGACCCTCCCTGGGAGCCGTCACCCGATCCAGAGCGGCCGCCACCACGGCCACCTCCACCGCTATGTCGAGGCATATATAGTTGTACTACTGAAATAACAAACATAGATACGATGAACGATCAAATGACCACCTATGTGTGGGAAATATATATATATAATGATTGATTTTAGTTGTATAGTATTTACAAAACTCCAATTAGTGAAGAAGTAGTACGTCGTCAAACCCGTCAAAGTCAAAATCATTTTCATCCTCTAATTCTGTCTCTTCCACTTCTGTATCAATTTCTTCCTCAATATCATCTTCTACGATCACATACGGACTAACAACCACATCTTCCTCCACTTCGACAACATCGAGTAGGTCAACGACATCATCACCCAACACATCGTCATCATATACCACAACGTGGCTAGGATTGCTAACTTGTTCTTGCAACGGGTCATCCGTTCCAGACAAATTAGTACCATCAAATGGTCGAGTCTTCGTTGTCACAAAAGTATACCAGGGGGTTCTACTGTGAACGACATTAGGGGCGTAGTACACTTGAGTTGCTTGGCTGGCTAACACAAATACATCATCAGACTGTAAAACATATTTTATATCTACTGTTACGATTCTATTACGATCAACTTTAACAGCCTTTGCAGTATCAAACCAGTGACACTTAAATGTAACGACCTTTTTAGCCCCTGGATAATTGAGCACAACCACTTCCTTTAATATTCCATAGTAATTGGATTCAGAATCTCCATAACAACTTCCCAACACGACAATGCCGGAGTTGACTGATGTCAATTCATTCAAGTCATCAACCTTGAATCTATACCCATTCACGATACAACCTAGAAATGAACTAACAAGTTTGTACGGTCCTAAAATGACATATCTAAAATGATCATACACGTTCTCTTCTTCGACCTTTCTCTTAAACCACTGATAAAAATTTGCATTAGTGAATGCTTCCATCTGTAATTCTGTCAACCCCGGGTTAAAAGCAAGCGCTTCCAATTCGAATGAACTGCGTACAATAATATGGCAATTAATTAAATTTTGATTAAGAATAGATAAATCATTTTCAACTTGTAATTATACATACTTGATGTACGACGATACTTCAGACATATTTAGAAGCACGTATGTAGAGACAATCTTTAAATCTTTATCGGTTAGGTAAGTCTTTGTCTTATGTCCAAATGGTTTAGCTGGATAAGTGAATACAGCCAACTCATCATTAGCACGACCAGACGGATCCCCGACCTCATTCTGACTTAGACGGTTATGCTTCGTTGCGACTACATCGTCAAAGTACAATGACCAGAAGTTGACAAGCTCTTCCTCCGTATAACGTTCAGCAATAGAACCCTCTACACGCGCTTTGTTTTTAACTTTCTGCTTTAATCGATGCATATACCTGTCACATGAAAGTATGTGATATATATTACCTGATTAGTTAAATATAAAGATGACGAATATTGCACAATGTATATGATATTACCTCTCAAATGGATACATCCATCGATATTGCACCGGTCCTCCAAGCTTAAGTTCACATGACAGATGAATAGGAAAATGCTCCATGCTGTCAAAGAACCTCGGTGGTAAAATCATTTCGAGCTTGCACATTGTCAACACTATGTTTTTCTCCATCTGCTCCACATCACTATACCTTATAACAGTTGAGCAAATCCCGAAAGAAATTTGAAAGTGCGGTAAAAGTATCATTAATATTCCTGGGTAACATCTCACGAAATGCAATTGGCATCAACTTATGTATGAATACATGACAGTCGTGACTTTTGAAGCTAGTAATTTTCAACTGCTCAAACTTAGTACAACGAGATATGTTAGAAGTAAATCCATCTGGGAGCTTCAATGCGCTAAGCCACTTGCAAATGTTTTCAACCTGTTGCTTGGTAAGACAAAATAGAGCTTTTGGTTTTGTGATGTTAGGTCGGAGCCACAATTCCCGCCTGATATCCATTGCCTCCAAGTCTTTACGTGCTTTATCATTGTCTTTTGTTTTACCACTTGTATCTAGTACGGTGTAAAATAAGTTCTCAAATACATTCTTTTAGATATCACATAACATCTATACAATGACGAAGTCTTTAGTGTGACCCAAAGATGGCAATTCAAACCAAATTGGCGAGTGAGTCCAGTTATGACTTTTCCCATATCCTATAGCTCTCAACGCACCATGCTCCTTCTTTGGGGGTGGAAATGTTAGATCATTTAGCTTGATTAATATGTCATTTGCCCGACAAGCGACCAACAACCCCTTTCTTCTCGTGTCTTTCTGTTGAATTGTGTAGACATCTTTCTATAAGCGTGCTCAAGGCAAGAATCTGGAAGCGGCCCAAAGAAACTAGTTTTTCCGGCCATGTCAGAAGTTGAGTGCCTTGCACATCCCCATGCAGACTGGACATGACAACTTGCCATGAGTCGACCAACCACTAATCATCCCAAGTGCGAAAAGTCAGTGATAGTCCACAACAAGGCTGCCTTCATCACAAAATTATGCCCGATAGATTTATCAAAAGTCTGAACACATGTTTCCCACAGCATCTTAAGTTCATCGACTAATGGCCTGAGGTACACGTTAATGTCTTTTGTAGGACTCTTATCCCCCGGTATAAGTAAGGTCAAGAAAAGATACGGATCCCCTCACACATTGATGGTGGAAGATTATAAGCTTACCATAATCACCGCCAAACAGAATAAGGCTAACTAAAATTATTAAATGGGAGAATCCATCAGTAGCCATCCCAAAGCGACATTCCGCACTTCTTGACAAATTGTGGAAAATTGGCATCAAAATTCTTCCATTCATCTCCATCTTCTAGGTGAGTCAGCTGACCAGGCACAACATCCCTTGTTCTATGCCAACTCATATGCTGAGCAGTGCTACTTAGTTTATTATTTTGAGTTGATTTAATGTATTATTTTAATTTATTATAATTTATTTTATTTTATTTTAATTTATTTTATTTTGTATTATATAATATAATTTTTAAATTTTCTTATTAAATTAAATTAAACTACCTTATAACATTTATTAATTATTAAATTTAATTTTAATTTAATTTATTAAATTTATTTTATTTTATTTTATTTTATGTTATTTTAATTTATTAATTATTTTAATTTAATTTATTTTTTATTATATTATATTATCTCATTTTTAAAATTTATTTTATTTAATAAACTAAATTAAATGAAATTTATTATTTTATTTATTTGTTAATAATTTTTATTTTTAATTTAATCTATTTATATATTAAATTATATTTATTTCATTTATTAAACTTTATTCCGTTTTATTACGAATTATTTATTAGTATATTAAATAGTGAATTTTATTTTATTTAATTGATATTTGAAGTATAAATTATTTGTCAAAACTAATTAAGTAAATGCTACTTAATTAGTGAATTTTAGTATTAGTAAATTAAGTAATAAATAGTTTAGAAGCAATGATTTTGCATCTCAAGAATTACATGTGAGAATTAAGTGGGAAATTTCGTTGGAAATATCAAGCATAAAATTACTTTACTGTTATTAACATACAACATACAATATTGAAATTGAAGAAATATACACTGCAATTACATAAAAGAAAATAAAACCAAATAATAAAATGGATCTATATTATATGAAGCTATGAAATGACCATTACACGGTAGTCCATACAAAAACAGAAATCATATATACATTATAATACCAACAACAGAATTCAAGCAAATATACATTAATATAAATTATCAATCCAAAAACAAATATATATACAATATATATATATATATACTCAATACCTGGACCAAGCGGTAGTGGGTCTAAGTCTTCATGACGATCTACGGTGACCAATGACAGAATGGGTGATCTGGCGTGACGGTGAGTCGGGTGGGTCGTGACGGAGTCCTGGGGGAGAGGGTGGGGTACCGGGGAAGGGGTTTGGGAGTGGGGGTGGCGAGGGAGGGTGGGTGGGGTGGGGTACCGGACGACGTAGGGGACGACGTCGACGATAGGGGAGAGGGATGGGGGTGCAGGGAAAGGTGGTGTCGTCAGTGCGGGGGACGGTTGGGAGAGGGGGGACTGCCGTGGGTGCAGGGTGGGGGAACCGGTGGAGATCGAGGGGGTTGGCCGGTGGAGATCGATTGAGGGGGTTGGGAGCATATGAGAGAGAGAGAGGGAGAGACGTATAGTCTAGAGAAATAGGAGAGGGAAATGTAGAAATAGAGAGGGAAATGAAAATGAGAGGACGCAGGGGAGGCGAAAGGGTTTTTTAGGTTTATTTTTGACGGACGTCAGTCGAGGTTATGTCAATCGACGTTATGATAACATCGATGCATTATTCAATCGAGGATGACACATATTCAGTCGACTATATATTCGCGCTGGCGAGAAACCCTCGTGCCAAGGAGAAGATCTTAAATCCGACTGATGTAAGTCGAGGATACATTAATTCCAACTGAATTACTTTCGACTAAATATTCGGTCAGTCTTAGATTAACATCGACTGAATGTGTTTAGTCGACAATGATTTCGTCGGAAATAAAACTTTTTTTTTGTAGTGATAGAAAGCCGATTTTTTATGCTATAGCGACGAAAAAAACTATCACTATAGCTGGTTCGTTTTTAGTTCGCTCCCTTCAGTTCGCTGGAGAAAATCGAGCTATATATATGGCCAATAATCTATAACATATATTTGATATGGATTAAAAATTGACAAATAACATTACCTTTCATTATAATTATGAATGAATGAGATTAAATAACTGAACTTTCTATCCGCTAGAAATTCTAGCAGACTAATAATTGTTAAGTTACCCCATCATACCCCGCCGACATGGGCATCCATCAAACAATCCACAAGTCAATAAAACCACTTGGGGAATTGCAAAAGAAGATCAAAAAAACAGGGGGGCCAACACGCGATAAGGGAACAACCATCAGACATCCCTCCGGCTAAGTCGCCCAAGAACCCAGCGAAGAAACCCACCAGAAACACCATAATCATCGATCAAACAAAACACACCCAGAACTAATTTAATGTCGATACGTCCAGCAACACTGGCGACGAGGAGTTTCTCGAACTCCCTGGCGTTCAGATGAATGATTTCGGCCTTGAATTCACTCTCATTAATGTCGATACGTCCAGCAACGCTTGTGACGCCCCCAAAATAGGTATACATCACTCATCTTGAGTTGCCAAATACATGGTACTGAATACAAATAAACACTTAATTATACAACTGTCGTGTAAAATACGACAAAACATAAGCTGAGATTTTAACACGAATATTGTCTTCTAGACAATATCCACACTCAATGGAGTCCTCATTATAATTATTATCACACTATTTCATAGAATAGTGAGGACTACTAAAGCCACTTATCCTGGACCATCACTCCATTCCCCGACTCGTCCCAGCTATATTCTCATTTCCTGAAGAGAACAATGAAAGAAAAGGGTGAGCTCAACTAGCCCAGTAAGAAATATTATAACTAAGATAATGCAGAATAATTATCCTTAGCCTTCAATAGTATAACAACTGATAGAATATAATAGACAACAAGTTTTAGATCAACAACTGTAGCGGAATAAGAAATCCATTAGAACAGTCAAGTAGAGCATGATATCTACTATCTTCTATGATTTAAAAAGTTTTTCATCAACTTTATCGCTGAGACTCAACTTAATAAATAAACCACATCATAGAATCATCTATGCACCACGGCCAAGGATATTCATGTAATACCTTCATATTTTCCTTCATTTTTAATTTAGTCCTGCAAGTATTATCAAACTTGCACCACTTCCCCTAATAGTACATCATGTGAATCAATAGTACAATCATGTGAATCAATAGTTCTATACATGTAAAAAAAAATAATTACAGTATAGTACCTTCATCTATACCTATATTTTTAATTTAGTCATACAAGTTTTATCAATCTTGCACCACCTCCCCTAATAGTACATACATGTGAATCAATAGTACACACATGTGAACCAATAGTTATAAGCATGTGAATTAATAGCAATTAATTGCTCATTTATCCGATTAATTACCTGATTGGTCAATATAACTTCCAGACATCAATTATTATCGAAATAAATATCGATTTCCACTAACACTAATAATCCCAACACAATGGAACTATCAATTTCATCTTTAATCAACACGAACTTATTCATCATTAATATTATAACTCACAATATTTAACAACCAGATCGTTCTCAGGAAAGAGGGGGCTTTCCGATAAGAATAACTTTGTCGTCTCAATTATTAATTTAATAATATAAAATATTATGCAGATGATATTGTGACAATAATTTAATCGATAATATGAGAGATATGATGCAACAATTACTGTAGCAATAATTGAGTATAGCTGAGTGACTTCTTACGTAAGCATTAATAATCATTCTGTAGTGTTTCTTATGCAACCACAGCGTATTCTCGCACTTTTACTACTAAAGTAGTTCAACGGTTTAACGGTAAAACTTTCATAGTTATTTTTATAAAAAGATAATTATTTCGTTTTTAAATACGACAATACTTAGTTATGGGGTCCACCAATGATGTGTCGTCATACTGAATATTCCTGTTAAAACGAATATTCTCCGACACAACGAATATTTTATATCAACTTGCTTATTTAGCAAAATTTTTACATATCACCCTTAACTTTAACCCTTTATCAATTTAACCATTTACGAAATAAAATAATAATTATAAGAAAATTGAATACTTTCATTTCATTAAATTAGGGTCTTACAAAAATTTGGTAGTGGAGGAGTACTCAAATCATTTTGTGATGGCTTTGCATTATAATTTTTGTGTGTGTGTGTGTGTGTGTATGTGTGTATATATATATATATATATATATATATATATATATATATATATATATATATATAGAAGTCATTGTCAATTCATGACAATGAGTTGCTTAAGTCGCTATTCCAGCAACCAATATGTCTGTCGTTGATCAATAACATAGAAGGCTGAGATTTGTTAAGTATGTACCCAGCGGCTTGGCCTTAATTTTTTTTTTTAAACTCCGACTGTCAAAACCTATAACGACTAACCTATTAATTATGAGGAAAGATATATTCAATGAGGAAAGCATAATTCACATGAGGAAATCATTCATGTTTTCTATTGGGTCTCCAACTTTTAGTTTTATTTTGATGATAATAATAATTAGTAAATAAATTAATTAAAAGGGTAGAATCCTAGCCTCTCCATAGGATTTATATTATAATTATTTTAATTATCTTATTTATTTTGATCAAAAATATTTTCTAAATTTTATTTAATTGATTTTATTGATCTTGATATTTTAATATGTTAAATCAATTGGGTCATGCATTGTGGGACAAAAGTCATATGTTGATTATCAAATACTTGTTTGACCAAATTTAAAAAGAAGATGAAAATGTTGATTAAATTATTTTTGACATCTGGGCATTTTATATTTATTCTCAAATTAATTTTATTATTTAAAAATCTCAAAAATTATTTTATTTCAAAATTGGACAAAATTATTTAATTGTTTATATATATATATATATAAGTTTTATTTAATTACTCATACAAAAACCGAATATATATATATATATATATATATATATATATATATGATATTAGTATGTAATCTTTATATAATATATTATATATTATAATAGTGCACGTGTGTGTGGTGTGTGGATAAGGTATATTATCTAAGTTACAATTAATGCATGCATGACATATAATGTATATATATAGAACCATGCATGCATTTGTGTGTGTAAAAAGTGTGCTGGCAAAGTTATTAATTTATGAAAGTGACAAATAATTTGGGACGTGTGTGCTAGCTTTTTCTTTAATTAACCGTTGGTGGCTTTAAAAAAAACATGAGGTCAAATATAATATTAAATACTAGCTTTTAATTTGAACATTAATTGCTAAGTATAATATGTATATTATATATAATATGGCGTGTGTGTTAAAAGAATGCGTGTGTATATAGTGTGCATTTATATTTATATATATATATATATATATATATATATATATATATATATATATATGAAGCCGATCGGTGAGGATTCTTTTCTTTTATTAAAATGCGGACTTTTTTTTTTTTTTTTTGTTTTTTTAAAACAACTAAAAAAATATTTAATATTTTATGGAATCGATATTTTCCATAATATAATGTTTTAGGCGTGATTTGAATACCTATACCAAAAATGGTGATGCGATGCGGTGTATGCATGCACTGCTTTTGTTATACGTATCCAAATCACATCCAAAACATTGTATTATGAAAAAATTTCGATTCCATAAATATTAAACTTTTTTAGTTGTTAAAAAAAAAAAACCAAAAAACCAAAAAAAAAAAGTCAAGATTTTAACAAAAGTAAGAGAGTCTTACTTGATCCCGATATATATATATATATATATATATATATATATATATATATATATCGATCGAGAGAATCAAGAGTAGACCTCTTAAGTAGTAGAACTCTCTTAAATAATAGAACTTTATCAAACGACGTAGTTTTGATAAGATGCGATTGGTATTTTTGTAAATACCATGCCATCGCGTATTTACAAAAATGCCACCGCGTTTTATCAAAACTACGTCGTTTTGATAAAATTCTATTATTTAAGGCATTCTGCTATTTAAAATTCTCTACTTGATCCTTTCTATATATATATATACATATTAAATGTGATGACATGCATTTACGTATACACACATTTGTATATTATATAATAAATGCATGCATGTCATCACATTTAATATATATATATATATATATATATATATATATATATATATATATATGTGTGTGTGTGTGTGTGTGTGTGTGTGTGTAACATATTAGTATAAGTTATATATAATATAATATATATTAGAAACCGTATATATATATATATTTTTTATATATAATCCATACATTGTATTATATATATATATATATATATATATATATATGCAGATGTGTGCATATCATATATATATATACTATATATAACAATTAAAGCATGCATGCATCATTTATGTAAGACCCTAATTTTTTGAATAAAAATGAATTTTCTATAAATATTATTTTTGAATATTATGGAGTAAATTTGATATAATGTTATAGTTGTGGGTAATATTTATAAATTTTGCAAAGTACACAAGTTGTCATATTATATTCGATTGGTCGGGGAATATTCGTTTTAACAGGGAATATTCGTACAATGACGCAATCATTGGTGGGCCCCACAACGGAATTATTGTCGGAATGAGAAAATGACAAAAATATTTTATGAAAATAACGGCGAAAGTTTTACCGTTAAAACTGTTGAACTACTCGATAGTAAAAAAAAGATGTCTGGCGTGGTTGCATAGTAGCACACGGTATTGATTATTAATGCTTACGTGAGAAGTCACTCAGT
This sequence comes from Panax ginseng, assembly GCA_020205605.1. Taxonomy (NCBI): domain Eukaryota; kingdom Viridiplantae; phylum Streptophyta; class Magnoliopsida; order Apiales; family Araliaceae; genus Panax; species Panax ginseng. The sequence continues at coordinate 125,362,225 of CM035135.1, read as the reverse complement.
TTTGTTTAATTATTGCTACAGTAATTGCTGCATAGTATCTCACGTTATTTGATTCAATTATTGTCAATATTTTATATCAAATCAATAATTGAGATGACAAAGTTATTAATATTATTATTTGCAATATTAACGATGTCTAGAAGTTCTGTCAAGGAGAGGTTAGATAATATAATTGCGCGGCCAATAGGGAGAAATCCTTATTGGAAAGCCCCTCTTTCTGAGGAGCGACACGGTCGATTAATATTGTGAATTATAATAAAGGTGATAAATGTTGTTAAAATTATTAAGGTGATTTTATAGAGTTTTGCTTATTTTATGGACCCTCATTTTGCCCATTTTTCAAAATAATCGATAGAAAATTATTTTCTAATAATAGGTAGGGGCCCACATATGGGCCCCATAGTTGATGGTTTGAATTTTTTTTGTTATCACGAGTGGTTGCATGTGATTTTTATATATATATATATATATATATATATATATATATATATATATATATATATATTAGTTCTGAGGAAAGTGGGGATGGGGGGGTGCTTGATTGCGGGAAGGAGTATAATAATTAGTATTATCACAGTAAAACCCCTATTTAGGAATACTCTATATAAGAATAACCTCTATAATATTATAAAAAAATTTGGTCCCAATTTGGGCCAGTTATAAATAGGAATAACCTCTAAATTGTAATATGTTATATACTTTTTAAGTCCCGTATTAAGAAACTATACCTCTATATAGTAATAATTTATATATATATATATATATATATATATATATATATATATATATATATATATATATGGGGAATGATCCATAGCATGTATTTGCTATGGATCAAAAAATGGGCAAATAGCATCTCTACCTTTGATAACAAATATGAGCGGTAAGGATTAAAAAAAAGAACAAAACTGTGCCAGTCTCATTGTTGAATTAAAATTTTTCTTTGGACAGTTATGTCCCCATCATCTCAGCAAAAAAAATTAAACCAATCTGCTAGTTATACTAGCGGATGGCATGACTTCAGTTAAATAAACTAATAACACAATAACACTTTCCACCACTTTTCACAAGCATAAACAGGACACAAAAGTATAAAACTAGTATGTATGCATAAACAGGACACAAAAGTATAAACACTAGTTTGTATTGATTATTTATTTAATTGCAAAATTATTTAATTTTGAATGTATTGTATGATTATTTAATTACAAAATTATTTAATTTTGGTTATTTATTTTGATATAATATTTTAATTTTTCATTTATATGGTAAATAAACTAAATAATGCATAATTAAAATATTATTTATAAATAAAAAATATTTTTAATTAAGTAATTTGTAAATTATTCAAATTTAGTAAATATGTAAAAATTTGTAAAACATGCAACCATGATTAATTACTTGCATTATATTTACAATTCCATGCTAAAATATACAATAAATTGATACACAATTTAATATATAAGACATAATCAGTACAACATGTTACAAAGTCATAAAAAAAAAAATAAGATACAAAGTTATCAATAGAGTCTTGTCCTCTTATATGTACCATTCTTTATTCTAACCCAGACACCCATAGAAAGTTTAACAGGTTCGCTTTCCACATCAACGACATTCCTCATTTCCTTAATAGGGACAAGCAGAATCTTACTGCCTGTAAATGCAGTAGCAAAAAGCACCCAGAAATGCAGGATCAGGAGCAGCAAAACCCCATAACCCAGCAGCCCAAAACAAGCCCCCTTGTAGATACAACATCCTAGCCAACAGAAAGATGAGCAACCATCCAAAATTAGGGGCTGAAACATACATAAGCGCACAACAGAATTAGTGAGCAACATCATTTATCCCATAAGATCTTAAAACATCTGGAACAATATCATTCAAAATAGATAAAAGATAATCAGTAAGACCACAACTACTTAATGCAAATATTTATCTAATGTCTTTGACAAAAAGCCATAACGGATATAAGCAAATAAGTTTACAATCGCACAAAATCTTAAATATTGAAGGGAAAGTAAATCGAATACTAGTATGACAATCATCAGTCATTCGATGAATTTCAATGATGTAAAAACCAATTCTAAAAACTTAATGATTGTATTCGTATGGCAATCATCAGTCATTCGATGGGCTATGACATTACAAAACTATGAGCACGAAGAACACTATCCTGTGGTACATTATCACCAGAAGAGAATTATAGCTAATTATTTACGCAATTTGTAATACTACTATTGGTGGGACCTCTTGATGAGTTTTTATACATGAATAACAAATAGAGTTATACAAAAATAGAGAAATGTTCAAAAAAAACATGTAGTAGAGCACAAGAAAAAATAGTACAAACCTGTCCACTAGCCAGGCCAACAGATAAATCTATAATGAAGTTATCATCTGTTTCACCACTACGGTGACTATCACACCTTATCCAATGAGGTTTGAAAGAGAAATTTGCTTGAATCAATTCGATTCATCGTTCTATCGAGTTAACTGCATTTAGTAAATGGGTAAAGATGAGATATGGTTCAGCATTAACTTCAAACATGTGAACTTGTGAGAAAAAAAAATAGAAATATGTAAGTTGTCTAACAGAACTTCTAACTCCCAAATTATAACAGTATGTCAATTATCTGTAGAAATCAAATAAGTATTATTATAACAATATTCATATGTCACTTCCCCTTATCATGCATTAGCTCCCAAATATTATTTACTGATTACAGTTATTTAGAACACCAATGAAGCATCTCAAGTCCTTATCAAACAGAAAGGAATCCATCAATAAGAAAAATTGAGCCAAGAAAAGATGTATGTGTCAGTGACCTCAATGAAATGCATTCTTTCCGGTTAACTATCTAGCTCAAATGAATTAAGAACCTACTTTTTCACTTTAATTAATAAAGTAAAAAAGTGATGAAGCACATGAAGCGTACATATATATAACTCAGTTGTAAAAAATCTATCTCATACTTGCCTTCACCTACAATGACCAACAAGCCATCACCTACAATGACCAACAAGTCATCGCCTACAATTCAGATATTGACTGATGACTGCAGTGAAGACCATGAGTTCCAATAATCTTGGTCAAAATGATCTTCAATGGACACTATAGGGAATTCTTTGATGAACTCTTTGTAAAGATCACGGAGACTCTGAGCTGCCAGCACGTGAGCACCATAATTTTGCCCTAATTCCTCGAACTAGGGTTCCAAATCGCAGAAATCTCAGCAAGCAAATCGCATAAATCTCAGCATTCAGATCACCTTTTCCTTTATTTCTTTGTGTGATTTGGTTGAACTAGGGTCTCAAATCGCAGAAATCGCAGCACCCAAATCGCAGAAATCGTAGCACCCAGGAGTGAAGAAGAAGCAACTTAGTTTCTCTAGCGGATTGGTTTAATTTTTTTTTTTTGCTGAGTTTGCGTTGATTGGGACATAACTGTCCAGTAAAATTTTTAATTCAGTCCGCTAGTTCTACTTGGCGGATGTACGTCTTTATCTTTTTAATCCCTACTAGATTCATATTTGTTATCAAAGGTACAGATGCTATTTGCCCATTTTTGATCCATAGCAAATACATGCTATGGATCATTCCCCTATATATATATATATATATGAGAGACAATATTAATTTTAAAAGACTATATTTTTTATAAAAGACTACATTTCCTATAAAGAACTACATTTTCCTATAAGAGACTATATTTCCTATAAAAGACTATATTTTCTTATAAAAGACTACATTTCCTATAGAAGACCATATTTTCCTATAAATGACCATATTTTCCTATAAAAGACAACATTTCCTATAAAAGACTACATTTTTCTAGTTTGAAAATCTAAATAATTTGTGTTTTCTTTAACTTTGCATAAATATATATATTTATAAGGAGTCACGTGAATCCTGTTGATTCACGGAAGGGAGGGAGTTATTCGCAGGTTTTCTATATATATATATATATATATATATATTATTTAAAGATTTTGTTTTATTAGAATATTTTATAGTAAATCAATCTGGACCGTTCAGGAATTAGTTACTATTCAGTCCATTCTTCTATAAATAGAAGCTCATTCCTTCATTATTTCTTACGAATTCTTTGAAACTCAGAGAGAGAAAATTATAGAGAGAAAAGAAAGAAAGAAGTCTCGCTACCTTTCTTTTCCTATATTCAGTTTCTTCTAAGGTAAGGGGTATTATTCTTTCGTATTCATGAAGAGAGTTATTTTCTTTCAATACTCGTTATTCCATTCCTTATTATTATGTTGGAATAACTTTTATCATGTGAATACCGCATATATGGTGAAATTCTTTCATTATTCCATTCCTTATTATTATGTTGGAATAACACATGCTGCTGCAAAACCGCATACATGGTGAAATTCTTCTATTATTCCATTCTTTAATATTCGCCGGAATATCCTATCATCATGCGTTCTTGGGACTGGTTCCATTATTTATTATTACATTGGAATATCCCATGCATGTTTTATGCATGACCTGGTTCCATTATTTATTATTCTGTTGGAATATCCTATTTGTGCTTTATGCATGACCTGGTTCCATTATTTATTATTCTATTGGAATATCTTGTCTGTGCTTTATGCATGACCTGGTTTCATTATTTATTATTCAGTTGGAATAACCTGTATACGCGGATTACCGTATACCTGGTGAATTCTGTTGTTATTCCATTCTTTATTATATTCAGTTGGTTAAAGTTTTGGATTTTATACTCCATGAAATTAGTGGAATATCCTTGATATTTGTGCTTCATCCAATATCTTTTCATAGAAATATTCTTCTGAGCATTCTTGAATTTTACATCACAAAGCAGTATCATGTTGACAATTTGGACGTTATTGGTTCCTGGATAAATTAATTCTTGAACTTGTTTTGTTGAATTCTTATATCATTGTCATCATCCTCATGTTTATATTCTATTGAAAGTCATCTGTATTTGTGTAGTGCATAGATGGACTTGGTATGATTATGACAGAATATTGGTATAATCATGAGTAGTAATATTACAAATGATGTAGTAAAAGTCCTCATTGGCCCGTAGTGCATTGATGGGCCGATTGTTGGCATGATCATGACTATTGATGAATACACGAATATCCTTGGCCCGTAGTGCATGGATAATTTGTGGTTGTGATACTAATGAATATACTTGGCCGTAGTACAGGGATGATGTGGATTATTTATTAAGCTGAGTCTCAGCGATAAAAGTGATGAAAAACCTTTTAAATCATAGAAGATAGTAGATTTTATTCTCTACTTGACTCTTCTAATGGATTGCTTATTTCTGCTACAATTTTTGATCTAAAACTTGTTGTCTATTATATTCTATCAGTTGTTATACTGTTGAAGGCTAAGGATAATTTATTCTTCATTATCTTAGTCATAATATTTCTTACTGGGTTAGTTGAGATCACCCTTTTGCTTTCATTGTTCTCTTCAGGAAATGAGAACGTAGCAGGGACTAGTCGGGGAACGGAGTGACGGTTCAGGTGATAGCATTAGTAGTCCTCATTATTCTATAAAATAGTGTGATAATAAATGTATTGAGGATTTTTTTTTTGAGTTTAAATACTGTCTAGAAGATAATGTTTGTATTAAAACTCACAGCTCATGTTGTATATTTAAGATTGTATTTGTATTCTGTACCATGTATTTGGCGACTCAGAATAGGTAATGTATACCTATTTTGGGGGCGTCACAGTTGGTATCAAAGCTTAGGGATATAATCCCTGGCTGAAATGTGAGATAAGAACTAGGAGGGGAGAGACGGGGAATTCTTTCGCTAATATGACCTACCTAAGTTTATTTGGTTTTTAATTGGTCGGTCAGAGTATAGGGATAATTTATGATATGTTATTTATGTGACGCCCCCAAAACAGGTATACATCACCCATCTTGAGTCGCCAAATTCATGGTACATAAATCGAATACAACATAATTATACAACTGTCGTGTAAAATACGACAAAACATAAACTGAGAGTTTAAACAAGAATATTGCCTTCTAGACAATATCCATTCTCAATAGAGTCCTCATAGACAGTATACAAACTCATATTCAGTCCTTATTAAATTTATTATCACACTATTTAACAGAATAGTGAGGACTACTAATACTATCATCCGGACCATCACTCCGTCTCCCCGACTAGTCCTCGCTACGTTCATTATTTCAAAGAAAACGGTGAAAGGTGAGCTCAACTAGCCAAGTAAGAAATATTATGACTAAGATAATGCTGAGATAAATTATCATTAGCCTTCAACAATGTTAAACCGATAAAATACAATAGACATCAAGTTTAAGCTGCAATGAACAAGCAATCCATTAAAAGAGTTAAGTAGAGAATAAAATCTACTATCTTTTATGATTTAAAAGGTTTTTCATCATTTTTATTGCTGGGACTCAACTTAATAAATAATCCACATCATCGAATCACCCCTGCACTACGGCCAAGGATATTCTTTAGTATCACGACCACAAATTATCCATGCACTACGGGCCAAGGATATTCGTGTATTCATCAATGGTCATGATCATGCCAACAATTGTCCATCAATGCACTACGGCCAAGGATATTCATTAGGGTCACGACCACAAATTGTCCATGCACTACGGGCACAGGATATTTGTGTATTCATCAATGGTCATGATCATGCCAACAACTGTCCATCAATGCACGAGCCAATGAGGACTTTTACCACATCATTTGTAACGTTACGGTCATGATTATACCAAATAATCCCTTATCATAATCATACTAAGCCCATCCATGCACTACAGGCCACAGATGACTTTCAACATAATATAAACATGAGTATGATGACAATGATATAAGAATTCAATAAAACAACTTCAAGAATTAATTTGTCGAGAATTAATAATGTCCAAATTGTCAACAAATCTTCGTTTTGTGGGATAAAATTTAAGAATGCTCGTAAAAATATTTCCATGAAACGACATTGGATGAAGCTTAAATATCAAGGATATTCCACTAATTTCATGGAGTATAGTAAGTCAAAACTTTAACCAACCTGAGTATAATAAAGAATGGAATAACAATGAAATCACCATGCATGCTTGTCTTCAGCATGAGGCGGTGTTATTCCAATGTAATAATAAATCTGAAATAATAAATAATGGAACCGGTCGGGTGAAATTACACCAAGCGAGGATATTCCGGCCGAGAATATTAAATGCGAGAATAATAAATAATGGAACGAAGTCGGTGAAATTATCATCCAGCGAGGATATTAAGGCCAGAATATAAAGACGAAATAATATAAGGATTTCACCAGTATAGGGAGTCCACGTATATAAAAGTTATTCCAATGAGAATAAATAAGAATGGAATAACATAAGGATTTCACCAAGTACATGGTATGCCGCTTATACTGAGGTTATGTATAGGGTATATCAGTGTATCTGAGTTATTCAATAGAATAATAAAGAATGGAATAACATAAGGATTTCACCAAGCATGGGGTATGCCCAGCGTATCTGAGTTATGTATAGGGTATGTCACATATATCTGAGTTATTCAATAGAATAACAAAGAATGGAATAACCGAAGTTCTCTTCATGAATAAGAAAGAATAACACCCCTTACCGTAAAAGAAACTGAAAATAGAAGTAGTGAAGTAGCAGAATACTCTTCTTCTTTCTCTCTATAATTTCTCTCTCTAGAGTTTCAGTGAATTCGTAAAAAAATAATAAAGGAATGAGCTTCTATTTATAGAAGAATGGAGTGAATAGTAACTAATTCATGAACGGTCCAGATCAATTTACTTTTAAACGAACGATCCAGATCAATTTACTATTAAAACTTAAAGCAACAGTCCATACTGATTTACTATTAAAACTTTAAACCAGCGATCCATATTGATTCACTATTAAAACTTTAAACCAGCGATCCATATTGATTCACTATTATAACTTCAACCAACGGTCTGAAAAATTAGCACATCTCCTCATGGAATAATATTGTACCCAAATACCCGAATGCACAATACTAGAGTGAATAGTAATCGGGTGAATAGTAACTTATGAATAGTAACTCATGAATAGTAACTCGTAAATAGTAACTCATGAATAGTAACTCGTGAATAGTAACTCATGAATAGTGACTCATGAATAGTAACTCGTCTTTAATCAACACGAACTTATCCATCATTAATATCATAACTCACAATATTTAACAACCAAGTCGATTTCCCAAGGCATGGAGGGCTTTAGATAAGGATTTCTCCTATCATGCCTTAATTAGATTATCTAACCTATCATTGATAGAACTTCTAGACATTGTAAATATTGCAATTTAATAATATGAATAACTTTGTCGTCTTAACTATTGATTTAATAAAATAACATATAATGCAGATGATATTGTCAATAATCGAATCAATAATATGAGAGATATGATGCAACAATTCTTGTAGCAATAATTGAGTATAAGCGAGTGACTTTCACGTAAGCATCAATAACCAATGCTGGTGCTACTATGCACTAACGCAGCGTATTCATTGTACTTTTACTACCGGGTAGTTCAACAGATCAACGGTAAAACTTCCGCCGTTATTTTATAAAAAGATAATTCTATCATTTTCTTACTACGACAATACTTCTGTTGTGGGGTCCACCAATGATTGTAACGTCGTACGGATATTCCCCGACCAAATCGAATATTATATAACAACTTGCATACTTTGCAGAATTTATAAATATTACCCACAACTATAACATTATATCAAATCCACACCATAATATTTAAAAAAAATATTTCGAGAAAATTAAATCTTTATTTATAAAATATGGGGTCTCACAATTTAACCCTTGTTTTGTGGCAGTATTTGAAAATGACATCCGAGAATGTTGAGAATATCAATGGAGCACAGGAGACCGTTGAGTCTGCACAGATCAATAATCAGGATAATGTGCATCAGGAAGTCGACAATCCTCATGCAAACAACAACACTGACCAAATGATGAACGATGGAATGTTCAGAGGCTTTATGCAATTCATGCAACATCGAGTGAGAGCCTCCTGTCCAAAATGCGGTGGAAACTTGCACCGGCAACTCTCGGACGGATCACCATTAAGCGATTCAAGGAGCTGGGACCACCGGAGTTTATTGGAGAGCCAAAACCACTTAAGGCGAGGCGTGGATAAAACAGATCACCAAGATATTTGATGTCTTGGGATGCTCCGAGGAACAAAGGTTCTCTTTGCCACCTTATGTTACGAGGAGAGGCGGATCTTGGTGGGAATCGTAAAAGCGTACTCAACTTCTTGCCGCATTGAAGATGACTTGGGAGAAATTCCAAGAAGCATTCAACGACAAGTACTTTCCCGAAAGTATTCGTCACATTAAAGAGGTAGAGTTCATTAAATTGAAGCAAAACAACATGATCGTATCGCAGTACGAATCGAGTTGTCCCGATTTGCGTCCCACTTAGTTGATAATGAGGAGAGGATGACGCGAATGTTTCTAAGGGTTTGAAGCAGAGATACGTCAATATCTTATCTCTAATAAAGCGTGTTTGTATTAGGATGTTGTTAATAGGGCTCGATTATTGGAGCGCGATAATGAGTCAACCCAACCAAAAGAGAAGCGTGACGTGAAATGATAATACCAAGGTGAGCGATCCATCGAAGTGGTGACAACAAGCGTGGAGGGAATCAACAAAGGCGAAATGGTAACCACTTAGGTGGTAATCATGGCCAAAATAATAAGAATGGACATTTCAAGAAGAGGAGATTCAACAATGATGGAAAAGGCGTCAAGACCAAAGACCGTTGTTAAGGAAGGAGAGCGACCACCTATCATATGCTTCAAATGCGGAGGGAGGACACATCGGTCAAATTGCGCGATCTCAGTCAAAGCATGTTATAATTATGGAAGAAGGTCATCTAGCCCGATTTTTGTCATTCACCAAAGACAAGTTCAGCTAGGATGGAGGCACCAAAAGCCGTCCCAGAAAAGTCAAAGCCGGTAGTGCAAAGGAAAGCGTTTGTAGTGACCTCCCAGAAAGTAAGGAACCCGAACGAGGTCATCACGGGTAAGCTTATCATAAACTCTAGCAAAATCTATACCTTATTTGATACCGGTTCTACCCATTCCTTTATTTCTCCTACTTGCGCTCAATGTTTAAATTTGACTCCGGAGAAATTAGACTTTGACTTGTCTGTTGAAACTCCGTTGGGAGAAACCTTCATTACATCCACTGTTTATAAGTCTTGTTTAGTTCAAATCGGCACTCGCACGTTACCTGTCGATCTTAATTCTTTAAAAATACTTGCATTTGATGTGATTCTAGGGATTGATTGGTTAACTACTCATCATGCAAAAATTGATTATTTTCGTAAGGTTGTTAGCTTTCATATTCCTAACCAACCTATTATGCGAATTCAAGCAACCAAACCATTAAAATCAATCACTGTCATCTCAAGCCATAAAGCTATTCGTTTATTGAAAAACGGATGTCAAGCTTTCTTAGCTCATGTCACGGATCTAAACAAAAATACGTCAGTTTTGAATGATATTTCTATTGTTAATAAATTTCCGACGTATTCACGAAGAACTTCCGCCTACCCCAGAGCGTGAAATTGAATTTTGTATCGACCTTGAACACGGTACAAAACCCATTTCTAAAGTCCCATATCGAATGGCTCCTATTGAACTTCAGGAGTTAAAGACCCAACTGCAGAAATTGTTAGAAATTGGCTTTATTCGTCCCAGTACTTGTCCTTGGGGTGCTCCTATTCTATTCGTGAAGAAGAAAGATGGGAGTATGCGACTTTGTATTGATTATTGGGAGTTGAATCAGGTCACCATCAAAAATAGATATCCATTGCCTCGCATTGATGACCTGTTTGACCAGTTGCAAGGCGCCAAATTCTTTTCAAAGATTGATCTTCATTCCGGATATCACCAATTGAAGATTAGAACCGATGACATTCCAAAGACGGATTTCAGAACCCGGTATGGGCATTATGAATTCCTAGTCATGTCCTTTGGATTGACTAATGCTCCTGCTGCCTTCATGGATATGATGAACCGAGTATTCAAGGAATATTTGGATCACTTTGTGGTCGTCTTTATTGATGACATCCTCATATATTCCAAAAGTCGTGAAGATCATGAGCAACACTTGAGGCTGATACTCCAAAAGCTTCGTGAAAATAAGCTTTATGCCAAGTTGAAGAAACGAGTTCTGGCTGGAGGAAGTAGCATTCCTTGGGCACGTAGTATCAAGTCATGGAATATCTGTTGACTCAACAAAGATTGAAGCAATTCAAAGCTGGGAGCAACCTAAATCAGTGATCGAAGTACGTAGCTTTCTCGGTTTTGCTGGTTATTATCGAAGATTCGTGGAAGGATTTTCTCGAATCGCTACTCCACTAACTCAGCTGACTCGAAAAGATACAAAATTAGGTTGGACCGAAGAATGTGAGAAGAGTTTTCAAGAACTCAAGAGGAGACTTATTTCAAAGACTGTCTTGACAATACCATCGGCGGAGGATTTGTCATCTACTGATGATGCTTGGCAAAGGGTTAGGATGTGTTCTCATGCAACATGGGAAAGTCATAGCCTATGCCTCTCGGTAACTCAAAGAATATGAGAGGAATTATCCTACTCATGATCTAGAGTTGGCAGTTGTTGTCTTCGCACTTAAAATTTGGAGGCATTACTTGTATGGGGAGAAAGTCGAGATCTTTACGGATCATAAAAGGCTCAAATATTTCTTCACCCAAAAGGAACTCAACATGCGACAACGACGTTGGCTTGAACTGTTGAAAGATTATGATCATACCATCCAATGCGGGTACGAGTACGTTATTGTCAACGCAAAGGCCCATTTTGTGTGACTTGCAAAGAATGGAGATTGAGTTAAAGACTCCAGGGACCCATGTGATGATGGTGAATATACGAGTAAAACCAACTTTAATTGATAAAGTTAAAGCTGCTCAAGCTTCAGACCTGGAGCTGATGCGTATGAGGAAGAAAATGCAAGAAGGTGCTATGTCGGAGCAAGAATCGATGAAGAAGGAATACTTCGAGTCAACTCTAGACTTTGTGTTCCTAACGACCCTGATTTAAAGTATAAAATCATGGTGGAGGCGCACAACACACCGTTTGCAATCTATCCTGAGAGTACCAAAATGTATCGTGATCTTCATCATACATTTTGGTGGAGCAATATGAAGAGAGAGATAGCGCTGTTTATCTCAAGGTGTCTAACTTGTCAACGAGTCAAGGCGGAACATCAAGTACCAAAAGGTCCATTGCAACCACTTAAAATTCTAAAATGGAAGTGGTAGCACATTACCATGGATTTCGTTACTGGTCTTCCCAAGGTTTCTCAAGGCATAGATGCAATTTGGGTCATTGTTGATAGATTGACTAAGTACGCTCATTTCTTACCAATACTGAGAAACTTATACACTTGAACGTCTTGCTCGTATGTACATAAATGAGATTGTAAAGGCGCATGGTATGCCGGTATCCATAGTTTACGATCGAGACCCAAGATTCACTTCACGATTTTGGTTTAGTTTGCAAAAAGCTATGGGCGCGGATTTACGATTTAGTTCGGCATATCATCCTCAGACGGATGGACAATCAGAGAGGACTATTCAAACTCTTGAAGATTTATTAAGACTCTGTGTCCTTGACTTCAAGGGAAGTTGGGATAAGTTCTTACCATTGGTGGAGTTTTCCTATAACAATAGTTATCAAGCAAGTATTGGCACGGCTCCATTCAAGGCGTTGTATGGAAGATAGTGTCGTTCTCCAGTATGCTGGGATGAGGTGGGTGAAGCAACGTTGTTGGGACTGGAGTTGGTACGTATGGCTACAAAAAAGATTCAAACGATCCGGCAACGTATAAAAATCTCACAAGATCGACAAAAGAGTTATGCTGATCTTCATCGAAAAGACGTGGAATTCGATATCGGAGATCATGTGTTGTTAAGTGTTGCTCCATGGAAAGGAGTTACGAGATTCGAAAAGAGAGGAAAGCTCAATCCTCGATTCATTGGCCCATTTTTAATCCTCGATCGAGTAGGAACTGTGGCATATAGACTCGCTTTACCGCCAAGTATGTCTCGTGTTCATAATATTTTTCACATATCCATGTTACGTAAATATGTGAAAGACCCAAACCACATTATTGAGTTAGAATCGGACGAAATAGCGAAAGATTTAACGTATGAAGAGGTACATGTTCAAATCTTGGATAAAAAATAACATATTTTACGCTACAAGGTTATACCTCAAGTCAAAGTTTTGTGGAGAAACCACGATGTTGAGGAAATGACCTGGGAGTTAGAATCTGAAATGAAATTAAGGTATCCTTAACTCTTCGTCATACCATGTATGTACCCTAATCTCGAGGGCAAAATTTCATAAGAAGGGGAGGTTGTAAGACCCCAACTCTTTGAATAAAAATGAATTTTCTATAAATATCATTTTTGAATATTATGGAGTAAATTTGATATAATGTTATAGTTGTGGGTAATATTTACAAATTTTGTAAAGTACATAAGTTGTCATATTATATTCGATTGGTGGGGAATATTCGTTTTAACGGGGAATATTCATACAACAAATAAGAATCATTGGTGGACCCTACAACGGAATTATTGCCTGAATGAGAAAGCGATAAAAATATTTTATGAAAATAACGGCGGAAGTTTTACCGTTAAAACCTGTTGAACTACTCGATAGTAAAAATCTGATGTCTGGCGTGGTTGTATAGTAGACACAGTATTGATTATTAATGCTTACGTGAGAAGTCACTCAGTTTTGTTCAATTATTGCTACAGTAATTGCTGCATAGTATCTCACGTTATTTGATTCAATTATTGTCAATATTTTATATTAAATTAATAATTGAGACGACAAAGTTATTAATATTATTATTTGCAATATTAACGATGTCTAGAAGTTCTGTCAAGGAGAGGTTAGATAATAAAGGTGATAAATGTTGTTAAAATTATTAAGGTGATTTTATGGAGTTTTGCTTATTTTATGAACCCCCATTTTGCCCATTTTTTAAAATAATCGATAGAAAATTATTTTATAATAATAGGTAGGGGCCCACATATGGGGCCCATAGTTGATGGCTGATTTTTTTTTTATCATGGGTGGTTGCATGTGATTGTTATATATATATATATATATATATATATATATATATATATTGAATTCTGAGAGAGAAGTGGGGAGGGGGTGCTTGATTGCAGGGAAGGAGTATAATAATTAATATTATATATATAATATATATTTATAAGAGTCACGTGAATCTGTTGATTCACGGAAGGGGAGTTATTATGAGTTTTTATATATATATATATATATATATATATATATATATATATATATATATATATATATATATATATTATTTAAAGATTTTGTTTTATTAGAATATTTTATAGTAAATCAATCTGGACTATTCAGAATTAGTTCTTTATTAGATCTATTCTTCTATAAATAGAAGCTCATTCCTTCATTATTTCTTATGAATTCACTGAAACTCTAGAGAGAGAAAATTATAGAGAGAAAGAAGAAGAGAAGTGCTACCTTTCTTTTCCTATATTCAGTTTCTTTTAAGGTAAGGGTATTATTCTTTCGTATTCATGAAAAGAGTTATTTTCTTTCGATACTCGTTATTCCATTCCTTATTATTATGTTGGAATAACCTGTCTATGCGAAGTACTGCATATATGGTGAAATTCTTCTGTTATTTCATTCCTTATTATTATGTTGGAATAACTTGTCTATGCAAAGTACCGCATACATGGTGAAATTCTTCTATTATTCCATTCTTTAATATTCTGCCGGATATATCACATGCATGCGTTCTGTGGGACACGTTCCATTATTTATTATTCTATTGGAATATCCTATTTGTGCTTTATGCATGACCTGGTTCCATTATTTATTATTCTGTTGGAATATCATGTCTGTGTTTTACGCATGACCTGGTTCCATTATTTATTATTCAGTTAGAATAACCTGTATACCCGGATTACCGTATACCGGGTGAATTCTGTTGTTATTCCATTCTTTATTATATTCAGTTGGTAAAAGTTTTGGCTTTTATACTCGATGAAATTAGTGGAATATCTTTGATATTTGCGCTTTATCCAATATCTTTTCATAGAAATATTCTTCTGAGCAATCTTGAATTTTACATCACAAAGCAGTATCATGTTGACAATTTGGACGTTATTGGTTCCTGGATAAATTAATTCTTGAACTTGTTTTGTTGAATTCTTATATTATTGGCATCATCCTCATGTTTATATTCTGTTGAAAGTCATCTATGGCCTGTAGTGCATAGATGGACTTGGTATGATTATGACCAGGGAATATTCGGTATAATCATGACCGTAATATTACAAATGATGTGGTAAAAGTCCTCATTGCCCCGTAGTGCATTGATGGACAGTTGTTGGCATGATCATGACTATTGATGAATACACGAATATCCTTGGCCCGTAGTGCATGGATAATTTATGGTTGTGATACTAATGAATATCCTTGGCCGTAGTGCAGGGATGGTGTGGATTATTTATTAAGCTGAGTCTCAACGATAAAAGTGATGAAAAACCTTTTAAATCATAGAAGATAGTAGATTTTATTCTCTACTTGACTCTTCTAATGGATTGCTTATTTCCCCTGCAGCTTTTTTGATCTAAAACTTGTTGTTCATTATATTCTATCGGTTGTTATCTTTGTTGAAGGCTAAGGATAATTTATTTACGCATTATCTTAGTCATAATATTTCTTACTGGGCTAGTTGAGCTCACCCTTTTGCTTTCATTGTTCTCTTCAGGAAATGAGAACGTAGCAGGGACTAATCGGGGAACGGAGTGACGGTTCAGATAATAACATTAGTAGTCCTCACTATTCTATGAAATAGTGTGATAATAAATATATTGAGGATTTTTTTTTTGAGTTTAAATACTGTCTAGAAGACAATATTTGTATTAAAACTCACAGCTCATGTTGTATATTTAAGATTGTATTTGTATTCTGTACCATGTATTTGGCGACTCAGAATAGGTGATGTATACCTATTTTGGGGGCGTCACAATTTAAGTGCTTGTAGTAACCATTTGTGCGTGAGTCATGCTGGTAACTTTTGACCAAATTAATGAGTATTGAAGTGATAATTAATTTCTAAGGTTGTCAACATTTTGCCCGGGCGAGTTGTTGAAATTTAGCCTAGGCGAAAATTTGATTTCCTCTCCATTTGGCAATCCTTGGCCTCTTTCTTTCATCCAAACCGTTGATTTCAAAATTATTAAATCTCAGCCATTAATTTCAAATCAGATTTTGAGAATTACCATTTTACCTCTGACTTCAAAAATCTCTAAATAGGAGGCTTTTCTTTCATTTTATTTTGCCAATTCACTTTCAAGAAAAGCTTATTTCTCTCCTACATACTCTCTCTCTAAATAGCTTTCTTTATCTCTTCTTACAAAAGTTCTGATTATTTGAGAAGAGAAAATTGGTCTAAGCATATTGAGATAAGTTATTTGATTTATTTATTTGAATTATTTCTTGCTTATTCATATTTATAGATATACGAATATAAATTGTTATACACAATTCTATATATCTATATTTCATCTATTTATCAAATAAAAGGATACTTGGGCGCCGCAAGGCTACGGAGATAAACTTCTACGGAGAGGAATCCGGCCGTACGATTCCTTATAGTCTTGAATAACCTTTTATTGATATTATTTATATAAATATCATAAAATAAATACGACACTTGATAGCTCAAAACTATTAATCGAGATCTTGCCCAAAAAGAGTAGTCATCAAGAACTTGATTTGAGAATCGTAGTGATCTATTGAAAATATTTATATAAATATCAATTGTGAAATTATAAATTTTGTCGTGCTTAGACGCCGCAAGGCTACGGAGATACTCCTCTACAAAGAGGAATTCGAACCGTATGATTCCGTCTAGTACTAAGTGACATTATTTATAAAAGTTCACATAACAGATAAAATATTCTTATATATTATCTGAGTTAAACAAATATATTTGTTATATCAAGTATTGCTTAATTGAATTATTTATTATACTTTATATCTGTCATCACAAGTATTTAATCATAAATTCATTTATTCATAAAATACTTGTTGCATAATATAAAAGTTATTTAAACTTTTATTTCACAAACTTAAGTGAATATATCTGCTTAAATAGAAGCGTATTTGATTCAAAGCTTAAAATAACATATTTGCTTACTCAGAAGCATTTTCACTCTAAAAGTTATTTAAACTTAAAGTGACTTTTCTTTATTCCATAAAGAATAAATAATTCTTTATAAATTTGCATTAAAATATATATCTGCTTAAAAAGAAGCAATTTTGAGTAAAAGTTAAAATTGATCTATGTGCTTATTCAAGAAGCACTTTTCACAAAAATATAAAAGTTATTTAATCTTTTATACTAGAACATAATTTTCATATTTGCTTACACAGAAGCTTTATTTAATCAAAGCACAAATTACTATCTGCTTACTAAGAAGCATATTTTCTCAAGTATAAAAGTCCTTGAACTTTTATAAATACATTTGCTCTTTAATTGATATCTGCTTATTTGAGAAGCATCAATATGTACTAAATTATATCTGCTTATTTAAGAAGCATCCATTTGTACTAAATTCTTATCTGCTTATTTGAGAAGCATCAATCTGTACTAAATTATATCTGCTTATTTAAGAAGCATCAATTTGTACTAAATTCTTATCTGTTTATTTGAGAAGCATCAATATATACTAAATTATATCTGCTTATTTAAGAAGCATCCATATGTACTAAATTCTTATCTGCTTATTTGAGAAGCACATTGTTGTAAATCATTTGTAAAAAGAGAAAAGGTCAGAGTTAGTTTATTTTATGTACCTGGGAGAAAGACGAGTAATTCTTCGACCAAGACCAGAGTCTTAGAGAGGTCAGCGAAAATTTGGATCTCTAATGTACTTGTGAGGTGAGGAAGAGGCTGTTATTTCAAGACCAGATCATAGAATAGAACTGAACTCAAAAGAAGTACAACTAAGCTTGAAGAGGGAGCTAGGAGTTTGTTGTCGAAGATAGATTAGTTGGGAACAGTTGGAAGTTTGACTATAAAACTTTGTAAAGGCTTCTTCGCCTGTTGAGGGAGTATTTATTACTGATAGTAATAGGATCTCAAGTCCTAGAGAGTAGTTTGAGACTGGACGTAGCAGCATACCGGGATGTATGTTGTGAATCAGACAAATCTATGTGCATTGTGTGATTGAATTTTTACTATCTTGCATATTAATTTCTAACACTGCTAATTAATTATTCAAAAATTCAAAAAGGCCTTAGATAATTTTTAAATCTGTAATAATCTATTCAACCCCCCCTTCTAAATTATTATTGGACTTTCATTTTCAAATGAGGAAAGATGTATTAGCAAATTATTCATATGGGCCGCTACATCTTGTACCGGCTGGGTACTATTTATTTATTCATTTTCTTTATAAAACTCTCTCATAATAAAATAATAATAATAATAATATTAATAATAATAATAATAATAATAATAATAATAAATAACAAGATCAACAACAACAATGATAATAATAATAAATATTGTTATTATATATTACTAATTAA
Source organism: Panax ginseng (assembly GCA_020205605.1). Classification (NCBI taxonomy): domain Eukaryota; kingdom Viridiplantae; phylum Streptophyta; class Magnoliopsida; order Apiales; family Araliaceae; genus Panax; species Panax ginseng. The sequence goes on along the minus strand of CM035135.1, from coordinate 125,343,517 downwards.
TATTATTATAATAATAATAATAATAATAATAATAATAATAATAATAATAATAATAATTAATATTTTTTTTGTTATATACTAACTGCTACTAGCTGTAGCGGCTTGGTCTTTATTTTTTTTTACATGCCTTCCGTTATACACCAAAAAACTAATATTATTATTATTATTATTATTATTATTATTATTATTATTATTATTATTATTATTAATAGGTTCGCCGCTACAGGTTTTTTGGCGGTTGGAGTTTAAAAAATAAAAAAAAATTAAGGCCAAGCTGCAACATGTTGTAACGGTTGGTATATTTAAAAAAAAACCTTTTTTTAATAAAATCTAACAAAGTGAGACCCATTTACAAAGGTTTGACTAGGTGGGGCCCTATTATTATAATAGAAGTCGGTACATGTTGTAGCGGCATGGGTACTATACTTAACAAATCTTAGTCTTCCATGTTATTGATCAACGGGGGACATATTGTGTAAGACCCCAAATAATTAATAAATGAAATTTAATTTTCTCTATTTATTATTTTAAAATAGTAAGGGTTGATTTGATTAATGTGGATAGTTATGGGTAATACGCAAGTATTTCAAAATAAGCAAGTGGTGATATAATATTCATTATTGTCGGAGAATATTCGTTTGGTCGTGGAATATTCAGATCTTGTCGGGGAATATTCGTGACGACCAGTGCGAAATGCCCATGTGGGCCCCATAACTAAAAAGCGATTGGAGGAAGAAAGCGACAAGAATAAGTTGTTTATAAATAATCTACATAGCTTGTTACCAAGTATTATCATTGTTGGAATACCCAGTGGTTAAAACACGATGAATACGCGTTGTTGCAAGAAGACACTGCAGATTGCATCAATTATTGATTCTTACGTAAGAAGGCACTACTCAATAATTGTTACAGTAATTATTGTCAAAGATTTTATTTTATTGATTCAATAATTCTTTGCATTGATATTTTATATTATCGTTGTTTCAATAATTGTCATTACACAAGATTTTCCATTATCAAATCAATAATTCATATTATTTGAATAATATTATCGAGATAACATTATTGACAATGTCTAGAAAGTTCTATCTAAGGAGAGGTTTGGTCACCTAATCATTGCCGCCAAGAAGGAGAAATTCTTATTCGAAAGCCCCTCTTTCCTAGCGCACGGTTGTCAATATTGTGATTCTGTAATATTATTTGTGAATAATTAATTATTGATTCATACGATGAGGAAAATATTGATTTTATGAGGATATAGATGGAGAAAATTTTTAATGTGACAATTGTTGAAAATTAATATTTTATCTTTTTCTGATAAAATAATTCATTTAAATATATTATTTTAATAATATATTAACGATGATATTTTTACGATGAATGTGGGATATATGAGTATATGTGGAGGAGGAGTATTTTTGTTACCAAAAATGTTTAAAACATGTTAAACATGTCTGGTGGACCCCATTTATCGATTTGAAATTTGATTATAGCTTTGTAAAATCGCCCATTTGTAGATTTCGGTCAATTTCGTTTGGAATTTGGAAAAACTTTCTTACGTAAAGTTGTAGAGAATTGAATTTCCTATAAAACCTCATGAGATTCAATTTTTTACGATAAAAGGGCTATTTATTATGAATTATTGAAGTTCAAGCTTGAAATAATTGATTTTGGAAGTTTAAAATATTTTTATTTACAAAAACGTTTTTTCATTTGGTTCCCTCATTTAGCATGTGAAAGATGGTGAGTTCAGATTTTAGAATGTGTGCATAGAAATTTATATAATATATTAATATTATATTAAATTTTCTGCTAGTGTTCTAAGCAATTTCTTATAAATAGGTGCTTAGGTTATAATTAAAATCACACCGTAAACCAAGTTTTTCTTTCTATATTATCGAGCGTATTCTTGTGAGTATTTTGAGTATACTTTGAGTATTGCTATCTGGTGCAAGTTCAAGTCATAGCCTTATATCCAGGTGTTTCAACTAAATCGCCTTTTCGAGGTAAGGGATATTATTTTTTTCAGTAATGATATTATTTCCTCAATATCATTATCTTTGAAATATTGATCCAAGTTTTTATCAAATTTGAAACTTTTGGTGTCTGAGATTCTACTATTCACGTATATGCCTTTATTCACGATATCTGACCTTATTCACGAATACTTGACTATTCAATTCGAAAAATGAAATTTCTTCTTTTTGTCCAAAATATCTATTATGGATACTAGCTTTGATTGTATCCATGTTTTGATCATTCTTGAATTTTACACCACTATGATTATTTTTGAGGTATTTTTGGACGTGGATAAAACAAAGTACGAATCCTTAATCCTTAATCCTTGTCATTTTGTTTCACTGGATTCGTTTCTTTAAAAATATTTTCATCATCCTCGTCTTAAATGATGATATTATTGAATATCTTTGGCCCGTAGTGCAAAAGATGAATGATTTATGATGAATATCTTTGGGCTCGTAGTGCAAAGATGAATGATTCTTGATGAATATCTTTGGCCCAGAAGTGCAAAAGATGAATGATTTCTGATGAATATCTTTGGCCCGTAGTGCAAAGATGAACAGGTGTTTAGATGAACATGACCAACTGGTGAATGTCCTTGGCCTGTAGTGCAAGGATGAATATATGATTCCAGATATATATTGATTGATGTTACAGGGATAAAAATATTGATGATGGACTGTTAAATTCATAGATATTTGTAGATTTCATTCTCTACGTAACTCTTCTATGAATTAATATTTTCCGCTGCGAATATTGATTTAAAACTTGTTGTCTATTGTATTCTATTATATTTTTTCCCTGTTGAAGACTAACGATAATTTTTTGTATATTATCTTAGTCATAATATTCTTTACTGGGCTAGTCGAGCTCACCCTTTTCCTTTTGTTCCATTTTTCTTCTCGGGAGGCGAGGATATAATGAAATACGTAGCCTCTGGGTATAGAATGAAAGTTCTAGGGAGAGTTGTTTAGTAGTCCTCACCATTGTTGTAAAATAATGTATCAATAATTATGATGGGAATTTATTTGCATGTGGATATTGTCTAGATGGCAATATCTATATTTAAACACACAGTTTATATGTTGTAATAATAAAGTTGTAGTTATTTCTGTACCATGTATTTGGCGACTCAGAATGGGTTGGATGGAATGGACCTATTTTGGGGGCGTCACAGTTGGTATCAGAGCTTAAGGATATGATCTCTGGCGGAGATGGGAAATAGAACTAGGAGGAGGAGAGCAGAGTAAATCCTTTCTAGTGTGTCCTACCTAAGCTTATTTGTTAGTTGGTCAGTATATAGAGATATTATGTGATATATTGATTTCCTTAATTAACCCTTGTTTTATGATAGTTTTTAAGAATGGTTGCTGAGAACGTTAACAATGGAGTGAATAAAATCGTGGAGACACCTCTAATCGCCAATCAGGATAATGTGATGTCAAGCGAAGAAGGAATTAGAGATATCCATGTGGTGAGTGAAGAATTGATAGTTGCACCCGAGATAGTCGCAGAGGTAACATCTGAGAGTGAGGAAGAAGAGGAAGAAGAGGTACCCGAGGAGAGTTTATTAGAGGTATTTTATGATCAAAATGTAGAATTGCAAAATCGATTTATGAGTTAGAAGAAGCGAAAGTCAAGAATTGCAGCGATCGTGGAGCAAAAGGATGCAACGATTCAAGCTTGTGTTACCCGATATGTGATGCTTGAACAGAAGCACTCTTTGGCAGAGTATAAGATGATAAAGCTGGAATCTGAGCTGAAAGAAGAAATAACTGAACGAGTGAGAATGAGTGATGCATGGATAAAAGCCGCACGACGCGTTGATATTATGGAAAGAGATGTCCAATCTAAAAAGAGAAGATTTAACGATGACGGGAAGACGTCGGCAGTAGCATCAGCACCAGCAACAAATTCTAGGGGAAGAGAACAATCGTCAGTTAGATGCGGAGAGGAGGGACATATAAGGTCAAACTGTTCAAAGTCTTCCAAGGTATGTTTTAGTTGTGGAAAAGAGCTACCACATAGCTCGATTTTTGTCCTATAAGCGAAATCAAGTCCGGTTGGGATGTTGGCACCAGAGGCGGATCTGAGAAAAGTCAAAGTCAACGACATCGAAAAGCGTTTTTTCGTGACTTTCAAAAGCGAGTAACTTAACGAAGTTAGCACGGGTTAGTTAATTATAAATTCTTGCTAAGTTTATACCTTATTAGATAATTTGGTTCTACCCATTCTTTTATCTCTTTGCTTGCGCTCAACGTTTGAACTTGACTACGGAGAAATTAGACTTTGACCTATTTATGGAGACTCAGTTGGGAGAAACTTTCATTACATCCGTTGTTTAGAAATCTTGCCTAATTCAGTTGGCACTATCACATTACCGTTAACCTTATTTTATAGAGATATTTGCTTTTGATGTGATTTTAAGGTTAACTACTCATCATGCCGAAATTGATTACTTTCGTAAGGTTGTTAGTTTTCATATTCCTAAGCAACCCGTTATTGAATTCAACAACCAAACCATTGAAGTCAAACTCTTTCATATTAAATTATAAAGCCATTTGTTTATTGAAAAGCGAATGTCAAGCTTTCTTAGTCCATGTTATGGATTTGAATAAAGACACGTCGATTTGAATAATATTCTGTTGTTATTGATTTTTCCGACGTATTTCAAGAATTTCGCCTACTCCCGAGGCGTGATATTGAATTTGTATCGACTTTAAATCCGTGACAAAACCCATTTCTAAAATCTCATATCGAATGGCTCCTATTGAACTTCGAGGAGTTAAAACCCAATTGTAGAAGTTGATACACGAGCCTCTATCCGGTGACTTCCTTTGTGGAATGCAAAGCCGAACTCTCCGTAGGGACACCATATTCGTGCGATAGTAAACCGATAGGTGTCATTGTAACGTGCTATCCAAGATTGGGATGTGAGTCACAGTTGAGAATAACCTAAGTCGGTAATCGAAATATGTAGCTTTCTAGGCTTAGTTGGTTATTATCGGAGATTAGTTGAAGGATATTCTCGAATCACTATTCCATTAACGCAAATTGACTCGTAGAGATACAAAATTGAATGGAGCAAAGAATGTGGGAAGAGCTTGAAGAACTCAAGAGGAGACTCATTTCAAAGACATGTTCGACCATGCCATCTGGAAAAGCTAACGTAGTAGGTGGCGTGTTGAGTAGAAGATCGTATACAAGACGCTGAGTACGATATTGTCAAAAACTAATTTCGTATAATTTACAAATAATAGAGATGGAGATGAAAACTCTAGGTACTCACGTGATGATATACAAGTAGAATCGACTTTAATCGATAAAGTTAAAACCGCTCAAGCTACACACCGAAGCTGATGCATATGAAGAAGGAGGTGCAAGAAGTTGGTATTCCAAAAGCGAGAATCGGCGATGTGAGGAAAGCTCAAACCTTTGATTTATTATTCTATTTGAAATTCTCGATCGAGTAGGAAGCGTGGCCTATAGACTCGCTTACTACCAAGTATGTCGCGTGTTCATGCGTTTTTCACGTATCGATTGTTACGTAAATATGTGGACGACCGAATAACATCATTGAGTTAGAATCAAAGAGATAGCTAAAGACTTAACGCATGAGGAGGAGGTACTGTCAAGATCTTGGATAGGAAAGAACATTTCCTATGTACCGAGGTTATACCACAAGTTAAAGTTTTGTGGAGAAACCATGCTTTATTGAGGAAATGACACGGGAGTTGGAAGCGGAAATAAAAGCGAGGTATTCTCATCTTTTGAAACACTGTGAGTACATATGTCAATTTCGAGGACGAAATTTCATAAGGAGGGAGGTTGTAAGACCCCAAATAATTAATAAATAAAATTTAATTTCTCTATTTATTATTTTGAAATAGTAAGGGTTGATTTGATTAATGTGGATAGTTATGGGTAATACATGCAAGTATTTCAAAAATAAGCAAGTGGTGATATAATATTCATTATTGTCGGAGAATATTCGTTTGGTCGTGGAATATTTAAATCGTTGTCAGAATATTATTAAATGCGAAGACAAATGCGACCGTGTGGCCCCCATGAAAAGCGATTGGAGGAAGAAAACGACAAGAATAAGTTGTTTATAAATAACGGTAGCGATTTGTTACCAATTAATCTTGTTGGAATACCCGATGGTTAAAAACACGATGTCGCGTTGTTGCACAAGAAGAAGACTTGCAGTATTGCATCAATTATTGATTCTTACGTAAAGAAGGCACTACTCAATAATTGTTACTGTAAGAATTATTCAAAGATTTTATTTTATTGATTCAATAATTCTTTGCATTGATATTTTATATTACCGTTGTTTCAATAATTGTCATTACACGGTATTTTCCATTATCAAATCAATAATTCATATTATTTGAATAATATTATCGAGATAACATTATTGGCAATGTCTAGAAAGTTACATCTAAGGAGAGGTTTGGTCACCTAATTGCGCGCCAAAGATGAGAGAAATTCTTATTGGAAAGCCCCTCTTTCCGGAAGCGCACGGTTGTCAATATTGTGATTCGTAATATTATTTGTGAATAATTAATTATTGATTCATACGATGAGGAAAATATTAATTTTATGAGGATATAGATAGAGAAAATTTTAATGTGACAATTGTTGAAAATTAATATTTTATCTTTTTCGATAAAATAATTCATTTAAATATATTATTTTAATAATATATTAACGATGATATTTTTTACGATGAATGTGGGATATATGAGTATATGTGGAGGAGTATTTTTGTTACAAAAATGTTTAAAACATGTTAAACATGTCGGTGGACCCCATTTATTGGTGAAATTTGATTATAGCTTTGTAAAATCGCCCATTTGTGGATTTGGTCAATTTCGCTTGGAATTTGGAAAACCTTTCTTACAGAAAGTTGTAGAGAATTGAATTTCCTATAAAATCACGCGAGATTGAATTTTTCGACGAAAAGGGCTATTTATTATGAATTATTTAAGTTAGAAGCTCAAATAATTGATTTTTGGAAGTTTAAAATATTTTTATTTACAAAAACGTTTTTTTCATTTGGTTCCCTCATTTAGCATGTGAAAGATGGTGAGTTCAGATTTTAGAATGTAATGCGTAGAAATTTATATAATATATTAATATTATATTAAATTTTATCGCTTTAGTGTTCTAAGCAATTTCTTATAAATAGGTGCTTAGGTTATAATTAAAATCACACCGTAAGCTGAAGTTTTCTCTCTATATTATCGAGCGTATTCTTGTGAGTATTTTGAGTATACTTTGAGTATTGCTATACTGATTGCAAGTTCAAGTCATAGCTTTATATCCGGTGTTTCAACTAAATCTTGTCTTTCGAGGTAAGGGATATTATTTTTTTTCGTAATGATATTATTTCCTCAATATCATTATCTTTGAAATATTGATCTGAAGTTTTTATCAAATTTGAAACTTTTGGTGTGAATTACTATTCACGATATACTAAGACTATTCACGTATACTACTGACTATTCACGAATCGACTTTATTCAAGAAAAATGAAATTTCTTCTTTTTTGTCCAAAATATCTATTATGGATACTAGCTTTGATTGTATCCATGTTTTGATCATTCTTGAATTTTACACCACTATGATTATTTTTGAGGTATTTTTGGACGTGGATAAAACAAAGTACGAATCCTTAATCCTTAATTCTTGTCATTTTTGTTTCCTTTGGATTCGTTTCTTTAAAAAATATTTTCATCATCCTCGGTCTTAAATGATGATATTATTGAATATCTTTGGCACGTAGTGCAAAAGATGAATGATTTATGATGAATATCTTTGGCTGTAGTGCAAAGATGAATGATTCTGATGAATATCTTTGGCCCGTAGTGCAAAGATGAGCAGTGTTTAGATGAACATGATTAATTGGTGAATGTCCTTGGCTCAGTAGTGCAAGGATGAATATATGATTCGGATATATATTGATTGATGTTACGAGGATAAAAATATTGATGATGGACCGTTAAATTCATAGATATTTGTAGATTTCATTCTCTACGTAACTCTTCTATGAATTAATATTTTCATTGCGTAATATTGATTTAAAACTTGTTGTCTATTGTATTCTATTATATTTTTTCCTGTTTAAGACTAACGATAATTTGTTTTATATTATCTTAGTCATAATATTTCTTTCGGGCTAGTCGAGCTCACCCTTTTCCTTTTTGTTCCATTTTTCTTCTGAGGGAGGCGAGAATATAGCGAAAGTTTAGCCGGGTATGGAATGAAAGTTCTAGGGAGAGTTGTTTAGTAGTCCTCACCATTGTTGTAAAATAATGTATCAATAATTATGATGGGGATTTATTTGCATATGGATATTGTCTAGATGGCAATATCGTATTTAAACTTACAGATTTATATGTTGTAATAATAAAGTTGTAGTTATTTACATACCATGTATTTGGCGACTCGAGAATGGGTTGGATGGAATGGACCTATTTTGGGGCGCTACATATACGTAATTCTTTGGTATAGTGACTTCAAAGAACGGTTGCTATGAAATGAACCCCCCCCCCACACACACACACACACACACACACACACACACACACACACACATATATATATATATATACACACACACACACACACGATGTAAATGAAATAAGAATTGTAATGAGAAATGTAATAGATGTTTATATTTTTTATTTTAAAACAAATGAATAAGTATCAATATTGTAAGACCCCAACTTTTATGAATAAAGATTTAATTTTTTTATGAAATAAAAGTATTCAAATTTTCTTATAATTGTGTAAATTATTAATGAGTTCATAAAATATTCATGAGATTATTCTATTCACGAGCATTCTTATTCAGCGCTCGGATATTAACATTTTATAAAAATAATGGCAAAAACCGTTACTGTTGAAATTAAGATGAAAGCATGATGATTTTTTATTCTGAGTTAATTCTTTATTCATGATATTTTATTTTGATTGATGATTCTTTGCGTTGATATTTTATTTTAATGATGTGCGTTGATATTTTATAACTTACTACGGTATTTTTCATTATCGGATCAATAATTTATATTATTTGAATAATATTATTAGATAACATTATTGGCAATGTCTAGAAAGTTACATCTAAGGAGAGGTTTGGTCATTTAATTGCGGCGCAAGATGAGGAGAAATTCTTATTGGAAAGCCCCTGCTTTCACTGAGGGCTGCACGGTTGTCGATATTGTGATTCATATTATTATTTGTGAATAATTAATTATTGATTCATACGATGAAGAAAATATTGATTTTATGAGGATATAGATGGAGAAAAAATTTTAATGTGACAATTGTTGAAAATTAATATTTTATCTTTTACGATAAAATAATTTAATTAAATATATTATTTTAATAATATATTAATGATGATATTTTACGATGAATGTGGGATATATGAGTATACGAGGAGGAAGAGTATTTTGTTACAATAAATGTTTAAAACATGTTAAACATGTCGGTGGACCCCATTTATTATTTGAAATTTGATTATACTTTGTAAAATCACCCGTTTATGGATTTCGGTCAATTTCTATTTAGAATTTGGAAAAACTTTCTTACGCAAAGTTGTAGAGAATTGAATTTCCTATAAAAACTCGCGAGATTTGAATTTTCTGATAAAAGGGCTATTTATTATGAATTATTGAAGTTAGAAGCTCAAAATAATTGATTTTGGAAGTTTAAAATATTTTATTTACAAAAACGTTTTTTTTCATTTGGTTCCCTCATTTAGCATGTGCAAGATGGCTGAGTTCAGATTTTAGAATGTAATAAGTAGAAATTTATATAATATATTAATATTATATTAAATTTTACTGCTTTAGTGTTCTAGCGATTTCTTATAAATAGGGTCTTAGGTTATAATTGAAATTCACACGAAGCTGAAGTTTTTCTCTCTATATTATTATGGCGTATTCTTGTGAGTATTTTGAGTATACTTTGAGTATTGCTATACGGTGCAAGTTAGTTCAACGTTATTCGATCGGAAATCTTGCTTTCTTTTAAGGTAAGGGATAATAAGGGATTTTTAAGGGTTATTATTTGAAATTCTTCTGAACCTTCAAAAATTTTGGAAAAATTTGAAATGATAATTTGATGAGTTTTGTTGATTGTGTCCAAAAATGGCGATTTTTGGATGTATAGATTATGAGTTATGGATTTTTTATGAGAAAAGACTATTTTAAAAATAAATGCTTATAACTCCTTGTGATTAACTCCAAAATTGATGAAATTTTTATTGTGAGTACATCTATATAATATCAGTATACCATGTAAATTTCAGAATTTTTGGATAAATGTACAATTTATGATAAATGTTTGAATATTCGGTGGTTTTGGCCATATGAAAAATAGTAAATGAATTTTAAAAATTTTGAGAAAAATATATATTCAATATGGGACTATATTCTTCTAAATCCCAGAAAAGAAATATTTTTAAAACTGATTTGGTATTTTTCATGAAAATGTTCTAGTTATGAGTAAATGAATTAAATATGTTATGTGAATTAAGAAAATTGGAAAATATGATTTTATGGCTTGAGAATTATATATGAGATATATGCAGATTTTTGATGAGGGTTTTGGCTATTGGTGATGAGATCTTATGAGGTTGGCATTTTAAGATGATTAAATGCATTTATTAGTAAAGTGTAAACAATTAAAATAAATTGTTTATAAGTTTAAGAAATGATTAAAATATTGTGGTAGTATTAATAATATTAGATTATGAGATTATTAAGTGATTTATAACATTTTGATTAAGTTGTTATGAAATCATTGATTTATGAATCTTACTCTTGAGATTAAATCTATATGTTGATTATATTGTTTTTATATAACATTCTTATAACCCTAATGATGATATTTCTCTTTGACTTGAGTGTAAAGATGGATAGATTATTGGTATGATCGTGACTATAGGTTCTCTTTGGCCAGTAGTGCAAAGTTGAATTGTTGACTAGTATGATCATGACCATTGAATTTATAATTGAATATCTTTAGCTTAAGTGCAAAGGTGAATTGATCAACATATATGGTTATAATTATGGTTTATATAAATTCTAAAATGATTATATATTTCTTTGAGATATTAATATATTTGGTTTGTTGAGGAATATCTTTGGCACATAGTGCGAAGATGAATTGTGGATGAATATCTTTGGGTGCGTAGTGCAAAGATGATTTTGTTGTTGAATATCTTTGGCTGTAGTGCAAAGATGAGCAGTTGATGAATATCTTTGGCACTGTAGTGCAAAGATGACTTGTTGATGAATATCTTTGGCTTTGTGGTGCAAAGATGACTTGTTGATGAATATCTTTGGTAGTAGTGCAAAGATGAATTTATTAGTAGGATTATGAACATAAAGCGTGATTTGGTATAACCATAATCTTTGATGTTTGGTGATGAAAATTATCTTTGTCTGGATGAGAAAAGGAATTTAGAACTACAATTACGATTATGAGTTATACATGTGATTGTGGGCGAGGAATTGTTGATTGATGTTACGAGGATAAAACATTGTTGATGGACTTTAACATGGGAAGATAATAGACTTTATGGTCTATTTGACTCTTAATGGATTGCTTGTTCATTTATGACTATGGTTGAATTTTTTTTTATCATCTACCATATGTTCTAAATCTACGATTTATTATTGATGAAGGCTATTGATAATTTAATTATCTTTAGTCATGATATTTTTTCTTGAGCTAGTTGTCTTTCACCCTTTTGCTTCACAATTCCTTTCGGGTAATAAAAGTGTAAATTTGGGACAAGCGGGGAATAACGAGGGGAATAGAGCAGGCATCTATATAGATGTTGAGGTGAGGTGAATTCAACTTTGGAAGGTGTTTTGTCACTATTATACAAGATGTTTAATAACATCTACAACCTCGAGTCATCATAAGACGAGGGTTGTCTTTCATCCACTTCTTTGAGTATATCTACGGCACTATCTATATGATCTTGGAGTCTATTTGAGATATAACTCTCAATTAGAGGCAGTGGAGATAATGATATGTCAAGAGAAGACTCACCATTGGGAAGAATATGATAGTAATCTTCTAGTTTTTCTTTGGGGTCTATTAGATTGACAAAGATAATTACGTGGCCATATGATATCTATAATAACCTAGGCGCATGGCCTCCCATGTATGAAGGTTTCTTGAGCACTTCCCAAAGATTCTAATTTCTAAAGCAGGTTTTTCGACTATACCTTTATGTAAGGTGTCATTATGAGGTCTTTGTCACGGTTGGGACATGAGTCGCGATTGATATATATTTGTATCAAATTCACGACATATGTGTTGTTGTATTTTGCCACGACAATTGTTGTAATAAAGTTGTAGTTATTTTACGTACCATGTATTTGGCGACTCGAGAATGGGTGGATGGAATGGACCTATTTTGGGGTCGAAATATTAATGATGAATAATTGTTGAAAGATTAAAATGTGTTTATTGAAGATAAGTGATTTGTGGTAAATGTTTATTCAATTTTTGATATAAATAGAGGGGTTTGTCATGAGGCGTTTGTTGTAAGTTTTACTTATTATTCCATGGGGAGATGTACTAATTTTTTGGAACATCGGTTGTGGTTTTAATAGTAAATCAATATGGACCGTCGGTTGAAGTTTTAATAGTAAATCAATATGGACCGTCTGTTTTAATAGTAAATCAATCTGGACAGTCTGTGAATCAGTTACTATTTAGTCCATTCTTTTATAAATAGAAGCTTATTTCTTCTTTCATTCTCACCAATTCACTAAGACACACAAGGTAAATTATAGAGAGAAAGAAGAAGAGTATTTTGCTACTTCACTATTGCAGTATTCAATCTCCTACTAAGGTAAGGGATATTACTTTTTGTATTCGTAAGAGATATTATTTTTTGTATTCATTCTTTAATCTGTGAGAATAACCTGTCTACGCCAATTACTGCATGCATGGTGAATAACCCTTCGTACTCATTCTTTATTTGTAGAAAAGATCTGTCTACGCGGATTACCGCATGACGTGTGAAAATTCAATTGCAGTTTCGTATATTATTTCTTTTCATATTCTTAAATCTAAACTTACTATGGTAAGTATTGCTTCTATAATCCCTGAAATTAGTAGAATATATTTGAGTTTTGCGCTTCATCTAGTATTGGTTCATTGGAATATTGGTCTAAAATTTCTTATTAAATTTTAATATTTTCATTCGGGGTACTATTCGCGGGGTACTATTCACTCGGGTACTATTCACTCGGGGTACTATTTATTCGGGGTACTTTGCATGACGGGGTACTATTCATTTCGTACTATTCATTCAGATACTATTCACGACAAAAGTGATTTCTTTTCTGTCAAAATTATTTTTGATACATGAATATTATTCTTAAATTTTACTCCACAATTAATTATCATGTTGATAATTTGGACATTCTTGAACTCTAGATAAATTAAATTATAAATCTCTAATATTTATCCTTGATCTCACTCGATTGATTCCTTATATCATTATCATCATCCTCATGCTTATATTGTGGTGAAAGTCATATTTGGCCCGTAGTGCATAGATGGACTGTTGATTGGTATGATTATGACCATGAATTGTGTATTGGTATAATCATGACCTGTAATGTTACAGACAAATATTGTGGTGAAAGTCCTCTTTGACCCGTAGTGCATAGATGGACAGTTGTTTGGCATGATCATGACCACTGGTGATACTAACGAATATCCTTGGCCCATAGTGCATGGATAATTCGTTGATGTAAAATGTTTATTGATTGGTGTTACAGGGATAAAATATTGATGATGGACTTTTAAATCATAAAAGATAGTAGACATCATGTTCTACTTGACTCTTCTATTGGATTGCTATTTTCATTATAGTTGTTGATCTAAAACTTGTTGTCTATTGTATTTTATCAGATTTTTCCTTGTTGAGGACCAAGGATAATTTGTTCTACAATATCTTATAAGTCATAATATTCTTTACTGGGCTAGTTGAGCTCACCCTTTTCCTTTTGGTTCCATTGTTCTTCTTAGGAGGCGAGAATGTAGCTGGGACTAGTTAGGGAGTGGAGTAATGATCCAAGATGGTTATTTTAGTAATACTCACTATTTTGTAAAATAGTGTGTCAATAATTGTAATAAGGATTTTATTTGAGTTTGTATATTATCTAAGAGATAATATTTGTATTAAAACTCACAGTTTATGTGTTGTCGTATTTTGCATGACAATTCAATTGTTGTATTAATGAAGTTTGTATTTGGATTCTGTACCATGTATTTTGACGACCCGAAATGGGTTGTGAGGACCTATTTTGGGAGCATCACATATATCATATATAATTGCAGTTATTTGACTCAACATTAGTGTATTTCTATCAACCTCATCATATACATCCTCCAAAACATGGGTTTCTTGATCATAAAAGACACTACGATCAATAGGTTTAGGCAGCCAATTATCCATATTTATCTAATGATACCAACAACAACAACAAAACTATTATTCCATGAATTAATCTAAATTAACATACATATTACCCAATAAATTAACAAAAATTCATCAATAAAAATACCAACAACAACAATAAAACAAATATTTGATACCTAAATATATTCCATTATCATACAATTAATACTCAATTTGTATTCATACATAATATCTATTAATATTGTATGAATATAAAAATATTTCATTATCATACAGTTAATACCCAATTTGTATACATACATACTACTCGTATTATTGTTTCATACGTGTAATTTTAATAATATTTTCTGAATTAATGAAAATTCTTATGAAAAAACACCAACAACAAAAATAAAACTAATTATTTATACATATATAATGCCCAAGAAATATACATACATACCACCCAATTTGTATACATACATACATACATACAATAATACCAAAATTTTCATACATGTAAAGCTAGAATATGCCATGAATTCTCAAGAAATTTGCAAAAAAAATTTGGGTTAGAATATTCTTATTTTTTAATTTGGAGTTGATTAGTCGATTGATGTTGAGATTTGATCAATGTAATATTGGTGGTGTTGTAGTAACAGTCAATCAATCTTTATCCCTTCTCTCTAATTTTGCATCAAACACAATCTATAGAGGTATTCATTTAGATCTGGAAATATAATTGATTGGCCGCAAGAGGGACTAGCGGCAAATTGACTACTAGTTCCTCCTGCTACTTGTATGATCAAAAGTCTTTTAAAATTAGGAGCATAATAGGAATTTTGGTGGGTAGTAAAAAGAAAGTAAAGATAAGTAGTAGGAGAGGACTAATGGTCGGGTCCCAAACTTGATCAATATAGGCTCTTAGATCTTGCATTGGACGGTAAGAAATTAACTAGTTAATTGGAATAATGAACATTTATATATGGAGCACTTATATATATATATATATATATATATATATATATATATATGGTCCGGATCTTAAGCTCACCCTTATCTAACATACTTTACTCACTCTTTTTAGCGACGATTTGATGACGATTCGGTCCGTTATTAAAATCACTATATGTTCGGTCCGTCCCTATATGTTGTCAGTCGCTAAAAGTTAAGACGACGGTTCTATATATAGCGACGGACCAAAACGTCGCACGGTCCGTCGCTAAAGGGGGGTGAGCAAGGTATGTTAGATAAGGGGTGAGCTTAAAATCCGGACCGCATATATATATATATATACAAACACACACACGCTTCCATCGATATTAATGACATATTCTTCCAATTATTTTATTTTATATTCTTTTAATCGATCAAACAAAAATTATTTTGCCTTTTCATATGGAAAATAAGGAACATGTGACCCTTCACAGTTTAACATCAGGACATTCACGGGAGTTTTTCCAAATGTATTGAAAACCTGAATGTCGACCACTTTTTCAAGTTGTATGCAAACAAGTGTATCATATTTACGCACGCTAACAAATGGGAGTTTAGATTTCCAGTTCAAAATAAGGGGGGTATATTCAATTAAGATTTTTAAAGACTTTTAAATATTTTAAAAGTTTGGTTGTATTCAATCAAGACATTTAAAGAGTTTATAAAATTTTACTGATATTCAATTATAACTTTTTTAATGTCTTTAAAAGTTAGGTGGTATTGAATTAAGATTTTTACAAAGTCTATAAAAGTATTTTGGTATTCAAAAAGTCGTAGATTTTTTAGATTTCTATCAAATGGTAGAGTTTGACAAACTTTAGAAGAAGAATTATAACTAACAACCAACTCATAAGTACGATCTCAATTTCAGTCAACTCTCAATTAATTAAGAGTCAATAGTTTGATTCAATTACTTAAAAACTAAGTGAGTTAATTTCAAAGGGGAGATCTGCTATTCTCCAGTAACCTTCCTGCCGGATCTTCTCTTTTATAGGCTACCGATGGGATCTCTTTATTAGGATTTTGATCTGGTTGAAGGTAAGAAGGTCTTGTCTATTGACAAGGTAGGGTTTTTGATCTGGTTGATTTGCTTTTGCTTTGTGGTATTATGGCATCGTCAAGTACTATTGTGGATCAATTGGAGGAGCATTGCTCTACGTTGACTTTGGAGGAGGAGGAGGAGGAGGATGGGGGTCTGGTGCTTGAAGAAGCAGCAGAGGATGACACTCAGGGCGATTTTCAGTGGTGTCTGGTTGGTCGTTTCTTAACAGATCGGCTGATCAATTTCATGGCAATGAAAAATACACTTGCCTCAATATGGCGTCCAGTTAAGGGTGTTTGCATTAAGGACCTCAATCCTAATCTGTTTTTCTTTCAATTTTTCCATGAGTTGGATATGGAGCGTGTTGTTAAAGGGGGTCCATGGACATTTAATCAACATATGTTGGTTTCTACTAAGCTGGAGATAGGAAGGCATCCGGCCAATATACCTCTATTTCATGTTAACTTCTGGTTACAGGTGCATGATCTTCCATGCGGGTTCATGTCTGAAAGGGTTGGCAAGGAGATAGAAAAGTTTGTGGGCACTTATATAGAAGCAGACGTGAATAACTTTGGAGGGATATGGTGATCATACATGCGTATCCGAGTATCTATTGATATTCGACAGCCGTTGAAAAGGAAAATGAAGATGAAACGAGCCGGTGGGGAATGGTTTTGGGTGAATTTTAAGTATGAACGACTGCCCACTTTTTGTTTCTTTTGTGGGTTGATTGGACATGGTGAACGTTTCTGTGAGAAGTTCTATGATTGTCAAAACAAGCAAATGGAGAAGCCATATGGGGTTTGGTTGCGGGCATCAAATAGGAGGGAAGTAAATCTGATAGGGGAGCGTTGGTTACGATTACGCACAGATCTGAGCGACACCTCCGGTGAGCAGTCCGACGATGGGGGATATCATGAATGTTGATAAGGCAACTCCTTGATGAGGGGCGGAAAAAACGGACGAATGGCGTTAATGATGGGATTAATGGAGAAACTGTATGTATGGAAAATTCTGTTAGAGAGCAAGATATGCGGGAAGTTACCAATATACATCCAAAATCTGATGGAATGGATAATGGAGAGATCGTAGGAGTAGTGATTATGGACCCGAAACGACGTCGCATGAACGACCCTGGCCATGTTAGTAGAGAAGGAAGTTTGGAGTATTCAAAAAACGAAGATGTGGTGGGTCCTGGAGTCCAGGCCCGCCAGCCCAATACGAGTACATTTAAGGGCCGAGCTATGTGGGTGGACAACTCACGAACTGTTCAAGAGCTAGTGGACTTAGTGTCCATGAGAAGACCAAATCTTATTTTCCTAATGGAAGTTAAGGTTGGGAGAGCCCATGTTGAAAAGTTAAGAGATGTTTTAAAGTATGAAGGTTTATTTAGTGTGGATAGTAGTAGAGGCGGTGGAGGTGGTTTGGCATTGTTATGAAGAGAGAGAAAGTGGGTAAGCTTAATCAGTTTTTCCAAGCAACATATTGGTGTTAGTATTATTATTCCAGAAATGGCACCGTGGAGGTTGACTGGCTTTTATGGACATCTAGAACGTACATGAAGGAAGGAATCGTGGGACTTGCTGCGACATCTTAGTCTGCAATCGAATCTTCCATGGTGCTGTATAGGGGATTTCAATGATCATTTGGCACAGTCAGAAAAGAGAGGTAGGATAAGGAATCCATATAGTCTTATAAAAGGTTTTCGAGAGGTTGTGGAGGATATTGGTTTAAGGGATCTAGGCATGATTGGGTACCGATTTACATGGGAGAGGAGTAGGGGTACACCTCAATGGGTGGAAGAGCTGCTTGACCGTGCTTTGGCATCACAATCATGGCTATCTCAGTTCGACAACGTAGTCGTTGAAAACTTGGAGGCTCCTTCATCTGACCACTCGGAACTTATGCTGGATTTTATGGGAAGTAAGTCAATAAGAAGATGATTTAGATTTGAAAACTGTTGGCTTCAGGAGGCAGAGTGCAGAGACGTAATATATGATAGTTGGGCGGCAAATGTAGGCTGTAATTTATTGGACCGGATCAAACACTGTGGGGTAGATCTCCAAATCTGGGGCAATTCACACAAGTTGAGATTTAAGAATCGAATTCAGCAGAGCAGGAGACGTATTAAGGATCTGAAATCTAAGTATGATACAACATCTGTGAGCTTATACGCAGCGGCTATGGAGGAGTTGAGCAGTTTATTGCATCAGCAAGAACAATATTAGAAGCAAAGAGCTAAGCAATTTTGGCTTAAGGGTGGGGATTCGAATACCAGGTTTTTTCATCAATATGCCTCAACGCGACGAAGGAAAAATACTATTGCTAAATTGAGGGATGAGCATGACAGATGGTGCACGTGGAGCAATGGGCTTGATAATGTTATTGTTAGTTATTTCAAGGAATATTTACTTCTCGGGGAAGTGATGGTATGGGTATTTACGGTACAGTTAAAAACAAAGTTACGGCGACCCAGAATGATGAACTACAACGATCGTTTGAAGCTAGTGAGATTAAAGAGGCTATCTTTGCTATGAACCCGGACAAAGCTCTAGGACCTGATGGGATGAACCCTGCTTTCTTCCAAAATTATTGGGACGTGGTAGGGGATGATGTTACTCGTTCATGTTTGGGGTTCCTAAATGACCAACAAATTCCTCCAGGAATTAATTTGACTTCCATTGTTCTTATCCCTAAGACAAAAAACCCGGAGATGATGGCGGACCTTAGGCCGATAGCTTTGTGTAATGTTATATATAAAATTATGTCAAAGGCCATAACTAATAGATTGAAGCGGGAACTTCCGTCGATTGTATCAGAATCACAGAGTGCCTTTGTTCCAGGGAAATTGATCACGGATAATGTGATCGTAGCCTTTGAGATTGGGCACTTTTTGAAACGAAAGCGATAGAGGAAATATGGTGTGGCAGCTTTTAAAAATGATATGTCCAAGACCTATGACAGGATTGAGTGGGACTTCCTTAAGAATATGATGTTTCGTCTTGGATTTAATAGGAGGTGGGTGGAGCTAATTATGCTTTGCGTTACAACAGTGGAGTATTCGGTGGTGCAGGATGGACATCAGCTGGGACCGATTATTCCAAGTCGTGGTTTGCGACAGGGAGATCCTCTATCTCCGTATTTATTTCTGTTATGTGCAGAAGGGTTGTCTTCTTTGCTAAGTGACTATTGTGCGAGAGGCTTGATACATGGGTGTAAAGTTGCCCGGACAGCCCCAATAATCTCTCATTTATTTTTTGCGGATGACAGCTTTTTGTTTTTCCGAGTGCATATGCAGGAGTGTGAAAGGATGAGAAATTGTTTGGACATATATGAGAAGGCATCTGGGCAGATGGTTAATTATCAGAAATCGTCGATTTCCTTTAGCAATAATATGTCGGCTAGATTGATGGAGAGTATTTGTGATTTTTTAAGGGTGAAGAGAACTGAAGACCATGGGAAGTATCTGGGATTGCCTTCATTAATTGGAAGGAGTAAATCGACAATTTTTTCTTTTGTTAAAGAAAAAGCTTGGCAGCGGATGCAGGGTTGGAGGAATAAGATGCTATCTAGAGCAGGAAAAGATGTGTTGCTAAAAACAGTGGTACAATCGTTACCCTCATATGTGATAAGTGTGTTTGTGTTACCTTCTCTACTATGTGCTGAATTAGAGAGGATGATGAACTCCTTTTACTGGGGCAAGCATGGTTTGGGAAGAAGAAATATTAATTGGATGGCATGAGATAAACTTTGTGTTAATAAGTATGGTGGGGATATGGGATTTCAGAAATTGCATGCGTTCAACATTGCGATGCTAGGAAAACAAGGGTGGCGTTTACTTACAGATCCCAATTCATTGATGAGTAAAGTGTTCAAAGCACGTTACTTCCCTAGAGGATCTTATTTGGATGCCCAAATTGGTCCGAATCCGAGTTACATATGGAGGAGTGTTCTGGCTGCACAGGAGCTTATTCGTAAAAGGGCTCAATGGAGGATTGGTACAGGCAGTCAGGTGAAGGTATGGTCAGACCCGTGGCTTCCAGATGATAATCACCCTTATATTGAAAGTGCTAGACCTCAGGGGATGGAGGAGATTACGGTTCAGTCTTTATGTTGTGTGGAGGAGAGGTGCTGGGATTTGGATATTTTGAATGATTTTTTCTCATCACGGGACAAGAGGCTAATTCTTGAGATTCCTTTAAGCCGAAGGGCGAAGTCAGATTGTTGGAGTTGGTCCAGAGAAAGACGATGCATCTATACGGTTAAAAGTGGCTATCATACTCTAATGCTTAATAACAGGGAGGCGATACAACATGATAACTCCAACATGTGGCGAAAGCTATGGTGTCTACAGGTTCCAGCAAAAGTAAAGCATTTCCTTTGGCGAGCGTGCACAAATAGTTTACCTACTATGAGGGATCTTAAGACTAAACGGGTTGATGTCAATGATATGTGCCCAAGGTGTAATAATAGTCCTGAAGATGCGTTACATGTACTGGTGCGGTGTTCTTATGCGAGAGATGTGTGGAGGTTATCGTGGATAGGTGACAATAATGGCTCTAAAGAGAATTTTAGAGACTGGTGGACACGTGTGATTTCTAGTAGAATTCAAAAAGATACCAATATGGCTGCGATGGTTGCATGGGGCATTTGGAATAGTAGGAATGATCTGGTGTGGCGTCATCGAAGAATTCATGCAGGACAAGTGATTTGTATGGCTTCTTCATTGTATATAACCCGGTGGAGGAAGGCTCGAGTTAGCACCGATCGGTAGCGTAGTAGTATTGTGGTGCATGCTAATTCGGTTTGGAAAAAGCCAACTACAAGCACATATAAATGTAATGTTGATGCAGCTCTTTTTGGTCGTACTGGGCATATTGGTTATGGTTGTGTGGTTAGAAACGATGAAGGAGCACATATAAATGTAATGTTGATGCAGCTCTTTTTGGTTATGGTCCGTTGGATGCTACGATTGCAGAAGCAATTGGTGTTCGTGAGGCGTTAAGTTGGTTGAAGACATTAGGCTTCAACAATGTGGTTTTGGAGTCTGATGCACTGTTGGTGATCACAGCGATTACTAATACTCAGGAGGATTTATCTTATTTTGGCTTAATTGTGGAAGATTGTAAATTCCTGGCCAGGGACATTGGTAGTTGTCAGTTTGTGTTTATGAGAAGATCGTGAATGAACCGGTGGCGCGTCTTCTTTACGAGCATCCGGTTCTATGTCTGATCAGGAGGTTTGAAGTCATTCTCCTCCCTCTTTTCTTGTTTATGTGTTGGCTTCTGATCTAAGTTAATGAAATATTACCTTTCAAAAAAAAATTATAACTAACAACCCATATCCAAAGTCTGATCTCATCTCTAAAGACTTTTAAAGACTTCCAAATATTAAACACAAAGGTGAAAATTCGAATTCCCAGTAAATAGGGAACTCAGAAATTCGCGGTGTAAATATAAATTCGCGGTGTAATACCCCAAAAAAATAATAATAAAGAAATAAAATAAATAAATAAATAACATTTAAATTTATATTTTAAATAATTTAATTGGACTTTGTCTTTTATTGGGTCAAACTAGTTATTTATTTTATATGAACTGATAAGTATTAATATGTGAAGGATAAATTAATTTGGTAAAATTTGAGCCTTAAAACTAATTGGATTTAATTTATATGTGGATAAAATTAAATCATATTATAATTAAGAGAATTAACAAGATATATTAATAAGCAAACAAATAGCTAAAGATCTAATCTGTCTCGCGATACATGTAATCGAGGAAAGAGAGAAAAGACACAGTAAATTGGTAAGGGAGAAAGCGGCAGTTCGAAAGCTTCCAATACAAAGACGAAAGAAATTTGTTTAATAAAGGTGAGATAAAATCATGAAACTCTCATATCAATTGTGAAGATTATGTATGTATATATATTTAAAGCTTTTGTCTTATTATTAATTATATTGCATGATTTGGTGAAAGGAGGGATTATATATATATATACATAGTAGGAAAGCAATCAATATGATATTGAATCACACGCTCACACAAGAGTATGAATTTCGTTTTCTGTGAAGGAAAAAAATGAAATCATGGAGCCAATAATTAAATGATCAAAAGTCATGTAATAAATATATTATAATATATATGTATTCTAATGCTTAGATAAAATAATATTGTCAGAACTTAAAATTTTTGTGTAATATGTTTTTTGAAAGTTGTTATCATAAGCAGTGGATTATTATTTATAATATATGCACTAAAAAATATAATAAATAATTTAACTGTGTAGCAAAATTTTAATCTTAAATCTAATTATCTTTCAATTTTATATATTAGAAGTATACAAAAGTCTATCACAGTCTTGATAAAAAGTTTATAAAAGTATGTTACTTATTTTATGTAGTCTATAAAAGTCATTTTTAAAAAGTCTTTAAAGTATTTAAAAGTTATTAAAATCCACAAATTCTACAAAAATTTGTCATTAAAAAAAAATCTTTAAAAATTTTAATTGAATACACCCCCTAAATTCCCTTTCAAATATTGATAATTTATCGTTTTAAGTAAAATTAATTGATCATACCATACGAATTTATTTAGATAAATTTGTGATAAGAAATCTCTCCCTCGTCTGTATACATAATTAAGCATGAATTGACTCATTAGCTGGTACACTATAAATGTCTAAATCTGCTGTTTCATCAATTCTATATAAAAACAATCTTATTGATACTGTCAAAAATGCTGCAACTATTCAAACTTGTGGGGTTTCTTGGCAACCAAGTAAACACTACTAAGAATATGTAATATTTTTTTTACACTAATGAACCATATTAAATAACATAGTTACTCTTCATTTTATATATTTTATCTTATCTTTTTGAAACAAAAATAATTACCTTTAGTTATTTTTTTGAGAACCGGAAGGAGGAAAACTAAGAATATGTGAAAAACTTGGATGCTATTTTATTGATAAATTGTGAAATTATACAAGATATTTACAAGGTAAGAAAACTAATTAATTATACAAAACTTGGGAACCAAGATAATATATTGGGGAGCAAGATAAAATAAATTAACCAATTATACAAAACTTGGGGACCAAGATAATATCTTGGGTTATGTAAGAGAAACTTTACGGTAATATACTCCCCTCAACTTAGAGCTAGCATGAAAGTCAGAGATGCTCAACTTGAACTTGAGAAACTCAAATTGATCACGACCAAGATACAAAACTTGGGGACCAAGATAATATCTTGGGTTGTAAGACAAAGTTTACGATAATGCTATATATAAACCCAGATACATGTCTTGAAATGAGTGAAGCAATGCGAATGGATAAAACTCTTCCTCTCCATTCATGCCAAGTGCAGAAGCTTTCTCTAATCATCAACAGACTCCATACCTTCTTCCATTTCATAGCTCTATCATTCCTAGTTTATTATAGAGTTTCCTTTATCTTCCAAACCCTAAGAACAGAACACACACCAATCTTTCCCCATGGTCTTGTTTTTGCTTCTGAGCTCATACTCTCCTTTATTTGGCTCCTCAACCAGGCTTACCGATGGCACCCCGTCTCCCGAAAGGTCTTCCCGGAGAGATTGCCAGACGACAAAGAACTTCCGGCCATTGACGTTTTTATATGTACTGCAGATCCCAATATGGAGCCAACTTTGGGAGTCATGAACACTGTTATATCTGCCATGGCGTTGGATTATCCGGCTGATAAGCTGAATGTTTATCTTTCCGATGATGGGGGCTCTCCGGTGACTTTGAAAGCCATGATGGAGGCTTGGAGATTTGCCAAGTGGTGGCTGCCCTTCTGTAAGAGGTTTGGTATTAAGACTAGGTGCCCTGAGGCTTATTTTTCGGCTTTGGAGGATAATGATAATTATGGGGATTTTCTTAGAAGTGAATTAGTAGCTGACATAAATTTTATTAAGGTTGGACACTATTAAGTAATAGTAGTATCTTTATAATATGTATATATATGTATATGAAACGAGTTGCTGATTAATGGTGCAGGAAAAATATGAGGTGTTCACCGAGAGTGTGATGAAAATCAGAGAATATGAAATCACCGTACTTAATCACAATCATTCTTCTGTTGTTGAGGTAATGAAATTCAACATTTGAACTACGTACGTACATATATATACGACCCTTGTTAATTACATATGCATCAGCTAATTAGCTAGCTACCCTCAAAAAGTTGGTTGTTCGAAGTCTAAAACTTTTGATACTTTTAAAATTACTCTTATCAGTTTTTGGTCATCAATACATCAATACAGTGTCAACACGCAGGTGGGAGGTGATTTCTTTCTCTGCGTATTAACACTGTATTGACCAATTGATCAATTTATCATGAATTTAACTTCATGGTAACCGAATCCGTTTTTTTTATACTCACCGTAATAAGCAAAATATAATTTACCACATTAAAAAAAGTAAAACTGTAAAAATAGAGAAAAGAAAATAAAAAATTTTAAATTTATCCTTAGTGTCCCACAAAATTATATAAAGTGATGAGTATTTTTTTTTATATTAATAGATCTCACTGAATAATTTAGTTACCATTCACTTAATGTACTTTATCTCATTTTTTTGAAAAGAAAATAATTAATACATTTTGTCATTCTTTTGAAAACGGAAGAATAATAAATAAGATAAAGACACGTGATTTTCGTTAGTCTCAAATCAACTCACTAATTTTTTTTGTCATCTCAATTCAATTTTATTTTATTTTTTGGATTTTACTACTATGCAATATAATAGTACATTAACTTTTCTGATTCATTAAGAACCTAATTACTATAAAGTTATTTCATTCAACTAGCTCTAACATATTATAAATAGGTCTGCAACTACACACCAAATTAAACTTAAAATATCTACAAGATAACAATATATGGATCAAAAACGTGTTCCTTTGAATAAACTATTTTTCTTAAAAGATATGATCTTACTGTATACAAAAATAATTGTCAACATCAATACTATTTTATCAGATGAAAATATATGTATTATTTTTTCAATCTATCACTATCTCAATATATATATATATATATATATATATATATATATATATATATATATATATATATATATATATATAATTTCTTATGCAGGTGATTTGATGCGACACCACATTTAATGACAGAGTAAAATCGTCGCTAAACTCATCGTAATAGGTTTGAATCGTCATCATAATCGTAAATCGCTTATAGCTCGATTCAGACCCTATGACGACGGGTTTAACGACGGTTTTTCACCCGCATAGGAAGCCGCCTATATATGTATATATATTCCAAATGATAACATAACTTATATTAAGCCCGGCTCTCTCTAGTAAAACGGAGAGAGTGGACTAAGAACGAACCGGTATAGAAAATCGGCTTTCTATTCTATAGCGATAGAAAAAATTGTCGATATACTCGATTCATTCTTAGTTTGCTCCCTCAAATTCGTTGGAGAAGCGGACGGCTTATATTAATATTGCAAGTCGCGTATAAGACATAAGTACTTATCAGAAGTTTAACAATTCTTGTTAAGTTATGTCCTCATTTAAAAGTTTAAACAGTTAGGGAGAGATCACTTCACAAAATATCAAGTTAACATCTTTATTAAAGTTGGTTGATCGATACTAATAAAGTATTTATATATGTGATCAAAATTTGTACTAATATTCAATTCAGACATCTAATAATTAATGTCTTTTCCAACAGGTGATTCATGATAAATCCTTTGACCAAACTGCGATGCCTCTCCTTGTTTATGTTTCGCGTGAAAAAAGACCAGCTTATCCTCACCATTTCAAAGCTGGAGCTCTGAATGTTCTTGTAACTTCTCTCTCACACTGATCATCATACTCTTCAAATAGAATATTTTACCTCTTGTAAGTAGAGTAATCTATTTTCTTGTGTTTACTATTGTTGTAGCTGAGAGTCTCGAACATGATAAGCAATTCAGCATACATACTAGGGTTGGATTGCGACATGTATTGCAATGATCCAATTTCAGCACGCCAAGCCATGTGTTTCCTTCTTGACCCCAAGATATCTCCCTCATTATCTCATGTCCAATTCCCTCAAAAATTCCACAACATTAGCGAGACCGACATCTATGATAGTCAACTGAGATACTGTTCAAACGTATATTTATGGTTATCAAAATAATTTTTATATATAACATTTTAATTGATCGTCATTAATAATATTTTCAAACTTTTTCTTTTTTAAATATTGTTTCAGGTACTATGGCCAGGTATGGATGGACTTAAGGGACCACCCATTTGTGGTACGTGCTATTATATAAAGAGAGAGAGATTCTATGGAACTTCAATGCAAGATGGTATGTACATATATATATATATATATATATATATATATATATATATATATATATATATTCTAGTTTATAATCTTTAGCTCCATTCCGAAATGAAAGTCCTATTTTTACTTCCTATTTTTTTATATTCATATTAAGATTTACTTTCGCTTAAACGTATTAATTTGCTTTTGTTAACATATATATTTCCAGATCTTGATGTCAAGGAACTTAAACATATCTTCGGTACATCCAATGAGTTCATCGAATCCCTTGCTCGGAACTATAAACCTAGTATCATTGATGATGAGAACTTAACTAGTGCATTGCTAGAAGAGAGCAAACTTGTGGCCTCTTGTGCATACGAGAATGATACAAATTGGGGCAAAGAGGCAAGTTAAATCAACAATGGTGCATTTGGACGATGTGCCTTAAGATACAATCATTAAATTTAAAGCTTAATTTGTGAGCAAAAAGAGTGTCAAATGACCTTCCCATTAGTACACATACTTGAAACTAACATATTATGCATATATTTTGCTTAAACTACAGGTAGGTCTTCGGTATTTTTCCGTGGTAGAAGATTACTTCACAGGATTCAACTTGCATTGTCAAGGTTGGAGATCTGTGTTTTTTGACCCACCAAGACCAGCATTTTTGGGTGCCGGCACCACAAATCTTAGTGATGTTTTGGTTCAAAGCACGCGATGGAGTTCCGGGTTGGTGGAAGTTGCCATTTCAAAGTTCTCCCCTCTTGTTTATGGTTCACTCAGAATGCCTATTCTTGAGGCGATGTGTTATGCAGAGCAGGCCTCCTTCCCCTTCTATTTCTTTCCCCTATGGTGTCTAGCTACAATCCCTCCATTATGTCTACTTAATGACATTCCTTTATTCCCAAAAGTAAGCCAAAAAAGAGATGAATTAATCAATTATTACATATTTTGGTTCCTCATGTATATATGTGTACTTTCTTTACAATTACAAATCGTTGAAAAATAATAATGATTCAGCTATGTTCATGCTTTTTTCTTGTGCAGGTTTCAAGTTCATTTTTCGTAGTATTCTCATTGATATTTGTCTCATCGCAATTGAAACACATACAAGAGATTTTCTCTAGCGGAGGGTCATTCCAAACTTGGAGGAATGAACAAAGAATGTGGATGATTAAGTCCGTTACATGTCACCTTTATGGAAGCTTGAATGCAATTATGGAGAAAATGGGTATGAGAGAAGTTAGCTTCTTACCAACCAACAAAGTTATTGATGATGAACAACTTAAACGATACCAAATGGGCATATTTGATTTCCAAGCATCGATTATGTTGCTTGCTCCGCTATGTACCTTAATCGCCTTAAATTTAGTTGCTTTAGTTGGGGGAGTTGTGAAAGCGGTTATTGCAAGGAGCTGCAATGAGATGTTTATTCAAAATTTTCTATCATTTTTTGTGGTAACTTTGAATTATCCGATCATTGGAGGTATGATATTGAGGAAGGATAAAGGTCGTATTCCACCTTTCGTTACTCAATTATCTATCGTTATTACGATAATTATCTTGACTTGTGGTAAATTTCTTCTCAAGTGAAATTGATGTAGACGACAATAATTTAGACCTCGTTATAATCTATTATATTGATCATGTTTTTTGTCCAATATGCATCTTACTTATGTTTTCTTGAAACATATTAATTAAAGAGATGGTCATTTGTATTGTTCCTCAAGACATATTCGATAAACAAGAAAAAAGTAATTTAAAATGATTTTCGGTCAGTGATTAAGGTGAGCCCAAGGAGAAGGGAGCAAAATTTGCCCTAAAATAGGTCAACGACACCATTAAATTTATGAGATGCAAACTCTCATTGGCTTTGGTCCTGTGAAATAATTAGTTGTGCAGTGTCTTTATATGCAGAAATGTATTCTCTTGCTATAACAGCTCCATAGACATTTACATATTAATTGAAATATATACTAACGAGACATGGACGGATTCATCTCGGGGGGATCCAGCCGACTAGCTCAATCGGATTAAATTCACAAAAAAAATCTCTTAAAGAAAAAAAATTATATATATATATAATTTTCTTATAAAAAAATACTAAAATGGTTTTTTTATTAGCAAAGTTTTTTTATTAAAAACTCAATATAGTACAAATGTGACAAATCCAAAATAATTGGATAAAGCCACACGGAGTTGCATTACAAATATTAAAAATCAAATTTCATACAAGCAAATCAACCCAAAAGCCTATCCGGCTTAAACCTATGTTCAGGCCCATAACTAATTAGAATTGAAAATCAAGGGGCCGAATTGCTTTTCAAGTGATTTCAAACAAAGGCATCCAGAACAAACATATATAAACCGCCGAAAAACCATGCTTACCGATCACAAGATCGATCCAAACCATACATGACCTTCGGCGAACAGATTTAGACAAAAATAGAAGCAGATCCAAATACAACAGCCAACAAGCTACTCTATTTTAAAGCTAGAAAATTCAGTGGGGGCAGGTGCCCCCTGCCCCAAGCATAGATCAGCCGCTGATTCATCTACACTAAGGTGCCCTCTCTTGAAATGTCAGTAGCCAACAATATTTCGGGAGTGGTTAGCATGAAGTTTATTTTTGGGTAAGTTGGTCAATTGGCCAATAGAGTGCTGACACGCATGTGAGGCTTTATATGTGTCAGCATCCTATTGGCCAATTGACCAAATTACCAAAAAATTAAACTTCATGCTAACCGGATCCCAATATTTCACACCACTTGATTATTTTCATTTTTATTTTTAAATTTCCTATTTAGGAATTCTACAAAAATTTATCACTTAAAAAAAATCTTTAAAAATCTTAATTGAATACACCCCTCCTAATATACTTAGAGAGATTTAAAATACATTGTGTGTTTTTACTTATTGTTTTAAGGAAATTTGGTAGTTTAATCTGTTTGTGGTCGATTTGTTATTGGGTTTAGTTTTGATGCTTTTATATTTTTAAGGTTTAGTTATTTTCCCTAATAGTCCTACGAAAGTTACTTATAATTGTAAATATGTTCTCGTATTGTTTATTTGATATTTCATTCTTTGACAATTATTATTAATTACTATTTGAGAGATTTTACTTTTCATGGAATTTTGAAGTTTTTATTCGGTTGATGTTATTAACGTAATTAGTCATTAATATCATTTGTATTAAGGATCCGGTTATTATGAACTTAACTTGGTCAATTGACCAATACAGTACTAACATGTAGAAAAAGAGATCACTAAAATTAACTTCATGCCAACAACTCCCATTAAATAATTATATCCTAAGATCATGACCGACAGAGAACAATTGGGATTTGTAGATATTTTGGTGAAAACTAAAATCCTATAGCGTAATCATGATTGTGTTTGGCTGAACAGTTTTCATCTTTAAAAAAAAATAATAATAATAATTCATCGATGTAATCTGAAAAATTCCATCCATTCTCATCAATAACCAGAAAAAAAAAAAAAAAAAAGATTTGACCGAAAAAATCATTGAGCTCTTGTCAAGTTATCAAAAAATTATAAATATAAATTATTATTTTCACCAAAACTATTAAACTTTTCAACAATTTTTAAAATCCCAAAATTTAACCATACAAGCAGATATGTTCATGTACCTATGATGGAATCTCATATCGACAAAAACAATAAATTTCGGTGGGCACCGCACCAGAGTTTTCTATTTTCTTATGTAGATAATGACTACACATGCATGCATGTATGTCTTGTATTGAAACAAGTAATTTAGACAGCACCTAATTAAATCAAGCAGCTGCAGCCAATATTGAACAATATTCCAAAATAGACGTGTGAGCAGTGAGCCAGACGACCACGCTGACGCTGACGCTGAGGCTGAGGCTGAGGCTGAGGCAATGACTAGAATGTGTTACACACGGAATTGATATTTCAAAAAAAAATTTGATAATTCTATAAATTTTCTCTAACATAAATAGCATTTAAAATCTTGTCAAAATATTAAAATTCTCTTTTAAAAATAACAATTCCCAACATATATTATGATGATATAACTACGTTTTTTTAAAGTTATAAATGCTTAATATAATTGAATTTGTTAAAGATATAATTTATTTTGTGACAATTAATAAGTAAGATGATAATATTCGTACAGCAGGTTTGATAATAAAGTTTGATACACAAAATTTGAAAAGACACGTTTTCCTTTTTTGAGCTACGTACATATCTCGTATGGAATTACACCTTACTACTTGGAACTCAATTTGAAGTTGGACGAAAAAACATAAAAATAGTTTAAATTTATTCTAATTGATTTGGACGGAAATATATAAGAATGGTTTAGATTCATTCTAATTTTCAGATTATTAAAACTACGGTTGTAAAATGAGCAAACAGTTCAGGCTCGATTTATACTGTTCGACTAAAAGTTCGATTCGAGTTCGACTCGAAATATCAATGAGTCAAATATGAGCAAATTTTAAACTTCGATAAATTATTCGAACCTACTCAAATTATAATTTTCTATTGATACTCGGATCATATTCGTTCGAAAAGTTCAAACTGTTCGGGCTCGATTCAAAATCGTGCTCGATTCGGAACCGTGCTCAACTCGGTAGTTAAATGAGCCTCAATCAAATCTTATTTTATACTCGATAAATTTTATAAATCAAATTTGAGCAATTTAATACTCGGTTCGACTCAGTTCGTTTATATTCTTAACTAAAACGGAGAGAGGGGGAGGCATGGAGAGAGAAAAATGATTTCGTTACGCATGTGCCTTCGGACAGGAGCAAGTACTAATAATAATATATGCTACTACAACATAATAATCATTCCGTTAATTTAATTTTAGCTAAAAATAATTTATTATTATAAAAATCTAAATAAATCTCATCAATTTTAAATTTAAAAAAAACAGACTTTATGACGCAGGGAGTGTAATAAAAATAATTGCATTCAAACAAAAATTATTTAAATATATCTAGACAACTGTCGACAGATTGTAGGCACCCACAAATACATATCTATTTATCTACAGAACTTTTGTCTACGTATGTAAGCACTATCCTTGAAAGAAGAGTAATGCTACGCAGACATGGAAATGGGACATCTTTATTGGACCGATTTTTAATTTATTTTTATTTTTTTAATGATTTTTAAAAAATATATAGTATTTATTTTAACAGAAATTTTTATAAAATATAATATTTTAGGTGTAATTTAGATACATATACAAATACAGGAATATACAGACTAAAACATTATATTTTATAAAAATTCCTATTGAAATAAATACTATACATTTTTTGAGAGTCACTAGCAAAAAAAAATAATAATAAATAAATTAAAAACCGGTCCAATAAAGCTGTCCCATTTCTAGGGGTGATCATTGGTTATAACCGAAGGCAAGAATAAGCTATTAGGTTATAACCAAAAACCGAAATAATGATGATTTTGCTTATCCAGAACTAATAAGCAGAAATTTAACAATAAGCGAATTACGAATTGTAATTTGGTAATTCGAGAAAAAACCGAATTCTTGTTATTATTATTATTATTATTATTATTATTATTATTATTATTATTATTATTATTATTATTATTATTATTATTATTATTATTATTATTATTATTATATTATTATAAAATTAATTTTTTAATAAGTAAGGTTAGGTTATTAGGATACGAATAACTTTGCTTTTTCAAATAGAATAGTGAATAATAATTGAGATATAACCGAAATTGTAAAAAAACAAGAAAAACCGAAATAATTCGGTTAAAAAATTTCGGTTCGGTTCGGTATTTCGGTTTTATCCGTTTTTTGCTCACTCCTACCCATTTCCATGTCCGCCCAGACTTATTCTTGAAATAATACTACTATCAAAATCCATGGCTAGCTTTTGTTATTATCAAACCTGCCGCTATGCTTTTATATCAGATAAAGTCGAACTTATTATCAGAGTCGGTCCTCGGTTTTCTAAAGCTCATAACAAATTTTTTCAAATGTGCCCTTTATATAAATTAAATTATAAAATAAATAAATTATCAACTAATTTTTTTTATTAAAATTATAAGAATTTATAAAAGATAAGGAAGAACATTTTAAAATGTCATCGAAGCAAAGAATCATTACATGTACCTACAAAATAAAAATATCAATGAAATCAGTAAAACTAATGAAATACCCACTATAGTTGGCAAGTTTTACTGATTACACAATAGAACTTTTAATTTTTCAAATTACCCCACTAAACTAATTATTATTTTGAAATTGGGTTATTCCGTTAAAAAAATAATTGGACGTTAATTTTTTATCTATAAAACTAATGAATTACACATTGTAGTTGGTACGCTTTACTGATTACACCATTGAACTTTTAATTTTTTAAATTATCCCATTAAACTAATTAAAAATAATTATTTTAAATATTTTTAAAAATAATTATTATTTTTAGTAAAAATAATTATTATTTTTAGTAAAAAATATTAGAAACTTTAATTTTTACCCATAAAATGAGTAAAGTTTCATAAAATATAGATTTAAAAAAATTAAAGTTTTATGAAGCGTTATTGATTTTAAAAAAAATCTTTTTTTCTTTTGAAAAATAAAGTTTATTTTTTGAATCTATATTTAATAAAATTTTACCATCATTCTTTTAAAATATGAAGAATTTTCCAATTTTTTCTTGAAAATAATATTTATTTATAAAAACTATTATTTTATATTTTGAAAAATTGAATCAAATTTTTATTTATCATTTCTTGGTTTTTTTATTTTAATTTCTATTTTTAGTTTTTTTTAAAAATTCTAATATTAAGAATGGGTCATTCTGTTAAAAAATTAAGTAGACATTAATTTAATTTAAAATCACTTTAATTTGTTTGAATCTATATTTTATGAAACTCTACTCATTTTATGAAGAAAAAAAGTTTTTAATATTTTTCACTTAAAATAATAATTATTTTTAAAAATATTAAAAATAATTATTTTTAATTAGTTTGATGGGGTAATTTGAAAAATTAAAAGTTTAATGGTGTAATCAGTAAAATGTGTCAACTACAGTGGGTAATTCATTAGTTTTGTAGATAAAAAATTAACGTCCGTTTATTTTTTTAACGAAATAGCCCAATTTTAAAATAATAATTAGTTTAGTGGTGTAATTTTAAAAATTAAAAGTTCAATGGTATAATCAGTAAAACCTACCAACTACAGTTGGTATTTCTTTAGTTTTGGCCAATGAAATCAAAACAACAAAATATCATTTAAAATATCTTCTTGTTGCACTTTTAGATGCAAAATCATCAATTATATTATCATATTTAATGTTTTCTGACATATCATTTTTAATGTATTATATCGTTAATCTTTTTATTATATTATTTTTTTATACACATAAATATATAATTTTATAAAAACTTTTGGGCCCCCTCAACTGTGACGCCCCCAAAATAGGTATACATTACCTATTCTGAGTCGTCAAATACATGATACATAAATCAAATACAAACTTAATTATACAACTGTCGTGTAACATACGACAAAACATAACTGAGAACTTTGAAACGAATATTGTCTTCTAGACAGTATTCAAACACAATGGAGTCCACATTACAATTATTATCACACTATTTCACAGAGTAGTGAGGACTACTAATGCTATCATCTGGACCATCACTCCGTTCCCCGACTAGTCCCTGCTACGTTCTCATTTCCTGAAGAGAACAGTGAAAGAAAGGGTGAGCTCAACTAGCCCAGTAAGAAATATTATGACTAAGATAATGCAGGATAAATTATCATTAGCCTTTAACAATGTTAAACTGATAAAATACAATAGACATCAAGTTTAACTGCAGCGAAACAAACAATCCATTAAAAGAGTCAAGTAGAGAATAAAATCTACTATCTTTTATGATTTAAAAGGTTTTCATCATTTTATCATTTGGGACTCGACTTAATAAATAATCCACATCATCGAATCACCTCAGACTACTGGCCGAGGATATTCTTTAGTATTACGACCACAAATTATCCATGCACTACGGGCCAAAGATATTCGTGCATTCATCAATGGTCCTGATCATGCCATAAAATAATTTATCTTTGCTCCAATGGCCGAAGAGAATCAATAGCCATGATCATACCAAAAATTGTCCATCAATGCATTACGGGCCAATGAAATTTTTTTTTCATATCATATGTAACATTACGATTATGATTATACCGAATAATCCCTGGTCATAATTACACCAAGTCCATCTATGCACTACAGGCCACAGATGACTTTTACCACATCATTTGTAACATTACGGTCATGATTATACCGAATAATCCCTGGTCATAATCATACCAAGTCCATCTATGCACTATAGGCCACAGATGACTTTCAAAAAAAATATAAATATGAGTATGATGACAATGATATAAGAATTCAATAAAACAACTTCAAGAATTAATTTGTTCAGGAACTAATAACGTCCAAATTGTCAACAAGATACTGTTTTGTGGTGTAAAATTCAAGAATGCTCAGAAGAATATTTTCATGAAAAGATACTGGATGAAGCGCAAATATCAAGGATATTCCACTAATTTCATGGAGTATAAAAGCCAAAACTTTAACCAGCTGAGTATAATAAAGAATGGAATAACAACAGAAATCACCATGCATGCGGTGCTTCAGCGATGATGAGTTATTCAACGAGTAATAATAAAGAGCGGAACCGGTAAGGTGTAAAACACATGAACAAGATATTCCAACAGAATAATAAAAAGCGGAACCGGTCCAGGTGTAAAATATACGATGAGGATATTCCAATGTAATAATAAAGGCGGAACTCAGTCCGGTGTAAAACACACAAACAGGATATTCCAGCGAGAATAATAAAGAGCGGAACCAGTCCTGTAAACACATGACAAGATATTCCAACGAGAATAATAAAGAATGGAATAACATAAGGACTTCACCATGTATAGGGTATCTGGCGTATCTGAGTTATTCCAATGAATAATAAAGAATGAAATAACATAAGGACTTCACCATGTATAGGTTTTTCACAGCGTATCTGAGTTATTCAAAGAATAATAAAGAATGGAATAACATAAGGACTTCACCATGTATAGGGTATGCCGCGTATACAGGTTATTCCAACAGAATAATAAAGAATGGAATAACATAAGGATTTCACCAAGTAAAGGGTATGCCACTTATACAGGTTATGTATAGGGTATGCCGCATATACAGGTTATTCCAACAGAATAATAAAGAATGGAATAACCGAAGTTCTCTTCATGAATATTAAAGAATAACACCCCTTATGGGTACAACAAATAATATCCCTTACACAATAATGATATCCCTTACTATAATAATACTATCCCTTACACAATAATGATATCCCTTACCATAAAAGAAACTGAAAATAGAAGTAGTGAAGTAGCAGAATACTCTTGTTCTTTCTCTCTATAATTTCTCTCTCTAGAGTTTCAGTGAATTCGTAAGAAAATAATGAAGGAATGAGCTTCTATTTATAGAAGAAATGAATATTAACTAATTCATGATCGGTCCATATCGATTTACTTTTAAACGGACGGTCCATATTAAAACTTAAAGCAACGGTCCATACTGATTCACTATTAAAACTTTAAACCAGCGATCCATATTGATTCACTATTATAACTTTTTCACCAGCGGTCCATATTGATTCACTATTATAACTTTCCACCAGCGGTCCATATTGATTCACTATTATAAGTTCAACCAACGGTCTGAAAAATTAGCACATCTCCTCATGAAATAATATTGTATCCAAATACCCGAATGCACAATACTAGAGTGATTAGTAATCAGGCGAATAGTAACTCATGAATAGTAACTCGTGAATAGTAACTCATGAATAGTAACTCATGAATAGTAACTCCGACACAAAAAGTGTCCCAAATACTCGAGTGAACAATACTATAGTGAATAGTAATTTCGATGAATAGTAACTCGTGAATAGTAACTCCGATACAAAAAGTGTCCCAAATACTCGAGTGAACAATACTAGAGTGAATAGTAATTTGGGTAAATAGTAACCCGTGAATAGTAACTCGTGAATAGTAACTCTGACACAAAAAGTATCCCAAATACTCGAGTGAACAATACTAGAGTGAATAGTAATTTGGGTGAATAGTGACCAAGTATCTTATGACAACTTATTTACTTTGAAAAATTTTCACATATCACCCTTAACTTTAACCTTTTATCAATTTAATTATTTACCAAAATAAAAAAATTGAATACTTTTATTTCATAAAATTTGGGGTCTCACAATCTCCCCTCCTTATGAAATTTCGCCCTCAAAATTTACGTACGTACCTGATTTTCGAAGAGATGAGAATACCTTGCTTTCTTTTCGGATTGTACATTCCCGGTAATTTCCTCGCTATCATGATTTTCCCATTTCTCATCTCCTGTATTTCAGATATCATTCTAGAATATAGCTTCAAAACAAAGGTTAATTGACATAAAATAATTTGTCAACTTATGAAGTAAACAATTTTAGCTTAGGTAAGTCACACACTAGCGAAGTATATAACTCATCTATCCCCTCCTAGTTCTAGATTCTTATCTCCGCCAGCGACCATATCCCTAAGCTCTGATACCAACTGTGACGCCCCCAAAATAGGTATACATCACCTATTCTGAGTCGCCAAATACATGGTACATAAATCAAATACAAACTTAATTATACAACTGTCGTGTAACATACGACAAAACATAGCTGAGAACTTTGAAACGAATATTGTCTTTTTAGGCAAAGATTCAAAAACACAATGGAGTCCTCATTACAATTATTATCACACTATTTCGCGAATAGTGAGGACTACTAATCTTATCATCTAGACCATCACTCCATTCCCCGACTAGTCCCTGCTACGTTCTCATTTTCTAAAAAGAACAGTGAAAGAAAGGGTGAGCTCAACTGTAAGACCCCGAATTTTTTTTTAAATGAAAATGGAATTTCCTCTATTTATTATTTTGACATAGTAAGGGTTGATTTGATTAATGTGGTTAGTTATGGGTAAAATGCGCAAATATTTCAAATAAGCAAGTGGTTATAAAATATTCATCTTTATCGGGGAATATTCGTTTGGTCGTAGAATATTCTTACTGTCGGGGAATATTCGTATGACGGCGCAGCCTTGTGTGGGCCCCATAACAGAAAGCGATTAGATGAAGAAAATGACAAGAATAAGTTGGTTATAAATGACGGCGTAATTGTTACCGTTAAAAGCATTGGAATACAATTGGTTAAAACACAATAATATCGCGTTGTTGTTGACAAGAAGACACGATATTGCACCAATTATTGATTCTTACGTAGGAAGGCACTACTCAATAATTGTTAAAGTAATTAATCTTATCAAATATTTTATTTTATTGATTCAATAATTCTTTGCATTGAT
Source organism: Panax ginseng (assembly GCA_020205605.1). Classification (NCBI taxonomy): domain Eukaryota; kingdom Viridiplantae; phylum Streptophyta; class Magnoliopsida; order Apiales; family Araliaceae; genus Panax; species Panax ginseng. The sequence continues at coordinate 125,305,245 of CM035135.1, read as the reverse complement.
ATTTATTACCTTGTTGTTTGATAATTGTCACTACATAGTATTTTTCATTATCGGAGCAATAATTCATATTATCTGAATAATATTATTAGATAACATTATTGGCAATGTCTAGAAAGTTCTGTCTAATGAGAGGTTATTGAATGAGCGGCGCCAAGATGAGGAAAAATCTTTCTTGGAAGGCCCCTCTTCCTTACAGAAGCGCACGGTTGTCAATATTGTGATTCTGTAATATTATTTGTGAATAATTAATTATTGATTTATATGATGATGAAAATATTGATTTTATGTGGATATAGATGGAGAAAATTTTTAAATGTGACAATTGTTGAAAATTAATATTTTATCTTTTCTGGTAAAATAATTCATTTGAATATATTATTTTAATAATATAATAATGGTGATATTTTTACAGTGAATGTGGGATATATGAGTATATGTGGAGGAGGAGTATTTTTGTTACCAAAAAATATTTAAAGCATATTTTATGTGTCGGTGGACCCCATTTCTTGACTGAAATTTGATTATAGCCTGTAAAATCGTCCGTTTGTGGATTTTGGTCAATTTATGTTTGGAATTTGGAAAAACTTTCTTCTGCAAAGTTGTAGATAATTGAATTTCCTATAAAAATTCGCGAGATTCGAATTTTCTGACAAAAGGGCTATTTATTATGAATTACTAAAGTTTCGAAGCTCCGAAATAATTAATTTTTGGAAGTTTAAAATAATTTAAATAAGAAAAACGTTTTTTGTGTTTGGTGGGCATCTTTAACATGTGTTAGGATGGCTGAGTTCAGATTCATGGAAGCGTATGAAGATGTGGAAAATAATTAATATTAATTTATTAAATTTTCTGTTTTGGTGTTCTAAGCATTTTCCTATAAATAGGGTGCCTATGTTAGAATTGAAAATTACATCAGAAACTAAAATTTTCTCTCTCTTTCTCTCTCTATAATATCAAGCGTATTTTGTGAGTATTTTAGTACTTTGAGTATTGCTATACGGTGCAAGTTCTTTCAAAGACTATATATCCAGATTATTACAATGGAAATCTTATTCTTTACGAGGTAAGGGATGTTATTTTTTTCCGTAATATTGTTATTCTTTCAATATCATTATGCCAAAATATTGATCTGAAGTTTTTATCAAATTTGAAACTTTTGGTGTGGGGAGTTCTTATTTACGATATCGTCATTTATTCACGTATCACGACATTATTCACTTAATCTGATTGTGAGACCCCAGATTTTATAAATAAAGATTTAAATTTCTCGAAATATTTTTTTAAATATTAAGGTATGAATTTGAAATAATATTATAGTTGTGGGTAGTATTTGAAAATTTTGCAAAGTACATGAAGTTGTCTTTATAATTATTCGATTGGTCGGGGAATATTCTTTTTGTCGGGGAATATTCGTACGACGACACAATCATTGGTGGACCCACAACGGAAGAATTATGGTATTTAGAAAACGACAAATATATTTTTATAAAAATAACGGCGGAAGTTTTCACAGATTATCTTTGTTGAACTACCCGGTAGTAAAAATACGATGTCTGGCGTGGTTACATAGTAGCACACGATATTGATTATTGATGCTTACGTGATAAGTCACTTAGTTATACTCAATTATTGCTACAGTAATTGCTGCATCATATCTCTCATATTATTGATTCGATTATTGTCACGGTATCATCTGCATTATTTGTTATATTGTTAAATCAATAATTGAGGTCTGGAGAGTATTTGGGACACTTTTGTGTCGGAGTTACTATTCATGGGTTACTATTCACCGAAATTACTATTCACTCTAGTATTGTTCACTCGAGTATTTAGGACATTTTTGTGTGAGATTCTTATTCACGAGTTCTTATTCACGAGTTCTTATTCACCAAAATTACTATTCACTCTAATATTGTTCACTCGAGTATTTGGGACATTTTTTGTGTCGAGTTCTTATTCACGAGTTACTATTCATGAGTTACTATTCACGAGTTCTTATTCACGAGTTCTTATTCACAATAGTGTTGTACATTCGGGTATTGGGGTACAATATTATTCCATGAGGAGATATGCTTTAATTTTCGAATAGTTGGTTGAATGAATTAATATGGACATTTGGTGGAAAGTTATAATAGTGAATCAATATGGATCATTTGGTTTAAAGTTTTAATAGTAAATCAATATGGATTCTTTGGTTTAAAAGTTTTAATAGTGAATCGGTATGAATAATTGCTTTAAGTTTTAATATGAACCGTCCGTTTAAAAGTAAATCGATCTGGACCGTTCATGAATAAGTTACTATTCATTTCATTCTTCTATAAATAGAAGTTCATTCCTTCATTATTTTCTTACGAATTCACTGAACTCTAGAGAGAGAAAATTATAGAGAGAAAGAAGAAGAATATTCTGCTACTTCACTACTCTTATATCTAGTTCTTTTACGGTAAGGGGTGTTATTATTTCTTCTTGAAGAGAACTTCTGTTATTCCATTCTTTATTATTCTGTTGGAATAACCTGTAAAAGTGGCATACCCTATACATAACTTTGTATCGTGGCATACCCTATACTTGGTGAAATCCTTATGTTATTCCATTCTTTATTATTACATTGGAATAACTTTTGTAAAAGTGGTATACCCTATACATAACTTTGTATACACGTGGCATACCCTATACTTGGTGAAATCCTTATGTTATTCCATTCTTTATTATTCTGTTGGAATAACCTATAAAAGTGGCATACCCTATACATAACCTATATACGTGGCATACCATGTACTTGGTGAAATCCTTATATTATTAAAATCATTTAATATACGCCGGAATATCCTGTCGATTGTGAATTTCACGACTGGTTCCAATATTTATTATTCGCATTTATTATTACGCCGGAATATCTCGCTTGTGTAATTTCACGACTGGTTCCATTACTTATTATTTCAGTATTTATTATTACATTGGAATAACACATACATCAAATCCGCATGCATGGTGATTTCTGTTGTTATTCCATTCTTTATTATTCTATTAGAATAACCTGTCTATGCGAAGTACCGCATGCATGGTGATTTCTGTTGTTATTACATTCGTTAATACTCAGTTGGTTAAAGTTTTGACTTCTATACTCCATGAAAGTAGTGGAATATCCTTGATATTTGTACTTCATCCAGTATCGTTTCATGGAAATATTCTTCTGAGCATTCATGAATTTTACACCACAAAACAATATCTTGTTGACAAATTGGACATTATTAGTTCCAGGACAAATTAATTCGTGAAGTTGTTTTATTGAATTCTTATATCATTGTCATCATACTCATGTTTATATTATGTTGAAAGTCATCTGTGGCCTGTAGTGCATGGATGGACTTGGTATGATTATGATCAGGGATTATTCGGTATAATCATGACCATAATGTTACAAGTGATGTGGTAAAAGTCCTCAGTGGCCTATAATACATTGATGGACAGTTTTTGATATGATTATGACCAGGGATTATTCGGTATAGTTATGACCGTTGATGATTTAATGAATATCCTTGGCCCGTAGTGCAAGGATGATTCGATGATGTGGTTTATTTATTAAGCTGAGTCTTAGCGATAAAAGTTGATGAAAACATTTTTAAATCATAGAAGATAGTAGGTTTTATTCTCTACTTGACTCTTCTAATGGATTGCTTGTTAAATTGCATTAAACTTGATTTTTGTTATATTGTATCGGTTTAACATTATTTGAAGACTAATGATAATTTATTCGCATTATCTTAGTCATAATATTTCTTATTGGGCTAGTTGAGCTCACCTTTCTTTCACCGTTCTCTTGTGAAATGAGAATATAAGCGTTGATGAGTCGGGAGCGGAGTGATGATCCGGATGATAGCATTAGTAGTCCTCACCATTATGTTAAATAGTGTGACAATAAATGTAATGAGGACTTATTTGTGTTTGAATACTGTCTAGATGGCAATATTCGAGTTAAAACTCACAACATGTATTTTGTCGTATCTTACACGACTGTTGTATAGTTAGTTTGTATTTGATTTATGTACCATGTAAGTGGCGACCCAAGATGGGTGACGTATACCTAATTCTGGGGGCATCATATACGGCACTATTCACAGAAAAGTTAAATTTTCGTTTTTGTCCAAAAAATCTATTATGGATACTAACTTTGATTGTATTCATGTTTTGATCATTCTTGAATTTTACTCCACTATGATTATTTTTGAGGTATTTTTGGACATGGATAAACCGAATTACGAATCCTTAATCCTTAATTCTTGTCTTTTGTTTCATTGGATTCGTTTTTTTAAAATTATTTTTCATCGTCCTCAGTCCTAAATGATGATGTTACTGAATATCTTTGACCTGTAGTACAAAGATGGTTGATTTTCTTATAAATATCTTTGGCCCGTAGTGCAAAGATGAATATTTGATTGAAGATGTATATTGATTGATGTTACAAGGATAAAATATTGATGATGGACTTTTAAATTCATAGATACTAGTAGATTTCATTCTCTACGTAACTATTCTATGAATTATTATTTTCCGCTGCAAATATTGATCTGAAATTTGTTGTCTATTGTATTCTATTAGATTTTTCCCTGTTGAGGACTAACGATAATTTGTTCTATATTATCTTAGTCATAATATTCTTTACTGGGCTAGTTGAGCTCACCCTTTTCCTTGTTGTTCCATTTTTCTTCTCAATCGGTGAGAATGTAGCGAGTACGAGTCGGGGTGTGGAATGATGGTTCTAGAAAGTTGTCTTAGTAGTCCTCACCATTTTTATAAAATAATGTATCAATATTTATGATGAGGATTTATTTGGGTATGGATATTGTCTAGAAGACAATAATTGTATTTAAACTCACAGTATATATGTTGTCGTATTTTTTTCACAACAAATGTATTAATAAAGTTGTAGTTGTTTCTGTATCATGTATTTGACGACTCAGAATGGGTTGGATGGAATGGACCTATTTTGGGGGCGTCACATCAACTAGCCTAGTAAGAAATATTATGACTAAGATAATGCAGGATAAATTATCATTAGCCTTCAACAATGTTAAACTGATAAAATACAATAGACATCAAGTTTAACTGCAGCGGAACAAACAATCCATTAAAAGAGTCAAGTAGAGAATAAAATCTACTATCTTTTATGATTTAAAAGGGTTTTCATCATTTTTATCGCTGGGACTCGGCTTAATAAATAATTCACATCATCGAATCACCCCTATACTACGGCCAAGGATATTCTTTAGTATCACGACCACAAATTATCCAAGCACTACGGGCCAAGGATATTCGTGTATTCATCAATGGTCCTGATCATGCCATAAAATAATTCATCTTTGCTCCAATGGCCGAAGAGAATCCATAGCCATGATCATACCAAAAATTGTCCATCAATGCATTACGGAAAAATGAAGACTTTTTTTCACATCATATGTAACATTACGGTTATAATTATATTGAATAATCCCTGGTCATAATCACACCAAGTCCATTTATGCACTACAGGCCACAGATTACTTTTACCACATCATTTGTAACACTACGGTCATGACCAAGTCCATCTATGCACTACAGGCCACAGATGACTTTCAACATAATATAATCATGAGGATGATGACAATAATATAATAATTTAATAAAAGAACTTCAAGAATTAATTTATCTAGGAACCAATAACGTCCAAATTGTTAACAAGATACTGTTTTGTGGTGTAAAATTTAAGAATGCTCAGAAAAATATTTCCATGAAACGATATTGGATGAAGCACAAATATCAAAGATATTCCACTAATTTCATGGAGTATATAAGTCAAAACTTTAACCAACCGAGTATAATAAAGAATGGAATAACAACAAATCACCATTCATGCGGTACTTTTGCACAAAAGTTATTCCAATGAATAATAAAGAATGGAATAACAATGTAAATCACCATGACATGCAGTACTTCACATGTAAAAAGTTATTCCAATGTAGAATAATAAAGAATGGAATAACAATGAAATCACCATACATGCAGTACTTCCCATGGCAAAGTTATTCCAATGAACAATAAACACAAAATAATAAATAATGGAACCGAGTCGGTGAAATTCACGGACGAGAGATATTCGGCGAGAATATTAAATGCGGAATAATAAATAATGGAACCAGGTCAGGTGAAATTCACACCGACGGAATATTCCGATAGGATATTAAATGCGGAATAATAAATAATGGAACCAGGTCAGGTGAAATTCACATCGACAGGATATTCCGACAGAATATAAAGAAGGAATAATATAAGGATTTCACCAAGTACAGGGTATGCCGCTTATACAGGTTATGCATAGGGTATGCCGCGTATACAGGTTATTCCAACAGAATAATAAAGAATGGAATAACCGAAGTTCTCTTCATGAATAAGAAAGCATAACACCCCTTACGTGTACAACAAATAATATCCCTTACCGTAAAAGAAACTGGTTATAAGAGTAGGGAGGTAGCATAATACTTTTCTTCTTTCTCTCTATAGTTTTCTCTCTCTAGAGTTTCAGTGAATTCGTAAGAAAATAATGAAGGAATGAGCTTCTATTTATAGAAAAATGGATTCGTATAAGTAACTAACTCATGAAGCGGTCCAGATTGATTTACTTTAATCTGACATCCATATTTAAAGCAAAATCTTTTAAATAAAATATAATATATTCTATTTATAATCTAATAAAACGAATAACTTTATAAAAGATTTTACTATGCAAACACTACGCAGAGCACTTATGCAAATACTATGCATAATAAAATATAATATATTCTAATTATTGTCTAATAAAGCGAATAACTTTATAAAAGTATTACATTTTTATATAAAAAGATTTTACTATTAGCCTAATAAAACGAATAACTTTATAAAAGTATTCTGTTTTATATAAAAAGTTTTTCTGTTTTATTACGTTAATAATACTAATAAAACAAAACTTATAAATCAACAATAATTGAATCAAATAACGTGAGATACTATGCAGAAACTACTGTAGCAATAATTGAACAAAACTGAGTGACTTCTCACGTAAATATTAATAATTAATACCATGTCTTCTTATGCGAATGACGCCAGACATATTCTTGTACTTTTACTACCGAGTAGTTCAACAGTATCAACGGTAAAACTTCCGTCGTTATTTTCATAAAAAATATTTTTGTCATTTTCTCAATCCAAAAATAATTCCGTTGTGGGATCCACCAAGGATTGTACCATCGTACGGATATTCCCCGATAAAAAGAATATTTCCCGACCAATCGAATATTATATAAAAACTTGCTTACTTTACAAAATTTATAAATATTATCCACAACTATAACATTATATCAAATCCACACCATAATATAAAAAAATTATTTTGAGAAAATTAAATCTTTATTCATAAAATCTGGGGTTTCATAATCTCCCCTCCTTATAGAATTTCACTGTAAGACCCCAACTTTTTATAAATAAAATCGAATTTCCTCTAATTATTATTCTTGATTAATAAGGTGGTAATTTGATATAATTCTTTGGTTATGAGTGAAATGTGCAAATTTTGTAAAATAAACAAGTGGTTATTAAAATATTCATTTTTGTCGGGAAATATTCGTTTGGTCGTGGAATATTCTTCTTTGTCGGGGAATATTAAATGCGGCCGGTAGCATTTATTCATGGGCCCCATAACGAAAAAACGATTAGATGAAAGAAAAGCGACAAAGATGGAGTTTTATAAATAACGGCATAAATTGTTACCGAATTAACTTTGTTGGATTACAGTGGTTAAAATACGATAATACTGCGTTGTTGTCGACAAAGAATATACCTGTGATTATTGCATAATATTGTTGAATTATTGATTAAACGCGTAAGAAGGCACTTTACTCAATAATTGCTATAGGAGTTCTTTATTCAATATTTTATTTTATTGGTTCAATAATTTTGCGTTGATATTTTATATTATTGTTGTTGATAATTGTCAACGCACGATATTTCCATTATCAGATCAATAATTCATATTATTTGAATAATATTATTAGATAGCATTATTGGCAATGTCTAGAAAGCTTTGTCTAAGTAGAGGTTATTTAATTGCGCGTCAGTAAGGAGAAATCCTTACCGAAAGGCCCCCTCTTTCCTGGGAACTGCATGATTGTCATTATTGTGATTCTGTAATATTATTTGTGAATAATTAATTATTGATTTATATGATAAGAAAATATTTATTTGATGTGGATATAAATAATGGATTTATTTATGTGGTTATAATTAAAGGAATTAATGTTGAGGTGTTTTATCAGTATTTTGTCGGATTTCGGTGTTCTTAAAGCTCTATTGCATGACTTATAATTTTAATCCGACCGTTGGATCGTTGTGATTTTTGGATATGTTATACATATATGAGTTGAGAATATATCCACAAATTTTGAACCGTTGAAAATTAACGCATGATTTGTTATGAATTTCAAAAGGTGTTAAAACTGTGTTTAAAATCATCCGTTTGTGGATTTCGGATATTTTTGGTCTGGAATTTGGAAAAACTTTCTTCTGTAAAGTTGTAGAGAATTCGATTTCAGGTAGAATAGACATAAAATTTGTATTTTTCTAATAAACGGGCTATTTTCTATGAATTGTTGAAGTTTCAGAAAATAAAATAATTTTTTAATAAAAATGGGGTGGGACCCACTTTTGGTTGGTAGAATACTAACATGGGCTGCTGAATTCTTCCAACATGGCTGCTCAAAAATTCAAAGCATGCGTAGGAATGATAATTAATAATAATATTATTTTATTATTTAGTCTCCTTTGGCGTTCTAACATTTTCCTATAAATAGATGGCTAAGTTAGAATTGAAAATCACACCAGAAACAAGTTTTCTTTCTCTCTATATTGTCGAGCGTATTTTAGTGAGTATTTTGATACTTTGAGAGTTGCTATTCCGTTCAAGTTTACATCGAACTTTTATACGAAATTCAAATCAAAATGCGGTTTAACTTTAAGGTAAGGGATGTTATTTCTTTCGCAAATGATATTATTTTCTTCAATATCATTATGCCAAAATATTGGTTGAACTTTTTATCAAATTTGGAACTTGTTGTGTGGGGTTACTTATTCACGATATCAAGACTTTATTCACGATATCGATAATTATTCACGAATCGACCTTTATTCAATAGAAAAATAAATTTTTTCCTTTTGTCCAAAATATCTATTATGGGTACTATCTTTGATTGTATCCATGTTTTGGTCTTTATTTTTGGAATTCTGCTTCATATTTGGTTATTATAGAGTATTATTGAATTTGGATATACTGAAATACGAATCCCTAATATTTTTGTTTCACTGGATTCGTTTCTTTTAAAATATTTTTCCTCATCCTCAGTCCTAAATAACGATACTAATGAATATCTTTGGTCTGTAGTGCAAAGATGAATGATTAACTGATGAATATCTTTGGCCCATAGTGCAAAGATGAACAGGTGTTGAGATGAACATGACCGACTGGTGATATAAATGAATATCTTTGGCTGTAGTGCAAAGATGAATATTGATTGTTATTCTGAGGATAAAACATTGATGATGGACTTTTAAATGTTAGAAGATAGTAGAACTCATTCTCTACGTTACTCTTCTAATGGATTCTTTATTTTCATTGCATTTCTTTGATCTAAACTTGTTGTCTATTATATTCTATCAGATTTTTCCTTGTTGAGGACTAATGATAATTTGTTGTATATTATCTTAGTCATAATATTCTTTACTGGGCTAGTTGAGCTCACCCTTTTTCTTGTTGTTCCATTTTTCTTCTTAGGAGGTGAGAATATAGCAGGGACTAACCGGGGTATAGAGTGATGATTCAAGATAGTTATTTTAGTAGTCCTCACTATTTTGTAAAATAGTGTATTAATAAATATATTGAGGACTTATTTGGTTGTGGATATTGTCTAGAAGACAATAGTTGTATTTAAACTCACAGTATGTGTTATCATATTTTGCACGACAATTGTAATAGTGAAGTTGTAGTTTTCTTTTTGTACCATGTATTATGGCGACTCAGAATGGGTGTTGTATACCTATTTTGGGGGCGTCACATTCGCCCTCAAAATTTACGTACGTACCTGGTATGCCGAACAGGTGAGGACACCTTGACTTCATTTCAGATTCTAACTCTTGAGGTATAACCCTTGAGTGTTGAATACGATTCTTTTTATCCAAGATTTTAACAGGTACATCTTCATACGTTAAGTCTTCTGCTATTTCATCCGGTTCTAACTCAATAATGTGGTTCGGGTCGTCCACATATTTACGTAACATCGATACGTTATAAACGTTATAAACATGCGACATTTTTGGCGGTAAAACGAGTCTATAGACCACAGTTCTGAGGATTTCAAATGGGCCAATTAAATCGAGGGTTGAGATTTCCTCTCTTTATCGATTCTTACTTCTAGAATAACGCCCTCTTGAACCTTCTTCTTCACATTCATCAGCTCTGAGTATGTAGCTTGCATGGCTTTAACTTTACCAATTAAAATCGGTTCTACTCGTATATTCGTTATCTTCACGTGGGTCCCTAGAGTCTTTAACTCTATCTTCATCATTTGTAAGTTATACGAAATGGGTCTTTGCATTGACAATATCGCACTCGTAAACGCATACGATCTTCTACTCAACACGTCAGCTACCACGTTCGCTTTTCCACGATGATATTGAATGGTACGATCGTAATATTCAACAGCTCGAGCCAACGCCTTTGGCGCATGTTACGTTCATTTTAGTTGAATAAATACTTGAGGGATTTAGAAATGGGTTTTGTACTGGGGTCAATACAAAATTCGATTTCACGCTCTAGGGGTAGGCTAAGAAGTCTTCAGGAATACGTCAAGAAATTTATTAACGATAGAAATATCATTCAAAACTGTGACCCTCATCTAAGACTTGGATAGTACGTCACATTGATACCAACGGTGACTTCTATCCTTTAACCTGGATAGCACCTCACAATGATACCTATCAACTTGCCATCTTCATTCACGATGTCGCCTACAAAAAGTCTGGCTTCGGTGCATTCCACACAAGGAAGTCAACAATGAAAGGTTTGGGGCTCTTTACTTATGGCTTGATATGACAGTGATTGACTTTAGTGGTTTGGTTGCTTGAATTCGCTTAACAGGTTAGTTATGAATATAAAAGCTAACAACCTTATGAAAAGCATGATGAGTAGTTAACCAATCATTTCCAAAAATCACATCAATGCAAGTATTTTCAAAGAGATAAGATCGACAAGTAACGTGAAAGTGTTTATTTGAATTAAACAAGATTTATAAACAGTGGAGGTAACGAAGGCTCCTACTAACGAAGTTTCAACCAATAAGTCAAAGTCTAACTTCTCCGGAGTCAAATTTAAACGTTGAACGCAAGTAAGAGAGATAAAAGAATGGGTAGAACCGGTATCGAATAAGGTATAGACTTATGAATTTATAATTAACTAACCTGGTCTTAACCGTTAAAGCTACTCGCTTTTTGACAAGTCGCAAAAAACGCTCTCCCTGAAACCATCGACTTTGTTTTGTCCGTATCCGCCTTTGGTGCCACCGTCCCAGCTGGACTTGACTTTGGTGCACAAAAAAATCGAGCTAAATGACCTTCTCTTCTTGAAATTTTCACTTCTATTATCTTGGCCATGATTACCACCGAAGTGGTTACCATTCTTGGCATGATAATTTCCCCCACGATGGTTATCATATATTGTTCCGATGATCGTTGCCACCAGTACGATTATTATCGTGTTGTTGCTCGTTACCTTTTGGTTGAGCTGACCTAACGGTCTCATGCGCTTAATTGCTTATCTCAATATTTTCAGATATCGTTTGCAAACGCTGTCACAAAACAAGGGTTACTTAACATATCACATATTATTCCTATATTCTGACCAACCAATTAAATAACAAATAAACTTAGATAGGTCATACTAGCGAAGGAATTCCCCGTCTCTCCCCTCCTAGTTCTTGTCTCACATCTTAGCCAGGGATCATATCCCTAAGCTCTGATACTAACTGTGACGCCCCCAAAATTAGGTATACATCACCCATCTTGGGTCGCCACTTACATGGTACATAAATCAAATACAAACTTAATTATACAACAGTCGTGTAAAATACGACAAAACATAAACTGAGAGTTTTAATAAAAATATTGTCATCTAGACAGTATTCAAACACAATGGAGTCCTCATTACATTTATTATCAAATTATTTCACAGAATAGTGAGGACTACTAATACACCATCTAGGACCATCACTCTGTTCCCCGACTACTCCCTGCTACGTTCTCATTTACTGAAGAGAACAATGAAAGCAAAGGGTGAGCTCATCTAGCCCAGTAAGAAATATTATGACTAAGATAATGCAAAATAAATTATCCTTAGCCTTCAACAGTATAACAACTGATAGAATATAATAGACAACAAGTTTTAGAACAAAAACTGCAGCGAAAATAAGCAATCAATTAAAAGAGTCAAGTAGAGAATAAAATCTACTATCTTTTATGATTTAAAAGGTTTTTCATCACTTTTATCGCTGTGACTCAGCTTAATAAATAATCCACATCATCGAATCACCCCTGTACTACGGCCAAGGATATTCTTTAGGGTCACGACCACAAATTATCCATGCACTACAGGCTAAAATAATCGTGTTTTCATCAACGGTCCTGATCATGCCATAATACAATTCATCTTTGCTCCAATGGCCAAAGAGAATCCATAGCCATGATCATACCAAAAATTGTCCATCAATGCATTACGGGCCAATGAGGACTTTTTCCACATCATTTGTATTATTACGGTTATGATTATACCGAATAATCCGTGGTCATAATCACACCAAGTCCATCTATGCACTACAGGCCACAGATGACTTTTACCACATCATTTATAACATTACGGTCATGATTATACCGAATAATCCCTAGTCATAATCATACCAAGTCCATCTATGCACTACAGGCCACAGATGACTTTCAACATAATATAATCATAAGGATGATGACAATGATATAATAATTCAATAAAACAACTTCAAGAATTAATTTATCTAGGAACCAATAACGTCCAAATTGTTAACAAGATACTGTTTTGTGGTGTAAAATTTAAGAATGCTCAGAAGAATATTTCCATGAAACGACATTTGGACGAAAGCCTTAAATATCAAGGATATTCCAATAATTTCATGGAGTATAAGTCAAAACTTTAACCATTTGAGTATAATAAAGAATGGAATAACAATGAAATCACCATTCATGCGGTGATCAGACAGACAAAGTTATTCCAATGTAATAATAAAGAATGGAATAACAATGAAATCACCATGCATACAGTACTTGGCGTAGTATGAGTTATTCCAATAGAATAATAACGAATGGAATAACAACAGAAATCACCATGCATGCGGGTACTTCAGATAAACAAAAGTTATTCAATGTAACAATAAACACAAAATAATAAATAATGAAACCGTGTCGTGAAATTCACCAAGGCGAGGATATTAAACGAGAATATTAAATGCGGAATAATAAATAATGGAACCAAAGTCGGTGAAATTAAAGCGATGGATATTCAATGTAATATTAAATGTAGAATAATAAATAATGAAACTGTGTCGTGAAATTCACCGCAAGCGAGGATATTAGATAGAATATAAAGACGGAATAATATAAGGATTTCACCAAGTCATGAGGTACGCCGCTTATACAAAGTTATGCATAGGGTGTCTGGTGTATACAAAGTTATTCCAATGAATAATAAAGAATAGAATAACCAGAAGTTCTCTTCATAAATAAGAAAGAATAACACACTTTACAGGTACAACAAATAATATCCCTTACCGTAAAAAAAAATCTGGTTATAAGAGTAGGAAGTAGCATAATACTTTTTTTCTTCTTTCTCTATAGTTTTTCTCTCTAGAGTTTTAGTGAATTCATAAGAAAATAATGAAGGAATGAACTTCTATTTATAGAAAAATGGATTACATAGTAACTAACTCATGAACGGTCCAGATTGATTTACTTTAATCTGACGGTCCATATTTAAAGCAAAATCTTTAAAATAAAATATAATATATTCTATTTATAATCTAATAAAACGAATAACTTTATAAAAGATTTTATTATGCAAACACTATGCATAATAAAATATAATATATTCTAATTATTGTCTAATAAAAGCGAATGACTTTATAAAAGTATTATGTTTTTATATAAAAGATTTTACTATTAGCCTAATAAAATGAATAACTTTATAAAAGTATTCATTTTATATAAAAAGTTTTTCTGCTTTATTACGTTAATAATACTAATAAAACAAAACTTATAAATCAACAATAATTGAATCAAATAACGTGAGATACTATGCAACAACCATCGTAGCAATAATTGAAAAAAAGCGAGTGACTTTCTCACGAATATTAATAATTAATACCGGTGCTACTCTTATGCGATACGCCAGACATCGCATTTTTACTAAAGTAGTTCAAGCGATATCAAACGGTCTACTCTTCTTCTTTCTCTCTATAATTTCTTTCTCTAGAATTTCAGTGAATTCGTAAGAAAATAATGAAGGAATGAGCTTCTATTTATAGAAGAATAGAATGAATAGTAACTAATTCATGAACGGTCCAGATCGATTTACTTTTAAACGGACGGTCCATATTAAAACTTAAAGCAACTGTCCATACTGATTCAGTATTAAAATTTTAAACCAGCGATCCATATTGATTCACTATTATAACTTTTTCACCAACGGTCCATATTGATTCACTATTATAACTTTCCACCAGTGGTCCATATTGATTCACTATTATAACTTCAACCAATAGTCTGAAAAATTAGCACATCTCCTCATGAAATAATATTGTATCCAAATACCCGAATGCACAATACTAGAGTGATTAGTAATCAGGTGAATAGTAACTTGTGAATAGTACCTCATGAATAGTAACTCGTAAATAGTAACTCGTGAATAGTAACTTGTGAATAGTAACTCTGACACAAAAAGTGTCCCAAATACTCGAGTGAACAATACTAGAGTGAATAGTAATTTCGATGAATAGTAACTCGTGAATAGTAACTCCGACACAAAAAGTGTCCCAAATACTCGAGTGAACAATACTAGAGTGAATAGTAATTTGGGTGAATAGTAACCCGTAAATAGTAACTCCGACATAAAAAGTGTCCCAAATACTCGAGTGAATAATACTAGAGTGAATAGTAATTTGGGTGAATAGTGACCAAGTATTTTATGACAACTTGTTTACTTTGAAAAATTTTCACATATCACCCTTAACTTTAACCTTTTATCAATTTAATTATTTACCAAAATAGAAAAATTGAATACTTTTATTTCATAAAATTCGGGGTCTCACATCAACTATGGGCCTTGGCGGTTGCCCTGGTGGCCCTTGCCCAGGGCCGGCTCTGCTTATTATGATAGTTTCTCCTGTCATTAAAAAGAGTATTTTTATCTCTACACTTTTTAGTAAAAATAATGTTATTATCACATAACGGTGACTCACATAATATATACATACATACATATACATATTTGTGAGTCTCACATGTCAGACGGGGGCCCGCAGTATTCATGTATGTGTATGTGAGCATTATGTGAGTCTTTTACTCTTTTTTATGTGATAATAACATTGTTGTTTTAGTAACAGTCATTGAATATGGTGATTTAATTGTTAAAATAGTGTTTATGGCAATCGATTATCACTAAGATTGTAAAATGAGCTAACATTTCGGGTTCAATTCGTACTCACTCGACTAAAAATTTGATTCAAGCTCGACTCAAAATATAAATGATTCAAATATAAACAAATTTTAAAATTTGATAAATTACTCTAACATTCTCAAATTATAATTTTTTATTGATACTTGATCATATTTATTCAAAAAGTTCAAACTGTTCGGACTCGATTGGAGATCGTACTCGACTCGGTAGCTAAACGAGTCTCAAACAAACCTTATTTTATACTTGATAAATTTTGTGAACCAAATCTGAGCAACTGAATACTCGGCTCGACTCAATTCTTTTACACCCTTAAATCTTAATTATCATGAATGAGATATATATATATATATATATATATATATATATATATATATATATATATATATATTGTGGCGCCCCCAAAATTAGGTTTTCATCACCCATCTTGGGTCGCCAAATACATGGTACAAAATACAAATAAAACTTAATTATACAGCTGTCATGTAAAATACGATAAAATATATGCTATGAGTTTTAATACAAATATTGTCATCTAGACAATATCCATACCCAATGGAGTCCTCATTATATTTATTGTCACACTATTTATCGAATAGTGAGGACTACTAATCTTATCGTCTGGGACTGTCACTCGCTCCCCGAGGCTTCGTCGCCTACTATATTTCATTTCTTGAAGAGAACATTGAAAGAAAGGGTGAGCTCAACTAGCCCAAAGAAGAAATATTATGACTAAGATAATGCGAATAAATTATCCTTAGCCTTCAATGAGATAACAACCGATAGAATATAATAGACAACAAGTTTTAGATCAAAAGCTGCAATGTTGAAATAAGCAATCCATTAGATGAGTCAAGTAGAACATAAAACCAACTATCTTCTATGATTTAAAAAATATTTTCATCAACTTTTATCACCTGTATTCACCTGAACCACTAAATATTTTAATTAAGTTCACAATTCATATTTATAATAACATGAATTAACAATTCCTTCTTGCCACAAGGCTTAATAGAACGTTTCCTCAATATCCTTACCCCAAAGGCTGAAGATATTCAAGTGTAATAACAATGATCAGACAAATCATTTGTTCACCAGACGGCTACGTGCAAAGATATTCAACTATAAAACTAATCGCTGAGACTCAGCTAAATAAATAATCCACTTCATCGAATCATCCCCGCACTACGTGCCAAGGATATTCGTTAGTATCACTAGTGGTCATGAGCATGTCATACACATGTCCATCTTTGCGCTATGGGTCAAAAGTTTATCAAATAATGAGATCATCTTTGACTACTGAGCCAAAAATATACATTTGTAAAACCAATAACCAACGGTATAATAAAGAATGGAATAATAAAAAGAATTTCACCACGTATGCGATCTTGTATGACGAAGTTATTCCAACATAATAATAAAGAATTGAATAACAACAGACTTCACCAAGTATAGAGTATGCCACTTATCAAAGGTTATGTATAGGGTATCTGGCATATCTGAGTTATTCCAACGAGAATAATAAAGAATTGAATAACAAAAGAAGATCACCATGTATTGGGTGAACAGCATATACTAGTCATTCCACCAAGTATAGGTGAAATCACATGATAGCATCTGAGTTATTCCAACAGAATAATAAAGAATGGAATAACATAATGATATCACCAAGTATAGGGTGTCTGGCGTATATAAGGTCATGTATAGGGTATGCCACTTTTTTGAGTTATTCCAATGGAATAATAAAGAATGGAATAATGTAAGTTCTCTTGAAGAAAAGAATAAACACCTTACTACTAGTAAAAAACCTGAATATAGAAGTAGTGATGTAGCGAGAATCACTCTCTTCTTTCTCTCCATAATTTTCTCTCTATAGATTCTCTCTATAATTTCTCTCTGTAGTTTCAACAAATTAAAGAAAATAATGAAGGAATGAGCTTCTATTTATGTAAGAATGGAATGATAAGAATTAACTCATTAAGCTATCCAGATTGATTTACTTTTAATCGACTATCCATATTTAAAAAAAAAATTTTTAAATAAAATATAATATATTCTATTTATATAAAAAGATTTTTACTTACGCGGTGACTATCTGCAAAACACTATCATAATAAAATATAATATATTCTATTTATAGAATAACTTTAATAAAAGATTACATTTTATATAAAAGATGTTTTCGCATTTTATTACGAATAAAACAAAACGTCATTATCGTTATTCCTCCCACCAATGACATGTCATTATCACTATAATAATTAAAACAAAACGTCATTATCATTTATAATAATTCATATTAATAATCGACAATAATTGATTCAAAGTGAAATGACTTCTTACATAAATATCAATAATCAATAACGTGTCTTCTTATTCAACCAACGTGTATTCATCATCTTTTTACTTCTAAGGGTAGTTCAACAAAGATAACGGTTAAACTTCCACCGTTATTTTCATAAAATATTTTTGTCGTTTTTAACTACGACAATGCTTTCGTTATAGGGTCCAATTAATGATTATGTCGTAATTGAATATTTAAACAAAAAGAATATTAAAACAAAAAGAATATTTTATAACAACTTTGCATACTTTGTAAAATTTTCAAATACTACCCACAACTATAATACTATCTCAAATCCACATCATAATATTAAAAAATATTTCAATAAATTTTAATCTTTATTTATAAAATCAAATGCCCCACACACACACATATATATATATATATATATATATATATATATATATATATATATATATATAAATACACACACACGTATACGCTTCTATTGAGATTGACAACATATTCTAAAGATTTATTAGTATTGGCTTGGCCAGGAGGGATGACTTAATATAAAATATAAACTATAAAATATAAAATATAAGTAATATTTCATTCATTTCATAATTAAGAGTCTCGCTTGCATAATTTATAAATATTACATGTTTACTTGTTAAAATAACAAGTTGCTGGCTCAGTAGTGGTAATAATATAAAAATGAAGCTCTAATGACAAATTATAACTTTAACGTTAATAGGAGACAAATACATTCAAAACTAATGTAATTTATTTAAATTTTTATAAGAATGTATTCGCATAGTTTACGATACTTATCTTTCACAATAAAATAAAATATTATAAAAGTAACAAGATTAGATAATTTTTCAACCTAATTTAACAACTACATAAGAAATTTTTAAAGTAATAGTATTGTTGAACATAGCTTCTATGAAGATTCTTTCTGAATGATTAATTTCTTAATCAAATGATTTGTTGATTGATGAAAATCAACAAAAATTTACATATCATATTGTCATTATTTAATCATGTTTATTGATAATTGATAATTGATAATTGTTGGGGTTCATGAATACCTAACATTTTCACCAACCACACTCCATTTGTATGAACAAAATCCAGCACATTTTGTCCTTAAAACAGAAGCACTATATATCTTATGATGTGAAGTGCATAATCATTTCTACATACTACTCTGTTTCAAAATATAAATTTAATTTAAACAGTTGTTAAATAAAAAATTAATATAAATTCATTTACTTTTTAACACTATGTTTTTGAATTCCATAAATTATATATCTAAATGGGATTTACTGTCTCTCAAATATAAATAAATTATGTCTATTTTGAGTTTAAAAATATTTTTAATTGACATTTAATAAAAAATTAATATCGATCTTATTTTAACAATTACGGTAAAAAGTGAAAAAATAAATTTATTTTTACCTTTAAATAAGTGCTCGATATCCCTGGGTTGTCAGGTTTTTGTGGTAGTAAATCATGCTGTACTCCTTCGGTTCCTTAATATAGATCGTTTTAGAGTTGTGCATAAATATTAAGAAAATGATTATATAGTATTAATTATAATATCAATTGTTTATATTACCCTTGTATTAGAAAAAGAGAATTGTTATTTATTGAACAAAAAATAGTGAGAGAACCAAAGTTATATTTATTACTTGGGGTAATATTGGAAACTAAGCAATAAATACTTACTTGAAATTCTCAAACAACTTATATTTAAGAATAAAAATATTTCTCTAAAACGACTTATATTAAGGAACGGAGGGAGTACTATACTATTAAAATTTGTATTTGAAGAGAGTATTTTTGCAATTGAAAATTATCATTTAAGTAAAATCCATATGAGTTTGTTTAGATAAATTTATGAAACTAAATTACTCCATATCCACGTTTGTATAAATAATTAAGATCTGGTTATGGTAAAATTAACACCAATTTCATCATAATAAATATATATATATATATATATATATATTTTATTATATTAATTATAAAAAATATTATATTAATTAATACAATAAAAATTATATATAAAACTAATCCCTATAATATTTTCTATAACCAAACAAGTAGGATGAATTGAGGTGATGTTTGATTGTATCTTAATGCATCTTAACAACTCATCTTAATGTATTTTAACAGCTTATATATTTGTATTAAGAAGTCTTTATATTCATATTTGTATCTTAATAATTTAGAGACATTCAAAGAAATTTTTTTTTATCTCAATTTCAAATATTAAGAACTGAACTGTTAAAATAAAATCAAACACCACCTCGAATCTCATAAGTCGGTACACTATAATTGTTTGAATCTGTTTTTCTATAACTGAATCAGTAGGATGAATTGAATCTCATAAGCTGGTAGTACACTATAATTGTCTGAATCTGACGCTTCATTCTACCATATAAATAATCTTACTTATTTAGCTACTGTGAGAAATGCTGTGACTATTCAAACTTGTGTGGCCAAAGGCAGCCAAGTAAACACTGCTACACCTGCCTATCAAGTAATAATGACCGACAAATGGGTATGGGTCACGAAAATGGTTAGTATGAAATTTATTTTTTGAGTAGAAAGCCATTAATTCGATTTAACATAGAGTCTTGACACGCAGCATTTGCACTCTATGTGTGTCAGCATTCTATTTATCAATTGACCAACTTACTAAAAAATAAACTTTATGCTAACCGGATCCATGACTCACACTGGTATGAACTCATTCTAATATGGTTATATCTTTTTTATATTGGCATGCAACTTATATTAACAACACATCAAACAGAAATACAAGGTTTAACCGTTTAAGAGTTTATAATCCCACATTTAGGGGTGATTCTCCCTTTAAAATCAAAAGTTATAGATTTTTAGACAAAAATAGAGGAATACTATGAAACTGAATTGTTAGAATTAGGACCACACACGTACATGATAATAGAGAATTAATACAGAAATTTTTGTGGTTTTTCAATTTGAATACTCCACATACGGCTTGTTGTTTTTATTGATAATTTCAGTTACATAAGACTTTACAATAGTTAGTATTTATAGACATTAATTTTATTCCTACCGTACTTCACATTATGTCTCAAATACCCATAATGTCCTTCCAACAAATGAACCAAGAATTATGTCTGTTGGACCGGCAAATTAATGCCGCTTCCAGCTTCAGAACTACCAACACGCTACACCGCATACGCAGTAACTCAGACGATCCTGCGCGATCTGGCCTACTTCTAGTTTCAGACCTTTGGCGCTACCACCGCTACCTTTTGCGTAAATTTTGTACCATTTATGCAGAGGGGCTCATCAAGACTCTCTCATGAAAACCGGTTTAACCCTGAATCTTCTATGTTATTAGTCACAAGTTCCAACATGAATCGTTTTTGTTAAGATATCACAAGTAAATTGAAGTCTCGCATCAAATAAATAATGAAAGAGTAAATGATTAATATACATGAATAGATCCAAGACGTAATGACTCACATTTTAGGGTCAAGTTTGATTTCAAACACGTATGTTAGTTTCTTGTGTACGCACACGCCACACACGGGCTTCCCGATTTTTCTAATAAGTGGAATCAAAGCTACAAAAGATTAATTGATCCCGAAAATTAAATTTCGGAAAGCCTCTTTAAAAGACACGTGATGGTGGTGAATTCTCGATGAAAGATTAGTGTTTACCTTAATGTGCCCTCGATGGTGAATGTTGAATTCTCGATGGGTTTAGCCGATAATTGGTTTCGATATTGGTGATATGATTGAAGAGAAAGTGTTTAATTATTGATGAAATTAAATTGATTCTCGGTGGAGAAAAAAGGATCCATAATAATTAAAAGTATCTATAATAGTTAGTCAAGAATTAGTGTGCGCGCGGTGATTAAAGAGAGGGGGTTCAAGTGAGGGAATTGATGTGCGGTGATTAAAGAGAAGTGAAGGGACAACTCTTATGTGATAAACTCACTTGTGAGAGGTCGGATAAATAATAAAATTTTTGGATCAAGTTGAATTTCAAACATATATATTAGTATCTTGTGTACGTGCGAACTCTCCAATTTTCCCAGCAATTTTTTCCTAGTGACGAGCATTTTTAGCATGACAATCAACTAGCTTATTTATTTCCCTACAAACTAGATGCATTGAACAAAAAAAAGGAGTACAATGAACCTGGAACAACATGGTTATATCTGAGAGTGGTTAACATAAAAGTTTATTTTTGGATAAGTTGATCAATTGACCAATAAAATATTGACACTCAGGTAAGACTATGTGTGTCAATATTTTACTCGCCAATTAACCAACTTATCAAAAAATAAACTTCATACTAACCGGATCCGTTATATCTACTATATCTTACTTTTCAAAATGTCTAAAGCAGCTTTATAGTATTGTACGGTACAATACACAACATACACTACATTGTCTTATACTATAAAGCACTCGGGGGCACCAAATTTTGGGGCACCCTAGTACTGCTATTCTATATAATGACACAAAAACCCATATACCTCTTCTCTAAATGAATGAGGCAATGGGAATGGATAAAACTCTTCCTCTCCATTCATACCAAGTGCAGAAGCTTTGTCTAATCATCAACAGACTCCATACTTTCCTCCATTTTATAGCTCTATCATTTTTATTTTATTACAGAGTTTCCTTCATCTCCCAAACCCTAAGAACAAAACACACGCCAATCTTACCCCATGTTCTTGTGTTTGCTTCTGAGCTCATACTCTCCTTCATTTGGCTCCTCAACCAAGCTTACCTTTGGCGCCCCATCTCTCGAAAGGTCTTCCCCGAGAGATTGCCGGAAGATAAACAACTTCCGGCCATCGACGTGTTTATATGTACGGCTGATCCCAGAAAGGAGCCAACTTTGGGAGTGATGAACACTATTATATCCGCCATGGCGTTGGATTATCCTGCTGATAAGCTGAATGTTTATCTTTCGGATGATGGGGGTTCTAAGGTGACTTTGAAAGCCATGAAGGAGGCTTGGAGATTTGCCAGGTGGTGGCTGCCCTTCTGTAAGAGATTTGGTGTTAAGACTAGGTGCCCTGAGGCTTATTTTTCTGCCACAGAGGAGCAAGATGATGATAATTATGGGGATTTTCTTACTAGCGAGTTTGTAGCTGAGAAAAATATTGTTCAGGTTGGGGCACTATTTAAATTAATCTTGATATTACACGGATCAGTTATCATGAAGTTAACTTCACGATAAATTGGTAAATTGATCAATACAGTATTGACACACGCAAATCACCTTCCGACCTGTATGTTGACATTGTATTGGTCAATTGATCCAAATTAACTTCATGACTCCCATATTACACACACATGAAATGAAATTAAATGAAGTGAAATGGGTTGCTAATCAAAGCCTAATGGTGCAGGAAAAATATCAGGAGTTCACAGAGAGTGTGATTAGAATTAGAGAAAATGAGATCCCCATACTTAATAGAGATCATCCTTCGGTTGTTGAGGTATGTTAAATACCTTATATAAAATGAGTCTCATTGTTCTTTATAGTAATTAATATTTTTACTCTACGTGTATCCTTAGATTTATTAAATTTTCAGTTTCATAGTGATAACAATATTGTGTCATTTTTTATAACTATTTTCAGTTTCATAGTGATAACAATATTGTGTCATTTTTTATTACTATCAAATGAAATGAAATGGAATTCTATTTTTTTAAATTAAAAAATTGACAAATAAAACTTTATTTTGGATGTGAGAGAGTAACATTTTCAATGCATATGGCTTTGTTACACATACCATATTTAGGTGTAGTTTTCTTAACTTCCGGAAAGCTAATCTCAAAAGAATGTTTTATTCTAAAAGTGAAGCCGATTTTATTTTAAGTAATCGACTCGGAAGGACATAAGAAAATTAAAACAATGCACGGGCAACATGCGGCTGGTAAATTTAAACTCAAATTTTTGCACAACTTAAAATTTCAACTTACACTGTCAGAAGTTTGTAATACTCACTCAGTTTCAAAATAAATTATAGATATATTTATAAAACGACGACTTTAAGGATAATTTTATGTTTTTAAATATAGTCTAAGTATTAGTTATGAATTCAGCTGTGCTGGTTTGATATTGAAAATGATAGTAAAAAAATAATGACAACTTAGAAATATCATATCATTTTATAGTTAGTGAAATAAAAATGCATCTTTAATTTTAGAATAGACTAAATATATATATATATATATATATATATATATATATATATATATATATATATCTCTAATTTTAAAATAAAAAGAATACTTGTTAAGTTACCAATTAATTCATCTAATAGTTTAAATGATTAGGGAGAGACTCAACAATATATATCAAGTTAACATTTTTATTAAAGTTGGTCGATGGATAGTAATAAAGTATTTATATATGTGATCAAAATTTGTACTAATGTTCAATTCAAACATCTAATAATTAATATCTTGTCCAACAGGTGATCCATGACAAATCCTTAGACCAAATTGTGATGCCTCTCCTTGTTTATGTTTCGCGTGAGAAAAGACCAGCTTATCCTCACCATTTCAAAGCTGGAGCTCTGAACGTTCTTGTAACCTCTCTCTCTGTATCTCTCTCACAGATCCGGTTATCATAAAGTTAACTTCATGATAATTGACTAATACAATACTGACACGCAGAGAGATCATTTCCCGACCTGCGTGTCAACACTGTATTATAATCAATTAACCAAAGTTAATTTCATGTTAACCACTCCCCCATCTCTCACACTCACTCCTCAAATAGAATATTAATTTACCTCTTGCGACTAAACTCACCTAATTCTTCTTTTTTAAATATTTACTATTGTTGTAGCTGAGAGTCTCGAACATGATAAGCAATGCAGCATACATACTAGGGTTGGATTGTGACATGTATTGCAATGATCCAATTTCAGCACGCCAAGCCATGTGTTTCCTTCTTGACCCCAAGATATCTCCCTCATTATCTCATGTCCAATTCCCTCAAAAATTCCACAATATTAGCGAGACCGACATCTACGATAGTCAATTGAGAGACGTTTTCAAGGTATATTTATGATTATCAATACAATTTTTTATAATCACAAATCATAAAGATCTTTCTTAATTTATAACATTTTTAATTGATTGACATTAATATATAATACTTTTAATTTTTTCTAAATATGGTTTCAGGTACGATGGCCGGGTATGGATGGGCTCAAGGGACCAACCATAAGTGGTACATGCTATTATATAAAGAGAGAGACGTTCTATAAAAGATCTATGCAAGATGATATAAATGGTATTTTAATTTATTCTCCCAGCATCTCGAAATCAAAATTCGTTTGATCATGCAGTTTTTAATTTTTCTTTCACTGCATATTAATAATATTTTCAACCATAAATTTATGTTTTTGGAATTTGAAAGCATGCATGACAATTTAATTTTGGTTTTGTCGATCGACATGTTTTCAGATATCGATCTCAAGGAACTCAAACATATATTTGGTACATCAAATGAGTTCATCAAATCCCTTCACCGGAAATACAACCCTAGTATCACTGATGATGGAAAATTCACCAACGTATTGCTAGAAGAGAGCAAGCTTCTAGCCTCTTGTGCCTACGAAACCAATACCAAATGGGGAAAAGAGGCAAGTTAATTAATTCACCAATGGATGACCCTTAATATATACTAATTTTTTAACTTTCTGTAATTAAGTAAAATAAAAAAAAAGGTTGTATTCGCCATGATCTTTTCGTTTAAACCATATATATAATTGAACTATTAGCACATTGTATATGTTTTGCTCTAATCTTGATTTAATTGCAGGTAGGTTTTCGATATTTTTCCGTGCTAGAAGATTATTTTACAGGATTCAATTTGCACTGCAAGGGTTGGAGATCTGTGTATCTTGATCCACCAAGACCAGCATTTTTGGGTGCTGGCACCACAAACCTTGACGATGTCTTGGTTCAAGGCACGCGATGGTGCGCTGGGCTGGTGGAAGTTGCCATTTCAAAGTTCAACCCTCTTATTTATGGTTCACTCAGAATGTCTATTCTTGAGGCCATGTGTTATGCAGAGCTTGCCTCATACCCCTTCTATTTTTTCTCACTATGGTGTCTAGCTACCATTCCTCAGCTCTGTCTACTCAATGACATCTCTCTGTACCCAGAGGTAATACAAAAGATAAATGAGTTAATTATCTATGAATGTTTCTATATATAACGACAAATTATTTCGATATATATTAAATACTGACGTATATGTGAAATAAAAGAGTATAAGTATTAAGAGCCCACATATTATTGTTGTATTTTAGTCACAATTCGCGTTGGACATAAAGTTAGGCGACACATTAATCGTTTTCCTTCCTCTATCTATCATATTATCCTCCATTTTGTGTTAATCCCTTCGTTGTTTCCAATTTACAAATTGGTTACTTGTATTAATTTATAGTTTCTTTACAATTTCAAATATTAGCCCACAATTTAATATTGAAAAAAAAACATTCAAAAAAACATGTGATTTAACTATTTCTCTCTTCTTTTACAGGTTTCAAGTTCATTTTTCGTCGTATTCTCATTAATATTCGTCTCATCCCAATTTAAACACATACAAGAAATTTTCTTTACCGGAGGGTCGTTCCAAACTTGGAGGAATGAGCAGAGGATGTGGATGATAAAGTCCATTACATGTTATTTTTATGGAAGCTTGAATGCGATTATGGAGAAAATTGGTATGAGAGAAGCCAGCTTTTTACCAACCAACAAGGTTGTGGATGATGAACAACTTAAACGATACCAAATAGGTAAGTTTGATTTTCAAACATCGACTATGTTACTTGCTCCACTATGTACCTTAGTCACCCTAAATTTGGCTTCCTTAGTCGGGGGAGTTGTGAAAGCGATTCTTACAAAAAGTTGCAATGAGATGTTTATTCAAATTTTCCTCTCATTTTTTGTGGCAACTCTGAGCTATCCAATTATTGAAGGTATGATATTAAGAAAAGATAAGGGTCGCATTTCACCTTCTGTTACTCGATTATGTATCGTTTTAACTATAATTTTGTTGACTTTTGGAAAAATTCTTGTTAATTGAAATGTAGTCCATATAATTTCTATTGATCAGGCCATCAAGGTTGCTTATTGTTTGTCCATGTTAATTTCTCATCAAACTTGTAATACTAGCTATCAAATTATAAGATGGTTGTTTCTATTGTTCCACAATGCTTCTTGGATAAGACATGAAATGTGTTTGTGTGGTAGAAACCAAGATCCCAAAAAAGTGTATTAACTAAATTATGATCCAATATCATATCTCAAAGTAAATTTTGTGCTCCGATAAGAGTAAACACAAATTTGAAGTATAAAGCCTTGAGAATTTATATTCATTGTCCCTCCAACAAATCAATAACATCACATATAACAAATTTATCCATCCAATCTATGTTGTAAAATACTACATATTCAAACATTACAAAATCTGTAGAGACAAATTCATCTAGACCAAAACAAAAGAATGGCCAAATGACAACAAAGGCCAAAACACAACTGAAGTAAGAGACCAAAGAGCAACTTGAACTTGCCAAATGATCAAAACCATCTTTTACTCAGAAGCAGCACTATTATAGTGCTGCAACTTGAGAAACTCCACCACCATTTCCAAATCAGAATTCTTCTTCTTCTCATTTTCCAACTCTATCCTCAACTTCTCAATCATTACCATTAACTCTTCTTCTCTGTTCAACTCCCCACTCTCCTCCCCACCTAGCATGACCATCATTTTCATCACCTTTTCCCTCTGATCAACCAAACTCCTCTTCAAAAATAACATTCCATCCACCATTACTTTCTTCACAACCTCACCACCACCAACCTCAGCCTGATCACCAACACCACCACTACCAATCTCAGCTTGATCACCACCACTAACCTCAGCCTGATCACCACAACCACCACTAATCCCAGCCTGATCACCACCACTAATCTCAGCCTCAACATCAACACCACCACTAATCTCAGTCTGATCACCACCACCACCACTAACCTCAGCCTGATCACCACCACCACTAACTTCAGCTTGATCACCAGCACTAACATCAGCTTGATCACCACCACCACCACTAACCTCAGCCTCATCAACGTCACAACCACCACCACCGCCGCCACCACCAATGTGTTCTGCTGCTACATCAACAGAGGCCTTATTTTCTTGACAAACTAATTTCTTTTCCCTCTCAAATTTCACCGGTGAACTCTCCATAACTGCACTCGATTCACCTCCCTTATCCCCAATAATCGTCTCCCCTCCAAACCGGACTTGTTTCACAACAATTTCATCCTCAGCTCTCTGCTCAGTTGGAAAAACAGGGTCCAATTCAAATTCATCCTCATTAAAATTCCACCCACTAATCCTCCTCTGCTTCACAATATTATGCCCAAACATAAACCCATCAACCTCTTCCTCCCCTTCTTGCTCACTTTTATTCACCAACACCAACCCTTGAAGCTTCATTTCCTTAAACCTCTGCTCCACAGAATTCAACCCCAACAGCACATTCTTCACCAAAAAATCCGACCCTTTACAATTCTTAAAAAAAGAATGCTTCAACAATTTCTCCGCAGACGGCCTTTTCGACGGATCCTGATCAAGACACAACCCCACCAAATCCTTAAAAGCTTTAGAAAACTTCTTGTTCTTGTAATTCTTAGCCGTCTCATAATCTGAAAACCGAAAACGTTTTGTAATCTTCATAATCAACGACTTGGAAGGAGGAAGATGAGACAGAGGAGGCCTTCCATGCGCCAATTCCAAAGCGGTAATCCCAAAAGACCAAATATCAGCCGTCAAAGTATACCCATTATGCGAATGTATCACCTCCGGCGCCATCCAATACGGCGTTCCGGTGACATCAGTTAGCATCAGAGCCGAAGAGGACAAAGATCTCGACAACCCATGAGATGGATTCGGCTCGTAAATCGATGCCGAAACCCCAAAATCTGCAAGCTTAATCAACCCATTAGAATCAATCAAAATATTCCCGGCCTTAATATCTCTATGAAGATGGCCTTGGTCATGAAGATACTTTAAAGCGCATAACGTTTCTTTGAGAATTACAGCAATACATTGCTCCGACAAACCGTCGGGAAAAGAAGAGGCGATTATTGACTGTAAAGAGCCGGCTGACATGAACGGCATAACGACCCAGAGCCGGCGATTAACGGTGAACGAGCAGTGGGCTTTTAGGATATTGGGATGAGAGAGAAGGGACATGGTTTTCGCTTCCCGTTTGACATTCTCGAAATCGGCCCTTGATCGATCAAGATCGATGGATTTGATTGCTACAATTGAAGAATTCATGGGGATGCAAGTTGCTTTGTAAACAATGGCGCTTACTCCTCTGCCAATTTCGTCGAGCAGTTTGTAGCAATTTGAGTCCAGTGGGTATTGGATTTTTCTTGATTCTTCTTCGTCGTCGTGAGCCATTACTGTAATTTGGGGTTCTGGGTAATTGGGAATTGGTGGATTTTTGATGGGTTTGGGAGATTTGAATAGATTGAGTTGTGGGTTTTTTTATTCAAGAAGAAGATGATGGTGGAAAAAGGGAGAGGGTTTAAGCGGGGTTCTTGTGAAATGAGGTTGACAGAAAAGAAAGAGAGTAGTAATATAAAGCGGTGATTATATTTTGGAGTGAGTTGATGCATGTGAGTGTGAAATGCTTTATTACAACTATATATACTGATCGAAAGAAGAGGCGGTTGAGTTTAGTAGCATCGAATATTATTAAAGTTAATTTTGATCAATCGACACGCAGATTAAAAATTGATCTATTTGCGTGTTAATATTGTATTGATTAATTTGCAATGACATTAATTTTATGATAACTAGATGCGTATAGTTGAGTAAAGGAGGAAGGTAAAAAATAGTGTAGGGTTCACATTGGATTGGAGATTTAAGATGCATTTAAGATTCTAAGTAGTCAGCAAATTTAGTTTTTGTTGTAGGAGTAAATATTATGTTTAAATGAACTTGAACTGTGTAAGACGGGTCTAATAAATTTGTCACCGTTAAACTTAAGTATTTAAAAAAGTCAAGTAATTAGAAAGTAAATTGTGAATCAACATTAATGTTATCTGACGAAGAAATATTATAAAATTTAAAGTTCACACATACATGTATATGTATATGCATATATAATAAAAAAAGAAGAAGTTAATTTTGAAGGGAGGGAAATTTTTAAATGCTTATATTCAAGTAAGTTTTAAATATTCTAAAATGCCAAATGTTATGATATACATATGGATTGGGTCATCATCAGTGGACAACATATCATTCACACAAATTACTATAGAATATAGATCTTGCGACAAGTGTTCTAGTGGTTTCAACTTATAAGACGGTCACACAGAGGTATACTGATGACCTAAGTCCTCAATTACTTGGATTTGTTCTTGTGTGCACATTAGTACCAAGTCTATACATCTGTTTGATAATCCAAACTCAACACCAAATTAAATGGTTTCTTGGTTATCTGAAAATTAAAGACTTTTAACTCCAAGCCCACCAAAAGAAATGGCTGGACTGGGCTGGGCTGGGCTTGGTCTAGGGAAAATAATGTTGCACTCCAGCTTAGATTTGTTTGACAATAAAGGTTACACCTTTTTCTCTTGTTTTTTAAACGGCCTCGTCTACCGAGTAAAAATGAATATTTAATAACACTGAAAATACAAGGCTTTGCCCAACCTTAACATTTGGAGGAGCTGCATATCTAATTTCAGATGCGAGAGTATAATTTGAGATTATAAACAAAATTGTAGCTTCTTAAGTAGTAACAATTTGAAGAAATCGTGTATAGCTTTTCTGCCTTGATATGATTTAGTCATCAATATATATATAAAAGAATAGCAAGAAAATAGATTGTAACTCTAATCTAATTCCTAAAGTCACTCTTAACAAGAAATTAGGAAATTAGAGCTGTAATTCTAATCTAATTCTTAAACTCACGCTTAACCATATATACGTTACATTAATAGAATATCTCAATAATATCTCAATACCCCCCCTCAAGTTGGAGCATGAGGATCATAAATGCTCAACTTGGAAAGCAGAAACTGAAATTGACGTGTCCCCAAAGGCTTGGTAAAGATGTCTGCAAGTTGAACTGTTGTAGGAACATATGAAGAGAGAATAGTTCCATCTTGGATAACATCACGGACAAAGTGACAATCTGCTTCAATGTGCTTTGTTCGTTCATGGAAGACATGATTCTGTGTAATATGTAAAGCTGACTGACTATCACAGTATAAACCAATAGCAGCAGGATGGTGAATCCCCAAGCTAAGGGGAAGACCCTTCAACCATTTCAATTCACAAGTAAGAGAAGCTATAGAGCGATATTCGGCCTCTGCCGAAGAACGTGACACAGTAGGTTGTTTCTTGGTTTTCCAAGAAATCGGTGAATAACCAAGAAACACAAGCCAACCTGTGAGAGAGCGACGAGTAAGAGGACAAGCTGCCCAATCAGAATCACACCAACTTATCAAAGAGAGAGAGAGAGCTATCAGCTCGAAGTAAAACTCCTTGTCCAGGAGAACCCTTCAAATAACGAACAACTCGCAAAGCGGCTTCCTAATGTTCCTGTCCCGATTGTTGTAGGAACTGTGATAAAACATGAACAGAGTATGCCAAATCAGGACGAGTGACCGTTAAGTAAATCAAACGACCAACCAAACGACAATAAGGTTCCGGATTAGACAAAGAATCTCCTGAAGCGTGAAAAAGCAGATGGTTTTGCTTAATGGGAAAGGATGCTGGCTTGGCACCTAGAAGACCAGTCTCAGAAATAATGTCAAGAGAATACTTTCGTTGGCAAAGAAATATACCATCAGAACTTTGTGCCACCTCAATCCCGAGGAAATATTTAAGAACCCTGAGATCATTCATATGGAAACATGTGATCAAATAGTTCTTAAAGACTCTCAAAGCAGCGGAATTATTCCCAGAAATAATTAAATCATCAACATACACCAAAACATTGATTTGAATATCACCCTTAGTATAAGTAAAGAGAGAATAATCAGCATAAGATTGTAGAAAACCATACTCTTTTAAAGCAGTAACAAGTTTGGAAAACCAACACCTCGGTGCCTGTTTCAAGCCATAAAATGACTTTCAAAGACGACACACCATATCAGGTTGAGAAGACCCAAAACCAGGAGGAAGCTTCATATAGACTTCCTCATTAAGATCCCGTCTGCAAAAAGCATTACGCACGTCCATCCGATCGCGACTCCCAATTTTTAGATCTCATGAGTGATGGCTAAGAAAGCACGAACCGTGACCATCTTTGCAACTGGCACAAAAGTCTCGTGATAATCGATCCCAGCAATTTGATGATTACCAAAAACAACAAAACGAGCTTTAAGTCGTTCAACACTGCCATCAGAGTTATACTTGATTTTATAGACCCATCGACTACCAAGAAAGACGTTTTACTGTGTGGTAATTTTTCCATAGTCCAAGTACCATTATCTTCTAAAGCATGAATTTCTGTTTGCATAGCATGATGCCATCCTATATCTGTCATAGCTTCTTTAAATGATTTCGGTTCAGAACCTGCAGTAACAGCGGCAAGAAACTTCCGATGTCTAACAGAAAATTTTGCACACTTAATATAATGTGTTATAGGAAAGGGCGTACCTAAGGAAGCGGATGACGCAGGTGAACTTGGAGAGAGAGTAGATGGACTTTTTGTGATCACAATGTTAGTAACATAGTCACGAAGCCGAACGGATGGAACCTTTTCACGAAATCCACGTCCCATATGAGTTTCATTAATAGTATCCGGAGCAGCCCCTGCTGCCCCCTGTAGATGGATGTTGGAGTGGATAGTTAATGAATCGGCCTTTGTTCAAAGATCCGCATGCGAAAAGTGAATCATAGTCATGGAGGTAAAATGGGAGCAGGCTCTAAAGTGGTAGTTTTTGGGTTTTGGATGGTGACATGTAGTGGAGAGGATTCATTTGTGATCTCAAGTTCATCGGACAAGAATGCAGGATCCTCCAAAATATTAAAATCAAAGTCATCATCATCCAAATTCATGCTACCAAAATTATATTTAGAACGAATAGTAGTAGGAGTATTTTCGACAAAAGGAAATTGATTTTCAAAAAACTTAACATCCCGAGAAACAAAAAAACTTTTATTTTCTAGATCAAAAAGTCTCCACCCTTTCTTTCTAAAAGGATACCCAACAAAGACACATTTTCGACTTTGACTTGCAAATTTATCATTCTTTGCTCGGTGATTATGGGCATAACATAAAGAACCAAACACTCGCAATTCATCAAAAACTGGCAAAGTATTAAATAAAATTTCATAAGGTGTTTTATTCTGAAGAACACTCGAAGGTGTTCGATTGATCAAATGTGAAGCTGCCAAGACACATTCACCCCAAAAATAAAGAGGAAGATGACTTCGAAAACGTAAAGCCCTTGCCAATGTTAAAATATGACGGTGCTTACGTTCAACTCTGCCATTCTGTTGTGGAGTTCCCACATAAGAGGTTTGAAATAAAATCCCATTTGAAAGAAAATAATCTGTCAAATAGTGAAACTCCATCCCATTATCACTCAGAACAATCTTAACCTTTTGACCAAATTGTCGATCATGTAAGACCCCGAAATTTTTTTTAAATAAAAAGGAATTTCCTTTATTTATTATTTTGAAATAGTAAGGGTGGATTTGATTAATGTGGTTAGTTATGGGTAAAATGCTTAAATATTTTAAATAAGTTAAAGTGGTGATATAATATTCATTATTGTTTGAGAATATTCGTTTGGTCGTGGAATATTCAGATCGCTTCGGGAATATTAAATGACGACGACGCAGTGACCATGTGTGGGCCCCATAACTGAAAGCGATTGGAGGAAGAAAACGACAAAAATAAGTTGTTTAAAAATAATCTGGCAGTAGTTATTTACCGCTTTTAATCGTTGGAATACCCGGTGGTTAAAACACGATGAATACGCGTTATCGCACAAGAAGACACCAGGTATTGCACCAATTATTGATTCTTACATAAGAAGGCACTACTCAATAATGGTTATGTAATTATCGCTCAAAGATTTTATTTTATTGATTCAATAATCATTGCGTTGATATTTTATATCATTGTTTCAATAATTGTCATTACAAAGTATTTTTCATTATCGAACCAATAATTCATATTATCTGAATAATATTATTAGATAACATTATTGGCAATGTCTAGAAAGTTCTGTCTAAGGAGAGGTTTGGTCACCTAATTGCGCGCCAATAAGGAGAAATTCTTATTGGAAAGCCCCTCTTCCTGGTGAATCGCTTAGTTGTCAATATTGTGATTCTGTAATATTATTTGTGAATAATTAGTTATTGATTCATATGATGAGGAAAATATTGATTTTATATGGATATAGACGGAGAAAAATTTTTATAGTGACAATTGTTGAAAATTAATATTTTATCTTTTTCTGATAAAATAATTCATTTAAATATATTATTTTAATAATATATTAACGATGATATTTTTTACGATGAATGTGGGATATATGAGTATATGTGGAGGAGGAGTATTTTTGTTACCAAAATGTTTAAAACATATTAAACATGCTCGGTGGACCCCATTTATCGATCGAAATTTGATTATATATGTAAAATCGCCCATTTGTGGATTTCGGTCAATTTCTGTTTGGAATTTGGAAAAACTTTCTTCTGTAAAGTTGTAGAGAATTGAATTTCCTATAAAAACTCGCGAGATTTGAATTTTCTGGCAAAAGGGCTATTTATTGTGAATTATTGAAGTTCCGAAGCTCCGAAATAATTAATTTTTGGAAGTTTAAATTATTTTAAATTAGAAAAACGTTTTTTTTTATTTTCTTCTAGAAGGTTGGCATGTGTGAATTGCTGAGATTCAGATTTCAAGGAATACGTATAATATTATTATAAATAATAATATTATATTAAATTTTCTGCTTTGGTGTTCTAAGCAATTTCCTATAAATAAAGTGCTAGGTTAGAATTGAAAATCACACCGTAAATCAAGTTTTCTCTCTATATTATCGAAATTATTCTTGTGAGTATTTTGAGTATACTTTGAGTATTGCTATACGGTGAAAGTTCAAGTCATAGCCTTTATATCAGGTGTTTCAACTGTAAGATTGTCTTTTTCGAGGTAAGGGATGTTATTTTCTTCTCAAATGATATTATTTCTTCAATATCATTATGTCAAATATTGGTTGGAACTTTTATCAAATTTGGAACTTTTTCGTGGTTGGGGGTTACTATTCATGAGTTACTATTCATGAGTTACTATTCATGAGTTACTTATTCACGAAAGTCTTATTCACGAAGCGTGAAGATGTTTTTTTGTGAAATTTCTATCTTTTGGTGCTCTGAGTTATTTATTCGACGATACTGAGACTATTCACTTATATCGCCACTATTTACCGAAAAATGAAATTTCTTCTTTTTGTCCAAAATATCTATTATGGATACTAGCTTTGATTGTATCCATGTTTTGATCATTCTTGATTTTTACACCACTATGATTATTTTTGAGGTATTTTTGGACGTGGATAAAACAAAGTACGAATCCTTAATCCTTAATCCTTGTCATTATTCACCGGATTCGTTTTTTAAAAAATATTTTCATCATCCTCGGCCTTAAATGATGATATTATTGAATATCTTTGGCTGTAGCAGTGCAAAGATGAATGATTTATGATGAATATCTTTGGCCCGTGTAGTGCAAAAGATGAATGATTTCGATGAATATCTTTGGCCCGTAGTGCAAAAAAGATGAATGATTTCGATGAATATCTTTGGCCCGTAGTACAAAGATGAACAGTGTTTAGATGAACATGACTAAGTTGGTGAATGTCCTCGCCTCAGAAGTGCAAGGATGAATATTTGATCCCAGATATATATTGATTGATGTTACAGGATAAAATAGACGATGAACTTTAAAATTCATACATAGAAGATAGTAGTTTGCATTCTCTACTTAACTCTTCTAATGAATTATTATTTCCATTGCGAATATTGATTTAAAACTTATGGTCTATTGTATTCTATTAGATTTTTCCTGTTGAAGACTAACGATAATTTTGTTGTATATTATCTTAGTCATAATATTCTTTATCGGGCTAGTCGAGCTCACCCTTTTCCTTTTTGTTCCATTTTTCTTCTCAGAGGCGAGAATATAGCGAAGAGTGCAGCCTGGGTATGGAATGAAAGTTCTAGGGAGAGTTGTTTAGTAGTCCTCACCATTGTTGTAAAATAATGTATCAATAATTATGATGGGGATTTATTTGGGTATGTATATTGCCTGTAAGACAATAATTGTATTTAAACTCACAAGATATATATGTTGTCGTATTTTGCACGACAAATGTATTAATAAAGTTGTGGTTATTTCTGTACCATGTATTTGGCGACTCAGAATGGGTTGGATGGAATGGACCTATTTTGGGGGCGTCACAGATCAGCCATAGCAAAAAATGACATAAACATTTTAAATACCTCCAATTTATCAATCAACAAATAAACTCATACAGCTCGGGAAAAATCATCCACAATAGTTAAAAAATAACGAGCCCCACAAGACGAAACTGTATTGTAAGGACCCTTTAAAATAATGAACCAATTTAAAAACTCGGGAGGCCATATGATCACTAAGAGAAAAAGAATCACGAGATTATTTGGCACGAGGGCACACATCACATACCTTATTTAATTTATCACTAGAATTACGTAAGAAAGGTAATGACTTCACTACTTAATTTCTCTGAAGGATGTCCAAGACGTTGATGCCAAAGTTCCAATGAAGATAAAGAACCATCCACTGAGATAGCATCCACTGAAATAGCTTGCACTGTGGTGAGTCTGTACCACGGCCACCACCTCCTTTGCCTCGAGCATGAGTGACTCCTTGAGTGCGAGGTCTATCACCCCACCATTCTGGATACCTAAGAAGCTGAAAAAATGTAACAATGTCATGTCCGGATCTATTACAATGAGAACACATTAATTGCATTTTTCAATCTTATTTGGTTTCGCCTTTACCTTAATTTTCTCGGACGAACAACAAAACCCACCACTTCCGGTAGAGATTCTCGAGCATGAGTGATTCCACGAACAAGTTTTTCTTGGGTAATTTGTTGATAGGCATGATCAAGAGAAGGTAAAGGTTCTTGGGACAACAAAGTAGTACGTAATGGGGTATAATAATCAGAATTTAAACCCATCAAAAACTTATGAAAACGTTCATTATTTCGTCGGTTTTCATGTGCCTTACCCAAATGACATTCACATTTTCCACACGTACATGCAATAACTGGTTCATGATTAGCCAATTCATCCCATAAGACCTTAAGCTTCCCAAAATATGTAGAACAGACATGACTTGGATTGCTTCACACTTAGCTAATCCGCTTTTAACCTGGTGAATTTGGGTCCATTAACAATGTAAAAGCAAGCCCGCAATTCATCCCACAAAAGTTTAAGATCATCATAAAAAGAGATAAGAGACTTAACCTCCGATCAATAGTGTTCATTAGCCAGGAAACAAGCATCGAGTGAATGGTAAGCCAATCCTCCATTGTGAAAGGTGCTTTAGGTTCCATAATCGTGCCATCGACGAATCCGTATTTCCTGTGAGATAGTAGAGCAAGGCACACATACTTTGCCCATACATCGTAATTGTCGTATCGGAGACGAACCATAGTGATGAGATCTCCAGGTCTATCTTGTGAACCATGAAAAAAAGGAGATGTATGGTCATTTCGAGCCATGTCGATCGTGTATCTTAGCCGCGTGGCTCTGATACCATGAAAAAAATCGTGAATAGCTTTTCTGCCTTGATATATACAAATGAATAACAAGAAAATAGGCAAGAAAATAGGCTGTAACTCTAATCTAATTCTTAAAGTCACGCTTAACAAGAAATTAGGAAATTAGAGCTGTAATTCTAATCTAATTCCTAAACTCACGCTTAACCATATATACGTTACAATAATAGAATATCTCAATAATATCTCAATACAATTCTTTTTTTTTGTTGCTAAATAAGTAGTAACAATTCACAATTCGACTAGTCTATTAAACAAGTTTGAGTTTAAAGAGTGAACTACAATATAAAATTAAATAAATAGTACACAGACTCACTTCAATCGTTTATGTAATTAAGAAACAAACTGGCTAGTGACGATTCATCGAACGAGTTTTGACACCTAGTGGTGGAGTATTCTTCCCTCAATATATAGCAACAATTGAGACTTATTATGAGAATACTCCACCATTAAGTTAATGAAATTGATATTTTCACAATAAAAAATGATATTTTCACATAAAAAGTATCGTTATAGATCCTATAGCGACGATTTTTCCCATTGCTATATATCTATAACGACACTTTTTATGTAAAAATATCAAAAAATTTTGTGAAAATATCAATTTCGGTCAAGTTAATGGAGGGACTGTTTTTGGAGGTAATTCTTCAGATTTTATTGTTCTTGGGATTTTGGTCCAACTTGGAAGCAAGGCGTTTTCAGTTCTGTTTGTGTGAGTGTGAGGCTCCTTTTGCTCTATATTTATGTTTTCTTTTGCCAATAAAAAAAAGGGAGAAAGAGGGAGAGGAGAGGGAGGGAGAGGGAGAGGAGAGGAGGAGGGAGGAGGAGGGAGGGGGGGGGAACAAAACAAATCAATACATATATATATATATGTGTGTGAATTCAAGGAGAGAGCCGGGCCAACTTCCACTAGTTTTGCATCAATCTCTTCTCTTTTTATAACGTAACCTAGTTACCTAGAACACAAAAACACTGGTAGTACTCATAAAGAAAGAAAAAGGAAAAGAAAATAAACACAAAAAAATCTGTCACTCTCACAAAAAGAAATAATTACAAACAAACACCATGATACCAATCACCTCCTTTTGATAGTTCCCATGTCTTTTACGGTTTCAACAAGAAAGAGAGGGGGAGTGATGATAAGATGTTATTAGTATTTCATGCAGAAAATTAAAGCCTTTAGGGGGGGTTCAATTCAAAATCAAAGGTAGATAGATAGATAGATAGATAGATGGACAAGACATATATACAGCAATCAAATATAAAAGGGTTTGATTCCTCTTCATGATCAGAACTGCTACTAGCTATTATATATATATATATATATATATACATCTCTCCCATGCATCATTAATCCCATTCGAATCATTGGCAAAACTTCCAAATTCTTTCTTCTATGTCTTTTTTGCCATATACAAACTTGGTAACCTCTATTTATTCCTACTTACCTAGACTTATATAACTCATATGTTATATGTTTCTCTTTCTCCAAGAAATCTAGCTCATTTACAGAAACAAAAAAAATGTAATTATTTCGTAAAAATAATTATCTTTTTTGGTTGATAATGGTTTAAAATTATACAATATTATTGTATAATATTATGAAATATTGTCCACTATATATATACTTGTGCCCCTTGGTGTTTTTCTTTTTGAATTTGACCAATAAGCAAACTCTTTCCTCAAGCTACAATTGTTAGGTTGATTAACGGTGCAAAATTGACTTTAAAGTTTTGTACTACTAATTGCAACTTTGGGGAAGGTTTCTAGTTTTGGCTATATAATATCTAAACTAATTAATTAATGGAAATATTGTCACCAGTTCATAAACTGAGCCGGACAATTTTACATTTTAATTCACCCAACGTCTTCAAGCATGTCATCAAAGTCTATTAAAGTATTAAATTATTTTTTTCATAATTAAATAAATAAGGAACAAAAATATATCTAAATATTTATAAATTTTATAAAAGAGATTCTTTCTTGAGTACTATATTTTAAAATGATATATATGTTGGGTGATTTCTCTCTCTCTCTCTCTCTCTAGGATTCAAGTCTTCAACTAGTATGTGTAAAAGAGACGGCAATGTGTTACACTGTGGGTAATCTCTGCAAATTCAACCATTTAACCTTATAATATCACACCTATATATAGAATGCAATGGTATCATCTAATTGGCCAAGAGTCTTTCACTAAATCTCCAGATATTTTAGGAAGGATCTTTTGTTTGTTTTGGAACACCACAAAAAAACATCTCAGTTTTTCACTAAAATATGGTAACACAATCTGGGTTCACTGAAATAACCTTTTTTTTGATATCTAAGCTGGCTCCTTGTTAATTATATCCTGGGTTGGGTTGGGTTGGGTTGGGTTGAATGAATAAATGAATGAATCAAGTTTGTTTGGCTATCATTATTGTTGGTGGTGCCAGAAGTGTCACCAGCTAGTTCAACTGCACACTAATCATGATTACATGCCCGCACAGCAGTAAAATCCCATGAACAAAGAGACTTGTTGTTTCAGAATATAAAAGAAACGATTTCAATATTTGAAGAAGATGACGATGATGATGATAATATTTATTTTAATTTAAGCACATGTTTTAATACAAATTCTTAAATAATTAAGTACATGAGTTGATTTGTTTTTTGTATGATGTTGTGATCCCTCTGTTAGCACAAAAAATAATAATAATAAGTCTTATTTATTATTATTTTTTGGCTTAAATATAATTTACTACCCTAAACTATATGTCATATTTCAATTCGATGATCCGCCTTTTAATTTTGTCAATGAGATGATTGAACTATCAATTGTTTCCACTTTGGTTCAATTAAGCCTGCCGCATCATAAATTGACGACGTAACTCGCTAACTAGACAAAATTGTGCTTATGTGTACTAAAAAAAATAATTTAAGTTTTCAAAAAAATTTATTATATTAGAGGGCAAAAATGTAAAAAATAAAAAACCATTAACATATAATAAATGATGGCTTAAATATAATTTATTACAAGCGATCTCATACTCTAATGGCGTCTTCAATTGTGGCCGAGGCGGTAGAGAAGATCGGTTCGGCCCTCCGCCACCAAGCCCTAACAATAAATTCAGACTACAGTCGAGGAAGTCCGCCGGAGCTGGTCAGGATACAACCGAGAAATCGGAAGCGCGCAGACCCAATACGGCGTCTGAGACGTCCCAAACCAGATGAAACCCCATAACACATCTATTCAGCCAAGAATTGCCCATTAATCAACCAAGGTTCACCAAATCAAACCAAACAAATCAACACCCCTGTCAGCCTAGATTTCCAGCCCACGCCATGGTTGCTTGTGAAGATATCTGAATGACGTCGTCTCTTAACCAGAGAGTTGTGTTTTGTCTCCAACTTCCCCCACAATTCTTCCACATCCAAAACCCTAACCATAACATTTTCGCCTATAACCGCATTAGGGTCGCTTTCACAAACGTTGTCGTCACCGTTGATCGACTTGCCCAGCAATGTGTAGCCATTTACAATGAACTCAATGAGATTTCTTTCAAAAATTTGTTAAGGTTGAGCGATTCTGGCAAGTCGTTCAGCGTGATTGAAGAGTTCAATAGCCGACGAAAACAACTTGATCTGGGCAAGGCTGTGGCGGCAATTAGTGTTGACTTTGTCATATTCAATCCTTAAGTTTTGATGATGAAATGTTCAAAGTACTAAATTGTTTTATGATGTATTTCAGGTATTTTGGTGATAAGGTGCTTTGATCGGATATTCGAGAATTTGGAGGATTTTTCTCTTTTCTAGGAAAAACAAATGTAAGATCATTTGCATAATAATTGATTTTTCATTTAAAGGCTCTAGGACATATTATTTGCATTTTTATTATATGTCTTAAATGAAAAATATTTTTAAATGATTTTATGAAAAAGGTTTTATAGAGTAATACATATATTAAATATTTTATCTATGTTATATGTTTTAGATGCATATTATAAATTTTTATTTGATATACACACTTGAACTACACGTGGATATGTATATTAGTGTGTCTAGTTAGCTAAAAAGGTGGATAACATTAATTATGATAAGTATGCATGTAATCATGATTTTCTAGAATATCTAAAGGATGACAACTACTTTATTGTGATTTGATGCGGTTTTCATGGTGTATTTGTTTATTGGAACTATGAAGATGTTGTTTGTTGGAAAAAGGAGTATGGTGTCAAACGTCTTTCTACTTACTCCACTTCAATTGCTACATGCCACATTTATGAAGTAGAAGAGTCAGAGTGATTATCTCTTATGGGTCTTTTGTTTTATTCAAACTAAGTAAGTAACGAGAATTTGTTTTGCTGGATAACAATTGACTCTTTACCGTTGACAACTTCTTACCGATTGACTTGAACAAACAAAGTATTATCTTTAATCTAACAGTAATGTTTTGTGGGTTATAAAATTAGTATTCTCTTGTTTGGAAATACACAGAACTCACGAATTATACTTGCACTTATTGTTATTATTATCAAGCAATCTGATTTTGTCAAGTGCAAACTTTTGAGAAGTTAAGCAATTAATTTTCTGGTATTATTTGAGCTGGTATTCGGTAAAAAAATTAATTATTTATCTATTGTGTGCTAATTGATCATTGCATATAGTTGAGCCTTTAATTGTTAAATTGATTATTCTTGCATTGATCATAGACCTCTATATTGTATTGAATTTTCTATTTTAGACTAAGTGTAGTCTAAAGGTTTTAATCCTAGTGGATTTAGAAAAGGTTTACAAAACAGTTCAAGGAAAAAGGTGCTTGAAGAGTGCATAGGTGCACAATGAGAAAGAGAGCTCAAGAGGAATTAATTGTTAATTAATTTTTGGAATCTCATTTTATAATCAGTATTTATTTATAAAGAAATAAATAAAGTGAGTCTCCAATACTAGTTGGTATTGGACGTGGACTAGGCTATTATTATAGAGGGTAATAGCTGAACCACGTAAAAAATCTTGGTGTTGATTTTATTGTTCGCTTTGCTTTAAAAATCACATAAGTTAGTACTTGCATTATATTCTTTAACATCAAGTATTTTAGGCTATATTAATTCAGTTAGCTGATTTCAATCATTATAGTAGCCTGAAATTAATAATAAATAAAAGTTGGTCATAGATTGCTCCCACACTTATTCAACCCCCCTTCTAAGTGTGCCTAGTTAAATTTCATTTGGTATCAGAGCAAGGCTCTACTTATCTTGGTCTTAAAGGTGACTTGTAGGGAAAGATTCTGACATGGCATAGTTCGGGAACAACAATCAAGAAGGACAATCAACCAATAGACCTCCGTTGCTCTTCGGAACCGAAAACTATAACTTTTGGAAATTCTGGATGAGCATCTATCTGAAAAGAGATCCTTGGGAATGATGGGTTGTGGAGAACGGACCAGTTATTCCACGAAGAGATGATGGGACACCAAAGATTCTGCTAGAAATGGATTCAACAGAAATCTACATGGTGTCATATGATTCAAAGGCTATGAATACACTTCTCAGCAGCATGGTACAATCCGAGATAGACAAAGTATCCTCATGCAACACAGCTAAGGAACTGTGGGATACTCTTGTGGTAAGTCATGAAGGTACTTCCAAAGTACGAGAAGTCAAACTGAGTATGCTCATGCATGATTATGAAATGTTCAAGCTCGAAAAAGATGAAACCATCAAGCTAGCTCAAGCAAGATTCCTTGTTCTTATAAACTCCTTGAAATTACTGGATAAGACTATTCCTCAAAGCGAGATCAACCGTAAGTTGCTTCGGGCTATGCCCAAAAGGTTTGCTTCTAAAATCACTACTCTTCAAGATTCCTCTACTATATCTACTATGGATACACTAACTATTTTTGGTGAACTTGAGGAATATGAACATCAGTTAAAGAGGTATGATGATGAGGAGGAAACTCCTCGTAGAAAGGTTCTAGCTCTTAATGCAGGAAATGAAGAAGAGCTTGATGATGATTCTGACGAAGAGATAGCTATGATGTCACGAAGACTCAAAGGACTTCTACAAAGGAAGAATAAACGAAAGAATATCTTCAACTCGAATAAAGGCAAAGGAAAACAAACTGAAGAGACGTGTTTTGAATGTGGACGTCCAAGGCACTTCAGGAAGGACTATTTTCAACTAAAGAATAAAGGAAAAACGGGCTTCAAGGATAATAAGAGAAATAAGGCACTAGTCACCTGGAGTGATGAAGAAGAATCTGAGGTAGAAGTCGATGCCAAGGATAAGATTGCTCAAGTATGCTTTATGGGAATAGAAGGTGAATTAAATGAGGTATGTTTCAAGGTGAAGGTTTCATCTCAAAAATGGATTCTTGATAGTGGATGCTCTCGTCACATGACCGACGATAAATCTAAGTTTGTTGACGTAAAGAAGAAAAATGGAAAAGTCACATTTGGAGATAATCGAACCTGTGAAATAATCGAAAAAGGTAAAATAGGTAATGGTAAGGTTATTATCGATAATGTTCATCTTGTTAATGGTCTTGAATTTAATCTTATAAGTGTTAGTCAATTGATGGATAATGGTTATCAAGTACTTTTTGAGAAAAATAAATGTACAATATCTCATGGTACTAACAACGCTATTCTAGTTGCACAAAGGGAAGGAAATATATATACTATTGATTTTGAGCAACAGGATGAAGAACTATGTCTTGTTACAATACAAGAAGAGGCTAACCTATGGCATAAACGGATGGGATATGTTCACATGGATTTAATCAAGAAACTATCCTCTAGAAATCTCGTCAAAGGATTGCCAAAAATAAAGTTTGAAAAGAAAAGAGTATGTGTTCCTTGTCAACTTGGAAAACAAGTAAAAACATTGTTTACTGCAAAGAACATGGTATCAACTTCTTCTCCCTTGCAATTACTTCATCTTGATTTAT
Source organism: Panax ginseng (assembly GCA_020205605.1). Lineage (NCBI taxonomy): Eukaryota > Viridiplantae > Streptophyta > Magnoliopsida > Apiales > Araliaceae > Panax > Panax ginseng. The sequence continues at coordinate 125,260,300 of CM035135.1, read as the reverse complement.
TTGGCCCTGAAAGACATGCTAGTATTAATGGTAAACTCTATGCATTTGTAATAGTTGATGATTTTTCTAGATATACATGGGTATTATTTTTGAGAACCAAAGATGAAGCATTTAAAGAATTTGAGAAATTGATAAGAAATTTAGAGACTAAGTATAGTCTCAAACTTATAAAAATTCAGAGTGATCATGGTACCGAATTTCAAAAGGACTTTATTATATTTTGTGATCAAAAAGGAATAAGTCATGAGTTTTCAGCTCCAAGAACTCCTCAGCAGAATGGAGTAGTGGAAAGGAAGAATAGAACATTACAAGAAACTGCTAGAACATTGCTGCAAGAGAGTAAGCTTCCAAAGAAATTTTGGGCCGAGGCGTTAAGCACATCATGTTATGTTTTAAATAGAGTACTCATTCGTCCAATTATTTTGAAAACACCTTATGAATTGTTAAATAATAAAATTCCAAATATAAGTTATTTCAAAGTTTTTGGTTCTAAATGCTTTATTCTCAATACTAGTGATAATTTGGGAAAATTTGATGCTAAGTCATACGAAGGAATTTTTATTGGTTATTCTCAAAATAGTAAGGCTTATCGTATCTTTAATGTTAGTAAGTCACGTGTAGAAGAATCTGTTCATATCACTTATAGTGAGACTAACAATGATCTTCTAAAAGAGATTAAGGATGATGCAGGAAATTTAGAGACAACCAGAATTCCAGCAAACCGAAAAGAACAAAATGGGAGACCGAATGAACAGTTTCAGGAAATCGAAATGAATAACCAGCAGGAACGTGAACCTGAAAATTTACAAGAATCTGAAGATGAGTTTCATGATCAAGAGGAAGTCTTACATGACATTCAAATGCCAAAAACAACTAGATATGTCAAGAATCATCCTCCGGAGAATATCATTGGAGATATCAATAAAGGTGTAACCACACGAAGAGGGTTACAAAATCATTGTGCATTCTCTGTATTTTTGTCAGAGGTTGAGCCAAAGAATGCAAAAGATGCAGTACTTGACGAAAATTGGTTATTGGCAATGCAAGAAGAACTTCAACAATTTGAGAGATGCCAAGTATGGGAACTCATGCCTCCTCCAAAAGATGCTTCCATCATTGGTACAAAATGGGTATTCAAAAACAAGCTTGATGAGAACGGAACAATCACTCGAAACAAAGCAAGGCCAGTAGCCCAAGGGTATAACCAACAAGAGAGAATCGACTATGAAGAAACCTATGCACCAGTGGCTAGGTTAGAATCAGTCCGAATTTTGTTGGCATTCGCATGCTACAAAAAGTTTAAGCTATTTCAAATAGACGTAAAGAGTGCTTTCCTCAACGGATACATTAACAAAGAGGTGTATGTAAAGCAACCTCCTAGATTCGAGCATGAAAAGTATCCTAATCATTCTACAAGTTAAAGAAAGCTCTTTATGGCTTGAAACAAGCTCCACGAGCGTGGTACGACATGTTAAGTAAGTATCTCTTATCAAATGGATTTATTAGAGGTAAAATAGATTCTACATTATTTATTAAGCATAAAAATATAGATATCATTATTGTTCAAATATATGTAGATGATATAATTTTTGGTGCTACTAATGATCATCTTTGTGAGTGGTTTTTCAAGTGCATGCATAAAGAATTTGATATGAGCTTAATGGGTGAACTCAACTACTTTTTGGGACTTCAAATCAAACAAACGAAGGACGGAATTTACATCCATCAAACCAAATACACAAAAGAATTACTCAAGCAATTTGGCTTTGAAGGATCTACCTCAAAAGGTACACCTATGAGCACATCAATAAAACTTACAGCTGATGACAAAGGTATTGATCTCGATATAACTAGATATCGAGGTATGATTGGTTGTTTGTTATACTTAACTGCTTCTAGACCTGATATAATGTATAGTGTTTGTCCATGTGCAAGATTTCAGGCAAAACCCAAAGAATCACACTTAAATGCTGTTAAAAGAATTTTCGAAATATTTAAGTGGTACTATTAATTTGGGGTTATTCTATCCAATTTCCAATCACTTTGAACTAATAGGTTATTCAGATGCTGACTATGAAAGATGTCAAATTGATAGAAAAAGTACGAGTGGTGCTTGTACTTTCTTAGGACAAAGTCTCGTATCATGGCTTAGTAAAAAGCAAACCTCAGTGGCTCTTTCAACTACTGAGGGAGAATACCTAGCTGCAGGAAGTTGCTGCTTTCAGATATTATGGATGCGACAAACTCTATATGATTTTGATATATTATGTGATTGTGTGCCTATTTATTGTGATAATTCTAGTGCTATAGATATATCTAAAAATCCTGTGTTACATTCCCGTACAAAGAATATAGAAGTTAGGCATCATTTCTTAAGAGACAATGTTTCAAAAGGATTAATTAAATTGATTTTTATTCCAACTGAAAATCAAATTGCAGATATTTTTACTAAACCATTAAGTGAAGATAGGTTTTGCATGCTGCGAAGAGAACTTGGGATGTGTACTGCATGATTTTTAAAATATCTATATTAGTGTTATCCTAACTTGCATGAATATCTCATTATTAAATTAAGGATAATTATGGTTTTGAATTTACGGTTGTTAATTTAAGTTTTCTACTCTTACACGCCATATTTGTCATATTTGTTTTGAAAACTGAAAAGACCGGACGACTAAAAGGTTTCTTGGGAGCCGTGTGCGTACATGCATATCTCATAATGATTTTTGAAAGTTGAAACGCCAAGTCGGCTGGGGGTCTCGGGAGACGTAAGTATGCAGGACTATCTTTTATATATCTTTCTATCTACTTTCCTTCTATTCTCCTAAAATTCTTTTGTCTCTGTTTCTCTCCATTCTCTTTGTTTCTCTAATCTAACCTTGGTATTATGAGAACTCGTACGCATAAGAGGTCGTTGATCAATTCTGATGATGATCAGACAACGGTTCCACCTCCATCAACGGACGGACCTTCTCGCAAGCAAAAGAAAATGAAGAAGATTGTTTCATCCGAGACAGAATACGTGGACTCTTCGTCCTTTGACGAGTCCACCTTTAATCCATCTTTGCCGAAATCTACCGGACCTTCTCGGCGACGTCAGCCAACAACTCCATCTTTTATGCCAGAGGTTACACCTCCACCGGTCTTGGTAACACCTAATCTTTTCACTGATCTTCCTGATAACTTCTTTCGAAGTAATGCTTATGAGGTTCGGTTTAAAAATGTTATTTTTCAAAAATAGTTTGTTTATGAAAAATCAGTGGATCAAATCTGTTTTCATAAGTCTCCTTTAAAAGCTTTATTTGAGTCTTATGGTATTTCCTCCATGCTCTTTCCTCCTTCTGTTGCATATCCCAGATTAGTTCAACAATTCTATACTAATCTGGAATGTCATGGGGAGTTTTATACTTCATTTGTCAAGGTTAGATCCTTTTATTTCACTGTCATGGATTTTGGTAGCATCTTAAACATTCCTTTCACCGGTGATTGTCCGTTCACTCGAAAAGGGGCTGTTCATTATCCTTTTTCGCCTTTGGAACAATTATAAATTGTCATGGATAATCCTCTGTTAAGTGATGTTTTTACTCCCAAAACCGTAGATGTTTCTCCTCTTGCTTGTGTAATCCATCATCTTGTTCGGTTTAATCTTTTGCCTCGTCTAGGTGGTGGTGCTGATTTCACTTATCATGATTTAATCATTGTTGCTATGATTTTAAAAGGTCTGTCTTTTAATTTAGCCCAAATGTTGCTTCATCAAATGACAAGCTGTCTGAGAAAAACCAAAACTTGTTTGCCGTATAGTGTTACTCTCACCACTTTCTTCAATCATTTTAAGATATCTTTTGAAAATGAACTTTTTGTGGATGTGAATGATTCACTTAGTGTCAATACTTTGAAGTTGTCTTGTATCACTTTAGTTGATGGTCAGTTTGTTCGTGTTACTCCTGAGGCTCCTATTCCTCCCGTTTTGATTTCATCTTCTCCTGTTCAGCCCAATATTCAATCTTCTTCTGAAATAATTGATATGTTGAAACTGGTGCTCAGTAATCAAGATAAAATGCAAACTGAGATGACTGCCCTTCACACCCGAATGAATATGTTAGAAAAAGGCAAATTGCCTTTGGGTGCCCCTGAAATTAACAAACTGTACAACAATCTTGAAGATGAGTTCATTGACTTACAGGCAAGCTACTGCAAACCACTACTTTGGCAGAGGTTATGCAGAGAAGGCTTAATAGAAATTCCTGCCAGTTGAGTCAAGAGATGAAGTTTTTTAGTAATCAAATAGGGGAGTTGGCTGAATTCATTTCTGTTCGTTTCAATGATGTGAGATCCAAATTGCATATGCAGCGTAAGCATTCAACAGTCCCGAAGTGGGTACATTGCAATTGGTTGGCTGAATATCAAGGTGAATTTCTTGATGTCCTCTACCCATCGCCATCGTCATTCCTGTGCCTCCCCAATTTCTTCTTCGACCTCAAAGATTGCAGAGAAGTGTGACCGTGCCAATCACCGACCCTATTTCACACAACGCAAATTTCGACAACGCTTGTTGTGGTAGAACTCGATGATTATACTTTTTTCCTTTTTTGGTTGATGACAAAGGGGGAGAGGTTTTATAATTGTTTCAGTTATTTTTGGATGCTTCAGGACGAATTTTAAAATTTTTTATGTCTGTGTTGATTTGGTGTACATCACCAAAAGACTGATGTTTAATTTGGATTCAGTTTTTAAATGTTTGTTATATTTGTTAGCAGTAAATATTTTGCTATCTGATGAACTAACAATTACTGCAGGTAACAAATATACTGAAAAACGAATTTTAGATTTTAGTTCCCTGAAATGATATTGTTACATGGTTTTAGGGGGAGCTATTTATGTTATGCATATATTCAGGGGGAGTTAATGAGAGAAACAATTTTTTTTGGGTTGTCATCATCAAAAAGGGGGAGAATGTTGACTTTGTCATATTCAATCCTTAAGTTTTGATGATGAAATGTTCAAAGTACTAAATTATTTTATGATGTATTTCAGGTATTTTGGTGATAAGGTGATTTGATCGGATATTCGAGAATTTGGAGGATTTTTCTCTTTTCTAGGAAAAACAAATGTAAGATCATTTGCATAATAATTGATTTTTCATTTAAAGGCTCTAGGACATATTATTTGCATTTTTATTATATGTCTTAAATGAAAAATATTTTTAAATGATTTTATGAAAAAGGTTTTATAGAGTAATACATATATTAAATATTTTATCTATGTTACATGTTTAACATGTATATTATAAATTTTTTATTTGATATACACACTTGAACTACACGTGGATATGTATATTAGTGTGTCTAGTTAGCTAAAAAGGTGGATAACATTAATTGTGATAAGTATGCATGTAATCATGATTTCCTAGAATATCTAAAGGATGACAACTACTTTATTGTGATTTGATGCGGTTTTCATGGTGTATTTGTTTATTGAAACTATGAAGATGTTGTTTGTTGGAAAAAGGAGTATGGTGTCAAACGTCTTTCTACTTAGTCCACTTCAATTGCTACACGCCACATTTATGAAGTAGAAGAGTCAGAGTGATTATCTCTTATGGGTCTTTTGTTTTATTGAAACTAAGTAGGTAACGAGAATTTGTTTTGCTGGATAACAATTGACTCTTTACCGTTGACAACTTCTTGCCGATTGACTTGAACAAACAAAGTATTATCTTTAATCTAACAGTAATGTTTTATGGGTTATAAAATCAGTATTCTCTTGTTTGGAAATACACAGAACTCACGAATTATACTTGCACTTATTGTTATTATTATCAAGCAATCTGATTTTGTCAAGTGCAAACTTTTGAGAAGCTAAGCAATTAATTTTCTGGTATTATTTGAGCTGGTATTCTGTAAGAAATTAATTGTTTATCTATTGTGTGCTAATTGATCATTGCATATAGTTGAGCCTTTAATTGTTAAATTGATTATTCTTGCATTGATCATAGACCTCTATATTGTATTGAATTTTCTGTTTTAGACTAAGTGTAGTCTAAAGGTTTTAATCCTAGTGGATTAGAAAAGGTTTTAAAAGCAGTTCAAGGAAGAAAGGTGCTTAAAAAGTGCATAGCGTTGCTGAGGAGCAAGAGAGCTCAAGAGGAATTAATTGTTAATTAATTTTTGGAATCTGTTTTGTAATCTGTATTTATTTATAAAGAAATAAATAAAGCGAGTCTCCAATACTAGTTGGTATTGGACGTTGACTAGGCTATTATTATAGAGGGTAATAGCTGAACCACGTAAAAAATTTTGGTGTTGATTTTATTGTTCGCTTTGCTTTAAAAATCACATAAGTTAGTACTTGCATTATATTCTTTAACATCAAGTATTTTAGGCAATATTAATTCAGTTAGCTGATTTCAATCATTATAGTAGCCTGAAATTAATAATAAATAAAAGTTGGTCATAGATTGCTCCCACACTTATTCAACCCCCCTTCTAAGTGTGCCTAGTTAAATTTCATTAGATTTTGACTTCGGTTATCAGGCCCAGTAAAGCTACCACCATGATGGAGCTCGAGATTGATTAGGGTTTTTTTTTTTTGGAATTATTCCAATTAGGAGAGAAGAGAATTGAATCGATAGATTAGAGGAGAAGTGGATTGAAGGAGTTGATTTTAGTTTGGTTGAGGCGCTTGTATTGATAGTGAAAACTGAAGAATCGAATATTCAAAGGATTCGAGCCTCCGATAATGGTGAACCGTTGTGGGTCTGTTCATGGTTTAGAATGGGGGAGTTGCAGTAAATAATAGCTTTAGTTATTTAATTTGTTTAATCATTTATTATACTATTTGTTAATGGTTTTTTGTTTATTTACATTTTGTGCCTCTAATATAATAAATTTTTTTGAAAACTTAATTTTTTTAGTACACATTAGCATAAATTTGTCTAGTCAGCGAGTCACGTCATTAATTTATGATGTGGCAGACTTAATTGAACCAAAATGGAAAAAATTGATAGTTCAATCATCTAATTGACAAAAATTGAAAGGTGGATCACTGAAGTGGAATATGACATATAATTTAGGATAATAAATTATATTAATTTAAACGTTATTTTTTTGAACAAAGAGTATCTATTTATTAATAAAATTACAAAATAACAAAATATTCTCAATTTATCATCATAATTTCATTAACATACCACCACTGTTAAATTAACAATTTATTATTTTATGGATTATATGGAACAAAATAGCGCTCTTAATGTCCATACGTAAATTCTATAAATGAGAATATTTTTGTAAAATGAGAGAGTATTCTTAGTGCCTTAGTGGATTATTCATCGTTTCTAAATTGATGCTTAGGCATATGGATACGAGCTACTCGTTTGACGATCCAACAAACAATCTGCAGAGAAGTATATTATATATTATAAATTTCTACTTATATAAGACTCAGAAATCAAATTAATAAGACATTTGAACTCAAAGAAATATAGTCACATGTACAAACAATCTGTGTGTTTTATATAAGTTCATTATTGTTTGTATTTAATTGTGTGGGGACTTTCTACTAAACTTGAAACTAGGCTAAATTCAATGAGCTGGATTTGTTTCATATCTTTCTTTTCTTGTTCTCTAGCTACTAAAGCATGCACTAAAAGACATGATGTCCTAAAGTTACCTTGCCAAACCCACTTCATCATCATCTCCTAATTTTCTTTTATATAATAAACTGTCAAGAAATATTTTTTATTTTAATTTATTAGATATATTATTATTGACTTTTAAAAGTTAATTTTAAACATTTTAAACTCAAAATTTGACGAGATTCATTAAAAATAAAAAATAAAAACTTAGTTCATATGGAAATATCTTAAATTAATTTTAAAAAACCAATAATGATCTCATATTTTGAAAGGAGTATATTTTATGCAAAATATATATATATATATATATATATATATATATATATATATATATATATATATATAGGGTATTCATCCATGGTGAAGCGTTTACCATGGACCTTTATTCCGACAAACAAGTTGATTCTGGTTGATATTTGTGATTGATCAAGTTTTCTCTCCTAGCTACTGACAACATGGCGGCGATATACCCTTTTTGTCCGTTTGCAAATTACATTCATTGCCCTAATTAAATTACATACTTTGCATGTATTAGAATTTGTGGCGTGATGCATTTCCCAATGACGGTGTATATCCCACCCATATGACCCATATGCTATGTAAAGATAAGTTTATATTTATGTATACATAATGTAAAAATAAAAAATAATGATACATAATATAAAAATAAAAGATAATGATAAGATAAGTCTGAATAAAAGATAAACTTATTTTTATAAATATATAATGTAAAAATAAGATAAGTTTTATCTTTTATAATAAAATAAATTTATCTTTTATTATAAAACATAAATTTATCTTTTACAATAAAATAAATTTATCTTTTATAATAAAATAAATTTATGTTTTTATTATAAAATTTAAATTTTATATTTTATTATAAAAGATAAATTTATCTTTTACACTAAAATAAATTTATCTTTTATAATAAAATAAATTTATCATTTATACTAAAATATAAATTTTATTTTATTTTATGTAAAAGATAAATTTATGTTTTTATAATAAAAGATAAATTTATTTTATTATAAAAGATAAATTTATCTTTTATTCAAACTTATCTTATTTTTACATTATATATTTATAAAAATAAGTTTATCTTTTATTGAGACTTATCTTATCATTATCTTTTTATTTTTATATTATGTATCATTATCTTTTATTTTTACATTATGTATACATAAATATAAACTTATCTTTACATAGCATATGGGCCATATGGGTGGATATACATCGCCGCTTGGGATATACATCACGCATACATATTGTAGCAGACATAGTATGTAATTTAATTAAAGGCGTAGAATGTAATTACAAACGGACAAAAAAAAAGTGGGCCGCCACATGTCAGAATAGAGGAAAAAACTCGACCAATCACGCCTTCCATTGTCCGTGATTAACAGAATCAACTTGTTTCTTCGAATAAGGTCCAATGCAAACGTCATATATATATATATATATATATATATATATATATATATATATGTGTGTGTGTGTGTGTGTGTGTGTGTGTGTGTGTGTGTGTGTGTGTGTGTGTGAAAAATTAATGGAGGAAGTGTAATCATGCAAGTGACATAAAGATTTGGATACAATTTTCAAAGGAGTTATTCTCTGTTGGGTCTTCTTGACCGGTCCAAATGACAAAGACAATTTTTTTTTTTTTTAATATCTCTCAAATAATTTATAAGATTTATTGGAATGGAATTTTTCTGAGAATAAAGTGTTTTGGATGTCATTTGGATACATGTAAAAAATATGCCTGTACAGACTGTATATGCATATTGTTTACATGTATCTAAATGACATCCAAAATACTTTATTCTGTAAAAATTCCAATTTCAATAAATTTTATAAATTATTTGAAAGATATTTAAAAAAAAAAAAAAAAAAAAATAATTGGACCGGTTGCCAAGCAATGTCCCCCTGGACTTTTTCTTTTCAAAGAGAAGTAAGGGAAGAAGCGCTAGATTTAGTAAAAAGGTATAATCTGGCAGAACGAGGTTCTACATATAGTAAGTAGTGGACAAACTTTGGGAACATTTGCAGGTAAACATATATCCTCCAATCAGATTTTCATCTTCTGGCTTAGAATTTTATGGCCTCTCTCCTGTCCTCCTTCCACCTGCAACTCTCATCAATTAATATCCTCTCTCTGATCTCTCTCTCTCTCTCACACACACACAGGCCACACAGAGTTCAAAAACCAAACTCTATATCATCACATATATATTTCCCTGGTTAGTGACTCACTCCCCTCTTTAACTCTCTCTATTTCTACTTACTTCTTTTTGTTGTTTTAATCTTGCTAAATAGGTGAGACTGAATCAAAGGAGCTAAGAAACTAATTACCCATATATGCAGAAAAACAGTTTGATGGGTACCTTGAAAAACCACAGCATTCAAGGTGAAAATATTAGATCCATGAAAGACAACACTAACAACAAGGTGATCAACAAAGATTCGTGGAAAAATATTTCTAGTAGCTTTGGTGATACTACTACTCTTGGAGGTGGAGATTTGTTTTCATGGCCTCCAAGATCTTACTCTTGTAGCTTCTGTAAAAGACAATTTAGATCTGCTCAAGCTCTTGGCGGTCACATGAATGTTCATAGGAGAGATAGAGCCAGGTTGAGGCAGTCTCCTCCAAGAAATGGTCAGTTCTCTCTCTTTAACCTTAATCTTGACCCTAACCCTAACCCTAACCCTAACTCTAGTCCTAGTCCTAGTCCTAGCCCTAACCCTAATCCTAACCCTAACCTTAATTTCTCATCATCTAAATCACACTCATCAACATCTGTTTCATCAATATTGTTCCGGCAGCCATTCACATCCAATTTACCTCCTTTGGTGTCTCCCTCTCTTTCCTCACTGTCTAACTCACCCTCTTCTGCTTCTCCTAGTAACGAAAGCAAAATTAAAACCACGAAAACCCTTTTTGGGGCTGGAGAATTTGATGGTTTCTTTAAAGGAAAAGAGTGTGGAGTTAAGCAGAGGGCAGAAATTGTTAGGCTGAACTTGGAGATTGGTATGCTTAGTGATTCAAAGAATGATTTGGATTTGGAACTTCGTCTCGGGTACTCTTAGATGAATCATGTACTTTTCCCTAAGCACTATATATAGTTCTAAAGCTGCTAGCCCTAGTTGTTTTTTTATTGCACTACTTTTGAGCAACATATCTATCTGAGCTCCTGCTCTAAGATTAATTAATTTCACCATGGTGATCAACTTCTCAAGAGGCCTAGAGATTAATTTGCGCAGATGTATCCATGTAAGACTTTTACTATTTGTAATCTGTGTTAGAGAGAGATCATTTTTCTTCATCTCAAGCTCTATTGGATGGTTTTCTTGCTCTTTTGTTTTATTTTGTATTTTTATTTTTTACTTAATCCAAGAACAACTCAAACTACTTAAACTTTTACTTCTTTGGTTAGTTATTATTTTGTTGGTTGATTGGTGCCGGTTAGGTTAACTGTAAGTTAACAACATAAATAAGTATAACAGATCCAGAGGCTAATTTTAATTTAGTTTAGTTGAAAGAACATCAACTTTATCCTGTATTATTGTATTGGAATAAGTATCTGTTGGAAACTAGCTAGGAAAGGAAGTTGATAAACGCGCTTTAAATTTTACTATTTGTACATGATAAAATTAATTGAGCAAATTTTATTCTACACTAATAAAATTAATTTAGAGCGCATTTATCATTTAACTAAGGGAAATAGTTAGAAGAAGAAAGAGATTATTAACATTAAAACGAAAATGCGGTTTTTCTTACCATAAGGATGTCAAGTTCATGATAAACTATTAAATATATGCTCCACTTCTTCAATTGAGTGAAATCAAATTCCATTTATGCAACACACAAGCTTACTTGTGTGTGTAGAACAATTTAGTTATTTGTCATGATATCTTATGAATGTCTATTTTGACCTTTTGATTGTCGATCAGTTATGCAGAAAAATATTATAATAATAATATTTTGAAAAAAATATGTAATAAGTGGTGTCTTCATATAATTCCTAACAATCTCATGTATTGATAACTTTATCGCAATTCATAATAGACTCTTTAATGAATTAGGAAAAATTTGAAGGTAAGCCATAAGTTTTGCATATACTAGCCGTCAAGTGTGTTAAAACCTTTTCATGTGCTAGCTTTTAATTTTTTTTTTTATTTTGGACATGAATATGAATAATTTATTAAGTTTTCAAGTACTTAACAAAAGCCACATTTTTGCTTGAAGTTTATTTTAAACGTATGGAGCTCAACATCGGAACCGGTGCATTTGGATTTTAAATGGAAAGTGATTCAAAGAAAAGCAATGCTGTTTGAACCACCGAAAAAGTTTTTACTTTAATTTACTAGTATATAAGTGAAGACAAAGTTCACAACATCAAGAAGATGAATGAAGGGATCAATATTGATTTAACCAAATTCCTCTTATTTTACAAGTTTTAATGCCGATAATCACTAGTAGTATTTTATATACTCCACAATATTAGGAATCCACAACTGCCCACTGGCTAGCACTTCCAGAAACATATTTTGAACTTTCATAATCAAATATATGATCTTATTTTGTCACATATGAAATCTCTTGAGTTGAATGCGTAAACAATTTATATTAAAAGATATGCATGTAGCACAATTTTAAGCTAAATACGTAAGCAATCTCCAGCTAGTTAAATATGCATTGAGCTAACTAAAGGTCTTAGCACCGATGGTAGTCCCTCCCCTTGTGTTAATTTCCAAGTGTAAGGGATCAAATTCTTCTACAAGCACAAAAAAGTGTTGGATCTTATAAGCACAAACCGCCTTTAGAGGTATCCAAACCTAAGAGAAGTATACAACATAAATAAAAGAAAGAGAAAAAGACTAAAAATCAACCGGCCTCGAGCTATTAGTATAAGGTGGGACATCAATTCAGCCACAATTCTAGTAGTTTTTTTAGGTCGAGTTCTAAGATGAGTTTTAGTTTGACAAAGCAATATTATAGAACTTAATAGTATTAGGGAAACAGTTACATTGGTTATGGAGTAATTAATTCTTAGTCAAATAAATCTTACACCATTAATTAAAGTCAAGATTGAATAACTAAGAATCATGCTAATACTCCCCTTTAAATGTAATTTTATTGGAGACGGTCAAAAAGATTTGAACCTTAAACCTTACAGTCAGAATCCTAATATCAAATATCATGTTAAGTAATCAACTTATTTAAAAGAAAGAAAAAGGATGTCAATCTTTTCTGAGAAATCGAGTATATATATGAAGTGTATTTATACAAGAAATATCTATATATCACTCACATGTATATGTATATATATGTGGAAAAAATGGAGGTGTATAGCTGTGCAAATTTCAAATGTACACAGTCTATGATCGTAGAGTTAAATCATTCTACGATCGTAGAGTAGTGACTCTATGATATTAGTATTCACTACATTTTTACGGTAGTAGAGTGACTACTCTACTATGAGTCATTGACTACTCTACAATCGTAGAGTGACTTAACTCTACGGTCGTAAAATATTGTGTACATTTGGAAGCATGAATAGCTGTGCAACTCCATTAACTTATATATATATATATATATATATATATATATATATATATATATATATATATATATATATGAGAAGAATGAATGTATACAAATGTGTGTATTACAATCGATTATAATGACAGCTTTTTGAAATTTATAGCGACGGTTTCACCGTCGTCGTCATAGTTATTACAGGTTATGATGACATTTTAGCCACTCGTCGTCATATTTCAAAAAAATTTATTATATAGCCTCTACTATAATACACAGTTGTGTATATACATATAGGTCTGTATATATATATATATATGTCGATGACATGTAGTGAGTGATTGGGGTGCTTTTCCCAAAGCCTGATGGTTTGCATGTTCCCGACATTGTGCGGGTGTGAAATGGTATGATGGGTATTCCCTTAAACAGAATAGGGATGTTTGTTTTTGTCGAGTTCAAAGCAAATAATATGAAGTATCAGAGAACTGAAACACCCTCAATTCTTTCCCAAATAAGAAGTGTGGGACACTCGCATACTTGCAAACACTCCCCCACCCCCAACCTCTTCTGTCATCCACCATTAAATCCAATATATATATATATATATATATACACACACACACACACTCACAATTCTTTAATTAAATTTGGCCATATCTTTGTTCCAGTTTGATCAATGTGGCAAGACACCATCCATCAAATTTCAAAAGCAAAAGTTACCCTTTTATTGTGAAGCTAAAGCGATGATGATCCTTTAATTTGTGTCACATGAATATATAAATAGCTTAATTTAAGTATATTAATTTACATTAATTTGTTAAGAAAAATGAGGACTATAGAGGGTACTGCATGTTTTTTATTTTATAATTGTGGAGGTAGAAATGAATTAATACATGGATCCCCAAAAGAGAATCAACTCTTGAAACTGCATGTGCTAGACATGAACTTTTATTCCAAATGGGAATCCACTTTTGAAACTATTGTAATCATGCCTATGGTTTTACTAAATATTGTTATCATTTTCTAATTAATTTAACGTCCCAATTCAATCTATATAATGATGATAGTGTTAAATAAAAGCTGAGTACTTGGCCTCTTTTCTCCTTTAGAATCTGTAATTTAATTAGAAATTATGTTCATTTTTAAAAAAATTGAAAATAAAGATTTTCATCGTTGAAAAATATCACTTTAGCCTATTTTTCCATTATTGGGATAATTATACTGGAAATTTGGCTCATCTTCGATACACTCATTCTATTTTTTTTCACAACTTTACAAAATATGCATCTTAGCTTCACTTGGTTGGAGAAGTTGTTCAAATATATATACTAACAGATAAATTAAAACAATATGAACACTTGTATAAGAAATTATATATAATAATTAAATGGATTTATGCCATTAATTTAATGTACAGAAGTACTGTTCTAATCATTTCATCAGACAGAAAATAAATGTAAGAGGTTGAAGGAATACCAAATTTCATTTAGTACTACTACTCCTCCTCCATCATGGTCTTCCCTTGTAGCTAGATAAATTTATATAAGTTAGACACTGAAATGCGATGATTCCAATCTAGAGAACCATCATCTCAATGCAGATCGATTGACCCCACCTCTATATAATACCATCATTTCTGTTTTAAAAGTACTATCATCGTCATGTATTATATATGTAATTTCGTACCACTCTTTTTGTTCTAAGGAAAAAATTCAGTCTCATACGTAAATATTTGTTCCACAATTAATATATATATATATATATATATATATATATATATATATATATATATATATATATATATATATATATATATATATATACACACTAATAATAGTATAAAATGAAACAAGTATTTGCGTTTGTAATTATAATGTTATTACTATGTCATTAGTATTAAAAGATTTATTTTTTGTCAATTTTGTGATCAATCTCTTTTTACGAAAGAGGGTGAATACGCAATATAGATACACTTGTATATTAGTTTTATTTCCCCTACGTACGTACTAATGAACTTGTTCAATACCCATCTAATGAGTTAGTCGTGTCCAATATTTAATGTGCCTACAAATACATCAACCAGTTTCTGATTTGTGACACGTGGATAAGATAGGAATAATTCGAGATAAATATAACAAAACCCATTTTTTAATAATTACTAATAACCAAGCAAATCTTGAAAATAGCCTCGGTCGCAAAGATCTAACAGTTTGTTCTTAAGGAAATGACATGCATATACATACTACTTTCAAAATGACTAGCGGCATGGATTATGGAATTGTCCCAGTTTTTTATTGAATACCATCCCTGAACCGCTATTAAAGGTCAAGCTTTGGTCGATTTTATGGTAGAATGTTCGTTCACCGAAGCGAATACCGAAGTTACCGAAGGTTGAATCGTCCGATCGAAAGCGATTGCGCTTCTTCAACAAGATCGTAATGTTTGGACTCTATATGCGCACGGCCTCTACTCTAACTGTTAGTAAGGTGAATTATCTTGACAAGTCCGGACGGATTCAAAGTTCAACGAGCCATCGATTCGGATTTAAAGCGACGAATAACGGCCGCGTATGAAGCAAGTGCTACGGGTGTTCGATTGGCAAAGAGTACAGAGGTCCAAAAGCTTATCATTTACTGATGACTCTCAATTGGTCGTCAAGCAAATTTGTCGGGAGATTATGAAGCTCGTGGAACTTCGGATGATCAAGTATCTGGCGGAGTTAAAGGACCGACTTGAGATTTCGCTTCTTCATCACGAATTTTGGGCATAGAGCGTAATGACAATTCTATCACCGATGCATTGTCGAAGTTGGCTACTACTACGGATGCGAGATGTTTTAACGGATCGATTTACTTGGAAGTTCTGCGCAATGTAGAAAGTGTTCAAAGATGAAGCGATGATGTGTATCGGCGATCTAGCTTCTTTGGATGACCCTCTACATCGAGTATTTGGCGAGATGGCGTCCTTCCGCCTGGATCGGATGTTAGCAAAGAAGATCAAATACAAGAGGCGCCCAACTTTGTTCTTATTGATGGGGATCTTTATCGATTGGCCTTTTCTTCACCATTCTTGAAGTGCCTAGTCCCATCCGAAAGCGGAGTATGCTCTTGGGGAAGTTCACGAGGTATTTGCGGTGATCATATGGTCGCTTAAATCTTTGGCTTACAAAGTACTTGACAAGGATACTATTGGCCTACAATTTTCAAGGAAGCTACAAAGTATGTCAAGAAATGTGAAAAGTGCCAACTCAGCGATTCGATCCATTATCACCCACCGGAAGAGTTATACTCGATTTTATCTCCTATACCCTTCATTTATGTCTGGGGGTAGATATATTGGGTCCGTTGCCTAAAACTAAAGGTCGTTAGCTTTGTCATAGTTGCCAATGATTACATGACTAAGTGGGTAGAAAGCGAAGCCACTTGGTTAATAATGAGCAAGAAGAATGTTTGAAATTCATAAAAGAGTCCAAGTAGTGTTTCGCCGGGATCCCTAGAGTATTAATATCGGACAACGGACGCCTTGATTCGTGGAATCAAAATTTGAAGCATTTTTAAAGGAGTTGGGATTGAAGATAAAAGACTTTGGTGGCTCATCCACAGTCAAATGGCAAGTTGAGGTGACCAGCAGAATGTATTTGCCGAAGCAGGATCAAGCGCAGATGGATGAAGCTAAAGGAAGATGGCGGAGAAATTTCGCTCGGTGTTGTTGTGAGCTTATCGGACTACACCGAGGACTACTCTTTCGGGATTCACCTTTTCGACCGCCTATGGTAATCGATGCCTTAGTCCCTATCGAAATCGGATCTCCAAGTCTCGGGTCGGTCAATACAAAGAGATCTACAATGACGAAGGATCAAGGCCAATTTGGATCTGCTAGAAGAAGTCGGAGAAGTGGCTCATTTTAAACCGGCCGCTTATCAACGAAGAAGTAGCTAAGCATTATAACAAAGGAGTCAAGCTTCAGCAGATTGAGTAGGAGACTTCATCCTCAGAGAAGCCGAAGCTTCTACACCTCAAAACACGGGCAAGTTAATGCCAAACTGGGAAGGGTTGTACGAAGTGATCGAAGTATCAAAACCGGGCACTTATCGGTTAAGGGCATTAGATGGTTCCAAAATCAAAAACACTTGGCATGCTGGCAGACTTCGGAAATACTTTCAATAAAGATCAAGTTAATTCATCGAAAGTCTGTATATTATTGTTCATTATCAATAAAAAGTCACTTTTTCACTATTGATCCTGGTCCTATTTGTCCTATGGTCACTATGGTGTAAGGAGGTATGGTAGGACTCGCTGGCCATTCGATGGCAGCCCATTTGTTGTTCTACCCCGAGTGGTAGACAAAGGATCCTATATTGATTTTACCAGGGTGGTAAATCAATGGTCACTATTGATCCTGGTCCTATTTTTCCTATGGTCACTATGGTGTAAGGAGGTATGGTAGGACTCGCTGGCCATTCGATGGCAGCCCATTTGTTGTTCTACCCCGAGTGGTAGACAAAGGATCCTATATTGATTTTACCAGGGTGGTAAATCAATGGTCACTATTGATCCTGGTCCTATTTTTCCTATGGTCACTATGGTGTAAGGAGGTATGGTAGGACTCGCTGGCCATTCGATGGCAGCCCATTTGTTGTTTCTACCCCGAGTGGTAGACAAAGGATCTATATTGATTTTACCGGGGTGGTAAATCAATGGTCACTATTGATCCCGGGTCCTATTTGTCCTATGGTCACTATGGTGTAAGGAGGTATGGTAGGACTCATTTGGCCATTCGATGGCGACCCATTTGTTGTTTTTTACCCCGAGTGGGTATTAAAGGATCCTATATTGATTTTACCGGGGTGGTAAATCAATGGTCACTATTGGTCTGGTCCTATTTGTCCTATGGTCACTATGGTGTAAGGAGGTATGGTATGACTCATTGGCCATTCGATGGCGGACCCATTTGTTGTTCTACCAGAGGTGGTGACAAAGGATCCTATATTGATCTTACCAGGGTGGTAAGTCAATGGTCACAATTGGTCCTTATATCTTGGTCCTTATATAATTGTTTCACCCCGAGTGGTAAACAAATGAACGATCTCACACTTCGGAACCGATGAGTATGTATTACTTTATTTTATTTAAGTGTTGAGTTCAGTCCTTTCAGTTCAGTTAAGTTAAATTCTGTCCATGAAATTCAACTCACTTCGTCTCATACATTAACTATTATATGTCCTAACTGGTTCACTGTTTAGGTTCATTTTACTAATATTGAATTATTAACAAGAAACTAACCGAAAACATAGTTCACAATTAAGGAAATTGCAGATTCATCAGGAAAACTAAAACATTCATTCGATCTATTCATTCATGAACAAAAATACACCAATATAGAAACATTGACAACCTCCATATATAAAATTTCAAAATGATCCCAAAAACATAAAAAGTTTAAACAGATAAATTTTTACATAAGTCAGAATGAAAGCAGGAAGAACACCTAGGCACCACCTTCATCTTCGGAATTGAGCAAAGTTGGATCCAGTTGAAGCGTGACAGTTTTTTCTTTGCCTCTCGGCGATCTTCGTAGCTCTTCGAGTAGACTTTCATGATCTCGACGTTAAGCTCGTCCGAATCCCTATATTACGCTTCAGATTCGCTTTACGAGCTCTTCGGTCGGAAGAGGACCCCTTCCCTCAAGCTCCTTTATTTTAAGACGAAGCTTGTGGCGTTTGTTCTTGTGTCTCCGTCCTTCATCCTGGGTCTTTGATTGAGCCTCGCCAAGTTGAATAGCCAAGCTTCGGTTGGCCGAAGAAAAATCATCATTCTTGGCCCCCAGGAGCAGGTTTTCTTCGACCAAGCCGGCGTTCAGATCGGTTAAAGTTTGTTGGCTGGCTTCGGATGCGGCCAGCCCATCCCTTGTGGCCCTTAGTTCATCATCAGACGTCTTCAAGTCCATCTTAGCTCGATCCAAGTCTCGTTGGAGGCCATCGATGATATGAAGAGCGTCTTCTCGATTGGCCCTTTCTCGAGCCAAGGTCGATCTCAGCATGTTGATCTCCTGTCTCATGAAATCTTCCTCGGCCTCCCCATTTATATGCCTTGGGCATAAGCGTCAAGAAGACTGAGATTGGCTCGCATATGTTCAAACAGTACTCAAGTCAATACCCAAATATCCAAGCAAGAACAGAAAGACAGAAAAATAAAGAGATGGTTATTTACCTTAGCCAGATAGCTCATCCCTTCATCGAGCAAATTCCCGTCCGTGTGATCACTGAACCGATGATCGTCAGCGTTCCTTACGAAGGCCCCGAAGAGGTCGAATGGAAAGTTAGCATTGAATCTAGGCCACAGAGTCGGAGACCCCATGGCCTTCGTGATGATAACCACGACCAAGGAACCGGGTCGTTTCGGTGAGGTCTCGACCTTTTCCGGAGGAAGGTTTGGTTGCTTTCGGGAGGAGAGGTTCAAAGATACACGGTCTCGGGGAGGGAGATTTGTTTGACTGGTTTTTAGAGAGGGAGCGGATGATGCAGAGCTTGGGTGGTTTGTCGGTGTGCGTTCCTCTTCTTGGACAGGAGTTTGGATGACTTCATCTCGATCACCTTCTTGCAATCTGTATTTCTACTGAGCGTCTGAAGGGGGATGATCAAGACCAGGGCACCCTAAGCTCTTCTTGGCCAAAGCGTTATCTTACTTTTCAATTTTTGGTTCGGAGGATGCTTCTTCGATCGGAGACGATCGAGTAGGCCTCCTCGTCGAGGGATGGATCGCGGTGGTTGTCTCGACACGGGGTGACGGAAGGGCTTGGAAAGGGTGTTGATCTGGGTTTTTCGATTGTCCTCCTCTTCACGACGAGGACGGAGGGTCTCTTCCAAAAGCAGAACCTCATAAACCTTTCGTTCGTCGATTGGAACTCGTCTGTGTGTGTTTCCGGGATTGGTTCGGCTTCGGGGGCAGCTTCTGCTGCAAGAGTTTCAACAGCTTCCGAAGACTTCCCGGACAAAAATCTTGAACTCTTTTATCTCTAAAGAGTTTCGGTTTGATCAAAGATAATCTTGCATAACCAAACAACTCGTGTTAGAATCCACATTACAAAAGCATTTCCAAAATTTATATATAAAATAGACTGATACTTACATTTATGGTCATATAACCATGCCTGCTTCGAGAGGAGTCCATACTTCCACTCCTCCTTGGGGAAATTGTCAACTTCTCGTTCTTCAGAAATGTCTCCGAAGTCAGCAGAGATCTTCTCGTCAGTGGACTAGTTCGGTAAAGAAGAAATTTCGGGACCTTTGACGTAGAACCACTTCTCGTGCCATCCCCTATTGCTCGAAGGCGTGTTCACCAGCGAACGCCTCTCGAACTTTTCTCCTGACTTCGGAGAGTGCTTACTAATGGCCTTGAACCCCTTCTCCCTAGATTGTACTATCTTGTATACAATGAAGAAGAAGTCCAAGGAGGGATCCACGCCCAGTTCATGACAGAAGGCCACGAAGGCCAATATATGGATGTATGAATTTGGTACCAGTTGGGCGAACCCCACCCCCAGGAACCCCAACAAGGTTACTATGAAAATGTGCAAAGGGAAATGAACCCCCTTCTCTAGCAGAGTCACAGGGACGGACGTCCAACCCTCTGGCCGTTGATACATCTTTTCACCGGATCTAGGAGCCCTAACCGCATGGGTATCCGGGATGTGGTACAGGGATCGAATCCTCTGTAACTCAGCCTCAGTCACGATAGAGGGAGTATTGGCATGCGAGAAGCGATCCGTGCTCCTGTAGAATTCGGAGGGGGTTTTGGGAGTTTTTGGGAGAGGATTCTTGTCGGTTTTCGACCCCTTTGGGTTTAGAGTCGAAGCTCCTTCACTAGCAGTAGTGGCAGGGTTTGGCGGAACGACAGTGATCGGTGTTACTAGTATGGGAAAATCTTGTTCGGAGTCTTGGGAAGCCATTTTTTACGGTTTGCAGAGGAGCAAAGAGTTCAAAAGGCGCTCGAATTTCAAATGGGCAGGTAAAACTGTCAAATTTGGTAAAGTTATCTTTTATCTTGTGATTTTACGGTGTTCAAGGTCTGGCTCATTAAATGCCGAAGAATGATTTGGAATTTGAATGGGAAAGGTCCTGGGTTAAGGTTCATGAATTTATTAGACAGGGCTTTTCTGATTTGGGCCTCCGTTCTCTTCTCCTTTCATTTCGTGAACAGTAACTGGGTACATTTCAATTATCTCCTACTATGGACCTTTAGTAAATTATCCTGGGCCATTCATAGTTTTCTATTAAACATTCTATTTAACAAAAAACTAGGGGGCAATGTTGGGTCGTGATATTTCCTATCTTTGGGCCAGGTACATTGGGCCTACTCACATAAACAATCTATTGGGCCTCTATTATTAATCCGTGAAAGTCACTGGGCCCGGTCACCATATTGTATCCATTTTAACCTTTAAGGCTGAGTCGGTCCAGTGGATCGACCCATTAGATATTTTAATATCTGTTACTTTGACTTGTGATGATTAAAAAGCATGACAGTTGACCAAAGCTCCTGTCATGCATTAATGTGGATGGGATCATAGCCGTGGCAAGAAGATGAAAATAGTGGCCAAAAAGGATGGATAGACCATACGCTTGATCAAGCGAGAACCCATCGATCGAGAGGGGTGTGTCAGGTAGTAGTGGGTGGCACAGTCATCCAGGCGGAGATAGTATAACCTAGCAAGGAAGCCTTCACCAACAGGTATGTTCTCATACATTTTGATTTTCATATTCTCTCACATATACACAACCGAGATTTATTATCTCTCTCTAGACACTAGACAGTATATCCCTCCATTGTTAACCTTGTGAACACATACTAATTCTCATACCTTTGAAGCTATATCCCGAGCGGAACCAACCGCAAGCTTGTGGTGTTTACTATCAGTGTTTTTATCGTGCAGGATCAGGACGTCTTACGTGATTGGGACGTGACAAAAGATCCTGGAGTTAACAGTGGCTATGCATGCATGCCTGCCTGCCTCGATAATGTATTAATACCCGGTTCACATTATATCTACTGTCATTATGTTTCACCCATGCATATAGTTTTGTATAGGGTTGTCATCATCTCGCACTATAAACCGTATAAATCGTATAAAGCCAATTAAAGCGTAGTTTAAGTCCTCGTCACAAGATTTTTATCCTTTTCAGATACAAGCAAAACATCTTTTTCCGATGCTACAATATGAAGAAGTTGCTAGGTACTTTAATCTATCTATATATAAGCTGCAATATTTCAAAACCAAGCAAAACCAAATACTGCTCAACCTATGTGTATGTGCATTTATACCAATTGATATAGACATATAGGTATATATGGATTTGATTCAAGAACTTCGATGCTAGACTTGTTAGTTGTAAGCCAAGAACTTCGATGCTAGACTTGCTAGTTGTGGCTTACAACTTTGAAGCTCTAAATGTTCATCAATAGATCTTAAAGTTTCTCTATATACATGGCTCATATATTTTACAATATATTTTTTCTTTTTGTGAAGCAATCCAACTCTTATTGTAACACCCCCTTTCTAAATAAAAAAGGAGGTCACGTGCAAAGTACAATAAATTTCAAAATAATTAATGGAACATTAATAATTTCAAAATATTAATTAATTAGTAATCCATTAATGTCGAATTAAATAAAAAATTTCAAAAATTGGCAGAATAAACAAAACCTAAAATCAAATAAATTTAGGTGGTCAAATGTAACTCTCTTCACACGAAACTCTAAAAACCTCAAAAACCCGCGAAGAAAAAACACAGCATGAGCTAAATATTGTCCAGTACAGATATAGAGTACAAAAATAATTAATGAATTGAAATAACTAGCTCAATAAATTGAACCGAACTGAAATGAACAAGACTAACATAACGAAATGATAAGTTGAATCAAAAAGGTTAGATGTTATTTCATACCGAGCTCGTACAAAAATATACATTGCCACACATGTGAGTCAAATAATGTCACATAAACAATCAAAATAATGTCACAATCAAGTCAAATAATATCACAAAAGCAATCACACATCGAACTGTGCAATTCAGATGTATGCAGAATCGGAAGTCGTGTTTAGAACAAATATCACCAATTCATGGAACAAAAAATTAGGGTTAACCCATATGCCTCCCACAACAAATCACTATATGGCCAACTCCCACCAGAGCACAAAATATAGACATCGTGGACTGATCACACCGTCAGAGAAGGTGTCATGTCTCGGTGCCAAAAAGATGTGTCTAGCTATGGTACGTATACCCCCATAGGTTATTATAACTCAAGTATTCCTTATCGCATATTCTACAAAAATATAGTGTCACGACACATGCATAATACCAACAAAAGAATTATAAATGTACATATTGAACCAAATCAAATCATAGACAAATTACCTCCAAAGTAATGTAGCAATATGCACCGCTTTATAAAGATCAATAAAGTTCTATACATGAATAACAAATTCAAAAGATTACAAAATATGAAATTGAGAACATCTAGACCAAACCGAAGCAAAAAAATGATTTGATTAGAAACGAAATAATTAAGCGAGTACAAAATTATGAACGATTAGCAATACAAACAAATCAACATAATGAAGTATCGCTGAAGAAATATGCAATATGTTCAAATTATAATAGAATGAAAAAGAGTTCAAATTACATAATAAATTTAGGGTATCAAAAATCAAACTTCTATTCAAGAGTGCTAACAAAATTATAAGAAAAATGTAACGAATGATGAGATATCACAAGATATAAAGAATCAATAATAAGAGGAGTGGAGTATGGAATCCGTACCTGATACTCAAAACCACTTATAGCACACTCCACAAAATCTTCCCCTCAAGTGTCAACAATATCAAATACAAAATATATATTATTCACTTCTAAACATATTCACCTCGAATTAAATATAATTCAAACTAATAATTTCATAATAATTCGTAATATATTCAAGGTGCCTTTAATTATTGCCTTAGATCACTGTTAATATTCCAAAACATAAAACTCAATGACAAAACTTAAAAAATCTTAAAACCCCAATATGACAAATTATTCTTAAGACGTATGTCCACTATTCTGGTCTTATACCCATTAACTAAAATTTATTTGTCAAAATAATTAATTTAAACAGAAATTAGACCTCAAATACTCCCGTTTAGTCTCAAGAATCACCTATATCAGATTAAAAATCATTAAGTTAATTATACATTTTTAAATATTAGAACTCAGCTAAAAATCTACTTGAAAAATCCCAGACCAACCATGCACTTCTTAAAATTCATAACAAATTATACGTTAATCTTTAATGGATCGAAATTGGTGAACATATTTTCAGCTTATATATATATATTATAACGATTCAACAGTCGGATTCAGAGATATAACATACGTGTGCAATATACCTTCTGATATAGAAATTGTGTAAGACCCCAGCTTATTATTAAATGAAATTGAATTTCCTCTATTTATTATTTTGAAATAGTAAGGGCTGATTTAATTAATGTGGTTAGTTATGGGTAAAATGCGCAAATATTTCAAATAAGCAAGTGGTTATAAAATATTCATTGTTATCGGGGAATATTCGTTTGGTCGTGGAATATTCTACTTGTCGGGGAATATTAAATGCGACACCTCAATTATGTGGGCCCCATAAGCGGAAAGCGATTGGATGAAGAAAGCGACAAGTATAAGTTGTTTATAAATAATAGCGTAGTTTTTTTTCAAGATAATCTTGTTGGAATACTAAAGTGGTTAAAACACGGTAGCACACCGGTATTGTACCAATTATTGATTCTTACGTAAGAAGGCAACGCTTCAATAATTATTACGAGAATTCTTTATTCAATATTTTATTTTATTGATTCAATAATTGCTTCGATTGATATTTTATATTATTGTTGTTTCAATAATTGTCACTACACAATATTTTCTATTAAGATCAATAATTCATATTATTTGAATAATATTATTAGATAGCATTATTGGCAATGTTTAGAAAGTTCATCTAAGGAGAGGTTTGGTCACCTAATTGCTTGGCGCAAGAAGGAGAAATCCTTATTGGAAAGCCCCCTCTTTCCGGAAACTACCGGTTGTCGATATTGTGATTCAAAGAATATTGTTTGTGAATAATTAATTATTGATTTATATGATAAGGAAAATATTCATTTTATATGGATATAGATGGAGAAAAATTTTAATGTGACAATTGTTAAAAATTGATATTTATCTTTTCTGATAAAATAATTCATTTAAATATATTATTATATTATAATAATATAATAATGATGATATTTTTACAATGAATGTGTGATATATGAATAAATGAAGAGGAAGAGTATTTTTGTTAAAAAAAATTGTTTAAAACATGTTAAACATGTTTGTTGGCCCATTTCTTGACTGAAATTTGATTATAACTTGTAAAATCGCCCGTTTGTGAATTTCGGTCAACTTCTGCTTGGAATTTGGAAAAACTTAAACTTACAAAGTTGTAGAGAATAGAATTTCCTATGGAATGGATATAAGATTCGAATTCTTCTGATAAAACGACTATTTATTATGAGGTATTGAAGTTCCAGAATAATTGATTTTTGAAGTTTAATTATTTTTAATAAGAAAAATGTTTTTTTACACTTGGGTGGGCTCCACATGAATGGTAAGCATGCTGAATTCAATTTTCTTGGTGTGCTTAGGAAAAAATTTAAGAAATATTATTATTTTATTAAATTTTCTGCTTTGGTGTTCTAAGAAATTTCCTATAAATAGGGTGTTTAGGTTAGAATTGAAAATCACACAAGAAACTAAAGATTTCTCTCTCTATATTATCGAGCGTATTCTTGTGAGTATTTTGATACTTTGAGTGTTGCTATACGGTGCAAGTTCCTTTCAAAGACTATATCCGAGATTCGGTAAATCACCGTCTTTTCGAGGTAAGGATGTTATTTTTTTTAAAATGATATTATTTCTTCTAATATCATTATGCTGGAATATTGGTAAGATTTTTCTTGTGAAATTCTTGTCTTTTAGTGTCGGGGTTGCATGAATTGCAGAAAGCATCTGAACATTCCATCGTTCATCATTTGGTCAGTGTTGTTGTTTGCCTGAGGATTATCGCCTTCCTGATGTACATTATCCTGATTATTGATTTGTGGAGACTCAACGGTCTCTTGTGCTCCATTGATGTTCTAAACATTCTCGGATGTCATTTTCAAATACTACCACAAAACAAGGGTTAATTAACATATCACATATTATCCCTATACTCAATTCCACCAATTAAATACCAAATAAACTTAGGTAGGTCATACTAGCGAAGGAATTCCCCGTCTCTCCCCTCCTAGTTCTTGTCTCACATCTCAGCTAGGGGTCATATCCCTAAGCTTTGATACCAATTGTGACGCCCCCAAAATAGGTATAGATCACCTATCTTGAGTCGCCAAATACATGGTACAAAATTCAAATACAACCTAATTATACAACAGTCGTGTAAAATACGACAAAATACATGCTGTGAGTTTTAATACAAATATTGTCATCTAGACAATATCCACACTCAATTTAGTCCTCATTACATTTATTATCACACTATTTAAACGAATAGTGAGGACTACTAAGACACCATCTCGGACCGTCACTCCGCTTCCGATTAGTCCCTGCCACGTTCTCATTTCCTCAAGAGAACGGTGAAAGAAAGGGTGAGCTCAACTAGCCTAGTAAGAAATATTATGACTAAGATAATGCAGAATAAATTATCATTAGTCTTCAACAGTGTTAAACTGATAAAATACAATAGACATCAGCGGAACATGCAATCCATTAAAAGAGTCAAGTAGAGAATTAAATCTACTATCTTTTATGATTTAAAAAGGTTTTTTCATCACTTTTATCGCTGAGACTCAACTTAATAAATAATCCACATCATCCCTGCACTACGGCCAAGGATATTCATTAGGGTTACGACCACAAATTATCCATGCACTACAGACCAAGGATATTCGTGCATTCATCAATAGTCATGATCATGCCAACAACTGTCCATCAATGCACTACGAGCCAATGAGGACTTTTACCACATCATTTGTAATATTACGGTTATGATTACACCGAATAATCCCTGGTCATAATCATACCAAGTCCATCTATGCACTACAGGCCACAGATGACTTTGAACATAATATAAAAATGAGGATGATGACAATGACATAATAATTCAATAAAACAAGTTCAAGAATAAATTTATTCATGAACTAATATCGTCCAAATTGTCAACATGATAATTCTTTGTAGAGTAAAATTCAAGAATGCTCAGAAGAATATTTCCATGAAAAGATCTTTGGATGAAGCGCAAATATCGAGGATATTCCACTAATTTCATGGAGTATAGAAGTCAAAATTTTAACCAACCGAGTATAATAAAGAATGGAATAACAAAAGTAATCACCATGCATGCGGTGATTGTGAGCATAGATAAAGTTATTCCAACGAATAATAAATAACGAAACTAGGTGGTGAAATTAGCACCAAGCGAGGATGTTCCAATGTAATAATAAGGAATGAAATAACAATGAAATCATCATGCATGCGGTACTTCACATAGATAAAAGTTATTCCAACATAATACTAAATAACGGAACCGGTCGGGTGAAATTCACAATGCATGCGGGATGTTCAAATGTAATAATAAAGGCGGAACCGGTCCGGCCAAAAACCTGATGCGAGGATATTCCAAGCGTAATAATAATGACGAAACTAGGTCCCACAGAAGCGCACGCACGGGATATTCTAATGAGAATAATAAATAATGGAATATGGAAGAATTTCACCAAGTATAGGTAGTGGCAGATATCAAAAGTTATTCCAATGAATAATAAAGATGGAATAATGAAGTTTCTCTTCATGAATACAAAAGAAATAATACCCTTTACGAGTACATGATAAATAATATCCCTTACCGTAAAAGAAACTTGATATCGAAGTAGTGAAGTAGCAGAATACTTTTCTTCTTTCTCTCTATAGTTTCTCTCTCTAGAGTTTCAGTGAATTCGTAAGAAATAATGAAGGAATGAGCTTCTATTTATAGAAGAATGGAATACATAGTAACTAACTCATGAACGGTCCAGATTGATTTACTTTAATCGGACGGTCCATATTTAAAGCCAAATCTTTTAAATAAAATATAATATATTCTATTTATAATCTAATAAAACGAATAACTTTATAAAAGATTTTACTATGCAAACACTATGCATAATAAAATATAATATAATCTAATTATTATACAATAAAGCAGATAACTTTATAAAAGTATTCTCGCTTTTATATAAAAGATTTTACTATTAGCCTAATAAAACGAATAACTTTATAAAAGTATTACATTTTATATAAAAGTTTTTCTACGCTTTTATTACGTTAATAATACTAATAAAACAAAACTTCATCATCATTATTATTATTCACACTATTAATCGACGATTGAGTCGTTCCCGAGAAAAGAGGGGGCTTTTCAATAAGGATTTTTTCCTATTGGCGCGCAATTAGATGACCAAACCTCTCCTTGGCAGAACTTCTAGACATCGTTAATAATGAAAATAATAATATTAACAATTTTGTCATCTCAATTATTGATTTAATAACATATAAAATATCGACAATAATTGAATCAAACTAAGTGACTTCTCACATAAGATCAATAATCAATACTGGTGCGCTACTATGCAACCACGCCAGACATTGTATTTCTTTTACTACCGAAAGTAGTTCAACGAAGATCAATGGTAAAAATTCACCGCATTATTTTCATAAAATTTTTTTTTATCGTTTCTTCAATCCGATAATAATTACATTGGGTCCACTAATGATTGTGTCGTCGTACTAATATTCCCCCAGAAAATGAATATTCCCCACCAATCGAATATTATATAACAACTTGCGTACTTTGTAAAATTTATAAATATTACCCACAACTATAAAATTATATCAAATTTATTTCATAATATTCAAAAATGATATTTATAGAAAATTCATTTTTAATCATAAAAGTTGGGGTCTTTAGATTCTTATTCACGATACTCAAGACTATTCACGATATCTACAGATTATTCATTTAATAATCTGACTATTCACAAAAAAAATTAGATTTTTGTTTTTTGTCCAAAATATCTATTATGGATACTAGCTTTGATTGTATCCATGTTTTGGTCTTCATTCTTGAATTTTACTCCACTATGGTTATTTATGATGTATTTTTGAACTTGGACTGTTTAAAGTACGAATCCTTAATATTTATTCTTTTGTTTCATTGGATTCGTTTTCTTTAAAATATTTTTCATCATCCTCAGTCCTAAATGATGATATTATTAAGTATCTTTGGCCTGTAGTGCAAAGATGGTTGATTTTCTTATGAATATCTTTGGCCCGTAGTGCAAAGATGTACAGGTGTTGAGATGAACATGACTAACTGATGAATATCTTTGTCCTGTAGTGCAAAGATGAATATTTGATTCAAGATGTATATTGATTGATGTTACAGGGATAAAATATTGATGATGGACTTTAAAATTCATAGATAATAGTAGATTTCACTCTCTACGTAACTCTTCATGAATTATTTTCATTTCATTCATGAATATTGATCTGAAACTTGTTGTCTATTATATTCTATCAGATTTTTCCCTGTTGAAGACTAAAGATAATTTGTTCTATATTATCTTAGTCATAATATTCTTTATTGGGATAGTTGAGCTCACCCTTTTCCTTTTTGTTCCATTTTTCTTCTCAGGAGGCGAGAATGTAGCGAGTTTTAGTCGGGGTATGGAATGATGGTTCTAGAAAGTTGTTTTAGTAGTCCTCACCATTTTTGTAAAATAGTATATCAATAATTGTAATGAGGACTTATTTGAGTGTTGATATTGTCTAGAAGATAATATTTGTATTTAAACTCACAGTTTATGTGTTATCGTATTTTGCACGACAATTGTATTAATAAAGTTTTAGTTATTTCTGTACCATATTTTTGGCGACTCAGAATGGGTGATGTATACCTATTTTGGGGGCGTCACAGTTGGTATCAGAGCTTAGGGATAAGGTCACTGGCGGAGATCGGGGAATAGAACTAGGAGGGGAGAGACGAGTAAATCCTTCGCTAGTGTGTCCTACCTAAGCTTATTTGTTGGTTGGTCAGAATATAGGGATATTATGTGATATATTAATTTCTTTAATTAACCCTTGTTTTATGGAAGTATTTGAGAATGGCAACTGAGAATGTTAACAGTGGAGCAAATGAGACCGTGGAGACACCTTTACTCACCAACGAGGAGAACGTTCAACAGGCTGACAATGTTCCTCCTGTGAACAACACCATTGAGCAGACGATGAACGACGGGATGTTTAGAAGCTTTTTGTAATTCATGCAAAATCAGACGAGGGAGACTCGTGTTCAAAATACAGGTGGAAATGATAGCAACGCACGGTTTGTCACAGCCAAGCAGTTCAAATAGTTGGGACCACCAGAATTCTGGGGAAAGCCGGATCCGATTAAGGCGGAGACTTGGGTCAAGCAAATTACCAAGATATTCGATGTCTTGGGATGCACGGAGGAATAGAAGGTTCCATTCGCTACTTTTATGTTCTATAATGAGGCAGGTTACTGGTGGGAATCTGTGAAGTGTACCCATCCAGCCACACTCAGCATGTCTTGGGAAACATTTCAGAAACTATTCAATGACAAGTACTTTCCTGAAAGTATTCATCATATGAAGGAGACAGAGTTTATTAGACTGGAGCAGAACAATATGACTGTGTCCCAGTACGAGGCGAAGTTCGCAGAGTTATCCAGGTTTGCACCTCATTTGGTGGAGAATGAGGAACATATGACGCGGATGTTTCTGAGAGGTTTGAAACCCGACATATGTCAGTATCTCATTTCTCATAAATTTTCTCTATATTTAGATGTTGTCAACAAGGCTCAATTATTAGAGCGAGATAACGATTACGTTCAACCGAGGGACCACAACCAAGGTCATACCGGTGACAGCAGTCATCGAAGCAATGATAATCAACGGGGAAAGAAAAATATGGACAAGAGCGGCAACCACTCTGGTGGTAATCATGGCCATGAAAATAGAAGAAGCGAGTCGGGAGGAGATTTAAAAAGAGAAGTTACAACAATGACAATGCGAAGACGCCAAAGACCAAAGAAGAATCGGTTCTAAGGGAGGAGAACGACCACCGGTCGTATGCTATAAATGCAGAAAAGAGGGACATATCAGCCCAAACTGTCCACAACAGTTCAAGGTATACTATAATTGTGGAAAGCAATGACATATCGCTCGAGATTGTACGGTAGCAAAACCAAGTCCAGTGGGGATGGTGACTCAAAAGGCTGTCCCAGAAAAGTCAAAGTCAACGGTTCCTAAAAGAGCGTTTGTCGTGACTGGTCAAAATGAGAGGAACCCAAATGAGGTGATCACGGGTAAGCTAATCATAAATTCTTGCGAAGTTTATACCTTACTAGATACCGGTCCTACCCATTCATTTATTTCTCCTACATGTGCTCAATGTTTAAACTTAACTCTGGAGAAATTAGACTTTGACCTATCTGTGGAGATTCTGTTATGAGACACTTTTATTATATCCACTGTTTATAAATCTTGTTTGATCCAAGTTGGCACCATCACATTACTTGTTGACCTTATCTCTTTAAAGATACTTGCTTTTGATGTGATTTTAGGGATTGATTAGTTAACTACTCATCATGCCAAAATTGATTGTTTTCGTAAGGTTGTTAGTTTTCATATTCCTAACCAACCTGTTGTATGAATTCAAGCAACTAAACCACTAAAATCAATCACTGTCATATCAAGTCATAAAGCTATTCATTTATTGAAAAACGGATGTCAAGCTTTCTTAGCCCATGTTATGGATTTGAATAAAGACACGTCAGATTTGAATAATATTCCTGTGGTTAGTAAATTTCCTGACATATTTTCTGAAGAACTTTCCGGTCTACCCCTAGAACGTGAAGTTGAATTCTTTATTGACCTTGAACCTGGTACAAAGCCCATTTCTAAAACCCTATATCGAATGGTTCCTATTGAACTTTAGGAGTTAAAATTCCAACTACAAGAGTTGTTGGACATCGATTTTATTTGTCCTAGTACATCTCCTTGGGGTGCTCCTGTTTTATTTGTAAAGAAGAAAGACGAGAGTATGCGACTTTATATTGACTATCGAGAATTGAACGATGTCACCATCAAGAATAGGTATTCGCTACCTCGCATTGATGACCTATTTGACCAGTTGTAAAGATCGATCTTCGTTCTGGATATCATCAGCTGAAGATTAGAATTGAGAATATTCCAAAGACTGCCTTCAGAACTCGATACGGGCATTATGAATTCTTAGTCATGTCTTTTGGATTGACTAATGCGCCTGCGGCTTTCATGGATATGATGAACTGAGAATTCAAGGAATATTTGGATCAGTTCGTTGTTGTCTTTATTGATGACATCTTCATATATTCCAAAAATCGTGAAGATTATGAGCACCATTTGAAGCTGGTACTCCAAAGGCTTCGAGAAAACAAGCTTTATGCTAAGTTGAAGAAATGCGAGTTTCGGCTCGAGGAAGTAGCATTCTTCTTGCGTGGTGTCAAAACATGGAGTATCTGTTGACTTACGAAAATTGAAGCAATACAAAGTTGGGAGAAACCAAAGTCGGTGGTGGATCAAGACGTAGCTTTTTGGGCTTAAATTGGTTATTATCGGAGATTCGTGGAAGGATTTTTTGAATCGCCATCTGATTAACTCATTGACTCGAAGGATACAAAATTCTTATGGAGCGAGGAAGCGAGAAGAGTTTTCAAGAGCTTAAGAGGAGACTCATTTCGGCACCAGTTCTGATAATACCATCTGGTTCAGATGGATTTGTTATCTACAACAACGCTTCAGGCAAAGGGTTAGGATGTGTTCTTATGCAATGTGGGAAAGTCATAGCCTATGCCTCGCGACAACCTAAAGAATATGAGAAGAATTATCCTACTCATGATCTAGAGTTGGCAGCAGTCGTTTTCGCGCTAAAGATATGGAGGCACTATCTATATGGGGAGAAAGTGGAGATATATTAAAACTATAAAAGCCTCAAATATTTCTTCACCCAAAAGGAATTCAACATGCGGAAACGACGTCGGCTTGAGCTGTTAAAAGATTACGATCACACCATTCAATACCATCCCGGAAAAGCGAACGTGGTAGCTGATGCATTAAGTAGAAGATCATATGCAGGAACAAGTGCAATGTTGTCAACATAAAGGCCCATTTTGTGTGATTTACAAAAGATGAAGATAGAATTCAAGACTCCGGGGACTCATGCGATGATGTCAAGTATACACATAGAACTGACTTTAATCGAAAAAGTTAAAGTTGTTCAAGCCACCGACCCGGAGCTGATGCGTATGAAGAAGAAAGTACAAGAAGGTGCTATTCCAGAAGCAAAAATCGATAAAGAAGGAATACTTCGAGTCCACTCCAGAATTTGTGTTCCTAACGACTCTAATTTGAAATACAAGATCATGATGGAGGCACACAATACACCGATTGTAATTCATCCTGGAAGTGCCAAAATGTATCGTGATCTTCGACATAAATTTTGGTGGAACAATATGAAGAGAGAGATTTCAAAGTTTATCTCGAGGTGTTTAACTTGTCAATGTGTAAAGGCGGAGCATCAAGTGCCTAAGGATCCATTGCAACCACTTGAGATTCTGAAGTGGAAGTGGGAACACATTACCATGGATTTCGTTACGGGTCTTCCCACGGTTTCTCAAGGCAAAAATGCTATTTGGGTTATTGTTAATAGATTAACTAAGTCTGCTCATTTCTTGCCGATACGGGAGACTTATTCCTTTGAACGTCTTGTTCGTATGTACGTGAATAAGATTGTGAGATTGCATGGCATGCCAGTATCCATAGTTTCGGATTGTGACCCAAGATTCACTTCACGTTTTTGGGTTAGCTTGCAAAAAGCTATGGGCATGGATTTATGATTTAGTTCGGCATACCATCCTCAAACGGACGAATAATCAGAGAGAACTATTCAAACTCTTGAAGATCTATTAAGACTCTGTGTCCTAGACTTCAAAGGGAGTTGTGATAAGTATTACCATTGCTGGAATTCTCCTACAACAATAGTTATCAGGCAAGTATAGGTGTGGCTCCATTTGAAGCATTATATGGACGAAATTGTAAAATCCCAAATTTTACGAATAAAGATTTAAATTTCTCGAAATATTTTTTTGAATATTATGGTGTGGATTTAATATAATGTTATAGTTGTGGGTGATATTTATAAATTTTGAAAAGTATACAAGTTGTTATATTATA
This sequence comes from Panax ginseng, assembly GCA_020205605.1. Taxonomy (NCBI): domain Eukaryota; kingdom Viridiplantae; phylum Streptophyta; class Magnoliopsida; order Apiales; family Araliaceae; genus Panax; species Panax ginseng. The sequence goes on along the minus strand of CM035135.1, from coordinate 125,225,726 downwards.
TTCTTTGTGTCGAAGAATATTCGTACGACGGCACAATCATTGGTGGATCCCATAACAGAATTATTGTCGAATTGAGAAAATGACAAAAATATTTTTATGAAAATAACAAATGGAAGTTTTACTGATTATCTTGTTGAACTACTACTGAGTAGTAAAAAATACGATGAATACGCGTGGTTGCGTAAGTAGTATTACCAGTATTGATTATTGATGCTTACGTGAGAAGTCACTCAGTTTTGTTCAATTATTAATTCAGTAATTGTTGAATAGTATCTCACGTTATTTGATTCAATTATTGTCGATATTTTATATATTATTAAATCAATATAATTGAGATGATAGAGTTATTAATATTATTATTTGTAATATTAACGATGTCTAGAAGTTCTACCAAGGAGATGTTTGGCCATCTAATTGCTCACCAATAGGGAGAAATCCTTATTGGAAAGCCCCCTCTTTCCTGGGAACGACCTGGTCGATTAATAGTGTGAATTATAATAATGATGATGAAGTTTTATTTTATTAGTATTATTATGTAATAAAACAGAAAAGCTTTTTATATAAAATAGAATACTTTTATAAAGTTATTTGTTTTATTAGACAATAATTAGAATATATTATATTTTATTATGCATAGTATTTTGCATAGTAAAATCTTTTTATATAAAATAGAATACTTTTATAAAGTTATTTGTTTTATTAGACAATAATTAGAATATATTATATTTTATTATGCATAATATTTGCATAGTAAAATCTTTTTATATAAAATATAATACTTTTATAAAGTTATTCATTTTATTAGATTGTAAATAGAATATATTATTTTTTATTTAAAAAGATTTTGTTTTATTAGAATATTTTATTAAATCAATCTAGACCGTCCGTTTAAAAGTGGATCAATCTGGACCGTTCAGAAATTAGTTACTATTCAGTCCATTCTTCTATAAATAGAAGCTCATCCCTTCATTATTTCTTACGAATTCACTAAAACTCTAGAGAGAGAAACTGTAGAGAGAATTCTTCTTCTATAATCTTGAGCGTATTTTCTTTAGAGTTTAAGAAAGCTTTGAGCGTAGTGCAAGTTTCTTCAAGTATATCTCCGCCCTTCCCGTCGGAGTACTCTTCTTTATAAGGTAAAGGATATTATTTGTTGTACTCATAAGGGGTATTATTTCTTTCGTATTCATGAAGAGAACTTATGTTATTCCATTCTTTATTATTACATTGAATAAACTGTCTCTCGCAATACCGCATACATGGTGAAATTCTTACCGTTGTTCAATTCTTTATTATTCATTGAGCAACTTGTGCGTGCGTTACGCATGACACGGGTTCCGTTATTTATTATTCATTGGAACATCACCGCTTCGGTCTGTAATTTCACGACTGGTTCCGTTATTTCTTATTCATTGGAATATCCTATCTCGTGCATTTACGCATGAATTGGTTCCATTATTTATTATTACATTGGAATAACTTTTATCTGTGCGGTCTCATCGCATGCCTGGTGATTTCTTTTGTTATTCCATTTTTATTATACTCGGTTGGTTAAAGTTTTGACTTCTATACTCCATGAAATTAGTGGAATATCCTTGATATTTGCGCTTCATCCGAAGATCTTTTCATGAAAATATTCTTACGAGCATTCTTGAATTTTACTCTACAAAGAAGTATCATGTTGACAATTTGGGCGTTATTAGTTCTTGGATAAATTAATTCTTGAACTTGTTTTATTGAATTCTTATATCATTGTCATCATCCTCATGTTTATATTATGTTGAAAGTCATCGTATTCAGTAGTGCATAGATTGACTTGGTATGATTATGACCGAGTGGATTATTCGGTATAATCATGACCATAATGTTATAAATGATATGAAAAAAGTCCTCATTGGCCCGTAGTGCATTGATGGACAGTTTTTGGTATGATTATGGCTATGGATTCTCTTCGGCCAAGGGTGCAAAGATGAATTGTTTTATGGCATGATCGTGACCATTAATGAATACACGAATATCCTTGGCCCATAGTGCATGGATAATTTATGGTCGTGATCTTAATGAATATCCTTGGCCAGTAAAAGGGGATGATGTGGATTATTTATTAAGTTGAGTCTCAAATGATAAAATGATGAAAAACCTTTTAAATCATAAAAGATAGTATATTTTATTCTCTACTTGACTCTTTGAATGGATTGCTTGTTCCTCTGCAGTTAAACTTGATGTCTATTGTATTTTATCAGTTTAACATTGTTGAAGACTAATGATAATTTATTCTGCATTATCTTAGTCATAATATTTCTTACTGGGCTAGTTAAGCTCACCCTTTCCTTCACTGTTCTCTTCAGAAAATGAAGACGTAGCAGGGACTAGTAGGGGAACGGAGTGACGGTCCAGATAATAGCATTAGTAGTCCTCACTATTCTGTTAAATAGTATGATAATAAATGTAATGAGGACTCAATTGAGTGTGGATATTATCTAGATGACAATATTTGTATTAAAACTCACAGCATATGTTTTGTCGTATTTTACACGACAGTTGTATAATTAAGTTGTATTTGAATTTTGTACCATGTATTTGGCGACTCAAGATGGGTGATGTATACCAATTTTGGTGGCGTCACAGTTGGTATCAAAGCTTAGGGATATGATCCCTGGCTGAGATGTGAGACAAGAACTAGGAGGAGAGAGACGGAGAATTCCTTCGCTAGTATAACCTACCTAAGTTTATTTGGTATTTAATTGGTCGGTCAGAGTATAGGGATAATATATGATATGTTAATTTACCCTTGTTTTATGGCAGTATTTGAAAATGACATCCGAGAATGTTGAGAATAGCAATGGAGCACAAGAGACCGTTGAGTCTCCACATATCAATAATCAGGATAATGTGCATCAAGAAGGCGACAATCCTCAGGCAAGCAACAACACTGACCAAATGATGAACGATGGAATGTTCAGAGGCTTTATACAATTCATGCAACAACAGGTAAGAGAGACTCCTGTTCAAAATATAGGTGGAAATAATGGCAACCCACGGTCGGTTACCTCTAAGCAGTTCAAGGAGCTGGGACCGCCGGAGTTTTTGGGAAATCTAGAACCAATTAAGGCGGAGACGTGGTTAAAGCAGATCACCAAGATATTTGATGTCTTGGGATGCTCAGAGGAGCAAAAGGTTCCATTTTCCACCTTTATGTTGCGTGAAGAGGCGACTTGGGGGGGAATCAGAAGCGTACCCTGCATCGACCACTCAAGATGTCTTGGGAGAAGTTTCAAGAGTTGTTCAATGACAAGTACTTTCCCGAAAGTATTCGTCACATGAAGGAGGTGGAGTTCATCATCCTGGAGCAAAACAACATGACCGTGTCACAGTACGAAGCCAAGTTTGCCGAGTTATCCTGATTTGCATCCCATTTGGTTGATAATGAGGAGAGAATGACGCGAATGTTTCTAAGAGGTTTGAAACCCGAGATACGTCAATATCTTACCTCTCATAAACTGTGTTTATATTTAGATGTTGTTAATAGAGCTCAGTTATTGGAGCGCGATAATGAGTCAACCCAACCAAAAGAGAGTAGTCGGCAAAATTATAATACCAGTGATAGCAGTCATCGAAGCGGTGACAATAAGCGTGGAGGGAATCAACATGCCAAGAATGGTAACCACTTTAGTGGTAATCATGGCCAAGATAATAGAAGTAGAAATTTCAAGAGGAGGAGATTCAATAATGATGGAAAGATGTCAGCACCAGCACCTATTGTTAATGAAGGAGAACGACTGCCAGTCGTATGTTACAAATGCGGACATGAGGGACACATCCGTCCAAACTGTATGCAGCAATCCAAAGCGTGTTTTAATTGCGGAAGAGAAGGTCACCTAGCTCGATTTTGTCGTATGGTGAAGTCAAGTCCAGCTGGGATGGTGATGCCAAAGGATGTCCCAGACAAACCAAAGCCGGTAGTTTAAGAGAGGGCGTTTTTTTTTCGTGACGAGGAACCTGAATAAAATTATCACGGGTAAGTTAATCATAAATTCTTGCGAAGTCTATACCGTTTTAGATACCGGTTCTACTCACTCTTTCATTTCACCTAGTTCTGTTCAATGTCTGAATTTAACTCCGGAGAAGTTAAACTTTGATTTATCTGTTGAAACTCAGTTGGGAGAAACCTTCGTTACATCCACTATTTATAAATCTTATTTGATTCAAATCAACACTTTCACATTACCTGTCGATCTTATCTCTTTGAAAATACTGGCCTTTGAAGTGATTTTAGGAATCGATTGGTTAACTACTCATCATGTTTTTCATAAGGTTGTTAGCTTTCATATTCCTAACCAACCTATTATGCGAATTCAAGCAACCAAACCACTAAAAGTCAATCATTGTCATATCAAGCTATAAGTAAAGAGCCCCAATCCTTTCGTTATTGACTTTCTTGTGTGGAATGCACTGAAGCCAGACTATCCATAGGGGACATCGTGAATAACGGTGGCAAGTTGATAGGTATCAATGTGACGTGTTATCCAAGTCTTGGATGAAGGTCACAGTTTTGAATGATATTTTTATCGTTAATAAATTTCTTGACGTGTTAATTCTTGAACTTGTTTTATTGAATTCTTATATCATTGTCATCATCATCATGTTTATATTATGTTGAAAGTCATCCATGGCCTGTAGTGCATAGATGGACTTGGTATGATTATGACCCGGGATTATTCGATATAATCATGACCGTAATGTTACAAATGATGTGAAAAAAGTCCTCGTTGGCCGTGGTAGTGCATTGATGGGATGATTTTTGGTATGATTATGGCTATGGATTCTCTTCGACCAAGGTTGCAAAGATGAATTTTTTTATGGCATGATCATGACCATTGATGAATACACGAATATCCTTGGCCCGTTGTGCATAGATAATTTGTGGTCGTGATACTAATGAATATCCTTGGCCGTAGTGCAAGGATGATGTGGATTATTTATTAAGTTGAGTCTCAGCGATAAAAATGGTGAAAAACCTTTTTAAATCATAAAAGATAGTAGATTTTATTCTCTACTTGACTCTTTTAATGGATTGCTTGTTCCGCTGCAGTTAAACTTGATGTCTATTGTATTTTATCAGTTTAACATTGTTGAAGACTAATGATAATTTATTCTGCATTATCTTAGTCATAATATTTCTTACTGGGCTAGTTGAGCTCACCCTTTCCTTCACTGTTCTCTTCAGGAAATGAAGACGTAGCAGGGACTAGTCGGGGAACGGAGTGATGGTCCAGATAATAGCATTAGTAGTCCTCACTATTCTATTAAATAGTATGATAATAAATATAATGAGGACTCAATTAAGTGTGGATATTGTCTAGATGACAATATTTGTATTAAAACTCACAACATATGTTTTGTCATATTTTACACGACAGTTTTATAATTAAGTTATATTTGAATTTTGTACCATGTATTTGGCGACTCAAGATGGGTGATGTATACCAATTTTGGGGGCGTCACAAAAGTGTTGGTCTCTAGTATGTTGGGATGAGGTGGGTGAAGCAACATTGTTGGGTCCAGAGTTGGTACGTATTTTACCCATAACTATCCACATTAATCAAATCAACCCTTACTATTTCAAAATAATAAATAGAGAAAAATAAATTTCATTTATTAATAATTTGGGGTCTTACAACCTCCCCTCCTTATGAAATTTCGTCCTCGAAATTGACATACGTACCTGGTATTTCGAAAAGATGAGAATACCTCGCTTTTATTTCCGTTTCTAACTCCCAAGTCATTTCCTCAATAGCATGGTTTTTCCACAAAACTTTAACTTGTGGTATAACCTCGGTACATAGGACATATTCTTTCCTATCCAAGATCTTGACAGGTACCTCCCCGTACGTTAAGTCTTGGCTATCTCGTCGATTTCTAACTTCAATAGCGTGGTTCGGGTTGTCCACATATTTACGTAACATCGATACGTGAAAAGCGTTATGAACACGCGTCATACTTGGCGGTAAAATGAGTCTATAGGCCACGATTCTCCTATTCGATCGAGAATTTCAAATGGATTAATAAATCGAAGGTTTGAGCTTTCCTCACCTCACCGATTCTCGCTTTTAAAATAACAACTTCTTGCACCTCCTTCTTCAAATTCATCACTCGGTGTGTAGCTTGAAACGACTTTAATGTAAGATCCCAAATAATTAATAAATGAAATTTAATTTCCTCTAATTATTATTTTGAAATAATACGGGTTGATGTGATTAATGTGGATAATTCTGGGTAAAAAACATAAATATTTCAAAATAAGCAAGTGGTTATAAAATATTCATTGTTGTTGGGGAATATTCGTTTGGTCGTGGAATATTAAGTCTTTGTCGGGGAATATTAAATGCGACGAAGCAAGCGACCATGTGTGGGCCCCATAACTAAAAAGCGATTGGAGGAAGAAAATGACAAATATAAGTTGTTTAAAAATAACGGCGTAGTTATTACCGCTTTAATTGTTGGAATACCGGTGGTTAAAACACGATGTCTGGCGTTGTTGAGCAGTAGCACACAGTATTGCACCAATTATTGACTCTTACGTAAGAAGGCACTACTCAATAATGGTTACGATAATTCTTTATTCAATTGTTTTATTTTATTGATTCAATAATTCTTTGCGTTGATATTTTATATTCTTTGTTTTAATAATTGTCATTACAGTATTTTTCATTCTTCGAAACAATAATTCATATTATCTGAATAATATTATTAGATAACATTATTGGCTATGTCTAGAAAGTTACATCTAAGGAGAGGTTTGGTCACCTAATTACTTGCCAAGAAGGAGAAATTCTTATTGGAAAGCCCCATCTTTCTGAGGCTGCTGGTTGTCAATATTGTGATTTCGTAATATTATTTGTGAATAATTAATTATTGATTCATATGATGAGGAAAATATTGATTTTATGTGGATATAGATGGAGAAAATTTTTAATGTGACAATTGTTGAAAATTGAAATTTTATCTTTTTACGATAAAATAATTCATTTATATATATAATATTATATTTTAATAATATAATAATGGTGATATTTTTACAACGAATGTGGGATATATGAGTATCTGAGGAGAAAGAGTATTTTTTGTTGCAATAAATGTTTAAAACATGTTAAACATGTCTGTGGACCCATTTATTGATTTGAAATTTGATTATACTTTGAAAATCGCTTCGTTTATGGATTTGGTCATTTTCTGTTTGGAATTTGGAGAAACTTTCTTCGCAAAGTTGTAGAGAATTGAATTTCCTATAAAACCTCATGAGATTGAATTTTCTGATAAAAGGGCTATTTATTATGAATTATTGAAGTTCGAAGCTCAAAATAATTGATTTTGGAAGTTTAAAATATTTAAAATAAGAAAAACTTTTTTTGGGTCTAACATGTGATTTGAATGGGTTGAATTCTAGATTTTCAGATTCAAGAAATGGCGAGAGAATTTTGATATATATATATATTATTATATTAAATTTTACGCTTTTGGTGTTCTAAGCAATTTCTATAAATAGGTGCTTAGGTTAGAATTGAAAATCACAATTTAAAGCTGAAGTTTTCTCTCTATATTATCGAAGCGTATTCTTGTGAGTATTTTGAGTATTGCTATACGGTGAAAGTTCAAGATATAGCCTATATCAAATTATTCCAGTTAAATCTTGATCTTTCGAGGTAAGGGATATTATTTTTTCAGTAATGATATTATTTCTTCAATATCATTATCTTTGAAATATTGATCCAAGTTTTTATCAAATTTGGAGCGTTTGGTGTCTGAGTTCTTATTCACGATACTGGCCTTTATTCACGATATGGTACAATTCACGAATACGGCCACTATTCATGAAAAATTAAAAAAAAAAAATTCTTTTCATTCAAAATATCTATTTTGGATACTAGCTTTGATTGTATTTTTACACCACTATGATTATTTTTGAGGTATTTTTGGGCGTGGATAAAACAAAGTACGAATCCTTAATCCTTAATCCTTGTCATTTTGTTTCTTTGGATTCGTTTTTTAAAAAAATATTTTTCATCATCCTCGGTCTTAAATGATGATATTATTGAATATCTTGGCTTTTTGTAGTGCAAAGATGAATGATTTATGATGAATATCTTTGGCCCGTAGTGCAAAGATGAATGATTTCTGATGAATATCTTTGGCCCGTAGTGCAAAGATGAATGATTTCTGATGAATATCTTTGGCCCGTAGTGCAAAGATGAACAGGTGTTTAGATGAACATGACCAACTGGTGAATGTCCTTGGCCTGTAGTGCAAGGATGAATATTTGATCTCAGATATATATTGATTGATGTTCTGAGGGATAAAAATAGACGATGAACTTTAAAATTCATACATAGAAGATAGTAGTTTGCATTCTCTACTTAACTCTTCTAATGAATTATTATTTCCGCTGCGAATATTGATTTAAAACTTGTTGTCTATTGTATTCTATTATATTTTTCCCTGTTGAAGACTAACGATAATTTTGTTGTATATTATCTTAGTCATAATATTCTTTACTGGGCTAGTCGAGCTCACCCTTTTCCTTTTTGTTCCATTTTCTTCTCAGGAGGCGAGAATATAAGCGAGTACAGTCGGGGTATGGAATGAAAGTTCTAGGGAGAGTTGTTTAGTAGTCCTCACCATTGTTGTAAAATAATGTACCAATAATTATGATGAGGATTTATTTGTATGTGGATATTGTCTAGATAGCAATATCTGTATTTAAACTCACAGTTTTACTATTGTAATAATAAAGTTGTAGTTGTTTCTGTACCGTGTATTGACAACTCAGAATGGGGGATGTAGACCTATTTTGGGGGTGTCACATTTAACTTTATCGATTAAAGTTGATTATACTCGTATATCATCACGTGGGTACCTAGAGTTTTCATCTCCATCTCTATTATTTGTAAATTATACGAAATGAGTCTTTGACAATATCGTACTCGTGCTTGTATACTATCTTCTACTCAACACGCCGCCTACCACGTTCGCTTTTCCGAGGATGACATGGTCGTGAACATGTCTTTGAAATGAGTCTCCTCTTGAGTTCTTCGAAGCTCTTCCCACATTCCTTGCTCCATTCGAATTTTGTATCTCTACGAGTCAGTTGCGTTAATGGAATAGCAATTCAAGAATATCCTTCAACAAATATCCGATAATAACCAACTAAGCCTAGAAAGCTACGTATTTCGATTACCGAGCTTAGGTTGTTCTCAATCGTGACTCATATCCTAACCTTGGATAAGACGTTACAATGACACCTATCGCTTTACTATCGCATTTAATATGGTGTCCCTACGAGAGTCCGGCTTTCGGTGCATTCCACAAAGGAAGTAACCGGATAAAGGCTCGGGGACCAAATTCTATAGTTGAATTTTTAACTCCTGAAGTTCAATAGGAGCCATTCGATACGAGATTTTAAAAATGGGTTTTGTACAGGGTTCAAAGTCGATACAAAGTTCAATATCATGCTCTAGGAGTAGGCAGAAATTCTTCAGAAATACGTCGGAAATTTACTAACAATGTAAATATCGTTCAAATCGACATATTTTTGTTCAAGTCCATGACATGGCTAAGAAAGCTTGACATTGCTTTTTTCAATAAACAAATGGCTTTATAATTTAATATGAAAGAGTTTGACTTCAATGGTTTGGTTGCTTGAATTGAATAACAGAGTTGCTTAGGAATATGAAAACTAATAACCTTACGAAAGCAATCAATTTTGGCATGATGAGTAGTTAACCTTAAAATCACATCAAAAGCAAATATCTCTATAGAAATAAGGTTAATGGTAATGTGATAGTGCCAACTGAATCAAGCAAGATTTCTAAACAACGGATGTAATGAAAGTTTCTCTAGCTGAGTCTCCATAAATAGGTCAAAGTCTAATTTCTCCGTAGTCAAGTTCAAACGTTGGCGCAAAAGAGAGATAAAGAATGGGTAGAGCAGGGTATGTAGTAAGGTATAAACTTCGCAAGAATTTATAATTAACTAACCTGTGCTAACTTCATTCGGGTTCTCGCATTTTGGAGGCCACGACAAACGCTCTTCCAGGAACCATTGACTTTGACTTTTCCGGGACATCCTTTTGAGTCACCATTCCCGCTGGACTGGGTTTCGATACCTTACAATCTCGAGCGATATATCCTTCTTTTCCATAATTATAGCATACCTTAAACTGTTGTGGGTAGTTTGGGCTGATATGTCCCTATTTCCCGCATTTGTAACATACGACCGGTGGTCTTTCTCCTCCCTTAGAACCGATTACTTCTTGGTGGCCGACGTCTTCACATGGTCGTTGTTGAATCTCCTCTTTTTAAAATCTCCTCCCGACTCACTTCTTCTATTTTTATGGCCACGATTACCACCAGAGTGGTTATCGCCTTTGTCCGTATTCTTCTTTCTCCGCTGGTTATCGTTAATCTGATGACTGCTATCTTGATATGATCCACAGTTATGGTCCCTCGGTTGACCGTACTCGTTATCTCGCTTCTAATAATTGAGCCCTATTTACAACATCCGAATAGAGAAAATTTATGAGAAATGAGATATCTTGGCGTATGTCGGGTTTCAAACCTCTCGAAACATCCGCGTCATCGTTCCTCATTCTCCACCAAATGAGGTGCAAACACGGATAACTCCGCGAACTTCGCCTCGTCTTTGGGACACCGTCATGTATTATTCTCGCTCCGGCCTAATAAACTCCACTTCCTTCATATGAATGAATACTTTCGTGGAAGTACTTGTCATTGAACTATTTTGAAATGTCTCCATGACATCTTGAGTGCGGAATTTGGATGGAGTACGCTTCACTGATTCCCACCAAGAATCGCCTCGTTCACGGAACATAAAAGTAGCGAATGGAACTTTTTGTTCTCAGGTGCATCCCAAGACATCGAATATCTTGGTAATTTGTTTGACCCACGTCTCGCTCTTTAATCGGATCTAGCTTTCCCGTAATTCTAGTGGTCCCAACTCTTTGAACTACTTGTTTGTGACCACCGTGAATTACTATCATTTCCTCTCTGTATTTTGAACACGAGTCTCCACAAATGCGATTTTGCATGAACTACAAAAAGCTTCTAAACATCCCTCGTTCATCATCGCTTTCGTTGGTGTTGTTCATGGGGAGGTACATTGCCGACTTGTTGAGCGTTCTCCTCGTTTGGTAAAAATACGAGGCATCTCCACGGTCTCATTTACTCCTTTGTTAATATTCTTAGTCGACATTCTTAAATCATCATCATAAAACAAGGGTTAATTAAGGAAATCAATATATCACATAATATCCCTATATACTAACCAACTAACAAATAAGTTTAGGTAGGACACACTAGCGAAGGATTTACTCGCTCTCCCTCCTAGTTCTATTCCCGATCTCCGCCGGAGATCATATCCTAAGCTCGATACCAACCTGTGACGCCCCCAAAATAGGTCCATTCCATCCAACCCATTACGAAAGTGCCAAATACATGGTATGAAATAACTACAACTTTATTATTACAACATATAAACTGTGAGTTTAAATACGAGATATTGCCGCTCTGACAATATCCACACATAAATAAATCCCCATCATAATTATTGATACATTATTTTACAAAAAATGGTGAGGACTACTAAACAACTCTCTCTAGAACCTTCATTCCATACCCCGACTAGTACTCGCTACATTCTCGCTCTCACGAGAAGAAAAATGGAACAAAAGGAAAAGGGTGAGCTCAACTAGCCGATAAAGAATATTATGACTAAGATAATATACAACAAATTATCGTTAGTCTTCAACAAGGAAAAATCTAATAGAATACAATAGACAACCGGTTTTAAATCAACAATCATGCATGAAATAACAATTCATTAGAAGAGTTAAGTAGAGAATGCAAACTACTATCTTCTATATATGAATTTAAAAGTTCATCGTCGATATTTTATCCCCAGTAACATCAATCAATATATATTTGGAATCAAATATTCATCTTTGCACTCTGAGCCAAAGATATTCGATAATATCATCATTTAGGACTAAGGATGATGAAAAAATATTTTAAAGGAAATGAATCCGGTGAAACAAAAGAACAAAATATTAAGGATTAAGTATTTTAAACAATTCAAGTTCAAAAATACTTCATAAGTAATCAGTGGAGTAAAATTCAAGAATGATCAAAACATGGATACAATCAAAGCTAGTATCCATAATAGATATTTTAGACGAAAAATGAAAATTTAATTTTTCCGTGAATAAGGTCGTATTCGTGAATAATGCCAGTATCGTGAATAGTGTCGATATCGTGAATAAGTAACTCGACACCAAAAGATAGAAATTTCACAAAAAACATCATCATGCTTCGTGAATAGTAATCTCGTGAATAAGTAACTCGTGAATAGTAACTCATGAATAAGTAACTCATGAATAGTATCCCCGACAAGAAAAAAGTTCCAAATTTGATAAAATTTCCAACCAATATTTTAAGATAATGATATTGAAGAAATAATATCATTTTCGAATAAAATAACATCCCTTACCTCGAAAAGACAGATCTTACAGTTGAAACAGGATATAAAGGCTATGACTTGAACTTGCACCGTATAGCAATACTCAAAGTATACTCAAAATACTCACAAGAATACGCTCGATAATATAGAGAGAAAACTTCAGATTTACGGTGTGATTTTCAATTCTAACCTAAACACCCTATTTATAGGAAAATGCTTAGAACACCAAAGTAGAAAATTTAATAAATTAATAATTATTATCAAAATTTGTCTACGCCCCACTTTGAATTCAGATTTCATTACCAAGCACATATTAAAGATGGCCACCAACATTTGAAAACATTTTCTTAAAAAACATAATTAAAACTTCCAAAAATCAATTATTTCGAGCTTCGGAACTTAAATAATTCATAATAAATAGCTCTTTTATCAGAAAAATTTGAAACTCATGATTTTCATAGGAAATTCCATTATCTACAACTTACTGTAGGAAGTTTTGAAATTCCAAAATGAGAAATTGGACCGAAATCCACAAACGGACGATTTTACAATTTATAATCAAATTTCGGTCAAGAAATGGGTCTACCGACACACAAAATCTATTTTTAATATTTATTGCAACAAAAATACTCTTTTTCCTCATATACTCATATATCCCACATTCATTGTAAAAATATCACCATTATTATATTATTAAAATATAATAATATATTTAAATGAATTATTTTATCAGAAAAAGATAAAATTTCAATTTTCAACAATTGTCACTTTAAAAATTTTCTCTATCTATATCCACATAAAATTAATATTTTCCTCATCATATAAATCAATAATTAATTATTCACAAATAATATTATAGAATCATAATATTGTGACCGCAGCGGTTCTAAGAAAGAGGGCTTTCAATAAAGATTTCTCCTTCGCCAAGCGCAATTAGGTGACCAAACCTCTCCTTAGAAGCGGAACTTTCTAGACATTGTCAATAATGTTTTCTAATAATATTATTGAGATAATATGAATTATTGCTTCGATAATAGAAAATCTCGTAATGCGGTGACAATTTATTGAAACAACGGTAATATAAAATATCAATGCAAACAATTATTGAATCAATAAAATAAAATCTTTGAATAAATAATTATGTAACAATTATTGAGTAGTGCCTTCTTACGTAAGAATCAATAATTGGTGCAATACCGTGTGCTTCTGTTCAACAACACGTATTAGTGTGTTTTAACCACCGGGTATTCCAATAGTATTAATTGGTAATAACCACGCCCGTTATTTATAAACAACTTATATTTATCGTTTTCTTCGTCCAATCGTTTTTCCGTTATGGGGCCCACAAAAGGCTGCTTGGGTAAATGCGAATAATATTCCCTGACAAGTCACGAATATTCCACGACCAAACGAATATTCCCAAATAATAATGAATATTTTATAACCACCTGCTTATTCGAAATATTTACGTATTTTACCCATAACTATCCACATTAATCAAATCAACCCTTACTATTTCAAAATAATAAATAGAGAAAAATAAATTTCATTTATTAATAATTTGGGGTCTTACAACCTCCCCTCCTTATGAAATTTCGTCCTCGAAATTGACATAAATACTGAGTGTTTGAAAAGATGAGAATACCTCGCTTTTATTTCCGTTTCTAACTCCCAGGTCATTTCCTCAATAGCATGGTTTTTCCACAAAACTTTAACTTGTGGTATAACCTCGGTACATAGGACATATTTTTTCCTATCCAAGATCTTGATAGGTACCTCCCCGTACGTTAAGTCTTCGGCTATCTCGTCCGGTTCTAACTCAATGACGTGGTTCGGTTTGTCCACATATTTACGTAACATCGATACGTGAAAAACGTTATGAACACGCGTCATACTTGGCGGTAAAATGAGTCTATAGGCCACAGTTCCTATTCGATCGAGAATTTCAAATGGATTAATAAATCGAAGGTTTGAGCTTTCCTCACCTCACCGATTCTCGCTTTTAAAATAACAACTTCTTGCACCTCCTTCTTCAAATTCATCACTCGATTGTGTAGCTTGAAAGCGACTTTAACTTTATCGATTAAAGTTGATTATACTCAGATATATCATCACGTGGGTACCTAGAGTTTTCATCTCCATCTCTATTATTTGTAAATTATACGAAATGAGTCTTTGACAATATCGTACTCGTACTTGTATACTATCTTCTACTCAACACGTCAGCTACCACGTTCGCTTTTCCAGGATGACATGGTCAGAACATGTGCTGAAATGAGTCTCCTCTTGAGTTCTTTGAAGCTCTTCCCACATTCCTTGCTCCATTCGAATTTTGTATCTCTACGAGTCAGCTGCGTTAATGGAATAGCAATTCAAGAATATCCTTCAACAAATATCCGATAATAACCAACTAAGCCTAGAAAGCTACGTATTTCGATTACCGACTTAGGTTGTTCTCAACTGTGACTCATATCCTAACCTTGGATAGCACGTTACAATGACACCTATCGCTTTCTTATAAATACGAATATGGTGTCCCCTACGGAGAGTCTGGCTTCGGTGCATTCCACAAAGGAAGTAACCAGATAAAGGCTCAGGTACCAAATTCTATAGTTGAATTTTTAACTCCTGAAGTTCAATAGGAGCCATTCGATACGAGATTTTAAAAATGGGTTTTGTACCGGGTTCAAAGTCGATACAAAGTTCAATATCATGCTCTAGGAGTAGGCTAGGAAATTCTTCAGGAAATACGTCAGGAAATTTACTAACAACAGAAATATCGTTCAAATCTGACATATTTTTGTTCAAGTCCATGACATGGCTAAGAAAGCTTGACATTCGTTTTTCAATAAACAAATGGCTTTATAATTTAATATGAAAGAGTTTGACTTCAATGGTTTGGTTTCTTGAATTCGAATAACAGGTTGCTTAGGAATATGAAAACTAATAACCTTACGAAAGCAATCAATTTTGGCATGATGAGTAGTTAACCTTAAAATCACATCAAAAGCAAATATCTCTATAGAAATAAGGTTAACAGGTAATGTGATAGTGCCAACCTGAATCAAGCAAGATTTCTAAACAACGGATGTAATGAAAGTTTCTCTAACTGAGTCTCCATAAATAGGTCAAAGTCTAATTTCTCCGTAGTCAAGTTCAAACGTTGAGCGCAAGCAAAAGAGAGATAAAAGAATGGGTAGAACCCAGATGTAGTAAGGTATAAACTTCGCAAGAATTTATAATTAACTAACCGTGCGTCTTAACTTCATTCGGGTTCTCGCATTTAATGACCGGCCACGACAAACGCTCTTCCGGGAACCATTGACTTTGACTTTTTAAGGACATCCTTTTGAGTCACCATTCACATTGATCTGGTTTCGATACCTTACAATCTCGAGCGATATATCCTTCTTTTCCATAATTATAGCATACCTTAAGCTGTTGTGGGTAGTTTCAATGATATGTCCCTATTTCCAGATTTGTAACATACTGATAGGTGGTCTTTTCTCTCCTTAGAACCGATTGCTTCTTTGGCCGCCGGCGTCTTCACATGGTCGTTGTTGAATCTCCTCTTTTTAAAATCTTCTCCCGACTCACTTCTTCTATTTTTATGGCCACGATTACCACCGAAGTGGTTATCGCTTTGTCAAATATTCTTCTTCTCCATTTGGTTATCGTTAATCGATGATCGCTATCTATCTTGATATGATCCTGGTTATGGTCCCTCGGTTGGCCAAGTACTCGTTATCTCATTTCTAATAATTGAGCCCTATTTACAACATCTGAATAGAGAAAATTTATGAGAAATGAGATCTCGACGTATGTCGGGTTTCAAACCTCTCTAAACATCCGCCATCATCGTTCCTCATTCTCCACCAAATGAGGTGCTGAAAACTCGATAACTCCATGAACTTCGCCTCGTCTTTGGGACACCGTCATGTTATTCTCGCGCTCGATCTAATAAACTCCACTTCCTTCATATAGACGAATACTTTCGGGAAGTACTTGTCATTGAAGCTGTTTCTCAAATGTCTCCCATGCATACGCCGAGTGCAATTGGATGGGTACGCTTCATGATTCCCACCGATGTCTGCCTCGTTACGGAACATAAAAGTAGCGAATGGAACTTTTTGTTCCTCCTGCATCCCAAGACATTGAATATCTTGGTAATTTGTTTGACCCACGCTCTCTCGCTTTAATCGGATCGGCTTTCCTGAATTCTAGTGATCCCAACTCTTTGAAGCTCGCTTGGTTGTGACCACCCGTGAATTACTATCATTTCCTCTCGTATTTTGAACACGAGTCTCCCTCGTCGATTTTGCATGAACTACAAAAGCTTCTAAACATCCCTCGTTCATCATCTCGCTTCATTGGTGTTGTTCGCGGAGGTACATTGCCGACTTGTTGAACGTTTCTCCTCGTTGGTAAAGACTGAGCATCTCCACGGTCTCATTTACTCCAATTGTTAATATTCTTAGTCGATATTTCTAACATCGTCATAAAACAAGGGTTAATTAAGGAAATCAATATATCACATAATATCCCTATATACTAACCAACTAACAAATAAGTTTAGGTAGGACACACTAGCGAAGGATTTACTCGTCTCTCCCTCCTAGTTCTATTCCCCGATCTCCGCGGAGATCATATCCCTAAGCTCGATACCATTTGTGACGCCCCAAAATAGGTCCATTCCATCCAACCCATTACGAGTCGCCAAATACATGGTACGTAAATAACTACAACTTTATTATTACAACATATAAAGCGTGAGTTTAAATACAGATATTGCCGTCTAGACAATATCCACACGCAAATAAATCCCCATCATAATTATTGATACATTATTTTACAAAAATGGTGAGGACTACTAAACAACTCTCTCTAGAACCTTCATTCCATACCCCGACTAGTACTCGCTACATTCTCGTCTCCTGAGAAGAAAAATGGAACAAAAAGGAAAAGGGTGAGCTCAACTAGCCCAGTAAAGAATATTATGACTAAGATAATATACAACAAATTATCGTTAGTCTTCAACAAGGAAAAAATCTAATAGAATACAATAGACAACCAGTTTTAAATCAACAACTGCGGCGGAAATAACAATTCATTAGAAGAGTTAAGTAGAGAATGCAAACTACTATCTTCTATATATGAATTTAAAAGTTCATCGTCGATATTTTATCCCTGTAACATCAATCAATATATATTTGGAATCAAATATTCATCTTTGCACTACAGGCCAAAGATATTCAGTAATATCATCATTTAGGACTAAGGATGATGAAAAATATTTTAAAGGAAATGAATCCAGTGAAACAAAAGAACAAAATATTAAGGATTCGTATTTTAAACAATTCAAGTTCAAAAATACTTCATAAGTAATCAGAGTGGAGTAAAATTCAAGAATGATCAAAACATGGATACAATCAAAGCTAGTATCCATAATAGATATTTTGGACGAAAAATGAAAATTTAATTTTTACCGTGAATAGTGTCGATTCGTGAATGAATAGTCAGATATCGTGAATAAAGGTCGATACGTGAATAGTAACTCAAACACCAAAAGATAGAAATTTCACAAAAAAAACATCATCATGCTTCGTGAATAGTAACTTCGTGAATAAGTAACTCATGAATAGTATCCCGACATGAAAAAGTTCCAAATTTGATAAAATTTCCAACCAATATTTCGGCATAATGATATTGAAAAATAATATCATTTTGAATAAAATAACATCCCTTTCCTCGAAAGACGAGACTTAGTTGAAACACAGGATATAAGCTATGACTTGAACTTGCACAGTATAGCAATACTCAAAGTATACTCAAAATACTCACAAGAATACGCTCGATAATATAGAGAGAAAACTTGATTTACGGTGTGATTTTCAATTCTAACCTAAGCACCCTATTTATAGGAAAATGCTTAGAACACCAAAGTAGAAAATTTAATAAATTAATAATTATTATCAAATTTTGTCTACGCCCACTTTGAATTCAGATTTCAGCCACCAAACACATGTTAAAGATGGCCACCAACATTTGAAAAACGTTTTTCTTAAAAAACATAATTAAAACTTCCAAAAATCAATTATTTCGGAGCTTCAGAACTTAAATAATTCATAATAAATAGCTCTTTTATCAGAAAAATTCGAAACTCGCGATTTTCTATAGGAAATTCCATTATCTACAACTTTGCAGAAGGAAGTTTTTGAAATTCCAAACAGAAATTGACTGAAATCCACAAACGGGCGATTTTACAAGCTATAATCAAATTTCAGTCAAGAAATGGGTCTACCAACACACAAAATCTGTTTTTAATTTTTATTGCAACAAAAATACTCTTTTTTCTCATATACTCATATATCCCACATTCATTGTAAAAATATCACCATTATTATATTATTAAAATATAATAATATATTTAAATGAATTATTTTATCAGAAAAAGATAAAATTTCAATTTTCAACAATTGTCACTTTAAAAATTTTCTCCATCTATATCCACATAAAATCAATATTTTCCTCATCATATAAATCAATAATTAATTATTCACAAATAATATTACACAGAATCATAAATCTTGTGAACCGTGCGGTTCAGGAAAGAGGGCTTTCAATAAAGATTTCTCTCTCTACTTGGCGAGGCAATTAGGTGACCAAACCTCTCCTTAGATGCGAACTTTCTAGACATTGCCAATAATGTTTCTAATAATATTATTCAGATAATATGAATTATTGCTTCGATAATAGAAAAAAATGTATGCGGTGATAATTTATTGAAACAACAAAGTAATATAAAATATCAATGCAAAGAATTATTGAATCAATAAAATAAAATCTTGAATAGTAAATCATTGTAACAATTATTGAGTAGTGCCTTCTTACGTAGAATCAATAATTGGTGCAATACTGCGGATGTCTTCTTGTTCAACAACGCAGTATTAGTGTGTTTTAACCACCGGGTATTCCAACAAGATTAATTCAGTAATAACTACACGATTATTTATAAACAACTTATATTTGTCGTTTTCTTCATCCAATCGCTTTCAGTTATGGGGCCCATAAAAGATCGCTACCGTAAATGCGAATATTCCCCGAAGCGATCACGAATATTCCACGACCAAAACGAATATTCAAGCAATAATGAATATTTTATAACCACCGCTTATTGAAATATTTACGTATTTTACCCATAACTATCAACATTAATCAAATCAACCCTTACTATTTCAAAATAATAAATAGAGGAAAATAAATTTCATTTATTAATAATTTGGGGTCTTACAGGCAATGTCTAGAAAGTTCTGTCTAAGGAGAGGTTTGGTCACCTAATTGCGCGCCATAAAGGAGAAATCCTTATTGTAAAGACCCCTCTTTCCTGGGAACGGCCTGGTTGTCAGTATTGTGATTCTGTAATATTATTTGTGAATAATTAATTATTGATTTATATTGTGACGCCCCCAAAATAGGTATACATCACCCATTTTAGGTCGTCAATAACATGGTACAGAAACAACTACAACTTTATTAATACATCATAAAAACTGTGAGTTTAAATACAAATATTGTCTTCTAGACAATATCCATACCCAAATAAATCCTCATCACAATTATTGATACATTATTTTATAAAAATGGTGAGGACTACTAAACAACTTCTAGAATCATCATTCCATACCCCGACTAGTACTCGCTACATTCTCGCCTCCTGAGAAGAAAAATAGAACAAAAAGGAAAAGGGTGAGCTCAACTAGCTCAGTAAAGAATATTATGACTAAGATAATTTAGAACAAATTATCGTTAGTCTTCAACAGGGAAAAAAATCTGATAAAATACAATAGACAACAAGTTTCAGATCAATATTCGCAGCGAAAATAATAATTCATAGAAGAGTTACGTAGAGAATGAAATCTACTATTATCTATGAATTTGAAAGTCCATCGTCAATATTTTATCCCTGTAACATCAATCAATATTCATCTTGAATCAAATTTTCATCTTTACTACTGAATGCCAACGATATTCATCGATTCGGTCATGTTAAATCTCAACACTGTTCATCTCTTTTGCACTACGGGCCAAAGATATTCATTATAAAATCATTTATCTTTGCATTACAGGCCAAAGATATTCAATAATATCATCATTTAGGACTGAGGATGATGAAAAATATTTTTTAAAAAAATGAATCTAGTGAAACAAAAGAATAAATATCAAGGATTCATATTTCAGCTATTTCATGTCCAAAAATACCTCATAAATAATCATAGTGAAGTAAAATTCAAGAATGATCAAAACATGGATACAATCAAAGCTAGTATCCATAATAGATATTTTGGATGAAAAGGAAAAAAAATTCATTTTTTGATGAATAGTCACAGTGATTCGTGAATAAGGTCGATATACGTGAATAGTAACTCCGACACAAAAAGTTCCAAATTTGATTAAAAGTTCAAACCAATATTTAGGCATAATGATTTTGAAGAAAATAATATCATTTTAAAAAAAATATCCTTACCCTAAAAAAGATAGTACTTTTAGTTGAAACAGGATATAGGCTATGACTTGAACTTGCAGATTGTATTTGCAACACTTAAAGTATTAAAATACTCACAAGAATACGCCAATATATCGAGAGAGAGAAGAGAAGATTTGATTTCAATTGTGATTTTCAATTCTAACCTAAGCACCCTATTTATAGAAAAATGCTTAGAACATCAAAGCAAAAAAATTAATATAATATTATTATATTTACAAAATTGTCAAGCCCACCTCTTGAATCGAATTGACCACCTTACACGTATGTTTAATGCAGCCACCAAGCAAAAAAACTTTTTCTCTACAACTTTGCGAGAAGAAAGGTTTTCCAAATTCCAAACAAAATTGGCCAAGAAATCCACAAACAGACGATTTTACAAGCTATAATCAAATTTGGTCAAGAATTGGGGTCACCTGACACACAAAACATGTGTTAATCATTTAATGCCACAAAAATACTTTTCCTCCTCATATACTCATATATTCCACATTCATTGTAAAAATATCACCATTAATATATTATTAAAATAATATATTTAAATGAATTATTTTATCAGAAAAAGATAAAATATTAATTTTCAACAATTGTCACATTAAAAAATTTTCTCCATCTATATCCGCATAAAATCAATATTTTTCTCATCATATCAATCAATAATTAATTATTCATAAATAATATGAGAATCACATTCACCGACAACCAGGCGGTTCGGAAAAGAGGGCTTTCAATAAGGATCTCTCTCTCTTGGCGCAATTAGATGACCAATAAGGATCTCTCCTTACTTATAAAATCGTCCGTATGTGGATTTCGATCAATTTCTGTTTGGAATTTGAAAAAACTTAAACTTTCAAAGTTGTAGAGAATTGAATTTCCTATGGAATGGACATAAGATTGAATTTTTTACGATAAAAGGGCTATTTATTATGAATTATTGAAGCTCAAGTTCCTAATAATTAATTTTGGAAGTTTTAATTGTTTTATTTAAGAAAAAGCGTTTTTTTTGTTATGATTAGTGAAAACATTAAACATGTTGAAATCTGAATTCAAAGGTTGGCATAGAAAAATTATAATAAATATTATTATTTTATTAAATTTTCTACTTTAATGTTCTAAGCATTTTCCTATAAATAGGGTGCTTAGGTTAAAATTGAAAATCACACCAGAAACTAAAGTTTCATCTCTCTATATTATCAAGTATATTCTTGTGAGTATTTTGATACTTTGAATTTTGCTATCGATCTGCAAGTTCCTTAAGACTATATCCAAAGTATCCAATCGATAATCTTTGTCTTTTTCGAGGTAAGGGATGTTATTTTTTTTATAAATGATATTAATTCTTTCAATATCATTATGCCGGAATATTGGAAAGATTTTTCTTGTGAAATTCTTGTCTTTTAATGTCGGGGTTACTATTCACGTATATGGTACTATTCATGAATACGACACTATTCACAGAAAAATTAAAATTTTGTTTTTTGTCCAAGATATCTATTATGGATACTAGCTTTGATTGTATCCATGTTTTGGTCTTCATTCTTGAATTTTACTCCACTATGGTTATTTATGAAGTATTTTTGAACTTGGACTGTTTAAAGTACGAATCCTTAATATTTGATCTTTTATTTCACTGGATTCATTTTCTTTAAAATATTTTTCATCATCCTCAGTCCTAAATGATGATATTACTGAATATCTTTGGCCTGTAGTGCAAAGATGGTTGATTTTTTTATGAATATTTTTGGCCCGTAGTGCAAAGATGTACGGGTGTTGAGATGAACATGACCAATTGATGAATATCTTTGGCCTGTAGTGCAAAGATGAATATTTGATTCAAGATGTATATTGATTGATGTTACAGGGATAAAATATTGATGTTGGACTTTTAAATTCATAGATAATAGTAGATTTCATTCTCTACGTAACTCTTCTATGAATTATTATTTCCGCTGTGAATATTGATCTGAAACTTGTTGTATATTATATTCTATCAGATTTTTCCCTGTTGAAGACTAACGATAATTTGTTCTATATTATCTTAGTCATAATATTCTTTATTGGGCTAGTTGAGCTCACCCTTTTCTTTTTTGTTCCATTTTTTCTCAGGAGGTGAGAATGTAGCGAGTACTAGTCGGGGTATGGAATGAAGGTTCTAGGAAGTTGTTTTTGAAGTCCTCACTATTTTGTAAAATAGTGTATTAATAATTGTAATGAGGACTTATTTGGGTGTGAATATTGTCTAGATGACAATATTTGTATTTAAACTCACAGTTTGTGTTGTCGTATTTTGCACGACAATTGTATTAATAAAGTTGTAGTTATTTCTGTACCATGTATTTGGCGACTCAGAATGGGTGTTGTATACCTATTTTGGGGCGTCACATTTTTCATCAACTTTATCGCTGAGACTCCGCTTAATAAATAAAATCGAATCATCCTTGCACCACGACCAAGGATATTCATGTAATCATCAATGGTCATAATTATACCGAATAATCCCTGATCATAATCATACCAATAACTGTCCGTCAATGAACTACAGGCCAATGAAGACTTTTACAACATCATTCGTCATAATACGGTCATGATTATACCGAATAATCCCTGGTCATAATCATACCAAGTCCATCTATGCACGTAAGCCAAAGATGACTTTAATCACAATATAAACATGATGATGATGACAATGACATAATAATTCAATAAAACAAGTTCAAGGATAAATTTTAAAGATTTATAATTTAATTTATCCAGGAATTAATAACGTCCAAATTGTCAACATGATACTGCTTTGTAGAGTAAAATTCAAGAATAATATTCATGTACCAAAAATAATTTGGACAGAAAAGAAATATATTTTTTGGGTGAATAGTATCCCGTGAATAGTACTTCGGGAATAGTACCCCGTGAATAGTATCCCGACACAAAAAGTGTCTCGAATACCCGAGTGAATGATACTAGAGTGAATAGTAATCGGGTGAATAGTAACTCATGAATAGTACTCCGGCACGAAAAGTGCCCCGAATACCCTAGCGAATAATACTAGAGTGAATAGTAACCGGGTGAATAGTAACCCAAGAATAGTAACTCGTAAAAGAAAAATACCAAAGAAATTGATATTCCATGATGAGTACAAAAGAAATGATATCCCATACGAGTATAATAGAATATACAAAACTGCAAATGGATTTTCACCCGCCATGTGGTAATCTACGTAGACAGATCATTTCCACAATTTAATAAAAAAATGAATATGAAGGATCATTCACCATGCATGCGGTATTCCACATGGCGGAGTTATTCCAATGAGAATAATAAAGAATGGAATAATGAAGAATTCACCATGCATGCAATAGGCCATCAAGACAAACAAAGAGTTATTCTAACGTAATAATAAAGAATGGAACCAGGTCATGCGCAATCCCGCATGCATGGATATTTCAATGAGAATAATAAAGAATGGAATAACAAAAGAATTCACGGGCATGCGATAGCCGCATGCAGAAAAAGTTATTCCAATGAGAATAATAAATAATGGAACTAGGTCATGCGTAATCCCAACATACAGGATATTCCAATAGAATAATAAAGAATGGAACTAGGTCATGCGTAATCCGCACAGACAGGATATTCCAACAGAATAATAAATAATAGAATAATGTAAGAATTTCACCGATATGCAGAAGACATAGATAAGTTATTCCAACATAATAATAAAAATGGAATAACAACCTTACAGTATTGAAAGAAAATAACTCTCTTCATGAATACGAAAGAATAATACCCCTTACACAATAATGATATCCCTTACCTTAGAAGAAAACTGGATACTGGAATAGTGAGGTAGCAGACTTCTCTTCTTCTTTCTCTCTATAATAATTGCTCTATAGCTTTAGTGAATTGGTGAGAAATGAAGAAATAATTAGCTTCTATTTATAGGAAAATATAGTTTCAATAATTGCACATTTTGGGGCTCGAAATATTACAGTACAATACCTTCAACTTTTCTTTCATTTTTAATTTAGTCCTGCAAGTATTATTAAACTTCCACCACATTCCCTAATAGTAAATCATGTGAATTAATAGTAAATCATGTAACTCAATAGTTCTAAACATGTGAAAAAATTAATTACAGTATAGTACCTTCAACTATACCTCCATCTTTAATTTAGTCATGCAAATATTATCAATCTTGCACCAACTCCCCTAATAGTACATGAATGTGAATCAATAGTACACACATGTGAACAAATAGTTATATGCATGTGAATTAATAGCAATTAATTACTCATTTATCTGATTAATTACCCGACTGGTCAGTATAACTTCCAGACATCAATTAATATCAAAATAAATGTCAATTTCCACTAACACTAATAATTCCAACACAATGAAACTATCAATTTCATCTTTAATCAACACGAACTTATTCATCATTAATATTATAACTCACAATATTTAACAACCAGGTCGTTCCCAGGAAAGAGGGGACTTTCCGATAAGGATTTCTCCTTATTGATGCGCAATTAGATGACCAAACCTCTCCTTGACAAAACTTCTAGACATTGTAAATATTGCAATTTAATAATATGAATAACTTTGTCGTCTCAATTATTGATTTAATAATATATCATATTATGCAGATGATACTGTGACAATAATCGAATGATCAATAATATGAGAGATATGATGCAGCAATTACTGTAGCAATAATTGAGTATAACTGAGTGACTTCTCAAGTAAGCATCAATAATTAATACCGTGTGCTACTATGCAACCACGCTTATTACTGTACTTTTACTACCGGGTAGTTCAAAAGTTTTAACGGTAACACTTCGCCGTTATTTTTAATAAAAGATAATTCTGTCGTTTTCTTACTACGACAATACTTCCGTTGTGGGGTCCACCAATGATTGTGTCATCGTACGAATATTCTCTATTAAAATGAATATTCCCCGACCAATCAAATATTATACAACCACTTGCTTACTTTGCAAAATTTGTAAATATTACCCACAACTATAACATTATATCAAATCCACACCATAATATTCAAAAAAAAATATTTCGAGAAATTTAAATCCTTATTCATAAAATCTGAGGTCTCACAGGTCACGTACAAAGCACAACAAACCTCAAAATAAGTAAACAGATCACTAATAACTTCAAAATATTAATAGTGATATCCATCAATGAATTACTAAATATAATTCTCCAACTAGAGTCAAAATAACCAAAACCAAAAATCGAAACAACCTAGATAGTCAAGACAACTCACTCATCACACTAGCCCTGAATCACCCCTGCAAACCTGCCGGAAAAAAAAAACACAGCATGAGCCAATTGCCCAGTACGGATACAGATATATAAAAGATATACAATTGATATATGAAAACAACTGAGACAAAATGCTGAACAAAGCCTCAAGTGTAAATACTGACGAAAATATAATCTCCAAAGATCGGAATGGAATATATCTGAATCAACAGAATTGATGAAACCAATATAAGAATAAAGAAATAATGAACAGAAGTAACTAACTTAATGAATTGAATTGAACAGAAATAAACAAAACTAATACAATAAAATAATAGGCTGAATTAAATGGTTGGGTGTTATTTCATACCGAGTGAGCTCAGAAATATACATTGCCACACAAACAATAATGCCACACATGCAAGTCAAAATAATGCCACACATGCAAGTCAAATGATGCCACACAGGCAACAAAAAAAATGCCCCACGGGCAAATCACACATTGGACCGCGAATTCAAATGTATGCAAATCGGATAAGTGTGTTTGACACAACATCACAAATCCACAGAACAAAAAACTAGGGTTAACCCATACGCCTCCCACAACCAAACACCAAATGGCCCACTTCCTCCGGAGCCCAAACGGAGATGTCGTTGACTAATCACACCGACACAGAAAGTGTCATGCCTCTCGTGCCAAGACGACATGCCTGTGGTAGCCCCACAGGTGGTTATAGCTCAGGTATACCCTACGGCATATTCTAACAAAAATATCATATCACAACACATGCGACATAATACCATCAAAATAAGTATCGTGCCACAACACATGCGACATAATACCAATAAAAATAAATACCGTGTCACAACACATGTGACACAATATCCACAAATACCGTCAGTAATGAGTCCCGTCGTCAATGTATTGATTCCCTCCAAAATTGGTATGGTTGTCGACGGGAGTCCGTCGGGAAAGACAATACTGTCGTGGGGAATGAGTATTTTTGGACATGTTAATGACGCGGAGGAGGGAAATAAAGGGGCGACAAGAGAAAGTATCATTGACGACGTATTTGATATAGTAGACTAATTTTATAATCCTATTAAATTCTATATATTAATATAGGTTACAATCATAATTTAGCATAAACTCTAAGAATACATAGTATAACTCATTAATTATATATGTACTGCAATGTTTAACAAAGGTTCACTAATATCGCTTCAAGACGAGAGCAGATCCTTGTTAGAATATTTTATTGGGTCCTTTACATAAGTATACAACTATTGGAAAGATATTACAAGAATAGTGCACCAATTAAATAATTATAATAAAAGTGCACTAATATATAATAATATCAATAGTAGTGCAATCCACGTCACAGATACCAAACCAACTAAAATATAAACACCTTGATTCAAGGAGAAAACTACTCCCACTATATACGATAGTTACCAAATCAACAAAACATTCAAAAATCGAGACAATCAACGAATGCTCCATAGAAGAACAAACCGGAAGATTTACAGATAATAATCATCTTCAAGATCGGATCAATCGAAAAGAAGCAGAAACATTCATACAAAAAGAAGCCTAATTCAAAAGCACAGAGAAGCAAAAACAGAGTATGAAAACAATCGACATGCACAAACCGATCAAAAGGTTTCCGAAACTGAACGAAAAGATTTAAACAGAGATTGCAAACTGAATCTGCAAAGAGAATACAAAGGTACGAATTAGTTAATATATATATATTTAAATCATTTGTTGTTACCTATGAATGTTACGCATACAAAGAATTGGGGACATTCAAATGAAGATTTGTTGACCTAGATTTAAGTGTTCAGTATTTGGCAAATCACCTTCACAAAATCATAATTTGTGTTTTGAATATAGACGGAATGAAAACAGTACTTTACGGTATCAAAGATACTAATAACGTATATTTTGGTTACTTAATAATGTTAATTTGGTAACCAGATAAATAACTTTTTTAATTTCAGTAACCAAATAGTATTTGTTAAAAATTCATATTTTAGAAGCATTTATATAAAAATTTGGCAACATACATGAAACGATTTGGATTCCTTGTTTTTAGAGTTTAATATTTAGCATTTCATCTTCAGGACATTATAAATTCTGTTGATTTTTTAAACAAACTAACAGCAGTTTGATGCATAATAATTGATACTACATACGTCTACTTTGGTTACTAAAAAATATTTATTTAGTATCCAAATGAAATCATAATTTGTGTTTTGAATATAGACGGAATGAAAACAGTACTTTACAGTATCAAAGATACCAATAACGTATATTTTGGTTACTAAATAATGTTAATTTGGTAACCAAATAAATAGCTTTTTTAATTTCAGTAACCAAATAGTATTTGTTAAAAATTCATATTTTGGAAGCATTTATATAAAATTTTGGCAACATACATGTAAAGATTTGGATTCCTTGTTTTTAGAGTTTAATATTTAGCATTTCATCTTAAGGACATTATAAATTCTGTTGATTTTTTAAACAAACTAACAGCAGTTTGATGCATAATAATTGATACTACATACGTCTACTTTGGTTACTAAAAAATGTTTATTTAGTATCCAAATAATGAATATACCTTGTTGAAGTTACAAAATAGTAAAGATTTGGACACTAATTACATTATTGTGTGAATGTTACTTTTTCAGTATTCGGACCATGGATATGCTTCTAATTGTTGTTTACTTCAACGGAACGTGGACTTACAGTAGCCAATATCAAAATTTCGAAGTAACCGGCCTACTAGTCCCTTCAAATTGTTCATTCACAGAAATGCACAACTTGATATGTACTGCATTAAGACTAGACTACAAAATAACGAAATTGTCAATCAAATTTCAGATTAAAAGCAACATTCCTCCGATCAAGGTGACAAATGAAGCAACCTTAAGATTCTATATGGAAATCATTAGAAGTTCAGATGAACATGGCAAGTATCCACTAATAATAGATTTTGAATACAGCATTGGAGGGACTACAATCTTACATAACGTGATAAATGAAGAAGAATATATGGAATTCTGAATTTGTTTCGTTGGCAACACAAGAAAACCAAATTGGATCACAATATGTTGAGCAGCTGGCAATTGAAGTTATTGACAAAGAAAAAGCCAGAAACCAGAACGTAGCAAACACTGAAGAAAATTGTGATGAGGTCATTTTAGATCCGAATACTTTTGAAGTCAAACTACATCAAACTTACAAGGACAAGAAAATTCTTTCACAGGCAATAAGGCTACATTCCATAAGGCAAAACAGACAACACAAGGTTAAAAGAACAAGTGGTAGAGATTTTTTTCTGGTATGCATAGACAATCGAAATTGCAAATGGAAACTAAGAGCATTAAAGTTTCGTAAAACAACTATGTTCAAGGTAAGAGAATTTAATGATGTACACACTTGTTCGTCCAACATATTGCTTGGAGATCACAGACAAGCAAATAGTGAGATGGTTAGTGACTGCATAAAGCATAAATTAACTAACTTCAAAAAAATTTACACACCAACCGACATTGTGGAAGACATGATGACGGAGTATAATGTGTCCATCTCCTACCAAAAAGCATAGAGATCAAAGGAAAAAGTTGGAAAAAGTAAGAGGAAATCCACACGACTACACTCTGATCCCTTCTTGGTTGCATATGTTGCAAAAAACAAATCCAGGTAACAAATGCAAACTGTTTATTAAATGTATCAAATATTTTGGTTACTTTAATGGAGTAGTTTAGTTACCTACAAATACATGTTTAGCTACTACATATTTTAATGAAATAAAACTGAATCTGATTTTTGCAGCAAACAAATATCTACATGAAATGAAACTATTAAATAGCATTTTAGATACCAACATAACACTATGAAAAACATTAAAATATAAGTAATTAGATAGCAAAAGTAATACACATGGTAATTCTAACTACAAATTTAGACAATATTTATTACATATAATTACATTAACCTTATTTTAAAATTCATTTCAAGATCCATCACATCCTTGGAGTTGGAAAAAAATGGTCGCTTCAAATATCTCTTCTTCGCAATAGGAGCATCCATTGAAACATGGCAACATTGTTTCCCAATCATTGTAGTTGATGGAACATTCATACAATCAACCTACAGGGGTACAGTGCTCATAGCAAGCACACAAGATGCAAACAGGAACATTATACTGATTGCTTTTGCAGTTGTTGACAGTGAAAATGAATTATCATGGAGATGGTTTTTCATCAATTTGAGAAATGCTTATGGTGTTAGAGAAGGACAATGCATCATTTCAGACAGACATGAAGCAATTATCAAGGGACTTAACTATGTGTTCCCTGATGTCATGCACGGTTCATGCACATACCATATTTTGAAAAATATCAAAAATAGATTCAAAAAGAAAGGAAAAGAGATAAAAAAAAAAAAAAAAAAAAAAAAAGCATACAACGCAGCTTGTAGGGCTTACACTATAGAAGAATTCAACATACATATGGTTGAACTTGATGCAATTGATACTCGAATAAAGACATATATGGAGGAAGAAGTTAAGCTAGAAAAGTGCACAAGGCTCCATGGAACTGTAAGCAGGTATTCAACAATGACTTCAAACACCGCTGAGTATATTAACCATGCAATCAAGGGAATCAGAGATCTTTCAGTTGCATCCATGATTGAATGCATACATTGTATGGTTCAAAGATGGTATTTCACCAACAAACAATCAGCAATATCAACTTTCACAAACCTTTCCACAACAGCTGAGAGAAGATTACAAGATAATATCATCGAGTCAAAGAAACTAAAGGTCAGTCATAAAACTCCTAAATTGTTATTGCATATCTTCGAAAAAATATATTTTACATTCATAGGAAACTACATTATGCATTTTTGGTTACCAATATAAACTGAAAAAGTTACTAACAGTACAAATAACTTTAATTATTCCATCTATTCTAAAAAAAAATATTTATTATATATACTAACTACACTATTAAATTGTGTTGTAAGTTGAGACATCAAATCTAGTGATTTTTACTGTTTACGATGTCACCAAACAATTTATCGTGGACATGGAAAAAAAGACATGCACATGCCATAAATTTCAAAACCATGAGATGCCTTGCTCACACACTGCTGCTGTTATTAGCAAAAGGAATATGAGCTGTTATAATTTTTGCTCAAAATACTATTCAAAAAAAACTTTGGTAGACACATTCAACTTCCATCATGCCATTAGATGACAATGAGAATTGGGATGTTCCAGACGAGATTAAAAACATATGTGTCAAACCACCAAATACAAGAAGACCGGCTGGGCGACCAAAGATTGGAAGGTACAAACATGTGTCTGAAAATACAGTTCAGAATAAATGCAGGCGATGCCAAGAAAAAGGACACAACAAGAAAACATGCAATAATCCACCAATTTTGAGGCCAAAAACTTTCTAATATTCTTCAACATAAAAAAAATTGTAACAGACTCCTTGATGTTTACTGAGGTTGCTCAATATCTATACATATTGCAATCATATTATTGATTAAATAAAACAAAATTTATATTGCACAATATTGAAATATGTTTATTTTCATTAATTTTCTTTTATCAACAAGTAATTCTAACTTCAAATAACATAACATATAACAGCCTTATTTATATATATTTTGGTTACTAACTAAAACTAAAAAGGAAACCTGTAAATGAAATTTTGACTACCTACTATACCATGTAAAAAACAAATGCTATTATACACATAGTTATAGTAATTTTAAATTAATTTAACTATTTGGAAAACCACAAATACTGTTTTTTATAAACAATATATGTTGTTTGTGAACCAAACTAAAACATAAAAAAAAATTAAACATAATATAAAGTGACAACTGTTATATAATTTCCTTTTATGGCTGATTTCTTGATTTTAAATATGTTTATTTTCATTAATTTAATTTTAACAACAACTAATTCTAACTTCAAATAACATAATATATAACAGACATATTTATATATATTGTGGTTACAAACTAAAACTAAAATACTTACCTGTAAATAAAATTTTGACTACCTACTGTACCATATTAAAAACATGTGATATTACTCCTCAGGATATAAAGTATAAATTGTGATATAATTTCATGTTATGGCTGATTTACTATTTTGAAATATGTTTATTTTCATTAATTTCCTTTTAAAAACAATTAATTCTAACTTCAAATAACATAATATGTAACAGACATATTTATGTATATTTTGGTTACTACGTAAAACTGAAATAGTTAACTGTAAATCAAATTTTGACTACCTAATGTACCATCTAAAAAACATATGCTAATACAAATATAACTATTTGGAAAACCACAAATAGATTAATTTTAAATTAATATAACTATTTGGTAAACCACAAATACTGATTATTATACACAATATATGTTGTTTGTGAACCAAATAAACCATAAAAAAATAAAACATAATATAAAATGTAAACTGGGATATAATTTCCTGTTATGGCTGATTGGTTACTAACAACAACGAAAAATATTAACTATATATGCAAATCTGGCAACAAATTGAATCTTCAAAAAAATCGGACAAACTGAAATATAAATTTGTACATAATTAAAACTATTTGCACAACCACAAATACTGATGATCATAACAGGAACCAACATTATTAATTTTAAAATGTTTTAAACAATAACAGATCAAATAGTAACCTTAATATGCAAATTTAGCAACCCACTGTACAATAAATAAATACAAAACAAAAAACAACAATATGAGCCAGCAAAACATACTCATACTTCAATAGTAAAAATTTATACATCATTCAATTATCAGAATAGTTACAAAACATTCCACAACCAATAACCATATCAAATGGTATCAAATAGACAAAAAAAATAAAAATAACATGATGCATAAGCAAACTAGTCTTCACTAGCAATTCTTCCTGGATATTCTGAATCAGATTCATATCCACCTAGTTGTTTGTTCCTCGCATGGTTGAACAAGTTGACACATAGCTTCTTGCGATATTGAAGGATTAGAAATGGTTTTGGCATTTCAGAAATCGTCTGATGAAGAAAATGTTCTGCAAAAGAAATTGTAAACATTCCGCAATCGCTGAAAAAATAATAACAATATAAAATAAATCAAGACAAACTTCATGATATATGAAAAACATAAAAATAAAAACAATGTAAACTTACCCTTCAATTTGTTCAGGAAGACCCTCGGCAAATTCGAGATCAATAATATCGTGTTCTCCTTTGTTGTGGTATAAAACACTATTGAAATCAATATCCGATCTATTCTTCCAAAACCCGCAACTAGACAAAATTAAGGGAAGAATAAAAATATACGGCTCACACACATCCATAATATTTGTGCGCATTATATTCTCATCTCTGTTGTAGAGAATTATAAACCACTAATACTGCGATGATACATCAAAAACCAAAAAAACCAATGACCAGGAGTCGACATATGTACGGAAACATGAAAAAATTAACGTTAACCCACGGCGTGTTGACTTCCATAAGAAAGCCATGAATATACTCAGCTATATCACCAGACCCAACAACAGATTCTTATCACAATTTCTATTACAATATTCCACATATAAATTGGACAGCTTGATATGGAACCAACAATCTGTTGTAGTAACCCTTAGTTGAATTTTGTTCGAGTGCCTAGCCAATTTACGAATGTAGTACAAACAGATGTTGATGTGCTGAACAAAAATTAAAAACAAAATAGCAATCAGATATAAACAAAGAAAAAAATAATAATAATACTGTAACAGAATAGTAACCAATGCATACACATAAGTAACCAATATGATTACATAAGGTAACCAAAACTAACAAACATATTTACAAAAGGTAATAAAAAAACTCACATCATCATCTAGCCACCGCCCAGGGGTCTTAAGCTTGTAAAACCACATTTTTGAGGAAATTGAAACAGACCCAAATCTGAATGAAGGCTCAATTTTGTCATTGTTACCCGGAAATTTTTCAACCCTTCAAAACAATAACATATTACAAAATATAAAAGAAATGATTTTATAACATATTAAAAAAATAATGCAAGAATATTAAACTCCAATATACATACCTTTTCCTGTTATTTAATCCAATCTTAAACCACTTGTCAAACAGAACAACTTCAACTTTGGAAGGAATATCCATACAAATATCTGGAAATGCTGACATTCCTGTGCGTAATTGACTGACATCCACATTAGAAGAAGACGAATCAGCTGAACCGAACTTGGACATAAAAGGACTCTTCAACACAAAGACTTTCGTGATCCGTATGCGAACAGCCCGCCAAGGGGTTTCTTTGTAGATTTCTCAACTTCATCACACTGAAGAACATCCTGAGTTGTTAACACCAACTCATCAAGTATAGACTTGTTTGATTCTTCAATTTTATAACCCTTTAATATTTTATAATACATGAGACACAAAACAAGGACAATATCAAATTAAAAATACAAAAATTCTGATCAATATAAAAATAAAAACTATGCAAAGTAACTAATACAACATATGAAGGTAACTGCTGATGAAAAAAATTACAAACCTCAATGGGGGTAAAAACAACAATTTCTTTTCCACTAGATTGACTTAAAATATCAAAACTAGGAATGTCATTGCTCTTTTCATCCTGTAAAAAAAATACAATTAATAAATATAACACTTTAAAAAAAATAACAGTTTAAAAAAAATGCATAACCTTTTCATCCTCAAAATGAATGTGAACCTCTCTAGGCGTATAAACAACAATCTCTTTCCCTTCAGAATTTAAACTGACATTATTACTCTTAATCTGTAAAAAAAAATAGAAAATAATAAACATTTAATTATTAACGATGAAAAAAAAATGAAAAACAAAAATAAATGTCAACCTTTGCATCCTCTTCTTCAAACTGTTTTCCAACAACACCGCCAACAGGAGGATCAACACTTCCTTTAACATTACCTCCATCAACATTCTCACCCAACTCATCATCATCATCATCATCACCATCACCATCACCACCACCACCACCACCACCACCACCACCACCACCACCATCATCATCATCATCATCATCATTATCAACAGTAACATTTCTATGTTTGTTATAACTAAACTGACCACCTAAATACTTTCTAAACATCTTCTTTATATCCCTACAAATCTGAATTTGAAACACTTGCAGTTGATCTTTTAATTCATCACCCAAATTATCAATTTCTTTTTTGACCTCCATCACCTTGCCTTCCAAAGGTTTAACCCATGCATCAATAACTTTTTCCACATCCGAAATAGAAAACCTAAGGTCTTTAACCTTCCTTGATAATTCAACTTTAAAATCAAAAAATTTAGCTCCACTATCATTTCCATTAAAGAAATGAAAACCCCCCAACCCCAACCGAACCTTTTCATCCTCCGTAGGAACAAGAGTCTGAACAATCAACTGAAACATAATAATAGCAACAAATATACAATGTCAAAAATATTAAATATAAAACATAAACAAAACATTACAAAAAAAACAGTAACCAATAACATATATAAAAGTAACCAAATATAAAGCAAATGGTAACCAACATACCTGGCCAGATCCAAAAACAAGGTCATTCAATTTTTCATTCTTTGGAGGCTTTCCTATCTCCCTCCATCTAAATAATCTAAACTCTGCATCAAGATCGTCAACACAAAAGCCTCTGACTTTCAAAGTAGGTATTGTTTCAAACAAAAAAACTTGAAACACATAAGGTAATCCATTGAGTTTGTAAGATTTGCAATAACTATCCCTATAAAAATTGTAAATCAACCCACCATGCTTATCCTTCCTTACATGACCCTTAACTACAAGGGATGGAGAATTCTTTGTTTGTTGAAAAGCAAATTTACCCCATGGATAACTTTCAATATCCCCATAAGATAAAAAGTTAAACAAAGCTTCATCAATATAATTGTCAGAAACAGTAGCTAGTATGAAATTAAAAACCAATAAAATAATGGACATCCTAACTGCCTCATCGTCATCATCAAAAACAACGCTCCTATATATCCTCCCGATAGTAGAACGGGTTATAACCTCATCACCAAAAAACTTCTCCACCAACAAATTTTCAATCCCCTTAAAACTATCAATGTCTTCAACTCCTTGCCAATTCAAACCAGAAATCAAACAAAATTCAGGCAATCCAAACCTTACCCTTCTCTCACCAAATAGAAACCACAACTCCCCATCATCCCTTTGATAAACTTCCCCAATCAAAGCCTGATGGATTATCTGGAAAAACATCTGCGGCTGCCCAAACTCTAAAAATTTTCCAAAACATGTCAACTTAAACTTTTTCAATTGTACCTCCGACAATTTGTTCTTTATAATATTTGGAACCTCCATATCACACCAATAAATAACTTTTGTTGTAAAATTTCGATTATGCTCCACTACTAGAAAATCGAGCCTATAATGACGTGATTGGCAAGACCGTCCGTCATCATATAGGCTAAAAAGACCGTCATTATATAGGTTATAGCGACGGTCACCGACTCATCGTTTAGAAAGCCGTCGCTAAAACCTATAGCGACGGTCTTTTTGTTTATAGCGACGATCGTGGCCGAATCGTCGCCATATAGTCATGCCAAAACCTTATATTTGCTCTTTAGCTACGGTCATTGAAGGCTATTGTTACGGTTGGCGACCGTCGCTATAGGTATGTGTTTTCTAGCATACTATAGCTACGGTCGATGACCGTCGCTATATCCTTTTTAATTTTAAAATAAAAATAAAAATTAATAATGCACATTTATTCAACAAACCCAAATACAATATAAAATAAAACATAAAAATATATTATATATATCATTTAAAATCATTCATATTACAACATTACAATATAATAGTTAAATAATTCATCCCTACAATTTTTTGCTTCATGCAAAGAACAACCTCCAAAATAGATCCTAATTCCCGTTGTTCTAAAGTCAAATTAATGTGG
The DNA here is from genome assembly GCA_020205605.1 of Panax ginseng. NCBI lineage: Eukaryota > Viridiplantae > Streptophyta > Magnoliopsida > Apiales > Araliaceae > Panax > Panax ginseng. The sequence continues at coordinate 125,188,362 of CM035135.1, read as the reverse complement.
ATGAGGAATCCTACTTCAACCTGGATTAATAGATCTTCAAGGAATATAGAGGCAATATTTATTGTACTAATTTCAAAATCCAAAGACTGGAAAAAGATTAAGGAAACATCTCAGTTGAACTCATCAAAATGCAAAGAGAATGTATATTTACATATACATTATATGTTTGGTATGAGGTTTACCCGCATGAAGATCCCCCCTGCAGTAAATATTTAATTAACCACCATGATGTCAAATATAGAGCTACCGATACTTATGTCCATTGTAGAAAATATTAGCCATCGCCTTCCTGGAAAATCTCGAGCTATAAAATGTTGCTCCTTAATTCTCTCGTCTCCGAATGACTTCAAGCTTTTGACAAAGATTGTCTGAGAATCATGTATTTGCAATGTATTAAGAGTTAAAAGTGTGCCAGACAAAACAATGTTGGTAACAAAAGGTAATGATTAAAAAGTAAGATAAAAAGAACTTCTAGGGAATAAAAGAGAGATGGGGAAAAGAAGTAATACCTAGAACTACTACCCTTGAACTGGTGGACATGGGCATCAACCTGTTTATAATCCACAATCTGTTGTTGATTTGTTTACAAAAAGATAAAACAGAACCCAATAAATCTATACCTCCAATTTCAATCAGCAAGACTTGTTGAGGAGTTCAAATTTTAATTTTAATTTTTTTTCTAATGACTGGAAGAATAAAGAATAAAGAAATCTCACAGAGCAATTGCCAAATTGTTGAGTAGCTTAGAATCTTTAAAGAAAAGAGACACTACTTCAATTACAAAATCTGGGTTGTTCTCATATTGAAGTTTTTGGAGCTGATTAAACTGATCATCCAGAAACCCCTTTTCACACCCAAAGAACAAAAACCCATAATAAAAATTTACCAGAAACAAAAATCCTAAGAAAAAAAAAACCCCAATTTTTAAATGAAGGTTGCAGTAATTGTTCTTACATTTTCCTTTCTAATCAATAATCATATGTTGCAACTAAAAGTATGAATATATTTCTCATTTCCAAATTAATAAGTAACATAATGTGATTTAACTTAACTAAACAACCACTTTCCAGAGCATTAACTTACAAGCAGTCGAAGGAAAGCCACCAAATAAAGTTATTGGTTGAGAAGGAGCAATGGGCAAATCCACTTAATCTGCAAAGATATATAATTAAATAAGCACTTGATTGTAAGGCAAACCCACCGCTTTCATAGAAATTCTTGTTTACGTAAAAAGAACTTAGACAGGTTTGCATACAAGAAGTGTACAACCCTTACATTTGGAAGAGGAGTGTCTCCAAGAGTGGGACCAAATTGCAGGAAAATTAAAAGATAGAATGAGCTAAACATAAGAACGGGTCATTTAAAGAAGGTTAAGTAGTTAGATATAACCTTGAGCCATTATCACCGAGTCCATGTAGCTGCACTATAGTGGGCTCGGTGTCTACCTTTTGGTCTAACCACATGTGTTCTTCCAAATTCAAATGCCCTTCTAGCGCTTCTACCACCGTGATGCCAATAAAACAAATTTTCTCATCAAATGACGAGCGAGAAGAAAAAAAATTGGCATCTTGTTCATCAATTTGTCTTATCTTTTGAAAATTATCTCAAAGAACATAAAGTTACACAAATCATTTCAAATTAAAAGATGAGAAATGTCCAAAGATCAATGATATGTTTGGTTGTAAAGAAAAACAAGGAAACAAAGGCCTTCCATTGTTGGAGATTAAAGAGAACCATAACTTCAAACAGTTACTCCTAATTTAAGTACTTGGCTAGGCTCGTTGTTCTCGACTTTGGGAGCCAAATGAACCAAGGAAATTAATAATTATCCTTTTCTTTTCTTGTTTTTCCAAGATTCATGGCAACCAAAAAGATACCAAAAAGGAAATTTTAACTTTATACTTCCTAATCATAACTCGAGAAAGGGAGGAGAACAGAGTGACACAATACAACTAACCTAAACCAGAGAAGATCCACTCATACTCATACTACTTTCAACCGAGAAAAAACTCAGAGATGCAACTATTGAGGACGCCCACCGCAATGAATAAACCCCAAAATGACTTCATCATCGCATTCATTCTAATTGAATTGAATCATACCTTTGAAATAATAAATTTCCTTATAAATATCTCTGTCTCTGGTTACATGATTACTAGGAAAATCGTAATCCTAGCAACAACCTTTATTCCTTTCAGCTTATCTTTGGACATGAGCAACAATTCATCGATTACCTCACCCAAAAAACATACACACAAATGTGTGTGTATATACACCCACACAATTGAAAGTTGCAACGGATATACAAATCCATAAGTTGTGAATTTTTCTAATTATGCATACACCAAATTATCGTTGCCCATAATACACGCCACATAAACAAAAAATTGGTTTCAATTAGACCAAAAACATTGCCTATTTGACAAGTCAATCTCATGAATTGATCATAAATTCATAATAGAAAAACATTCAAATATACATATAGGTGGACAAAAATAATTATATACGTGCATAATAATAAGATTGAGTAAATGGATAAAGATCTGATTAGGTTACTCGTGGATCGACCTCAAGTCGGATTCTGCATGCCAGAAGTCACCGTTAAGACCACCGTCGTCCTCGACTCTCAGATCGCCCACTCACCATCGCATATCATATACCCTTGTTCGCTTCCAGTCACGATCGCCATCGCCTCATTGGACCACCATCCGCACCAAACGCAATTGGTATATCTATAATTAAGAGAGAAAAGTACCTGTGGAAGAAGAGAGAGAGAAAAGTACCTTGATTAAGCTTCAATAGCTCAAAATTTTTGTTCAATTTTGTAGTAAAACCCTAAGTACTCATTGCACTAACCGCACTGTTCCTTTTGTAACGAGAGAGAAGATACTAAAATGATTCGGGTGAAACCGGGAGTGTTTTATCTTTAAAAACCTCTATACCAATTTGGTGCCTGTTCCGACCGTCGCTATATAGATATTCTATATGACGAGTTCCGCGTCGATCGTCGCTATAGCTCGTCGCTATATGTCAAATTTCTAGTAGTGCTCCTTGTAAAATAAATCCCAAATCTGAAAATGCAATAAATTACATTAAAAACACATTAACCAAATTAAAAAAACAACTTTAAAACTTAACCATTTTTTCACTAACATCATAAACAATCATCAATCTCCAACTATTGAAATAAAATACATGTTAACAACTATTATATCAGCAGTTTCCAAACATTTCAATATTGGTAACCAAAAATAAATAAGCAAGTTACCTGAATTATTTAACTCTATATAATAACAGTAATGTAATGCAGTAACCAAAAATTAATCTAATAGTAACTGAGACTCAAATATAATGAAAACAATGATTTAAACAATAACAATCTGATAAATCCTTAAAACAACACAAACTCTAACAAAAAATAAAACATTTTAGCAACTATTACAAACATCAGTTTCCAAACATATAAACGAAGGTAACCAAAAAATAATTAGCAAGTTACTAACAAAACATAATAAACCTGAATAATTACAGAAATGAAATTTAGGGACCAACCGATAATATTCTATAACCATACACTAAAATATGAATGAAAACAAAAAATTTATCAAAAACAATATGAACAAAACTTAAAACATAATAAACTAAGTTTCAGAAAATACACTCGGAATGGAAACAATAATTTTATCAAACAACAACTTCAACATCAATAATACTACTGAACAAAAAAATAAAACACAATATACACCAAAACATCACCATGCAGAAAATAAAAACACAAAAAACCAAAAACAACTAAAAAATATATAATCTTAAAAAAAAATTAACAAACCTTCAAATGTTTCTGCCGAGGAACAATTTTCCATTTATGAAATTTGAACTTCATCTTCTTTTGGCAACTTTTGGACAGAACCTTCAAAATCGGAATCAATATACACCAGCGATTTAGCCTTCCTCTTCGTATCTCTCCCAGTATTCTTATCATCAACATCTGATTTCAACAATAACTTCTTCCCCTATTTTGAAGACTTTGGATACTATCCTTCACCATTACAGATAACTTCGAAACCTTCAAATAATAATCATCTGCAACTCTTTTCCTCTTCTTAACAGGTTTCTTATCCCCCGCACCCTCCATGGTCTTCCTCGTAGAGACCATCACGAAAAAATAGAGGAAGAAATCAAAAAATATAGAACAGAAAAATATGAACAAACCGAAAACCTTAAGAATAAACACGAACTGAAGCAAAATACGACAAAGACGAAGTAAACACCAAACGCCTACACCAACAATCAGGGTTTGCAAAGAAACGATGGGTTTGAAAAGAAAGTTCCCAAAACACAAAATAAGGGTTTCCAAAACAAAAGAGACGGTACCGTGAAAAAAAAATTTAAAATGAACCCAATCCCATAACAAACGCGAGTTCAGTTTTTTCATTTAAAAAAAAACAGAATTGCCATGTCATCAACAAATTAAAACACATCCCATAATTAAAGGAAGCATAACTATGTACTAATAATGAAAATAAAATTTTAAAGACATTAATTGTGTAAATATTTAATGAGTGCACTATTGATGTAATTATGTTTAAGAATGTACTATATAATGTAATTGTTCCTATTTTATTTCTTTATGTGGCCTCTACTATTTATGTAATTATTGGGCTTAAATATTGTATTAATTTAATCACTTTATTTATGGGTTTGGTAATTAATTATGTGGCCCATAAATAATATACTAATAGTATTTGGCATAATGGGCCATAGGGTTTCATAATCTTGATGAATGATTTTGACCCTTAGTTATTCTATAAATAAAACAGTTAGGGTTTGGTCCCAATTGTCATCTCAAGAACTTTATACACACCTATACATCCATCTTAAGATTGAGAGAGACAATTGAAGACCTTCACCCTTAAGTGCAGCAGAAGCGTGATAAATACAAGATGGCTTCTCTCAATTCATGTAAGTACTTAATATTATGATTAATTGATGTTATTTATTCTATGTAATAATACGTTCCTGTATAATTTATCCAACATTTGGTATCAGAGCAAAGATTACGTTATTGTATAGAATAAATTAATTACGTTGTTATGTTATAATTTTAATTTCGCATAATCTCTTTATTAGTATAATATAAAATTATTCTATGTGTTAAGGAATTACGTTATATGTGGGATCATGTATTTCAAGGATCCATTTTGTGATGCATGCTGACTTACTTAGTAATCAATTATGTGCATAGCTAATTTCTTAGTAATCAATTTTGTGATGCATACTGACTTAGTAATCAATTACTAGCTGCAACTTTTTACGGTACTATATATATATAACGTTAATATATAAGCATGCCAGTATACTTTATTGCATTATAAAATTCAATTTCATTTTGATAAGGTATAAATAAAATATTTTTTACCGATTCACTTTCAGAAGTTTAGAAATAAAGTGCATGCTTTTACCGATTCCTTTTTATGAGCAACAGTAGTCTAACACTAAATTTTAAGGATTATGATTATTTGTAATTTGTTAATTAACTTTATTAAACATTACGCTACTGCTATATGCATGTATATTATGCTTATTGGGACTTGGACAATTTGGAAATAATTATTGATGTATTTGTAATTATGTTCATATAATATTATTATTTATTATGTTCTTATGTACTTAATTATGGAATTAACGTGATTATTTTATAATCAATTTATGTTCATAATTATATATTTTAATTTAAAATTTTGAACATGATGTGATATATTATTAGGGCTTTTAAGTTGTTACATGTAAATTTTAAATAATGTTAATTTTCAAACTTGATTAATATGAGTTTGATTATAATAATTTACATGTATGTGTGACTCTTTTATTGTTAAAATTAATAATCATTCAAGCGGAGGATTATTAATTGAAAAAATTAAAAATTAAGAAAAGTCACATAATGTTACATTTAATAAATAAAGATTTTAATTTTACCCAACGGAAAAATTAGAATTAGAATTTATTAAATGAAATTTTATTGCATAAGTAACATGTTTATTTCATTTCTGCCCAACGGTAATGCGTGGATAAACGTGTTTTGCATTATTTTATGGGGATGTTATTAGTATATTATTAATTGGACCAACGAAAAATTAATAATTATGCACCAACATCTCATTAAAATCTATTTTTTGGGTGTCGTAAATAGATTTTATGTAACTAACTGCTTGCCCTACATGCAGTTGGTTTTTATTATGATTAATTATTAATTATTGTTGTACATTGTGGATTTCTTTTAATTTTTGTAAGCATGTTTATGAGCTTGATTATGTTTCGACATTGACTCCAACTAGTATTTCTGGGTATCTCTCTGGAATTGAAATCTTTAATGAAACTAATTTTACTGCTTGAAAAGTGTAAGTGAAAATTATTTTCGACACTATGGTTTTGGACTATGCATTACGAGTGGATCATCCTGCCCCACTTACAACTTCTAGCTCAATTGAGCAAAAGGTTATTTATGAAAGTGGGAGAGATTCAACTGCATGTTCCTTATGATTATGAAAAACTCTATCACGACAGTCATTCGAACAGTCATTCTTGACTTTGAGAATGCTAAAGAGTACTTAACTTTAGTCGAGGAACAATTCAAGGGTTCTTCTAAAACTCATGCAAGTACCCTTATTTTGAAAAATGCTTACTAGCAGGTATGATGGGGTTAGTGGGGTGCACGAGCACATTATGATGATGAACAACATGGCCTTTAAATTAAAGGGTATGGACATGGCGATTTTTGAGGGTTTTCTTATTCACTTCATTATGACTTCTCTTCCTGCACAGTTTGATCCATTTAAGATCAATTTATAACACGCAGAAAGAAAAGTGGAAGATGGACAAGTTAATCTCCATGTGCATCCAAGATAAAGAAAGGCTTAAGGTTGAAAAACCAAATATTGCTCATTTGACTACCACTGGTTCCTATAAGAAGAAAGTTTATAAAAAATGGCAAAGGTTTTAAGAATAAGGATAAACCAATTTCTACCAAAATAAATAAGGCAAATTATTCAGGTAACAACTCTGAGACATGTCCTAAATGTCACTTCTGTAAAAAAAGGCAAGGACATATTCAGAAAGAATGTCCTAAATTAAGAGAATGGCTTGAAAAGAAAGGTATATCGTCCATTAATTATGTAACTTATGAATCCTTTCTAATTGATGTTCCTTTTAATACATGGTGGCTTGACACTAGTGCTATAGTTCACATTACCAATTCATTAATTGCATGGATTCCTTTCAAAGAAGACACTATAAAATAAGGGGAAAGAACCATTAAAGTTGGCAATGAAGAGTTTATACAAGTTGAAGCTGTAGGAACTCTTCCTTTAGTTTTGGAGAGTGGTTTTCACCTTGTATTTATATAATACTCTTTATGTTCCCAGTATGACAGAAAATTTAATTTCTGTATCTAAATTTAACGTTGATGGATTTTCGTTTAAGTTTGGGAATAATAAATAATTATTTATCATTACTCTCATGTTATTAGTTCTGACTCTTTAGTGGTAAACCTCTATAAAATAAATTTGGATAATGTCTTTGTTGAATCCTTGTTAACGGTGAATGTGACAGAAAGTACCTCTAAAAGTGGAAATAAGAGAAAACTAGATAATAAGAATTCTTCAAAATTGTGGCATAAACGCTTAGGCCATATTTCAAAAGACAGAATGCAACGTCTTGTAAAGGATGGAATTCTTCATTCACTAGATTTTCTGATCTTGACCATTGTATTAAATGTATAAAAGGAAAATTTGTGAAAGGTAATAAGAAAGGAGCAACTAGAAGTAGTGCACTTCTTAAGGTGATTCACACTGATATATGTGGACCATTTTCTCCAGGAATTGGTGGACACAAATCTTTTATTACGTTCATTGATGACTATTCTCGTTATACTTATGTGTACCTGATTAATGAAAAATCTGAATCACTAAATATGTTCTCAAGGCTGAAGTTGAAAATCAACTTGAGCGAAAAATTAAAGTAGTGAGATCAGATAGAGGCGGAGAGTATTATGGTAAACACTCCGATACAGGTCAAAGTCCTGGCCCATTTGCCTTATTTTGTCAAGAAAATGGAATCGTCACTCAGTACACAATGCCCGGTACACCGCAGCAGAATGGTGTAGCTGAGAGGCAAAATCGTACTCTTATGGATATGTTACGCAGTATGTTATGCAATTCTAGCTTACCTATATTTTTGTGGACTGGGGCATTAAAGACAGTTGTTCATATTTTAAACCGGGTTCCTAGCAAATTTGTCCCTAACACTCCTTATGAAATTTGGACAGGTAGGAAACCTAGTTTAAAATACTTACGGGTATGGGACTGTCCAGCCGAGGCTAAGATTTTAATCCACAAATAAAGAAACTTGATTCTAAAACCATTAGTTGTCATTTCATTGGATATCCTGAGAGATCTAAGGGTTTTCAATTTTACTGTCCCTCGCATACCACTAAAATTGTTGAGACTAGGCATGTAGAGTTTTTAGAGAATGGTGATTTAAGTGGGAGTGGTGAGCCTAGAAAAATTGATCTTGAAAAATAACAGGTTTTATGTTTCTAATCCTGAGCCACCACCTAATGTTGAACCTCACATTATTGAAATCATATTCCTGAAATTGTGCAGCCTTTACGTAGGTCCAAAAGACCTAGAAAGTCTATTAATTTTGATGATTTTATAACCTATCTTAATGAGATTGACTATGATTCAAGTAAAATTAATGATTTTATCTCCTATAAAGAGGCCATTACGAGTGTTCAATCAACTCAATGGCTTGAAACCATGAATGATGAGTTGAAATCAATGGAGCTTAATAACGTTTGGGATCTTCAGGAATTACCAAAAGGTTTTAAACCTGTTGGTTGCAAGTGGGTCTATAAGACCAAATTAGATCCTAAAGGGAACGTTGAAAGGAATAAAGCTCGATTGGTTGCTAAGTATTTCACTCAAAAGGAAGGTGTGGATTATAATGAAACTTTCTCTCCATTATCTAGAAAAGATTCATTTAGAATAGTCATGACTTTAGTAGCTCATTATGATTTAGAGTTACATCAGATGGATGTTAAAAACTGCATTCCTTAATGGTAACTTGCATGAGAATGTCTATATGGCACAACCAGAAGGTTTTTTGGTTAAAGGCAAGGAACATATGGTATGTAGACTTAAGAAGTCCATATATGGGTTAAAACAGGCTTCTCGACAATGGTATCTTATGTTTCACGAGGTGATGAGTAATTTTGATTTTAAGAAAAATATAGTGGATCAATGTATATACTTGAAGGTCAGTGGGAGTAAATTTGTTATTCTTGTTTTGTATGTTGATGATATACTATTTGCAAGTAATAACTTAGACATATTTCATGAGACCAAACGTTTCCTTTCTGGAAATTTTGAAATGAAGGATCTCGGTGAAACCTCTTATGTTATAGGTATTGAAATTCATCGAGATAAGTCTCGCGGGATATTAGGATTGTCCCAAAGATCTTATATTGATAAAGTTCTTAACAAATACAACATGCAAAATTGCTCCCCTACTGTCGCCCCTGTTGTTAAGGGTGACAAATTTGGCTCATATCAATGTCCTAAGAACCACCTTGAATGTTATCAAATGAATCTTATTTCCTATACTTCTATGGTTGGGAGTCTTATGTATGCTCAAGTTCGTACACGTCCAAATATAGCGTAAGTAACTGGTATGCTTGGACGTTATTAGTCAAATCAAGTTTTGGATCACTAGAAAGAAGCCAAAAAGGTTTTATGCTACTTACAGGGTACTAAGGATAATATGCTTACATTTAGAAAAACAGATAACCTTGAAGTTGTTGGTTATTCTGATTCTGATTTTGCTAAGTGTAAAGATGAAAAGAAATCTATGTCATGGTACATCTTTATACTTTTAGGTGGTCCTATTTTGTGGAGAACTCATAAGTAGGAGTTAACTATCACTTCCACGATGATGGCAGAATATGTGGCTTGTTATCATGCTACTTGTCACGCCATATTATTAAGGAATCTTATTTCAGGACTTAAGGTTGTAGATTCCATTTCAAGGTCATTGAAAGTATTTTGTAATAATAATTCTAATGGTAGTTTGTCCAACAGCACCATTTCGAGTGGTGCTGGACTATACCTTGACACTAAGTACTTATTTGTCAGGGAAAGAGTTGAAGATCAAAATGTTGTTATTAAGTATATTAGTACGCATGATATGTTAGCGGATCCACTTATGAAAGGCTTACCACCCGAGCTCTTTTTAGAGCATGTTGCCGGCATGTGTTTAACTGATAGTCTTAATTAGTGAGTTATTTTGATGTAAGACAACAATTTTGAGCTCATTGTTTTGAACTTCACATTATGTTTATGGTTTGTTATTCTCTTTATTGTGCACACTTGAGAACTATGAAAGCAAAATCAGATGACGGTAATAATGTTTTGGACCATATAAATGAGTTTAATCAATTACCACTTATGTAAACTCTATTCATACCTGTTATGCTTTATTTTAATCTTTGTTCTAATAAAAGTACTAATTGTGTAACTAATGGGGATCTTGTGTTAATAGTGACACAAAGATTGTATTAATTCGCATTGGTATTTTTATTTGAACGAGATATAGATATTAAATTAATACTTGGCCAAATTAATGATTGTAAGCGTTAAGTTTTGTATATAAATAGTATTTCGGCCAAGTGGGAGAATGTTAGAATATTTTATTTCCTTATGTGGCCTCTATTATTTATGTAATTATTGGGCTTACATATTGTATTAATTTAATCACTTTATTTATGGGTTTGGTAATTAATTATGTGGCCCATAAATAATATATTAATAGTATTTGGCATAATGGGCCCTAGAGTTTCATAATCTTGATGGACAATTTTGACCCTTAATTATTCTATAAATAAAACAAATAGGATTTAGTCCCAATTGTCATCTCAAGAACTTTATACACACCAATACATCCATCTTAAGATTGAGAGAGACAATTGAAGACCTTCACCTTTAAGCGCAGCGGAAGCGTGATAAATACAAGATGGCTTCTCTCAATTCATGTAAGTACTTAATATTATGATTAATTGATGTTATTTATTCTATGCAATAACACGTTCCTGTATAATTTATCCAACAATCCTATGTCCCCAAATTCCTTGTCCCCCTTGTGTCCTCTCACTTAAATTTTGACACATGTTCTTTTATTTAATTTTAGAATTAATTAGTGTTAAGTAAAAGATTAGGTGTCAAAATTTAAGTAGAGGAACACAAGGGGACAGAGAAATTGGAGACAGAGAATCTGCTCTCCTTCAAGACATATATAACTCATTTTTGGGAGAGGAGAACTAAAATATGTATATGGATGAACAAATATATATAAATTTATTCATTTGAGCAGTCTTTCCATAAAGAACGTGTGCCATAAATTAATTCTCATATATATATATATATATATATATATATATATATATATATATATATATATATATATATATATATATATATATCCTTGATAATCCCTATTAATTACCTAGTTAAGATAGAGAAATTTCTACAAATGATTACAAACAAGATAGCCTTCATTTTTGGCCCTTATTTTCTACACCAGTTGACAAGAGACGTCATAAAGTCCAAAGCAGCAGTATTAGGTTATTATTAATTAGCAGTAGTAGTAATTACAACATCAGACACTAGGAAACCTACATCATATATACTTTAACAGGAAGTTATCCACTCCTAATCACATTACTTTTCATGATATTTCAAAACTTAAAGAATTATTCTATAAATTTGCTTGAGAAATGAAAGTAAAAATTCCTATTTCTTTTGCCTAGCTTCTTGTTCTTTCCAAAGGGTTTTTTCGTCATCAATGCTTTCATATATATTCTTGGTAATAAACGAAAAACTTTAAAATTTTAAAAGATGCACTGATCAATAATAATTTTTATATATAATTGCAGTAAAAAGTCTTTCATTCTTAAAAGAGTTGCAAAAATGATTACATAATTAGTGATATTAGCCATCGAAAAGTTATATAATAAACTTGGTTTGATCACTAGAAACCATGTAACTAAATTCATCAATTAATGTTATGGAGTATTTATACGATAAAGAACAACATAAACATTGAAATTAATTTTCCATGGAATGAAATAAATGGAATATTTTTCATTTAAATTCTATATAATAATCAAAAATCATTTATACCCAAACAAATAGCTAGCTCGTTCAGATTGGGTGCACCTTTACTGATCATATCCGAGACGAAGCTCCAAATCCACTTCATGTTCAATCCCATCTTCTCTTACATTTCTATTCTTCCCTTTAGCATCTTCCATATGTGAAGAACCAACTTCCAAACTCAAATTTGCGGCCAAATGATCCTCATGCAGCCCAAAATTATCCACGTCACGAGTACTAATCAAATCAGATTGATAGTATGCATGTGGAGGATAATTAGGGTTTGAATTTGATGCCGGATAATAAAACTGTTGATAATTCATCCGTGCCCCCAAAGTGGCATGTGCATGATAGTGTGCTTGTTCATTAGAAATTGGTGCAAAATACCTGGAGGAACTCATGTAGTCTTCATTAAATGACTTATTCGTCGAAAATGAAGTAGTTTGAGTAATTTTTGGCTTGGCCTTCGCCTTGACCTTGGCCTTATCTTTTCTATGTATATTCATGTAACCTCCAAGAGCTTGCGCGTTTGTGAAGCCTCGCCTGCAAAAACTGCACTCGTAGGAGCGGCCTGTGCCGGTGTTGTCATTGAGTTTCTCCGGTGAATTCTGCTCGTTTTCGTCGCTAGAAGCTTCGGAAGAATTCCCATGTTTGCTATAATCCATGTATATATATGTATTTGATGATCAGTATATACCCCTTAATGAGAAACAGTTTGAAGAACTTTTTAGGTTGAAAAAAACAAGGGAAAATGTATAAGAGATATGATGATAGAAATTAGGGTTGACGAAGTGAGAAAGTGAGAGATACTAGAAATTAAATTGTTTTATAGGCTGAAAGCTATGTTATGATGAGGTATATATGTGAGATAAAATAGTGACAACTACTTGATATATATAAGTGTTTTTCTATTAGGGAAAAAAATGCGTTGGAGTTTGGTGATGATAAGTAGCCTTATTTTAGCCGGCTTGGAAACTATCTTCTCCCATTTTTTAAATTTCTTTTTCTCTCCATATATCTCCCTCAAGGGACTTACAAGTTAATAACTACAAGTGTATATATATATATATATATATATATATATATATATCAAGTACAATTTCAACTTGAAAACGGACAACAGCTGCTGACAAGAAAATTAATTGTCCACTTGAAGTAATTGGTTCCGATGCTGGTATATAGTCTTTGATCCATGTCTTGTTTTACAAGTAGTATTTGCTAGCTTGTTCGCCAGTTAAGTGGGAAAATGAGAATTCATTCAATGATAATCATCAAGTATATATTTGTTTGTTTACCGATATTTTCAAATGCCCTTGAAAATTTTGTTAGTATAACAAAATATTAGTATATATTCAAAACACAGTTTGCTTAAATCAAACATAGCATTAAGTTTGGTCTCAAAAACACACTGCACCAGCATCTTAACGCACCAAACACTAGGACAATTGTAAATTTTAATTAGTCTTTAACATTACCTAATGAAAAGAGAGAAAATTGTACGTGTCATATGAATTTTAAAAAAAATAGAAAGTTAACAAAAAAAAGTTAAGACTATTTCCTGGAAGGAGGGATTGTAACACCTCAGTCCCACATCAAAAGATAGGGGAAAAAATTATTCAGATATAAGGAAATAAGTTACTACCAATAAGACCTTCAAGTCATAACCTTTTGGGTGAGCTCAGAGTGAAATTTAAGTTGACCCAAGAAGATATTATTGGGTCGAAGAGTTTGAGACCTTATATACATATGGTATCGTGAGCCAGGCTCTCGAAAAGATGGAGCTAGGTCCTGGAGGTGGGGTGGGGTCAAGCCAGTAGATTATCCCACAACAATAGAGAGGCAAAGATCTTTGGGTCGTGTGTGTGTGTGATCGGTTCGACAGGGACATCGAAATTTAAGTGGGGAGTTTGTAACACTCCAGTCCCACATCGAAAGATAGGGAAAAATTTGTCTGCATATAAGAAAATAAGTTACTACCAATAGTACTTTCAAGTCATGACCTTTCGGATAAGCCTGTGGTGGGCTAAGTTGACCCAAGAAGATATTATTGAGCCAGTAATTTGAGACCTTATTTTGATAAATTTAATTCAATTCGGACAAAATTTGTTTTGAACTCGGGATTTGACACGGATTGTTTCAGGGATAGTATAAATGAAAGCATATTTGTAGGTAGATGAAAATAAATTTGTTATTTAGAGAATTAAGTTATACATCTTAATTACATGTATGGTAATGGTGTCATAGCTTAATTTGATATATTCTTGACATGTGATTTACATATTCATAATACCATAACACCGCGTAAAGAAAAGGTAGTCGTCCTAGCTAGCTATATTAATTATAGAATAGAGATGGATCCATTCATAGAGTTAATTATATTATAGGCATGAACTAGATGCAGCAATTGAGAAAGAAAACCATGCATCATTTTCAAATTTATCATATCCATCAACTTTTTTTGGATCTCCTATATATTCGAATAGCTACATTTACAAAAAAGGAATAAAAAAACAAAGTAATCGCACATGGTCATTCATGAGTTATATAAATTAATTAATTGATCCCTTAATCCCTTACAAAAATTAAGCACAATGTTCTTTATATATAGACTTGGTCATTAATGTAGGAACTATATATATGGTTCTACAATTGGATGTTTTAATTATATTACAAATATATATTCTTGTTAATCTATCTCATTAATTTCGTTAAGCAAGATTTATATAACTCCAACTAAACAACTGGAGTGTCTGTACATGTGGGAGAGACAGAAAGAGAAAGAGAAAGAGAAAGGAGTTCAAAAAAAATGAAATTAAATTGAAATATACTGCTTTATAACATAGCATATTGTTAGTACAATTTGTTTTTTTTAGTTTGTAATTTCATATCATATAGACTATATACCATATGTCTTGTAGTTTGATATAATGCATTAGCTGGTTCTGTTTACATCAAAGACGGACAAAATAACACGGTCCAATTAAGAGGATCATATAATTTCCTCGAGTCATTAATGTAGTTGGACCATTTCCTAATTTAGAAAAAATGAAATTTGTACGCAGAAGAATTAAGGCCGTCATTAATGTTTAATTCTTTGAGTTATTGAAATTCCTTAAGAACAAAGAAAAATTGTTGACAAATGGAAAAAGAGCATCAATGACAATTAATAACATGACTAGTACTGTTATATATATATATATATATATATATATATATATATATATATATATATATATCCCAGGTTTTAAATGTGAACCTTAAAGAAGAATCAAAGACGAATCGTTATTTTGCTTTTGCTGTCTACGATTGACGGTTCGATCCGTCGTCATAGTCATGTAGTCTTTGGCGACGGGTCGAACTGTCATCGTATGTACACCAAAACGACATTTATCTGCTTTTAATTCACTTTTTAAAGCTTCGCTTTATTAAACCTCTCCGAATATATATATATATATATATATATATATATATATATATATATATATATATATATATATATATATATATATATATATACTACTTCTTCCACCGCCAGTTCATGCCAGTAACTATAAAATTAATTAAAATTAAAATTTTCTGGTTTTTATATATATATATATATATATATATATATATATATATATATGCGCGCGCGTGTGGTCAAATATTCGATGATAACAAGACCATGCATTGACTAGGTGTGGGATATTGAACTGTACGACTAGTAATCTTCAAAAGACAAATGCATGGACAAATTTAGTTTATATTATAAATTAATAGTAATACTATTTTTAGCTTGTAGCTAGTATATACCCTACTCTAGGCACTGGACAGAAACAAATATAATACTGCATGGTAGTATTTCAAAGATTACATACCTTCGTATGCAAGTATTTAAGCTTCTGATTACAGTAGCAACTACTAGCTCATTCCATAATATCTCAAACTTTTTATATATATTGAGTAGTGTTTAGGGAATTATGATCATATCCATTTCAAATGAAATAGAAATTCTTTATTTTAAAGTTCAGATTTAATATGGGTTGAAATGTGATGTCATGATGATGAGAGAGATGATAATTAAAAATATACATAAAATAGAGAAAATCTATTTCATTTAAAATAAAGAGTATCCTTGTCCGTGTTTTAGGGGGTGTTCACGAAAATAATATCTCCATTTCTCCACATACATGGTCCCAACTGCAGGCAGAAAGAGTCCCGAGTGTTTTGGACATGACTTTCCAAAGCATAGATTTGATTGGATTTTCTTTTCCTGGAAGCACTCTTTTGAGCCTGTTGTCTTACTTCCTCCGACTTCTTTAGTAACTTCCGGCTTCCCCACTTTCGCATCTGTCGTATTCGGGAGAGCTTGCTTCGTGGCGGAGCATTTAGCAATGCCAGTAGCCTAGTGAGGGCTGGCTGTCTGGGGACAAGTTAAGGCAGGGCCTGCTGGGATTGCTTCTCATGAGATTGGGTGAGGGAATCGGAAAGGGGGTCATAAACCAAAAGCACTACTACACCGAAGTCTCGTATTCGAACTGGCAAGAACGACGGCCCAGCTTGCTGGCTGACTATTAGCTGCTTACTTACTGGCTGACTTGGCAGTTGCCTTGAAAGCGTATTCCGATGATGAGCAGTTACGATGGCTCCTTCCTAAATAAGTTATCTAAAAGTAAGTCCCTAATTGTCTGCTTCCACTTTAAGTTACTGCCCCGAAGTACTAGACCAGCTCCTGGTGAAGAATAAGGCTTTTGAGCTGCCTGAGCCTAGAAGGCCAAACGAAGTCGTACTGAAGACCCTAAGTACTGTTAAAAACATTGGTACGTACAACATCCCCTTTCAGGGATTGCAGGACCTTCACGAACTTGATGGAAACGGAGTACCGTGCCCGCAGGATCCCTATAAAGAAAGTCGCACAGAAAGAGAAGACGACTTGAAATTCGGTGGGAATCCACAAAGACAGCGTAGGAGATATCGCCCATTATACTGCAATATGGTGAGCATAGCCATGTCTGATGAAAGGGAGATTTTTGAGCCTAATTGTGAGACCCCGAATTTTATGAAATGAAAGTATTCAATTTTCTTATAACTATTCTATTTAGTAAATGGTTAAATTGATAAAAAGTTAAAGTTAAGGGTGATATGTAAAAATTTTTCAAAGTAAACAAGTTGTCATAAAATAATCGGTGATAAAAAAGTATAGTAATACACGTATTGGTTGATAGACACTCAGTATTTGTGTGACGCCCCAAAATAGGTATACAAAGACCCATTCCGAGTCGCCAAATACATGGTATAGAAAAGAAACTACAACTTCGATAATACAATGGGCGGCAAAATAATAATACAAACACATAATCGTGAATTTAAATACAAATATTGTCTTCAGACAATATCAACACTCAATTAAGTCCTCATTACAATTATTCATACATTATTTTACAGAAATAGTGAGGACTGCTAAAATATCTTTCTAGAACCATCACTTCATACCCCGACTCGATCATGCTATGTTCTCACCTCCTGAGAAGAGAAATGGAACAAAAAGGAAAAGGGTGAGCTCAACTAGCCCAGTATAGAATATTATGACTAAGATAATAAATAACAAATTATCATTAGTCTTCAACAGGAAAAAATCTGATAGAATATAATAGACAACAAGTTTTAGATCCACAAATGCAACGGAAACAGCAATCCATTAGAAGAGTGACGTAAAGAATGAATTCTACTATCTTCTAAGATTTAAAAGTCCATCAACAATTTTTATCCCTGTAACATCAATCAATATACATCTTTAATCAAATATTCATCTTTGCACTACAGGCCAAAGATATTCATTTATATCACCAAATTATTATGTATTCATCTCAACACATGTTCATCTTTGGACTACGGGCCAAAGATATTCATCAGTTAATCATTCATCTTTGCATACAAGCCAAAGATATTTAATAATATCATCATTTAAGACTGGGGATGATGAAAAATATTTTAAAGAAAACGAATCCAAGGAGATGAAGGACAAATATTAGGGATTCAGTATAACAAGTTTATCCAAGATCAATAATACTTCATAATAACCAATTGTGAAGCAGAATTCAAAAATAAAGATCAAAACATGGATACAATCAAAGATAGTAACCATAATAGACATCTTAAACAAAAGCAAAAAATTTTATTTTTTGGTGAATAATCTCAGATTCGTGAATGAAAGGCCGTAGTATCGTGAATAAGAGAACCCCGACACAAAAAGTTCTAAATTGATTAAAAAGTTCAAACCAATATTTTGGCATAATGATATTAAAGAAAATAATATCATTTAAGAAGAAAATAACATCCCTTACCTCAAAATAACTGTACTTCTAATTGAATTTCGGATATAGTCTTGTGAAACTTCAGACCGAATAAAGAACTCTCAAAGTATTAAAATACTCACAAAAATATGTTCGATAATCTAGAGAGAAAGAAAACTTATTTCTGGTGTGATTTTCAATTCTAACATAAGCGTCTATTTATAGGAAAATGCTAGAACGCCATAGGAGACTAAAATAATAAAATAATATTATTTCTCATTTTTTTCTTCTACGCATGCATCAATTGAACAAGCTAGCCACCAATTCTGAAAAATTTTAGCAGCCCATGTGCATTTAACACCAACCAAAAAGTGGGTCCCACCCATAATTTAATAAAAAATCATTTTATTTTCTGAAACTTCAAGAATTCATGAAAAATAAATTTATTTATCAAAAAAATACTTAATTTTATGTCCATTCCACACTAAATCGAATTCTCTACAACTTTGTATCTTTGAATTTTTCTAAACATAAAATATCCGAAATCCACAAACGGGTGATTTTTAATACCTCCATTCCAATAAAATACTAATAAAACACCTCAGCATTAATTCCTTCATGTATAACCACATAAATAAATTCATCATTAATATCCACATCAAATAAATATTTCATTATCTAATAAATCAATAATTAATTATTCACAAATAATATTACAGAATCACAATTATGACAACCAGGCAGTTCCTAGGAAAGAGGGAGCTTTCTGTGACGCCCCCAAAATAGGTATACAACACCCATTTTGAGTCGTCAAATACATGGTACAGAAAGAAAATTACAACTTCATTATTACAATTGTAGTGCAAAATACGACAACACATACTATGAGTTTAAATACAATATTGTCTTCTAGACAATATCAACACTCAAATAAAGTCCTCATTACAATTATTGATGCACTATTTTACAAAAATAGTGAGGACTGCTAAAACAACTGTCTAAAACCATCACTCTATACCCCGACTGGTTCCTGCTATGTTCTCGCTTCCTGAGAAGAAAAATGGAACAAAAAGGAAAAGGGTGAGCTCAACTAGCCCAATAAAGAATATTATGACTAAGATAATATACAACAAATTATCATTAGTCTTCAACAGGGAAAAATCTGATAGAATACAATAGACAACAAGTTTTAGATCAACAACTGCAGCGAAAACAACAATTCATTAGAAGAGTTAAGTAGAGAATGAAATCTACTATCATCTATGAATTTAAAAGTTCATCATCAATATTTTATCTCTGTAACATCAATCAATATACATCTTGCATCAAATATTCATCTTTGCACTACGGGCCAAAGATATTCATTTGTATCACCAGTTGGTCATGTTCATCTCAACACCTGTTCATCTTTGCACTACGGGCCAAAGATATTCATCAGGTAATCATACATCTTTGCACTACAGGCCAAAGATATTCATCAAGTATCACCATTAAAGACTGAGGATGATGAAAAATATTTTAGAGAACGAATCCAATTGAAATGAGAAGGACAAATATTAGGAATTCGTATTTTGGTTTATCCAAATTCAATAATACTCCATAATAATCAAGTGTGAAGTAGAATAAAGATCAAAACATGGATACAATCAAAGATTGTAACCATAAAAGATATCTGGGACGAAAAAAGAGAATTTTATTTTTCGGTGAATAGTACTGTATTTGTGAATAGTGTCGTATACGTGAATAGTATTGTATACTTGAATAGTAACCCCGACATAAAAAGGTAGAAATTCTACAATAAAATTCATAACAATATCTCAGCATAATGATATTGAAGAAAATAATATCATTTAAGAAGAAAATAACATCTCTTACCTCAAAGAAACAGTACTTCAGAATGAAAGGTCGGATGTGATGCTGAACGAAATTTGTACTGAAAAGTAACTCTCAAAGTATCTAAATACTCACAAAATACGCTCGATAATATAGAGAGAGAAAGAGAGAAAGCTTATGTTTCTGGTGTGATTTTTAATTCTAACTTAGCCCTCTATTTATAAGAAAATGTTAAGACACTTACCAAGTTAGACTTGACTGACTGCTTTACTGATGGCTTTACCTGCTACTATTGCCACCCACCATATTTAAAATAAAATTCAGCATATTTCTTCACCAACCACAAGTGGGGCCCACTCAATTCTAGAATTTTCTACCAAAATCATTTATAAACCTAATTTTTGAATCAGTCACCTCTTAAAATTCATAACAAATCATACGTTAATTTTTAACGGTTCAAAATTTGTGAAAATATACACAACTTATATATGTATAACATATCCAAAAATCACAACGATCCAACGGTCAGATTAAAAATTATAACTTACGCAATATATCTCAAGAACAGTGATTTAATTTTTAATACCTCCATTTCGACAAAAATACCTCAACATTAATTCCTTCAATTATATCCACATAAAATAAATATAAATCCATCAATTATATCCACATAAAATAAATATTTCCTTATCATATAAATCAATAATTAATTATTCACAAATAATATTATAGAATCACAATTATGACAACCAGGTCGTTCCCAGGAAAGAGGGGGCTTTCCAATAAGGATTTTTCCTTACTGGTGTGCAATTAGGTGACCAAACCTCTCCTTAGACAGAAATTTTTAGACATTGACAATAATGCTATCTAATAATATTACTCAAATAATATGAATTATTGTTCTGATAATGGAAAATACTGTGCAGTGACAATTATTGAAATAACAATAATATAAAATATCAACGCAGTAATTATTGAATTAATAAAATAAAATATTAAACAAGAATTATTGTAACAATTATTGAGTAGTGCCTTCTTATGTAAGAATCAATAATTCAAAATATCTGCAATAATAGTGCTGCCATGTAAGTAACCACGCCAGACATCGTATTTTAACCACCGGGTATTCCAACTGTTAGTTAAGAATAACTACGTCGTTATTTATAAAAAACTCAAACTTGTCATTTTCTTCATCCGAAGCGGTTATTTCATTATCACGAATGGTCATACTTGGCCGCATTTAATATTCCCCACAACAACAAGAATATTCCACGACCAAACAAATATTCCCCGACAAAATGAATATTTTATAACCACTTGCTTATTTTATAAAATTTGCACATTTCACCCATAACCAAAGTATTATATCAAATTAACTCCTTATTATTTCAAGATAATAAATAGAGAAAATTTAATTTTATTCATAATAAGTTGGGGTCTTACACTTTCCAATAAGGATTTCTCCTTACTGGCATGCAATTAGGTGACCAAACCTCTCCTTGAAAGAACTTTTTAAACATTGCCAATAATGCTATCTAATAATATTATTCAAATAATATGAATTATTGATCTGATAATGGGAAATATTGTGCAGTGACAATTATTGAAACAACAATAATATAAACTATCACGCAGCAATTATTGAATCAATAAAATAAAATATTGAACAAAGAATTCATCTGTAATAATTATTCAAGAAGTATCTTCTTCACGCATTTAATCAATAATTCAACAATATCTTTGTGCAATACCGCGCCATCGTGCCACCACGCCAGACATCAGTATTTTAACCACTGTGTAACTCAACAAAGTTGTTAATCTCAGAATAATTATGTCGTTATTCATAAAAACTCAAACTTTGTCGTTTTTCTTCATCCAACCGTTTTTCGTTATGGGGCCCACAAATGGTTGCGCCGTCGTACGAATATTCCCCGACAAAAATAATATTTCACGACCAAACGAATATTCTCCGACAGAAATGAATATTTTATAACCACTTGCTTATTTTGTAAAATTTGCACATTTCACCCATAACCAAAGCATTATATCAAATTAACATGCACCTTATTAATTTAGAATAATGAATAGAGGAAAAATTCAATTTAATTTATAATAAGTTGGGGTCTTACAATATTGATTATTGATGCTTATGTGAGAAGTCACTCAGTTATACTCAATTATTACTATAGTAATTGCTGCATCATATCTCTCATATTATTAATTCAATTATTATCACAGTATCATCTGCATAATATGCTATATTATTAAATCAATAATTGAGATGATAAAGTTATTCATATTATTATTTGAAATATTGACAATGTCTAGAAGTTCTATCAAGGAGAGGTTAGATAATCTAATTGCACGCCAATATGGAGAAATCCTTATTGGAAAGCCTCCTCTTTCTTGAGAATGACCTGGTTGTTAAATATTGTGAGGTATAATAGTAATGATGAATAAGTTCATGTTGATTAAAGATGAAATTGATAGTTCCATTGTGTTGGGATTATTAGTGTTAGTGGAAACCGACATTTATTTCGATAATAATTGATGTCTGGAAGTTATATTGACCAATCGGGTAATTAATCGGATAAATGAGCAATTAATTGCTATTAATTCACATGATTGTAACTATTTGTTCACATGTGTGTACTATTGAATCACATTCATTTACTATTAGGGGAGTTGGTGCAAGTTTGATAATACTTGCATGACTAAGTTAAAAATGAATGAAAAGATGATGGTATTATACTGTAATATTTTGAGCCCCAAAATGTGCAATTATGAAAACTATATTTTCCTATAAATAGAATCTCATTTCTTCATTATTTTTCACCAATTCACTAAGTCTCATAAGAGCTATTATTATAGAGAGAAATTATAGAGAGAAAGAAGAAGAGAAGTTTGTTACCTCACTATTCCAGTATCCAGTTTCTTCTAAGGTAAGGGGTATTATTCTTTCGTATTCATGAAGAGAATTATTTTCTTTCAATATTCATAAGGGTTGTTATTCCATTATTTATTATTATGTTGGAATAACTCGTTTCATGCTGCCAATATCGCATATACATGGTGAAATTCTTGATTATTCCATTCTTTATTATTTTGTTGGAATAACTCAGATGTATATGCTCTATCACATGTCCGGTGAATTACGTTGTTATTCCATTCTTTATTATTCTCGTTAGAATATCCCACATGCATCGCGGATTACGCATAACCCGGTTTCATTCTTTATTATTCATTGGAATATCTTGTGCATCAAGTGATTACGCATTTAATTCGGTTCCATTCTTTATTATTTTGTTAGAATAACCTGTTTGTGCGGTCTATCGCATGCCTGGTGAATTCTTTTGTTATTCCATTCTTTATTATTCTGTTGGAATAACCTGTCTATGTGGATTACCGCATGCACGGTGAATGATCCTTCATATTCATTCTTTATTAAATTGTGGAAATGATCTGTCTATGTAGATTATCATATGGCGGGTGAAAATTCATTTGCAGTTTCGTATATTCTATTATACTCATTTAGGATATCATTTCTTTTGTACTCGTTATGAAATATCGTTTTCTTTGGTATTTTCTGTTATGAGTTACTATTCACGGGTTACTATTCACCCGATTACTATTCACTCTGGTATTATTCACTCGGATATTTGGGGGTACTTTTCGTGGGAGTACTATTTTACGAGTTACTATTCACGAAGTTACTATTCACCGATTACTATTCACTCTAAAGTATCATTCACTGGGTATTTGGGACACTTTTGTGTCGGGTACTATTCTCAAGTACTATTCACGGGTACTATTCACCGAAAAATATATTTCTTTTCTCATTCAAATTATTTTTGGTACATGAATATTATTCTTGAATTTTACTCTACAAAGCAAAGATCATGTCGACAATTTGGACATTATTGATTCTCGGATAAATTAAATTATAAATATTTAAAATTTATCCTTGAACTTGTTTTATTGAATTATTATGTCATTGTCATCATCCTCATGCTTATATTGTGATGAAAGTCATCATTGGCTTACGTGCATAGATAGATGGACTTGGTATGATTATGACTGAGGATTATTCGGTATAATCATGGACCGTAATTTGACGAATGATGTGGTAAAAGTTCTCATTGGTTCGTAGTTCATTGATGGACAAATTGTTGGTATGATTATGACCATGGATTATTCTAAGTATAATCATGACCATTGATGATTACATGAATATCCTTGGGTCAAGTGCGTGGATGATTCGATTTTATTTATTAAGTCGAGTCTCGCCGATAAAGTTGATAAAAAATTTAAAATCATAGAAGATAGTAGATTTTATGCTCTACTTGACTCTTCTAATGGATTGTTTATTTTTCACTGCAGATTGTTGATCTAAAACTTGTTGTCTATTGTATTCTATCAGTTGTTATATTGTTGAAGGCTAAGGATAATTTATTCTGCATTATCTTAGTCATAATATTTCTTCTTTGGGCTAGTTGAGCTCACCCTTTTGCTTTCATTGTTCTCTTCAGGAAATGAGAACGTAAATGGCGGGACTAATCGGGGAGCGGAGTGATGGTCTGAGATGGTGTATTAGTAGTCCTCACTATTCTATAAAATAGTGTGACAATAAATATAATGAGGACTCTATTTGAGAGTGGATATTGTCAAGAAGGCAATATTCCTATTTAAACTCTCAGCTATGCTTTTTCGTATATTACACGACGG
Source organism: Panax ginseng (assembly GCA_020205605.1). Taxonomy (NCBI): domain Eukaryota; kingdom Viridiplantae; phylum Streptophyta; class Magnoliopsida; order Apiales; family Araliaceae; genus Panax; species Panax ginseng. The sequence continues at coordinate 125,163,326 of CM035135.1, read as the reverse complement.
TTGTATAAAAGAAGTTTGTATTTGATTTATGTAGTGTGTATCTGGCGACTCAAGATGGGTGATGTATACCTTTTTTGGGGGCGTCACACTAGTGTTGGCGAACAAGTTCCGGAAGCATGCGAACAAGACTTGAGATCACGACCCGTACCAGTAAAGCCACAGAAATCAAAGAAGACACACGAAGGAAGGCAGTAGCACTAGCTTGAGAACTCTTTTGTGTTTCGAGGAATGATAAATAGCTGGACCGTAGGGAGAGGAAAGGCTCTAACATCATCAAATTATGTAATTGCGCTCTCCCCAGACACGCCAGATTAATGAGTATCATAGAAGGCCACCCTTAGTCTGACTGTGAAAGACGAAAAGCTTAGAGCAGTATTTGAAGACCTGTTAGAGACTCTCGCATACTCCTTTCTTAGGTTTCTGGCTAGTTTCACTTCCGATCCTAAGGTCCCGCTCGTTCCATAGTAGTCAGTGTTAGGTTTGTAATATTCATGAACGCAATCAAATTGCATAAAATAAGCGGAAACGTGGAAAATAAGAGTTTTAAAATTTACAAACCATATACCCGGATCATCCTTTATGCACAATTATTAATTAAACGAAAAAGAAAGAACAAGAATCATACCTTTGAAGATCCGAGCTTCCTCAGGTGCAAGTTCACCTCCAATCCTTTTCACGTTCAACTTGAATCCGCCGGGTTTGGTTCCTTCCTTTGATCAACATTAGCCACCCAAGTGTTTGGCCTCTAGAGGTGATCCACCAAGGAAGAAGAAGGATTCAAGAAGATGGATATTTGGCAAAACCCTAGTTTTTTCTATCTCTCATAGAAAAGGGTGTACTCTCCCAACTATTGGAATTACGTATTCTATGAAAACGTCAACCACCCCACACCCATAATAAGACTCCTCTTATTTATAGATGTGGGCAACCCTCCTTAACAATTAAGGAATTGGATTTAATTTTAATTAATTAAATTCTTTTAATTAATTAGACTCCCAATCTTATTAGGAATAATTAATTAAACCTTTTTAATTAATTAGTCTCCTAATCTTAATAGGATATATGAGAGTACTTTTATTAATTAATTCTCAAACTCCTTTAGGAATTAAATAATAATAATAATAATAATAATAAGACTCCTCTTATTAATTTATATTTAATATTTCCAAAATATTAAATAATAAATATTAAGCTATTTAATTTATTCTATCACCATAGATTAAATTAAATATACTTAACTTATTATTACAATTATGCCATTAACTTCTTAAATAATTATTCTTCCTTTTATGGTGTGACCCTTTAGGTTTTCCATATTAAATCATTTGTGAATAAATCAATTAGAACAATTTAATCTTATTTAAATAAATAAATTAAACTATTAATTTATTTAAATAAATAATATTTATTCTACAATGGGATAAGTTCTCCCTAGCGATCAACGACTTTCCAGATAATATAGATTTCAACATTAATCATAAAAGAACCTTTGAATAAATAGTTACTGCATACAATTCAATCCTTCCACCATACAATGTCCCAATTAAATATAAGATATGGAATTATCATCAAGTCTTATTTTATTTAATTATATGTATTTTCGACTCTTAAATGCACAACACTAAATAATGCAAATTAGAAACTCCTTTCTAATTTCATTACGCCTTCGCCAAAGACTACTTTGGGTTGTCATTTATCGAATCACATAGGATATTTCTCTTATTTTACTAGAAGTGGTAGATTCTTTATTGATCATACATTATCTCCATGTACAACTTATTATACCCAAGCATACCCTTTGATATACCCTAAGGGTCTTAAAGAATAAGTCAAAGTATAACTCATCATACACAAGATACTATGATGATCTCAAGTCCAAGGATCACTTGTACTACTATCACTACAGGAATTCCTATTGACACGCAAGCAAAAATCCATTAGGTATTCCTTAGCGAGCCACGTTCAATTGAACTTATTCTCTAATAAGCACCTACATACTTGCTTTTAGTGTCTCCACACAAATGATCATGAGATCAATCATCCTCATCCAATGAGAAAGCAATGAATGTACCAATCTATCCGGATTCACTAATCCCCAATTTAGTAATCCAACGACTGGGAACTATTTTAGTTTTAAGCTTTCTAAGAATTTAGATCTCATTAGAATGATCATCATCATTATTCTAAAAGCATTGCTTAAAACTATGGGTTTATCACATATTATAAAGCAGCATCATGTAGATAATTAAAAGCCTTTAATAAATTAATACTTTTTATTAATAAATGAATAAGATTGTTACAAAGTATATGCTTTATCATCAAACATGATTGGCTTGTGTGCATACTACTTTCAGTCAGTGTCGCCAATAACAGCCTCTCGTGTAGAAAACTAGACTCGTGGGATTGGTCAGGCGAATTTCATCTCCCTTATGGCATTAAAGAGTCCAAGGCCAAGCCTTAAATCAATCAGCTTAATCTGATTAGTCATAACCAAAACAAAAGTGAGATAGTCGTCTTTATTTGAATTTGCCTCCCATCTTCTTAAAGAAATCCCCCTGATAAGACTGACTATCGAAGAGGTGGGTGCACACTCCTTATGAAGGATTGAATAGAAGTCTCTAAAGGCCTCCTTTTCTACTAGACGGAGCTACAACCCTAACTTCCCTCTTTGATTCTCGAAGGGGAACTGAACAAGGGCTGAAATCCCAATGGGCACTGCAACAAAACTATGACTACTGAGTATGAGTATGGCGTCGGGGAGAGGGGATAATGAGTTGGGGTTAGGGTGAGACCCTAGCTCCGTTCTTCTCCAACCGGTACCTAGCATTCATTCTGAAAGTCGGTAGTACACCTGTTCTAAGAACAAGCGTTAACGATAGCACCGCTTTTCTATGATTCACTTTGGTCGCCCTACCAAACTCTCTCACCCATTCATTCTAATCACCCTTAGTTTAAAGGTCGTAGTATCTTGAGAGTGTAGGCTTAGGATGTATTGAGACAGTAATTGAGATTGCTCTCCTATTCAGCTTCTTCTCTTCTCTTCTATTCAGTTTAGTCTCTTCTCTCCAAGATAGCTTGGGCTCTTTTACTTAATTTGAAATTCCTACAAATTTGGATTGTTATGTGTAACAAATAGATGTCTATAATCTAATATAGTTTGTATTTCAAATTTATAGTTATCTTATAATTGATGTAATCACTCTTATACTATATATACAACATTAAACAGCAGTACTCATTGAGTGAATTGATTCTGCCATAATTATTCTATTATATACAGCTTTAGTTTGGTATCAAAGCCATGTCACTCCTTTCTTCTCCTACTATACAAACATTCCTAAACTAACCCACCCAATCCCTCACTTCTGCTATCAATATTAGTAATCCCAACCAAGTTATTCGACTACAACTAACATCAGAGAATTACCTATCATGGAAGGCACATGTACTCCCACTCATGTGTGAAAAATCTCTACTCAAGTTTGTTGATGGTTCCTTTTCTCCTCCACCACGGTATACAGCTGAAATTGATCAGTCCACTACAAACCAGATAGCTACAACTCCAAACTAGACACCTGCAGAAAATTCAGCATACCAACAGTGGTTTCAACAAGATCAAAATTTTTTAAGCCTTATTGTGGTGGAGGTTAAAGAATCGGTCCAAGCCCAAGCCCTATTAAGGTTAAAGAATCGGTTCAAGCCCAAGCCTAACTCCGTACCAAGTTAAATTTATATTAAATTACAATCATAAATTTATTAATATTGATAAAAATTATTGGAGGATTTTGTATATTACATATTTATCTAAAAAAATTACTACTAATATTTATTTATGTAATTATTAATTAAATAGTTGACATAAATATTCGTAATATATATATATATATATATTTCTTATTAAATTATACAAAATGTAGATGTATAACGTTTAAACAATTGAACTGATGCGTACATGCATATGTACGTATATATGTAGGAGTGATCATTCGATTATAACTGAACCGAATAGGCTATTCGGTTATAATCGAATACCAAATTATCCATAATTTTACTATCCGAAACACTAACTAAAATTTGGAACTAACCGAATTATTGAATACCGAATTATCGAATTGTACATTCGGTGTGAGACCCCGAATTTTATGAAATAAAAGTATTCAATTTTTCTATTTGGGAAAATAGTTAAATTGATAAAATTTTAAAGTTAAGGGTGACATTTGAAAATTTTTCAAAGTAAGCAAGTTATCATAAAATAATCGGTGGTAAAATACGTGTGGTTGCATAGTAGCACACGGTATTGACTATTAATACTTACGTGAGAAGTCACTCAGTTTGATTCAATTATTGTCGATATTTTATATATTATTAAATCAATAATTGAGACGATACAGTTATTCATATTATTATTTGCATAATTAACAATGTCTAGAAGTTCTGTCAAGGAAAGGTTTGGTCACCTAATTACGCGCCAATAGGAAGAAATCCTTATTGGAAAGCCCCCTCTTTCCTGGGAACGAACTGGTTGTTAATATTGCGAGCTATAATAATAGTGAATAAATATTATTAAAAATTGAATTTGAGTTCGGAGTTGAATTTGGAGACGCGGACGTGATATTTGAGTCCGGAGCAATGATATTAGTAAGAATAAAATATAAACACAAAATTTTCCGGGGTTGACTTTTTGGTCAAAAATTCAACAGTTGAATTTTTTAGAAAAAGTCAAACTTCAAAATTTTCAAAAATAAAATTGTTAAGAAAAATATTTCCATTGTGTTGGGATTATTGGTGTTAATGGAAATCAATATTTATTTCGATAATAATTGATGTCTGGATATTATATTGTTCAATCGGGTATTCGGGGCACTTTTTTGTGTCGGAGTACTATTCACGCATTACTATTCACGAGTTACTATTCACCCAAATTACTATTCACTCTAGTATTGTTCACTCGGGTATTTGGGACACTTTTCGTGTCGGGGTACTATTCTCGAAGTACTATTCACGGGGTACTATTCAATAGAAAAAATATATTTCTTTTCATTCAAATCATTTTTGGGTACAATATTATTCCATGAGAAGATGTGCTAATTTTTCAGACCGTTGGTTGAAATTATAATAGTAAATCAATATGGATCGTTGGTTTAAAGTTTTAATAGTAAATCAATATGGATCGTTGGTTTAAAGTTTTAATAGTAAATAAATATGGATCGTTGGTTTAAAGTTTTAATAGTGAATCAGTATGGACCGTTGCTTTTAAGTTTTAATAGTAAATCAATATGGACCGTCTTCGCTTAAAAAGTAAATCAATCTGGACCGTTCATGAATTAGTTACTATTCATCCATTTTCCTATAAATAAGCTCATTCCTTCATTATTTCTTACTTAATTCATTGAAACTCTAGAGAGAGAAACCGTAGATAACTCTCTTCTTCTATAATCTTGAGCGTATTTCTTTAGAGTTTAAGAAACCTTTGAACAGCGTAGTACAAGTTTTCTTCAAGTATATCCCCGCCTCTACCCGGTTTGAGTACTCTTTCTTTATAAGGTAAGGGATATTATTTGTTGTACTCGTAAGGGGTATTATTTCTTTCAGTATTCATGAAGAGAACTTCGTTATTCCATTCTTTATTATTATGTTGGAATAACTCAGATAATGCCGAAAGCTACCCTATACTTGGTGAAATTCTTCTGTTATTCCATTCTTTATCATTATGTTGGAATAACATGTCTATGCGAAGTACCGCATACATGGTGAAATTCTTCTGTTATTCCATTCTTTATTATTATGTTGGAATAACTTGTCTATACGAAGTACCGCATACATGGTGAAATTCTTCTATTATTCCATTCTTTATTATTCTGTTGGAACATCCTATCGGTGTTAATTTTGCACGATTCGGTTAAGATTCTATATTATTACATTGGAATAACCTTGCTTTATCAAGACAAAGATACATGGTGAAATTTTGTTGTTACTACATTTTTTATTATTCTGTTGGAATATCTCGCTTCGGTCGGATTACACACGATTGGTTCCGTTCTTTAGTATTCGCCGTAAATATCACTCTGCGTGCATTTACGCATTTGACTGGTTCCATTCTTTATTATTCTCGTTAGAATAACTTTGTTTAGTGTGATCTATCGCATCGCATGGTGAATCCTTCTGTTATTCTATTCTTTATTATTCTGTTGGAATAACCTGTCTATGTGGATTATCACATGCATGGTGAATGATCCCTTGTATTCATTCCTTATTAAATTGTGGAAATGATCTGTTTACGTGGGTTATGATGAAAGTTATAATATAAGCATTGGACTGTTGATTATGATAAAAGTCATAATAAAAGTATTAGACTGATGAAAATCATGGGTATATGTAATATTAGTATGTGTTATGATGAGTTATGTCGGTTATTATGTAAAAACATGAAAGTTTCTTAGAAATCACAAAGGGTTGAAAATCAAATTTTGGGAGAAAATGGAACATGAAATTCAATTGACCATATCTCCTATTATATTTTGAATTTTTGAGTGTGGTCAAGTTCTAGAGTTAGATCTATGAGTTTTCTAACTTATCCTTGTGGAATCACTAGAAAAGGTGTTGTAGATTTTCGTGTGGGTGATTTTAGCAAAGGAGTCAAAAGTCGTAAATTATGAAAAACATCGTCTGTAAATTTAAAAGGGCTGTTTCGGCCACTTAATTTGTGAGAAAATTCCGGCCTTTTGGGACATAGAAATATATGGTATAAAGTACCTCATGTCCAAAAATGAGCTCATTCCGACTTAAAATGAGCAAGTTATGACTATTTCAATATTTAGATTTTTTTGACGAAAAATGCTATAACCGGAGTTCTATAACTCCGATGACCGTGAAACTTAAACTGGAAGCTCACGTTAACATGTGTGAGATCCTGCCAAGATTTGGGAATATCTAGAGTTAAACTTGAGGTAGCTAATTTCTTAAGGAATTAATTAAAAATTGATTTATGAAAAATAGTAAATGAATTTTAAAAATTCTGAAAAAAATATATGTTCAATATGGGACTATATTCTGCTAAATCCCTGAAAAGAAATATTTTTTGGACTGGTTTGGTATTTTTCATGAAAATGCACTAGTTATAAGTATATGAGTTAAATATGTTATGTGAAGTTGAAAGTTAGAAAATAGGATTTTATGGCTTGGGAATCCTATATAAGGTATATGCAAATTTTTTATAAGGGATTTGATCATTGGTGATGAAATCTTATGAGTATGACATTTTTGAATAATTAAATGCATTATTTGGTAAAGTGTAAATAATTAAAATAAATTGTTTATAAGTTTAAGAAGTGATTAAAATATTATTATAATATTAATAATATTTGATTGTGAGTTTATTAAGTGATCGATAATATTTTGATAAATTTAAAGTCTTAAATATTTATCCTTGTTTTCGTTTGATTAATACTTATATCATTGTCATCATCCTCATGTATATATTCACATTGAAAGTCATATGTGGCTCAGTAGCATGCATAGATGGACTTGGTATGATTATGACCGAGAATTATTCGGTATAATCATGGTAGTAATGTTACAAATAATGTGAAAAAAGTCCTCATCGTCAGTAGTGCATTGATGGACAATTTTTGGTATGATTATGGCTATGGATTCTCTTGACCAAGGGTGCAAAAGATGAATTATTTTATGGCATGATTAGGGACCGTTGATGAAAACACGATTATCTTTGGTCGTAGTGCATGGATAATTCATGGTCGTGATACTAAAAGAATATCCTTGGCCTGTAGTGCAGGGATGAATTGATGATGTGAATTATTTATTAAGCTGAGTCTCAGCAATAAAAGTGATGAAAAAACCTTTTAAATCATAGAAGATAGTAGATTTTATTTTCTACTTGACTTTTCTAATGGATTGCTTGTTCCGCTGCAGTTAAACTTGATGTCTATTGTATTTTATCAGTTTAACATTGTTGGAGGCTAATGATAACTTATTCTGCATTATCTTAATCATAATATTTCTTACTGGGCTAGTTGAGCTCACCCTTTTCTTCACCGTATTCTCTCGTGAAATGAGAATATAAATTTGGGAAGAGTCGGGGAATGGAGTGACGGTCCAGATGATAACATTAGTAGTCCTCACTATTCTATGAAATAGTGTGATAATAAATGTAATGAAAACTCCTTTGAGTGTGGATATTGTCTAGATGACAATATTCCTACTAAAACTCTCAGTTTATGTTTTGTTGTATTTTACACGACAGTTGTATTATTAAGTTGTATTTGAATTTTGTACCATGTATTTGGCGACTCAGAATAGGTGATGTATACCTATTTTGGGAGCGTCACATTCGGGTATTCGGATAATAACCGAAATTTTCTGTCTGCATATAGAGGGGAATAAGGAGTGAAGCTCAAATCAATCTAAAAAGTAAACCTTTATATTATTAAGATTTCAGAGACTAAAGAAGAGAAATAGATACATCCATAAAAACTTATTAAAGTGTTGGCTGGAAATTACATCCAAGAATTACAAAACATTTCAACCCACTCAAGGCCCAGTATAAATTGAGGACTCTGTTATCTTATAATCAACTCTCCTAACCCAGAATACATCCAAAAATTAGCTAGACTTTCAAATCAATTTAAAAAATAAACCTTCATAAAGGAGTTGACATGAGGATCCGCAAAAATCTACTCCAATCAAGCTCATCCAATTCGGGGATGGTCATGCTTTGATCAAGATCGGTGTGCCGATCAAGCTCGTTCAATCGAAAATTTCCCATTACAAAGCCTTCGAGTCAATAAGACCTCCTCAATCGTCACCGTTTCATCGGAGTTGACATGAGGATCCGCATAAATCTACGCCTTCCGACATCCGTCAGAGCAACATAAGAAGAAGATTTGAGGAGGTGTGAGCAGAAGAAAAAGGAGATATAAGGAGGAGCCGAAGATCTGAAGTGATGACTAGTGGAAGTCGAAGAAGAAGGTGTGAGCAGTGCTAGTCTGGGTCTGGGAGAATGGAGATGATTACTGATGAGTAATAGAAAGTAATGGAGTGATGACTCACGCTCACTGATGAGTCATATTAATAAAGTAGTCTGCATATATGATCACTGATATTAATAATATTATTATTTTTAATTAATAAAATTCGATTATTCGGGTATCCGAATAACGTATTTTTTAAAACCAAAACCGAAACTGAATAGCAAGAATTAAATCGGATATAACCGAAATTATAAAAAAAACGAAAACCTAAAATAATTTGGTTAAAAAAAATCGATTCGGTTCGATAATTCGATTTTATCCGCTTTTTGCTCACTCCTATATATTTGTATTAAATTTCGTGTTTGGTGCCACTACACATCCTCATATAATTGGATGATCATTTTTATTTTTTTTCTTAAATTTTATAATTTTGTCCTTGTTCATTATTGGTCAAAAGACGAGCCTTTTCAGATGGTTATAGTCTATTAGAACTTGGGCCAACCCATAACTCATCATCTCAATTCCGGCCTGGCAAAATTAATGCTCCTTGAACCTAGCAACAATGGAGAATACCAACATAAAAGCCATCCTATGTATATCTCAAAATAGGAGTCTCATTAACTTTTTATTTTCTTTAATAAATTAATATTTCTAACCCAGAGTTTATCATTCTAGTGCAAATAATTTATATAAAACACAATTGTATCAATGTTAATAAATAAATAAATAAATGTATATATATATATATATATATATATATATATATATATATATATAGTTGCTTAACGACGAAATGGTTTATGAAGCGAATTAGATAGCTTATGACGATAAATCATCATAGCCGATTAGATAATGAAACCAGTTCACTGGAGAAATTTTTCATGTGTATGTATGTATTTTTTCCCTCCAATGGCTAACTTAGCCTTGAAAATATCATTTAGTATTTTTTTTAAGCTATTTATTTAACTTTTGACTTTCTTTAACTTTATACTTTTCTTTTCAGAAATTTTAAGTTAAGAGGAGGTAATTTATTATATAGATAGGGGTGAAAATGAAATTAAACATCAAGTGAGGTATTCATTTAAAGGCTAACTAAATGTTGGTACAAGTTACATCAAGCGATTAGCCATTCCATGTTTAGGACAAAATTTGTCTGCTATGGGTCTAGTGTTCAATGGGCCAGGCCCCCAGAGAATAACGAAATGGTGGTCCTAAGGCACATTAATCTGTGCAACCTAAACCATTAGCAGCCTAAGCTTTACCCAAATGTCTCATTTAATCAACATTTGTCATACACACTCATGCATGGATGATAATATTTTCAATATTTATTTTTAAAATAAAATATGTTATTTTCTTCGTTCCAACATTAAAAATACAATAATAAAATGATGATTGTTAAGTAAACTTCATGTGACTTTACTGTTAAAAAAAATGTATCTCTAATTTTAAAACGAATAGAATATTTTAGATCCGGTTACCATGAAGTTAATTTCATGGTCAATTGACCAATACAGTGTTGATACGTAGAGAGATCACCTCTCGGTCTACGTGTCGACACTGTATTGATCAATTGACTAAAGTTAACTTCATATTAACCATTCCGGAGTATTTTGTATATTGACCTATATAAATTATGTTCAAGCTTGTATTTGAAAAATCTAAAAATTAAATTTTAAAAAAATCAAATCAAATCAAAGTCCAATCAGGAGTCTCATTGTGGGAACCGGGGTTTGTATTTATACATTTTGGATGGGATGGTGCTAGTTCCACCAACCAAGAGAACACATGTACATGTTGGAAAGTGCTAGTTAGGTACTGTACATTTAACCCAACTTGAAATTTTTTTTAATAACACCAGCCGCTTTATATTATCATTAATGAGGCCCAACTTAAAACCTTAATTGGGAGTGTTATTAGGCCATGATAATAACACTATTATTAGGCCTCACAGATATGGCTGTCAATACAATTTTGGACCCCACAAGACCATTTGGGTTAGTGGTATTTGCCCACCAATTGAATTGAGGCCTAGAAATTAAGCTACGGGTAAGTTTTTAAAATTATATTTTTAAAATTAAATATAATTTTAATATGAGAATAATTTATTATAATGAAAATATTGAATATACTAATAATTATAATTTTTTATTTAGTATGTCTATTTTAAGTCGATAAGGTATTATTTAAAATTAATTTACATCAATAGTAATCTAATAAATTGAAAAAAACAAACTTTTAAACCTTGTCAACCTTCTGCTTCGTTGATATCACTGCATCTTTCTTATCCTTGAGGTATGCCCTTTCGATAGGTTGGTTGGATCCGAACAGACTCTTTTTAAGATATGTACTATAAAAATGAAGACATGTATATTATTAAATAATTGTAATAAATTATTTTTTGTTCGTTCTAAATTATACTAACCTTTTTTCATTCTTTTGGTTGCTTCCTTTAGGGCAAGTACTTGCTTCAAAAGAACGTTGTTCTTCTTTGTTTTTTTATTTTTTATTTTTGAGATTTAGAAAGTTGCATGTTTAAATAGTGTTAAATGGATGAAGAGTAATAATAATCTATTTTCATACAATACATAATTTGTATTTAGTTTGTGAATGTTTCTAAGAATGTTTAGAATATTTATGAAGGTTGATTTTAAGTGCATAATGTATCAAAATTTTAATATTTTTTTATTAGTGTGTGTGTATATATATATATATATATATATATATATATATATATATATATATATATATATATATATATATTTGAGCTAGAATACATGTTTTAGGTGCATATATTAGACTACATGTTTTAGATAGAATACCTATTTAAATACAATGAATATAAGTTAATGACCAAATTATCTATTTAAGATAATGACCAACCAAATTAATAAAGATGTGGATTTCTTCTTAGAATATTGTTAAATGCTTGTATAGATTAATTATTATATTTTTGTTTATCAAAATAATTCAATTGTAAGTTATTATTATTATTATTATTATTATTATTATTATTATTATTATTATTATTATTATTATTATTATTATTATTATGGCATTAATGTTTTTATGACTTTTCTTTTACTTTATTATGAGATTCATGTATGCATGTATATATATCAAATTATAATTATATTCATTGAATTTGAACATGTATTATTATAATTATGTAATTTGTATTTGAGAATTATAAGTTGATGTCTAAATTAAATTACCCTTAAAATGACCAACCAAATTAATTTAAATAAGATCTCCTCTTTGCTTGTTATATACTTGCATTGATGTATTAATTTGTTTTTGCAATTACTAGGAATGAGATTGTCAAAGTTCTGAAATAAGAACAGAGAATAATTCTCATTGATAAGTGAATCGAATTACAAAAATATTAGAGACAAAGTGATACCTCCTCTCGTCTAAATTGAAACTCAAAACTTAAAGAACATATATATTTCTAAAAAATATATAGACTTGCATATATAATTCTTCAACACGAGTAACAAAAAAGGAGGTCGTCATGATAAATCCACACTCAAATTCATGGGCGGATCCAGCCTCACAATTAAGTGGGGACAAATTCAAAAAAAAAATATTAAAAACAAAAAAAGATTTCATTTCCAAAAATATAATCATGTGTATATATCTTAGTTGACATTTTAAATCAAAGTATAATTATTTATTTATATTTTTTAATACTTAAATTAACTAAATATATTTTAAAACAATAAAAAGCACAAAATTTTTAAAAAATGAAAACAAATATATTTAAATAATAATTTTTAGTATATCTTCAATTCAACCTATATATATTTATCATTTGTAAAAAAAAGAAAAAACGAAAAAGAAAAATTGGATCAAATGAAAAGTGCAAAAAAAAAAAATTATTTGAGGAAGGTGCTAAGACCAATCTCATTATCCCCGAAATACTTACGGTCATTATCTCTTATTTTTAGACTTTAAACTATAAGTATTCTAATAGTTTTTTATACTCACTTTGTCCCTTAATATAAATCGTTTTAGAGAAGTGTTTTTGTCCCTTAACATAAGTTGTTGAAGGATTTCAAGTAATCATTAATTGCTTAGTTTCCAATATTATCCCAAGTACAATAAATAACATTCTCTTTTTTCAATACAAGAACAATATAGACAATAGATATTATATTTAATACTATACAATCATTTTCTTAATACTTGTGTAAAATTCTAAAATGACTTATATTAAGGAACAAAGGAAGAATTAAATATAACAATTTCATTTAACACCCTCTCAAATAAATTTTTTTTATATTGACCCCTAACCTCCTAAAATTTCAGTGTCGTCAGGTCCCCTATTCCGTGCTTGAGATCGCCACTGCTCAAATTTGTATAGATATGTCTTCCCTAATTAATACCAATCAAATCTCTCCAACATGTGTAACAAAAAGAAATTTTTTTTTCTATTGAGAAAGTAAACTTAACGTTGGAAAAATCATTTTTCCATTTTTTGTTGCCTTGCAAAAAAAAAGTTAATGGGAAAGGGAGAAAAATTGTTTACAAACAAATGGAGGGAAAACTCTAAAATCAAAAAATTATGGCAGCCATTGGTTGTCAGACACATGGGATGTACAGGCATGTGGGTGTAGTATGCAAACTGCAGGGACCCAAACACACCCCAGTACTACGAGCACATGAACCCAAAAAAGTGAAATCTTGTTACAATTAATATTGACATAATTTCCAAACCCTAATCATGTTGTGTGTTTCCATAATACTAGTTGGTAGCTCGTGCAATGTACGGACTACTTTGTTTTTCAATTGTATAATTTTCTAAAATTAAAATGAGAAAGATTTTTTACCATTATATATTCATCATATATGTATTTTACTATTTTTCCTCTTTTTTGTTTAGATTTCATTTTTCCCATTCATTATAGGGATGAATTCAGATTAAGTATTATTTGTAATTTCAGAATTCACCAACAAAAAAGTTAAATTTCTTCAAAAACTAAAACTAAATTTCATTCAAAAAAAAAACCTCAAAAAAAAGTCAATAAAACAAAAGAAATAATCAACAATTATCTGATTTATTCTCGAAATCGAATAAATCGGATCGAAAAACCCTACAAATTACATCAAAAAAATTCAATAAAACAAAAGAAATAATCATCAATTACCTGATATGTTCTCGAAATCGAATAAATCGGATCGATCGAGCGATTTTGAGCCCACAAAATCAAAATCGAGTGTGGTTCAGGAAAGAGAAGGACAAAACGATGTCAGATCTATAACAAAAGAGTAAAATTTAACAAAATATAAAATCAATAAATCCACATAAACATACGAATATATATATATATAAGTGGAAGAAGTGGAAGAATGAGAGGGGGAAGTGGAACTCTCTGGAAGTGGAAGTAGATCAAGTGGAAAAGGAAGAGGAAGAGGGGTGGAACAAAATAAAAAGTAAGGGGAATCGATTTCACGGGGAAGGGGAAGAAACTGAAGTGAACAGGAGAAGGAGAAGAGGAAGAGACAACTGAAATTAATATCAAATAAAGTGAATTTGTATTTCATTTTATTGCAGGACCATTTTTCTCCTTTAGTTTTTTTTTTCATTTTTATTGTGAAGACTTTTTTTCGTTCTTATTGTTTGATTTTCCATTATTGTTTGATTTTTGCAATTGATTTGATTATGTGTATTTATATTGACCGAGTTTAGTTTTTTTTTTCATTTTTATTGTTAAGACTTTTTTTCGTTCTTATTGTTTGATTTTCCATTATTATTTGATTTTTGCAATTGATTTGATTATGTGTATTTTCATTTTATTGCAGGACCATTTTTCTACTTTAACTGTTAATTAATCAAGAGTTAACTCACTAATTTTCAATTGATTTGATTTGATGAGGTCATCTTATATAAGTTTTTCAATTGATTTGATTATGTGTATTTATATATAAGTAGATTTGAAATTTGAAATTAATTGATTTCAATTGCTTAAAATTGGGGGTGTTGATTTAAAATTAATTGATTTGAAATTGATTTATTAATTGATTTTTAACAGCCAGATTAATTAATTGATTTGAAATTGATTGAGTTGGAGGATAGGTTGTGATGTATTGAAATTGATTGAGTTGGAGGATAGGTTGTGATGTATTAATTAATTAATTTGAAATTGATTGAGTTGAATTTGAAATTGATTTGAAGAGGATAGGTTGTGATGTATTTATATATAAATATTGATTGAGCACTTTATGGACATAGAAATTACTAGCATCCCCTAGCTCTCTTTCGATTACAAGGACAAAGAAGGGCCCCTATTTGAATTTTTAAATGTTATAGCAAGTTATCAAACACATTAAGGATTATATTTGTTTAGAGTTGAATGGATTTGAATCAGTCGATCATTCAATAAGTGCGTTTGTTTTTAATAAAAATCGTCTGAATGACTGAATCAATTAGTTTTGTGTACTGAATAGCCAAGCGTAATTATTATTATTTTGTTAAATTGGCTGAATGAAATATTTTATATTTAATTTTATTTTTACAATATTAACTATTATATTAAGTAATATTAAATAAATTTACAACAATTAATTTTGAATTTTTTTCAAATGGATAAAATAATAAAAATATGTTATTCAGATATTTTAGACATGTCAATTATCAAACAACTTTTTTCATTCAGCATTCATAATTCTATTTCATTCAACTCGTTCAGATTACTTAAATATTAAAAAAATATTTCAATCAATTTTATCAAACACCCCTTAATTATTTGTAGTACGCATCATTTTGAGTGTGAGAGTGATAAGCTTACTCATTTAAATATTAATCAAAGTAGAACAAAGTAGTAGGATTCTAAATTACTGTTTTTTTTCAAAAAAAATAATGAAAATAATGACACAAGAAGAAAGTTTACCAAAGTTGGTACCAAGATCCACACAGTTGATCAGCAAATTTGTTAATGTCAAAACAATTAATGCACCTTGGTCTTTCCTATTTACTTTTCCAACAAGCAAAAGAAAGCAAATTAAATTAAATCTTAATAAAAAGTAAAACATTACTTATAAAAAGAGGATATGCACATATGAGTACCCTTAAAATCAAATTAATGAACCATCCAAGGATGGGTACAAGTAGGGCGGCTAGTACATTGACGAATGCCCCCCACATAACAAGAAGACAGGTTGACCACCTAGTAGTAATTAACTTAATGTTGATCCCAACAATGAAAAACACTCCAATACACTTGTTAAATATATTTATTCCAATGCTACAAGAAAACTACACGAGGCTCTGATTATTCCAAGATAAGAGTATTTGTATACTACTTCTGCTTATTATAATCAAATCAAATCATTAACACAATACCACCTTACTTAGCCCACAGCATTTTGATTGGATTGGATTGGACTGGACTAGATTCATGCATGATGGGGGCATGAAAGAAACACTTGAAACTCGAACCACACCACAAGAAACTTTGTTTGTCGGATCTAATAATATTTTTTATGTATTAATTTAGTTACTATTCTAAAATTTATTATAACAAAAAAAAAAATATGCCCATAAGAATCCCACGTAAAATTTGGGATATACTGATTGAGAGATGGTCTCTCTCTATGTCAATAATATATTGATTAATTGATTAATTTATCATGAAGTTAAGGTATTTGAATCCATAAAATCTGGAAAAAGTTGAAAAGCTTAATAAGATTCTAATTTCTTGATAGAAGGAATAAATATATATATATATATATATATATATATATATATATATATAGAATTAGTTGATGAGAGAGGGGAAGAGAATTTTTTTTGGGTTTCAGGATTCATGTTCATGAACCTTCGTCATCCATTAACATCATGGTGACATGCATGCAACCAAATTGAATATTTTTAGGTAGCAAATAGATAAAATATTGTTTTCTTTACCAGGCACCACTAGTAGTTAGAATTAGTGAAACTGTGAAAGTATTGTTGTAATGCTGTAAAAAGATGGTATATATAAAGTTTATTAGTATTAATTAACTAATCTAAGTTCATTCCCCCTTGCATACATACTTTCAGCCAGGTATAGAGTGAAAACTGAGATCATCAAATGATTTACTCGGGAGTTGGGACCCTCCTAATTGGACGAAAACAAACACCTTCATATTCAACAAAAACAAAAGTCATGCATGCAGGTCTTCTTTGTTCTTATTTTTATGCCTTTTAATCATTTTGTATTTTTGTAATAAAAAGAAAAAGATATGAAAGGTAATTGAGTACTCCCTCTCTCCCATTATATACGTTTTACATAATTTTATTTGTCTTAAATTATTTATTATTTTATATAATTTAGAAAAATTAATTATACTCTTTTTAAAATTATTTTTCATGGAAAAATATTACAGATAAGAGAGAGCGTATGAGATAAGTACGATAATAAATGAAAATTTAAGAATATTATAGACAATTGATATTATATTTATTGTTATATAATTATTTCCTTAATTCTTATTTACAACTCTAAAACGTCGTCGTCGTCATTTCTCTCTCTTCCATCATCATAATGTCACATTTTAACATATTAAAAATTTAAATCATAAAATAGAGAGGATCTTAATTCCATATATTATGAAATCAAGAGAGTATAATTTTGAGAAGCTTAGATGAATTAATGGATTTTAAATATCATAATCAATTGGGTTATTCCAAAGTTCAAAAGTCAAGAATTTAAATATCATGATTGTTGGGTCGTGATATTTCTCTTATTTGAGTCGGGTAAATTGGGCTCATTTATTAATTTAATAATTGGGCTTTTATAATTGAGCCATGAAAATTGTTGGGTCTGGTCACCATGTTACCTTTATCTTATAGGACCGGGTCGGTTCGTTGGATTAACCCGTTGGATCATTTAATATATATTACTTTGACTTGTAATGATGAAATAGCATGACAGTTGATCGAGATATCTGCCATACATTAATGTGGATGTGATTATAGCAGGCCGGCGGTGGAAAACAGTGGCCAAAAGCAGTGGATAAGCTCCATGCAGTCGGCAGAACCCATCAGATCAGGGGGATATGTCAGATAGTAGTGGGTAAGCACACGATAATAAAGCGAAGATATTATATCCTAGCGAGTAAGTCTTCACAAGGAGGTATGTTTTTCATATATTCACATACACACAACGGAGAACTATTATCTCTCTCATTACACTAGATTTTATCATCCTCTTGAGTTAACCTTGTGAACAAATATACTTACTCTCACCTCGAGCTATCCCCATGATCCGTACCGCCAAGCTTGTGGTGTTTGTCGTGTTTATCGTGCAGGATCGGGACGTCTTTTTCGTGATTGGGACGTGGAGAAAGATCTTGGCGTTAACATTGGTATTTAGAAGGAGGGGTGTGTTCTAGTGTCACGAGTATTTTCAATCATGATTGTGTTTTATTCTATTCAGTTTTCATGGGGAAGAGTAGAACACCTACACGAAGAAGGATGTAGATGGTCATTAGTGAATCGAAGACCGAAAGTGTCTGCCAAAGATCGTTTGGGACCAACAATAAGTGTTCATGCTAGCACAACGTCCAAACGTTCACCTGAAGATTCTACCAAGGAAAGCAGAAAGAAAGCGAAGCGTAAGCTAGTATTCCCGACGGAGAAGGGGTCTGGCCATGGTCGGAAACGAGTAGAAGGCACCTCGCCTAGAACTCGATACCGAGATGACCAGGATGCAAAGGCCTCCCGGTTGGCTAAGATGGCAGATGAAGCGGATAAAGCTATGGAAGTACTTTTGAAGCAACGTCAGGATATAGCTGAGCAGATGGCTCGGATGGCGGAGTTGAGAGATGAAGAGCAAGGACATCGAAGTGGGAAGGAACCTGCTCATTCAGGGCGAGAATCTCTGGGCCAAACTAGGGAAAGAAGAAGGTCCCGAAGCCCTACTCCTCAGAGATCAAAGAGGACATTTCACCATGCCGATTCTAGGGAACAGGGGCGAAGCGAAAGAAGAGGTCGATCTAGGGATCGCACTCCAGAGCATACCAAGAAGGCACTTGTTGTTGCCCATTCTCACCATAGCGCCCGAGTTCAGAGGCGAAGTATATCGAGAGGACATACTCCCGAGAGTCTACTGAGGGCACACCGCTCTGTAGACACTCGTCATTGGAGAAGCCCTTCTAGAGTCGAAGGTTCTGTTAAAAGAAACCGGTCTGCTCACAAGAAGAAGGGGTCACCGGAGAAGGAGGCATCATCTCAACCAGAAGGTGTGGGGTATCTAGTTAAAGAATTAAAGGAGCTTTAAGCAACAATAAGTCTGAAAACTAAAGACACTCGAAAGAAAGCATCCCCTTTTTCCGCGGAGATCCTTAAAGAAAAAGCTGATCCCACCAAGAAGTTGCCCCATATCGAGAGTTATGATGGATCGGGGGATCCTTATGACCATAGTCAGGCGTTCGACCGACTCATGGATTATTATGACTTTAGCGATGCTGCTAAGTGTCATACTTTTGTCACAACACTCAGAAAGGATGCCCGGCAGTGGATGGGGACTTTGCCCTCGGATTCAGTCTCATCTTGGGAAGACATGTGCAGTAAATTTCATGCTCGCTTTGGGAGCAACAGAAGAAGGGGAAAACCAACTGGTTCATTGGCTCAGATTCGGCAGTCCTCTAATGAGTCTTTGGGCCAGTATGTGAAGCGGTTCCGGGAAGCAGTCGGCCAAGTGGAAGATTTGAACGATCTACAAGCTGTGGGACTGTTTCAGAATGGGTTGGATTTGGTCAAATCGGAAAAGTTGGTGAAAAAACTTATGTTTAACCACCCGAAGAGTCTCGCCGAAGCCTTTGACAAAGCCAAAGGCTATATCGTGGTGGAGGAAGCCATGAGCAGCCTCAAACGTCCTTCTTCAAATTGGCTTAAAGAGACAGATCGGGACAAGACCAATGGAGACCAAAAGAAGAATGAAGGGAATAAAGACCGACATAAAGGCGGGTCGAATAGATACAACAATTGGAGGCAGGGTGGAGGATGTTCGTCCGCTCCAACCCAGAGAGTAAATAGGACGTACACGGCACTCAACGCAGACAGGGCTGTCATCTTGGATCAGATCAAAAATTAACCTATCTTCGAGCCACCTCGAGATAATATTAAACCCGGAAAAGGGAATCCTCGCAAATATTGTGATTACCATCAAGCTTCGGGTCATGAAACGAATGATTGTGCCAGTTTAAAAGACTTCATTGAAAGAAAGGTACAAGGTGGGGCTTTAGTTCAAGATGTGGGTCGCTGTAACTAATCAACAATGAGGATCGAGGACTCGTCGGCAATTTCAACCAGTTCAATAAGCAAGCATTGCCGGCCGGGACGACTGCGAGGCATGTGATAGATGTCATCACCGGGGTACTTCGGCAAGCTCATTGGAAAAAAGTTAAAAGCTATTTGGATTGATGGCCACGTTTGGCATATGTTACCTTCCGAAGATCGACAGACCTTATCCGAATACTGGTAATCTCATTTATTGATGAAGATTACCCTTGAAGTCATCGAACCGCCGACGACGGATCATTGGTGCCGATCGCACTGAAGTGGGTTCGGTGGATATGAAGCGGATGATGGTAGATAATGGGTCTTCATGTAGACATCACACGCCCACGCTTATCAAAGGATGAATCTGGACGGGCGGAAGATGGAAATATAGGCGAGAGGCTCCTCTTTATGGTTTCAAAGAATGATCCGATTAAGGTGGTGGGACCATTGAGCTACCAAATCATATTCGGAATGGCCCTCAACGGTAGAAATTATTTGCAAATTTTATGTTGTGCATGTATAGATTCGCTTATAATGTTATTTTGGGAGGCCTACTTTAATTGCTTTACAAGTCGTAACATCAATACCTCATTTCAAAATCAAATTTCCTACGGCTCATGGGGTTGGGGAGGTTAAAGGAGATTTGGATCTAGCCAGAAGGTGTTACAAAAATGTTGTGATTACTTCGGGAGTGGGGGTGTCGAAGCAGAAGCAGACCATGGCGATAGAGATCGAACCCTTCACCGAGAGTAGTTCCGAACCGTTGGTCCTGCTAGCTGAAGAAACGGAGGAGGTAGAGCTCATCCCGGGTAAGGTGGACAAAACGGTGAAAATAGGTTCGGGCTTGCCGAAACCTCTCCGGACGAACCTCGTGGAGCTCCTGAGGTGCTATGTTGACATCTTCGCGTGGGAACCTCAGGATATGCCGGGAGTAAGCAGGGACATTGCTGAGCATCGATTGGAAGTAGACCCGTCAAAGAAGTCGGTGCGGCAGAAGAGGAGGATCTTTGCACCTGAGCGTCAACGGATCATAGATGAAGAGATTACAAAACTGTTGGCAGCTGGCTTCATCTTTGAGATCGATTACCCGCAGTGGATGGCAAATGTAGTGCTGGTCCAGAAGCAGAATGGTAAATGACGAGTCTGCATCGACTATACTGATCTGAACAAGGCCTGTCCGAAGAATTTCTACCCACTGCCCCACATCGACCAACTCATTGATGCCACTTCGGGGTATGCTTTATTAAGTTTTATGGATGCATTCTCTGGGTATCATCAGATCTCCATGTTTAAAGAGGATATACCGAAGACGGCGTTCATTACGCATCGTTCGGTATATGCCTATAAGAAAATGACTTTCGGCCTCATCAATGCCGGAGCCACATACCAGAGAATGATGAACCATGTTTTCAGATATCAGTTGGGCAGGAATATTGAGGTGTATGTGGATGACATGATTGTTAAAAGCATGTTGGTGCATAAACATTTGGATGATTTAGAGGAATGCTTTCAGACTATTCGTCATCACAACTTGAGACTGAATCCCACTAAGTGCACCTTCGGTCTAGGGGCTGGAAAATTTCTGGGTTATCTTGTCAGTCGAAGAGGAATTGAAGCCAATCCAAAGAAGATTCAAGCGATCCTGAACATGAAGACTCCTCAGTCATTTAAAGATGCTCAACGTCTGACTGGAAGGATTGCAGCTTTGCGAAGATTCATGTCCAAGTCAGCAGAAAGATGTTTACCGTTTTTTGACACATTGAAAGGGCCGAAGAATGAAAAGACGTTTCAATGGACTTCGGAGTGTGAAGACGCCTTTCAAAGCATCAAGTCCTATTTATCTTCGGCTCCTTTGCTGGTGAAGCCCGTTCCTGTCGAGCCTCTATATTTGTACCTAGCAACTAGCTCGTCGGCGGTAGGAGCGGTTTTGGTGCGTGAAGTTGGGGGTAAGCAGCACCCGGTTTATTATGTAAGCCATGTCCTTCGGGATGCTGAAACAAGGTACCCAAACATTGAAAAGTTTGCTTTTGCTTTAATAATTGCTAGTCGAAAGCTTAGGCAATACTTCCGGAGTAGATTGGTAATAGTGTACATGATCACCTTTAAAGAAGATTATGGGCAAACCAGAGGTATCGGGAGACTAAATTGCACGGACGATGGAGTTGTCCCAATTCTTTATTGAGTATCATCCCGAACCGCCATAAAAGGGCAAGCCTTGCATTTGATTTTGTGGTTGAGTGTTCGTTTTAAAGTCGATGAAGTCGTGGCCGAGGTTGAAGGATCGACAGAGCAGCGATTTGCCGTTCTTAATGTGAAGGAGAGTTCATGGAATATTTGATGCAGATGGGTCTTCTAGTTCGGACGTCGATGGGCGAGGATTATCTTGACGAGTCCGGAGGGATTCAAGGTACAACAGGCCATCAGATTTCAGTTTAAAGCGATGAACAACGAAGTTGAGTATGAGGCAGTGCTTGCAGGGTTACGATTAGCGAAGAGTCTTGAAGTGCAGAGAATAGTCATCTTCAGTGATTCTCAGTTAGTCGTTAAATAATTCTCTAGGGAATACGAAGCTCGAGGTCCAAGAATGATCAAGTATTTGGCAGAATTGAAAGAACGACTTCAGTATTTCCAATCCTATGAGTTTCAGGGGGTTGAGCGTAATAACAATTCCATTGCTGATGCATTCGCCAGACTAGCCACTACGGATGTTAATGTTTTTGAAGGATCGGTGTACCTGGAAATTTTGCAACATCCAAGTGTTCATCATGAAGTGGTAATGTGCATTGACCGAACCAACTGCTGGTTGACTCCATACCTGGAATATTTGGCAGATGACGTCTTACCTTCGGATCGGATGCTTGCCAAGAAAATCAAGTACAAAAGTGATAATTTTGTTATGATTGATGGGGATCTTTTCCGAAGGGCCTTCTCGTCTCCATTCTTGAAATGTTTGACTCCATCTGTTTGAATATGCTTTCTTGGAAAAAGCATGAAGGCATTTGTGGTGACCATATGGGTCGCTAAGTCATTAGCCTATAAGGTACTTCGTCAAGGGTACTCTTGGCCTACCATCTTGAGGAAGCGATCGAGTACGTCAAGAAGTGCGAGAAGTGCCGATTCAACGATCCAATCAAGATCGACCACCGTAAGAGCTATACTCGATCTTGTCTCCTATACCCTTTGTTGTCTGGGGGGTTGATATACTGGGTCCACTACCGAAAGCAAAAGGTCAGGTCAGTTTTGTTATAGTTGCCATAGACTATATGACCAAATGGGTAGAAGCAAAGCCACTTAGGTCAATAACGGAACATGAGTGTTTGAAATTTTTGAAGGAGTCAGTAGTATTCCGTTTTGGAATTCCTAAGGTGGTAGTATCGGACAATGGACGTCAGTTTGTGGGATCGAAGTTTGAAGCATTTTTGACAGAACTGGGGATCCAGCACAGAAAGACTTCAGTGGCTCATCCTCAGTCAAACGGACAGGTTGAAGTAACCAATGAGCAGCTGGCGAATGGGATCAAGCGTAGGTTGGACGAAGCTAAAGGCAGATGGCCAGAAGAGCTGCTAAGTGTGCTATGGGCTTATCGAACTACTCCAAGGACTACAACAGGGGATTCACCTTTCAGATTGGCCTATGGTACTGATGCCTTAGTCCCAGTTGAAATTGGATCTCCAAGTCTTCGAGTTAGTCATTTCAGAGAGATCTACTGATGATGAAGGGTGAAGGCCAATCTTGATTTCTTGGAAGAAGTCGAGAGATAGCCTTAATCAAATTGGCGACTCTATCGTGAAGAGTGGCTAAGCATTATAATAAGGGGTAAAGCTTCGCAGATTTAAAGTAGGAGATTTTGTCCTCGGAGAAGTTGAAGCATCTACACCTCGAGAATCTGGGAAAGGCGATGCCAAATTGGGAACCGCACGAAATCTTTGAAGTCTGTCGGCGGGGACTTATCGGTTGAAGGCATTAGATGGGTCGATAATTAAAAATACTTGGCATCATTTGGCGAAGCTTAGGAAGTACTTTCGAGAGATTCAATGTCGATATCTAAGTCGTAAATATTTACATCATCATCAATAAAAGTTCTCTTTTCTCTCAAGTTAATTTTGTCTCTATATTGCCATGATTCGTTGGTGTTAGGAGGTCGGGAGGACTCGTGACCATTCGATGGTAGCCTTTTGGCGGTGGTCACTTTTGGCATTGTCGGGCCCTTGGGGTAGGCAATTGTCGCCACTTTGACTTCGTCGGGCCCTTCGTGGTATTTAATGTCATCTTTTAACTTCATCGGGCCCTTCGTGGTAGATGATTGCCATCTTTAGTTCTCATTAGGCCTTTCGGTAAACAAACTCTCAATGAAGCGATCATCTCTCACACTTGATGAATCGAATAAGTATCTCTTTACTTTATTACCTAAATTTTTTCTAAGTGTTGAGTTGGAATGCCTCATTCTTTAAACCTCACCTTTCTGTTATATGACATGCTTAATTGTTAATTAACAATTTGAATTGAATCCTTGAAGGGTTTTTGTACATTTGTCCGGATGAATTCATATTGAAGTATTGATGAGGAAGTAAAAATGCCTTTGAAGTCATAAGGAAGAAGATCATTTTTCATTAATATCTCATCTACTTACAATATGGAAAATAAAAGAAAATTTTTACAAGTGTTTTTTTTTAATAAAACCAAAAAGAAACAAAAGCTGTCGCTTCAGGCAACACCCTCATCATCTGAAGAGTCGAGCAAGGATGGATCTATGTTGGCTTTGATCAACTTCTCCTTGCCACGACTTCGGCAGAGCTCGTAACTTTCCGTATGAATCTTCATAATTTCTCCATTGATTTCATCCGAGTTCCGATACTCTTCACAGATTTGTTTGCGAAGATCATCAGTTAAAGGAGGCCCAAGGTCCCGGAGAGCCTTGAGTTCTCGGATTTCTTCTTCGAGCTTCTGGCGTATATTCATCTGACGAGTTTCTTCCCGCTCCAGCTTATGAATCGTCTTAGTTAAGAGCTTAGAATCAGCCTTTAGCTCCTTGATCTTATCCATCCTTATTTCACTCCTCTGAACCAAGTCGACATTCATCTTGACGATCTCCTCGTCTTTGTGCTTTAGTCGACTTGAGTTTCTTCCTCGAGGTCTTCACATCTCCTGGCTTGGGCCAACTCTTTCTGAAGTCCTTCATTTGTATGAAGGATGCCTTCACGTTGGGTCCTTTCCCGAGCCAAAGCAGACTTCAGGATGGCGTTCTCCTTCCTTATCGCCTCTTCTTCTGATTCAGCATCGAGAGATCTTGGGACCTTGACGCTACGAATCTGAGATTTATACGTGCATGTTCGAGATTATTTGATCGATTTCGAGATATATGAGTACGAAGATAAGTATGGAAATGAAGGAGAGAATCATTTACCTTCGCCAAGTAGCTCATACCTTCGCTAAGCAAATCCCCATTCGTAATGTTCCCGAATCGGTGGTCATCGGTCTCGCGAACAAAGGCCTCGAACAGTTGAAAGGGGAAGTTGGCATTAAATCGAGGCCACATTATTGGAGAGGCCATGGCATCATGCTGGAATTCAGTAGTCATTTGTCGTGGAGGAGAAGGCATAGGCTGGTTGCGAATCGGCGAGGGATCCGCATGTATTGCCTCTGGGGAAGGAGATCGGGCAGGTGTAGGCTCGGGAGTTGAAGAAGGGGCAGAGGTTGAACTTTGGTTTGGTTGTCGAGGGTTGTTTTCTTTTTGGGACAAGATGGGGTCGATTCGACCCAACAAAGATCGTGTGTTTGGGTTTTGGTTTGGTATTTATTGGGGTTGTTGTTTATTGAAGGTGGAGGAGCTCGGAGTTCTTCGGCGGTGAGGGGAATTATCTTTGATCTTAATTTTTTAGCACGAAGGACTTTCACCCGATCGTGTAGAGGTATGTCAAGTAGACTCCCTTAATGAAATTTGGTTCGAGAAGGTGGTAATGTAGACGGGTCATTGGAGGAGTTGATTGGGGATTGCTTTGGGAAGAATCTCGTCGCGCTTTCAGATTTATCTCATGAGGATGGTTACGGCTTTTTGGCGACTTTCTTCCTTGGGCGAGGTCTAAGGGTTTCTTCGGGAATGAGAGGCTCGTCGGCTTCGGGCTCATCATTTCGAAGGGGAGTGGTTGGTGGATCGGAGGCTGGGGGGTCGGTTCGGGAAGACTCTTTGAGAGAAGCTCTTCACTCGCCTCCGTAGTCCTCCGACGAAAAGTCTCCCAAATCTTTCACTTAGAAGAAGTTGGTTTGATCGGAGACACCGCAAGTAACCATATATTAAAATCCATGCCACTTAAATACCTCGAAAACTATATTGCAGAGTAGTTTGAAACTTACATTTGTGATCATCTGACCAAGCTTGTTTGGTCAGAAGGGTGAAACTCCATTCTTTTGGAGGGATCTTCTTCAGAAAGTCTCCCATCTCCTTCACACGCTCTTCGAGAATGTCTCCGAAGTCAGCAAAGATTCGGTTTAGGATGGTCCAATCTGGAAGAGAAGAGATCTCTGGTCCTATGACGAAGAACCATTTCTCGTGTCAGCCCTTGTTGGTCGAAGGGGTGCTCATCAGGGACCTCTTCTCGAATTTGGAGTTTGGGCGAGGAGATTGTTTGCTCAGCATCTTAAACCCTCGTTCTCGGGATCTACTACCGAGAGAGAGGGTGAAGAAAATGTCAACGGAGGAGTAATCCCTAGCTTTCGTGGCGTAAGGCAATGAATGCCAAGATGTGGATGTAGGAGTTGGGCACCGGTGGCGAAGCCCACTCCTATGAACCCTAGGAGGTAACAACGAAGGCGTGAAGGCGCGTAATTTAATCCCCTTTTCCGGAAAGGTAGCAGCATGGCGACCCAACCATCCGTCATTGGTACATTCTCTCTTAGGAGTAGGGGCCCTTATGGCATAGTTATCCTAATTTGGTATCGAATTGAGTGCTGCGTATCTTGGATTCCGTGACGGTAGACGGGATGTTGGCATGAGAAAATTGTTCCCCATCCTTGAAGAAATCAGCAGGAGATGTAGGGTGTGAACTCGAACCCTCTGGGTTAGGGTTTGGGTCAGTGGAAGTCGGAAAAGTCGGCGGGGTTCACCATTGTTGAAATTTCGAAAGCTAGAGAGAAGTTCTCGAGAAAGAAGAAAGCTCAAAGGTTCAAGATTCGAATTAGCGAGGTAAAACCGCTCGTAATTGGTAAAGTTTACCTTTTATCTTGACGGTTGCCACATTGAAGGTACGAGGCTTCAAGACATTAAATGTTAGTAATGATGAGAATTGAATGGGAAGTATCTGGGTTGACCTTTGGATATCTTATCGATTGGGCCTTACTGAGTTGGATTTGATTGTTGGACCATCCTATTCAATTTCAATCCTTTATTGATTGGGCCTATTATAAGGCATTCAAACCATTCCACGTCCCTTTTCATGCACCAAAGTGGGTATGTCTCAATTATTTTTACGATTTGGGCCTTTAGTAAAATCTAATATCATGGACTGTTTATAGTTTTCCATTAAACATCATGTTTAACAAATAACTAGGGGGTAATGTTGGGTCGTGATATTTCTCCTATTTGGGCCGGGTAAATTGGACTCATTTATTAATTTAATCCATTGAGCTTTTATAATTGAGCCATGAAAGTTGTTGGGCCTGGTCACCATGTTACCTTTATCCTATAGACCGAATTAGGTTTCGTTGGATTAACTAGTTGGATCATTTAATATATATTACTTTGACTTGTAATGATGAAATAGCATGATGATTGACCAAGATATCTCGCCATGCATTAATGTGGATGGGATTATAGCCGTGGCGTGGTGGAAAACTTGATGGCCAAAAGCGATTGGATAAGCTCCATGCGATCGGCAGAACCCATCAGATCAGGGGGATATGTCAAATAGTAGTGGGTGGCACAGTAATCCAGGCGAAGATATTATATCCTAGCGAGTAAGTCTTCACAAGGAGGTATGTTTTTCATATATTCACATACACACAACAGAGAACTATTATCTCTCTCATTACACTAGATTTTATCATTCTCTTGAGTTAACCTTGTGAACACATATACTTACTCTCACGTCTGAGCTATCCCCCGGCGGTCCGGCCGTCAAACTTGTGGTGTTTGTCGTGTTTACTGTGCAAGATCAGGACGTCTTTTCGTGATTAGGACGTGAAAAAAGATTCTAGCGTTAACAATGATTTATTAATAATAAAAAAATGCTTTTATTTCAACAAGTCCTTGATCTTTCAGCTTCAAGAACTTTTATAGTACTACTCTGTACTCTACTCCATAATCGGTATGCTCAATTCTGAATATCATGTTAAAGCAAGCAATATCATGTTAAAGCAAGCAAGCCAAACCAAACAAGTCAAACACGAAATGACTATTTGTAATTTGCACATAAAGATAAGAAACTGGCCTTAATTTTGTCGCGCCGACGCGCTATACATTTATAACGATATTTTTTATATAAAAAAAATAAAAATAAAAAAATATTAATTTCGTAAAGATAACTTCAAATATTGCCGGTCTGGTTTGGGGCTTTTAAGGTGTTTGAGACTTTTGAAATTTACGTATCTTGTTTGGCTACTTGACTTTATTTCAAATGTAATTTTTTAATTCAAAACATAGCTTTTCAGCTCTAAACTCGTTACATTATTTTTTAATTTAGTGATACATTTTGTTTTACTCAAACAATTTGCAATTTAAAAATTCAAGTCAACATGAATTTAATTAATTTTAAAAATAATTAAAAATATTATTAATTATCATATTATTGTTTCACTACTTAAATAAATTCATATTAATTTCATAAATTAACTCAAACCGCTCCTACAAAATTCTTTAAATTTAGATTAGCTCATTTTTCAACAGTAAAATTTAGAAATTTTGTGGCTAAATTAACGACACACAGCCGTGATCAATTTAAACCTTTGCTATTTTCTTCATACGGTATCATTGAACCCCAAAATATCTAAATTCATCCAACACACAAATTCTTGATGATGGCATCTAAACTCAAGTTGGGGGGTGGGGTGGGGTGGGGTGGGGGGGGGTGGGAGGGTGATGATTTAGACTTTAAGCAATGACCAAAGTCAAAAACAATGGGTGGATTTCTATTTTCCAGTACCGCCCATTATTCTGTGTGTGGATCCGAGTTTGAACACTCTAAAATGAGCTATCTAATTTCCATTACTCGATAGTTTTCAAAAATTTAAAAATTCCATTACTTGATAAGAGACTTACTAAGGAGAAATTCATTACTTAACTCGTTTTAGCTCTATTTTTACTGTCTACACTATCTGTTTTAAAATTGTAAAAAAAATAATCCAAAATATCCTTTTATAAATATAATACTAATCGCATGATCGTATTCAATTAATTAAAAAAATAATAATTACATGTTAGAAATTAGATTTTATAATTTAAAAATTAATAAAAATGAATCTCTATAATTAAACAAACTATTATATATATTATCACTAATTTTGGAACCAAACAAACTTAATTAAAATCACCTCCTAGAAAGTGATTAGTTAAGCTACTAAGTGCCAACTACTTATTCTCATTCCAATATTTGACACGTCGTCCCGCCATCATCTAAATTAAAGTAATGTCATTTAGCTTAATCAAACCTCCTCCTTAACTTTATTATCCGCATACAAACACTTTATTCTTTCTCTTATTCATGACTCAAGAGTTAGGACTAGATTGAAAATTTTGTTTTAAGAGATTTTTCAACTTAAAATTGACATGAATTATTTTAATTTTAATCAATACAATAAAAAATATTATAAACTATTTAAAAAATATTATTTATTATAAATTTTATTATTTTAAAATTTTTAATAAGTCATCTTAATTTTAAATTTAAACATGTCTCAAATTAATTTTTAAAAATAAATAATAATTATATAATTTGAAACAAATGGATTGTGTGCGGTGATCGTGGAGGGGAGGGATTTAGCCTATCTATTCATATGGGTGATTACACCATATATATATATATATATATATATATATATATATATATATATATATAGGTAATAGGTCATCATTTGTTATTGATCAGCTTCCTATAGAAATATAGAGAATTCACTAAGCGTGTCCCTAGCTTTATGATTCTTCCTTGCTTCCCATTACCATTGCTAGTATATATTCTTGTATATATAGTATCTATCTTAATCAACTTGAACCGGCAAAAGAATTGAACTCTCATTTCTTGTACGCATATGCAGAATTACATATAATTTTTGCACGGATATACGGAAAGGTTCTGCAATGATATATATATATAAAGTCCAAATCAGGTCCGGACGCATTTTACAAAATTCGGACTTTTTTTTTTTAAAACAACTAAAAAAATAATAATAAAAAATTATGGAACTTGAATTTTTTCATAATACAGTGTTTTGGGCGTGATTTGGATATATATATCAAAATATGTCTGTACAATCTGTGCAGACTGTACATATATTTTTTGGTATAGGTATCCAAATAACGCCCAAAACATTATATTATGAAAAAATTTCAGTTCCATAATTTTTCATTTTTTTTTAGTTGTTCTAAAAAAAAATAATAATAAAAATTCGGTCCGAATTTTGGACTGTCCCGAGTCCGGGACAGGATCCATTGTATATATATATATATATATATATATATATATATATATATATATAGAGAGAGAGAGAGAGAGAGCAAGGATCAAGTGCATACCCCTTATCTTACTCACCCGTGCTCACCCCCCTTTTAGCGGCGGACGTGACGAGTTTGATTGATCATCTGTTGTCGTGCCTATACTTTAGCGATGATTTGACATATAGCGTCATTAAAAGTATTTACAACAGATTATATAACCGCCGTCATGGGATATATCTCTTGGATGGGATCATATATACCCTTATCTTATTTCACCGTCTTCATTTTTAGCGAGCCGGACGTGACGGTTTTTTTTGACACCATATAATCGTTGTACTATACTTTTAGCGACGGACAACATATAAGCGTCACTAAAAAGTATGAGACGACAGTTGTATAATCAACCGTCGTCGTCCGTCGCTAAAAAAAAAGCATGGTAAGTAAGATAAAATAAAAAATACTCGATCCGGACTATATATATATATATATATATATAGATATAGATATATATGAATTGGTAGTTGTAGTTGTTTTGACTGTTTAATCATCTAATTATTGAAGCTCGTAAGAAACCATATTTACAACTTGAATGATCGATCAGTCCACCTTCATCAATCCAAATTAAAGAACTAGTACACCACCTTATTATAAGGGTCCTTTACATAAGTATACAACAAATAAAAAGTAATTACAAAAATAAAACACAAACAACATAATTACAAAAATAACGCCAACATAATATTACGCGGATCTTTTTTCCATATACACGCTTACATTCTCTCTCATCCCCAAACCGTTCCTAAAATCAAGCCGAGTGGAACATAACATTCATATTTTGAAATCGGAGAAATCCAATTCTTCACGTACATGAGTGAGATCTAAGATCACAAAGAACTTCAAGTTCACAAAGAACAACTAAGATCGGAGAAGACGAAATATAATACAAAATCATCATCAACAACTAAGATCACAAAGAACTTCACGCACGCGAGTGAGATCGGAGAAGACAAAACTGTTCATCGCGCGACGCAAGACGCTTAAGGAGAGGAAAATAGCATACAAAATAAACATCAACTTCAATTTGATAAACAAAACCAATCGAACTACCGTCATTGTTGAAGTTCAGAAACAAAATCGCAGCAACTCCGACAAAAATCTGAATATTGAGGTATGTGAGGTTAAAAATCGTATACATATAGTTTCATCTGTTTTTTCACGATTTAAAATGTTTACTACAAATTCATATAACGATTTGTTGAATCATTGATATGTTTTCTATTATGGTTACTAAATAGATATAAATTGGTTACTGTTTATTGTGTATTTGATTGCTAAATAATATTTATTTTAATGGCTTTATAATTTTTAAATGAGTTCTACTGATTTTTTTATATTAATTGTTACTCATCAAATAATTTGGTTACCTTCATTTAATTGTTAGTTTACTCTCTAATGTTGAATAGAGTTCTTGTCTAATGTCAGATTGGTTACTTTAGCATAATATATTGGATTATGTGTTACAATATATTGGTTACTAATTAATCTTTGAGTCGACATTGAACAATCTTTGGTTGGTTATTGAAAAATGATAACTTTGTTCTTGATTAATTTTTATTTGGTTATTGATTAACATTATTTGGTTATTGTCTAATCTTTGTTTGTTTCATCGACAATTACATTTTGATTATGTAAAACATTAAAATGTCTATTACTATCTTAGTTCTTGACTAATGTTGCCTTTGTTCTATCGTGATAAAATTACTAAATAATGTTGAATTAGTTCTTGATTAATGTTGATATGGTTCTTATGTAACATTATTTTGATTCTTGACTAATGTTGACTTTAACTTTCTTGTGTAAAAATATAATGGTTCTTGATTAATGTCGACTTAGTTCTTGTGTAAAATTATAATGCTAATTGGTTATTGATTGAATGTTGACTTGGTTACTTTGGTTACAATTTAAAATGGATTTGGTTACTGATTATATTGCTGACTTGGTTACTTTTATTGTAAAATGCAAGGAAAATCCTATTTTTACTGGTTGTTTTTGGTTACTGATTAATGTTGATTCGGTTACTGTGTAACATTATATGGTTACTGAATATTGCTGAGTTGGTTGCTATGTAAAATTATAATGGTTACTGATTAATATCGACTGGATCTTTGTTTTACATTATATTAGTTCTTGTCTAATGTCGATGTTATTACTATGTAAAATTATAATGGTTACTCAATAGTCTTGACACAGTTCTTATGTGTAAAATTATAATGTTATATTCTTTTGTAATTGTTTCATTTATATTGGATGTTACTTATTGACTACATTGTATTGGTTACATGGACTAATAGTAACCAATACACCAAATTTGATGTTTGGACTAATAGTAACCAATACACCTTTA
Organism: Panax ginseng; assembly: GCA_020205605.1. NCBI lineage: Eukaryota > Viridiplantae > Streptophyta > Magnoliopsida > Apiales > Araliaceae > Panax > Panax ginseng. Next base: position 125,130,024 of record CM035135.1, on the reverse strand, counting down.
AGTACATATAGATATTTTTTATATTATTTGTTTTTGCTATAAAATGTTGTCAAATATGTTTTTATGTTATGGATACTAAGTAAATATATGTTCATTCTTTCGCCTAACTGGATTTGGTTAGTTTATAATCTTCGACTTGTTTATCGTGTAATATTACCATGGTTACTACATAATATTATTGTGTTTTTATCTTGATTTTTTTATATTGATGGTTCTTGATTAACTACATTGGTTACCTTTATACACTGTTAGTCTTTAATTTGTAACAAAGTCATTCTCGATTATTTTGGTTGTAAAATGAATGTAAAAATATTTTTATAATCTTGGCTACTAATTACATATATCTAGTTATTGTATAATATGTATTTAGATCTTTGAAAGGTGTTTATTTGGTTACTCTATAATGTTATTGAGTTTTATAATTATTTATTTTATATTGGTAGTTACTTATTGACTACATTGGTTACCTTCATACAATTTGTTAAATATTGGTTGTTGTATCTTATTTAATTGGTTACAATATAATGTTTATTTGGTTGCGTGACAATTTGGCAATTTTCTCATCAAGTTTGGAGTGTCGGATTTTGGCGTTTTGAGCCTAATTTCATTGAAAAGCGGGTCAACGATTAAAAGTCACCGACTTTCTTTGAGTGAAGCGCATGGTTTTTTGGTCGAATTCCATCATTTAGGCCTTCAAATTTGCATGTAAAAATTTGGTTTATTTTACGGTTACTAATATTATGTAATTTAGTTATTGTCTAATATTAATTTGGTTACTTTATAATGTTTATTCAGGTTGTTAGACAATGGAGACCGATAAAGAATTCAATACAACAAATCTAATTGTTTATGAGAATATATAATTGTTTATCGTTAGTAACCATTAACCACATGGTTGGTAACATTTTTGATGGTGTCTGATAACCAAAATTGATGTTGATTAATATTTTTATTTTGATTCCATCATGAGTTATCAATATAAAGTAAACATATACAAGCTTTATAATGATCTTGATACAAGCTTATAACTTGATCTTGATACAAGCTTATAATTATCCGAGTTCTTAACAATCTAAGTAACTATCTATGATAATTATTCGTTCTTAACAAGCTTGTAGATAAATAGGACACTCGCATACATGTACATTTAACAATTAATGTTTGTCCCGATACAAGTTTTTGTAACTATCTCGGTTACTAATAACAAGAACCATAATGTAATATAATAAAACAAGAATTATATACTTATATGATAAGAACTGAACATGTTTTAATGGTAGCCAAAAGCGAAACATCATGTAATGAAACTTAGTTTAAGCAATCCATGTATACTATAACCATAATGTAACATAATAAAACAGTAACCATCTAATTATATGATAGTAACCATAACAGGTTTTAATGGTAACTAAAACAGAAACATCATGTAATGAAATCCAGTTTAGGCAATCCATGTATACTAAACAATTACATATTAACCAGAATAAAAAAAATAAAAGTATCCAAAATCCCACATTGAGGACACAATAATAGTAGCCAAACCATAAGGTAACAGTAACCAAAACATAATAAAGAAGTAACCAAATAGTTATATGAAAGTAACCAGAACATGTAAGATGTGTTTGTGGAAATGGAAGTAAAAATAGAATAGCATAAACCTTGTAGAATATATTTGAAGGTATTTACAAAAATAATACATCAATGTATACTAAACAAATACATGGTTTATTATGACTTGGATTTATTATTTACAAAAATAATACATCCACAAACTAATGATACCTTAAACTTCTTCAACTGTCTTGGATTCAATTTCTTGGTAATAATGTCGGGGACTTCCATGTCACACTAATATATAACTTTTCCAATGAATTTTCTATTGCATTCCCCATAGTAAAGATTCCATAACTGCAAATAAAAAAAATCAGATTTACAAATCATTAAGAACTGAGATAAAAACAATATTTATATCATAAACAGTTTACCAAACAAATACATTGTAACCAAAACAACATATAAAAGTAACCAAAATCTCAATTGAGGGAAAAGAATGGTATCCAAATCATAAGCTAACAAAGAATAAAAAATATACTAATGAAGTAACCAAACAATTTATATGTTAGTAACCAAAACATATATTAATGGTAACCAATACATAAACAACATATAGACCAAACAAAGTTTAGTCCACCCATATATTAAGCAAATATATTGTAACCAGAACAACAAAAAACAGTAAGCAAAATCCCAACTCAAGGAAACAAAAATGGAATCCAAATCAGAAACTAACAGTAACCAAAAACATACTAAATAAGTAACCAAATATTTATATGATAGTAACCAAAATATATTTTAATGGTAACCAATACATAAACAACATGTACACCAAAATCAGTTTAGTCAACCATGTATACTAAGCAAATAAATGGTAACTGTTAACGCCAGGATCTTTCTCCACGTCCCAATCACGTAAGACGTCCACGATCCTCGCGATAAAGAAACACAAATAACACCGAAAGCTTGACGGCGGTTCCGTCGGGGGATAGCTCAGGCGTGAGAATTAGAATGTGTTCATAAAGTTAACAATGGAGGAATGTATGGTCTAGTGTATTGAGAGAGATAATAATTCTCAGTTGTGTGTGTATGGGAGAATATGAATAATCAATATATGTGAGAATTACCTCATATACGAGGGCTTCCTTGCTATGTTATACTATCCTCGCTTGGATTATTCACGCCACCCACTATCACCGACACCTCCTCCGACCGATGGGCTCTCTTGATTGTATAAGATTTATCCACTTGCTTTTGGCCACTATTTTTCTGGCCGTGGCATTATGATCCCATCCAAATTAATGCATGGGCGGAACCTTGGTCAACCGTCATGCTTTTTCATCATCACAAGTCAAAGTAACAGATATTAAAATATCCAATGGGTCAATCCGCTGGACCGACCCGGCTTTAAAGATTAAAACGGATACAATACGGTGACTGGGCCCAATGGTTTTAACGGAAAAAATAAAGGCCCAATGGATTCTTCATGTGAGTAGGCCCAATGTACCCGGCCCAAAAATAGGAAATATCACGCCCCAACATTGCCCCCTAGTTTTTTTGTTAAACAGAATGTTTAATAGAAAACTATGAATGGCCTAAGATAATTTAATAAAGGTCCATAGTGAGATATAATTGAAGTGTATCCAATCGTTATTCACGAAATAAAAGGAGAAGAGGATGGAGGCCCAAATCAGAAAAACCCTATTTAATAGATACATGGACCCTAACCAGGACCCTTCCCATTCAAATTCCAAATCATCAATAGCATTTAATGAGGCCTTGAACACCGTGTAGCAAATCACAAGATAAAAGGTAACTTTATCAACTTTGTGCAGTTTTACTCGCTTCATTTGAATTTGGAGCCTTTCGAACTCTCTCGACTTTACGAACTTTCTCCTTTCTTTCACAAATAATCAACAATGGCTTCCCAGGATTCTCGTATAAGGTTCTCCCATATTGGTAACCCCACTTTCATTGTTCCACCAAACCCTACCACCTGCACCGCCATGAAGGAGCCTCGACATCTGAACCCAAAAGTGTCGAAATCGATCAAGAACCTCCCCATAAATCCCAAAATCCCTCCGAATACTACAGAATCTTGAGCGATTCTCGCACGCCAACACTCCCTCGATTGTCACAGAGGTCGAATCAAGAGAATTCGGTCCCGATACCACATCCGGATACCACGCAGCCTAGGGTTCCTAGATCCGGTGAGAAGATGTACCAACGACCGGAGGGTTGGATGGTAGTGCCCTGTGACCCTACTTGGAGAAGGGGTTCGTTTCTCTCAGATATCTTCATAGTAACCCTTTGGGGTTTCGGGGTGGGGTTCGCTCAACTAATCACCGAACTCAGACATTCACATCTTGGCCTTCGTGGCCTCTCGCCATGAATTGGGCGTGGAGCCCTCCCGGACTCCTTCTTTACGATATACAAAATAGTACAATCTAAGGAGAGGGGTTCAAGGCCATTAGCAAGCATTCTCAAGTCGGGAGAGAAGTTCGAGAGGCGTTCGCTGGTAAACACGCCTTCGAGCAACAGGGGCTGGCATGAAAAATGGTTCTACGTCAAAGGCCCCGAAATCTCTTCTCTACCGAACTGGGCCACTGACGAGAAGATCTCTGCTGATTTTGGAGACATTTCTGAAGAAAGAGAAATGGAAATGATGGAACTTTTTGACAATTTCCCCAAGGAGGAGTGGAAGTACGGACTCCTCTCGAAGCAAGCATGGTTATACGACCATAAATGTAAGTATCGGTCTATTTTATATGTATACGAATTTTTTGAAAATGCTTTTATGATGTGGATTCTAACACAGATTTGTATTGGTTATGCAGTATCTTTGATCAAACCGAGCTCTTTAGAGATAAAAGAGCTCGAAGATTTTTTTTGTCAGGAAGCCTTCTAAGTTGTTGAAACTCAGCAGCAGAAGGTTGCTCCGGCCGAACCAATCCGGAAACATATGCATTTAATTCCAAACTGACGAACCAGAAGCCGAAGAGGTTCCTGTTTGGAAGAGACTCTCCGCCCTTGCCAGAAGAGGAGGGCGATCAGAAAACCCAAAACAACACCCTTTCCAACCCCTTCCGAAGCCACCCTAGAAATTGAGCCAACCACCACGTCCGTCACCCGACGAGGAGGCCTACTCGATCGTCCTGATCGAAGAAGCATCCTGCGCACCAAAAAGCTGAGAAGCAAGATAACGCCTTTGACTGCCGAAGAGCTTAGGGTGCCCCAATCTTCGATCATACCCCCTTCGCATCACTTTGTAGAAATACAGATTGGCGAAGAAGGTGATCAGATGAATTTGCCCAAACCCTCGTCCGGGAAGAGAAGCGAACACCGGCAGCCCACCCAAGCTCGTGCGCCGGTCACTCTCTACAAGAACCTACCCAAACAAATCTCCTCTCCCGAGACCGTATACCTTTGAACTCGAACCTACTCCTCCCGAAGCAACCAACTCTCCTTCCCCGAAAGGTCAAGACCTTCGCCAGAACGAGCAGGTCCTTCAGGTCAGGGCTATCATGCCGAGGCCGTGAGATCTCCGACTATATGGCCTAGATTCAATGCTAATTTTCCGTTCGACCTATTCGGGGCCTTCGTAAGGAATGCTGACGATCATAGGTTCAGTGATCACACGGACGGGAATTTGCTCGATGAAGGGATGAGCTATTTAGCTAAGGTAAATAATCATTCCTTTATTTTTCTGTCTTTCTGTCCTTAATTGTATATCTAGATACTGGCTTGAGTACTGTTCCGAACATATGCAGGCTAATGCTGTCTTTGGATGTTTGCCTCCAAGACACATAAATGGGGAAGCCGAGGAAGATTTCATGCGACAAGAGATTAATATGCTGAGATCGACCTTGGCTCGAGAAAGGGCCGATCGAGAAGACTCTCTTCAAGTCATCGATGGCCTCCAACGAGACTTGGATAGAGCTAAAATGGATTTGAGGACGTCGATTTAAGTAAGTAAGGGCCACAAGAGATAGGTTGGCCGCCTCTCAAGCTAGCCAACAAACTTTTACCGATCCGAGCACGCCGCTTAGTCAAGAAGAAAACCCATTCTTGAGGGCAAAAATGAGGAGTTTTCTTGACCAACCGAAGCTCTGGCTATTCAACTTGGCGAGGCTCAATCAAAGGCCCAGGATGAAGGGGCGGAGACACAAGAACAAACGCCACAAGCTTCGTCTCTTAAAATAAAGGATCTTGAGGAAGGGTCCTCTTCTCGATCAAGAGCTCGTAAAGCAGAATCTGAGCGAGAATATAGAGACTCGGACGAGCTTAACGTCGAGATCATGAAAGTTTACTCGGAAGGCTACGAAGACCGCCGAGAGAGAGGAAAAGAAAAACTGCTCACGCTTCAATGGACCTAACTCTACTCAACTCGAAGACGCGAAGGTGGTGCCTAGGTGTTCTTCCCGCTTTCATTTCGACTTATGTAAAATTTATCTTAAGCAAGCAGAAAGGATGAATTCAAACACTTGAGGATTTAACTCAAATTCTTAATTAACAATTAAGCATGTCATATAATGAGATAAAGTGATGTTAAAGAACGAGGCATTAGAACTCAACACTTAAATAAAATAAAGTACCACATACTCATTTGATTCCAAGTGTGAGATCGGTCATTTGTTTACTACTCGGGGTGAAACAATTATATAAAAACCAAGATATAAGGACCAATTGTGACCATTGATTTACCACCTGGTAAAATCAATATAGGATCCTTCGCTCACCACTCGGGGTAGAACGCGAAAATGGGCCGCCATCGAATGGCCAAAGAAGTCCTACCATTCCTCCTTACACCACCATAGTGACCATAGGACAAAATAGGACCAGACTAATAGTGACCATTGATTTACCACCTGGTAAAATCAATATAGGATCCTTCGCTCACCACTCGGGGTAGAACAACAACAAATGGGTCGCCATCGAATGGCCAAAGAAGTCCTACCATTCCTCCTTACACCATAGTGACCATATAGGACAAAATAGGACCGGGACCAATAGTGACCATTGATTTACCACCACGGTAAAATCAATATAGGATCCTTCGCTCACCACTCGGTAGAACGACAAATGGCCGCCATTGAATGGCCAAAGAAGTCCTACCATTCCTCCTTACACCATAGTGACCATAGGACAAAATAGGACCAAGACCAATAGTGAAAAAGTGTCTTTTTATTGATAATGAACAATAATATATGACTTAGATGAGTTAACTTGATCTTTATTGAAAGTATTTCAAGCCCGCCAAATGCGTGCCAAGTGTTTTTGATTTCGGAACCATCTAATGCCCTTAACCGGTAAGTGCCTGGTTGGGATACTTTGATTACCTCATATGGTCCTTCCCGGTTTGGCATTAACTTTCCGTGTTTTGAGGTGTAGAAGCTTCATACTACTCGAGGATCGAAGTCTCCTACTTCGAATCTGCAAGCTTGACTCCTTTGTTATAATGCTTAGCTACTCTTCGTTGATAAGCGACCAATTTAAGTAGAAAGCAACTTCTCTAACTTCTTCTAGCGAGATCCAAATTGGCCTTTAGTCCTTCGTCATTGTATATTTCTTTGTATTGGTGACCAAGACTTAGAGATCCGATTTCGACGAGGACTAAGGCATCGCATTACCATAGGCCGGTCGAAAGGTGAATCCCCGGTGGTAGTCCTTAGTGCGGTCCGGTAAGCCCACAACACATTTGACGACTCCTCCGCCATCTTCCTTTAGCTTCATCTAGTGCAAGGCTTGATCCTGCTTCGTGACGTCTGTTGGTCACCTCAACTTGGCCATTTGATTGTGGATGAGCCACCAAAGTCTTTTTATGTGAATCCTAACTCCTTTAAAATGCTTCAAATTTTGATCCCATTTAACTGGCGGCCCGTTGTCCAGATATTAATACTACAAGGGATCCCGGCGAAACACTACTGGACTCTTTTATGAACTTCAAACATTCTTGCTCGTAATTAATCAAGTGGCTTCGCCTACACCCACTTAGTCATGTAATCAATAACAACTATGACAAAGCTAACTCGACCTTTAGCTTTAGGCAATGGACCCAATATATCTACCCCCGCATAAATGAAGGGTATAGGAGATGAAATCGAGTATAGCTCTTCAAATTGGTCGATAATGGGATCGGATCGTATTGAGTTGGCACTTTTCACATTTTTGACATACTCTGTAGCTTCCTTGAAAATTGTAGGCCAATAGTATCCTTGTCAAGTACTTTGTAAGCCAAAGATTTAGCGACCATATGATCACCGCATAAATGCCCTCGTGAACTTCCCAAGAAGAGCATATTCCGCCTCAAATGGGACCGAGACACTTGAGAATGGTGAAGAAAAGGCCAATCGATAAAGATCCCCATCAATAAGAACAAAGTTGGCGCTCTTGTATTTGATCTTCTTTGCTAACATCTCGATCCGGAAGGAAGGACGCCATCCGCCAAATACTCGATGTACGGGTCATCCAAAGGTTAGATCGCTTTCGATACACATCATCGCTTCATCTTTGAACACTTATTTATTGCAGAACTTCCAAGTAAATCGATCCGTTAAAAATATCTCATCCGTAGTAGCCAATTTCGACAATGCATCGGCGATAGAATTGTCATTACGCTCTATGCCCCAAATTCGTGATGCTGAAGCGAAATCATGAAGTCGGTCCTTTAACTCCGCCAAATACTTAATCATCCGATTTCCACGAGCTTCATAGTCCCCGATAGGCGCTTGACAACCAACCGAGAGTCATTGTAGATGATAAGGTTAGGACCTCTAGACTCTTTGCCAATCGAACACCCGCTAGACCGCTTCATACTTTAAACCCGTTGTTTGTCGCTTTAAATCCAAATCGATGGCTCGTTGAACTTTGAACCCGTCCGGACTTGTCAAGATAATTCACCTTACTAACGGTTAGGGTAGAGGAACCATCTGCATATAGAGTCCAAACATTCTCGCTTCATTGAAGAATCGCAATCGCTCGACGGACGATTCAACCGGTAAATTTCAAGCATCCGCTTTGGTGAGCGAACATTCTACTTATGAAATCGACCAAATCTTGGCCTTTGATAGCGGTTCGTGGATGGTATTCGATGAAAATCGTGACAACTCCATTGTCCACGCCTTAACCTTCCACGAAACTTCCGGCTTGCCCATCACCTTCTTCAATGGTGATTCGTGTAGACAACCAGAGAGTCGACCTTGAAAAAATCGCCAAGCTTCCTACTAGCAATTATCAAAGGCGAAGGCAAATTTCTCAACATTTGGATACTGGTTTGACATCTCGCAGACGTGATCGACATAATAGGCGGATGTTGTCTTCCATCGATCTCCGAACCAAAGATCGCTTCCAACCGCTTAACGAACTTGCCGCCAGACATGAGATATAAGGTCTCTGCTGGAATGGGTTTCACCAATAAAGGAGCCGAAGAAAGATACGCCTTTATGCTCTGGAAGGCATCTTCACACTCTAAAGTCCACTGGAACGTCTTCGTATTCTTCGGCCCTTTCAATGTATCAAAGAAAGGAAGGCACCTCTCTGCAGATTTGGCGACGAACCTCCTTAATGCTGCAATCCTGCCAGTTAGACGTTGGACGTCTTTTAATGACTGAGGAGTCTTCATGTCAAGAATGGCCTGAATCTTCTCTGGATTGGCCTCGATACCCCTTTGACTAACAAGATAACCCAGAAACTTTCCTGCACCGAGGTAGAAAGTGCACTTGGCGGATTAAGCCTTAGTTAGCGATGATGAGACGGTCGAAAGCATTCCTCTAGATCGTCAAATGACTCTGAACGTGCATGCTTTTCACGATCATGTCATCAACATATACCTCCATGTTCCATCCCAGCTGCCTATCGAAGATGAAGTTCATCATTCTCTGGTAAGTGGCTCCATCATTTATAAGGCCAAAAGTCATCTTCTTGTAGGCGTACACCGAACGGTGTATAATAAATGCGGTCTTTGGGATGTCCTCTTTACACATGGATATTTGGTGATAACCTGAAAAAGCATCCATAAAGCTTAGTAATGCATACCCCGAAGTGGCATCGATAAGCTGATCAATATGGGGTAGAGGATAAAATCCTTCGGACAAGCTTTATTGAGGTCGGTGTAGTCGATGCAAACCCGCCATTTTCCATTCTCGCTTCGCGCAACAACACCACATTAGCCATCCATTCGGGATAATCAATCTCATATATAAAAGTCGGGCACCAATGACTTTCTTTATTTCGATCAATGATTTTACGTCGTTCAGCAAGCAAAGATCCGTCTTTTCTGCCGAACCGGCTTCTTCGAGGGATCTACATTCAGGCTATGCTCGGCTATCTTCCGACTAACTCCAGGCATGTCCCTTGGTTCCCATGCAAAAATATCCGCATAAAGGCAGTAAGAGTTCTATGAGATTTGTCAGAAGAGGTTCGGTAGACTGAACCGATCTTCACTGATCTTGTCGGCTTTCAAGGATCAATTCGACCTCTTCCGTTCCTCCGTGAGAATCATCATCGATTGAGAACTACTTTCGGTAAAAGGCTCGATCTCAATTGTCATTACTCGCTTTTTTTTTGTGACCCCCATTCCGGAGGAAAAATAAAGATTCCGGTAGCATCGTCGGGCTAGATCCAAGTCCCCCGTCACCTCTCCTACCCACGAGTAGTGGGAACTTGATTTTGAAATGAGGGATGAAGGTCATAACACGGAGAAGCGATTAAAGTAGGTCTTCCCAAAGTATAGCGTCAGTAAGTTGAATCAACGTGCACAACATAGAATTTACACACTATTTTGACTTCTTTGGTCTTTGTCGAAGAAGATAACCGGAGTTGATAGTGCTCGCAACTTTGACAGGATCATTCATTGAAGCCGTATAAAGGAGCTTCTGCCCGCCCTCCATTTTACGCCCATTAAGGTGCATCCTCCGATAGGCATGGGCATCTGGGATATCCATGAAGATCCATTATCTATCATCACGCGCTTCATGTCCATCCGCAGGTGCCACTTGGCATTTGTGGATCACCAAGGCCCCTCATGCGGCTCGATGGGGCTCGAAGGATAATCGGCGTCGGTAAATGATATGATGATCCGGGAATGGTCTATCGCTTTCAGGGGAGCATCATCACGGTCATGACCGAATTCTGTAAGCCCTTCTCTTCCTCCCTATCAACTTCCCTGCGGACCCACCGGTTATCACATCGATAACATGCCTTTCATGGCGAAAGATCGGAGCCCTTGAACCTTCCGAACAAAGACGGTTAACGCTCACGATTATTTACTGACCACATCATCGCACCAACAAGCCGCCTTTAATCTTCCTCTCCACAAAGTCTTTCAAATTGCAACACTCGTTAGTGTCGGGCGGTGACTGATGATAGCCACAATACTTACGAGAGTTACCGCCTTGATTCGGTAATTATCACGGGGTGGCTCAAAGAAAGGTTGGTTTCGATTTGATCCAAAATTATCGATCTATCGATTGTTTAGTTTGGTGTAGATCTTATTCACCTTGGTAGGAAGCGGAGGGATGACCGCTTCTTGCCGCCAGAATTATTGTACTTTTCGAAGCGCCTCCGTCCGATCATTATTACCCCCCGCTTCTCCTCTGTTCAATTTCGGGCTTAGAGCCACATGACTCTTTCCCACGACCAAAGAGGATGTTTCAGTCGTTCATAGCTTCTTCCACAACGATGTAGCCTTACGCTTTGTCAAAGGCTTGGCCAAGCTCTTGGATGATTGAACATCAACTTCTTCACCAACTTTTTCGGACTTTACAGATCCAATCCATTCGGAACAAACCTACTGACTGGAGATCATTAAGATCGGACACCGACCGATCGCTTCTCTGAACCTCTTTACATCGCCCAAAGATTCATTTGGTAAATCGCCGGATCTGTGCTAAAGAAACCAGAAGCTTTCCTCTTCTATTGTTGCTCTAAAGCAGGCATGGAACTTATCACAAAGTTCGGTCCACGAGGATATGGAATCAAGGCAAAGTTCCCAACCAACTGCCTCGCATCTTTTCTTAGCGTCGTAATAAAGGTGTGGCACTTGGCGGCGTCGGTGAAGTCGTAATAGTCCATTAATGGAATCGAACGCTGGCTATGGTCATAAGGGTCCCTTGTTCCATCGTAACTTTCCATGCGAGGCAATTTTTAGTGATATCCGCCTTTTCCTTGAGAATATCTGAAGAAAAAGGGATGCTTTTTCCCGGGCGTCATTCACTCTCCGGACCTCAGCCAGTTGCTTTCTGGAGCTCTTTAAGCTCCTTTACTAGAAAATCAACCCTTCAGGCTGTGGGGAAACCTCTTTCTCATGAACAACATTATGTCTCTGAGAGGATCGACCTCCTCCCGCCGATCCTCATCGCCTAGAGGGACTTCTTGATCCGCGGTGACACAACTCTTTCTTGTGGTGAGAATGATCACGTTGATAGTCCATTACCCGGACTTGGCACGACCTCCTTCGACCTGCTCCTTTGTTGATAATCATCTCGATCTTTGCCGAGAGGTAACTCGGCTATTATCGCCTTCTTCGAGGCCATGGGAGTTCTCGCTTCTCGATCTCCTCCTACTTGAGAATGATCCCTAGAAACACGCTGTGGAACGCTTGGCTCCTTACCCTTTCGTCGAGTCTCCTCCTTATGCCCACTTCGTCTTTTCAGATTGATCATGGCTAGATGCTTCATCCTCGCAATTCCGCCACCAAGCATACATTCATTATATATCTTCTCTTTGCTTTAACAGACCGCCATGGCTCTATCTGCTTCGTCCGCCATCTTTGCCAACTTGGCAGCTCTAACCTCCTAGCTACTTCTATGATAAATCTTGGTTGGTGAGCCTTCCACTGTCCTCGACCATGATCTCGCTCCTCATTCGTGATCGAAAACCAATCTTAAATGCCCCCGCCAGAATCTTTGACGGAGATCCACGAATTATGCTTAGAAGCCAGGTTTCGTGAGCAATCTTGGAAGGACCAGACGATCCTTCACCGAAACACGAGGCAGTGACGAGCTAACAGCCATCGCCTACCCTTCTGGTGTACCAACCCTACTCCTCATCATCTTCCAAAGTAGGTTAAACGATTGTGATTGAAAATTTTAATGACACTAGAACTCAAAGCCCTCCTTCTAGCGCCAATGTTAACGCCAGGATCTTTCTCCACGTCCCAATCACGTAAGACGTCCCCGATCCCTGCTGACAAGAAACACAAATAACATCAAAAGCTTCGACGGCGGTTCCGTCGGGGGATAGCTCAGGCGTGAGAATTAGAATGTGTTCATAAAGTTAACAATGGAGGAATGTATGGTCTAGTGTATTGAGAGAGATAATAATTCTCAGTTGTGTGTGTATGGGAGAATATGAATAATCAATATATGTGAGAACGTACCTCTATACAAGGGCTTCCTTGCTATGTTATACTATCCCTGCTTGGATTATTGCGCCACCCACTATCACCTGACACCTCCTCTGACCTGATGGGCTCTGCCGATTGTATAAGGTTTATCCACTGCTTTTGGCCACTGTTTTCTACCGCCGGCCGGCTATGATCCCATCCACATTAATGCATGGCAGGAACCTTGGTCAACCGTCATGCTTTTTCATCATCACAAGTCAAAGTAACAGATATTAAAATATCCAATGGGTCAATCCGCTGGACCGACCCGGCTTTAAAGATTAAAACGGATACAATACGGTGACTGGGCCCAATGGTTTTAACGGAAAAAATAAAGGCCCAATGGATTCTTCATGTGAGTAGGCCCAATGTACCCGGCCCAAAAATAGGAAATATCACGCCCCAACAAAGTAACCATAACAACATAAAAAAGTAACCAAAATACCAAATCAAGGTAACAAACATGGTATTCGAATGCAGAAGTAACCAAAACATAATGCAGAAGTAACCAAACAGTTATATGATAGTATCTATTTTTTTTTGCTTGACGTATCTACAATGTAAGCATTACATCAAGCCCCCATAAATTAGTCTAGTATACTAAACAACATGTAGTCCAAACTCAGTTTAGTCAATCAATGTATACTAAGCAAATACATTTTAACCAAAATAACATATAAAAGTAACCAAAATCCCAATTGAGGGAAAAAGAATGGTATCCAAATCATATGCTATGAAAGAATAAAAAAATATACTAATGCAAAGAATAAAACGGTTATATGTTACTAACAAAAAATAATGTACATGTGAGGGTACATAATGTACATATTAGAATAAAAATAACCAAACCTTGATTATATGCTAAGAATCAAACCATGTTTTAATGGTAACCAACACATAAACAACATGTAGACCAAACCCAGTTTAGTCAACCAATGTATACTAAGCAAATACATTGTAACCAAACCAACATATAAAAATAACCAAAATCCCAATTGAGAGAAAAAGAATGGTATCCAAATCATAAGGTAACAAAGAATAAAAAATATACTAATGAAAAAACCAAAGCGGTTATATGTTAGTAACCAAAACATATAATAATGGTAACCAATACATAAACAACATGTACACCAAAACCAGTTTAGTCAACTATGTATACTAAGCAAATACATGGTAATCATAACAACATAAAAAAGTAACCAAAATACCAAATCAAGGTAACAAAAATGATATCCGAATCACAAATTAACAAAGAACCAAAACATAATGCGTATAACTAAAGCAGGTTATATGATAGTAACACTAACAAAATTTAAATTAACACACCTTTAAAAATTATATGATAATAGAACAACATGTATGCTTTCTGATCCAAAACCTTTTTTTCACTAAAATGAACAACCTGTGAATCAAGAAGTGCAACAAAAGTAAATTAAAAAATAATAAAAAAATAAGTAACTAATTAATTTACGCCACCAAACAAAGAAGACTAATCAGTAGAAAAAAAATGAAATATTAGTAGAAATATCAGTACAAAAAAAATAAATAAAATAAAAATATCAATCCTAATTAATAGAAAAAAAGAAGACTAATTAATTAATGATGAAGATGAAGAAAAAGAAGAAATACCAGTAGAAATAACAATACAAAAAGAAGAAGAAATATCAGTAGATGAAAAAATATTAGATGAAAAAATATTAGTAGATGAAGAAATACCAATAGATGAAGAAGAGGACGACGACAAGTTGAGAGGACCGGTGTCATAAGTGCAATGATTGAGAGTGAGAGACCGATGTCATGCGATGTTGACGGCGGCGACAACGGAAGAAGATGACAACGAGATGCTTGAGAGGAGACATAGAAGTAGTAAGAGAGAGAGAGAAATAATAATAAGGCGGATGGAGAGAGAGAAAACTAATTTGTTATATCAACCCATTAATACTAATCCCTTAATTTAAGGACTTTTAATTGTATTAGGTTTGAAAATAAAAATGGTAAAGTGTAATATTTTTGTAATTATTTTATAACTGTATAATTTTTATAATTATTTTCAAAAATGTATTAATATATGTAATTGTCCCTTGTTATAATCCATTCCAAAAGCAATCAATCAGGAGCTATCCATTCGCCAGATACAGCCAAGGACATCATCGTTTTTTACTAAGAATTTAATTCTATATTATGATTATATTGTTGGACCATGAAAAAATAATAAAAACCATATTTAATTTCTGGGTAGAAAAGAGTTGAGTTGACCAAGAGCTGTGATGTCTTACGGTGACAAAATATGGTTACAAAAAATTAGATACAAAATAATATGTTGAATTATAATGAATAGATATTACACATTTTTTATGGATGGGTCCAATAATTATAACCGATGCATGCATACCGTTCACATCATTTTATATTTAATTTTTTGTCATAAAAATATTATTGTACGTTGATTCAATTTGGGTCAGCTACCTTGTTCAAAAGTTGAATTTTTGATCGGTAAGCAAAAAATCTAAATCATATGGTGTTGTCAGCTGTATAATAAGATTGAGTATGGATAAGAATATTTGGCTCAAACAAATAGGAAATGTTTATTTAAGACAGATAATATTTATGTGGGATATCTATTTATATTTCTTAGTAATAAATCAATTATTTTTTATACTAGTAATAAATTATTACAATCAAACCAGGATATTGGAAATTTTGGGACTGAGTATCCTCTCTATTTTAAATAAATATAGATTTTTCATTTTATGATCCAGATTTAAAATGTGATCTCTCCCTCTTCTATCAGCATGATGTCATATTCTAATTAAGTGAAATTATCTGAAAAATAGATTGTGTCTGAACTAAAGTCTTAAAAATAAATTCCAAAAGGAAAGGTCAAAATAAAAATGTCCGACTACTATTTAAAGGAAATAAGAAAGATCAATGCTTAAAGAGATGTGAAAGGTTGGATCTTGATTCTTCATAGACCATACCATGCGGATGCATGCAGTTCAACATCCACAAAATAACTCCCACAGTCCACGCGCACATTTCCCAGCTGTTTGAGTGCGTGAGAACACACATGCATGCTGAAACAACAAGTCGGTGACCTGACCATGTCCATCACTAACATATTTTAATACAAATTCCACATTTACATATACCTAAAACACATTAGTCATGCAAAGCATTTATAATGCTAATTATGCATAATAACTGCTTAGAAAAAATATGGTTAAAAGGTTTTATTATTATTATTATTATTATTTTAAGTAGTTTTAAATTAAATGTCTATTTAAATTAACAAATTTATTTTTTATAATAATTTATCTATAATACCCTTAACATCAATTATTATATTTCTATTCTCTATACATATTTATGAAACATCACTAGTCATATGCATAAAATTATACAATTAAATGAGAATTTAAATATGGACAATTTTATCATTTTATTATCTTTCTTAATGTGCAAAAAATCAATCAGAATTTTTAACCGAGGACGGAGGGAGTATTTTATTTTAAAATTTTGTTTTCAAAAATGTTGATATTTATACATCTTAAATTACTAATCGCACATTTTAATGGAGTATATAAGATTTATACTATATGATACAACAATGTATATGTATAACATTACGATACATATAAAGTATGTAAATAACACACTTCCTTTTTTTCCAAACCTTTTGAATTTTAAGCATTTATTATTTTGTATCTTATTGTATAAAAAATATTTTAATTTTAAATTAATTTTTAACATTAATTTATTTAAACATGATGCATAACTCCCTCTTTTCAAAATTAAATATACATTCGATATTAATTCTATATTTTAGTACTATATAAATAATCTCTATTTTTTGTTCAAACTAAAGTTTGACTAAGGGAATATAAAAGCAATTACTCGGCCGCCTTAGAAATTTTGATTATTATATTTACGAGAGTATTATTTTCATATATATTTTAAATAATTTCTTTTTATATAAAAACGAGAATCACATTTTACTCATGTAAAAAAACTATATAAAAATATTAAAAATACATATAAAAATATTATACTTATTATCATCCTCCTATATATACAAAATATATGGGAACAGTTATATATATATAATAAGAATCTATGTTGTGGCCTTGTGGGACTCACTCGGACAGTTGATGAAGGTGATACAATCAAAAGGCGAAGTTTGTAGACTGAAAGGTACATTGTATTGTATGAATAAGAGAGATGCATGAATTTGTCACAAAGTGTTCATTTTTGGGTGACAATTCCTCACGCAGCAGCCTGCAGCCTGCAGCCTGCAGCCTGCAGGAGTACTTCACCAATCTTTGACGGACGACTCGATTTATTGAAAACGAGTCCATATTCCTTTTCAGTTCTCCCGGAAAAATATTTGTGTTATGAATAAAATTATGCTATTTTTGTTATGAATAATAAACACACTAATATTTAATTATTTATGTTTTTATTAATTTATAAACTATATTATTTTATTTCATAATAAGAGGCCGATCGACATTATTTTGTCGTAATATACGTAAAAAAACTCTTTCGTTAAACATGGTGGTTAGATTTTGCTAATTATATTTGGTTGGTTACTCATAAAAAATCCTATATTTTGTTGATTTTTTAATGATAAAGTTTGTATTATATATATATATATATAAAAAATTTATGTACTGCGATCGGTTATGGCGTATATTTTGAAATTTATAATGCGGTTTCACTTGTGTCGTCATATTTATTATTCGAAATACTTACTGACGGATGAACCCGACGTCATAGTCAAAAAAATACTGTCATCGTCATGGATTACATTATAATATATATCTGTTGTGTATATATATAACTATATATATATATATATGTACATTTTTTAGAATTATTTTTAGTAATATATTTATTGGCCTAAAAAATATATTAAACGATTATTGAAAAGAATTGTCCAAGTGTCTGTTAGATCTTATTAAAAAAACAGCTTTGTTCAACGAGTTAACCTTCTCTTTTTGATCTCACTCGTCTTTTCAATTAATGTAATTAAGAGATAATATTGACATTTTATATGAGGCCAATAATTTTTTACATTCCTACATCATTTTAGATTTTTTGAGAATTTATATTTGTACATAACAATAAGTATAAAATTTTAATTTATTTTGCATCTAATGGTTAAGTGATCATAACAAGCTTGTAAATGATGAACACTTAAAAAACAGTAATATTATAAATGCTTAAATATAATTAAGTAACTTAAACTATTAACCTTTTCACTTTGGTTATCAATTTTTTAATTTTTTTAATCAAGCCATTGAACTATCAATTTTTTTTTACTTTCGTTTTTAATTTAACCTGTCACGTTATAAATTGACGATGTGGCTCCGCTGACCAGGTTAATCAATGTCTGCGTGTAATTAAAAATTAGATTTAAATATAAATTATTACACTAAACTATTGATATTTTTTCACTTTGGTGATCGATCTTTTAATTTTTTCCACTTTAGTTCAATTGAAGTTGAAGATGGTGGGTTCACAGAGGCAAAATAGTAAGAGTTAATTACTTTTTAATTGGTTTCTCTATTAACTAAGAGTTCAAGTACATGAAAAGTGATTATGTGTAAATTATGTTCTAATAATTTAAAACTATTTTTCTTTTATAGAAAAAAATAGTTAATGATAGTTCTAAGTAAGATGGTATCTAATAATTAGTTACAGATAATTTTATTTCCTTCTATTTTGTTTGAAAATATAGGTTTTACACTATAACAAAAAGTCTTATCAATGATAGCATATCTCAAGAATCGCATATAATATGGTGAGATGAATATTAGCTTACCGATTGCGGTCACGATGATATTAATCATAATAATCTGGTTCTTTGGATGGATATTAGCGACCAAAAATAGCGACCGACTTATTAGCGACCGTTGTGACGTCCCCA
The DNA here is from genome assembly GCA_020205605.1 of Panax ginseng. Taxonomy (NCBI): domain Eukaryota; kingdom Viridiplantae; phylum Streptophyta; class Magnoliopsida; order Apiales; family Araliaceae; genus Panax; species Panax ginseng. The sequence goes on along the minus strand of CM035135.1, from coordinate 125,111,158 downwards.
AAATAGGTTCATTCCATCCAACCCATTCTGAGTTGTCAAATACATGGTAAAGAAACAATTACAACCTCATTATTACAATTGTCGTGCAAAATACGATAACACATACACTGTGAGTTTAAATACAAATATTGTCATCTAGACAATATCAACACTCAAATAAAGTCCTCATTACAATTATTGATACACTATTTTACAGAATAGTGAGGACTACTAAAACAACTATCTTGAACCATCGGTCCACATTTTAGTTAGTTCGTTATATTCTCGCCTTACGAGAAGAAAAATAGAAAAAAAAAAGAAAAGGGTGAGCTCAACTAGCCCAGTAAAGAATATTATGACTAAGATAATGTACAACAAATTATCGTTAGTCCTCAACAGGGAAAAATTTGATAGAATACAATAGACAACAAGTTTTAGATCAACAACTGCAGCGAAAACAACAATTCATTAGAAGAGTTAAGTAGAGAATGAAATCTACTATCTATGAATTTAAAAGTCCATCATCAATATTTTATCCCTGTAACATCAATCAATATACATCTTGAATCAAATAGTCATCTTTGCACTACTGAGGCCAAAGATATTAATCGATCGGTCGTGTTCATCTCACACACTGTTCATCTTTGCACTCTACGAGCCAAAGATATTCATCAAGAAATCATTCATCTTTGCACTCTGAGGCCAAAGATATTGGTTATATCATCATTTAGGGTGAGGATAATGAAAAATATTTAAAAAAGAAAGCGAATTGATAAAACAAAAGAAAAAATTTTAAGGATTAGTATTTTAAACAATCCAAGTTCAAAAATACTCCATAATAAACTATTGTGGAGCAGAATTCAAAAATGAAGATCAAAACATAGATCCAATCAAAGATAGGAACCATAATAGACAATCTTGGACAGAGAAAAGAAAATTTAATTTTTCTGTGAATAGTGTCGTATTTGTGAATAATGCCGTATACGTGAATAGTAAATCCAACACTAAAAGGTAGAAATTTCACAAGAAAAATCTTCATGCTTCGTGAATAGTACTCGTGAATAGTAACTCATGAATAGTAACTCGTGAATAGTAACTCTGATATGAAAAGATCAGAATTTCACAAGAAAAATTTTACCAATATTCCGGCATAATGATATTGAAAGAAATAATATCATTTCTAAAAAAAATAACATCCCTTACCTCGAAAAGAATAGTACTTCTGGCTGAAATATCAGATATAACGTTGAAGGAACTTGCACCGTATATCAACACTCAAAGTATAAAAATACTCACAAGAATACGCTCGACAATACAGACAGAGAAAACTTCAGTTTCTGGTGTGATTTTCAATTCTAACCTAAGCACCATATTTATAGGAAAATGCTTAGAACACCAAAGTAGAAAATTTAATATAATAATATTATTTATAAAATAAATTCCTAAGCACACCACCAGTTGATTTTAACCATTTAACACATGCCCCATAAAGGAAAAAAATGTTTTTCTTTTAAAAAATATTTAAAACTTCAAAAATCAATTATTTTGGAACTTCAGAACTTCAATAATTCATAATAAATAGCCCTTTTATCAGAAAAATTCAAACCTTACACCCTTTCCATAGGAAATTGCATTCTCTACAACTTTACAAAAGAAAGTTTTTCCAAATTCCAAACAGAAATTGACCAAAATCCACAAACGGACGATTTTACAGGCTATAATCAAATTTCAGTCAAGAAATGAGGCCCACAAACATGAAAAACATGTTTTTAATATTTATTGTAATAAAAATATTCTTCCTCCTCATTTATTCATAGATCACACTTTTATTGTAAAAATATCACTATTATTATATTATTAAAATATAATAATATATTTAAATGAATTATTTTAACAGAAAAAGATAAATTATCAATTTTCAACAATTGTCACTTTAAAAATTTTCTCCATCTATATCCACATAAAATGAATATTTCCTTTATCATATAAATCAATAATTAATTATTCACAAATAATATTACAGAATCACGCAATCGACAACTGACGGTAGTTTTCAGGAAAAGGAGGCTTTCCAATAAGAATTTCTCCTTCGACGCCAAGTAATTAGGTGACCAAACCTCTCTTTAGATGTAATTTTCTAGACATTGCCAATAATGCTATCTAATAATATTATTCAAATAATATAAATTATTAATCGATAGTGGAAAATCATTGTGTAGTGACAATTATTAAAATAACAATAATATAAAATATCAACGTAGCAATTATTGAATCAATAAAATAAAATATTGAATATTAATTACTGTAACAATTATTGAGTAGTGCCTTCTTATGTAAGAATCAATAATTGGTGCAATACTGGTAATGCTTCTTGTGTTTTAACCACAGGGTATTCCAATGAAGATAATTGGTAACAACTACGTCGTTATTTATAAACAACTTATACTTGTCATTTTTTCATCCAATCGCTTTTTCGTTATGGGGCCCACACAAGGTTCTTGGTGGTCGCATGCGAATATTTCCGACAAAGAAGAATATTCCACGACCAAACGAATATTCCCCGACAACAATGAATATTTTATAACCACTTGCTTATTTAAGATATTTGCGCATTTTACCCATAACTAACCACATTAATCAAATAAACCCTTACTATTTTAAAATAATAAATAAAGAAAATTTCATTTTATTTTTATAAAAAAAAAATTCGGGGTCTTACAACCTCCCCTCCTTATGAAATTTCGTCCTCGAAATTGACGTACGTACCTGGTGTTTCGAAAAAGTGAGGATACCTCGCTTTCATTTCTGATTCCAACTCCCAGGTCATTTCCTCAAAAGCATGGTTCCTCCACAAAACTTTGACTTGTGGTATGACCTTTGTGCATAGGACATGCTCATTCCTATCCAAGATCTTGACAGGTACCTCCTCGTACGTTAAATCTTCAGCTATCTCGTCTGGTTCTAACTTAATAACGTGGTTCGGGTCGTCCACATATTTACGTAACATCGGTACGTGAAAAACGTTATAAACACGCGATATACTTGGTAGTAAAGCGAGTCTATAGGCCACAGTTCCTACTCGATCGAAGATTTTAAATGGACTAATAAATCGAAGGTTTGAGCTTTCCTCACATCGTCGATTCTCGCTTTTGGAATAACAACTTCTTGCACCTCCTTCTTCATATTCATTAGCTCCGGTGTGTAGCTTGAGCGGTTTTAACTATCGATTAAAGTCGATTCTACTCTTATATCATCACGTGGCTTCCTAGAGTCTTTAACTCTATCTCTATCATTTGTAAGTTATACGAAATGGGTCTTTGACAATATCGTACTCGTACTCGTATACGATCTTCTACTCAACACGTCAGCTACCACGTTCGCTTTTCCAGGATGGTATGGTCAGAACATGTGTCGAAATGAGTCTCCTCTTGAGTTCTTCGAAGCTCTTCCCACATTCTTTGCTCCATTCGAATTTTGTATCTCTACGAGCCAGCTGAGTTAATGGAGTAGCAATTTGAGAAAATCTTTCCACGAATCTCCGATAATAACCAACTAAGCCTAGAAAGCTACGTATTTCGATTACTGACTTAGGTTGCTCTCAACTGTGACTCATATCCCAATCTTGGATAGCACGTCACAATGGCACCTATCAGTTTACTACCGCACGAATATGGCATCCCCTACGGAGAGTCTGGCTTTGGTGCATTCCACAAAGGAAGTCACCAGATAGAGGCTCGGGTACCAACTTCTATAGTTGAATTTTTAACTCCTGAAGTTCAATAGGAGCCATTCAATGTGAGATTTTAGAAATGGGTTTTGTACCGGGTTCAAAGTCGATACAAAATTCAATATCACGCTCTTGGAGTAAGCCAAGAAATTCTTCAGGAAATACATTAGTAAATTTACTAACAACAGAAGTATCATTCAAAAATATTCGAGTTTCAAACCTCTCAGAAATATCCGCGTCATACGTTCCTCATTCTCCACCAAATGAGGTACAAAACTAGATAACTCCGCGAACTTCGCCTCGTACTGGGACACCATCATGTTGTTCTGTTCTAGTTTAATAAACTCTACCTCCTTCATATGACGAATACTTTCAGGAAAGTACTTGTCATTGAACAGTTTCTGAAATGTTTCCCAAGACATATTGATTGAGTGCGGCGAAAGTGGAAGGCTTCATGATTCCCCCTAATAGTAATCGCCTCATTTACTGAACATAAAAGTGGCGAATGGAACCTTACATTTCTCCGTGCATCCCAAGATATCGAATATCTTGGTAATTTTTTTGACCCACGTCTCCGCCTTTCGGATCCGGCTTTCCCAGCACGGTGGTCCCAACTCTTGAAGCGCTTGCATGGTTGTGACAAACCGCGCATTGCTATCATTTCCACTGTATTTTGTACACGAGTCTCTAAATGCGATTTTGCATGAACTGCAAAAAGCTTCTAAACATCCCATCGTTCATCGTCTGATCAGTGGTATTGTTTACAGGAGGAACATTTCCATCCTGTTGCACGTTCTCCTGATTAGTGAGTAAAGGTCTCTCTACGGTCTCGTTTACTTCACTGTTAACATTCTAAGTTGTCATTCTCAATTACTGCCATAAAACAAGGGTTAATTAAAGAAATTAACATATCACATAATATCCCTATATTCTGACCAACCAACAAATAAGCTTGGGAGGACATACTAGCGAAGGATTTACTCGTCTCTCCCCTCCTAGTTCTATTCCCCGATCTCCGCCAGAGACCATATCCCTAAGCTCTGATACCAACTGTGACGTCCCCAAAATAGGTTCATTCCATCTAACCCATTCTAAGTCGCCAAATACATGGTACAAAAATAACAACAACCTCATTATTACAATTGTCGTGCAAAATCCGACAACACATACACTATGAATTTAAATACAAATATTGTCATCTAGACAATATCAACACTCAAATAAAGTTCTCATTACAATTATTGATACACTATTTTATAGAATAGTGAGGACTACTAAAACAACTATCTTAAACCATCACTCCACACCCCGACTAGTTCCCGCTATATTCTCGCCTTATGAGAAGAAAAATGGAACAAAAAGGAAAAAGGGTGAGCTCAACTAGCCGAGTAAAGAATATTATGACTAAGATAATGTAAAACAAAATATCGTTAGTCCTCAACAGGAAAAAATTTGATAGAATACAATAGACAACAAGTTTTAGATCAACAACTGCAGCGGAAACAACAATTCATTAGAAGAGTTAAGTAGAGAATGAAATCTACTATCATCTATGAATTTAAAAGTCCATCATCAATATTTTATCCTCAGTAACATCAATCAATATACATCTTGAATCAAATAGTCATCTTTGCACTTCTGAGCCAAAGATATTAATCGATCGGTCGTATGTTCATCTCAACACATTCATTCATCTTTACACTACGAGCCAAAGATATTCATCAAGAAATCATTCATCTTTGTACTACAGGCCAAAGATATTCAGTTATATCATCATTTAGGACTGAGGATAATGAAAAATATTTTAAAGAAAACGAATTCAGTAAAACAAAAGAAGAAATTTTAAGGATTCGTATTTTAAACAATCCAAGTTCAAAAATACTCCATAATAAACTATTGTGGAGAAGAATTCAAAAATGAAGATCAAAACATAGATCCAATCAAAGATAGGAACCATAATAGACAATCTTGGACACAGAAAAGAAAATTTAATTTTTCTGTGAATAGTGTCGTATTTGTGAATAATGTCGTATACATGAATAGTAACATATACGTGAATAGTAACTCCGACACTAAAAGGTAGAAATTTCACAAGAAAAATCTTCATGCTTCGTGAATAGTACTCGTGAATAGTAACTCATGAATAGTAACTCCGATATGAAAAGATCAGAATTTCACAAAAAAATCTTACCAATATTCCGGCATAATGATATTGAAAGAAATAATATCATTTCTAAAAAAAATAACATCCCTTACCTCGAAAAGAATAGTACTTACAATTTGGAATATTAGATATAACGGGGAAGGAACTTGCAAATCAGTATATCAACACTCAAAGTATCAAAATACTCACAAGAAATATTTCGATAATATAGAGAGAAAACTTGATTTCGGTGTGATTTTCAATTTAACCTAAGCACCCTATTTATAGAAAAATGCTTAGAACACCAAAGTAGAAAATTTAATATAATAATATTATTTATAAACTAAATTCCTAAGCACACCACTAGCTGATTTTAACCATTTAACACATGCCCCATAAATGAAAAAAAACGTTTTTCTTTTAAAAAATATTTAAAACTTCAAAAATCAATTATTTTAGAACTTCGGAACTTCAATAATTATAATAAATAGCCATTTTATCAAAAAAATTCAAACCTTATGTCATTTCTATAGGAAATTGCATTCTCTACAACTTTACAGAAGAAAGTTTTTCCAAATTTCAAACAAAAATTGACCAAAATCCACAAACGGGCGATTTTACAGGCTATAATCAAATTTCAGTCAAGAAATGAGGTCCACAAACATCAAAAACATGTTTTTAATATTTATTGTAACAAAAATATTCTTCCTCCTCATTTATTCATATATCACACTTTCATTGTAAAAATATCACCACTATTATATTATTAAAATAAAATTATATTTTTAAAATATCAGAAAAAGATAAATTATCAATTTTCAACAATTGTCACTTTAAAAATTTTCTCTATCTATATCCACATAAAATGAATATTTCCTTTATCATATAAATAAATAATTAATTATTCACAAATAATATTACAGAATCACAAATCGATAATGACGAATAGTTTCAGGAAAGAGGGGCTTTCAATAAGAATTTCTCTTCTTGGCGCCAATGATTAGGTGACCAAACATCTCCTTAGACAGAACTTTCTAGACATTGCCAATAATGTTGTCTAATAATATTATTCAAATAATATGAATTATTGATCTGATAGTGGAAAATACTGTGTAGTGACAATTATTGAAACAACAATAATATAAAATATCAACGTAGCAATTATTGAATCAATAAAATAAAATATTGAACAGTAATTACTGTAACAATTATTGAGTAGTGCCTTCTTATGTAAGAATCAATAATTGGTGCAATACCTGGTGTCTTCTTGTATTTTAACCCACCGGGTATTCAAACAAGATTACTTCAGAATAACTACGCCTTTATTTATAAACAACATATACTTGTCGTTTTCTTCATCCAATCGCTTTTCGTTATGTGGCCCACACAAGGTTACGCCATCGTACGAATATTCCCCGACAGTAAGAATATTCCACGACCAAACGAATATTCCCCGACAACAATGAATATTTTATAACCACTTGCTTATTTAAGATATTTACGCATTTTACCCACAACTAACCACATTAATCAAATAAACCCTTACTATTTTAAAATAATAAATAAAGGAAATTCTATTTTATTTTTAAAAAAAAAATTCGGGGTCTTACAACCGCCATCAGCGATCGACTCCATCATTAATCGACTCATCTTTGAGTCGATTATCGAGGATGATGATGTAGCTGCGATGTCGTGACCATTAATAGTAATAAATCACGGTCTCTAATTTCCAAGTAGCTATCAGCGACCGCGTTATAGTAGTAGCGACCGTATGCGGTCGCTGATGTTGTTATTTTTTAAAAAATATTTTTCCTGTTTTGTTGATTTCCCAAAACTAACTTGCTTTCTATCCCAACACACAACAGTATATATAAGCATCAATATAAAATATCCATCCATGATTTATATATATCCCAACACATCCACAATAATATATATAAACATCCATCCATATGATAGAATCGTAAGCCAACACAACACAATACAATTGTAAACATCTATATAATAGAATCGTAAACCAATACAATTGTCCAAAGAATGAATATAAAAGAGTACAAGGCTTTAAATATCTAAAAAATAAGTCCAGCTCTTCATGGAGCATTCAAATTAGGACCCTGTAATTAACAAAAGAATAAAACATGTTACTTGTGTTGATACTGCTATGACCTAGGGAATTGAGAACAATAGACAATGTAGTGAAACATATAAGTAAAGAAGTGACAATAACAATATCTATGTATACCTCATCACCATCCTGATGATGTGCTGCTGCTGCTGCTGCTGCTGCCGCCACTGCATCTGCCAACTCATCAGGACTCAGAGACTGCAGATGACCGCCCAATATACGAACAAGATCACGATCCCGACAGATCGCTTTCACACAGTCAGCAGGAGTATGATAGGCTAGATGACCTGATGACTGTATAGACTGGGTAGCAGAGCTGCCTGCGCCACTGATGGTCGGGCTTCGTTTTTGTCCTTGGCCTTTAACATAGTTTGTCTTCACGGCTGACGCCCTCTCCCATAATTCTTGATCAATCGACGGACGCGGGGTGCCTTCAGGATAACGCTCGTTTATTAAGCCCTTATAAGTGTCCTGTCAGAAGGTCAACAATTAAATAGTTAAAAATAAATTAAAAAAATGCTAAAAAAGGTCATCACAATTTATAAACAACATATTAGTATAAAGTTAACTTATTACCGCTTGATAAGTTGACCTTGAGACTGAGACTCCTACAGTTAATTTTCTCATATTAATATGTAAACATATGATATTTTTGTGACGCCCCCAAAATAGGTATACATCACCTATTTTGAGTCGCCAAATACATGGTACAGAATACAAATACAATCTTAAATATACAACATAAGCTATGAGTTTTAATACAAATATTGTCTTCTAGACAGTATTCAAACTCAAAATAAGTCCTCAATACATTTATTATCACACTATTTTATGGAATAGTGAGGACTACTAATCTTTATCATACGGACCGAGTCACTCTGTTCCCGACTTGTCCTATTACGTTCTCATTTCTGAAGAGAACAATGAAAGCAAAAGGTAAGCTCAACTAGCCCAAGAAGAAATATTATGACTAAGATAATGAAGAATGAATTATCGTTAGCCTTCTTGATGTTAAAGCGATACAATATAACAAACATCAAGTTTAAGCTGCAATGAATAAGCAATCCATTAAAAGAGTCAAGTAGAGAATAAAATCTACTATCTTCTATGATTTAAAAAGGTTTTCATCATTTTTATCATTTGGGACTCGAACAATATATAATCCACATCATCCTCGCACTTCTGACGATGATATTCATTAGTATCACAACCACAAATTATCCATGCATTACGGGCCAAGGATATTCGTGTATTCATTAATGGTCATGATCATGCCAACAACTATCCATCAATGCACTACGGGCCAATGAGGACTTTTACCACATTATTTGTAACATTACGATCGTGATTATACTGATTAATCTCTGGTCATTATCATACCAAGTCCATCTATGCACTACAGGCCACAAATGACTTTCAACATAATATAAACATGAGGATGATGACAATGATATAAGAATTCAATAAAAAAAATTCAAGAATTAATTTATCTAGGAACCAATAACGTCCAAATTGTTAACATGATACTGCTTTGTAGAGTAAAATTCAAGAATGCTCAGAAGAATATTTTCATGAAAAGATACTGGATGAAGTGAAAATATCAAGGATTTTCCACTAATTTCATGGAGTATAGAAGTCAAAACTTTAACCAACTGAGTATAATAAAAAATGGAATAACAAAAGAAATCACCGGGCATGCGATAGGCCTTACAGACGAGTTATTCCAGCAGAATAATAAATAATTGAACCGGTCGTGCATAAGCGCATGCAGACGTGATATTCCAATGAGAATAAGAAATAAGCGGAACCGGGTCAAAGCGAAATTCGCTGCGGGATGTTCCAATGAGAATAATAAATAACGGAACGGTCATGCGTAAGCATTAAGCGAGACGAGTTGGTCAAGAATAATAAAGAATGGAACAACAAAAGAATTTCACCATGTATGCGGTGCTTGGCATATCTGAGTTATTCCAACATAATAAAAAAATGGAATAATAGAAGAATTTCACCATATATGCGGTACTTCACATAGACAGGTTATTCCAACATAATAATAAAGAATGGAATAACGGAAGAATTTCACCAAGTATAGGGTAGCGGCGTATCTGAGTTATCCAACGAGAATAATAAAGAATGGAATAATGAAGTTCTCTTCATGAATCTGAAAGAAATAATACCCCTTACCTTAGAAGAAAGCTGGATATAGGAGTAGTGAAGTAATGAGAATACTTTTCTTATTTCTCTCTATAGTTTTCTCTCTAGAGTTTCAAAGTGAATTCGTAAGAAATAAGGAAGGAATGAGCTTACATTTATAGGAGAATGGGTGAATAGTAACTAATTCATGAGCGGTCAGATTGATTTACTTTTAAGCAGACGGTCCATATTGATTTACTATGCATTATTAATAAAATATTACGATAAAAAAAATCTTTTAAATAAAATATAATATATTCTATTTATAATCTAATAAAACAAATAACTTTATAAAAGTATTACTTTTTATATAAAAAGATTTTACTTGTCTAAAACACTATCTGAGGCACTATGTAAACACTATGCATCATAGAATATTATATATTCTATTTATAGTCTAATAAAACAAATAACTTTATAAAAGTATTACATTTTATATAAAAAGATTTCTTATCTGCAAATACTATCAGAGCCTTTATGCAAACATTATGCATAATAAAATATAATATATTCTATTTATAATCAAATAAAACAAAACTTTATAAAAAGTTTTACATTTTATATAAAAAGTTTTCTGTTTTATTACATTTATAATAATAATAAAACAAAACTTATCACCTTTATTATAATTCACAATATTAATCGACTTTGGTCATTCTCTCGGGAAGAGGAGGCTTTCAATAAGGATTTCTCCTTATTGGTAGCTTGATTAGGTGACCAAACCTCTCCTCGCAGCGAACTTACAGGCATCGTTAATATAGCAAATAATAATATTAATAACTTTGTTATCTCAATTATTGATTTAATAATATATAAAATATCGACAATAATTGAATAAAATAACGTGAGATCTTATGCAACAATTCATTGTAGTAATAATTGAACAAAAGCGAGTGACTTCTCACGTAAGCATCAATAATCAATACCGAGTGCTACTCTTATGCAACCACGGCGTATTATTATTGTACTTTTAACACCGTGTTTGTTTGAAGATTAACAGTAAAACTTATGCATTATTTTCATAAAAATATTTTTTGTCGTTTTCTCAATCAGACAATAATTCCATTGTGGGGTCCACCAATGATTGTGTCGTCGTACGAATATTCCCCGACCAATCGAATATTATATAATAACTTGCGTACTTTGCAAAATTTATAAATATTACCCACAACTATAACATTATATCAAGTCACTCCATAATATTAAAAAAAATGATATTTATAGAAAATTCATTTTTATTCCTAAAAGTTGGGGTCTTACAATTTTAGCTACAAAACATGACTGTAAACAGTTCACCAATAATAGCTTAATCACCTGGTTGAAAAAAATAGAAAAATCGATCACCAAAGTTGAAAAGGATCAATAGTTCAATGTAGTAATTTATATTTAAGCCTAATCAGCGGGCCCACATCATCAATTTATGACGTGATAGGTTCAATTGAATGAAAATTAAAAAAAAATAGTTTAATTACCTAATTAAAAAAATTGAAAGGTTGATCACGGAAGTGGAAAAAAATTAATATTTTAGGGTCATTATTTATATTTAAGCCTATTATAAACAATAAGCATACATATCCAAAAAATAAAACGATAAACATGAGATTACATGCACAAGAATAAATTAAGAAATATAATTTGTTTGATAAAGAGTAATATAAATGTAAGTCTAAATTTAAAAAAAATTCGATTCAACAAGAATTATTACTCAACTTTATATTTATTACATTAAATATCCCAATAAATAAATTCAAAGTATTGATACTAAATATACAAAAAATACCACTTATTAAATTTAGACCTTGAGATTCAACAAGAATTATTATCCTATGTGCACAATTAGTTTGTCTTGCAAAAATTTTACGTGTACATGAAAATTGGACATGAATGTATTTGAATTTTATTTATTTGTATTTTAATCCCTAATATTGAATAAAAATATAAATAAGTAAAATTTAAATACACTTATATTTAATTTTTATGTCCGTTGCCTTGTCATAAGTATCGATGATCGTCTTGAAACAAAATTTTCTATTTTTCTTTTTCAGTTTTTCCTATAAATTTGTACGCTTAAAGAATTCTACACAATTTGTCAAATTACTAATTTCTCCTTTACTACTGTACACTTAGATTATAAAAATAAATGTTGGCATATATATTTATTTATTTTTTTAAAAATCCACTTCATTATTTAAGTTTAAAAAATGGCTAAATTATTTCTCTATTTTAAAATACAAGAACTATTATGAAAAAAAATTGTACATGAATGAAATTGAAACTAATTATAAATTACAAAGATCAAAATGGTTGTTTAGCCTTGACGAAAATAAAAAAAATCCAGAAATTAAGTAATTACTATTTTTAAAAAATTATAAATGACATAAAACGAATTTTTAAATCACTAAAGGAAATTAAAAAATGAATAAAGGGAGTATATGGGGTATGAAGGACTGCGTTGCAGGAGATTGTTATTTTGTCCGGCGTAGCAATGGTCCACCCTGTCACAAAATCCAATCTAGCAAGTACTACTCCAGCAACATTCTTTGCAGCGGTCAAGATTCTCATACAATCACCTCACGATATTTAATGGACGGTCTAAATTACAAGGAAAAACGACTTTGTTGATCACAGCCGTTCGTTAGTCGTTACCCCCTTGCCATTGCTATTTATTTAACTACCGTTCGATGAAACGTGTGTTACACTTTCTTAAAGTCGATACTCTATACCTTGTGATTCACGTGTTACTGGACTACAATGAAACATACGCGCGATTTCTGAGAGTAGTACTTCCGTGCCAGTCACCAACAGACACGTGTACAAGTCTGTGCTTGGTTATCCTTAGGTCTAAGGTTGCTTGAAATAATTATTGATGGCATTTAATTAAGAGAATAAATTATAAACGGACGGTGTAAAACAATTTTTTTTAAAAAAAACATCAAGGGATTTTAAACTCAATATAATTAGTAAAACACTTTCACTATGATAAATAATAAATATAAAATTTATCAATGCAATTAAAATTTCTTAATTTTCTCTTAAATTCATTAGGGTCGTGTTTGTTTGCAAAAATCAATCATTATATATAAAAACACGTCCAACATGACATCATACTGACGTCAAAATCAAACTAATTTTAAAACTCACTAAGTCAACTCTTAAGTTCAGTCCATTCGATCTTTCTCTAAGACTTCCTCTTCTATTCGTCTTCTCCCTTAATTCTCGCCTCCTCTTCCACTTCCTTGCTCTTCTTCTTCCGCTTTAACTAAAGGTTCCTCCGTTTACCTCTTTCTCTTCATCTCTTTATTAGTCTTCATCCGAATCGTTTCCTTTTCCTCCTTCGATGTCTCTCGAAATTCATTGTATTAGAGTTCGTTCTCAAACCAAAAGAGGGTGGAATTAAAATTCTATAACTAAACCTTAACGAATCACAGAACAGAGAGTAAGAGAGAAGATGTTGAGGGTTGCACGGAGGAGGCTCTCTTTTTCTCTGGCATGGCGTTCCAGTCAGCGTCATCGGTCTTTATCTTAAGCTATCCAATCAACGATGTCCATTCATTGGCTGATGGCTCCAGATCCATTATTTGTTCATCACACCTGTCATTTTCTCTCGATTCTATTTTTCCCAATTCATGAACGCTTTCTTTTTTATATCTGAGACTTCTATATTTTGCCCCTATATCTTCCTAAAGCAAGCCCTAATTTCTCAAACTTATCTATAATTTCATCAATTTCAGATTAGTTATGAATGCTTCAACGAGAAAATTTTGAGCAGGAGCTAGGTCGATTGTCAATTTTTTTAATGCGAAGATTTCGACCACAAGGTACCAAGTGTTATTTTCATTATGCTATGTGTAAGACCCCAACTTATTATTAATGAAATTTAATTTTCTCTATTTATTATTTTGAAATAGTAAGGGTTGATTTGATTAATGTGGATAGTTATGGGTAAAATACGCAAATATTTTAAAATAAGCAAGTGGTTATAAAATATTCATTGTTGTCAGGGAATATTCGTTTGGTCGTGGAATATTAAATCTTGTTGGGAAATATTAAATGCTGACCGGTAATGACCGTGTGTGGGGCCCCATAAAGGAAAGCGATTGGATGAAGAAAGCGACAAATATATCGTTGTTTAAAAATGGATTTGGCGTAGTTATTCACAATTATCTTTGTTAAAATACTCGGGTGGTTAAAAACACGGTAATATTACGATATTGCACCAATTATTGATTCTTACGTGAAGCCTACTTACTCGATAATGGTTACGATGGAATTATTGTTCGATATTTTATTTTATTGATTTAATAATTCTTTGCGTTGATATTTTATATTCTTTGTTGTTTGATAATTGTCATTACAGATTATTTTTTCATTATCGAAGCAATAATTCATATTATCTGAATAATATTATTAGATAACATTATTGGCGATGTCTAGAAAGTTCTATCTAAGGAAAGGTTTGGTCATCTAATTGCTTGCTACCAAGAAGGAGAAATTCTTATTGGAAAGCCCCTCTTTTCTAGAAGGCGCACTGGTTGTCAATATTGTGATTACGTAATATTATTTGTGAATAATTAATTATTGATTCATATAATGAGGAAAATATTGATTTTATGTGGATATAGATGGAAAATTTTTAATGTGACAATTGTTGAAAATTGAAATTATATCTTTTTACGATAAAATAATTCACTTAAATATATTATTATATTTTAATAATATAATAATGATGATATTTTTACGATAAATGTGGGATATATGAGTACATATGAAGGAGGAGTATTTTTGTTACCAAAAATATTTAAAGCATGTTTTATGTGTCGGTGACCCCATTTCTTGGTGAAATTTGATTATAGCACTGTAAAATCGCCTGTTTATGAATTTGATCAATTTACATTTGGAATTTGGAAAAACTTTCTTACGTAAAGTTGTAGAGAATTGAATTTTCTATAAAACTCGCTAGATTCAATTTTACGATAAAAGAGCTATTTATTATAAATTATTGAAGTTAGAAGCTTGAAATAATTAATTTTGGAAGTTTAAAATATTTTAAGTAATAAAAAACGTTTTTTTTTTTATTTTGGTGTGTTTCACGTGTGTGTGGAAGGAGTGAATTCAGATTCTTGGTGCGTAGGAAGTTGTGAAAAATAATAATAATATTATTAAATTAAATTTTCTGCTTTTGGTGTTCTAAGCATTTTCTATAAATAGGGTCTTAGGTTAGAATTGAAAATCACACCGAAGCTGAAGTTTTCTCTCTATATTATCGGCGTATTCTTGTGAGTATATTTTGAGTATTCTTTATCTGATTGCAAGTTCAAGTCATAGTCTATATCAGGTGTTTAAATTTAAATCTTGATCTTTCGAGGTAAGGGATATTATTTTTTTCGTAATGATATTATTTCTTCAATATCATTGTCTTTGAAATATTGATCTGAAGTTTTATCAAATTTGGAACTTTTTGTGTCTAGAGTTCTTATTCACGTATCGACCTTTATTCACGAATTACACTATTCATCAAAAAATGAAAATTTTCCTTTTCGTCTAAAATATCTATTTTGGATACTAGCTTTGATTGTATCCATATTTTGATCATTCTTGAATTTTACACCACTATGATTATTTTTGAGGTATTTTTGGACATGGATAAAACAAAGTACGAATCCTTAATCCTTAATCCTTGTCATTTTGTTTCTTTGGATTCGTTTCTTTTAAAATATTTTTCATCTTGATCTTAAATGATGATATTATTGAATATCTTTGGCTTTGTAGTGCAAAGATGAATGATTTCGATGAATATCTTTGGCGTAGTAGTGCAAAGATGAGCAGTGTTTAGATGAACATGACCCGGTGATGAATATCTTTGGCTGTGTAGTGCAAAGATGAATATTTGATTCGGATATATATTGATTGATGTTCTGAGGGGATAAAAGATGAGCGATGAACTTTTAAATTCATACGTAGAAGATAGTAGTTTGCATTCTCTACTTAACTCTTCTAATGAATTATTATTTTGGTCTTGAATATTGATTTAAAACTTGTTATCTATTGTATTCTATTAGATTTTTTTTCCTGTTGAAGACTAATGATAATTTGTTGTATATTATCTTAGTCATAATATTCTTTCTTTGGGCTAGTTGAGCTCACCCTTTTCCTTTTTGTTCTATTTTTCTTCTCAGGAGGCGAGAATATAGCGAGTACGAGTCGGGGTATGGAATGAAGGTTCTAAAGAGAGTTGTTTAGTAGTCCCTCACCATTTTGTAAAATAATGTATCAATAAATGTGATGAGGATTTATTTGAGTATATATATTGTCTAGAAGATAATATTTGTATTCAAACTCACAGTTTTACTGTTGTAATAATAAAGTTGTAGTTGTTTCTGTACCATGTATTGACAACTCAGAATGGGTGATGTATACCTATTTTGGGGGCGTCACACTATGTTTTTATTTGGTATATCATATATGGCATTTGAGAATAAAATACAAATTTGAAGCTTTTGCAAAAATTACAGTTCAAATTGATATTATGCAGAATTTGACTTTCATTATTGTGAAGTTTGAATTTTTTTGAGGTTTTTGGTTGCCTGATGAATTAAGGGAGAATCAGAAAGAAAAAAAAGTACATTAATTTTTAACATACATTAGTTTTTCTCTATTTTTAACATCTCTATGCTATACTGTTAATGTGTGGTTGCAGAACACTATGAATAAAACATTGAGAGGTCTGACAAAGAGAAACGAAATTTAGGAGAAAAGACGGGGCAAAATGCAATTATTCTCTTCCTTTTGAGGTACACATCACTTATATTTCGCGAATACCATTAAGTTTTTATTCAATAATTTAGGAACAAATTAGAACATTTATGAAATATTCAAAATTTTCATCTCACTGCACTTCTAAAACAACAACAACAACAACAACGACAGTGACAAATTTATTTAACTTTTTATTTAAAATTTCTTTTAGTCCACCTTGCAGCAAACACAATAGTGACAAATTTGTTTATAATTTTAAACAGGGTTAAGTGGTGTTAATGCCAAATATTTTACCTTTTGCTCTAATTCCACAAATGCACTTTTGTTAAAACCTCTATTACTAACAGATGGGCTAAACATGAAATAAGGTGGAAATGAAAAATAGAATGTGTGAGACCCCAAATTTTATGAATAAAGATTTTAATTTCTCAAAATATTTTTTTTAATAATATGGTGTGGATTTGATATAATGTTATAGTTGTGGGTAATATTTATAAATTTTGAAAAGTATGCAAGTTGTTGTATTATATTCGATTGGTCGGGGAATATTCATTTTATCGGGAAATATCCGTACAACGGTACAATCATTGGTGAACCCCACAATGGAATTATTGTCGGATTGAGAAAACGATAAAAATATTTTTATGAAAATAACGACGGAAGTTTTACCGTTAAAACTGTTGAACTACTCGGTAGTAAAAGTACGATGTCTGGCGTGGTTGCATAGTAGTAATACGGTATTGATTATTGATGCTTACGTGAGAAGTCACTCAATTTTATTTAATTATTGCTACAGTAATTGCTGCATAGTATCTCACGTTATTTGATTCAATTATTGTTGATATTTTATATATTATTAAATTCATAATTGAGATGACAGAGTTATTAATATTATTATTTGCAATATTAACGATGTCTAGAAGTTCAGCTAAGGAGAGGTTTGGTCACCTAATTGCGCGCTAATAAGGAAAAATCCTTATTGGAAAGCCCCCTCTTTCCTGGGAACGAACTGGTCGATTAATATTGTCAATTATAATAATGATGATAAATGATGTTAAATATATTGAGGTGTCTTTTTATGAAGTCACGGAAGTTTATATATATATATATATATATATAAATTTTGTTTTATTAATGTAATAAAACAGAAAAGTTTTTTATATAAAAGCAGAATACTTTTATAAAGTTATCTATTTTATTAGACAAGAAATAGAATATATTATATTTTATTATGCATAGTGTTGCATAGTGTTTTGTATAGTAAAATCTTTTTATATAAAACAGAATATTTTTATAAAGTTATTCATTTTATTAGATTATAAATAGAATATATTACATTTTATTTAAAAGATTTTGCTTTAAATATAGTAATAATCCAGATTAAAAAGTAAATCAATCTGGACCGTTCATGAATTAATTCTTATTAGATCCATTCTTATATAAATAGAAGCTCATTCCTTCATTATTTTTTACGAATTCTTTGAAACTCTAGAGAGAAAGCGTAGAGAGAATTCTTCTTCTATAATCTTGAGCGACTTTATTTAGCGTTTAAGAAAGCTTTGGCGTGGTGCAAGTTTCTTCAAGTATATCCCCGCCCTCTAGTCGAGAGTACTCTTCTTTATAAGGTAAGGGTATTTTTTTCATATTCATGAAGAGAACTTACATTATTCGGTCTTTATTATTACATTAAAATAACTTTTGTATCGTGGGCTACCCTATATTTGGTGAAATTCTTACATTATTCTATTATTTATTATTCTCTTTGGAATAACTTTTATACATCAATACCGCATACATGGTGAAATTACATTGTTATTCCATTATTTATTATTCTATTGGAATATCACATGCATGCGTTTTTCTGTGGGACACGATTTAAATCTTTATTATTACATTAGAATATATCACATGCATCGCGTTTACGTCGGACTGGTTCCGATTATTTATTCTTACTGTTGGAATAACTTTATCATCTGGCAAGTGCCGCATGCATGGTGATTTTCATTGTTATTCCATTCTTTATTATTACATTTGGAATATCACGCCGGTGCGTATTACGCTGACTAGTTTTATTATTTATTATTACATTGGAATAACACATCATCCAATACCGCGCGCATGGTGATTTCTTTTGTTATTCCATTCTTTATTATACTCGGTTGGTTAAAGTTTTAACTTCTATACTCCATGAAATTAGCGGAATATCCTTGATATTTGCACTTCATCAAGTATCTTTCATGGAAATATTCTTCTGAGCATTCTTAAATTTTACTCTACAAAAAGTATCATGTTGACAATTTGGGCGTTATTAGTTCTCGGATAAATTAATTCTTGAACTTGTTTTATTGAATTCTTATATCATTGTCATCATCCTCATGTTTATATTTTGTTGAAAGTCATACGTGGCTGTAGTGTATAGATGGACTTGGTATGATTTTTACCGAGGATTATTGATTGTAATCATGGCCCGTAATGTTATAAATGATGTGGTAAAGTCCTCATTGGCCCGTAGTGCATTGATGGACGATTGTTGGCATGATCATGACCATTGATGAATACGAATATCCTTGCCCGTAGTGCATGGATAATTTGTGGTTGTGATACTAATGAATATCATTGGCCGTAGTGCAGGGATGATGTGAATTATTTATTAAGCTGAGTCTCAGCGATAAAAATGATGAAAAACCTTTTAAAACATAGAAGATAGTTGATTTTATTCTCTACTTGACTCTTCTAATGAATTGTTTATTCCATTGCAGTTAAACTTGATGTTTGTTGTATTTTATCAGTTTAACATTGTTGAAGAATAATGATAATTTATTCTGCATTATCTTAGTCATAATATTTCTTACTGGGCTAGTTGAGCTCACCCATTTCTTTCATTGTTCTCTTCAGAAAATGAGAACGTAGACGGGACTAGTCGGGGAACGGAATAACGGTCCAGATGATAACATTAGTAGTCCTCACTATTCTGTTAAATAGTGTGACAATAAATGTAATGAGGACTCCATTGAGTGTGGATATTGTTTAGATGACAATATTCTTATTAAAACTCTTAGATTATGTTATGTCTTATTTTACACGACTGTTGTATAATTAGTTTGTATTTGTATTCTGTACCATGTATTTGGCGACTCAGAATAGGTGATGTATACCTATTTTGGGGCGTCACAGAATGGCTATATATTTATTCACATTTACATGCTTAAATATTTGGTATATTGATTTCTAAACATATTTTGAAATGGAGCTTCTCTGTAAGAACCCAAATTTTTAGAATTATTAAAATAAGAATTTAGTAAATAAAATTCTTAAGGCATGAGAAGGGTTCAAATAAGAATATATATATATATATATATATATATATATATAGAGAGAGAGAGAGAGAAGCAAGGATCAAGTGCATACCCTTATCTTCTTACTCACGCGTGCTCACCCCCTTTAGCGACGGACGTGACGGTTTGATCATATGGCAAATCGTCGTCTATACTTTTAGCGACAGGACAACATATAGCGTCGCTAAAAGTATGAGCGATGGTTGTATATCAATAATCGTCACGGTCATTAAAAAGTGCTTCTAGTGAAATAAGGGTACATACTCTGATCGAGACCATATATATATATATATATATATATATATATATATATATATATATATATATGCGTTATGAGGTATGTGGTATGGTGTTGCATAGAGTAATATAAACTATGCAATAAGTGATTTATGTGTTTAATAAATATATTATTATATATTTGTTGTTTAGTGAAGAGGCGAGTTATTTGAAGTAAAGAAGATGGATAGAAATTTATCTATCGATATTAAATAATTTATGTGAAATTATTTTATCATAGTAAGTTGGTGACATTAAATATCTTTGATAATCACAAATTCCTTGAGTATATGTACGAGTAGGTATCAAGTTTAAGGAAGTGCAACCGTTCCCTTTAATGGTGGATGTATATAAGTTGGGCTAAACGATTCCTTCAGAGAGCGAAGGTATATACGAATTAGTAACCGATCTAACTCACTGTGAAAATAGTGTAGACGAGACGGAAACTAATTCGTTGGTTATTTGTGGAAAACCACTCTGTGTACTATATTGAATACCATTAAAGACTCGATGTGTGCTAGGTTTGGACTTGTACATATGTACGTTGTTAACGAGAGAAGAAAATCTATATATCTTTAAATAAATATTGGTTAGAGATTTATTGACTAATATTGGGATATGGTTAAATGTATAGATTAAAGAAAAAAGAGTTGAACTTGAAGTTTAATCTCTAAATTATTGAAGAATGTAGTCATTGGAGATTTATTTTGCTTAGTATAATGAGATAGCATGTATGGGGCATGTTAAAGGATTTACGAGTTAAATTCTGTTTCTGTTGAAGCATAACACGTCTGCGTCCTAACTTAAGGTGGCGCGACCATGCCACTCTCGAAACTAAGACCCGGTAGTAGCATGCAAATACATAAACGATTCATGATGAGTTTGTGTAATCTAAACTATAAGAATTATATATTAGTGGCTAATATGTTATCATATGGATCATATTTGATATTTATAGTGTCCATGAATGGATTGAGATGACAAAGCATGAATTGAATGAGAGTTAGTTATGGAAATTAACTAAACAAGAATAAAAATTAGTTAACTTATAAATTAAGTTGAATATTATATTATGTAATAATATAATTTGAGTATTAAAGCCTTGTGTGACAGTGGCGTGATAGTAGATTGAATGAAAGGAGTAATTCACTTAAGTAAAATGGTGAATTAATATATGTGCTTTACATGAAGAAAATGAAATGATTAGGTTAATTAATTTTGGTATTTTCATATATTACATAATATGATAATATATGAAAGGATTTAATATTTGAAAGATGATAATGGAAAATAAGTGAAGGATAATAGAAGAAAACCAATATAATTATAAATAGATATTAGTTGGAGATTTGTGCATTAAGTTAATAATTAAATTATGGCGAACTGAAATGTGTTGGGACAATTTGTGGAAGAAAAGGAATTAAAGAATTATAGTGTAATAATTGGTATTGTATATATTAATTATTTTAAGGAAAATAGTTATCTTAAATAGAGGGGCATGAGTATTAAAGTTAAATCAGACTAAAGGTTTAACTGTAATTATTAAAAGAGAATTAATGGAAAGATAATAGATGATTGATAATAATCATTGTGATATTAAAGTGTGAAAGGGAATAATGGGTTGAGAGTACCCAACTGATTTATATTTAGCCTAATTAAAATATTATTTGGACTAGCCCAATGTACATGAAATATAAGATTATATTGGTGTATATTTAAAATATAAGTATATTTTATATGTGGGTAGGTACATATATATGTGTATATATGTGTCCATAACTTAATTTAATGTAGTAATGTTAAATCATTATAATTGATTTAATAAGCCAAAAGGAATTAACTTTAGTAGAATGAGACCCATTTTACTGATAAGTTAGAGAGTATTAAGCCTTATCCCAAAATCAGTGTCTCATTAATTATAACAGCCGTAATAGGCCATTTGTGACGCCCCCAAAATTGGTATACATCACACATCTTGAGTCGCCAAATACATGGTACAAAATTTAAATACAACTTAATTATACAACTGTCGTGTAAAATACGACAAAACATAATCTGAGAGTTTTAATAAGAATATTGTCATCTAGACAATATCCACACTCAATGGAGTCCTCATTACATTTACTATCACACTATTTCACAGAATAGTGAGGACTACTAATGCAACCATACGGACCGTCACTCGCGTTTCCCGATTAGTCCAAATTTATATTCTCATTTCTGAAGAGAACAATGAAAGCAAAGGGTGAGCTCAACTAGCCCAGTAAGAAAAATTATGACTAAGATAATGCAGAATAAATTATCCTTAGCCTTCAATAGTATAACAACTGATAGATTATAATAGACAAAAAGTTTTAGATCAACAACTGCAGCGGAATAAGTAATCCATTAGAAGAGTCAAGTAGAGCATGATATCGATTATCTTCTATGATTTAAAAAGTTTTTCATCAACTTTATTCTTCGAGACTCGACAATAAATAAATCACATCATCGAATCATCCACAGTAAATGCGACGCCGAGGATATTCATGTAATCATCAATGGTCATGATTATATCGAATAATTCTTGGTCATAATCATACCAATAACTGTCCATCAATGCACTACGGGCCAATGAGGACTTTTACCATATCATTTATAACATTACGGGTCATGATTATACCGAATAATCCCTGGTCATAATCATACCCATCAACAGTCCATCTATGCACGTAAGCTAAAGATGACTTTCATCACAATATAAGCATGAGGATGATGACAATGATATAAGAATTAAATTAAAAGAAAGAAAAGGATAAGTTTTTAAAGATTTATAATTTAATTTATCCAGAATTCAATAATGATCAAATTGTCAGCATGATACTGCTTTGTGGAGTAAAATTTAAGAATAATATTCATGTATCAAAAATTAATTTGGATAAAAAAGAATCAATTTTTTGTCGTGAATAGTTCTCCGTGAATAGTACTTCGTGAATAGTACCACGTGAATACCACATGAATAGTACCTCGTGAATAGTACTTCATGAATAGAACCCCGTGGATAGTATTTCATGAATAGTAGTTCCGAATGAATAATACCCGAGTGAATAGTACCCCATAAATAATACTCCGAGTTAATAGTACCCGAGTGAATAGTAAGAAATAATAACCCTTACGAATAAGAAATAAATAACATCCCTTATGAATATTGAACAAAAATAATATTCCTTACAAATATTAAACGAAGACAATGAATATTGAATGAAAATGATATTCCTTACGAATATTGAACAAAAATAATATTCATACAAATACGAAAGATAATATTCATACCCCTTACCTCAGAAGAAGACTGGATACTGGAATAGTGCAGTAGCAGAATACTCTTTTTCTTTCTCTCTATAACTTCTCTCTCTATAATTGCTCATGTGAGTCTTAGTGAATTGGTGAGAATGAAAGAAGAATGTGCTTCTATTTATAGGAAAATATAGTTTCGATAATTGCACGTATTGGGTCTCGAAATATTACGGTATAATACCTTCATCTTTTCTTTCATTTTTAATTTAGTTCTGCAATTATTATTAAACTTGCACCACCTCCCCTAATACTACATCATGTGAATTAATAGTTCAGTCATGTGATTCAATAGTTCTATACATATGAAAAAAATAATTACAGTATAGTACATTCATCTAGACCTCCATTTTTGTATTGCAAGTATTATCAATCTTGCACCATCTCCCCTAATAGTACATACATATGAACAAATAGTTATATTCATGTGAACTAATAACAATTAATTGCTCATTTATCCGATTAATTATCCGATTGGTCAATTTAACCTCCAGAATTCAATTATTATCGAAATAATTGTCGATTCCCACAAACACTAATAATCTCAACACAATGGAACTATCAATTTCATCTTTAATCAACACGAACTTATTCATCATTAATATTATAACTCACAATATTTAACAATCAAATCATTCCCAGGAAAAAGAGGGCTTTTCGATAAGAATTTCTCCCTATTGGCGCGCAATTAGGTGACCAAACCCTTTCCTCGACAAAACTTTCTAAACATCGTCAATATTAAAAATAATAATATGAATAACTTTGTCGTCTCAATTATTGATTTAATAATATAAAATATTATGCAGATGATATTGTGACAATAATTGAATCAATAATATGAGAGATGATATGCAACAATTACTGTGACGCCCCCAAAATAGGTATACATCACCCATCTTGAGTCGCCAAATACATAGTACAGAATACAAATACAAACTTAATTATACAACCATCGTGTAATATACGACAAAACATAGCTGAGAGTTTAAACAGGAATGTTGCCTTCTAGACAATATCCACTCTCAAATAGAGTCCTTATTATATTTATTATCACATTATTCTATAGAATAGTGAGGACTATTAAAGCCATTTATCCTGGACCATCACTCCATTCCCCGACTCGTCCCAGTTATATTCTCATTTCCTGAAGAGAACAATGAAAGAAAGGGTGAGCTCAACTAGCCCAGTAAGAAATATTATGATTAAGATAATGCAGAATAAATTATCCTTAGCCTTCAATAGTATAACAACTGATAAAATACAATAGACAACAAGTTTTAGATAAACAACTGCAGCGGAAATAAGCAATCCATTAGAAGAGTCAAGTAGAGCATAAAATCTACTATCTTCTATGATTTAAAAAGTTTTTCATCAACTTTATCATTTGAGACTCACAACAATAAATAAGCGAATCATCCTTGCACCACGGCCAAGGATATTCATGTAATCATCAATGGTCATGACTATACCGAATAATCCCTGGTCATAATCATACCCATAATTGTCCATCAATGCACTACGGGCCAATGAGAACTTTTACCAAATCATTCGTTACATTACGATCATGATTATACCGAATACTCCCTAGTCATAATCATACCAAGTCCATCTATACACGTAAGCCAAAGATGACTTTCATCACAATATAAGCATGATGATGATTGCATAATAATTCAATAAAACAAGTTCAAGGATAAATTTTAAAAATTTATAATTTAATTTATCCAGAAATCAATAATGTCCAAATTGTCAACATGATACTACTTTGTGGAGTAAAATTCAAGAATGCTCAGAAGAATATTCCCATGAAAAGATACTGGATGAAGCGCAAATATCCAGGATATTCTACTAATTTCATGGAGTATAGATGCCAAAACTTTAACCAATTGAGTATAATAGAATATATCAATTATTATCTAAATAAATGTCTATTTCCACTAACACTAATAATTCTCACACAATGGAACTATCAATTTCATCTTTAATCAACACGAACTTATTCATCATTAATATTTTAACTCACAATATTTAACAACCAAGTCATTCCCAGGAAAGAGGGGGCTTTCTGATAAGGATTTCTCCCTATTGGCTCGCAATTAGGTGACCAAAGCTCTCCTTGACAGAACTTCTAGACATTGTCAATATTACAAATAATAATATGAATAACTTTGTCGTCTCAATTATTGATTTAATAATATAACATATTATCTGAGATGATCATTGTGACAATAATTGAATCAATAATATGAGAGAGATATGATAAACAATTATTGTAGCAATAATTGAGTATAATGAGTGACTTCTTACGTAAGCATCAATAATCAATCTGCAGGTGTCTTCTTATCGCAACCACAGCGTATTCATTGTACTTACTACTACGAGTAGTTCAGCGGTTTTAACGGTAACACTTTCGCCATTATAAAAAGATAATTCTGTCGTTTTCTTACTACGACAATACATCCGTTGTGGGGTCCTCCAATAATTGTGTCGTCGTACAAATATTCTCCGACAAAAAGAATATTTCCCGACCAATCGAATATTATATAACAACTTGCATACTTTGCAAAATTTATAAATATTACCCACAACTATAACATTATATCAAATCCACACCATAATATTCAAAAAAAATATTTTGAGAAATTTAAATCTTTATTCATAAAATTTGGGGTCTCACAATTACAGTGGCAATAATTGAATAAAACTGAGTGACTTCTCACGTAAGCATCAATAATCAATATCGTGTGCTACTATGCAACCCCGCGTATTACTGTACTTTTACTACCGGATAGTTCAACAGTTTAACAGTAAAACTTTCATCGTTATTTTTATAAAAAGTTATTTCATCGTTATCGTTATGGGGTCCACCAATGATGGTGTCGTCGTACAAATATTCTCCGACAAAAAGAATATTCCTCGACCAAACGAATATTTCCCGACACAACGAACAACTTGCTTACTTTACAAAATTTTCAAATATCACCCTTAAAACTTTTATCAATTTAACTATTTACCAAAATAGAAAAATTGAATACTTTTATTTCATAAAATTTGGGATCTCACAATCTCCCCTCCTTATGAAATTTTGCCCTCAAAATTTTCGTACCTGGTAGTTCTAAGAGATGAGAATACCTTGCTTTCTTTTCAGATTCTATCTCCCCAGTCATTTTCTCTGTATCATGATTTTTCCATTGCTCATCTCCTGTATTTCAGATATCATTCTAGAATATAGTTTCAAAATAAGGGTTAATTGACATACCACATAATACACCTATATTCTGACCAACCAATATAACAAATAAGCTTAGGTAGGTCATACTAGCGAAGAATTAACCCGTCTCACCCCTACTAGTTCTAGTCTCACATCTCAGCCAGGGATCATATCCCTAAGCTTTGATACCAACTGTGACGCCCCCAAAATAGGTATACATCATCCACCTTGAGTCGCCAAATACATGGTACAAAATTTAAATACAATTTAATTATACAACTGTCGTGTAAAATACGATAAAACATAAACTATGAGTTTTAATACAAATATTGTCTTCTAGACAATATCCAAACTCAAATTCAATATTATTACAATTGTTAACACACTATTTCACAGAATAGTGAGGACTACTAAAACAATCATCTGGATCGTCAATCCATTCCCCGACTAGTCCAGCTATATTCTCATTTCCAGAAGAGAACAATGAAAGAAAAGGGTGAGCTCAACTAGCCCAATAAGAAATATTATGACTAAGATAATGCAGAATAAATTATCCTTAGCCTTCAACAGTATAACAACTGACAGAATGCAATAGACAACAAGTTTTAGATCAACAACTGCAGCGGAATAAACAATCCATTAGAAGACTCAAGTAGAGCATTATATCTACAATCTTCTATGATTTAAAAAGTTTTGCATCAACTTTATCGTTGAGACTCAGCTTAATAAATAAACCACATCATCGAATCATCCCTTCACTACGGGCCAATGATATTCATGTAATCATCAATGGTCATGATTATACCGAATAATCCTTGGTCATAATCATAATCAACTTTTTCGATGAATAGTCCCGTATTCGTGAATAGTGTCGTATACGTGAATAGTGCCGTATACGTGAATAGTAACTCCGACACCAAAAGTTCTAAATTTGATAAAAACTTCGGATCAATATTTAAGCATAATGATATTGAGGAAATAATATCATTACGAAAAAAAATAATATCCCTTACCTCGAAAGCGAGATTTAGTTGAAACAGGATATAAGCTATGACTTGAACTTGCACCAGTATAGCAACGATTACTCAAAGTATACTCAAAATACTCACAAGAATACGCTTGATAATATAGAGAGAAAACTTGGTTTACGGTGTGATTTTCAATTCTAACCTAAGCACCTATTTATAGGAAAATGCTTAGAACACAAAGTAGAAAATTTAATATAATAATAATAATATATATATATATATACAAATTTGTCTACGCACCTAGAACCATCTGAATTCAGCAACTTGCATGTGTTTAATGAGGCTAACCAAACACAAAAAACGTTTTTGTTAATTAAAACAATTAAAACTTCCAAAAATCAATTATTTTGAAACTTCGGAAGTTCAATAATTCATAATAAATAGCCCTTTTGTCAGAAAATTCAAATCTTGCTATTTTTTATAGGAAATTCAATTCTCTACAACTTTGCATAAGAAAGTTTTTTCAAATTCCAAACAAAAAATTGGATTGAAATCCATAAGCAGAGGCGATTTTCTGTTTATAATCAAATTTCGATCAAGAAATGGGCCCTGAGACATGTTTAACATGTTTTAAACAACTTTGCAACAAAATACTCTTCCTCCTCATATACTCATATATCCCACATTCGTTGTAAAAATATCACCATTATTATATTATTAAAATATAATAATATATTTAAATAAATTATTTTATCAGAAAAAGATAAAATTTCAATTTTCAACAATTGTCACATTAAAAATTTTCTCCATCTATATCCACATAAAATCAATATTTTCCTCATCATATGAATCAATAATTAATTATTCACAAATAATATTACGAGAATCACAATATTGACAACCGTGCGGTTCAGGAAGAGGGGCTTTCAATAAGAATTTCTCCTTCTGGCGGCGCGATTAATTAGGTGACCAAACCTCTCCTTAGACAGAACTTTTAGACATTTCCAATAATGTTATCTAATAATATTATTCAGATAATATGAATTATTGCTTCGATAATAAAAAATACCGTGTAATGACAATTATTGAAACAACAGCAATATAAAATATCAACGCAACAATTATTAAATCAATAAAATAAAATACTTTGAGCGATAATTACTGTAACCATTATTGAGTAGTGCCTTCTTACGTAAGAATCAATAATTCATGCAATCTGGTGTCTTCTTGTGTTTTAACCAAAGAGTATTTTAACAAGATAACTTGAATAACTACGCCTAGATTATTTTTAAACAACTTATATTTGTCATTTTCTTCATCCAATCGCTTTTTCGTTATGGGGCCCAAACATGGTCTGCAAGGCAGGTGCATGCGAATATTCCCGACGCGATGCGAATATTCCACGACCAAACGAATATTCCCGACAACAACAATGAATATTTTATAACCACTTGCTTATTTTGTAATATTTGCGTATTTTATCCATAACTATCCACATTAATCAAATCAACCCTTACTATTTCAAAATAATAAATAGAGAAAATTAAATTTCATTAATAATAAGTTGGGGTCTTACAACCTCCCTCCTTATGAAATTTCGTCCTCGAAATTGGCGACGACGCACAGTGTTTGAAAAGATGAGGATACCTCGCTTTCATTTCCGTTTCCAACTCCCAGGTCATTTCTTCAATAGCATGATTCCTCCACAAAACTTTAACTTATGGTATGACCTTTGTGCGTAGGACATGCTCCTTCCTATCCAAGATCTTGGACAGTACCTCTTCATACGTTAAGTCTTGGCTATCTCGTCAGGGTTCTAACTCTATAACGTGGTTCGGGTCTTTCACATATTTACTGAAGCACGGATATATATGAAAAATATTATGAACACGAGACATACTTGAGGTAACGCGAGTCTATAGGCTACATTTCCTATTCGGTCAAGAATTTGAAATGGACCAATAAATCGTGGATTGAGCTTTCCTCTCTTCCCAAATCTTGTAACTCCTTTCCATGGAGCTGACTCGCAACAATACATGATCCCCTATACTAAATTCCACGTCCTTTCGATGAAGATCCGCATAACTCTTTTTGTCGATCTTGTCTTGGTTTGTATCGTTGTTGAATCATTTGGATCTTTTCGGTGAGTCATATCGCATTTAACTTCGGGTCCCAACAATGTTGCTTCACCCACCTCATCCCAATATATTGGAGAAGCGACACTTTCATCCATATAATGCTTCAAATGGAGCCACACCTATACTTGCTCGATAAGCTGTTGTTGTAGGAGAATTCCACCAATGGTAAATACTTATCCTAATCGCCCTTGAAGTCTAGGACACGAGTCTTAATAGATCTTCAAGAGTTTGAATAATCTCTCTCGATTGTCCGTCTGGTTTGAGGATGGTATGCCGAATCGAATCATAAATCCGTGCCCATAGCTTTTTTTGCAAGCTAACCCAAAATCTTGAAGTGAATCTTGGGCCACGATCCGAAACTATGGATACTGGCATGCCATGAAACCTCACAATCTCATTTACATATATACTAGCAAGACGTTCAAGGTAATAAGTCTCCCGTATCGGCAAGAAATGAGCAGACTTGGTTAATCTATCAAAAATAACCCAAATGGCATTTATGCCTTGAGAAACCGTAGGAAGACTCGTAACGAAATCCGTGGTAATGTGTTCCTAATTCCATTTCGGAATCTCAAGTGGTTGCAACGGACCCTTAGGTACTAGATGCTCCGCATTTACACGTTGACAAGTTAAACATATCGAGATAAACTTTGCAATCTCTCTCTTCATATTGTTCCACCAAAATGTATGTCGAAGATCACGATACATTTTAGTACTTCTAGGATGGATTGCAAATGGTGTATTGTGTGCCTCCATCATAATCTTGTACTTCAAATCAAAGTCGTTAGGAACACAAAGTGCGGAGTGGACTCAAGTATTCCTTCTTCATCAATTTTCGCCACGGAATAGCAAGACCTTCTTGTCTTTCTTCTTCATACGCATCATCATTCTCCGGATTCGGTGGCTTGAGCAACCTTAACTTTTTCTATTAAAGTTGGCTCTATCGTATACTTGACATCATCGCACTCATTCCTCGTGATATGATCTTCTACTCAACGCGCCATACCACCGTTCGCTTTTCTAGGATGGTATTGAATAGTGTGGTCGTAATTTTTCAACAACTCAAGCCAACGTCGTTGCCGCATGTTGAGTTCCTTTTGCGTGAAGAAATATTTGAGGCTTTTATGGTCTTAATATATCTCCACTTTCTCCCCATATAGATAGTGCCTCCAGATCTTTTAGCGCATGAAAACAATCTGCGCGCTAACTCTAGATCATGAGTAGGATAATTCCTCTCATACTCTTTAAGTTGTCATGAGCCATAGGCTATGACTTTCCCACGTTGCATGAGAAAACATCCTAACCCTTTGCTCGAAGCATCATTTGTGAGATATGAATCCATCCGCATTTAGATGGTATTGTTAGAACAGTGCCGAAATGAGTCTCTCTTGAGCTCTTGGAAACTCTTCTCGCATTCCTCGCTCCATACGAATTTTATATCTTTCAAAGTCAATTTGAGTTAATGGAGTAGCGATTAGAAAATCCTTCCACGAATCTCCGATAATAACCAATTAAGCCCGTAAAGCTTCGTACTTGATCCACCGACTTGGTTGCTCCCAACTTTGTATTGCTTCAATCTTCGCCGGGTCCACAGATACTCCATGTTTCGACACCACGTGCCCAAGGAATGCTACTTCCTCAAGCCAGAACTCGCATTTCTTTAACTTGTCATATAACTTGTTTTCACGAAGCCTTTGTAATACCAGCTTCAAATGGTGCTCATGATCTTCACGACTTTTGGAATATATGAGGATGTCATCAATAAAAATAACAACGAACTGATCCAAATATTCCTTGAATACTCGGTTCATCATATCCATGAAAGCCGCAGGAGCATTAGTTAATCCGAAATATATGACTAAGAATTCATAATGCCCGTACCGAGTTCTGAAGGCAGTCTTTGGAATATCCTCAGTTCTAATCTTCAGCTGATGATATCCAGAACGAAGATCGATTTTTGAAAAGAATTGTCCTCCTTGCAACTGCTCAAACAGGACATCAATACGAGGTAGAGGATACCTATTCTTGATGGTGACATGGTTCAATTCTCGATAGTCAATACAAAGTCGCATACTACCGTCTTTCTTCTTTATGAATAAACAGAGGAGCACCCGAGGAGATGTCTTGGGGCCAGATGAAACCGATGTCCAACAACTCACGTAGTTGGACCTTTAACTCTCAAGTTCAATAGGAGCCAATCGATATGGGGTTTTAGAAATGGGCTTTGTACCGGGTTCAAGATCAATAAAGAATTCAACTTCACGTTCGGGGGTAGGCAGGAAGTTCTTGAAATCGTCGGAAAGTCAATAACAACAGGAATATTATTCAAATTTGACGTGTCTTTATTCAAATCCATAACATGGGCTAAGAAAGCTTGACATCCGTTTTTCAATAAGCGAATAGCTTTATGATTAGATATGACAGTGATTGATTTTAATGGTTTAGTTGCTTGAATTCGTACAACAGGTTGTTTAGGAATATGAAAGCTAACAACCTTACGAAAATAATCAATTTTGGCATGATGAGTAGTTAACCAATCAATCCCTAAAATCACATCAAAAACAAGTATCTTTAAAGAGATAAGGTCAACAGGTAAGGTGATGGTGCCAACTTGAATCAAACAAGATTTATAAACAGTGGATGTGATGAAAGTTTCTCCTAACGGAGTTTCCACGAGATAGGTCAAAGTCTAATTTCTCCGAGTCAAGTTTAAACATTGAGCAAAAAAGGGAGAGATAAATGAATGGGTAGACCGCTTATCAAGTAAGGTATAAACTTCGCAAGAATTTATAAATAGCTTACCCGTGATTACCTCGTTTGGGTTCCTCGTATTTTGACCGATCACAACAAACGCGCTCTTCGAGAACCGTTGACTTTGACTTTTCCGGGACGATCTTTTGAGTCACCATCCCCATTGAACTAGGTTTCATGAACCGCATAATCTCGAGCGATATGTCCTTCCTTTCCACAATTATAGCATACCTTGAACTGTTAGGCGGTTTGGACCGATATGTCCCTCTTTCCGCATTTATAGCATATGATGGGTGGTCGTTCTCCTCCCTTAGAACCCGATTCTTTTAAACGCCATCTTCTTACGGTCGTTGTTAAATCTCCTCTTTTTAAAATCTCCTCCCGACTCGCTTCTTTTATTTTAATGGCCATGATTACCACCAGAGTGGTTACCATTTTTGTCCGATCTTTTTCTTTCTCCATTTGGTTATCGTTGTTTTGTTATTCGCTATCTCAGATGATAATCTTGATTGTGGTCCCTCGGTTGACCGTACTCGTTATCTCGCTCTAATAATTGAGCCCTATTTATAACATCTGAATAGAGAGAAAATTTATGAGAAATGAGATACTGACGTATGCCGGGTTTCAAACCTCTAAGAAACATCCGCGTCATACGTTCCTCATTCTCCACCAAATGAGGTGTAAACCTGGATAACTCTGCAAACTTTGCCTCGTACTAAGACACCGTCATGTTGTTTTGCTCTAATCTGATGAACTACACTTCCTTCATATGACGAACACTTTTAGGAAAGTATTTGTCATTAAATAGTTTCTGAAATGTCTCCCAAAACATGTTGAGTACGGCTGGATGGGTACGCTTCACAGATTCCCACCAGTAATCTGCCTCGCCACGGAACATAAAGGTGACGAATGGAACCTTCTGTTCCTCCGTGCATCCCAAGACATCGAATATCTTGGTAATTTTCTTAACCCATGTTTCCGCCATGATCGGATCTGGCTTTCCCTTAAATTCTGGTGCTCCCAACTCTTTGAACTACTTGGCTGTGACAACCCGTGAATTGCTATCATTTCCTCCTATATTTTGAACACGAGTCTCCCTCGTCTGATTTTGTATGAACTGCAAAAAGCTTCTAAACATCCCCTCGTTCATCATCTGCTTAGTGGTGTTGTTCATAGGAGGAACATTGCCAGCCTGTTGCACGTTCTCATCGTTGGTGAGTCTGAGCGTCTCACTGGTCTCATTTCCCTTTGTTAATATTCTCGATCGACATTCTCAAATCTTTGTCATAAAACAAGGGTTAATTAAGGAAATCAATATATCACATAATATCCCTATATCTTGACCAACTAACAAATAAGCTTAGGTAGGACACACTAGCGAAGGATTTACTCGTCTCTCCCTCCTAGTTCTATACCCCGATCTCGCTGGAGATCATATCCCTAAGCTCGATACCAACCGTGACGCCCCCAAAATAGGTATACATCACCCATTACGAGTTGTCAATACATGGTATGTAAACAACTACAACTTTATTATTACAATAGTAAAGCGTGAGTTTGAATACAAATATTATCTTCTAGACAATATCTATACCCAAATAAATCCTCATCACATTTATTGATACATTATTTTACAAAATGGTGAGGACTACTAAACAACTCTCTTTAGAACCTTCATTCCATACCCCACTTCGTACTTTCGCTTATATTCTCGCCTCACGAGAAGAAAAATGGAACAAAAAGGAAAAGGGTGAGCTCAACTAGCCCGATAAAAGAATATTATGACTAAGATAATATACAACAAATTATCATTAGTCTTCAACAGGAAAAATCGAATAGAATACAATAGACAACAAGTTTTAAATCAATATTCATAATGAAATAATAATTCATTAGAAGAGTTAAGTAGAGAATGCAAACTACTATCTTCTATGTATGAATTTAAAAGTTCATCGTCCATCTTTAATCCTCGTAACATCAATCAATATATATCCGGAATCAAATATTCATCTTTGCACTACAGCCAAAGATATTCATCACCGGGTCATGTTCATCTAAACACTGTTCATCTTTGCACTACGGACCAAAGATATTCATCGAAATCATTCATCTTTGCACTCTGGGCCAAAGATATTCAATAATATCATCATTTAAGACCGAGGATGATGAAAAAATATTTTAAAAAGCGAATCCAAATTGAAACAAAATGACAAGGATTAAAGATTAAGGATTCGTACTTTGTTTTATCCATGTCCAAAAATATCTCAAAAATAATCATAGTGGTGTAAATTCAAGAATTATCAAAATATGGATACAATCAAAGCTAGTATCCACAATAGATATTTTAGACGAAAAGGTAAAATTTTCATTTTTCGATGAATAGTGTCGTGATTCGTGAATAAAGGTCGATATCGTGAATAAGGCAGGCAGTATCGTGAATAAGAAACTCAGACATCAAAAGTTCCAAATTTGATAAAAACTTCAGATCAATATTTGAAGATAATGATATTGAGGAAATAATATCATTACGAAAAAAAATATCCCTTACCTCGAAAAGACAAGAGATCTTAGTTAAAAACAGGATATAAGCTATGACTTGAACTTTGCAGAGTATAGCGAAGAGACTAAAGTATACTCAAAATACTCACAAGAATACGCTCGATAATATAGAGAGAAAACTTGATTTCGGTGTGATTTTCAATTCTAACCTAAGCACCCTATTTATAGGAAAATGCTTAGAACACCAAAAGTAGAAAATTTAATATAATATATATATATATATATATATATATATATATACAAATTTGTCTACACACCTAGAACCATCTGAATTCAAAGAACTTGCATGTGTTTAATGAGGCTAATGAAACACAAAAAATGTTTTTGTTAATTAAAACAATTAAAACTTCCAAAAATCAATTATTTCGGAACTTCGGAACTTCAATAATTCATAATAAATAGCCTTTTTGTCAGAAAATTCAAATCATGAGTTTTTATAGGAAATTAATTCTCTACAACTTTCTGAGAAGAAAGTTTTTCCAAATTCAAAGTAAATTGGTGAAATCCATAAGCAGGCGATTTTACAATTTATAATCAAATTTCATCAAGAAATGGGGCCCATGAGACATGTTTAACATGTTTTAAACAACTTTTGTAACAAAAATACTCTTTCCTCCTCATATACTCATATTATTATATTATTAAAATATAATAATATATTTAAATAAATTATTTTATCGTAAAAAGATAAAATTTCAATTTTCAACAATTGTCACATTAAAAATTTTCTCCATCTATATCCACATAAAATCAATATTTTTCTTATCATATGAATCAATAATTAATTATTCACAAATAATATTACAAAATCACAATATTGACAACCGTGCGAGCGGTTCAGAAAAAGGGGCTTTCCAATAAGAATTTCTCCTTACCTGCCACAAGTATGATTAAGTGACCAAACCTCTCCTAGATGCAGAACTTTTAGACATTTCCAATAATGTTATCTAATAATATCATTCGGATAATATGAATTATTGCTTTGATAATAAAAAATAATTGTGTAATGACAATTATTGAAATAACAAAGAATATAAAATATCAATATGAGAATTATTAAATCAATAAAATAAAATATTGAAGCAATAATTATCTGTAACCATTATTGAGTAGTGCCTTCTTACGTAAGAATCAATAATAAGTAGACAATATTTATTTATTTATTTATTCAATACTCCTCCCCTCCGTTCCTTAATATAAGTCGTTTTAGAGAAATATTTTTGTTCCTTAATATAAGTCGTTTTAGAATTTCAAGTAAGTATTAATTGTTTAGTTTCCAATATTACCCCATGTATTAAAATTTAATACATGGGGTAATAATTAAATATAACTTTGGTTCTCTCACTATTTTTTGTCCAATAAATAACAATCTCTTCTTTCAATACAAAGGTAAAATAGACAATTGATATTATAATTAATGCTATACAATCATTTTCTTAATATTTGTGCACAACTCTAAAACGACCCGTTTCATATAGTTTAGTAGTACAAAGTGACATGTGCATATTTTCCTGATAAAAATCTAGTATTCTTTTTGTTATACAAAAATAATCCTTACTTTGACATGTGCATATTTTCATATAGTTTAGGAAGCTTAGAAACCCGTTTGAGATTCACTTAGTAGGAGTGAATCTCAAATAGTCCCCGTTTTGAGACTGTTCTTGTATGTTTCGATCTCACTTAGGTTTGCAGAGTTAACGACGACTTGAGCACAAATCTTTATATTTTTTGAATTTTTGGTCAAGATATATCTCTTAATGTTCTTGGTGCATATTTTAGACTACGATATGTTAGTCTATTTAGGTACTTGAAGACCATGGGAGGTCTTCTTAGAAATTTCTAAAAAATTTAAAGATGTGTTCAAGTTGTTGGCATCAGTGAGGTGACACATCTGGGAATGGGATAGAATCCTGACCCGTTAGAGTGGGAGATGAAGTTAGAAAACTCATAAGCTTGCATATACATTAACTTGGAGACTTGATTGTGTTTGTCTAACTTTCCATATATATAGCAAACAGTTGTCCAAGATGCTGTTGATCAAAGTTGGATGGAACGTAGGGTAGCCACTGATAAGAGTGGGCTTAGCTCTGCGTACCATAGTGGGGTTGAACAGTTTCTCAATTTCGCGTTTGAGAAAGTCAGCGGCGATGATATCAGATGTCCTTGTAAGAGGTGTGTGAATGAAGTGTGGAAGGAAAGGAGTGATGTCATGTGCGACTTATTTGCGTATGGGTTCAAGCAGGGTTATATACGACATGGATCTATCATGGGAAAACCTGGTTGGATGAACATGAATCAGAATCGGAATCTAAAGGTGACGAAACCTTTGAATGTACTAACATGATAGTCGAAGCTGCTGGTTCATACTTCCAGTAGAATACAGACATGGATGATAGTAGCGTCGAGCAAGAGCCGAATGACGGGGCTAAGGGTTTCTATGAGTTATTGCATGAAGCAGCGACGCCATTGTATGACGGGCACGAAAAGCACACCGTCTTATCTGCCGTGAATAAGTTTTTACACTTCAAGAACGAGAATGACTGTAGCGAGAGAGGTTTTAATGAACTGCTAAACATTGTGTTGCTTACCTGCAGGCAATAAGTTACCGGAGTCGTACTACGATGTAAAGAAAATGGTTAAAAGGCTTAATCTAGGGTATGAGAAGATTGATGCTTGTGAAAATGACTGTATGTTGTATTACAGTGTTGTCAATAAAGATAAGAGGTCATGTGATATTTGCGGTACAAGTAAATACTGTGAACAGCGCAAGAAAAAGGGAAAAGACGTGCGGAGAAAGATCTCACGTTACTTTCCCATTGCACCAAGGCTTCAGCGTTTGTTCATGTCAACATATACCGCCGAGTATATGAGATGGCATTCTACACGGGACATAGTTGATGGTCAACTGACGCACCCGGCAGATGGGCTTGAGTGGAAAAATTTTGATAAAAATCACCCCTCGTTTGCTGAAGATGTCCGTAATGTTAGGCTTGGACTTGCTACGGATGGGTTTAATCCGTTTAATGGGCCTTACACCAAGCCCTACTCAATTTGGCCGGTGATTATTGTTGTGTATAACCTCCCGCCTTCGATGTGCATGAAAGATCCCTACATGTTCATGCCTTTACTGATTCCGGGTGATAAGAGTCCGAGTAAAGACATCAATGTATACCTCAATCCGTTAGTTGATGAGTTGAAGATGTTGTGGGATAAAGGGGTTCAAACTTATGATGTATCTCTTAAACAGAACTTTGGCATGAGGGCAACTTTACTATGGACCATAAATGACTTCCCGGCGTTAGGAATGATCAGTGGATGGTCGACTCATGGGGCCTTGTCATGTCCCGTGTGCATGGGGTCAGTTAAAGCTATACAGCTCAAACATGGGGGGAAAATGAGTTTCTTTGCAACATCCAGACAGTTTTTGCTTATTGAACATCGTTATCGACGGATGAGTAGACAAGTCAATCGAAAAATAGAGAAATGTCAAGTACCTGGACGTCTTTCTGGGACAGCAGTGCTGAGTTGGATTACTCACTTGAAATTTCCACCTCCATGGAAGAATCACAGATTAGAGCGAGCTTATGGTTACGGCAAGGTTCACAACTGGACACACAGATCCATGTTCTTTGACCTTCCTTATTGGGCTATACTATGCATCCATCATTGTTTAGATCCGATGCATACTGAGAAAAATGTATTTGATAATGTTTTTTATACAGTCATAGATGCAAGTGGTAGAACAAAGGACAACAACAAGTCGAAGCTTGATTTGGTAGAAATGAACATTAGGGAACATCTGTGGCTGTATCAGGAGGGTAGCAAGATGATAATGCCTAAAGCTGATTATACTTTGACCAGGG
Organism: Panax ginseng; assembly: GCA_020205605.1. Classification (NCBI taxonomy): domain Eukaryota; kingdom Viridiplantae; phylum Streptophyta; class Magnoliopsida; order Apiales; family Araliaceae; genus Panax; species Panax ginseng. The sequence goes on along the minus strand of CM035135.1, from coordinate 125,071,801 downwards.
AACAATTGTTATTGATATGCAATTGGATCAGTGGACTGAAGCTCCCAGATGGATATTCTTCGAATATAGCAAGGTGTTGTAAAGTCGAAGAGTTGAAGTTTCGGGGTCTAAAAAGTCATGATTGTCATGTATTCATGCAGAAGTTGATCTCCGTGGCATTTATCGACTTGTTACCGAAACGTGTGGCTGAAGCACTGATGGAGCTTTCTAATTTCTTCAGAGATCTATGCTTAACGGAGCTACAACTCAAAGATATAGATAAAATGGAAATGCAGATAGTAGAAATAATGTGCAAGTTAGAAATGATCTTCCCTCCATCATTTTTGATTCAATGGAGCATTTGCTATTCACTTTGCCGCACGAAGCTAAGTTTGGCGGTCCCGTGCAATATAGATGGATGTATCCATTCGAGAGGTAATGACATTAATGTTTTTAATTTTGATAAAAATGTGCATTCTTGTTTACTAATTTATATATGCATATGTAACACATACGTATATGCGACGTCTAAAATAAAAGGTGAAGAATAGAGCCCGTGTAGAGGGGTCAATTGCTGAGAGTTATGTTATGGAGGAACTTGTTAATTTCTGCTCGTTATACTTTGAGCCAAATGTTCAGACGAGGCACAATCGCTTACGTCAGAATGAGGCTGTCCCCAACGAGGAAAATGGGGAATTAACGGCCTTTAGACATCCTGTACAACCATTTGGCGAAAAAAGGCGATTCTTGACCGATAGTGAGTATGCAGCTGCCACATTGTATGCACTTGTCAACATAAATGAAGTAGCGTCATACATTAAGTAAGTAGCCATAACTTTTCAAATGTTGTTTCGTGTTACTACGCCTGTAAAATCCCAAATTTTACGAATAAAGATTTAATTTCTCGAAATATTTTTTTGAAAATTATGGTGTAAATTTGAGATAATATTATAGTTGTGGGTAGTATTTATAAATTTTGCAAAGTATGCAAGTTGTTGTATTATATTCGATTGGTCGGGGAATATTCTTTGTGTCGGAGAATATTAAATGCGATGACTCAGACAATCATTAGTGGACCCCGCAATGTAATTTATTGTCGAGAATGGGAAAACGACAAAAATATTTTTATGAAAATAACAAATGGAAGTTTTACCGTTGATCTTTGTTGAACTACTTTCGGTAGTAAAAGTAAAGAATGTCTGGCGTGGTTGCATAGTAGCACACCAGTAATCAGACAAAGAATGTCTGGCGTGAGAATCACTCAGTTATACTCAATTATTGCTACAGTAATTGTTGCATCATATCTCTCATATTATTTATTCGATTATTGTCACAGCATCATCTGCATTATATGTTATATTGTTAAATCAATAATTGAGACGACAAATTTATTCATATTATTAAATCACAATATTTACAATGTCTAGAAGTTCTGTCAAAAAGAGGTTTGGTCACCTAATTAAGCGCCAATAGGGAGAAATCCTTATTAGAAAGCCCCCTCTTTCCTGGGAACAACCTGGTTGTTAAATATTGTGAATTATAATATTAATGATGAATAAGTTCGTGTTGATTAAAGATGAATTTGATAATTTCATTGTGTTGGGATTATTTGTGTTAGTAGAAATCGACATCTATTCCGATGATAATTGATGTCTAGAGGTTATATTGTTCAATCGGGTATTCGGGACACTTTTCGTGTCAGAGTACTATTCACGAGTTACTATTCATAAGTTACTATTCACAAGTTACTATTTACGAGTTACTATTTATGAGTTACTATTCACGAGTTACTATTCACCCGAACAATATATTTCTTTTCGGTGCAAATTATATTTGGGTACAATATTATTCCATGAGGAGATGTGCTAATTTTTCAGACCGTTGGTTGAAGTTATATTAGTGAATCAATATGGACCGTTGGTGGAAAGTTATAATAGTGAATCAATATGGATCGCTGGTTTAAAGTTTTAATAGTAAATCGGTATGGACCGTTGCTTTAAGTTTTAATAGTAAATCAATCTGAACTGTCTGTTTAAAAGTAAATCAATCTGGACCGTTCAGGAATTAGTTACTATTCAATCCATTCTTCTATAATAGAAGCTCATTCCTTTATTATTTCTTATGAATTCACTGAAACTCTAGAGAGAGAAATTATAGAGAGAAAGAAGAAGAGTATTTTGCTACTTCACTTCTTCGATATCCAGTGTCTTTTACGGTAAGGGGTATTATTCTTTCTTATTCATGAAGAGAACTTCTGTTATTTCATTCTTTATTATTCTGTTGGAATAACCTGTATACGCGGCATACCCTATACTTGGTGAAATTCTTATGTTATTCCATTCTTTATTATTCATTTGAATATCCCATGCATGCGTTTTTACGCTGGACTGGTTTAAATCTTTATTATTACATTGGAATAACTCAGTATATGCGAAATCCCTATACTTGGTGAAATCCTTACATTATTCCATTATTTATTATTCTCATTGGAATAACTCAGATATCTGTGATTTACCTATACTTGGTGGAATAACTCAGTATATATGCGGTTTACCCTAGACTTGGTGATCTTCTTCGTTATTCCATTCTTTATTATTATGTTGGAATAACCTATAAATGCAAAGTACTGCATACATGGTGAAATTCTTCTATTATTACATTCTTTAATATTCATCGTGAATATCTCAGTCAAATGTGAATTTCACATGACCTGGTTCCATTATTTATTATTCCGCATTTAATATTCGCCGTAATATCCGTCGATGTGAATTTCACCGACTGGTTCCATTATTTATTATTCCAGTATTTATTATTACGTTGGAATAACTCGCATATGTGAAATACCGCATCCATGGTGATTTCATTGTTATTCCATTCTTTATTATTCATTGGAACATCCCGTCACGTGAATTTCACCGACTGGATCCGTTAGTTATTATTACATTGGAATAACTTTTGTCGCGCCAATCACCGTATGCATGGTGATTTCTGTTGTTATTCCATTCTTTATTACTCAGTTGGTTAAAGTTTTAATTTCTATACTCTATGAAATTAGTGGAATATCCTTGATATTTGCGCTTCATCCAGTATCTTTTCATGGAAATATTCTTCTGAGCATTCTTGAATTTTACGCTACAAAGAAGTATCATGTTGACAATTTGGACGTTATTAGTTCCTGGATAAACTAATTATTGAACTTGTTTTATTGAATTTATATATCATTGTCATCATCCTCATGTTTATATTTTTTGAAAGTCATCTGTGGCCTGTAGTGCATAGATGGACTTGGTATGATTATGACTAGGGATTATTAGGTATAATCATGACCGTAATGTTACAAATGATGTGGTAAAAGTCCTCATTGGCCCGTAGTGCATTGATGGACAGTTGTTGGCATGATCATAACCATTGATGAATACACGAATATCCTTGGCCCGTAGTGCATGGATAATTTGTGATCGTGACCCTAATGAATATCCTTGGTTCAGTGCGGGGATGATGTGGATTATTTATTGTCGAGTCTCGTGATAAAAGTGATGAAAATCTTTTTAAATCATAAAAGATAGTAGATTTTATTCTCTACTTGACTCTTTTAATGGATTGCTTATTCCACGCAATTAAACTTGTTGTCTATTGTATTTTATCGCTTTTTAACATTGTTGAAGGCTAATGATAATTTATCCCGCATTATCTTAGTTATAATATTTCATTGGGCTAGTTGAGCTCACCCTTTCTTTCTTTCACCGTTTTCTTGTGAAATGAGAACGTAGCGAGGACTAGTCGGGGAACGAAGTGATGGTCCAGATGATAGAATTAGTAGTCCTCACTATTCTATGAAATAGTGTGATAATAATTGTAATGAGGACTTATTCTGAGAGTGGATATTGTCTAGAAGACAATATTTGTATTAAAACTCACATCTTTTGTTGTATATTTAAGATTATATTTGTATTCTGTACCATGTATCTGGCGACCCAAGATGGGTGATGTATACCTATTTTGGGGGCATCACAACGCCTATAAGTTCCTTTCATACACATTAAGTATATATAACTGTATTGCAGTAAATATGATGCTGAGATACGTAAAGCGAATCCGATTATATCGGACGGGGATTTGCAAAATTTGAGGAATAGAGAATTTTTGCAATGGTTTAAAGATCATGTAAGTTTAATCGATTTGTAATTCAATGAATCTACCATCGTAGACATAATCTTATGACATAATTAACTTTATAATATGTTGTGTTCATGTACATTAGGTCCTCGAGATGAGTTAATCGACATTATTCGCTTAAGCTTATATAATGACTTTTACTGAAAGATCTGTAGATATTTATACATGCCTTTGCATTGTCAATCTGATTCTGATTTAAGTGTTGTGATATTGGGGAAAGTCGCCTTCCGATTACGTGTTGTGGTTAAAGGTAGGCGCTACGATAATCTTTGGGATGACTGGTATGGACAATTGCTAGAAGTTGTCGTTCTCAAATATTGGGGTCATAAAGAGTTAGTTTGCTTCAATTGTCATTGGTTTGATGTTGAGAATGAAGTTAGAGTAGATAAAAATTCAGGACTGGTGACTATTAATGTTAAGTTAAAACTAAATTCAAATGAACCTTTTATTTTAGCAAGTCAAGCAACACAAGTATACTACGCGCGGAGTGTTAAAACTCCTGCAAGCCCATGGTATGCTGTAATAACCACCAAAGCCCGTGGTTTTCAAGGCACAGCTCCTCGTCCAGACGATGAACCTTTACAAGTCGAGTCTACTAGTGTCACACCTGCTGATGTGACAATGTTAATGAGTCTAGTGAAGAAGAGGATGAAGTCGTCGCTGTCGAAAGTGAATTCGATGTTCTTGAGGAGGTAGATATAATTGAAGAAATCATTGAGGATGATGAAGATGGTGATGAAAATGATATTGAAGATTTATTACTCGAAGATGACGATTTTGATATTGATGGCTTTGATGATATAAATGATTAGGAGTATGTACTCTTTGTGTCCTTTTAGTTGTTTTCAAATGTAATAGTTTGTCGACTTGTTACTATTTATGTTGTATCCTTTTAAAATGACTATTTATGTTGTATTCTTTTAGTTGTATCTGTATGTTATCCTCTTTGTTACTGTTTAAAAATATTGTGCCTACGAATGTGTAATAATGTTTTTTTGATGATTTGACAGTATATATACACATGGCATGTACACCACACGGCGATCGTGGTGGGCGTACTTGTCGTGGGGGACGCGAAGGGGGTGATGAGCAGTCCGGGTCGTCAGGTATAATTACATGTTTTGTTAGGATACATCTTATTATTTTTTATTTTATATAGTATTGACATTATATTAATTTATATTAATTTTATATAGTATTTCACTACATAGGTGATCGTTGTAGGCCTCCGCGGGGACTAGCACGTGGCCTGCTAGGGAATCCCCCTCAGGCGCCTATTATTTGTCGTGTTGAGTATGTATTTAAAATTCAGACATTCTTTTGTATTTTTTGTTTTATATTTTACGTATCATCTATTAATTTCTTATTTTTCAGAGAGGTGACACTGCAGTCGATGATTCGACACGTGCGGATGACGAGATTGAGGACTGGTTGCAGGCTACAGGGGGACCGAAGAAGGGTAGAGTTGTGGGCATTCCCCATGTCCCAGCCTACACCCTAGTCCTTGCTGCGAGATCTCCACGGCACCCACCCACTGGAGGTAGTGGTGAGAGTGGATCGGGCGCCGGCCCTTCATTATCAGACAATTTCTTTCGACGAATTATCGAGGGGTACATGACGAGCAGTGTTGGGCAGTCAGGCGCACCATCACACGAGAGGATCTACCAGCTGGCTCAGGAGGTTGTCCACGGCTCCATAGATCCTACAGCTGCTGTTGACGACCTCATGGGTGTAGTACGGGAGGAGGCACTCCTTGTATGTGCGGTTGTCTTGTCCAATGTCTTCCCACCACATATTCGATAGGTAAAAATAATTATACGTGTATTTCTTTATTTAATTTATGAAATTTGTAATTATATTACTTATATAAAGTTGCGTATCAAACACACACATAGCACTGCATGGACATTTGGCACGCGTTGCAACTTACGGGACTCGATTCCGATATACGGATGCCGAGTTATCAGTCCGTTTGCCCGATGAACCAACAGTTAGACAAAAAGCCGAAAAAGAGACCAAAACCCGCCTCGGTCGTCCGAACGACACGCAAACACACACATAGAACCACATAGGCATTTGGCACGCGTTGCAACTTATGGGACTCAATTCCGATATACGGATGCCGAGTTATCAACCCGTTTGCCCGATGAACCAACAGTTAGGCAAAAAGCCAAAAAAGAGACCAAAACCCGCCTCGATCGTTCGAACGACACGCAAACACACACATAGCACCACATAGGCATTTGGCACGCGTTGCAACTTACGGAACTCGATTTTGATATACGGATACCGTGTTATCAACCCGTTTGCCCGATGAACCAACAGTTAAACAAAAAGCCGAAAAAGAGACCAAAACTCGTCTCGGTCGTCCGAACGACACGCAAACACACACATAGCACCACATAGGTATTTGGCATGCGTTGCAACTTATGGGACTCGATTTCGATATACGAATGCCGAGTTATCAGCCCGTTTGCCCGATGAACCAACAGTTAGGCAAAAAGCTGAAAAAGAGACCAAAACCTGCCTCGGTCGTCCGAACAACACACAAACACACATAGCACCACATAGGTATTTAGCACGCATTGCAACTTACGGGACTCGATTCTGATATACGGATGCCGAGTTATCAGCCCGTTTGCCCGATGAACCAACAGTTAGGCAAAAAGCCGAAAAAGAGACCAAAACCCGCCTCGGTCATCCGAACGATACGTAAACACACACATAGAACCACATAGGCATTTGGCACGCGTTGCAACTTACGGGACTTGATTTTGATATACGGATGCCGAGTTATCAGCCCGTTTGCCCGATGAACCAACAATTAGGCAAAAAGCCAAAAAAGAGATCAAAACCCGCCTCGGTCGTCCGAACGACACGCAAACACACACATAGCACCACATAGGCATTTGGCACGCGTTGCAACTTAAGGGACTCGATTTCGATATACGGATGCCGAGTTATCAGCCCGTTTCCCCGATGAACCAACAGTTAGGCAAAAAGCCAAAAAAGAGACCAAAACCCGCCTCGGTCGTCCGAACAATACGCAAACACACACATAGCACCACATAGGCATTTGGCACACATTGTAACTTACGGGACTCGATTCCGATATACGGATGCCGAGTTATCAGCCCGTTTGCCACACTTGTAGAACACAAACTAAAATATTTTAAATATGCTTAGTTTTCGACTTCGTTTTTAATATTTTACTTTTGTAGGGTCTTGTTGAGGAGACTCATGGGGGTGGAGGCTGCGGCACAGGCGATGCCCGTGGTGGAGATGGTGATGACCACCGAGCTGATCTTGCTGATGAGACTATGGAGGGTGGGACCGGCGATCGTACGATAGATGGCGGTGATGGTGACACTGACATTTCTGGTCTTGGGTTGTAGTTAGTTTTTGTTTATATTTTAACTTTCATGTATGTATTTATATAGCTTTTGAGTTGTACAGATAAGACTTTTGTATCTAAATATATTGATTGTTGATGGTAAAAGATATGAATGTTATTGATATGCGTGCATTATCATTATTTATTTTCTTTAATTTTAACAGTATAATTATGTATATGTAAATGAACAGGGGAATTTTGTAATTTTTAATTTTTTTTTAAGCAGGTCATTGGTGAAGGGATCATGGTGACGTGGGGCTTCGTGATGACTGCGCAGGTCATTGGCGCGACGGATATTGACTATCATTAGCGGCGGCATGCCGTCAGCAATGATAAAGAAATTAAAATTAAATAATTCTTATTAGCGACAGTATATCCGTCGCCACTACCGTCGGCAATGACACATGGGCGACGGCGTTCCGTCGGCAATGCCCCCGTCACTAATGACTATCTTCCCGACGGCGAGTGGACGGAGTCAAGGCGGCGACGACCTTGGGCGACGGGCGACGACGACGACGTTCTCGCCGCATTAATGACGCGTCATTCATTTACGGCAAGAAGATCATTGGTGACGAAAATAATATCTCTTCAGAATATGAAATAAATAATACCCTTACCTCGTAAAATTTGGATAATTGGAATAGTGCGAAGGTGAGAATACTCTTTTTCTTTCTCTCTATAGCTTCTCTCTCTATAATTGCTCTTGTGAGTTTTAGTGAATTGGTGAGAATGAAAGAAGAATGATCTTATATTTATAGAAAAATATAGTTTCGATAATTGCACGTTTTGGGGCTCGAAATATTACGGTATAATACCTTCATCTTTTCCTTCTTTTTTAATTTAGTTCTGCAAATATTATCAAACTTGCACCACCTCCCCTGATACTACATCATGTGAATTAATAGTTTAGTCATGTGATTCAATAGTTCTATACATGTGAAAAAAATAGTTACAGTATAGTACCTTCATCTATACCTCCATTTTTGTTATGCAAGTATTATCAATCTTGCACCACCTCCCCTAATAGTACATGCATGTAAATCAATAGTACATACATGTGAACAAATAGTTATATTCATGTGAACTAATAGCAATTAATTGCTTATTTATTCGATTAATTACCCGATTGGTCAATTTAACCTCCAGAATTCAATTATTATCGAAATAATTGTCGATTCCCACAAACACTAATAATCCCAACACAATGGAACTATCAATTTTATCTTTAATCAGCACGAACTTATTCAACATTAATATTATAACTCACAATATTTAATAATCAGATCATTCCCAGGAAAGAGGGGGCTTTCCAATAAGAATTTCTCCCTATTGACGCGCAATTAGGTGACCAAACCCCTTTCCTCGACAGAACTTTCTAGACATCGTCAATATTGAAAATAATAATATGAATAACTTTGTCGTCTCAATTATTGATTTAATAAAATAAAATATTATACAGATGATACTGTGACAATAATTGAATCAATAATATGAGATATGTTACGCGCAATTCTTTGTGGCAATAATTGAATAAAGCGAGTGACTTCTCACGTAAGCATCAATAATCAATCTGGTATTGCTTCTTTATGCAATCACGCGTAGACATCGCATTTTTTTACTATCGGGTAGTTCAACAGTTTAACGGTAAAACTTTCGCCGTTATTTTTATAAAAAGTTATTTCTGTCGTTTTCTAACTCCGACAGTTATTCCGTTATGGGTTCCACCAATGATGGTGTCGTCGTACAAATATTCTCCGACAAAATGAATATTTCCCGACCAAACGAATATTTCTCGACACAACGAACAACTTGCTTACTTTGCAAAATTTTCAAATATTACCCTTAATTTTAAACTTTTATCAATTTAACTATTTTTCAAAATAGAAAAATTGAATACTTTTATTTCATAAAATTTGGGATCTCACACGAAGAGTATACTTTTTATAGTGTTGCTAAAGTATACGGTGTCATTGTATCCTAGGAGACAAATGCTATCAACTCTGAGCACCATACAAAGGCCATAATTATCTTAAGTATATAGTACCAAGTACTAACCTTGACAAATCTTTTTTTACACTTTTTGTAAGACCCCACCTTTTATGAATAAAGATTAATTTTCCTCAAAATATATTTTTGAATATTATGGTGTGGATTTGATATAATGTTATAGTTGTGGGTAATATTTATAAATTTTGCAAAGTAAGCAAGTTGTTATAAAATATACGATTGGTCGGGGAATATTTGTTTTATCAGGAAATATTCGTACGACGGAACAATCATTGGTGGACCCCACAATGGAATTACTGTCGAAGTTAGAAAATGACATAAATATCATTTTATAAAAATAACTGCTGAAGTTTTATCGTAAACTGTTTTAATATCCGATGATAAAAGAACAGTAATACACGTGATTGCATAGTAACACGGTATTGATTATTGATATTTACGTGAGAAGTCACTCAGTTATACTCAATTATTGCTACAGTAATTGCTCCATAATATCTCACATTATTGATTCTATTATTGTCACAGTATCATCTGCACAATATTTTATATTATTAAATCAATAATTGAGATGACAAGTTATTTATATTATTATTTGCATTATTGACAATGTCTAGAAAATTCTGTCGAAGAAAAGGGTTTGGTCACCTAATTGCGCGCTACTAAGGAGAAACTCTTATCGGAAAACTCCCTCTTTCCTGAGAATGATTTGGTTGTAAATATTGCAAGTTATATTATTGATGAATAAATGTTGTTGAAAATATTGAGAGGATTTTTATGAAGTATTTGTTATAAATTTGGGTTATTATTTGGACCCCCACTTACCCATTTATCAAAATTATCAGTAGAAGTTATCTCAGTTTTGTTATATATATACATATATTAAATGTTTTGGTGGGGGGGTCATGGGGAAAAAAATGAAATTGGATGGCTTGGAAGGCAGGGAGTATATATATATAAATATATATTTTTTAAGTTTTGTTTTTTTATGAAAAATAGAATATATTATATTTTATTATGCATAGTATTTGCATAGTAAAATCAAAAAAAATTCAGTCAATTTTTCTGCGCGCCTGTGATTGTCACTGTGTAGTCGGTGAATAAAATTTCTAAATAGTATCCTTCCATTCTCCTATAAATAGGATGCTTAGTTTAGAATTAAAAATCACACCAGAATCAGAAAATTCTTCTTCTATAATATTGAGCGTATTTCTTTAGAGTTTAAGGAAGCTTTGAGCGTAGAAAATAATATAAGTTTTCTTCAAGATTATCCCCGCTATACCAGTTGGAATACTCTCCTTTTTAAGGTAAGGGATATTATTATTTTTCAATATTTGTATGAAATAATATTTTCTTCCATACTCTGTAGTATGTAAGTAATATTATTTCGTTTCAGATTCCGAATTCTACACTCATTTTTGTTAAAGTATGGCTTAGTAGAATATTCTTGAAATTTGCGCTTCATCTAGTATCTTTTTATAAAAATATTATTCTGAACATTCTTGATAAATTTTGATCTTTTCATGCCGGGATACTATTCACGGGGTACTATTCTCAAAGTACTATTCACGGGGTACTATTCACTCAGGTACTATTCACCCGGGGTACTATTCATGATAAAAATTTATTTCTTTTCGGTCTAAATTATTTTTTATACAATATTATTTTTGAATTTTACTCTACAAAGCAGTATCATATTGACAATTTGGACATTATTGAATTCTGGATAAATTAAATTATAAATCTTTAAAATTTTATCCTTGCTCTCATTTAATTGAATTCTTATATCATTGTCATCATCCTCATGCTTATATTGTGATAAAAGTCATCTTTGACCTCTAGATGGACTGTTGATTGGTATGATTATGACCAGAGATTATTCGATATAATCATGACCTGTAATGTTACAAATGATGTGGTAAAAGTCCTCATTGGCCCGTAGTGCATTGATTGACAGTTGTTGGCATGATCATGACCATTAGTGATAACATGATTATCCTTGGCCCGTAGTGCATGGATAATTCGTGGATGTGATACTAATGAATATCCTTGGCCCGTAGTGTTAGACCCCAAATTATTAATAAATGAAATTTATTTTCCTCTATTTATTATTTTGAAATAGTAAGGGTTGATTTGATTAATGTGGATAGTTATGGGTAAAATACATAAATATTTGAATAAGCAAGTGGTTATAAAATATTCATTATTATTTAGGAGAATATTCGTTTGGTCGTGGAATATTAAATCTTTTGGAATATTAAATGCGATATGCGCGATCTTTTGTGGGCCCCATAACGGAAAAGCGATTGGATGAAGAAAACGACAAATATAAGTTGTTTATAAATAATCTGCAGTAGTTATTCATAATTATCTTGTTGGAATACCCGGTGGTTAAAACACATGAATCTGGCGTTGTTTGACAAGATGTACGGTATTGCACCAATTATTGATTCTTACGTAAGAAGTCACTACTCAATAATTGTTACGATAATTATTGTTCAATATTTTATTTTATTGATTCAATAATTCACGCATTGATATTTTATATTCTTGTTGTTTCAATAAATTATCATTACACGTATTTTCCATTATCGAGAGCAATAATTCATATTATCCGAATAATATTATCGAGATAACATTATTGGTAATGTCTAGAAAGTTACATCTAAGGAGAGGTTTAATCACCTAATTGCGCCGCCAAGAAGTGAGGAGAAATCCTTATTCGAAAGCCCCTCTTTCACAGGAACTACCGGTTGCCAAGATCTTGTGATTCTGTAATATTATTTGTGAATAATTAATTATTGATTTATATGATGAGGAAAATATTGATTTTATGTGGATATAGATGGAGAAAATTTTAATGTGACAATTGTTGAAAATTAATATTTTATCTTTTTACGATAAAATAATTTATTTAAATATATTATTATATTTTAATAATATAATAATGGTGATATTTTTACAACGAATGTGGGATATATGAGTATATGAGGAGGAAGAGTATTTTTGTTGCAAAAGTTGTTTAAAACATGTTAAACATGTCTGTGGGCCCATTTCTTGACTGAAATTTGATTATAGCCTGTAAAATCGTCCGTTTGTAGATTTCGGTCAATTTCTATTTGGAATTTGGAAAAACTTTCTTCTGCAAAGTTGTAGAGAATTGAATTTCCTATTAAAACTCGCGAGATTCGAATTTTCTGATAAAAGGGCTATTTATTATGAATTATTGAAGTTCTGAAGCTCCGAAATAATTGATTTTTGGAAGTTTTAAATATTTATATTAACAAAAACGTTTTTCAATGTGTGGGCCTCATTTTGCATGTGTGCAAATGATGAATTCAGATCCTTAGAAGTGGGCGTAGGAATTATAATATTAATATTATTATTATATTAAATTTTCTACTTTGGTGTTCTAAACATTTTCCTATAAATAGGGTGCTTAGGTTAGAATTGAAAATCACACCTGAAACTGAAGTTTTCTCTCTCTATATTATCGAGCGTATTCTTGTGAGTATTTTGAGTATACTTTGAGTATTGCTATCTGATTGCAAGTTCAAGTCATAGCTTTATATCCAGGTGTTTCAACTAGAAGAAGCTGTCTTTTCGAGGTAAAGGGTGTTATTTTCTTCAAAAATGATATTATTTCTTCAATATCATTATGCTTAGAAATATTGGTTGGAATTTTTATCAAATTTGAAATTTTTCATATCGGGGTTACTATTTATGAGTTACTATTCATGAGTTATTATTCATGAGTTCTTATTCACGAGTTCTTATTTATAAGTTACTATTCACGAGTTCTTATTCACGAGTACTATTCACTTAAGCGTGAAGATATTTTTTTTGTGAAATTTCTATCTTTTGGTGTCTGAGTTACTTATTCACGATACCTGACTATTCACGATATCTGACCTTTATTCATTAGAAAAATAAAATTTCTTCTTTTTGTCCAAAATGTCTATTATGGGTACTATCTTTGATTGTATCCATGTTTTGGTCTTTATTTTTAAAATTCTACTTCATATTTGGTTATTATGGAGTATTATTGAATTTAGATAAACTGTAATACGAATCCCTAATATTTGTTCTTTTGTCTCACTAGATTCGTTTTTTTAAAATATTTTTCATCATTCTCAGTCTTAAATGATGATATTACTGAATATCTTTGGCTTCAGAAGTGCAAAGATGAATGATTTCTTAATGAATATCTTTGGCTCGTAAGCAAAGATGAAGCAGTGTTGAGATGAACATGACCGATCGATTAATATCTTTGGCCCGTAGTGCAAAAGATGAGCAGTGTTTAGATGAACATGACCGGTGATGAATATCTTTGGCTCAGTAGTGCAAAGATGAATATTTGATTCAGATATATATTGATTGATGTTACAGGATAAAATATCGATGATGAACTTTTAAATTCATATATAGAAGATAGTAGTTTGCATTCTCTACTTAACTCTTCTAATGAATTGTTGTTTCATTGCAGATTGTTGATTTAAAAGCGGTTGTCTATTGTATTCTATTAGATTTTTCCCTGTTGAAGACCAACAATAATTTGTTGTATATTATCTTAGTCATAATATTCTTTACTGGGCTAGTTGAGCTCACCATTTTCCTTGTTGTTCCATTTTTTTTCTTCTCAGGAGGCGAGAATGTAGCGAGTACTAGTCGGGGTATGGAATGAAGGTCCTAGAGAAAGTTGTTTTGTAGTCCTCACCATTTTCGTAAAAGAATGTATCAATAATTATGATGGGGATTTATTTGCGTGTGGATATTGTCTAGATAGAAATATCTGTATTTAAACTCACGATTTATATGTTGTAATAATAAAGTTGTAGTTATTTCGTACCATGTATTTGGCGACTCGAGAATGGGTTGGATGGAATGGACCTATTTTGGGGCGTCACGGTTGGTATCGAGCTTAGGATATGATCTCCGGTGGAGATCGGGGAATAGAACTAGGAGGGAGAGCGAGTAAATCCTTCATTTAGTGTGTCCTACCTAAGCTTATTTGTTAGTTGGTTAGTATATAGGGATATTATGTGATATATTGATTTCCTTAATTAACCCTTGTTTTATGGACGGTGATTTGAGAATGTCGAATGAGAATATTAATGATTGGAGTAAATGAGACCATGTAGATGCTGTCTTGCCTACCAACGAGGAGAACGTCAACAGTGTGGCAATGTACCTTCCGTGAACAACACCACCGAAAGCGAGATGATGAACGAGGGGATGTTTAGAAGCTTTTTGCAGTTGATGCAAAATCGGACGAGGAGACTCGTGTTCAAAATGAGGAGGAAATGATAGCAATTCACGGGTGGTCACAAACGCAAGCGATTCAAAGAGTTGGGACCACGAGTGGGAAAGCCGAATCCGATTAAAGCGGAGACGTGGGTCAAACAAATTACGAAGATATTCGATGTCTTGGGATGCACGGAGGAACAGAAAGTTCCATTCGCTACTTTTATGTTCCGTAACGAGGCAGATTACTGGTGGGAATCTGTGAAGCGTACCCATCCGGTACCTTTCGGCAAAGATGTCATGGGAGACGTTTGAAGCAGCTCAATGACAAGTACTTCCACGAAAGTGTTCGTCTATATGAAGGAAGTGGAGTTTATTAGACTGGAGCATAATAACATGGCGGTGTCCCGAAGACGAGGCGAAGTTCACGGAGTTATCGAGTTTGCATCTCATTTGGTGGAGAATGAGCAGCGTATGACGCGGATGTTTGTGAGGGTTTGAAACCCGATACGTCAAGATCTCATTTCTCATAAATTTTCTCTATTAGGATGTTGTCAATGAGGGGCTCGGTTGTTAGAAGCGAGATAACGAGTACGTTCAACCGAGGGACCATAACCGAGGATCATCTAGAAGATAGCGATCATCGTAATAACGATAACCAAAGCAGAGAAAGAAGAATACGGACAAAGGCGGTAACTAACTCTGGTGGTAATCGTGGCCATGAAAATAGAAGAAGCGAGTGGGAGGAGATTTTAAAAAGAGGAGACTCAACAACGACCATGTGAAGACGCGTCGGCAAGAAGTAAGCTGGTTCCGAGGAGGAGAAAGACCACCGATCGTATGTTATAAATGCGAAAAGAGGACATATCACCAAAGCGCCACAACAGTTTAAGGTATACTATAATTGTTGAAAAGAATGACATATCGCTTCGAGATTGTATGGTATCGAAACCGATCCGGTGGGAATGGTGACTCAAAAGGATGTCCCCGAGAAAAGTCAAAGTCAACGATTCACGGAAGAGCATTTGTCGTGATGGGGTCAAAAATGCGAGAACCCGAACGAAGTTATCACGGGTTAGTTAATTATAAATTCTTCTTGAAGTTTATACCTTACTAGAATACCGGTTCTACCCATTCTTTTATCTCTCTTGCTTTGCGCTCAACGTTTGAACTTGACTACGGAGAAATTAGACTTTGACCTATTTATAGAGACTCCGTTAAGAGAAACTTTCATTATATCCGTTGTTTAGAAATCTTGCTTGATTCAGGTTGGCACTATCACATTACCTGTTAACCTTATTTCTATAGAGATATTTGCTTTTGATGTAATTTTAAGGTTAACTACTCATCATGTCGAAATTGATTACTTTCGTAAAGTTGTTAGTTTTCATATTCCTAAGCAACCTGTTATTCGAATTCAAGCAATCAAACCATTGTAGTCAAACATTTTCATATCAAGCCATGAGGTCATTCGTTTATTACGGATGTCAAGTTTTCTTAGCCCATGTCATGGACTTGAACAAAAATACGTCAAATTTGAATGATATTTCTGTTGTTGGTAAAATCCCTGACGTATTTCCTGAAGAATTTCTTGGCTTACTCCCAAAACCTAATATTAAATTTTGTATCGACTTTGAACCCCAGACAAAACTCATTTCTAAAATCTCATATCGAATGGCTCTATTGAACTTCGGGAGTTAAAAATTCAACTATAGAATTTGGTACTGAGCCTTTATCCGGTGACTTCCTTTGTGGAATGCACCGGCCGCACTTTCTCCGTAGGGGACACCATATTAAATGCGATAAAAAGCGATAGGTGTCATTGTAACATGCTATTCAAGGTTGGGATATGAGTCACGAGTTGAGAACAACCTAAGTTTCGAGAATCGAAATACGTAGCTTTAGAAGCTTAGTTGGTTATTATCGGAGATTCGTTGAAGGATATTCTCGAATCGCTATTCCATTAACGGTGACTTCGTAGAGATACAAAATTCGAATGGGAGCAAGGAATGTGGGGAAGAGCTTGAAGAACTCAAGAGGAGACTCATTTCAAAGACATGTTACGACCATGCCATCTGGAAAAGCGAACGTGGTAGGTGACGTGTTGAGTAGAAGATCGTATCAAAAGACGAGTACGATATTATCAAAGACTCATTTCAGTATAATTTACAAATAATAGAGATGGAGATGAAAACTCTAGGTACCCACGTGATGATATATGAGTATAATCGACTTTAATCGATAAAGTTAAAGTTGTTCAAGCTACACACCCGAATGATGAATTTGAAGAAGGGAGGTGCAAGAAGTTGTTATTTCAAAAGCGAGAATCGGTGAGGTAAGGAAAGCTCAAGCCTTCGATTTATTAATCCATTTGAAATTCTCGATCGAATAGGGCGTGGCCTATAGACTCGCTTTTACCGCCAAGTCGACGCGTGTTCATAACGTTTTTCACGATCGATGTTACGTGAATATGTGGATGACCGAACCACGTCATTGAGTTTGAACCGGACGAGATAATAGAAGACTTAACGTCACGAGGAGGTACTGTCAAGATCTTGGATAGGAAAGAACATGTCCTATGTCTTTCGAGGTTATACCACAAGTTAAAGTTTTATGGAGAAACCATCTTTATTGAGGAAATGACACGGGAGTTGGAAAGCGAAAATGAAAGCGAGGTATTCTCATCTTTTCAAACACCAGTACGTCATCGTCAATTTCGAGGATGAAATTTCATAAAGAGGGAGATTGTAAGACCCCAAATTATTAATAAATGAAATTTATTTTCCTCTATTTATTATTTTGAAATAGTAAGGGTTGATTTGATTAATGTGGATAGTTATGGGTAAAATCACGCAAATATTTTGAATAAAAAGTGGTTATAAAATATTCATTATTGTTAGGAGAATATTCGTTTGGTCGTGGAATATTATTCGTCTTGTCGGGGAATATTAAATGCTGCCAGCGATCTTTTGTGGGCCCCCATAATGTAAAGCGATTGGATGAAGAAAGCGACAAATATAAGTTGTTTATAAATAACTGGCGTAGTTATTCTCAATTATCTTTGTTGGAATACCCGGTGGTTAAAACACGATGTCTGGCGTTGTCAGACAAGAAGATACTTGCAGTATTGCACCAATTATTGATTCTTACGTAAGAAGTCACTACTCAATAATTGTTACAGTAATTATTGTTCAAGATTTTATTTTATTGATTCAATAATTCTTTGCGTTGATATTTTATATTCTTGTTGTTTCAATAAATTATCATTACATAGTATTTTCCATTATCAGAGCAATAATTCATATTATCTCGAATAATATTATCGGATAACATTATTGGCAATGTCTAGAAAGTTTACGTCAAGGAGAGGTTTGGTCACCTAATTGCGGCAAGAAGGAGAAATCCTTATTGGAAAGCCCCCTCTTTCCAGGAGCGGCACGATTGCCAAGATCGTGATTCTCGTAATATTATTTGTGAATAATTAATTATTGATTTATATGATGAGGAAAATATTGATTTTATGTGGATATAGATGGAAAATTTTTAATGTGACAATTGTTGAAAATTAATATTTTATCTTTTTACGATAAAATAATTCATTTAAATATATTATTTTAATATATATATTAGCGGTGATATTTTTATAATGAATGTGGGATATATGAGTATATGTGGAGGAGGAGTATTTTTGTTACCAAAAATATTTAAAGCATGTTTTATGTGTCGGTGGACCCCATTTCTTGACTGAAATTTGATTATAGCTTGTAAAATTGTCCGTTTGTAGATTTCGGTCAATTTCTATTTGGAATTTGGAAAAACTTTCTTCTGCAAAGTTGTAGAGAATTGAATTTCCTATTAAAACTCGCGAGATTCGAATTTTCTGATAAAAGGGCTATTTATTATGAATTATTGAAGTTCTGAAGCTCCGAAATAATTGATTTTTGGAAGTTTTAAATATTTATATTAACAAAAACGTTTTTTCAATGTGTGGGCCTCATTTTGCATGTGTGCAAATGCTGAATTCAGATCCTTAGAAGTGGGCGTAGGAATTATAATATTAATATTATTATTATATTAAATTTTCTACTTTGGTGTTCTAAGCATTTTCCTATAAATAGGGTGCTTAGGTTAAAATTGAAAATCACACCAGAAACTGAAGTTTTCTCTCTCTATATTATCGAGCGTATTCTTGTGAGTATTTTGAGTATATTTTGAGTATTGGTATACTGGTGCAAGTTCAAGTCATGCTTTTATATCCAAAGTGTTTCAATTTGTAAATCTTGATCTTTCGAGGTAAGGGATATTTTTTTTCCATAATGATATTATTTCTTCAAAATCATTATGCTGAAATATTGATTTGAAATTTTTACGATAAAAGGGCTATTTATTATGAATTATTGAAGTTCAAGTCTCAAAATAATTGATTTTTGGAAGTTTAAAATAATTTAAATTAGAAAACGTTTTTGATATGTTTGGTGGGCTTGGTTGGTTGTTGAAATGAGCTGATTTCAGTTTATAAGAGTGTGCGTAGGAAAAATTTTATATATATTAATATTATATTAAAATTTCTACTTTGGTGTTCTAAGCATTTTCCTATAAATAGGGTGCTTAGGTTAGAATTGAAAATCACACCAGAAACTGAAGTTTTCTCTCTCTATATTATCGAGCGTATTCTTGTGAGTATTTTGAGTATATTTTGAGTATTGCTATACGGTGCAAGTTCAAGTCATAGCCTATATCCGGTGTTTCAGGTAGAAGTACTGATCTTTCGAGGTAAGGGATATTTTTTTTTTCCGTAATGATATTATTTCTTCAATATCATTATACTGAAATATTGATCTGAAATTTTTATCAAATTTAGAACTTTTGGTGTCGGAGTTACTTATTCACGATACCAAGACTATCCACGATATCGACACTTATTCACGAATCTAAGACTATTCATCGAAAAATGAAAATTTTCCTTTTCGTCTAAAATATCTATTGTGGATACTAGCTTTGATTGTATCCATGTTTTGATCATTCTTGAATTTTACACCACTATGATTATTTTTGAGGTATTTTTGGACACGGATAAAACAAAGTACGAATCCTTAATCCTTGTCATTTTGTTTCTTTGGATTCGTTTCTTTTAAAAATATTTTCATCATCCTCTTATTCTTAAATGATGATATTATTGAATATCTTTGGCCCGTAGTGTAAAGATGAATGATTTCGATGAATATCTTTGGCCCGTAGTGCAAAGATGAATAGGTGTTTAGATGAACATGACGGTGATGAATATCTTTGGCTTTGTGTAAGTGTAAAGATGAATATTTGATTCGAGGATATATATTGATTGATGTTACAGGATAAAAGATGAGCGATGAACTTTTAAATTCATATATAGAAGATAGTAGTTTGCATTCTCTACTTAACTCTTCTAATGAATTGTTATTTTCGCTGCAGTTGTTGATTTAAAATTGGTTGTCTATTGTATTCTATTAGATTTTTCTCTGTTGAAGACTAACGATAATTTGTTGTATATTATCTTAGTCATAATATTCTTTATTGGGTTAGTTGAGCTCACCATTTTCCTTTTTGTTCCATTTTTCTTCTCAGGAGGCGAGAATGTAGCGAGTACTAGTCGGGGTATGGAATGAATGTTCTAGAGAGAGTTGTTTAGTAGTCCTCACCATTTTTATAAAATAATGTATCAATAATTATGATGGAGATTTATTTGCGTGTGGATATTGTCTAGACGGCAATATTTGTATTTAAACTCACAGCATATGTGTTGTTGTATTTTGCACGACAATTGTTGTAATAAAGTTGTAGTTATTTTCTGTATCATGTATTTGGCGACTCAGAATGAGTTGGATGAAATGAACCTATTTTGGGATCGTTATATATATATATATATATATATATATATATATATATATATATATATATATATATATATATGATTAAGCAATAATAAGAAACTCATAAAATTAACTATACTGATCTCGTGTCATCTATTTTATCTTGGCACAAGGTTTTGTGATTTAATTTCTTAATTATATGCATGTTTATTTATAAACTGTTTTTAAAAATAAAAAAACATATTAAGTGGCTAATTATTTTTTAAAACTATTTATACGTACTTTTATGAAAATAAACGTAAATATTTATTTTGTCCTTTTGGTTTAAGTAAAAAATTAATAAGTAAATTTGATCAAATGTATACGCGAGGCCTAAGTTTCAATCGAAACATTTGGATTAATTTATTTACATATATAAGGGCTCAAGGTAATATCACTAATACATTTAATCAAAGACTTTTAGGATGACATGTGATGGACAGTGGCGAAGTCAGAAATTTTTGTTAGTGAGATCGAAATTATTATTGAGTTATAAATAATTTGGTCGGAGTTCGGAGGCATCTCCTCCGAGCCAATTTTTTTTAATACTTTATACTTTCGAGTATATATATATATATATATATATATATATATATATATTACAATGAAAATACAATGAGTAATAATATATAGTATATACACTATATTGACTCATAATAGACTTTTTTTAATAATAATTGTTCATAAGTAAGTAATTCATTATTTATTTTTTAAAATAATATAAATTAAATTATTATTTAGTTTAAAATATTATAGAGAGAGATACATATATTGAGAGGATATGAGTCATATGTGGTTAAAATTTGATTGACAAAGTTATAAATTTTTAATTTGACTCAGTATAATAAAAATTTTATAAAATTTTAGTGGGGTCAATTTATATATAATATTTAAAATTTTTAAAATTTACCTTACATTATAAAGTAATTTTTTTTCCTAGTGGGATCGATTAATCCCATAAAATTCTATGTGGCTTCGCCACTGATGATGGGTCAAGTGATTCATAATTCAAGAAGATATTATTGTGATAATAAGTTACGTTTCGTATAATTTGATTTGATTCAAACTTAAAATTTTATTAAAGTTCTGATATAATTGTATTCGAGTTAACTCTTGAAAGTTTGGATTAGATCATGAGTTCCAAAAAAATGATTTATCGAAAAATGTGCTGAATGTGAGAATATAAAGGCTGCTAATATCATCTTTTATTGATTGTAATACCTTGTATTTTGTTAGAACAAGTGATTAGCATAATACTCGTATACTCATAATAACTTCAGTTATGATTCTTACTAATAATAACTTCAGTTATAGCGTAAATAACTTTGTTTATGAATTATGATGTTTTGTATGGACATTTGGTAGGTTAAGAAATCGAAGAAAGTACTATTGCGATAGTAAATTGTATAATTTGAAATAATTTTGCTCGAAATTTGACTTTGATTATTATAATATTAATATTATATCCCTCTTGTATTACTTTATTACTATTCGATTTCTACTTCATTACTACTATTTAGTAATATATTCTTTTCGGTTATTTTTTTTATTTATGAAAATAAGTTATAAACAACTTCTTCAATACCAAACACTTTCTTCAATTTTATTCTTCTAAATACTTTTTATCAAATAAAAATCATTTTCTTAAAACTACTTGTAGATAAAAACATAAAACAATAAATAGTCATTTTTGTAATAAATCCCAAATGTTAGGAAAAATTTCAATGCAAATTAAATAACACAATAATCAACATTGTTTGTTCTTCAATGACTTAATCCATAAAATTAACTTTAATATATTAATTTTCATGGTATAACTTTTTTGTACGGAATAAAAATTATAAACTCTCTCTAACACAAGTTTAAGACCTAATTACACCCCATTTTTCAACTTTGAAGGATGTTAGTACTATCTCTTTGTTATGTTTTCTCTCTAAACAAAAGATTATTTATAGTGTACAACTTTTCATAGTTTTAAAAATCGGGCTGAATCGATGGTCGGATCGATAAAAATTAAAACCGATCTATACTACGGTCGGATTTGGACCACTTAACTATTTTTGGTCAAAAATCAGTTGACCATCTGTTGAACCGGTAAAATCGGTTAGTTGACCCTGTTTTTAATTTTAATTTTTTTACTAAATTTTTTTAATATTAAAATTAGTCACTTTTAATAATATTGTAACTCAACTTTATTATGTTTTAGTTCATAATAAATAAGATTTTTTAAAATTTTAATTATTAATAATATGTATTTTAAATATTAATAACGTTACTGTGTTAATAATGGTTCGACCACTGGTTGAACTAGTGATCCATCCACCTCATACCTTTTTCGGTTCGATGACCGATTCGGGTCTAAAAATCATATTTTCCCCTTCTTTTTCAAAACAGGACTATAGCATACAATAAATATTTCTACTAAAAATAGAATACTTCCAAAAAGTTTAAATACACTTTAAACCTTATATTTTTTTGATTTTTTTTACAATTTAAACTTTAATATTTTACTTTAAGACATTAAACCTTAATGTCCCTAAATTTTAATAAATCAAACTATTTAGCTATCGAATGAGAGTATATATAACTTATATTGGCTCTATTTTTCTTATTCGTCACCCAAAAATCTCGAGTCTACAATTAAATTTATGTGCTTTGAAAGATATTTAAGATTTTCTATATATTAATATGGGCAATTAAATATTTTAAGGATATATATCATTTATATTGACTAATTTTTTATTTTTTTTCATCACACAAAAAACACGTGTTTACACTTTTATGTACTTTCAAAATAGTTAGGAGTGAAATTACTCAAAATACATTAATTTAGATCAATTATTACACGTCGACGACTAAAATATTTAATTTATAAAAATTTAAAGATATTAAAGTTTAACGTGTTAAAATTAAAACATTAGGGTTTAAGTTGTAAAAATCAATTTTTTTTAAGATTAAAGGTGTATTTGATCCCTTTCAAAATAAAACTTGTACCAGAAATAAATATTTTTCAAAATAGTATTTTTATTAAAAATAAGAGTTTCATTTTATAATAAGGTAAAAATGGAGCAGAAAACATAAATGAGATAATCAAACGCGACCTAATTTTCCCAAGACGATGTGAAATGAAAGTATGAAAAAAACGTATTGAGAATGTGGGAGAGATGAGAATACTTTAATTGGGTTGGGGTGGAGTGGCGTGGGAGGGGGGGGGGGGGAGGGCAAGGGAGGGTGAAGAAGACGTTTTTGAGCAAAAGTGCGTCCAAGTTCTCTTCATGTAAGACGGTGGGTCCCAGCCCCAGTAAAATAATAATAAAAAAATAAGAATACAATACTGCTACTACCTCTTTCTCCTTCTTTCTGCTCCCCTATCAAACAACGGCGCGAACAATCCCATCTCTCTCTAAAAACAAGCCCCCCTTCTCTCTCTATAAATCTCTATTAAACCCCTCTGAAACTTCCGGTTTTGAAATTTCATTATATTTTTCAGAGAAACAAAATGCAATGGAAATGGAAGAAGAACTGAGGAACCTTCTCCTATCTATGTACTACTAAAATAAATCTGTCTATTTTTGTGCCGGAACTTGAAGAGCTGGTGAAGATGAAAATCCGGTTTTCCTGCACTGAATCACAGATTTATGTTCGAAGATAGAAAAAGTGAACCGAATTTTCTTTGCTGACAGATCATACTATTCTCTCTTTGATTAATTTTTTATTTTTTTTTTATTTTGAGTGGGTTACTGGTATTATAAATGATATGCTAGCTGGTTGGAGATTTTTTTGAGACAAAAGGAAAAAAGATGGTAAATGCTGACGGCGATGTACACGAAGTTGTATGTACATATATACTGCATGTGAATGAGTTATAAGATCTGAAGATTGGTTTGTAATCTGGGCTTTTTTTGTTTTCACGCCATGAGTCGAGTCTTTTCAGGTACGCCTCCTATTTTGGCCGCATTACTGTTCTTTGGTTATCTTAAAATTTAAATTTTGATGGGTAATTGTAAGATTGGGTTAATTTCTTGTTCTGGGTCCTATTTTGTTTTGTTAAGACATGGCTATTTTTCATTCCATGTGTTGTTTAATTGAATGTGTAGATTACTGAGATTAGATAGGTGATTTAGATCATTGAATTTAAAAATTGGATTAATATAGGTTTTTGAGCTGGTTGGTGTGCTAGCTAGCTATTGGGCTTGAATGTTTAATATTATAAATTTGTCAATTGGTGTATGCCAGGATAATCGTGCTATTGCAAACGGATTCTGAATATACATATAATTTTAGATATATGATTATGTTCTGGAATGGGCCTTTGATTTTTTGAACATCTGTCCCCAGGTAATGAATTTCAGAAGCAAGTGTTTTGAGGATGAAATTGGAGTGAGTTTTCTATCTTCATTTTAATCCATTTGGGTGCAAAAGGATTTGGATTCGAGGATAATAAGTGGAGTGATGAGTTTGATGGATGCAATGTCAAAATCCTTAGTATTTGGGCTTTTGATTTTATCGGGGCTTTTCACCATTTCGGCTGCAAATGATGGGTTTCCTAGGTGTAACTGCGACGAGGAGGGATTTTGGAGTCTTGAAAGCATCTTGGAGTGCCAAAAAGTGAGTGATTTCTTGATTGCAGTGGCATATTTTTCCATCCCGATTGAGCTTCTTTACTTTATTAGCTGTTCAACCTTCCCATTCAAATGGGTAATCATAGAATTTATCGCCTTCATTGTTCTATGCGGAATGACCCATTTGCTCAATGGTTGGACATATGGCCCACACCCATTTCAGCTTATGCTTGCCCTAACCATTTTCAAATTGCTCACTGCTCTAGTATCATTTGCAACTGCAATAACTCTTATCACCCTCATCCCGTTGTTACTGAAAGTGAAGGTAAGAGAGTTCTTGTTAATAAAGAAAACTTGGGATCTTGGTCGCGAAGTTGGAATCAAAAAGCAGCAGAAAGAAGCCGGGTGGCACGTTCGTATGCTCACCCAAGAGATCAGAAAGTCACTTGATCGACACACTATATTATACACAACTCTGGATAAGCTATCTGAGACATTGGATCTGCAGAATTGTGCAATTTGGATGCCTAATGAGATTAAAACTGAGATGAACCTGACCCATGAGTTGAAAGTGAGGAATATTTCAACAATGTATAATCTCTCCATCCCAATTAGTGATCCAGATGTTAGACAGATCAAGGAGAATGATGGAGTAAAGATACTTGATCCTCAGTCAGCACTTGCTGAAAGAAGCAATGGAGGGACTGGCGAGCCAGGAACTGTGGCTGCTATTAGGATGCCAATGCTGAGAGTTTCTGACTTCAATGGTGGAACTCCTGAGATGATCCAGGCTTGTTATGCAATTCTTGTTTTGGTTCTTCCTAGTGGGCAATTTAGATCTTGGGGCATCCAGGAAATTGAGATAGTAAAGGTCGTTGCTGATCAAGTGGCTGTGGCTCTTTCCCATGCTGCAGTGCTTGAAGAGTCCCAACTTGTGAGAGAGAAACTAGTCGAGCAAAATCGAGCCTTGCAACAGGCGAAACAGGATGCAATGATGGCTAGCCAAGCAAGGAATTCATTTCAGATGGTAATGAGCAATGGACTGAGAAGACCCATGCACTCAATCATGGGTTTGCTTTCCATGATGCAGGATGAGAATTTGAGTAGCGAGCAACAGATTCTTGTTGATACAATGGTTAAAACCAGCAATGTCCTCTCTGTCTTGATAAATGATGTGATGGATACTTCACCAAAGGACAGTGGAAGGTTCCCCTTTGAGATGCGGTCTTTCAGGCTACATTCCATGGTAAAAGAAGCAGCTTGCCTTGCCAAGTGCTTGTGCGTATATAGAGGTTATCGTTTTGCCATTGAGGTTGAGAAGTCACTTCCTGATAATATTATGGGTGACGAGAGAAGAGTTTTTCAGGTAATTTTGCATATGGTTGGGAATCTTTTGAATGGGGGCAATGGACGAGGTTGTCTAACCTTGAAGGTTTTCTCAGAAAGTGGAAGTCAAGGGAGGAATGATCAGCGATGGGGAACCTGGAGACCAAACTTGTCTGATGGGTATGTTTATGTCAAGTTTGAGATTGGGATTAACAATAGTGGTCCTCAGTTGGAAAGTTCTGGTGACCAGAGAAATTGGACTGGGGGAATTGAGGAAGGCTTGAGCTTTAGTGTGTGCAGAAAACTAGTCCAGGTTGGTTATGCATCTGTGTTTTCAAGTGTGTGTGTGTGTGTGTGTGTGTGTGTGATATAAGTTTTTTATGATTAAAAATTAAAATGAGCTCCGACCAAATGAAGATTTTTTGTGTGCTATCCGTTACCAGATTCTGTAATTTTGAGCAAGTCCTATCCGATTTTTAGACAAACTAGATATGTGCTCCTTAGAATATGTTTATGGAGTTCAATGGAACCTATTAGACAGTTTATTAGAAAATCTGTGAAAGATACCTTCTTCTTGAATTAGACCTTCCATTCTTTTCCTTTGACACTATTCAATCATCACTTCTCTTATTAGGTCTGATATTTTTTTGCGACACTTTTTCCATTGTCAGATGATGCAAGGGAACATCTGGGTAGTTCCGAATCCAGTGGGTTTTGATCAAAGTATGGCCCTTGTTCTTCGGTTCCAACTCCGGCCATCAATTGTATTGGGCATCTCAGAAACCGGAGACTCATCGGAGCACCCAAATTCGAACTCTCTTTTCAGGGGCCTTCAGATTCTGTTAGCTGATCATGATGATGTGAACCTGGCAGTTACCAGGAAGCTGCTAGAGAAACTGGGCTGCGTTGTTTCTGCTGTTTCATCTGGATATGAATGCCTTAGTGTCCTTGGCCCATCTGCATCTCCGTTTCAAATTGTTCTTATGGATCTTCACATGCCTGACTTGGATGGATATGAAGTTACTATAAGAATTCGGAAGTTTAGAAGCCGCAATTGGCCATTGGTCATTGCCTTGTCTGCAAGTGACAATGAGGATGTGTGGGAAAGATGTTTGCAAGTAGGAATTAATGGACTTGTTCAAAAACCGGTTGTCGTGCAAGGAATTGCTGATGAGCTCCGGAGAGTTCTGTTGCAAGCAAACAAGGTGGTTGTATGATGTTTGATTATGGAAAATGTAAGCTAAAGATATGCATCATGCAGTGCAGTATATAAATGATGATTGTGGGGTGTACTATTAAGGTTAGTAGAAAATATTGCTTCAGCCAACACTCCAATGTCCCTATGAGATCGGGCTTCAGCGAAAGATGTTTCACATACAACATTCAAAGTTTAAATGGTATAGAAAATTCATTTCCTTTCTTCTCCCTTTATGTTGAACCTTTGATATAATATTTGTATTGTATGGTCATTTAGTCTTAAGATCACAACTAGTTATTAATTTTATTAGCACATCAAATGATGAATAACAGAATAAATATAGAGAAATCCTAGGAACTAGAGTGCTACTTTCATGACATCAATGGTACAGCAGTGTGAAGAACATTTGATTATCAACCCAAGGCTATAGTTGATTATGTTGAGGAACATTTGAAAATGACCAGTTTTTGGATTATTAGTGTAGTTATCATAAAAAATACATTTTTTTATAGTAGACTTGGTTTCTCTAGTATATTTGAGAATGCTCAACGATTAATTTTGTATACTGAAATCTTCAGTTGCAATCAGGTTGCATTTGATGATTTACATCGGACCTTATAATCTAGTTTCTCTGACATTCAATATTTTCCCTCTTTTGTTGAATGTGAGCAAAAGTGTATGTACCTTGTATGAATTTCAATATCAAATATAGAAAATCTTGGTTTAATTTGTGATGCACTATTCATATGATTTAATCTTCACGTGGTAAAATTTGAATTTTAAAAAGATATATTGCCATGTTATTTGTCATGTTTATATAGAATAATGTGTTGGCATCATAAACAAGATATGCTGAAAGTGTTTGATGGACTAAGTTATAACTGTGATAATTCCCTCTTAATAATCTGAGTTGTCTGCGACTGTCTTAAATGGATCGACATAGTTCAGGTAAATTATATACATTTTCTGTAGATAATTTTTCATAAAATATTTGCATGCTACTGAATAATCATCATTAGTATATACATAGTATGTTCTTTAGCTTTTTTGTTGCCTCTTGCCCCCTGATTTGCAGATGGTATACAGTAATAATACTAAAAAGCGCAATGGGTGGTTGTGAGATCAGGTTTCTTCTTTTCTTACTATTGAAATGTACTTTTAGCTTTGTTTTCTAGCTTTTAGAAAGAAATAAGGAGGATGGCGTTGTATCCTGATTTTATATTACAACTCAGTAAGTTTGTCGGGTGATTCTCTCTGTATGCTTGTGTGGTTCATATTTCATAACTTCATATCATCTTTTTTGATAAAAATAACAAAAAATTGGTACTATCATGCATGTTTTCCTTTACGAATGACCCATGTCACAATAATACATCACCACCATGCATGTGCATTGCACGTGTTGACAGTTTGTCCTGTTTATGCTTGGGAAGCTGGTGGAATGGGTTAGATTATGGGTGGGTCAAACTGATCATATCTCATGTTCTTCTTCTTCTTCTTCGTTGCGATAATACAATACTACTGTGAAAACAGTATATAGAAGAAAAAAAAGCATGCATGAATCTGAGATTACGTATATAGACACTTGCTGTTTCTCTCGGTGGTAGTGCATGTTAATGTTACCACTCCATTCCTAGATATTTCTGGCCCCCACCCCCAATTGAATTATCATTATCACAGCGTTTATATATATATATATATATATATATATATATATCAATGTGAAATAATATTATTTTGAAAGAAATGGACATGATATGTTGAGAATAATATTGTAGACCTCGTATAGGTACAGAAGGCTAAAAAGCACATGATCATTTTCTTCTTATATGCCCATCCATCATTCATTACATTTTTGATGCTATGAAATATTGGTGGTATTATTGTACATGTGGATAGATAATTAGGTGCAACAAGTAAGGTTGGTGAGTCCTTGTCAACAACACCTATATATATATATATATTATGATGGCTTTTTTTCACCTAGGTACATCTCCCTCAATATTTGCCCTCCCTCCCTCCTCCCTCCCTCCCTCCCTTTCTTTATCTTTCTTTCAATTCTCAATTGTATTAGTTTCTTGTACGCTTGTGGCTAGTAGTAGTAGTAGTTATTTTTTTGTTTTTTTTCCTATGTGTGTTTTATAAACATATTTGCCCGTCGAATTATCCTATTATATTATATAAAGAGAATTCTCAAGTTGTGATAGTTACAAGTCTATTTATAAAATTTATGACTTGTGTCATTGTGTTTATTAATTAAGCAGAGTTATTGGCCCATTTTTTGGACAAACAAAACATTGCTCTCGTTAAGTTTGTTACAACTGTCAAGTTTTGGTAGGCCATCAATTTTATGAGAGCCTATAATTTGAATCTCATATGGTTGAGGTAATGCATGCCCATCGTATAGCTGGTGAAATTCGAGCCATGCTTAAACATATAATTTGAGCTAATTAACTAATATAGTTCTAGAAAACAAAAAAGTATTGTGCCAAGGGCTCTGTATTCTGAAATAACAATAGAAGATTATGTTGGCCTTTTCATGGCATGGGATTGCATGAAGAGAATCTAGGGACCTTTCTAGCTCCTTTCTATTTTATAATTTCACCTGGACTATATATATATATTGAATTCTCTTTCGTGATAACTGGTTGTCACATACATTATTCTAATAATAGATAATAATCTATTCGTGACAACCAGTTGTCACATACACTATTCTTGATCCTCATAATAAAATGTTTAAATTAAAATCATTTTAGTCTTTGCCGTTAGACCTTATGAACCTTTTATTATGACGAGGTTGCCACATATGAAACCTATATGTGTGTGAGAGAGAGATCCTCAATCTGAAACCTCAGTTGGAGTAAGATTTACCTTTATTTTTTTTATTAGAAAGGAATAAAAGTGTCAAAGGGGTCTGTATTTGAATATATAAATATTAAAACTATAGTAGAATATAATATGCAGGGTGAATTATGCCAATTCCTCAGATTCTGTAGAAATTGAACAAGTTGATACAAGGTAAACATCATTCTCGAGAGAAACTTTCAACGTATCAACACTATTTTAGTTAGTGCATAATCTTATGTGCACTGATTGTGGACAGCTAAGAGAAATTACAAGTAATACCTCCATTATAAATTTAAAAATTTTATGCAGACATTATAATTTGACATGCATGTTTTATAATTTTATTTATTTGTATTTTGATCTCCAATGAGGGATAAAAATATAAATAAGTGAAATTATAAAACACTCGTGTACAATTATCATGTCCGTATAGACGAACTCTTACAAATTATAGAAACTGATATTTTCACATATTAAAATGATATTTTCACACGAGTCTCTTACATGAAGGTGATACTACTCACTATTCATGCGAGAGGGATCATGTGAAAATATCAATTTTTTTATTTGGAAATATTAGTTCCCAGATTATAAAATCATCATTGGCGTTATAAAATTAATTTGAGACATCTTCAAATTTAAAATTGAGGGTATTCATTAAAAAATATGAAATGATAAATTCAATAATGAGTTTTTAGATAATTTATAATTTTTATCATTATATTAACTAAAAATAAAGGTATTTATGTCAATTTTGAGCTCAAAAATATTTTAAATTGGCATAAAAAAGTCAACAGTGATCTACTATTTTGAAACTTGAGAAGTATATATATGGGTTTTCTTATTAAAAATATAAATTTCTCTCAATAATGCACAATTGGAACACATACAAAAACCATTAGACTTATCAAAATTGACATAAATTTCTAATTATTATTCTCTCCTTTCCAAGTTTTCCTTGTGAAACATTTATTTTTAATTAGTATAAAGAATCTCAATGTAAATAAGTTTTAGTGCTAATATTATATTATGTTAAAATCAAATTTTATTAAAATTTACTTTTAGAAATTTAACATTCATTAGTGGAAGCAAAGAAATTCCCACTGTTCCAAAAGAAGGAAACCTTTTGACCTTTATATATATATATATATATATATATATATATATATATACAGAATCGATCAAGTGAGGGCTCCCTTATTTTCCTCAAATGGGGAATTTTTTTTTAAAAAAACAACTAAAAAAAAGTTTAATATTTTATGGAACTGGAATTTTTTCCATAATACAGTGTTTTTGGTGTGTTTTGGATACATATAACAATACAGGTCAGTACAGACTGTATTATGAAAAAAATTCCAGTTCCATAAAATATTAAACTTTTTTTTTAATTGTTTTAAAAAAAAAAAGCAAAAAAAAAGTGCGCATTTTAAGAAAATAAGGGCGCCCTTACAAGAACCGGACCCTATATATATATATATATATATAATAAGATTTGTTTAAGAAACACTTATCTACAATATTTTTTAATTATAAATTTAATATAAAAATATAAAATTTTCACAAGCCTTGATGTTTGTTAAGATTATAAAATAATAAAAAAAAGATTTCCCAATTGAGTAATTTGGACTTAGTTGTCTATAAAATTAATCTACTACTTTGTTTTGACTTGCATCAGATTAGAAATCTAGGGCATCTAGATCTTGGAATGCTCATAATTTTACCCTCATAATTTATTATTATTTTTTCAGTAAAATTTTTTGTCGTTGGCTGTTGAGGATAAAATTACTATAAAATAAGAGTCAATTCGACAGAGGGTAAAAATATTTTTTAAATTAAAATTATTGGTATTTTGGTCACTCTTGCACTTTACGTCTATTTTTTGGTAATAAAATTATTATAAAATAAAATTTAGTTTGACAAAGAGGTGTGGTGGACTAAAAATATTTTTAAATTAAGATTATTGGTATTTTGGTCACTCTTAAACTTTACGTGTACTTTTTGATGCTTGGTGAAATTTTTGAATATTTCATTAATTTATATTTTTCTTCAAATTATTGAAATAAAATTGAAAGCCCATACCAATTTTTTTTTTTAAAAAGTATTTTTGTAATAGTGTAATCAAACTTTCTTCTAATAAATACACTTTCATTAACAGCTCTATTTTTTAAAAGTGGTTTATCACCCCCAAATTGACACTAAAATAATTAAAACTGAAAAAAAAAGATTTTTTTTTGGCTGTATTAGGAAACCCCTATTTGGAACATAGTTCATTGAGTTTAAGTTAATTAAATTATAATCAAACCCACTGAACCAGATCACGGAGATAGATTTTGTCAGGTAGACCTTTTTATAAAAACTGATTATTTTAATGAAAGTTCAAAAAAAGCCACTATTTATTTATTATATTTTTGATAAAGAGAAGTTTTTCGTTTTCCGGCCTTATGATAGTCCACTATGTAGCTTTCAATAACAGGATTATGTATACGGTCCGTGGTCAATATGTTTGATGTCAGTGAAAGTCGAATTCAAAATCTTCAAATTTACGGCTGATCCCATATTCTCTCTTAAACTACTAAATCAAGTGGCCTGGTTCAAATAAAGCCACTCTAATTTATTTAATTGTTGTTTTTAACTTAAAATATAATTCAATTTGCACCAAAATAAGTCCAACATGCATCCTCTCACTTCACTAGTAGGAGGAATCTTTCAAATCAACAAAATATTCCAAATCAAGTAAAATTAATAATAAAATAACAAAACAAGGAAATTCTTTGAAAATAATTAATCAACGTTTGAAAAGAAAGATTCAAGGCGTGCAAGTGGTCCAAGTTGTGCAGCTTTAGTAATATAATTCATTCCATTATAGAGTTACTAATAATGCAATCAAATGATTGATCCTAGGATCAAATGTTATCTTCACTTAATTAATGAAACCAAACAAGTAGATCAAAATTTTATCATCTTTTTATACAACCAACTCGATGTATAACATAACCACCTACTTTAACTATATGAGTTTCTGCTTAAGAACTTGTATTGTAATTTATGTTATGTAATTCGACTGATATATATATATTTTTTCGTAACTTGTTAAAATTAGTGTTCTAAAAATTTATTTAGGTCAAAATTTATAGATGCAATTTAAACTCTTTCTCTAGGTTTTCACACTAATATACAAGTCTATGGTTGTTGGAGTTGTATATAAATTTGCGGGATTTGATTAAAATGAATAGCATTTTGTTTTACTATTCTTTTTTTTCTTTTTCATCTTTCCTTTCACCTAAGGATGCCCAAAAGGCATGGGCCTAGGCCTGGGTCCGGTCTGGTCAAGGTTTGGCCCGGTCTGAAAGACTTAAAAATGCCATTATTTTAAAACAAAAATCTGACATGACTTGACTAGCAAAAAAGCCTAACTTAGCCTGGGGTCTGGCTTGACTTGACCTTGGGCCTGACTTGACCTGGTCTGGCCTGAGACCTTATATTAAAAAATGATGTAAGTCTTGGTAAAGTTGACCGCACCTCGAGTAGTGAAAGCCTACCAGCTGAAAGTCAAAGTCCAAGGCCAGGTCGAGTAGGGACTCAGTTAATTGTTGTGCATGTCTACTTTCACCCCGAAATAAAGGCTTATCAAAAAGTAATACTCCTTCAGTTTTAAAATATAAGACTAATATTTTGAGTTAATTTGAGATATTTTTTATTCAATCGTGTGTAAATATATATTTCAAATAAAATAAAGATAAAAATTATAAATGTGTAAAAAGTAATGTTAATAAATTTTTTTATTTTTTTAAAAATAAAACGAATCATATGAATTTTAAATTTAAAAATATCTCATATTAATTTTAAAAAAACTTGATTTTACGTTTGGGAAATAAAGGGATTAAGTGATATGATATGGTGTTCCAAATCTTGTTTAATGGATGTCAAAATTTAACAAACAATGTTGTGATATATTTATTGTACCTTCAAAAACAAATTGATGTTCTTGTAAAAATTTCAGTCCACTTAGCTTGAGAGAATTTTTACATTGGGGCTCAAATTAGTGACGGTATATCGCATTGGTCCACAACCCTAATTAACAAATGGACAAATCTTTAATCTTTATAGCGGGTGCATCTTTAAGATCGTTCGGAGAAAAATTTATTCTCGGTTGACACGTAATTTGGCCCTAGAATACTTTTACCGTTCAAAAAATAAATAAATATAACTCAATTAAATCTTAGCTTAATGATAAAAATTAGGTATCTTGCGATTTTTAAGTTTCAAATTTGACTTCAACCTTTGTGTTAGTTATTTCTTATTTTACTTGATGCTTGTTTTCCTATAAGAGGCTTGGTTCCTACTCTTATAGGGTGTAAGTTTGTTTGATTAATTATTATATTTTTTTAACATTAGTGTGACTTTATTTATATCTTAACTGAAATTATATACTTGATTAAGAGAATTTTATTAATTTTGTATTGCATTCGAGATTTTAAAAAGAAAAAGGAAGGAAAATCAAATGCACAGGACCATTATTCTTAACTTTCTAACTCTTTTTTTTTTGAGAACTAAATAGAAATGAACTTCGATCCATTATTTTTTATGACAGTACAAAAAATAGGTGACAACAATTTAATATATTATTGAGTTTTTTTAAAACATTTATACTTTGTTCGGAATATCATTATTATTTACAAACATAGAATTGATAAATTTAAGTTGAGTTTGATATTTCAAAACGTCAATCTTAACCGCTAAGAAGCCTAAGATTATGAAACAATTAGGGTCAAATCTTGAGCCTGAAATAAATTTTGAGTTAAATTTCAAGCCTGAATCGAATTCATCCAAATAAAGCCTTAAATCACCGGCCCAATAGTATCTTCTCGGGTCATCTTAGTCCACCAAAAAGATTATGACTAAAATTACTATTGGTAGACTGAAGTTACTAGCGGTAATTCTTTATATACAAATACATTTTTTTTTATATCTTTTGATGTGGAACTGGGGTCTTACAAATTACCTTAACTTTTGTCTTCTTGGTAAACTTTGATTATGCAATTAAAATAGGAGACTGATATTTCTACATGATTTTTTGATATTTTCACATGAAAATCGTCGCTATAGATCCTATAGCGACAATTTTTACCGTCGCTATATATCTATAGTCACACTTTTTATGTGAAAATATCAAAAAGTCATGTAAAAATATCAATTTCCTTAAAATAATATACATGAGAATTAATACTCCCTCCCTCCGTTCCAATATAAAAATAAAAGATACAATTTGACTTTTAAGATCAAACGATAGCATATTAAATTTCAAAATTGGTATCATGACTCATAAAAATTTAAAATGAAATAAATTTTGTAATTAATGTTTTTACTATATACTATACAATTATAAATAAGGGAATTGATATTTTCAATGTAAATTTGATAGTTTCACAAGTTACTACTAAGCGGAGTCCACCTTCATGTGAGAGAGGATCTTGTGGAACTAACATTTTCACTTGTTGAAATATCAATTTCCTTATAATAATTGTGTCAACTAAAATTAAATAAATTTGATCAATTTGAATTTTAATATACTATCGTTTCACTTCAAAAGTCAAATTATATGTAAGATTTTAAAAGGGAAGGAGTGTTAAACTTTGTTGAGAAGACTGTATCAAACATACATGTAAATGAAAATGTAAATGCAAACACAAAGAGGCCAAATATTCTAAAACTTCATCAAATGATGGCCACGCTAAAATTAAAGAAATCTTCCTTAACCAAAAAACCAAGAAGATGTTTCCTGCAGACAAATTTATTATTCAAACAAAATAAGGCAAACTAAAGTCCAACTAGATTTTTATAAAGTAAATTAAGCCGGCAAATTACATGTCCTACTCTTTCTGTGTATCTTCTTGTCGACTAATGCAAGAAGATGCCCTTTACTAATCTTAAATTACTAATTTAATTTAAATTAATTATTAGGATATTTAAACTTCTATAATTAACACTATCAGCACATAAAAGTTGTCATCTGAATGCTAGGACTTAAAATTTTATGGACCATATGTTATAAAATTAAATACAGGTGTAATTGAGACCCTAAATTTTTAAATTTTATTTGAAAAAATGTATTACTGCTTGTGAAGCCGGTCCATTTTTCTCTTTTATTGATTCTTTTTGACAAATTTACTTATGTTAAGAAAAAAGGGAACTCAATAATTTCTAACAAAAAATTGTTATTAACATTTTATTTCATACATAAATAATTTTGTAAAGTATTTATATATGTACAAAGTGTAACTTATAAAGTGTAAACCAATAGTCCGTCTATTTTATATATTTTTTTCTTAAAAATATTGTCTTTT
The DNA here is from genome assembly GCA_020205605.1 of Panax ginseng. Lineage (NCBI taxonomy): Eukaryota > Viridiplantae > Streptophyta > Magnoliopsida > Apiales > Araliaceae > Panax > Panax ginseng. Next base: position 125,034,839 of record CM035135.1, on the reverse strand, counting down.
TAATAGTATTAATATAAGGAGAATGATCATAGCAAACATATATATTATACATACTATTGAAAAGAAGAAGGAACAATCATAATTAGAAATTATTAAAAATACACATGCTATTCGCTACTAATAATAGCGGGCGCTAATGATCAGAATAAGGGTTCGACTTAATCAACTAGGGTTTAGGATTTATTAACCATGATTAATATAAGGGTTTATAAACTAAGATTTAGGGTTTGTTAATCAAGGTTTAGAGTTTATTAAATCATTTAAACTAGAATTTAGGGTTTATTAACCTTATTAAACTCTGGTTAATAAACTCTAAACCTGGTTAATAAACCATTAACCCTAGTTTATAAACTCTAAATTCGAGTTTATAAACCTAAACTCTTGTCAATAAAGTTAAAATTTTATTCTGATTAGCGACCACTATTATTAGTAGCGGGTAATGTGTGTTTTTTCAACTGTTTGTTACTATTAGCAGCGGACTACTGTTTTGACTTTTTTTAATTTCGTCCGTTGATGTTTAAAATGGATGATAGAGATATTGTATGCCTTATTAAGATGCTGAGCAAATACGTGTTATGGATCATTTTTCTTAATATAAATAGCATGATTTTCCCAAGTTTGTTTTTATAATTTAATCAACATGTCATTATTATAATACTTTAAGGAATAAACAGTAAAATAAATTAAATATATTCTTAAACTTTATAAACAAAACATTTTCACTTGTTCTACTTTAAAAAATTATAATATCTTCCTGTGTTGTGAAATTATAGATAAAACAAATTAAGAAGAGAATAAAATATATATTAATAATATCTTACATTCAAGTGGTTATCTATAATTTTTTTGATATCAAATAAAACTCTCGGATGTGATGTGTCACACCAGCTTATTCCAACACCATTATATATATATCACAAGTTGACCAGTTGCATTAAATTAACTTAAAGCTTCTTAATTTCTTGCGGGCTCCACCATTTTTTTTGGTGGTTACCTTCCAATTACTTTATTTCTAACACTCTTCCTTGGATGACCACTTCCTAAGAATATGTCTCATTAAAAACCTTACTAAAGAAAAATCCTGTGAGAAAAAATTTGGCTAAGAAAAAGAATACCAATATTCTTGTTTAACTTCTAGTGTCATAGGATTGTCTCGTTAAAACCTTGCAAAGAAAAGCCTAATGGGAAGGGCTATTTATGATTGATAATAATCCATAGTTCTCACGAATATGCTGAATTACCGATCTTAACCAAACACATTCACGACTCGCTTCGTGAATTGCGATAATCTCTGCATGATTTGAGGAAGTAGTAGGAATTGTTTGCTTAATAGATCTCCATGAAATAACAGTATTTCCATAAGTAAATAAATATTCTGTTTGTGATCGGCCTTTGTGTGGATCAGAAAGGTAACCCGCATCAGCATATTCAAATAACTGTGGTTTTGATCCATTTGGATAAAATAATCCAAAATCAGTAGTCCCACGAAGATATCGTAAAATATGCTTAATTTTATTCCAATGTCTCCGAGTTAGTGCAAGACTATACCTTGCTAGTAAATTAACTACAAATGCTATATCAGGTCATGTGAAATTTGCAAGATACATCAATCACAAATTGCACTAAGATATGGTACTTTAGGACCAAGAGTTTCTTCATCATCTTCATGTGGTCGAAACGGATCTTTCTTGACATCTAGTAACCGACCCACCATTAGAGTGCTCAAAGGATGAGCTTTATCCATGTAAAATTGCTTCAGAACTTTTTTGTGTATGTTGATCGATGAACAAGAATTCCATTCTGAAGATGTTCAATTTGCAGGCCAAGAAAAATTTTGTCTTACCAAAATCTTTCATCTCAAATTTATTTTTTAAATAATTTACTATTTTGTTAGCTCTTCTACAGTCCCTATAAGATTTAGATCATCAACATATACTGTAACAATAGCAAATTCAGATTTTGATTTCTTGATAAAAACACATGGACGAATTAGATTATTCTAAAATCTTTGTTTCAAAAGATATTCACTGAGGCGATTATACCACATGCGTCCGAATTGCTTTAACCCATATAAGGATATTTGTAGCTTGATAGAATACATACTTTGAGATGTAGAATTATATGCTTCAGGACTTTTATATCCTTCAGGGATTTTCATGTAGATATCATTATCTAATGATCCATACAGATATGCTGTAACAACATCCATTAATCGCATATCCAAAATTTCTTTTACTACCAAGCTAATTAAAAATCTAAATGTAATGGCTTCCATTACAGAAGCATATGTTTCTTTATAATCAATATCCGGTCTCTATGAGAAACCTTGCGCTACAAGTTGCGCTTTGTACCTTATAATTTTATTTTTCTCATTTCGTTTACGTACAAATAGCCATTTGTATCCAACATGCATTACAACTTTAGGTGTTCGGACAACAGGTCCAAAAATTTCACGTTTACTTAGTGAATTTAATTATGCTTGAATTGCCTCTTTTCACATTGGCCAATCATTTCTTCGTTGACATTCATCAACTGTTTGTGTTTCATATTTATGATCATTACTTCTGGTAATATCGAGAACAACTTTTATGAAAATATATTACCGACAATAATTTTATTTCTAAAAGTCCAATAATAATCTAGAAGGGGGGTTGAATAGATTATTATAGATTAAAAAAAATATCTTTGGCCTTTTTGAATTTTTAGATAATTAATTTGCAGTGTTAGAAATTAATATGCAAGATAGTAAAAATTCAATCACACAATTTACAAATATTTATCTGATTCATAACATACATCCCGGGTATGTTGCTACGTCCAGTCTCAAGCTCCTCTCCAGGACTTAAGATCTTATTACTTCCTGTAAAAAAAACCCCTTCAACAGGCGGAGAAGCCTTTACAATGTTTTATAAATAAACTTTTAACTATTCCCAACTAATCTATCTTGGACAGCAAGCTCCCAGCTCCCTCCTCAAGTTTAGTTGTACTTCTTTTGAGTTCAGTTCTATTCTATGATCTGGTCTTGAAATAACAACCTCTACCTCACCTCATAAGTGCACTAGAGACACAACTCCCAGTGACCTCTCTAAGACTCTAGTGTTGGTCGAAGAATTATTCGTCTTTCTCACAGGTACATAAAATAAACTAACTCTATCTTTTCTTTTTTACAAAAGATTTTAAATAATATGCTTCTTAAAATAAGCAGATACAATTTAGTACAGATATATAAAAGTTTAAATAACTTTTATATTTAAGGCTTCTCAAATAAGCATATATTAGTTAAAAAGCAAATATATTTATAAAAGTTTAAAAACTTTTATACTTGAGAAAATATGCTTCTTTGAAGCAGATAGTAATTTATGCTTTGATCAAATTATGCACTGTTATAAAAGTTTAAGTAACTTTTATATTTTGTGTGAAAAATGCTTCTTGAATAAGAAAATAGATCAATTTTAGCTTTAGCTCAAAAATACTTCTATATAAGCAGATATATAGTTTAATGCAAATTTATAAAGAATTATTTATTCTTCATGGATTAAAGAAATGTAACTTTAAGTTCAAATATAAAAATTTAAATAACTTTTATATTTAGAGTGAAAATACTTCTGAGTAAGCAGATAAGTTGTTTTAAGTTTTGAATCAAATATGCTTCTATTTATGCAGATATATTCACTTAAGTTTGTGATATACAAGTTTAAATAACTTTTGTATTATGCAACAAGTATTTTATGAATAAATGAATTTATGATCAAATACTTGTGATGAAAAATATCAAGTATAATAAATAAATTAGTTAAGCAATACTTGATATAACAAATATATTTGTTTAACTCAAAGAATATTTAATAATATTTTTTCTATTATGTGACTGGTTATAAATAAAGTCACTTAGTACTATAAGGAATCGTACGGTTTAATTCCCTCACTTATGAGGAATGTCTCTGTAGCCTTTCAGCGTCTAAGTATGACAAAATTTTTAATTTCACAATTAATATTTATATAAATATTATCGATAGATCACTTAGATTTTCAAATCCGATTCGGATGATTCACTCTTTTAAGAAGAATATCTCAGTGTTGTTTTGAACTATCCAAGTGTAGATCTATTTTACGATATTTATATAAATAATATCAATAAAAAGTCACTTAGTACTATAAGGAATTATACGGTTCGATTCTCTCATTTAAGAGGAATATCTCTGTAGCCTTTCGGCGTCTAAGTATGACTTTTTATTTGATAAATAGATGAAATATAAATATATATAATTGTGTATAACAATTTATATTAATATATTTATAAATTTAAATAAGTAAAAGATAATTTAAATAAACTAAATTAAATAACTTATCTCAATTATTTGGATCAATTTCTTCTTCTTAAATAATCAAAATTTTGGTAAGAAGAGATATGGTAAGAAGAGATAGAAAACTTTTTAGAGGGAGAGAGTATGCAAGCAATCAGAGAGCTTTTCTGAGCTTGGGGTAAAAAGGTAATTTTGAAGGTTTGCTTTAAAAATAATGGCTTGGATTTAATTGTTTTGCAATAGATGGTTCGGATGAAGCAGGCAAAATTTTTCACACGGATTGCTAATTCAAATCACAGCCCAAGAAAAAAGGTTCCTTCTATTTTCATCAACCTAAGCATTAAATTCGATCAAATGAATAAATCTTCATAAGTTTTTTTTAGCACATCTAGCAATCTTTTTGTTTCTTTAAAACATGTGTGGGCCCATTTATATCTCAGCATATGGTCCTTAAAACAAAACAAGCTTTGTTCCAAAAAGGAAGTCTCATCCTTAAACTTCCGACACATGTAAATTTGGTTAAGGCTTAAAGCCTTCATTTAATGTTTCTATGTGCGTGTGTTTTTTGTCCTTTTTTGGAAATAACTTAAAATAATTTTTGCAATATTTGGATAATAAAATTATTTTGAGAATAAATAGAAAATAAATTTTTAGCCAAAGTTTTATTTTTTTGAATTTTGAATTTGGCCCATGAAAAATTCTACTAACCTTAGTTCATTAAATACCCACATGTCAAAAATAATTTAATCAAAATCTCCATCTTCTTTCTTACCAAATTCGGTGAACAAACAATAAATGCCCATTTATATCTTAACATATAAACTTTGAGAAAACAACTAGCTTTTGTCCCAAAAAAGAAGTCTCAACTTCATTTAAACCTCCAATACATATCAATTTGGTTAATGCATAAGGATTTAATCCTTGATTTAATGTTTTTTAACATACATACATACTACCAGACACATACACACACACACAAACACAACACACACACACACACACACACACACACACACACATATATATATATATATATATATATATAATGTATGTATTTTAGAAATCTTTTTGGTCAATAAAAGCATTTATTACCCACATGTTGGTTTCTCTTTATTTCAAGGCTAAGCATATGCACGGATGAGACACATGAAAATTGTCCAACAATGTTTGTCACAAAAATCTTCCAACACAATTCATTTAATGCTTTTAATGCATACATATAACATATATATATATATATATATATATATATATATATATATATATATATATATATATACACACACACACACACCTAACTTATTTTTATCTCATGCATATAACCATAATATTTTAACACTTTTAAATTTTCAGCAAAATCAATTCAATAATGTAAGACACCAACTTATTATAAATAAAATTAAAATTTTTTTCTATTCATTATTTTAAATTAATAAGGTGTTAATTGGATATATTGCTTTAGTTATGGGTGAAATGTGCAAATTTTGCAAAAAAAGCAAGTGGTTATAAAATATTCATTTCTGTCGGGGAATATTCGTTTGGTCGTGAAATATTCTTTTTGTCCGGGAATATTCGTACGATGGCGCACCATTTATGGGCCCCATAACGAAAAAACGGTTGGATGAAGAAAAACGACAAAGTATGAGTTTTTATAAATAAACGGTGTAGTTATTACTGAATTAACCTTTGTTGAAATACACAGTAGTTAAAAAATCTGATGTCTGGCATTGGTTGCGCTGATAATAAAGACACGATATTGCATAGTATTGTTGAATTATTGATTCTTACGTGAAGGCACTACTCAATAATTGTTCTGATGATTTCTTTGTTCAATATTTTATTTTATTGATTCAATAATTGTTGCGTTGATATTTTATATTATTGTTGTTTCAATAATTGTCACCGCACAAAGTATTTCCCATTATCGGATCAATAGTTCATATTATTTGAATAATATTATTAGATAGCATTATTGGCAATGTCTAGAAAGTTACATCAAGGAGAGATTTGGTCACCTAATTATTGCCAAAGTGAGAAATTCTTATTGAAAGCCCCTCTTTCCGAGGAACTTGGTTGTCATAATTGTGATTCTGTAATATTATTTGTGAATAATTAATTATTAATTTATATGATAAGGAAATATTTATTTGATGTGGATATAAATGATGGATTTATTTATGTGGTTATAAATGAAGGGATTAATGCTAAGGTGTTTTATCAGTATTTATCGGAATGGAGGTATTAAAAATCATCCGTTTGTGGATTTCAGATATTTTCTGTTTGGAATTTGGAAAAACTCAAAGTTACAAAGTTGTAGAGAATTCAATTTCGTGTGGAATGGACATAAAATTCGTATTTTTCTGATAAATGGGCTATTTTTTATGAATTACTGAAGTTTTGGAAAATAAAATGATTTTTATTAAATTATGGGTGGGACCCACTTGTGGTTGGTGTTGAATACATGTGGGCTGCTGAAATTTTCAGAAATGAGGGGCTGAAGTTTGTCAAAGAAGCATGCGTAGGAAAAATGAGATTATATTATATTTTATTAATTTAGTCTCCTTTGGCGTTCTAGCATTTTTCTATAAATAGACGCTTAGGTTAGAATTGAAAATCACACCAGAAACAAGTTTTCTTTCTCTCTAGATTATTGAGCGTATTTTTGTGAGTATTTTGATACTTTGAGAGTTGTTATTCGGTACAAGTTTCCTTCGACTTTCTATCCGATATTACAATCAGAAGTACTGTTATTTTGAGGTAAGGGGTGTTATTTTCTTCTTAAATGATATTATTTTCTTCAATATCATTATGCCGAAATATTGGTTTGAAATTTTTAATCAAATTTGGAATTTTTGTGTGTGGAGTTCTTATTCACGATATCGATAATTATTCACACGTATCTGACTAGTCACGAATACTGAACTTTATTCATCGACGAAAAATAAAATTTTTTCCTTTTGTCTAAGATGTCTATTATGGTTACTATCTTTGATTGTATCCATGTTTTGATCTTTAATTTTGAATTCTACTTCAAAATTGGTTATTATGGAGTATTATTGATCTTGGATAAACTGTAATACGAATCCCTAATATTTGTCCTTCTGTCTCACTGGATTCGTTTTCTTTAAAATATTTTTCATCATCATCAGTCCTAAATGATGATATTACTAAATATCTTTGGCTTTTGTAGTGCAAAAGATGAATGATTAATCGATGAATATCTTTGGCCCGTAGTGCAAAAGATGAACAAGTGTTGAGATGAACATGACCAACTCATTGATATAAATGAATATCTTTGGCCTGTAGTGCAAAAAGATGAATATTTGATTAAAGATGTATATTGATTGATGTTACAGGGATAAAATATTGATGATGGACTTTTAAATCTTAGAAGATAATAGAATTCATTCTCTACGTGACTCTTCTAATGGATTCTTTGTTCCATTTGCATTTGTTGATCTAAAATTTGTTGTCTATTATATTCTATCAGATTTTTTCTTGTTGAAGACTAATGATAATTTGTTGTATATTATCTTAGTCATAATATTCTTTAATGGGCTAGTTGAGCTCGCCCTTTTCCTTTTTGTTCTATTTTTCTTCTCAGGAGGTGAGAACATAGCAGGATCGAGTCGGGGTATGGAGTGATGGTTCTAGAAAGATGTTTTAGCAGTCCTCACTATTTCTGTAAAATAGTGTATGAATAATTGTAATGAGGACTTATTTGAGTGTTGATAATGTCTAGAAGACAATATTTGTATTTAAACTCACAGTATGTGTTGTCGTATTTTGCACGATAATTGTATTATTGAAGTTGTAGTTTGCTTTCAGTACCATGTATTTGGCGACTCAGAATGGGTGTTGTATACCTATTTTAGGGACGTCACAGTTGGTATCAAAGCTTAGGGATATGGTCTCTAGCGGAGATCGGATAATAGAACTAGGAGGGGAGAGATGAATAAATCTTTCGCTAGTGTGTCCTATCTAAGCTTATTTGTTGGTTGGTCATAATATATGGATATTATGTGATATGTTAATTTATTTAATTAACCCTTGTTTTATGGCAGTATTTAAGAATGGCTACTGAGAACATTAACAATGGAGTGTATGAGACTGTGGAACAACCTTTAATCATAAATCAGGAGAACGTGCAACAGGAAGGCAATATTCCTCCTGTAAACAACACTACCGAGAAAACGATGAATGATGGAATGTTTAGGAGCTTTTTGCAGTTTATGCAAAATCAGACGAGGGAGACTCGTGTACAAAATACTGGGTGGAAACGATGGCAACGCGTTGCTCATCACAACCCAAGCGATTCGAGGAGTTGGGACCACCAAATTTCTGGGGAAAGCCAGATCCGATTACCAAGATATTTGATGTGTTGGGATGTACAGAAGAATAAAAGGTTCCATTCGCCACCTTTATGTTCCGTGGTGAGGCAGATCACTAGTGGGAATCCGTGAAGCGTACCCAGCCAGCCACACTCAACATGTCTTGGGAAAGATTTCAGAAACTATTCAATGACAAGTACTTTCCTGAAAGTATTCGTTATATGAAGGAGGTAGAGTTTATTAGACTGGAACAGAACAACATGACGGTGTCTCAGTACGAGGCGAATTTCGTGGAGTTATCTAGGTTTGCACCTCATTTGGTAGAAAATGAGGAACGTATGACGCGGATATTTCTGAGAGGTCTAAAACCCGAGATTCGCCAATATCTTATCTCTCATAAATTTTCTCTGTATTTAGATGTTGTCAACAGGGCTCAATTATTAAAGCGAGATAATGAGTATACTCAACCGAGGGACCACAACCAAGGTCATACCGGTGACAGCAGTCATCAGACCAATGATAACCAGCGAGGAGGGAAAAATACGGATAAAGGCGGTAACCACTCGGGTGGTAATCGTGGCCAAGATAATAGGAGAGGTGAGTCAAGTGGAAATTTAAGAAAGAGGAGATTCAACAATGACGGGAAGACATCAGCAGCAGCACCAGCACCAACAACAAATTCTAGGGGAGGAGAATGACCGCTAGTTAGATGTTACAAATGCGGAAAGAGGGACATATCACCAAAGCGCCCACAACAATCCAAGGTATGTTATAAGCTGTGGAAAGGAAGGTCACATAGCTCGGGATTGTTCTGTAGCAAAACGAAGTTCAGTGGGGATGGTGACTCAAGGGTTTATCCGGATAAGTCGAAATCGGCCGGTTCTCGAAAAGCGTTTGTTGTGGTGGCCAAAACGTGAGGAACCCGAATGAGGTGATCACGGGTAAGCTAATCTTGAATTCTTTGAAGTTTATACCTTACTAGATCTGGGTTCTACCCATTCTTTTTATCTCTCCGCTTGTGCTCAACGTTTAAACTTGACTCCGGAGAAATTGGACTTTAACTTATCTGTTGAAACTCCATTGGGTGAAACCTTCGTTACATCTATAGTTTATAAATCTTGCTTGATCCAAGTTGGCACTATCACATTACCTGTTGATCTTATCTCTTTAAATATACTTGCTTTTGATGTGATTTTAGGAATTGATTGGTTAACCACTCATCATGCCAAGATTGATTGTTTTCGTAAGGTTGTTAGTTTTCATATTCCTAACCAATCTGTTATGCGAATTTAAGCAACTAAACCACTAAAATCAGTCACTGTCATATCAAGCCACAAAGATATTCGTTTATTGAAAAACAGATCTCAAGCTTTCTTAGCCCATATTATGGATTTGAATAAAGACAAGTCAGATTTGAATAATATTTCTGTTGTTAGAGAATTTCCTGATGTATTTTCTGAAGAACTTCCCGGTCTACCCCCAGAATGTGATGTTGAATTCTTTATTGACCTTGAATCGGGTACAAAACCCATTTCTAAAACCCCATATCGAATGGCTCCTATTGAACTTCAGGAGTTAAAAGTTCAACTACAGGAGTTATTAGACATCAGTTTCATTCATCCTAGTACATCTCCTTGGGGTGCTCCTGTTTTATTCGTAAAGAAGAAAGACGGGAGTATGCGACTTTGTATTGACTTCAGAGAATTAAACCATGTGACCATCAAGAATAGGTATCCGTTACCTCGCATTGATGACCTGTTTGACCAGTTGCAAGGAGCATAATTCTTTTTAAAGATCGATCTTCGTTCTGGATATCATCAGCCAAAGATTAAAATTGAGGATATTCCAAAGACTGCCTTCATAACTCGGTACGGGCATTATGAATTCTTAGTCATGTCTTTTGGATTGACTAATGCTCCTGCTGCTTTCATGGATATGATGAACCGTGTATTCAAGGAATATTTGGATCAGTTCGTTGTTGTCTTTATTGATGACATCCTCATCTATTCCAAAAGCCGTGAATATCATGAGCACCATTTAAAGCTAATACTTGAAAGGCTTCGTGAAAACAAGCTATATGCCAAGCTGAAGAAATGCGAGTTCTGGCTTGAGGAAGTAGCATTCCTTGGGCACGTGGTGTCAAAACATGGAGTATCTGTTGACCCGACAAAAGATTGAAGCAATACAAAGTTGGGAGCAACCGAAGTCGGTGACCGAAGTGCGTAGCTTTCTGGGCTTAGCTGGTTATTATCGAAGATTCGTGGAAGGATTTTCTCGAATCGCTACTCCGTTAACTCAGTTGACTCGGAAGGATACAAAATTTGTATGGAGCGAGGAATGCGAGAAGAGTTTCCAAGAGCTCAAGAGGAGACTCATTTCGGCACCTGTTCTGGCAATACCATCTGGTTCGGATGGATTTGTTATCTACAGTGATGCTTCAGGCAAATGTTTAGGATGTTTTCTCATGCAACATGAGAAAGTCATAGCCTATGCCTCGCGATAACTCAAAGAATATGAGAGGAATTATCCTACTCATGATCTGGAGTTGGCAGCAGTTATTTTCGAGTTGAAGATATGGAGACACTACTTGTGTGGGGAGAAAGTGGAGATTTATACGGACCATAAAAGCCTCAAATATTTCTTCACCCAAAAAGAACTCAACATGCGGTAACGACGATGGCTTGAGTTGTTTAAAGATTACGATCACACTATTTAATATCATCCTGGAAAAGCAAACGTAGTAGCTGACGCATTGAGTAGAAGATCATATGCGAGTACGAGTGCGATATTATTAATGCAAAGGCCAATTTTGTATGACTAGCAAAGGATGAAGGTAGAATTAAAGACTCCAGGGACCCACGTGATGATGGCAAATATACGAGTAGAACCGACTTTAATCGATAAAGTTAAAGCTGCTCAAGCTACGGACCTGGGACTGCTGCGTATGAAGAAGAAAGTGAAAGAAGGAGCTATTCCAGAAGCAAGAATCGATGAAGAAGGAATACTTCAAGTCAACTCTAGACTTTTCATTCCTAACGATTCTGACTTGAAGCATAGAATCATGATGGAGGCACACAACACCCCGTTTGCAATCCATCCTGGGAGTACCAAAATGTATCATGATATTAGACATACATTTTGGTGGAACAATATGAAGAGAGAGATCGCGGAGTTTATCTCGAGATGTTTAACCTGTCAACGTGTAAAGGCAGAGCATCAAGTGCCAAAGGGTCCATTGCAACCACTTGAGATTCCGAAATGGAAGTGGGAACACATTAGCATGGATTTCGTTACAGGTCTTCCCAAAGTTTCTCAAAGCATATATGCTATTTGGGTTATTGTTGATAGATTAACCAAGTCTGCTCATTTCTTGCCTATACGTGAGACTTATTCCCTTGAACGTCTTACTCGTATGTACTTGAATGAGATTGTGAGATTGCATGGCATGCCACTATCCATAGTTTCGGATCGTAACCCAAGATTCACTTCACGATTTTGGGTTAGCTTACAGTAAGCTATGGGCACGGATTTACGATTCAATTCGGCATACCATCCTCAAACGGACGGACAATCAGAGAGGACTATTCAAACTCTTGAAGATCTATTAAGACTATGTGTCCTAGACTTCAAAGGAAGTTGGGATAAGTACTTGCCATTGGTGGAATTCTCCTACAACAACAGTTATCAAGCAAGTATAGGCATGGTTCCATTTGAGGCGTTGTATGAACGAAAGTATCGTTCTCCAGTATGCTGGGACGAGGTGGGTGAAGCAACTTTGTTGGGACCGGAATTGGTACGCATGACTACAGAAAAAATCCAAATGATTCGACAACGTATTCAAACCTCTGCGGGATCGACAAAAGAGTTATCTTTGATCTTCATCGAAAGGACGTGAAATTTAATATTGGGGATCATGTATTATTACGTATTGCTCCATGGAAGGGAGTTACAAGATTTGGAAAGAGAGGAAAGCTCAATCCAAGGTTTGTTGGTCCATTTGAGATTCTTGACCGAATAGGAAATGTGGCCTATAGACTCGCGTTACCTCCAAGTATGTCTCGTGTTCACAATGTTTTCCATATATCTATGCTTCATAAATATGTGAAAGACCCAAACCACATTATTGAGTTAGAACAAGACGAGATAGCCGAAGATTTAACGTACGAGGAGGTACCTATTAAGATCTTGGATAGGAAAGAGCATGTCCTACGCACCAAGGTTAAACCACAGGTTAAGGTTTTGTGGAGGAACCATGCTATTGAAGAAATGACCTGGGAGTTGGAATCGGAAATAAAAGCGAGGTACCCTCACCTGTTCGAAACACCAGGTATGTACGTCAATTTCGAGGATGAAATTTTATAAGGAGGGGAGGTTGTAAGACCCCAACTTATTATAAATAAAATTGAATTTTTCCTCTATTCATTATTCTAAATTAATAAGGTGTTAATTGGATATAATGCTTTGGTTATGGGTGAAATGTGCAAATTTTGCAAAATAAGCAAGTGGTTATAAAATATTCATTTATGTCGAGGAATATTTGTTTGGTCGTGGAATATTCTTTTTGTTGGGGAATATTAAATATTTGAAGTAGCGACCATTTGTGGGCCCCATAATGGAAAACGGTTGGATGAAGGAAAACGACAAAATATGAGTTTTTATAAATAAACGACGTAGTTATTCACAGATTAATCTTGTTGGAATACACGGTGGTTAAAATACGATGTCTGGCGTGGTTGTCTGATGAAGTACATGGTATTGCGGTATTGTTGAATTATTGATTCTTACGTAAGAAGGCACTACTCAATAATTATTACGATTATTTCTTTATTCAATATTTTATTTTATTGATTCAATAATTCTTTGCGTTGATATTTTATATTATTGTTGTTTCAATAATTGTCAACCGTCTGATATTTCCATTATCAGATCAATAATTCATATTATTTGAATAATACTATTAGATAGCATTATTGGCAATGTCTAGAAAGTTCTATCAAGGAGAGGTTTGGTTACCTAATTGCGCGCCAGTAAAGAGAAATTCTTATTGGAAAGCCCCCTCTTTCCTGGGAACGGCCTGGTTGTCATAATTGTGATTCTGTAATATTATATGTGAATAATTAATTATTGATTTATATGATAAGGAAATATTTATTTGATGTGGATATAAATGATGAATTTATTTATGTGGTTATAAATGAAGAAATTAATGATGAGGTGTTTTATCAGTATTTTGTCAGAATGGAGGTATTAAAAATCATCCTTTTGTGGATTTCAGATATTTTTTGTTTGGAATTTGGAAAAACTCAAAGCTACAAAGTTGTAGAGAATTCAATTTCGTGTGAAATGAACATAAAATTCGTATTTTTCTGATAAACAGGCTATTTTCTATGAATTACTGAAGTTTTGGAAAATAAAATAATTTTTATTAAATTATGGGTGGGACCCAGTAGTGATTGGTGTTGAATACATATGGGCTACTGAAATTTTCAAAAATGAGGGGCTAAAGTTTGTCAAAGAAGCATGCGTAGGAAAAATGAGATTATATTATATTTTATTAATTTAGTCTCCTTTGGCGTTCTAGCATTTTCTTATAAATAGACTCTTAGGTTAGAATTGAAAATCACACCAGAAACAAGTTTTTTTTCTCTAGATTATCGAGCGTATTTTTGTGAGTATTTTGATACTTTGAGAGTTCTTTTTGAATTACAAGTTTTCTTGACTTTCTATCGATATTTCGATCGTAATCTAAGTGCAATTATTTTGAGGTAAGGATGTTATTTTCTTCTTAAATGATATTATTTTCTTCAATATCATTATGCCGAAATATTGGTTTGAACTTTTAATCAAATTTAGAACTTTTTGTGCTAAGTTACTTATTCACGTATACGCATACCTTTATTCACGAATCATTTACACTATTCAATTAGAAAAATAAATTTTTTTCTTTTTGTCCAAGATGTCTATTACAGTTAATATCTTTGATTGTATCCATGTTTTGATCTTTAATTTTGAATTCTGCTTCAAAATTGGTTATTATGGAGTATTATTGATCTTGGATAAACTGTAATACGAATCCCTAATATTTTGCCTTTAGTGCAAAGATGAATGATTAACTGATGATTATCTTTGGCCCGTAGTGCAAAGATGAATAGGTGTTGAGATGAACATGACCAACTGCTGATATAAATGAATATCTTTGGCCTGTAGTGCAAAGATGAATATTTGATTAAAGATGTATATTGATTGATGTTACAGGGATAAAATATTGATGATGGACTTTTAAATCTTAGAAGATAATAGAATTCATTCTCTACGTGACTCTTCTAATGGATTGCTGTTCCGCTACATTTGTTGATCTAAAACTTGTTGTCTATTATATTCTATCAGATTTTTCCCTGTTGAAGACTAATGATAATTTGTTGTATATTATCTTAGTCATAATATTCTTTACTAGGCTAATTAAGCTCACCCTTTTCCTTTTTGTTCCATTTTTCTTCTCAGGAGGTGAGAACATAGCAGGATCGAGTCGGGGTATGGAGTGATGGTTCTAGAAAGGTGTTTTAGCAGTCCTCACTATTTCTGTAAAATAGTGTATGAATAATTGTAATGAGGACTTATTTGAGTGTTGATATTGTCTAGAAGACAATATTTATATTTAAACTCACAGTATGTGTTGTCGTATTTTGCACGACAATTGTATTATTGAAGTTGTAGTTTGCTTTCTGTACCATGTATTTGGCGACTCAGAATGGGTGTTGTATACCTATTTTGGGGGCGTCACAAATAAGATTTAGATAATATTTATGTTCAAAGTAAACAAGATAATTAAAACAATTATAATATAAATCCTATGAAATGGATTCTACCCTTTAAATTAATCTATTTACTGATTATTGTTAATTATCATCAAAATAAACCTAAAAGTTAGAGATCCAACAATTTCTATCAAATACTTCTCCTGTATGTGCATAATGTATTGAGATATTGTGACACCCCCAAAATAGGTTTACATCACCCAACCTATTTTGAGTCGCCAAATACATGGTACAAAAAACAACTACAACTCTATTAATACAATTGTCGTGCAAAATAAAACAACACATACGTTGTGAGTTTGATACAAATATATACCATCTCTGACTCATGTCATAATTGCACCTTACATAAAGGTACCGTCAATAACTGTTTTAGAAATTAAAATCTTTGGGAAGTGCTCAAGGAAACCTTCGTACATGGGAGGCCATGCGTCTAGGTTATGATAGATATCATATGACTGGAGAATTATCCTTGGTTGACCCAATAGACCCCAAAGAAAAATGAGAAGATTTCTATCATGTTCTTTCCAATGGTGAGTCTTCTCTTGACATATAACTATCTCCACTGTCTGCAATTGAAAATTATATTTCAACTAAACTCCAAGATTATATAGGTAGTGTTCGTAGATATACTCAGCAAGTGGACGTGCATAACCCTGTCTTATGATAACACGATGTTGTATGTCATTAAACATCTTGTATGATAGTGACAAAACACCCTTCCAAATTTGGGTTCACCAAAATCAATTATTAAGTGACGTATAATATATGACACACACATAGGTCCTCAATACAATTATATATTGTATGTCATGCCGTTTTATAATGTGTTGAGAAACTTTGACAGTCTCGAACCATTACACTATTCCCCTGTTATCCCCCCATTTCAAACCCATTTACACTCTTATTACCGAAAGGAATTGTGAAGCAAAAGGGTGACCACAACTAGCCCAAAGAAAGAATATCAGGACTAAAGATAATTAAATTATCAATAGCCTTCATCAGTAATAAATCAGTGATTTAGAACATATGGTAGATGATAAAACTTTTCAACCATAGTTGCAGCGGAACGAGCAATCCATTAAAAGAGTCAAATAAACCATAAGGTCTATTATCTTCTTCATGTTAAAAGTCCACCAACAATGTTTTATCCCTATAACATCAATCAACAGTTTCTGTCCACAATCACGTATATAATTCATAATCATAATTGTAGTTCTAAAATCACATCAAAGGCAAGTATTTTCAAAGAGATAAGATCGACAGGTAACGTGAAAGTGTCAATTTGAATCAAACAAGATTTATAAACAGTGGAGGTAACGAAGGTTTTTACTAACGAAGTTTCAATCGATAAGTCAAAGTCTAACTTCTCTAGAGTTAAATTTAAACGTTGAGCGCAAGAAAGAGAGATAAAAGAATGAATAGAACCGGTATCTAATACGGTATAGACTTCGCAAGAATTTATAATTAACTAACCCGTGATAACTTCATTTGGGTTCCTCACTTGTTGGGAAGTCATAACAACCGCTCTTCCTTGAACTACCTGGATTTGACTTGTCTGGGGCAGCATTTGATGTCATCACTACTGTTAAAATTGACTTTTCTATAGGGCATATTCCACCCTCAACTGCTTCATCATACTCCTGTTTCATGATCTGAATCATTACTCTTCGATCCATATCAAATTGGGGTTGACCGCAATGTACCGGGTAATTCAAAACTCGATGTTGGGTTCTCTCAATTGCTGTCCAAAAAGAGGAATACATATCATCTATTTTAGCCTTCTTAGACCAGACATCTCTTTCCACAATATCAACGTGTCGTGCGACTTTTACCCATGCATCACTCATTCTCACTCGTTCAGTTGTTTCTTCTTTCAGCTCAGATTCCAGCTTTATCATCTTATACTCTGCCAAAGAGTGCTTCTATTCAAGCATCACATATCGGGTAACACAAGATTGAATTGTTACATCCTTTTGTTCCACGACCGCCTGCTCTTCTAACTCATGAACATGATTTTGCAATTTTAAATTTCAATCATAAAATTCTTCTAATAAATTCTCCTCAGGTTCCTCTTCTTCCTCTTCTTCCTCACTCTCAGCTGCTACCTCTGCGACTATCTCGGGTGCAACTTTCAATTCTTCACTCACCACATGGATATCTCTAATTCCTTCTTCGCCTGACATCACATTATCCTGGTTGGTGATTAAAGGTCTCTCCACGATCTCATTCACTCCATTGTTAACATTTTCAGCTGCTATTTTTAAATACTGCCACAAAACAAGGTATATCCTTAGCCTTTAACAGTATAACAACTGATAGAATACAATAGATAACAAGTTTTAGACCAACAACTGCATCGGAAATAAGAAATCCATTAGAAGAGTCAAGTAGAGCATAAAATCTACTATCTTCTATGATTTAAAAAGTTTTTCATCAACTTTATCGCTAAGACTCAGCTTAAAAAAATAAACCACATCATCGAATCATCCCTGCACTACGGCCAAGGATATTTATTAAATCAGCAATGATCATGACTATACCGAATAATCCCTGGTCATAATCATACCAAAAACTGTCCATCAATGCACTACAGGCTAATGAGGACTTTTACCACATCATTCATCACATTACGATCATGATTATACCGAATAATCCTTAGTCATAATCATACCAAGTCCATCTATGCACGTAAGCCAAAGATGACTTTCATCACAATATAAGCATGAGGATGATGACAATGACATAATAATTCAATAAAACAAGTTCAAGGATAAATTTTAAAGATTTATAATTTAATTTATCCAGGAATCAATAACGTCCAAATTGTCAACATGATACTGCTTTGTGGAGTAAAATTCAAGAATAATATTCATGTACCAAAAATAATTTAGATAGAAAAGAAATATATTTTTTGGGTGAATAGTATCCCGACACGAAAAGTGCCTCAAATACCCGAGTGAATGATACTAGAGTAAATAGTAATTGGGTGAATAGTAACTCGTGAATAGTACTCCGGCACGAAAAGTGCCCGAATACCCGAGTGAATAATACTAGAGTGAATAATGCTTAGGGTGAATAGTAACTTTTCGTGAATAGTAACTTCGTAAAAGAAAAATACCAAAGAAAATGATATTCCATGATTTGAGTACAAAGGAAATGATATCTCATACGAGTATAATAGAATATCTGAAAGCGCAAATGAATTTTCACTCGCCATGCAGTAATCCACGTGAGGCAGATCATTTCCATAATTTAATAAAGAATGAATACGAAAGGTCATTCACCATGCATGCGGTAATCCATATAGGCAGATTATTCCAATGAATAATAAAGAATGGAATAATGGAAGAATTCACGGTGTATGCGATGAATCGCATGCATAAAAGTTATTCCAACAAAATAATAAAGAATAGAATAACAGAAGAATTTCACCATGTATGTGGTACTTCGCATAGACTTGTTATTCCAACATAATAATAAAGAATGGAATAACAACCCTTACGAGTATTGAAAGAAAATAACTCTTTTCATGAATACGAAAGAATAATACCCCTTACCTTAGAAGAAAGCGGATCTTTGGAATAAAGTGAGGTAGAAACTTTCTTCTTCTTTCTCTCTATAATAATTGCTCTATAGCTTTAGTGAATTGGTGAGAAATGAAGGAAGAATGAGCTTCTATTTATAGGAAAATATAGTTTCGATAATTACACGTTTTGGGGCTCGAAATATTACAGAATAATACCTTCCTCTTTTCCTTTATTTTTAATTTAGTCCTGCAGGTATTATCAAACTTGTACCACCTCCCCTAATAGTAAATCATGTGAATCAATAGTTCTAGACATGTGAAAATACGAATTACAGTATAATACCTCCATCTATACCTCCATTTTTAACTTAGTCATGCAAGTATTATCAATCTTGCACCACCTCCCCTAATAGTACAAGAATGTGAATCAATAGTACATATATGTGAACAAATAGTTATAATCATGTGAATTAATAGCAATTAATTGCTCATTTAACCGGTTAATTACCCGATTGGTCAATATAACCTCCAAACATCAATTATTATCGAAATAAATATCGATTTCCACTAACACTAATAATTCCAACATAATAGAATTATCAATTTTATCTTTAATCAATACGAACTTATTCATCATTAATATTATAATTCACAATATTTAACAACCAGATCGTTTCCAGGAAAGAGGGGTTTTTTCGATAAGGATTTCTCCTTATTGGCGCACAATTAGGTGACCAAACCTCTCCTTGACAGAACTTCTATACATTGTCAATATTTCAAATAATAATATGAATAACTTTGCCGTCTCAATTATTGATTTAATAATATAACATATTATGCAGATGATACTGTGACAATAATTGAATCAATAATATGAGAGATATGATGTAGCAATTATTGTAGCAATAATTGAGTATAACTGAGTGACTTCTCACGTAAGCATCAATAATCAATACCGTGTGCTACTATGCAACCACGCGTATTACTATTTTTTTACTACCTGGTAGTTCAACAGTTTTTACGGTAACACTTTCGCCGTTATTTTTATAACAAGATAATTCTGTCGTTTTCTAACTACGACAATACTTCCGTTGTGTGGTCCACCAATGATTGTGTCGTCGTACGCATATTCCCTGTTAAAACGAATATTCCTCGACCAATCGAATATTATATAACAACTTGCTTACTTTGCAAAATTTATAAATATTACCCACAACTATAACATTATATCAAATCCACACCATAATATTCAAAAAAATATTTCGAGAAATTTAAATTTTTATTCATAAAACTTGGGGTCTCACAGTCGCTATAGCTCGTCACTTTATCTTGAATTTCTAGTAGTGCTATTTGAAGTGCTACAATAATATACGTTGTCATTGTATCCTGTGAGATAATTGCTATCAACTCTGAGCACCATACGGATGACATAATTGTCTTAAGGACATAGTACCAAGTACTAGCCTTGACAAATTCATTTCTATATTTTAGAGAGAAATTATATATATATATATATATATATATATAGTTT
This sequence comes from Panax ginseng, assembly GCA_020205605.1. NCBI lineage: Eukaryota > Viridiplantae > Streptophyta > Magnoliopsida > Apiales > Araliaceae > Panax > Panax ginseng. The sequence continues at coordinate 125,014,329 of CM035135.1, read as the reverse complement.
TTATTCAATTTCTTAATATTTTTTTTCTAAAAGTTAATTATTATAAAATAGAGGTAATATATACGAATTTTTTTTTTGCTAAATTATTTACTAACATTGCTGTTAGGCATTCTTTAAGCACCATGTCTCTATGATAAGTACGTAATTAAAACCCTTTATCATTCTTCTAGTGTATTTCTAATAATTTTCTATACTAATTATGCGCTCTCCTCTCTCCTCTCTCCTCTCTCCTCTCTCCTCTCTCCTCAAGACTGTCACTTGTTCTACTTAAAAAATTATACTCTTTCTGTTCTTCAATATAAATATATAATAAGTTAAAACTTGATTTTTTGGTGTAGTCTTAAGTTTTTGGTTTTTAATATTTGCTCTTTGGTATAGACTTACAATTTAATTAAAAGTAAAATATTTTTTATACTCCCATATAATGCTAGGATTAATTTAATTAGAAATAAAACTTTTACAAACTTTAATATTAATTTATTATCCTGCAACAATTTTTTTTATAAATGTCCTTTAGTTACTTAGTCATATAATAAATTTTAGTTTAAAAATCATATTTAAGATTTTATTTTAAGTTTCTATTCAACTTTAATCTCTAAATGACTATACATTAAAAATATTATGAGTACATAATAATTAATATAAGAAATTATGTTATATATATATATATTAAAAATATATTAATGATTACTTTAGTTATCAATTCTATTACATATAGGAGACATTTAGTTAATTAATGTTATATACCAAACAATTCTAAGTTATATATTAATTATTAAAATTTAATTAGCTAGCTTTTAAAACTAAAATTATAATGATAACTCATTTTTGTACAAAAATTATATTCCTGAAAAATATAAGAAAAATATTGTGAGTAAATAATAATTTATATAAAAATTGGTAATATATATTACAAAATACGTTAACGACTAAAATTTTGTAAACCACTTTATTTCATATAAGAGAACTCGAAATAATTATTTTTTAAAATCTGACTTAATTATATATTAGTAATTAAAATTTAATTTTCTTTTAAAACTAAAATCATGATCGTAACCCATTATTTTACAACAATTTTATCTTTTATAAAATTTATTTAGTTAATAATTATACAATAAAGTATGATTTAAATACTACATTTAGACTTTTAAGTTTTCATTCGTTTTTAAGCAAAATTTGTAGTCATTATTTTTTGCTTTACCATTGAGACAAGAGAGGCTTGGTAATTTGTAGTCATTCTAATAATAGCAGTAAGTCAATTTAAAATCTATAAAATATATTTTCATAATCATTATAATAAATAAATTAAAAAATAAAAATAATTTTATTTAAAAATTAACCAGTGTTTTCCACGGTCACTTAGGTAGTTATATAAAATTAAAGAAGCATAACAAAATAATCACTTAGGTGTTAAAAGCAGTTGACTGGGTTAATTATTTAACAAAGTGCAGTTATATATTATTTTCATCTTATTAAAAGATTGTTGGCCGAAAAGGTTAAATTAGAACGTAAAATTGTTTTTTTAACCCGCCAGTTAATGATCCTAGTGTAGAATTAATTAAATTATATATCCGTGGGTTGAGAAGATTAACTTAGGTGTGCTTTCGCTTTTACCCACAATCATTTTCACTAATATTATAAATTACTCGTCTCCATTAATTAATTAGTTATACTAACAATCTTCCAAAAAGAAATGTAGAATAATGTAAATCATTCAAACTTAACCAAAATTAAATAACTCTAAACAGTGAGCAAATTAATAAATTTAATTACTAGTTAAAAGTATTATCATATATATTGCCATTCATCAGCCAATCTGGAACTGGCATTCTGGAAAAGAAATTAAGACGAATCCACATAAAAACAATTATACAGAAACAATATTCTTTATATGGATGTGGACTATATATATATGGATACTACATAAAACTAACAACTCACACATGAGAAACCATAGAAAAAATTAGGGTTTTTTGTTCTTTTGTTTACTGTTTACCCTAGGCCCAAGCAGATAATGTATATATTTATACTCTTTAAGTTCAAATAGCCCTAATTAAATTAAACTGCATTTTCACACTCAAGAGTGAATATAAACTGTACAAGACATTGATCGGTTTCTCAAAGTTAGGTTGAAACTGTGATTAATGATGAAGACGTGTACTCCACACCAAGCGCATTCTGTTGTTGAATGAAATCTGGCCATCAAAATGGACTTGATCGATCGATATATTAAGAAAAGCTACAAAAGTAGTTCTTGACTAATTTTCTCTTGGTGATCCAATGATATGTGTTTAAGCCCCCACCATATTAAACTAATCACTTTTTTCTCGGACTAAAATAATATAATCTTGCTAGGACAATGAGTGGTCTACATTACAGTAATTCAAATTTAGTGGATTCGCTTTCAAGATGATGTAGTACTTGTTGCTAATTGGCCTCCGATTGTGTCAAACTTGTCTCAAATGCAAATGCAAGTTGTGCCATGCCTACACTTGTAAAGTTGAAAATGTGAAAAAAGGAAGTTATTATAATATTGAACACATACGTCGTGTTTATGAGTTTGGAGGGATGAGATGACAAGGGAAAATATAAGATATGAAGGAAAGGGAAGGGAAGGGAAGGGAAAGAATGAGAATTGATTATTATTTTTCCTCATTATGTTTGTGAGTTTTAGAAATGAATGGAAGAAATGAGATTTTAATTTATATTTTTTCTAACTTGTTTGTGAGTTTAGAAGGAGGGAAGAGAAGGAAAAATATTTTTATTTCTAAACTACATTATTACTATATTACCTTTACATATTATATAATGTAATAAATGACATGATTTATTTTGAAAGGTTACTTTATACTGTGTTTGTAAATAATTAAAATCCCTCCAAATTTCAGGATTGTGAGTTTTTTTAGAGAGGAATGAAAGAGATTTGATGTGACGCCCCCAAAATAGGTATACATCACCTATTTTGAGTCGCCAAATACATGGTATAGAATACAAATACAAACTTAATTATACAACCGTCGTGTAATATACTACAATACATAAACTGAGAGTTTTAATAGGAATATTTCCATCTAGACAATATCCACACTCAAAGGATTCCTCATTACATTTATTGTCACTCTATTTAACAGAATAGTGAAGACTACTAATACTATCATCTGGACCGTCACTCCGTTCTCCGATTAGTCATTGCCACGTTCTCATTTCAAGAGAACGGTGAAAAGAAAGGGTGAGCTCAACTATCCCAAAGAAGAAATATTATGACTAAGATAATGAAAAATAAATTATCGTTAGCCTTCAACAAATGGTGTTAAAAGCGATAAAATATAATAAACATCAAGTTTAACTGCAGAGGAACAAGCAATCCATTAAAAGAGTCAAGTAGAGAATAAAAGCTATTATCTTTTATGATTTAAAAAGGTTTTTCCATCACTTTTATCATTTGAGACTCGAATTTTAAATAATCACATCATCCTCGCACCACGGCCGAGGATATTCTTTAATATCACGACCACAAATTATCCGTATTTTATGGGCCAAGGATATTTGTGTATTCATCAATGGTAATTGATCATGCCAACAATCATCCATCAATGCACTACGGGCCAATGAGGACTTTTACCACATCATTTGTAACATTACGGTCATTATTATACCGAATAATCCACAGTCATAATCATACCAAGTCCATCCATGGACTATAGGCCCTGAATGACTTTCAACATAATATAAAAATGAGGATGATGACAATGATATAAGAATTCAATAAAACAAGTTTAAGAATTAATTTATCCGAGAAACCAATAACGCCCAAATTATCAACATGATCTTCGCTTTGTGGGGTAAAACTCAAGAATGCTCGGAAGAATATTTCCATGAAAAGATCTTTGGATGAAGCCTTGAAATATCAAGGATATTCCACTAATTTCATGGAGTATAAAAGCCAAAACTTTAACCAAATCGAGTATAATAAAGAATGGAATAACAAAAGAAATCACCGGGCATGCGATAGACCGCATGAGATAAGTTATTCCAATAGAACAATAAATAACGGAACCGGTCGTGCGTAAGAACGCATGCATGAATGAGATATTCAAACAGAATAATAAATAACGGAACCAAAGTTAAAGCGAAATTTGCACCCAAGCAGGATGTTTCAATGAGAATAATAAAGAATGGAATAATGAAGAATTTCACCGTGTATGCAGATTTGATGAGAAGCGAGTTATTCAACATTATAATAAAGAATGGAATAAATGAAGAATTTCACCAAGTATAGGGTAGTCCGCGTGATACTGAGTTATTCAATAAAATAATAAAGAATGGAATAATGAAGTTCTCTTCATGAATCTGAAAGAAATAATACCCCTTACCTTAGAAGAAAGCTGGATATAGAAGTAGTGAAGTAGAAGAATACTTTTCTTCTTTCTCTATAGTTTCTCTCTAGAGTTTCAAATGAATTTCGTAAGAAATAATGAAAGAATGAGCTTTATTTATTAGGGGGAATGGGTGAATAGTAACTAATTCATGAAGCGATCCAAATTGATTTACTTTTTAAAGCAGACGATCCATATTGATTGATTTACTATGCATTATTAATAAAATATTCTAATACAATAAAATCTTTTAAATAAAATATAATATAATCTATTTATAATCTAATAAAACGAATAACATTATAAAAGTATTACATTTTATATAAAAAGATTTTACTATGCATGCACTATGAAAATACTACGCATAATAGAATATTATATATTCTATTTATAGTCTAATAAAATAAATAACTTTATAAAAGTATTTTGTTTTATATAAAAAGCTTTTACATTTTATTACATTAATAATACTAATAAAACAAAATTTATATATATATATATATATATATATATAAACTTTCGTGACTTCATAAAAAGACACCTCAATAAATTTAACAACATTTATCATCATTATTATAATTCACAATATTAATCGACCAAGTCGTTCTCAGGAAAGAGGGGGATTTCCAATAAGAATTTCTCCCTATTGGCGCGCAATTAGGTGACCAAACCTCTCCTTGACAGAACTTCTAGACATCATTAATATTGCAAATAATAATATTAATAACTCTGTCATCTCAATTATTGATTTAATAATATATTAAATATCGACAATAATTGAATCAAATAACGTGAGATACTATGCAATAATTACTGAAGCAATAATTGAACAAAACTGAGTGATTTCTCACGTAAGCATCAATAATCAATACCGTGTGCTACTATGCAACCACGCGTATTTCTGTACTTTTAACACCGGGTATTTCAATAGTTAATGGTAAAAATTCCGCCGTTATTTTCATAAAATATTTTTGTCGTTTTCTCAATCCGACAATAATTCCTTTGTGGGGTCCACCAATGATTGTGCCGTCGTACGAATATTCACTACAACAAAAAGGCTTATTTACGACGGAATATTCCGTCGGTACTAAGGTTATTCCGTCGAGGGTAACCTCATCTCCGACGGAATATTCGGTCAAAAATTCGGTCGTATATAAGCACGTCAAAAATAAGTCCGTCGATTCTTCAGTCGGGAATACTTAGTTTCGACGGATAAATATTTGACCGAACATTTAGTCGGTGATAATATATCCCCGACTGAAATGTGTCTGTCGAGGATATTCGGTCGATGATAATCATGCCACGTGGCTGCCTGACAAAAATGGAAAAAGAACTTACGTGCGACGAAATTCCGTCGACTCTATAACTCGTCCGTCGAGGATATTTGGTCAAGGATGTGTATGCCACGTGGAAATATGCTGAAAATGGGAAGAACCTTAACCTCGACGGTTATCCGTCGAGAATACCATCCTTCCGTCGAGGTTTCTGTTTTTTTTAAATAATTTTTTTGTTTTTGCAATATCCAGGGATTTAACCCACATCTTGTACCTGTACCTGTACCTGTTTTCCTAACATCACATACACAAGCTAAATTAAGCTAAATGTCAAAAACATCCCATTACTACTAGCATAACCGCAATAAACCAAAGTAATAAAATATAAAACCGCATTAATCAAAGTAAATTAAACTAAGGTAAATTACAAAAGATCCCATTAATCTAAACTAACTATAACAAACATCCCATTAAGCTAAATTAAGCTAAGTGTTAAACCGCAACAAAACCAAAGTAATTAATGATAAGGTACTTTAAACTACAATATGTATGTCAAAAGTTATGTAAAATTAATACAAAAAAATTTAAACTACAAAAGAATATAAACTAAGTCAAGCTAGTAGAGCCCCCGGTGTGAGAAGGATCATCGGGTGGGCGTCGACGTTGCTCTGGAGTATGAAAAATCGTCATCCCGTTCGTCAGTCCGCTCGTCACCCTGTTGATACAATAATGTAACTCATTAGTCCATATATATGATTCAGTTAAAGATAACAAATTGAAAATTAAATAACATACAGAATATATATTTGTATTTAAAACCAAATATACCTGAGTAGTCGAGCGCTGACTCAACATCGGCCTAAACGCGTCCTCGACTAAGGTAACCACCATCCGAACAATCTCATCGCGTATCGCGGCCCACTGCTCCGGAGGGATACCCATACTCTCGGCGGTGGCACGATTCAGCAACGTCTGCTGCAAGCTAATGGAGGCGAAGCGGTGGCGGGTCTCGACGATGGAGCAATGGATCTGTCTCAAACCTCTCCGACACCATGACCATAACACACAGCTGGAACAAAGCATCATCTAAGCGGTACACAAGATGTGATGATGGTCCCACGGGGGCTCTTTGACGCAGATTTGGCTAGAGCCTACAAAAATAAATATAACATGAATAATATTACAAGTTTACTTTATTCATAAACACGAAATAAACACAAATATTATACCTCCTGGCAGTGTATAGGCTGGTATCCTCAGAAACAAAGACTCGACAATTTAAGGTAGTATTAGTGGGAGTATCCTAAGACGCGACCCAAAGGGCCGTCTCCTCGTCCTGAGAGAAACTAATCTCGGGCGGAGGGACGGTGGAATCTAACGTCTCAAAGATCGCCCTAGCGACTGTAACTTCGCTATATGTTTGGTCATGAGCTTCTCAAACTGCTCATGTAATTTGATATACAAGTGAGTTATCTTGGTATCATCATATAAATTACGTAATATTATCCTAAATAATATATATTATAGTAAATGTATTACCCGTATAACTAGTGTCTTTGGAGATATAAATCGAGCCTCAAGTAGAGCCCTTTGCGTATGGACTCTATCACAAAACTCGATCATAGTAGAGAGGTTACCAAGCTACTCTCGCATGGCCTAGATCATATACATTAAATAAGATCACCTAAATTTACTATAGTTGCAATATAAGATTAAACTAAACTAAAGAGAAATACATCCGACTTAACCTCTGAAACATTGCGAGCCGTAAGTATGTATAACTCATGACTTACGCGATTCTTCATCATCTGCTCCGACTTGCTCTTGAACGGCGTCACCATTCGAGATGTGGGCAATGATAACAGCGTCACCATCCTCCTCAGTGATGCCGGCCTCGTATTTGTAGTATCTCTATCAAACAGACATAACATACGTATAATTTATTATTTGAACAATATGTAAATAACATGCATGGACCTTGATTTAATATATGTAAGTCGACTTACGTGAAAATCCCGCAACATTATCACTATGAAGCCGACATCATAGCGCACGTACTGACTAAATCGCATGCAGACAGTAGGGAGATGCGTCAGACAGATGGCGTGTACGGTCGCCTTAGCGACAGGATCCATAATACTAGAATAAAAAATTTATTAAGAACATTTTAATTTATTAATCACGTGATAATATCATTCTAATTGAACATAAGTGATATATTATAGTTGAAACCTACACAGACGAGCCGACATCAATTGGGCGTATCGAGAACGCTGCTGCGATGGGCGACCTAATCGACCGAGGTTAGGCCCTCGCGAACTCCGACGTCTAGCATCTGTATGTTAATATATATAGTTATGACATTGTCCAAAAATAGTAAATGAATGTATACTATAGTTATGAAAATAATGTTACTGGGCCAAGAAAGAAATCAACTCACTAACATCTGAAGACGACCCTCCTTGGGAGCCGTCACCCGATTCGGAGCGGCCCCCACCACGGCCACCTCCATCGCTATGTCGAGGCATATATAGTACATCTTCATTGAAATAATGATATAGATAATCGATGAGCGATCAAATGACCATCCTATATGTGGAAATATATATATATATATATATATATATATATATATAATGATTGATTTTAGTTCTATAGTATTTACAAAACACCAATTAGTGAAGAAGTAGTACGTCGTCAAACCCGTCAGAGTCAAAATCATTTTCATCCTCTAATTCTGTCTCTTCCTCTTCTGTATCAATTTCTTCCTTAATATCATCTTCTACCATCACATACGGACTAACAACCACATCTTCCTCCACTTTGTCAACATCGAGTACGTCAACAACATCATCACCCAACACATCGTCATCATATACCACAACATGGCTGGGATTGCTAACTTGTTCTTGCAACGGGTCATCCATTCCAGACAAATTAGTACCATCAAATGGCCGAGTCTTCATTGTCACAACTGTATACCAAGGGGTTCTACTATGAACGACATTAGGGGCGTAGTACACTTGAGTTACTTGGCTGGCTAACACAAATACATCATCAGACTGTAAAACAGATTTTATATTTACTGTTACGATTCTAGTACAATCAACTTTAACACCCTTTGCAGTATCAAACTAATGACACTTAAATGTAACGACCTTTTTAGCCCCTGGATAATTAAGCACAACCACTTCCTTTAATCTTCCATAGTAATTGGATTCAGAATCTTCATAATAACTTCCCAACACGACAATGCCGGAGTTGACTGATGTCAATTCATTCAAGTCATCAACCTTGAATCTATACCCATTCACGATACAACCTGGAAATGAACTAACAAGTTTGTACGGGCCTAACATGACATCTCTAAAACGATCATACGAGTTGTCTTCTTCGACCCTTCTCTTAAACTACTGGTGAAAATTTGCATTAGTGAATGCTTCCATCTGTGATTCTATCAACCCCGGGTTAGAAACATGCGCTTCCAATTCGAATGAACTGCGTACAATAATATGGCAATTAATTAATTTTTGATTAAGGATAGATAAATCATTTTCAACTTGTAATAATACATACTTGATGTCTGACGATACTTGGGCATATTTAGAAGACGTATGTAGAGACAATCTTTAAATCTTTATTGGTTAGGTAAGTCTTCGCCTCATGTCCAAATGGTTTATTTGGATAAGTGAATACAACCAACTCATCATCAAGACGACCGGATGGATCCTCGACCTCATTCTCGACTTAGACGGTTATGCTTCGTCACGACTACATCGTCAAAGTACAACGAGCGAAGTTGACAAGCTCTTCCTCCAGATATAGCGTTCGTGAATAGAACCTCTACGCATGCTTTGTTTTTAACTTTTACGCTTTAATCGACGATATATACTGTCACATGAAAGTATGTGATATATATTACGAAAATTTAAATATAAAAGATGGCGAATATTGCACAATGTATGTGATATTACCTCTCAAATGGATACATCCATCGATATTGCACCGGTCCTCCAAGCTTAAGTTCATATGGCAGATGAATAGGCAAATGCTCCATGTTGTCAAAGAACCCCGGTGGTAAAATCATTTCGAGCTTGCACATTGTCAACACTGTGTTTTTCTCCATCTGCTCCACATCACTATACCTTATCACAGTTGAGCAAATATCTCAAAAAAATTTGAAAGTGCGGTAAAAGTATCATTAATATTCCTGGGTAACATCTCACGAAATGCAATTGGCATCAACTTCTGCATGAATACATGACAGTCGTGACTTTTGAAGCCAGTAATTTTCAACTGCTCAACCTTAGTACAACGAGATAAGTTAGAAGCATATCCATCCGGGAGCTTGATGCATTAAGCCACTTGCAAATGTTTTCAACTTTGTTGCTTGGTAAGACAAAATGGAGCTTTTGGTTTTGTGTTGTTACGTCGAGACCACAATTCACTTACCGATATTCATTTCCTCTAAGTCTTTATGTGCTTTATCATTGTCTTTTGTTTTACCACTTGTATCTAGTACGATGTAAAACAAGTTCTCAAATACATTTTTTTCTATATGCATAACATCTATATAATGACGAAGTGCTAGTGTGACCCAGTATGGAAAATCAAACCAAATTGACGAGTGAGTCCAGTTATGACTTTTCCCATATCCTATAGCTCTCAACGTACCATGCTCCTTCCTAGGGGGTGGAAATGTTAGATCATTTAGCCAGCCCAATATGTCACTGCCCGACAAGCAACCAACAACCCCTTTCTTCTCTGTCTTTTTGTTGAATTGTGTAGACATCTTTCTATAAGCGTGCTTTCGCAGAAAAGAATCTACTGAAATAGTTCAAAGAAACTAGTTTTCCTAGCCATGACGTAGTTGAGTGCCTTGCACATCCCCCACGCAGATGGACATGACCACTTGCCATGAGTCGACCAACCACTAATCATCCCAAGTCTTTAGGAAAGTCGGTGATAATCCACAACAAGGCTGCCTTCATCACAAAATTACGCTCGACAAATTTATCAAAAGTCCGAACACACTGTTTCCCACAAAGATCTTAAGTTCATCGACTAATGGCACGAGGTATCGTTAATGTCTTTTGTAGGAATCTTATCCCCAGAGTATAAGTAAGGTCAAGAAAAGATACTGGATCCTCATGCACATTGACGGTGGAAGATTAGAAGCTACCATAATCATCGGCCAAAGCAGAATAAAGGTGACTAAAATTATTAAATGGACAAAATCCATCTGTAGCCATCCCAAGCCTGACATTCCTAACTTTTTCGGCAAATTATGGAAAATTGGCATCAAAATTCTTCCATTCATCTCTCCATCTTTGGGTGAGTCGGTGACCAAACACGATATCCTTGTTTCTATGCCAACTCATATCTTTGAAAGCGGTGTGCGCAGCAGACATGAATAGCCAATGCAACCTTGGCACAAGAGGAAAATACCGTAAAATCTTCTTTGGAACATGTTTCTCCTTCCTTCCAAGTTTTGTGATCTTGTACCTTGGCGAGTTACAGATATCACACTGCACCTTATCTTTATCCTCCCAATAATATAACATGCAATCCTGCTCACAAGCATCGATCTTCTCATACCCGAGATTCAACCCCTTAACCATTGAATCCTCTCTCACTGCAGGCAATGTATTATCCCTGGGTAAGAACTCGCTGAGAATATCAAGCAAATCATTGAATCCTCTCTCACTGCAGTCATTCTCATTCTTGAAATGTAAAAGTTTCGTAACTAGAGAAAGCCTGGTGTGCTTATCATTTCCAGGATACAATGGAACACCCGATTCAGATATTAAATTGTAGAAAAGCAATTTCTTTGAATCATTTGGCTTTTGCCGAGAAGCGCTGACGATGCTCGCTTTCAAATTTAGTCAATATTGGTAGGGCCATACGCATCAACCAACATCTGCACGACGTCATAGTTATCTGCTTGCGAATCCCCGTGATCCGAGTGGTCTACCGTACTATATTTCTGTTATCTAAACTTAGCTGATTCCCCGTGATGAATCCATACCGAATACCCATCCACAAACCCACGTGAATATAAGTCAAATTTAACTTCATCGTCAGTCTTCCATATCATGTTCTTACACTTGGAACACGGGCATCTCATCTTTCCGTTCGGATCATCAACATGTTCTATTGCTTTGTTCATAAAATTGGACACCCCTTCATGGTACGCATCAACTAATCCCCTCCCATCATTTGGTATCCTATGGTACATCCAACTCCGGCCGGCTGACATCTTTAATTCAAGAAAATACCCAATTAGAATATATATGCATGTATTTAGTTTACCAGTATATATATTCCCACTCTACAGGGTTGAAGTTTATCCCATTCTGGATGCGTCTTCTCCTTTAGTGCCATTCATAAGGTGCGTGTTTATAATATTTTAAGAAAATTTCAGCATCACCTCCCCATGGTCTTCAAGTACACAAAATAGACCAAGACAACTTAGTCTAAGTATGCACTCGAAGAACATATGTAGAGACACCAGCTGAAAAATCCTCAAAATATTATAAACACGTACGCACCTTGTGAATTAGCACCGACCTAAGTGAGAGACATAACATCCGAGAATGAGTCTCCAACCTGGGACTATTTGGCATTCACTCCTACTGAGTGAATGTCAAACGGGTTTCTAAGTTTCAAAGTATATTACACACATATATATATATATATATATATATATATATATATATTTATGAGTGTATTGAAGAGCAAAGGGAGAGTATCATTGAGTTGATTGAAAATTGTGAAAAACTAAGCAAATGCTACTTAGTTTATTAGTTGCAAATCTAAGTTTCATATTAGTTGCAGTTGCAGCTAATAGTACTCCAACCGGTTCCACGGCAATAATCGGACAAAAAAAAAGGGTCGTAGTTCTTGTTTGTGTCCTATACTCTATTAATAAAGTTAATTGAATTACTACGGACATTCCTCACTGTTCCACCATAACATATGACAACATCCCGAAGGAGTTCCATTAAGCTATTGAACAAAGTTCAAAGTTAAGCAACCCTCTATATGAACGAATGACCACTTCTCTACTATGAATGAATCATTGCCTGATATGGGTTCAATCCATGCCATAGAAAGCTTCTCACCACTCCAAATACCCATCTGAGGAATTTGGGTGGTGGTCGCCTATGTCATGGATTGGACCCATATCGTGCAATGCTTCATTCCTATTGAAAGAAGTGATCGTCGCTTCATTTATTTAGGGCTTAACCTATAAATTTGTTCAACAACTTAATGGAACCCTTCCGTATGTATGTTGGCATTGTTATGATGGGCGATGATGAATGTCTTTAATAATTCAATTAACTTTATTATTCGATATAAGACACAAATAGAAACTACGACCTTTTTTTTAATCATTGTCGAGCAGGTTTGAGTATTATTAGTCGCTAACTACTACGTCGAATCCTGTATACAAGGAAGAGTACATATATATGTAGGTAGAGTATCGAGTTTATTGAAAATTATGGCAAACTAAGCAAATTCTACTTAGTTTATTTTGCCAATGATAAACTAAGTAAACAGTACTTAGTTTATTAGAATTGTTATTTGGAATCTATAGAGACTATTGTTCGATATTCACTCCTACTTGTCAAACGGGTTTCTAATTAAGTTGCAAAGTATATTATTTTATTTCCGCGACAACATTCTTATATATTCAGTCTCTTTGAATTGCATCCCAACTAAGCAATTCTACTTAGTTTATTATTTTGAGTTGATTTAATGTATTATTTTAATTTAATTTATTTTATTTTAGTTTATTTTATTTTATTAATTATTTTTGTTTTATTTTATTTTATTTTATTTTATTTTGTATTATATAATATAATATTTAATTTTTTTTATTAATTAAATTAAATTAAACTACCTTATAACATTTATTAATTATTAAATTAAATTAAATTTTAATTTATTAAATTTATTTTATTTTTATTTTATGTTATTTTAATTTATTAATTATTTTAATTTAATTTATTTTTTTTATTATATTATATTATCTCATTTTTAAAATTTATTTTATTTAATAAACTAAACTAAATTAAATGAAATTTATTGTTTTATTTTATTTATTTATTAATAATTTTTATTTTTAATTTAATCTATTTATATATTAAATTATATTTATTTCATTTATTAAACTTTATTTTATTTTATTCGAATTATATATTAGTATATTAAATAGTGAATTTTTATTTTATTTTGTTTTTTTAATTAAATTGATTAAAATAATTGATATTTGAAGTATAAATTATTTGTCGAAAACTAATTAATTAAATGCTACTTAATTAGTGAATTTTAGTATTAGTAAATTAAGTAATAAATAGTTATTAGAGCCAACAGATTTTGCATCTCAAGAATTCTGACAGAATTTCATGGGAAATTTCGTGAGAAATATCAAGCATAAAATTAGTTTACTGTTATTAACATTCAATATACAATATTGAAATTGAAGAAATATACACTGCAATTACATAAAAGAAAATAAAACCAAACAATAAAATGGATGCTATACATGTACAGAAGCTATTTACAGAAGCTACAAATGACCAATTTCAGACCCAAATGACCAAAAATAGAATTCATATATACATTATAATACCAAAATTCTAGTAATATCAATCCAAAATCAAAATAAATTTAGACCAATTGCACATTATAATACCAAATTCATACACAAATTTTATACTCAAATTTCATACTAATAACATATATATAATATATACTCAATACCTGGAAAATTAGGAAAGAAGAGAGTCTAAGTCAAATGGCTAGTCTCCCAGGTGACCGCCAAGAAGTAGAGTGGTGACCCAAGCAGTAGTGAGTCTTTGAGTGGGTGTGGTGCATGGGAAGGGGTTTGGGAGTGGGGGAGTGGCGAGGGTGGGTGGGGTGGGGTGCTGGGACTCTGGGACGTCTGAGGGTGGGGGACGACGTCGACAAGGAGAGAGGGGTGGGGTATGCAAGGGAGGGGGTGGGTCGCATGCAGGGGGACGACCAACCGTGGGGAGAGTAAGTCTGGTCTGCAGGTGGGGGGACCGGTGGAGAGGGGGTTGGGAGTGTATGAGAGAGAGAGAGAGATCAGTCAACTGGTTTATTAGAAATAGAGAGGGAAATGAAAATGAGAGGGCGCAGGGAAGGGGAAGGGTTTTTTAGGTTTATTTCCGATGGAAGTCCGTCGAGGTTGTGTCGGTCGACCTTAAGATAACCTCGACGCATTATTTAGTCGAGGATGACACATATTCCATCAACTATATATTCACGCTGGCGGGAAACCCTCGCGCCAAGGAGAGGATCTTAAATTCGATTGATGTCCGTCAAGGATACAGTAATTCCAACTAAATTAATGTCAACTAAATATTCGGTCGGTCTTAGATTAACATCGACTGAATATGTTTAGTCGACCATAATTCCGTCGGAAATAAAGCTTTTTCTTGTAGTGATTCCCTGTTAAAACGAATATTCCCCGACCAATCGAATATTATATAACAACTTGCGTACTTTGCAAAATTTATAAATATTACCCACAACTATAACATTATATCCAATTCATTCCATAATATTTAAAAATGATATTTATAGAAAAATCATCTTTATGAAAAAAAAGTTGGGGTCTTACAACCTCCCCTTCTTATGAAATTTCGCCCTCGAAATTAGGGTACATACCTGGTATGTTGAAGAGGTAAGGATACCTTGATTTCATTTTAGATTCTAACTCCCAGGTCATTTCCTCAACATCGTGGTTTCTCCACAAAACTTTAACTTGAGGTATAACCTTAAAGCGTAGAATATGTTCCTTCTTATCCAAGATTTGAACATGAACCTCTTCATACATTAAATCTTCCGCTATTTCGTCAGGTTCTAACTCAATAATGTGGTTCGGGTCTTCCACATATTTACGTAACTTGGATATATGAAAAACGTTATGAACACGAGATATACTTGGCGGTAAAACGAGTCTATATGCCACAGTTCCTACTCGATCGAGGATTAAAAATGGGTCAATGAATCGAGGATTGAGCTTTCCTCTCTTTCCAAATCTCGTAACTCCTTTCCATGGAGCAACATGTAACAACACATGATCTCCAATATCGAATTCCACGTCCTTTCGATGAAGATCAACATAACTCTTTTGTCGATCTTCTGAGGTTTTTATACGTTGCCGGATCGTTTGTATCTTTTCCGTAGTCATACGTACTAACTCCGGTCCCTACAAAGTTTTTTCACCCACCTCATCCCAGCATACTGGAGAACGACACTTTCTTCCATACAACGCTTCGAATGGAGCCATGCCAATAATTTCTTGATAATTATTGTTGTAGGAAAACTCCACCAATGGTAAGAACTTGTCCCAACTTCCCTTGAAGTCAAGAACACATAGTCTTAATAAATCTTCATGAGTTTGAATAGTCCTCTCTGATTGTCCGTTTGTCTAAGGATGATATGCCGAACTAAATCATAAATCCGTGCCCATAGCTTTTTGTAAACTAACCCAAAATCGTGTAGTGAATCTTGGATCTTGATCAGAAACTATGGATACTGGCATACCATGAAATCTTACAACCTCGGTTATGTACATACGAGCAAGACGTTCAAGTGTATAAGTTTCTCGTATAGGTAAGAAATGAGCAGACTTGGTCAATCTATCAACAATGACCCAAATTGTATCAATGCCTTGAGAAACCTTGGGAAGACCAGTAATGAAATCCATGGTAATGTGCTCCCACTTCCCTTCTGGAATATCAAGTGGTTGCAATGGACCTTTTGGTACTTGATGCTCTGCCTTGACTCGTTGACAAGTTAAACACCTTGAGATAAACAACGCTATCTCTCTCTTCATATTATCCCACCAAAATGTATGTCGAAGATCATGATACATTTTGGTACTCCCAGGATGGATTTCAAACGGTGTGTTGTACGCCTCCATCATGATTTTATACTTTAACTCACGATCGTTAGGAACACAAAGTCTGGAGTTGACTCGAAGTATTCCTTCTTTATCAATTCTTGCTTCCGGCATAGCACCTTCTTGTACTTTCTTCCTCGTACGCATCAGTTCTAGGTCTGTAGCTTGAGCAACTTTAACTTTATCGATTAAAGTCGGTTCTACTCGTATATTCGCCATCATCACGTGGGTCCCTGGAGTCTTTATCTCGATCTCCATCCTTTGCAAGTCATATAAAATGGGCCTTTGCGTTGACAATATCTCACTCGTACCCGCATATGATCTTCTACTCAATGCGTCAGCTACCACGTTCGCTTTTCCAATATGGTATTGGATGGTATGATCATAATCTTTCAACAGTTCAAGCCAACATCGCTATCGCATGTTGAGTTCCTTTTGAGTGAAGAAATATTTGAGGCATTTATTATCCGTAAAGATCTCCACTTTCTCCCCATACAAGTAATGCCTCCAAATATTTAGTGCAAAAATGACTGCTGCCAACTTTAGATCATGAGTAGAATAATTTCTCTCATATTCTTTGAGTTATCGAGAGGCATAGGCTATGACTTTCCCATGTTGCATGAGAACACATCCTAACCCTTTGCCCGAAGCATCACTATAGATGACAAATCCCTCCGAGCCAGATGGTATTGTCAGAACAGGTGCTGAAATGAGTCTTCTCTTGAGTTCTTGAAAACTCTTCTCGCATTCCTCACTCCAACCGAATTTTATATCTTTCTGTGTCAACTGAGTTAATGGAGTAGCGATTCGAGAAAACCCTTCTACGAATCTCCAATAATAACCGGTAAGTAGAAATCTACGATTTTGATTCATCGATTTAGGTTGTTCCCAGCTTTGAATAGCTTCAATCTTTGCTGGGTCAACAGATATTTCATGACTTGATACTACGTGCCCAAGGAATGCTACTTCCTCCAGCCAGAACTCACATTTCTTCAACTTGGCATAAAGCTTGTTTTCACGAAGCTTTTGGAGTATCAGCCTTAAGTGTTGCTTATGATCTTCACGGCTTTTGGAATATATGAGAATGTCATCAATAAAGACGACCACAAAATGATCCAAATATTCCTTGAATACTCTATTCATCATATCCATAAAGGCAGCAAGAGCATTAGTCAATCCAAAAGACATGACTAGGAATTCATAATGCCCGTACCGAGTTCTGAAAGCCGTCTTTGGAATGTCATCGATTCTAATCTTCAATTGGTGATATCCGGAATGAAGATCAATCTTTGAAAAGAATTTGGCGCCTTGCAACTGGTCAAATAGGTCATCAATAAATGGCAATGGGTACCTATTTTTGATGGTGACATGATTCAACTCCCGATAATCAATACAAAGTCGCATACTCCCATATTTCTTCTTCACGAAGAGAACAGGAGCACCCCAAGGAGAAGTACTAGGACGAATGAAACCGATGTCTAACAATTCCTGCAGTTGGGTCTTTAACTCCTGAAGTTCAATAGGAGCCATTCTATATGGGGCTTTGGAAATGGGTTTTGTACCGGGTTCAAGGTCGATACAAAATTCAATTTCACGCTCTGGGGGTAAGCCAGGAAGTTCTTCAGGGAATACGTCAGGAAATTCATTAACAATAGAAATATCATTCAAAACTAACGTATTTTTTTTTAGATCCGTGACATGAACTAGAAAGCTTGACATCCATTTTTCAATAAACGAATAACTTTATGGCTTTAGATGACAGTGATTGATTTTAATGGTTTGGTTGCTTGAATTCGCATAATAGGTTGGTTAGAAATATGAAAGCTAACAACCTTACTAAAATAATCAATTTTTGCATGATGAGTAGTTAACCAATCAATCCCTAGAATTACGTCAAATGCAAGTATTTTCAATAAAATAAGATCGACAGGTAATGTGAGGTACCGATTTGAACCAAACAAGACTTATAAAACAGTGGATGTAATGAAGGTTTCTCCCAACGGGGTTTCGACAGATAAGTCAAAGTCTAATTTCTCCGGAGTCAAATTTAAACGTTGAGCGCAAGTAGGAGAAATAAAAGAATGGGTAGAACCAGTATCAAATAAGGTATATATTTTGCTAGAGTTTATGATAAGCTTACCCGTGATGACCTCGTTCGGGTTCCTTTCTTTATGGGAGGTCACGACAAACGCTCTCCCTTGAACTACCAGTTTTGTCTTGTCTAGGACGACCTTTGATGCCTCTATCCCAGCTGGACTTATCTTCGGTGCATGACAAAATCGGGCCAGGTGACCTTTTCTTCCACAATTGTAACATGCTTTGGATGGTATCGCGCAGTTTAGACTGATGTGTCCTTCCCCTCCACATTTGAAGCATATGATAGATGGTCGTTCTCCTTCCTTAACGACGGGTGCTGATGCTGACGTCTTTCCATTATTATTGAATCTCCTCTTCTTAAAATGTCCACTCTTATTATTTTGACCATGATTACCACCGAAGTGGTTACCATTTCTGGCATGTTGATTCCCTCCACGCTTGTTGTCACCGCTTCGATGATTGCTATCACTGGTATTATCATTTTGACGGCTGCTCTCTTTTGGTTGGGTTGACTCATTATCGCGCTCCAATAAGTGAGCCCTATTAACAACATCTGAATACAAGCAAAGTTTATAAGAAATGAGGTATTGACGTATCTCGGGTTTCAAACCTCTTAGAAACATCCGTGACATTCTCTCCTCATTATCAACCAAATGGGACGCAAATTGGGACAGCTCGGCAAACTTGGCTTCGTACTATGACACAGTCATGTTGTTTTGTTCCAATTTAATGAACTCTACCTCTTTCATGTGACGAATACTTTTGGGAAAGTACTTGTCGTTGAACAGTTCTTGGAACTTCTCCCAAGACATCTTCAGTGTGGCAGGTTGAGTACGCTTTATAGATTCCCACCGATGAATCGCCTCACCGCACGCAACATGAAGGTGGAAAAGGGAACCTTTTGCTCCTCGGAGCATCCCAAGACATCAAATATCTTGTTAATCTGTTTTATCCACGTCTCCGCCTTAAGTGGTTTTGGCTCTCCAAAAAACTTCGATGGTCCCAGCTCCTTGAACTGCTTAGCAGTGACCGTCCGAGAGTTGCCAGTGTTTTCACCTGTATTTCGGACAAGAGTCTCTCTTGCCTGATGCTGCATGAATTGCAGAAAGCCTCTGAATATTCCATCGTTCATTATTTGGTCAGTGTTGTTGTTTGCATGAGGATTGTCACCTTCCTGATGCACATTGTCCTGATTATTGATCTGTGGAGACTCAACGGTCTTATGTGCTCCATTGCTAATCTTAACATTCTCGGATGCCATTTTCAAATACTGCCACAAAATAAGGGTTAATTAACATATCACATATTATCCCTATACTCTGACTGACCAATTAAATACCAAATAAATTTAGGTAGGTCATACTAGCGAAGGAATTCTCCGTCTCTCCCCTCCTAGTTCTTATCTCACATCTCAGCCAAAGATCATATGCCTAAACTTTTATACCAACTGTGACGCCCCCAAAATAGGTATACATCACCTATTCTGAGTCGCCAAATACATGGTACAGAATACAAATACAATCTTTAATATACAACAAGAAAGCTGTGAGTTTTAATATAAATATTGTCTTCTAGACAATATCCACTCTCAGAATAAGTCCTCATTATATTTATTGTCACACTATTTAACAGAATAGTGAGGACTACTAATACTATCATCTGGACCGTCACTCCATTCCTCGACTAGTCCCGGCTACGTTCTTATTTCCTGAAGAGAACAGTGAAAGAAAGGGTGAGCTCAACTAGCCCAGTAAGAATTATTATGACTAAGATAATGCAGAATAAATTATCATTAGTCTTCAATAGTGTTAAACTGATAAAATACAATAGACATCAAGTTTAACTACAGCGGAACATGCAATCCATTAAAAGAGTCAAGTAGAGGATAAAATCTACTATCTTTTATGATTTAAAAAGGTTTTTCATCACTTTTATTGCTGAGACTCAGCTTAATAAATAATCCACATCATCCCTGCACCACGGCCAAGGATATTTTTTAGTATCACGACCACAAATTATCCATGCACTACGGGCCAAAGATATTCGTGTATTCATCAATGGTTATGATCATGCCAACAACTGTCCATCAATGCACTACGGGCCAATGAGGATTTTTACCACATCATTTGTAACATTACGGTCATTATTATACCGAATAATCCCTGGTCATAATCATACCAAGTCCATCCATGCACTACAGGCCACAGATGACTTTCAACATAATATAAACATGAGGATGATGACAATGATATAAGAATCCAATAAAACAAGTTCAAGAATTATTTTATCCAGGAACCAATAACGTCCAAATTATCAACATGATACTGCTTTGTGGGGTAAAACTCAAGAATGCTCGGAAGAATATTTCCATGAAAAGATCTTTGGATGAAGCTTAAATATCAATGATATTCCACTAATTTCATGGAGTATAAAAGCCAAAACTTTAACCAACCGAGTATAATAAAGAATGGAATAACAAAAGAAATCATCACTGTGCATGCGATAGACCGCATGATGCATAAAAGTTATTCCAATGTAACAATAAATAATGAGAACTGTGTCATGCGAACGCGTATGCATGGATATTCCAACGAGAATAATAAATAGCGGAATCGGTCAAAGTAAATTGCACTCAACAGGATGTTCCAACAGAATAATAAATAACAGAACCAGGTCATGCGAAATTCGCATTGACAGGATGTTCCAATAGAATAATATAGAATGGAATAACTGAAGAATTTCACCATGTATGCGGATTGCAGATGTAGAAAGTTATTCCAACATAATAATAAAGAATGGAATAATGGAAGAATTTTACCAAGTATAGGGTAGTTCACAGTATAAAAGTTATTCCAATGTAATAATAAAGAATGGAATAATGTAAGTTCTCTCAATGAATACGAAAGAAATAATACCCTTACCTTAGAAGAAACTGGATATAGGAGTAGTGAAGTAGCGAGAATACTTTTCTTCTTTCTCTCTATAGTTTCTCTCTCTAGAGTTTTAGTGAATTCGTAAGAAATAATGAAGGAATGAGCTTCTATTTATAGGAGAATGGACTAAATAGTAACTAATTCATGAACGGACCAGATTGATTTACTTTTAAACGGACGATCCATATTGATTTACTATGCGGTATTAATAAAATATTCTAATAAAATAAAATCTATTAAATAAAATATAATATATTCTATTTATAATCTAATAAAATGAATAACTTTATAAAAGTATTCTGTTTTATATAAAAAGATTTTACTATGCAAACACTATGCAGGCACTATGCAAACACTATGCATAATAAAATATTATATATTTTATTTATAGTTTAATAAAATAAATAACTTTATAAAAGTATTTTATTTTATATAAAAAGCTTTTCTGCTTTTATTACATTAATAATACTAATAAAACAAAATTTATATATATATATATATAAACTTCCGTGACTTCATAAAAAGACACCTCAATAAATTTAACAACATTTATCATCATTATTATAATTCACAATATTAATCGACTGTGTCGTTCCCAAGAAAGAGGGCTTTCCAATAAGGATTTCTCCTTATCATGGCCGCAATTAGGTGACCAAACCTCTCTTGGCGTAACTTCTAGACATCGTTAATATTACAAATAATAATATTAATAACTCTGTCATCTCAATTATTGATTTAATAATATATTAAATATCGACAATAATTGAATCAAATAACGTGAGATACTATGCAACAATTAATGAAGCAATAATTGAACAAAAGCGAGTGACTTCTCACGTAAGCATCAATAATCAATACCGTGTGCTACTATGCAACCACGCCAGATTTACATTTACTTTAACACCGGGTGTTTCAACGATTAACAGTAAAACTTTCGCCGTTATTTTCATAAAATATTTTTGTCATTTTCTCAATCCAATAATAATTCCGTTGTGGGGTCCACTAATGATTGTGCAGTCAATTTAATATTCTCTGTTAAAACGAATATTCCCCGACCAATCGAATATTATATAACAACTTGCGTACTTTGTAAAATTTATAAATATTACCCACAACTATAACATTATATCAATTCATTCCATAATATTTAAAAATAATATTTATAGAAAAATCATCTTTATTAAAAAAAAATTGGGGTCTTACATTTGAAGGTAAAATTAATTTCATTTTTAACTCAAATTTTCGCCACAAAAGTAGGAGGATTTGGAGGGATGAAAAAGTTAGATGTTTTATATTACCTAAAATAATCTTTCAAAATAAATAATGTCATTTATTACATTAATATGTAAGGGCAATATAGTAATAGGGTAGTTTAAAAATAAAAATATTTTCCCTTCCGTTCACATTCTAAAGTCAAACAAAAAAATATATAATTAAATCCCATCTATTCCCTTCAATTTTAAAACTCGCAAATATGACAAGGAAAAATTATAATTCATTCTCATTCCTTTCCCTCCTATATTTTCCTTTCATATCTCATCCCTCCAAACTCATAAATGCATTGTTAGGTAATATAAAATATTTAATTTTTTTATTCCTACAAATCCTTCCACTTTTGGGAAAAAAATTTTAAACCAAAAATAAAATCACAATCTCTTCCATTCCTCTCTAAAAAAAACTTATAAATATACAATTTAATTTATTTTTTTTATTATTTTTTATTCCCATTCCATACCCTAAAAAAAACTTACAAACACAATAAAAGTAATTATTGAAGGAACGAAGGGACCATCAAAGTGCGACTTTAGCGTTGGAATGTGGTATTAAAGTTAAGCTAGTAGGAATACTAGCTAGCTATACTATTTGTTAATCAAGATTTATTAACTATAACACGTGAATTCATGTGAAGAGGGTCCTCCATGTTATTTATTTATTTTTATGCAAAAGGCGAAAGAAATAATATTACAGAAATGTCTCCTAAGTCCTAATCCAAAAGGTATGGACCAAGGTCCTCCATGTTTGTTATATATACAATTGTATGGGATCCTTTGAGTGTTAGTACAATAAGTACTCCTACTAAATACTTTTGAGTACGTGGTTTAATTACAATTTACGGTACACTGTAAACTTAATTTATCACTTTTTATTTTATTTTTATGTATTAGCTAGCTTCTAGCTTTAATGGGATCAGGAATTTAAAAGAGCTGTTGCAAATGGCCAGTTAATCTTTATGGCCATTAAAGAACCCTACCTTTGAAGGTTAAAACTTTGTAACTTCTACTTCATTCTTTCAATTTATAAATAATTGAAACAATATATGATTAATTAATAAAATTAGGTTATATTTTCTATGTGATTAAGTCATTTTAATGAACATAATAATTATGCTATTTCAAAAATAATAATTTGGGTTGTGCTATCTTAATTTTGATTTTTTTTTCTTTCTAAAGAGATGAGAATATATATGCATATGTGAATAGCAAATCGATGAAGCAAATTCTACAAATTCATGCATGCGTATATAAATATTTTTTTTATATGGAATTCATAAAAGCTGATCAAAGTGGATGTTTGTATTTTTGCTCCTTTTTTTTTTTGTTTTTTTGTTTTTTTCAATTTTTCTTCCTTTCTTTCTTTCTTTCTGATCGCATATATGCTGTAAATAATATTGTTAAGGCAGTCAAAAGCAAGCAATCATCATATGATATAAACATATTAAATTAAGAAAAATAATATTCACATTTTTATTTAGACACGAGGACCAAGATAGTTAATTAACTTGATTAGAAAGTTGAGATTCTTTTTTATAATTGCTGGTTAGTAATAAGTGGATGGGGTGCATCCGGAAAAAGAAAAAAAAAAAAGAAAAAGAAGTGGATGGGGTATATGGAGAAGACATTTAATTATTTGATTGCCTTACTATAAAGGAGTCTATTTCTTGTCCTCCTTTTTCTTTTCTTCCATTTCGCCCCCTTGATTAAATATAAGTAGGCAAGCAGCAATTAACAAATCATTAATTCCTTTTACATTCAAAGAACTGCAAAGCTACAAACAGATAGTAGTTGGCATAGGATTCACATGGGTTGTCCTCCACTTCATTATCCAAGACATGACCTTATGGGGTTCAGCTCGATCACCTACAAAAACTTCAAATTCGACATATATATATATATAAACTTATCCTTACAACAAATCTCAATCGTCTATCTGTAGATTGAACGGTAAAAAGGATTTAGGCTCCACAGTATTAAAAATGCGGATGCCACATTCAGGAGCGAATACATTTGAGGGGCAGCATAGGCAGTTGCCCCTGCTGATTTTTTGTTTTTATAGGTATAGGGGTAGGACAGATATATAAATTAATAAATTTAAGGGGGCAAATTAATAAAAGAATTAAATTTGGAGGGAAAAAAAAATTCATAAACCAATTATGAATACAAGTACAAAAATCTTCTTAGTTGGTGAAATCTTAGAAGTATTTTTGTATAGTTTTTGGTTTTGAATGATCATCAGCGTGTGAACTGTGAGAGATTATTTGATTCAAATTTAAATTTTTTTGTTATTGATTTGATTGACTGTGGTTACTGTTAGTTTGGTTTGATTGGGTTTTTGTTTTGGGTTGTATGATTTTCAATTGAAAAAATAGGATTATTTTGGTTGAGTAGTTTCTATTTTTTATTGTGATAGTTTACAATGATTTTGCCTTATTTTATAATGGGAAATGAAAAATGATTATGACAAATAATCGAAGTAAGTATCTAAATTGTGTCTAAATATTTTTATTTGAAATTCTTTTTTTAGTTTGGATTATGAATATTTATTGCAATTTATAAATATTATTATGATTAGTTTAAGTTTTTTTTTATTTAACTTCAACAAAAAAATAGCTAAAATCCGCACTTGCTGGGAAAATTTTCTGAATCCACCCCTGGCCACATTCAATATTTTTTTAAGTTCTTTTTTTAAACAATACTAAAAAAATATATCATTTCTTTCTCATTCTCTTCCCAATACTTCAATATTCACTTTTAGCTTAATCCCTACACTTCAAAGTTCATACCTTTACTTTCAAATAAATACGCATAAATAAATGATAGTAAAACCAAAACTAATAATAACGAAAAAAGATTCTACTAAATTGAAATTTCACTTACCAGGTGATTGACAATATGTGTTCCGAAGTACTCCCACTTGAATTATAAAACATTGACGATAAAATGACACATTACACCTCACAACATACCTACACGAGTGCTCGGAGTTAAATTCGAGGAAAGTGTAGGCGTTGTTGCCAGTGTCCGGCTGGGATGCCGTTTTGTGGAAATTGTTCGCCTGAGAATCCATTTACGTTTAGGGTTTTTGGAATTGGTTTATAGATTACGAGGTTAAAAGGAGGGAAGATTTAATGATGTATTTTAAGTTATATTTAAGGCTGAAATCATTCTAAGATAGTAGAATAGCTCTACTATAGTAAAGGTCGGAGTTAATATACTATCGTTAAGTCATAACTCTACGAACATTTAGTCATGACTCTATGATCTATAAGTTGAACCATTTTGCGATAGTAGAATAACTTCAACATTTACTCTAGATATTCCACTCATCGATCTTAGAGTTCTCTTTGAACACTTCTTTATTATAACAGAGTCGTTCTATGACAGTAGAGTAACTTCAACCTTTTACAACTCTTTTCAAACCTTTAATTTTCTCACTTTAATAAGTTTTTTTTTATTACCCAAAATATATTATATGTTATAAGTAACCCTATATATAAGGCAATTCAATATACACCATTAATTAGTTTATAAAAAAATCATTTTTGTATATACAACATCAATTTTTTTCAAGTTTTTCAAACTCCACATTATTAAACTGCGGATGACAAATTTAAATTTTTTTTTAGTTTTTCGGGCTTCACAGTATTAAATTGTAGATGACCAATTCAAAATATGATAATCTGGTTCTAGTGGCTCTGCACATTGTTTTCCAGAGTTGGGAATATGACTTGCAGGATCACATTTCGGTTATGTCCAATTAGGGAGACAATTTGGTCATTATTCCAGAGGAAAAGTGCCCTTTCAGCCACCTAGAATGAATAATTTTCAAGTAAGAAGAAAGTAACTTCTCTACAACAATTAAGGCTCACAAATAAGAGATTACTGTGAACCATAATTTATGGCAAAGTAAGAATCAGTAGGTGCACCATGGAGAATAACTACAAGAGAGATTACTGTGCATCATGTAAAACCTATTTATTGGCCATGAAAATTCTTACAGAATGCAGATTCAATGAATTAAAAGGGGTTAAAGTCCTAAGTCACAGAACGACACATTGAAATCAAGTCTAAAACATATGAACTATCCTAGTTTGAAAAGAATATAACATTCCCACAAATTTCAGCTCATTGATTTTATAATGAGATGTGGAAGATGAGACTAAAGCTCCATCCAAAGAAAACTTCGACATCTCGATGATGGAGAAGTGTTTGGAGGAAGAGAAGCAGGAGGAAAATGAGATGAGATTCTGATAGACTCCACGACATACCTGCGTGAGGTGGTCGTCGTCCGGATCGTTTCTAGCAAAATTTTAGGATGAATTGCTCACAACACCTTAACCCCCCGTCTATATGTAGACGGTAATCTCGGTACAAATTCTTGTGTTAGGAAATCTGTGTTGAATGGACATCAACGACACTTTTAACCCCTCGCTTATATTGAAGCGGAAATCTTGATACAATTGACGAGTGATGCAGTAGAAGATGACACACACAACTATGTATTGTCGTATGATAAGTCAAACTTGAATATCAAAGAAAAACTAAGAAAATAACTTAGGAATTCTTCAAATAACCAAAAGTAGAGAATAATCTCACAAGTATTGATAAAAATATTATTTAATGTTATAAGAATTACATTCATAAAGCTTATTTATACTAGCTAAGAAACCCTAGAATTCTATAAGGAAGTAACAAGTAATTTAGAAACAAATTCTAATCTAAAAGTATCCTAAATACAATAGAAATCTAAAAATATAATAAAATTCCTTATTTTAAGGGTGAAATTCGCGACAAAATAAAGCCAAAACGCGTCAACTGAAAATCCCTTAATTGTTGTGTGGCCGCGCAGGAATTGTATTGTCTTTGGATGCGACTGGGCTGGAATGGCCGATGGCCAGTTTTGTGTCGCCAGAGGGTGCAGTAGCGCTGCATTTGTACTATGTTAACACGCGACCGTGCCTAACCTATAAAACTGGATTTTCTCCTTCTTTTGTTTCATAGTTCGACACATCCGCTTGAAAAATATTCATGGGCTTGGATTTCAACTCAAAAACCTTTAAACTCGTTCCACATTACTTGAATCAAACAAATAATCTCCTCCTTGAAGAGTTTTACCCGAGTTCTCGTAACGAGTCCAACTAGAATTCGCACTGGATCCGCTCCATAGTTGCCATATCATTTCTGAGCTAGGGATGCCCTCATCATTCCTTTCTTCTTGAGAATGCTTTGTCCTCAAATCATCACCTACATCAAACAAACTTAGATCAGTAATCATCACCTAGTTTGTAGGCATTGTCATTCGTACGCTCAAGAACTTGAAATAGACCATCTCCTCTTGGAAGAAATTTTGACCGTCCTTGAGCTGGGAATCTTTCATTTTGTATATGTAACCACACCCAATCTCCCGGTTCAAAGAAAACTTGACATCAACCCTTGTTGGCCTGCTTTGCATATTGCTCCATCCACCTTTTAATGTTGAGCCTCGCCAATTCATGTATCTACTTAACAAATTCAGCCTTTTCCTTTCCATCCAAATTAGTATACTCAGAAATAGGTAATGGTGATAAATACAACGGAGTTAATGGATTAAAAACATACAATTTCAAATGGGGAAAACTTAGAAGCAGAATGAACATATCTATTATATGCAAACTCAACATGCGGTAAATATTCTTCTCAATGTTTAATGTTCTTTTTAATGATAGCCCTTAACAATGCAGATAAAGTTCTATTAACTTTCACAGTTTGACCATCAGTTTATGGGTGACAAGTAGTTGAAAATAGCAGTTTAATACCTAATTAACACCATAAGGTCTTTCAAAAGTAACTAAAGAACTTTGCATCTGAAAGTCCAATATTAATCTAGAAAGGGGGTTGAATAGATTATTATAGATTAAAAAATTTCTTAGGCCTTTTTGAATTTTTAGTTAATTAATTTTCAGTGTTAGAAATTAATATGCAAGATAGTAAAAATTCAATCACACAATGCACAGAGATTTGTTTGGTTCACAATATATATCTCGGGTATGTTGTTGAAAGTAGTATGCACACAAGACAATCATATTTAATGATAAATCATATAATTTGTAACAATCTTATTCATTTATTAATAAAAGAATTTTTTTAATTAAATGTTTTTAATTATCTACATGGTGTTGTTTTTATAATATGTGATAAACGTTAACCCATAGTTTTGAGCAATACTTTTTGAATCATGATGATGATCATGCTAATGAGATCTAAATTCTTCGATACCTCACAAACTAAAATTGTTCCCAATTGTTGGATTACTAAAAAGTAGAATTAGTAAATTCGGATAGATTGGTACATACGTTACTTGCTCATTGGATGATGATGGTTAATCTTATGATTATTTGTGTGAAGACACTAAAACAAGTATGTAGGTGCTTATTGAATAATAAGTTCACTGAACGTGGCTCGCTAAGGAATACCTAATAGATTTTTACTTGCATGTCAATAGACATTCCTGTAGTTATAGTTGTACAAATGATCCTTAGACTTGAGATCATTATAGTATCTTGTGTACATATGATGAGTTATACTTTGACATGTCCCTTAAGACCCTTAGGGTATATCAAAGAGTATGCTTGGATATAATAAATTGGACATGGAGATAATGAATGATCAATAAAGAATCTGCCGCTTCTAGTAAAAGAAGAGAATGTTATATGTGATTCGATAAATGACAACCTAGTAGTCTCGTTAGCAATGTAATGAAATTAGAAAGGAGTTTCTAATTTGCATTATCTGGAGTTGTGCATTTAAGAATCGAAATACATAGAATTAAATAAAATAAAACTTGACAGTAATTTCATGTCTTATATTTAATTGAGCCATTTTATGGTGGAATGATTGAATTGTACGGTAACTATTTATTCAAGGGTTCTTTTATGATTAATGTTCTAATTGATTTATTTACAACCAGTTTAATATAGAGAACCTAAATGGTCACTCCATAAAATGAAAAATATTTATTTAATAAGTGAATGGCATAATCGTAATAATAAGTTAAGTGTATTATTTAATATTTTGGAAATATTAAATATAAATTAATAAGAGGTGTCTTATTATTATTATTATTATTATTATTATTATTATTATTATTATTATTATTATTTAATTCCTAAAGAAGTTTAGGAATTAATTAATAAATGGTATTCTCATATACTCCTAATAAGATTAGGAAACCTAATTACTTAAAGGAGTTTAATTAATTAAAATAAAATTATATTCCTAAATAGTTTAGGAGCGTTGCATACTTGTATAAATAAGAGGAGTCTTATTTTGATAAAGGGTTAATGACAATTTCGAGAGTTGGGAGAGTACACAATATTTTATAGAGAAAGAATTAGGGTTTTTTCAAACACTCATCTTCTTGAATATTTGTTCTTCCTTGGTGGATCACCTATAAAGGCCATACACTTGGGTGACTAACGTTGATCAAAGGAATGAATCAAACCTGGTGAATTCAATTTGAACGTAAAAAGGAATTGGAGGTGAACTCGTACTTGGGAAGCTAGTTTCTACAAGGGTATGAATCTAATCTTTATCTCTTTTCTATTGATTGATAATTATGCACAACGTATGATTATGGTGATCGTTTATATGAAAAATTTTAAATTCTGTTTAATCACGCTTCCGCACTTTTTATGTAATATGATTATATGATCGCGCTATATACAAACCTAACAATTACTACGTCCAGTCTCAAGCGTCTCTCTAGAACTTGAGATCCTATTACTTCCTGTAACAAAAACTCCTTCAACAGACGGAGAAGCCTTTACAAAGTTTTATAGATAAACTTAAAACAATTCTCAACTAACTATCTTGGACAACAAGCTCTCAGCTCACTCCTCAAGCTAAGTTGTACTTTCTTTTGAGTTCAGTTCAGTTCTATTCTATGATCCAGTCTTGAAACAGCTGTCTATTCCTTACCTCACAAGTACACTAGAGACCCAACTCCTAGCTGAGCTCTTTAAGACCCTGGTCTTGGTCGAAGAATTACTCAATTTTCTCACACGTACTTAAAATAAACTAACTTTACCCTTTTTTTTACAAAAGATTTAACAGAGATATGCTTCTAAAATAAGCAAATAGCAATTTGATATCAAGTATTTATATAAAGTTCAATGACCTTTATATATGTGAAATTTTCTTCTGTGTTAGTAGATATACATTTATGTTCAATTATAAAAGTTTAAAAACTTTTATACTTGTGAAAATTTGCGTTTTGATTAAGTAGATAAATTAGTTTAAGTGTATTTTAAAAATGCTTCTGAATAAACAGATAAATAGTTTAATACACGTTTATAAAGAATTATTTATTATTTATAATAAATAATGTGTTTCTTTGGATTAACAAATATAACTTTAAGTTTAAATATTCTGAATGAGTTTATGTTCAAATATTTGTGATGACAAATAACAAGTACAATGAAAAACACAATTAAGCAATACTTGATATAATAAATATATTTGTTTAACTCAAAGAATATATTTTATCTATTATGTAAATAATAAATAAATAAGGCCACTTATGATTTTAAATACTGTTTGAACAATTCACGCTATCATTCACTCAAGGGTGAATAAATTCAAATTCTTTTGCTATCTAAATACTGACCAAATTTATAATTTTCACACTTTTATATTTATATAAATATTTTTGATAAACCATTTAAAATTCAAAAACAATTTAGATAGTTCTTTATTAGCAGCATCTTGGGGTCCTTTGGACGATCAAGTGTTAATATATGATATTTATATAAATAAGAAATATATGAAGTACTTATATAAATATTTTTGATAGATAAATCACTAAGAAATTCAAAGACGGTTCAGATAATTCTCTATTAGAAGTATCTCAGGGTCGTTTTGACGATCAAAGTGTTAATCTATTTTATAATATTTATATAAATAATAAATATATGAGATACTTATATAAATATTTTTGATAGATTGATCACTAAGAAATTCAAAGACGGTTCGTATAGTTCTCTATTAGAAGTATATCGGGGTCGTTTTGACGATCAAAATGTTAATCTATTTTATGATATTTATATAAATAATAAATAGATGAAATATATATATATATATATATATATATATATATATATGGGGTTATTTTCTGGATAAAAATTTTAAGGTAGAAATGTATGGGGATGGTGACTCATCTGAGAAGATGATCAGCAAAGATACCTTCCTAAGACCTCAGAGGCGGAGATGACCAAGAAAAGAAAAGAAGAAGCGGAGGCATCTTCATCAATAATCGACAGTGATGGCCCTGACCATCATCTCAAATTTTTTCTTTCTATAAAGCAAAAGTCTTTTACTTTAGTAAATGTAAAAGTAAAAGTAAAAGAATAACTTTTGCTTTTACTTAAGTTAAATGTTTTTAACTTTAGTTAAATGTTTCTTACATTTACCAATGTAAAAGTAAATGTAAAATGTTTCTTACGTTTTACTTTTACTTTAGTAAATTACTTTTACTTCAGTTAATGTAATTGTGATTCCTGCATGAATCAAATAGTAATTTACTTTTCAGTTTTCTATTTAAACAACTCGAAGTGTTTAGAGTTGTTTAGGCTTAATTCAATGTAGCCTCAGAGCTTCTCTCTCTAGAAAGCTCTTCTGAGGTCCTCTCTCCCTTCTCTCTAGTTAGCCAGAGACGAAGCTTTCAGCTTCGATCTTCTTAGTTAGAAGATGAAGACGAAGTCCTTAATACTTCGATCTTCCCTCTTAAACATTTAGTCTAGGAATTAATGTAATCCCTTCCTCAAATGTTTATAAATAAAAGAAAGAGATTACTTTACCGATTCACCGGTCATCTTCTTAATCTTTTCTTTTTTATGTCTAAGTTTTTCATTTTAAAAACTAATCGCCGTTGTTATATGGTATCAGAGCCACACGGTTGGTTCTTGATGCTATCGGTGGTTTCGATTAAAAACAGTTTGATTTGTTTACTTAAATGTTTTTCAAACTTTTATTTTTTCTTGCTCGCATTTAATCACACGACCTTCGGCAGTAAACCACCCAAGATCGCCTTAAGTCCCGAATAATGCCGCTTTCAGAAGTCTCAATTAGGAGCGATTAAGGCTAAAGGGAATCTTTAGATCTCTGTGTATGTGTTCAAGGCAAGTAAGGGTAGAGTCTAAGTGGACCTTCAAGAAAAAGAATTTTTGTTTAAATAGTTAGCAAAGAAGTCTTCTGTTTAGATCGATTTCACTGATAGATCAGGACCAATCGAGTGATCCTTTGTTTTAGATTTCAGTCTGATTTGTTTTTAAAGAAATTTTTTTTACAAAATCTAAGAAATTTTGAAGATTTTGACCAATTTTCGGTAGAAATTTTTTTTCCTCCTTCTTTATAAACCAAATTTTTGGGGGTGAAAGGGTTATTTCCTGGATAAAAATTTTAAGGTGAAAATGTATGGGGATGGTGACTCATCTGAGAAGATGATCAACAAAGACCTTCTTAAGCATCCACAGGAGACGGACCAATCCAGCGAAAGAAGACGCCAGAGGCATCTTCAAGTCACGCATGACAGTGATGGCCCATCCATCATCTCAAACTTTTTGCTTTCAAGTAAAGCAAAAGTCTTTTACTTTAGTAAATGTAAAAGTAAAAAGTAAAAGAATAAAACTTTTGCTTTTACTTAAGTTAAATGTTTTTTAACTTTAGTTAAAAGTTTCTTACATTTACCCATGTAAAAGTAAATATAAAATGTTTCTTACGTTTTACTTTTACTTTAGTAAATTACTTTTACTTCAGTTAATGTAATAGTGATTCCTGCGTGAATCGAATAGTAATTTACTTTTCAGTTTTCTATTTAAACAACTCAAGTGTTTAAAGTTGTTTAGGCTTAATTCAATGTAGCCTCGTAGCTTCTCTCTCTGTAAAGCTCTTGAGAGTCCGCTTCTCCCTTCTCTAGAGAGTTAGCCGAAGACGAAGCTTTCAGCTTCAATCTTCTTAGTTAAAGATGAAGAAGAAGTCTTCAATATTTCCTTCTTCCCTTAAACATTTAACTTCCTTCAAACTTGCGTACTTTCCATCCCCATATATATATATATATATATATATATATATATATATATATATATAAATGTTAGACCCCATATTTTTTTGAACAAAGATTTAAATTTCTCGAAATATTTTTTGAATATTATGTTGCGGATTTGATATAATGTTATAGTTGTGGGTAATATTTATAAATTTTGCAAAGTACGCAAGTTGTTATATAATATTCGATTGGTCGGAGAATATTCATTTTAATAGGGAATATTCTTACGACGACATAATCATTGGTGGACTCCACAACGGAATTATTATCGAATTGAGAAAACGACAAAAATATTTTATGAAAATAACGGCGGAAGTTTTATCGTTAACTGTTGAAACACCCGGTGTTAAAAGTACAGGAATACGCGTGGTTGCATAGTAGCACATGGTATTGGTTATTGATGCTTACGTGATAAGTCACTCAGTTATACTCAATTATTGCTACTGATAATTCTTTGCATCATATCTCTCATATTATTGATTCGATTATTGTCACAAAGATCATCCGCATAATATTTTATATATTATTAAATCAATAATTGAGACGACAAAGTTATTCATATTATTAAATTGTAATATTTACAATGTCAGAAGTTCTATCAAGGAGAGGTTTGGTCACCTAATCATGCGCAATGATAGGGAGAAATCCTTATTGAAAGCCCTCTTTCCGGGAATGACTGGTTGTTAAATATTGTGAGTTATAATATTAATGATGAATAAGTTCGTGTTGATTAAAGATGAATTTGATAGTTCCATTGTGTTGGGATTATTAGTGTTAGTGGAAATCGACATCTATTCCGATGATAATTGATGTCTGGGGTTATATTGATAAATCGGGTAATTTATCGGATAAATGAGTAATTAATTGCTACTTATTCACATGCTTTTATAATTATTTGTTCATATGTGTGTACTATTGAGTCACATTCACTTACTATTAGGGGAGTTGGTGCAAGATTGATAATACTTGCATGACTAAGTTAAAAATGGAGGTATAGATGGAGGTACTATACTGTATTTCGTATTTTCACATGATTATAACTATTGATTCACATGATTGAACTATTGATTCACATTATTTACTATTAGGGGAGGTGGTGCAAGTTTGATAATACTTGCAGGACTAAATTAAAAATGAAAGAAAAGTTGGAGGTATTGTCTTTGTAATTTTTGAGCCCCAAAAGCGATGCAATTATCGAAACTATATTTTTCTATAAATAGAAGCTCATTCTTCCTTCATTTCTCACCAATTCACCAAAGCTATAGAGCATTTATTATAGAGAGAAATTATAGAGAGAAAGAAGAAGAGAACTTCTGTTATTCTAAAGTAAGGGATATTATTTCTTTTGTATTCATGAAGAGAACTTCTGTTATTCCATTCTTTATTATTCTGTTGGAATAACTCAGATACGCTGCTACCCTATACTTGGTGAAATTCTTACATTATTCCATTCTTTATTATTACATTGGAATATCACATCACATGCATTTTCTGTGGGACTTGGTTCCGTCTTTATTATTCTATTGGAATATCATGTCTGTGCGTTTTACGCCGGACCTGGTTTAAATCTTTATTATTCTCGGTTGGAACATCCGTCGTCTGCAAATTTCGCTTTGACTGGTTCCGTTATTTATTATTCTATTGGAATAACACATACATCGTAAGTACCGCATGCATGGTGATTTCTTTTGTTATTCCATTCTTTATTATACTCAGTTGGTTAAAGTTTTGACTTCTATACTACATGAAATTAGTGGAATATCCTTGATATTTGCGCTTCATCCAGTATCTTTTCATGGAAATATTCTTCTGAGCATTCTTGAATTTTACTCTACAAAGAAGTATCATGTTGACAATTTGGACTTATTAGTTCCTAAATAAATTAATTCTTGAACTTGTTTTATTGAATTCTTATATCATTGTCATCATCCTCATGTTTATAATTTTTTTATAGTCATCTATGGCCTGTAGTGCATGGATGGACTTGGTATGATTATGACCAGGGATTATTAGGTGTAATCATGACCGTAATATTACAAATGATGTGGTAAAAGTCCTCATTGGCCCATAGTGCATTGATGGACAGTTGTTGGCATGATCATGACCATTGATGAATACACGAATATCCTTGGCCCGTAGTGCATGAATAATTTCTGGTCGTGACCCTAATGAATATCCTTGGCCGTAGTGCAAGGATGATATGGATTATTTATTAAGCTGAGTCTCAACGATAAAAAGTGATGGAAAAACATTTTTAAATCATAAAAGATAGTAGATTTTATTCTCTACTTGACTCTTTTAATGGATTGCTTGTTCCGCTGCAGTTAAACTTGATGTCTATTATATTTTATCAGTTTAACATTGTGAAGGCTAATGATAATTTATTATGCATTATCTTAGTCATAATATTTCTTACTGGGCTAGTTGAGCTCACCCTTTCTTTCATTGTTCTCTTCAGGAAATGAGAAGCGTGGCAGGGACTCAATGGGAAGCGGAGTGTGGTCCGATCCGAGATAGTGTCTTAGTAGTCCTCACTATTCTATAAAATAGTCTGATAATAAATGTAATGAGGACTTATTCTAAGAGTGGATATTGTCTAGAAGACAATATTTGTATTAAAACTCACAACTCTTGTTGTATATTTAAGATTGTATTTGTATTCTGTACCATGTATTTGGCGACTCAGAATAGGTGATGTATACCTATTTTGGGGGCATCACAATAAATGTGTATAAAAATTTATATTTTTATATCTATAACAATAAACAAATAAAAGATAATTTAATCAAATAATTTATACAACTTATCTCAAAATACTTGTGACCAATTTTCTCTTCTTCAAATAATCAGAATTTTAAAGTAACAGAGAGATTAAAGATTTAGAGAGAATGTAGGTAAGGAGTAAGCTTTTTTTTTTATATATAGAAAATTGGTAAGTTGGAATGAAGAGAAAGCTTCCTATTTATAGGATTTTCAAGCTTAGGGTATAATGGTCTTTTTAGAAAATCAAAGGCTGAAATTCATTTGTTTGAAATGAAGGGCTCGGATGAATTTTAGCAGATTAGATCACATAGATTGCTCAGTCACTGAATTAACCGAATTTTTGAAGCTTTGGATTGTTGAAAGTTTTGACCACATTGTTACATTAAATGAGCTTTAAATGATCTCATGTTTATCTGATTTTCAAAGACCCAATTCTCAGCAGTCGGGTGAGATAAAGAGAATGTTCCAATATGAATGTCCCAAGACATTAAATGCAAGCCTTCACTTTTCTTCATGTATACACTAATGCACACACATATGTACATAAATAATTTTAACAATTAAGCACGGATGCATGAAAATATTTTTGGTAAAAACTCTTTTTGCCCCTTTTCATGAAAATAATTTTGAAAGAAAATAGGAATCCTCCTGTCTTAGAAAAATGTTATTTTGTGAAATAAGATTTTTAACATTTAATATTGAGTTATCAAGGTTAGAAAAATGTTATTTCAATTTTAGAAAACATTTTTGATCAAAGTACATATGATTTGAAACACATAAATAAATCTTATGCCTATGGAGAGGATTCTAATTTAATTACCTATTTTCTTAATTATTGTTATCATCAAAATAAATGCCAAAACTTGGAGACCTATCAATCTCCCCCTTTTTGATGATGACAATAATTAAAAATATTAAAAACTCCCCCATAATATATATATGGAAAAAATATAGAACTCCCCCTTAGCATGTGCATAAAATGTTTCATATATTCCAGCAAAATATATCATTGTTATCCATCACATGACAATTAGATCATCAAATTTTTAATTGTTATATCATAGTAGTAAACATAATATTTTTCTTCTCCCCTTTTGTCATTATAAAAAATAGGGGAAAAGCTCTATGTGAAAACATACTTTTCAGAACCTGTAGAAAAGTGTTACTATTATGAAAAAGTAGTTTTCCTGCAACGACAATAAACATTAATAAAACCTGCATAATACTAAATAGATAAAACCTTCATAGTATTTAAGTAGTTACAATACTCTAGAATAGTTAGTAGCATATATATATATATATATATATATATATATATATATATATATATATATATATATATATATATATATACGATCCAAATCTTAAGCTCACTCCTTATCAACCCACTGAAGCTCACTCCTCTTTAATGGCGGACTTGGTGATCGTTTCGGCCATATAACCGTCTGCTCATACTTTTAAGCGACGCTATATATAAATCTATCGTTAAAAGTATAGACGATGGTTGTATAACCGAACCGTTAAATCGTCCGTTCTAAAAGGGAATGAACTCTGAGTGAGTTAGATAAGGGGTATGCTATTGATCCTTGCTATATATATATATATATATATATATATATATATATATATTACATTTCTCCAAATAGTTAGTAGTCTTCTTCATTGAGAGGGGAAAAGTGAAGACCATGATTGGAAAGAGGATCATCAAGAGGAGAATAAAGAAGAGATTCCATTTTGGCAGAGATAGTACTTGCAAAAAAGTGACAAGGAGGCATATATAACTTCTTATTTTCTATAACAGAATGCAACATGTCCTTAATATGATGCACAAATTGTTGCATTGCTTCCATTTGAATCATTAAGTTGTTTTTATTAAGTAATAGTAACTGATTAGCATTATTGATGGCATCCAGTTGAGAGATCATATTAAGGTTTGACTCAATTGGTTCATGATCAAGAGCCTTAAAGACTATGAGTAGTCTAGAAAGAAGATTTAGATGGGAGACAAGATTGAAATTTTGAACAAGTTGGAATTTATGATAACTGATGTTAACGCCAAGTTTCGCCGGCGCGTCCAATCACAGAATCCACGCGCTAGAACCTGCACAATAACAGATCACACAGAAGTTTGACGGCTTGTGCTTGGCTGGGGATAACTCCGGTGTGAGAATAAAGACAGTAGTTCTTAGGTTTAACAATGGAGGCTAAGTGTTTAGTGCTCAAAAGTAGGTATTACACATTAATTGTGACCTTGGCCTTGTATTTATAACGCTCACACCACCTTAGAATCCTCCTCCGAGTCGGATTAGGACTCCTAAATATGGTAAGTTACCAATATTTGGGTCCAACACAATCTCCTTAAAAGGTGCAAGTGGAATCCAATCCAACGACTACCTTTGGAGTTACCTTATTCAATTATGATTAGGATTCCGAACTCTGCGCGTAGAAAAGCCCACTGTGCAGGCCCAAACAATCCCACCATTAGGTCTGGGCTTTGGCCCAAAGGACTTGAAGGCCCGACCCCAAACCCCGAACGACAGGGTTACGTATCCGACCCAAAAGGACTCGAACACCGACCCGACCAGCTCCAACCCCTTCAGCTGGAGGAAGTTCGGGATTCAGTTGTGATGAGATTGGCTATCTATCAGCAGCGAACAGTCCGACACTATAATCAGAATGTGAAGCCGAGGAGGTTTGCAGTAGGCGATTTGGTCCTCCGGGAGTCGGAGCCATCAACCCCCCAGAACACTGGCAAGTTAATGCCTAACTAGGAGGGACCTTATGAGGTGGTAGAGGTGTCGAAGCCAGGTACATACCGGCTTCGAGAAATGGATGGTTCGGAAGTAAAGAATACATGGCATGCTGGAAGACTTAGAAAATTTTACCAGCAATAGTTATGTCATTCTTTTCTTTATCCATGTAACCCTTTAGTCTTAAATGAAATAAATGAAAGTTTTCTTTGGAGATGCTTAACTTCATCTATATTCACATGACTCTTAATACTCGAACGGACGAACTTCGGACATAATCCGATCAGAAGGTTCGAAAAGACACCTCTGATTGAGACAAGTCATGAGTATAACTGATCGAGAAAATTGTAAATTTTTTAAATCAGACAAACTTCAAGCACAATTCGATCAAAAGGTTCGGGAAGAAATAACCGATCGAGATTAGTCACGAGTATAACTGATAACAAAAATTTAAGCAAGGATGTTCTAATTCATTCATACTTTGAATTTTTTACAAACCCGATCGCTTACGTTTCGGGCAAAGTACAACAAAAAATTTTACAAGTCATAATAATATTTATTCCGGAGGAGGGTCATCTTCGGCTTCAGACTCTTCGTCGGAAGATTCAAGAATGGAGGCATCGAGACCAGCAGCAGCCAGTTGTGCCCGATCCTTTTCACGATAAGCCTCATACCCTTCAGCAAATTGGGTCATAACTTTATCATTCAAGGCTTCGGACTCTTCATACTCGGTAATTGCCTGCTATTTGGCCTCGGAGAGTTTTTCCGGAAGGGAGTTGAATTCGGCAGTTAAACTGGTGTTCTCCCGCATGACCTGCATCATTTTAGCCATCATTTCGGAAAATTTCTCCTGTAGGGCGTCAACATCCTTTTCCCGATCCTTGACATCTTCGGTCAAATGATCCCTCTCCTCCAAGAGTAAAGCATATTTCTTCTCGAGCTCATTAGCACGGCGATCGGCTCAGGCAGCTTCATTACGGGTCTTAGCATGAATATCCCGCTCCTTCTTCAAGTCCGAGTTCAAGCCTCGAACCTCCGCCTCAAGGAGCATCACGTCCGACCTCAGCTGAACTTCCTTTTTTGTGGTTCGAAATGGGGAGGAATAGCTCGAGCAAGAATAGCATTGGCCAAAGAATAAACATATCGTCGCCGACCATCGAAATTAAACTCTAAAGTCTGTAGGAACGAGTTAAACAGCATTATGGATACCTGGCACTGAGCCCGGACGTAGGCCACCAAATACTCCTTGAAAAAGAACCCTTTAAATCGTTTGTCATCGCCCGAAAGCTTAAAGTGATCGAACAGATTGAACGAGAATACTTCTGAGGGACTTTTAGGCCAACAAGTGGTTGGCGAACCGTGGGAGGAGCTTGGTTCAGAGATAGGGGTGGCGACGATGTTGGGGTCTGCAACAGCAATTGGTTGTTCAGGCTGTTGTGGTTCAGGGTCTTCGGTGAGCCGCGACTTTTTGGATTGAGGTTCGAGAGGAGCCACTTCGGTGTCCTCCAAATCCTCGATCACCTCGGTTTGAGGAGGAGGTGGTGGAAGGTTTGGCTTCGGGAGAGTTGACGAGACGACCGTGGTGGGAACTTTGGAGGCCGGCTTGGAAAATTTTTTGGACTTCTTCAACAGAGCCGCCTTCTCCGCTCGACTCATCTTTAACGCCACCTTGTTGCTGGTCGGGGGGTCGGGGCCTAATGTGGATCCCACCGACAGCACGTGATGGGGATGGTTTCTTCTTCAGCCGCCTCGTTGGTGATTGGGAGGCTAATTGGTTTGATTGTGATGGGAAGAGGAGTTAAGGACTCAGCGGCTCCGTCGGGCTTAAAAATTGTCACTGCACAGAAACAAACAGGTTAAGTCATAAAACACATGAGAAGAAGAAGAGAAAATAAGAGTGAAATTTTTCGGTCAGCAGGGAGACACTTACAGCCGTGTTTGTATAACCAGGCTTCGTTTGATAGAACTGCCAGACTCCAATCGGTCTTGCTCCACCTTTTATAAAAAGATTTGAAGGCGTCGGCTTTATCCTTCGGGAACTTGGACACCTTAGCTACGAGGTCCTCAGGATGGGCCCATAAAGGGAGCAGTCGGAGGTCGGTTCCCCTGGCGAAGAACCACTTGTCATGCCAACCTTTGTTGCTGGAAGGGATCTTGACAGGAGTGGTTCGGGTGGGTCTTTTATTTAATTTCTTCAAACCAGGCTCTTTCGACCCAGTTACAGTGAATAGGGCGAAGAAAAAGTTGAGACCTGGAGTGATCCCGATCTCTTAACACAAGGCGATAAAAGAAACTAAATGGATGTATGTGTTCGGCACCGACCATGCGAACACGATTCCAAAGAAAGCGAGAGGAAGGAAGAGATGAATTCATGAAGGGGCAAGAACCCCATATTTTAGAAGGTATAGGGGACGGCCACCCATTCATTTTCTGCCTCCAAAACATTTTCTCATCGAGTTGGGTGCTCAAGCTTATATTCTTGGGGGATTTTGAAAAGGGTTCGGATATCGGAGATTTGAGAGGGTGTGATGGAAGACGGGGTATTGATATGAGAGAACTCCATCTCGGAGTGGTAGGCGTTTCGGATTTTGGCCTCAGCACTTATGGGAAGGGCTGAGGAGGGGGTGGTGTCGGAAGAAGGATTATGGCGGAGTTAATGACCGACTAGGTCATGGGGTGGATGAAGGGGAAG
Organism: Panax ginseng; assembly: GCA_020205605.1. Classification (NCBI taxonomy): domain Eukaryota; kingdom Viridiplantae; phylum Streptophyta; class Magnoliopsida; order Apiales; family Araliaceae; genus Panax; species Panax ginseng. The sequence continues at coordinate 124,972,148 of CM035135.1, read as the reverse complement.
CAGCTCAAGAAATGGAGGAATACTAGAATCAGCCATTTGATGTTGAAATTTGAGGGAATGAAACACAAAGGTGTGCTTTTGAGATGAAAATGAGTGAAAATGAAGTTCAAAAACACTTACAGAGTAGATGAAACTGGTGAGGTTTGGGTAAGAAATGAGCTCGCCGGAAATCGCCCTTGCCAAAAAAATTTGGTAGAGGTTTTGAATTGAAAAATTTGGGAAAAGTAATAGTGATTGATGGAAGGGGGTTTTTATAGGTGTTTCCACACAATACCCAAGGGCGGCTATTAAATGCTCAAGGCGGGACCAAGCATGGAAAGGCGTGCAATATTTTGAGAAACGAGGACGTGCCATTTTGGCTTCCCTGCATAACTCATCATTAGTTGTCGTGTCTTTTCAGATACACGATTTTCTCAAGTCTCCGATTATAAGTATCTTACAATCAGAGACTGGGGGGCAATGTTCGGGAGTATTTTACCGACCTTCATGTGGGCCGAAGGCCTGACATTATAAAGGCTTTGGGAGACTACCGGGCTGAAGCCCATGAAGAGGTTGGAGCTGGTCGAGTCGGCGTCCGAGTCCTTTTGGGCCGGATGCGTAACCCTGTCGTTCGGGGTTCAGGGTCGGGCCTTTGAGTCCTTTGGGCCGAAGCCCATACCTAATGGTGGGATTATTTGGGCCTGCACAGTGGGCTTTTCTGCGTGCAGAGTTCGGAATCCTAATAATAATTGAATAAGGTAACTCCAAAGGTAGTCGTTGGATTGGATTCCACTTGCACCTTTTAAGGAGATTGTGTTGGACCCAAATATTGGTAACTTACCATATTTAGGAGTCCTAATCCGACTCGGAGGAGGATTCTAAGGTGGTGTGAGCGTTATAAATACAAGGCCAAGGTCACAATTAACAGGTAATACTTACTTTTGAGCACTAAACACTTAGCCTCCATTGTTAAACCTAGTAACGGCCTGTACTTATTCTCATACTGGAGTTATCCCCCGGCGGCACAAGCCGTCAAGCTTCTGTGTAATTTGTTATTGTGCATGTTCTAACGCGTGAATTCTGTGATTGGACGCGCCGGCGAAACTTGGCGTTAACAAGTGACATCAATCTTTAGATATATAGTTAAAAATATGATTGAGAAGGAGACCAAAACCAAGAATATTGTTATTAAAATAATGTTCAAAGGAGGTAAAGGGGATATATGCAAGATTGTATGGCATGCACTCTTGATGATACATTTTATGATTTCTAAATTAATAGAAGGGATGCAATGTTCTAGTTTCTCTTACTGGCATAAGGTTTTGTCTAAGAATTTTACCTAGAAACTGGCACTCAAAAGTCAGAAACTCCAAACCAACCTTAACAAGAAAATCAAACAAAAGAGCATGTATTAGTTGATCAGTTGTAAAGGAGAGATTTTGATTTAAACATAGACATTCACTCATTGTTGTTCCTAAGGGATACAAGTATTAATTTATTTTAGGCATATCCAACATGGATGGATATGATGTAATACATAGATCAGAAGATTTTTATCAATGACAAAGTTTTTACCTTGAATGCATATAATAATACTTGTTAAGAGACTAGTGGGATCTCTATTGAAGACCATATGAGTGTAAAACTTAACAATCAGACCATGATATATGTGTCTATCAGAGAATACAACAAGATATTCCCAACCTATGGCTTTAAAATGTTCTAGTAATTCAGGGAAACTATAAAATGAAATCCCTATGCCTGGTGTGAGATTATGCCTTACTAAAAGATATTTATCTTGTGTAGAAGATGTAACTAAATGAGGTACACATCTTGAGGGATGTGTCTTAGAATGATATGCAAGTTTTTTCCTTTTTGAAGAATAGATAGGGTCCATGATGAACACATAAGGAATAGACATGAATATGTAACATATAAGATAGAGTGAGACTAAAAAATGAATGCAACATGTTTTAGCAATGTGAATATATAGAAGAGGTAAATAATCATAAGTGTCAGCTCAAATAAAAGTTATCAAGATATGAATAGTGACTGACTAAGTAAAGTGCACATTGTACAAGCATAAAGATTTCATCAATAAATGCATATAATAGTTTGCAAGAGAAGAGACCATACTTCTCACTGTTTATTCCTTTTCCAAGAAATATTTTAACAACACAGTAATATGTCAGTAAACAGTGTCTGGACTCCTTAATAAGTCAAAAACATTAATAGAAAATTTGACCACATCTATATTCAAACACAATTTCAACAGTTAAAACATTTAATTACAATTTCATAGTCCCAATATCACAAACAACGATTGATAATTTAGCATTTATTTCATTAACTAAGACCCAAAAAATGCCTTATCAAACAATCATTGCTCATAAAAGAAATCGAGAACTTAGAACATCTGTAGATAATGAACAAAAATAATGTGACGCCCCCATAATAGATATACATAACCCATTCTGAGTCACCAAATACATGGTACGTAACTTAAATACAAACTTAATTAATACAACTGTCGTGCAAAATACGATAGCACAATAGCTGAGTTTTAACACGGATATTGTCTTCTAAAAAATATCCAAACTCAAATTCAATCCTCATTATAATTATTATCACACTATTTCATAGAATAGTGAGGACTACTAAAATAACCATCTCGGACCATCACTCCATTCCCCGACTAGTCCCAGCTATATTCTCATTTCCTGAAGAGGACAGTGAAAAAAATGGTGAGCTCAACTAGCCCAGTAAGAAATATTATGAATAAGATAATGCAGAATAAATTATCATTAGCCTTCAACAGTATAACAACTGATAGAATACAATAGACAACATGTTTTAGATCAACAACTGCAGCAGAACAAGTAATCCATTAGAAGAGTCAAGTAGAACATAATATCTACTATCTTCTATGATTTAAAAGTTTATCATCAATTTTATCGCTGAGACTCAACTTAATAAATAATCTACATCACTGAATTATCCATGTACTACGGGCCAAGGATATTCATTAGTATCACATCCACGAATTATCCATGCACTACAGGCCAAGGATATTCATGTTATCATCAATGGTCATGATCATGCCAAACAATAATTCATCTTTGCACCCTTGGCCGAAGAGAACCCATGGTCATGATCATACCAAGAACTGTCCATCAATGCACTACAGGACAATGAAGACTTTTACCACATCATTTATAATATTACAGGTCATGATTATACCGATACATAATTTATGGTCATAATCATACTAATCAACAGTCCATCTATGCACTGCGGGCCAAAGATGACTTTTATCACAATATAATCATGAGGATGATGACAATGATATAAACATCAATTAAACGAAATCAAGGATAAATATTAAAGACTTTAAATTTATCAATAGTTTAAAAATATCCAAATTGTCAACATAATAATTGCTTTGTGGAGTAAAATTCAAGAATAATATTCACGTATCAAAAATAATTTGGACTGAAAAGAATCAATTTTTTATCGTGAATAGTACCCCGTGAGTAGTACTTCATGAATAGTACCGTACATATGAATAGTGTCGTACGTATGAATAGTGTCGTATAAATAAATAGTACCCATGAATAGTACTCCGACATAAAAAGCTTTAAAATGAACAATAATGTTCATAAAAATATCATTGTAAAACGATACTAGATGAAGCGCAAATTTTAAAGATATTCTACTAATTTTAAGGAGTATAGAAGCAATACTTAACAAATGAGTGTAGAATTTGGAATCTGAAACGAAATAATATTACTTACATATTATAGAGTATGGAAGAAAATATTATTTCTTACGAATATTGAACAAAAATAATATCCCTTACAACTGTTGAATGAAAATGGTATTCCTTACGAATATTAAACGAAGATAATATTTCTTACGAATATTAAACGAAGATAATATTTCTTGCGAATATTGAACGAAATAAAATTTCTTACGAATACGAAAAATAATATCATAAGCAAATATGAAATAAATAATACCCCTTACCTCAAAAGAAGAGTATTTCTGACTGGTAGGGCGGAGATATTCTTGAAGAAAACTTTCACTATTTTCTACACTCAAAACTTCCTTAAACTCAGAAATACGCTCAATATTATAGAAGAAGAATTCTTTGATTCTGGTGTGATTTTCTTTTCTAAACTGAGCATCCTATTTATAGGAGATTGACAGGATACTATTTGGACACACAATAGGAGAAATCACGAGTGAACAGTAGGAATTTTCACGGACGATTTCTAATTTTTTAATTTTTTACTATGTAAACACAATACAGACACTATGCATAATAAAATATAATATATTCTATTTTTCATAAAAAAAAACAAAACCTATTATACTATATATATATAGGGCTATACGTATATACATAGTATGTATTACAGTAGAAGCTATAATGACGGGTTCATCTCATCACCATAGCCCAAAAATCTGTCATATGCAATGATTTGTAATAATGGTACATGTGTACATGCATTTTCTCCATATATATATATATATATATATATATATATATATAATAAAACTGAGATAACTTCTACCGATAATTTTGAAAAATGGGTAAGTGGGGGTCCAAATAATAAGCAAAATTTATAATAAATACTTCATAAAAATCCCTTCAATATTTTTAACAACATTTATTCATCAATAATATAACTTGCAATATTAAAAATCAGATCATTCCCAGGAAAGAGGGGGCTTTTCGATAAGAATTTCTCCCTATTGGCGCGCAATTAGGTGACCAAACCCCTTTCCTTGACAGAACTTTTTAAACATTGTCAATAACGTAAATAATAATAAGAATAACTTGTCATCTTAATTATTAATTTAATAATATAAAATATTGACAATACTTGAATCAATAACTTGAGATACTATGAAGCAAGTACTGTGGCAATAATTGAATAAAACTGAGTGACTTCTCACGTAAGCATCAAAATCAATACCGTGTGCTACTATGCAACCACGCGTATTATTATACTTTTATCACCGGGTATTTCAACAGTTAACAGTAATACTTCTGCCGTTATTTTTATAAAAAGTTACTTCTATCATTTTTTAACTCCGATGAAGAATTACATTGTGTAGGGGTCCACAAATAATTTGTGTAAATCGCATCTGAATATTCCCTGATAAAACGAATATTCCCCGACCAAACGAATATTTTATAACAACTTGCTTACTTTACAAAAATTATAAATATTACCCACAACTATAACATTATATCAAATCCATACTTTATTACTCAAAATAAAATATTTTAAGAAATTAAATTTTTATTCATAAATTTGGGGTCTTACAAATAAAGTATTAATTATAAGGGATTACCTTTTAGCACATCAAACTGGTTTTAAAGTGAAGAAAATGATATCTTATCCATCATAGTCTCAACATGCAGTAGAGTTATCATACAGTAATAAAACATTAAATATGTGTGTGTATATATATATATATATATATATATATATATATATATAGTCCGGATCTTAAGTTCACCCTTTATTCAACTCACTCGAAGCTCATCCTCCTTTGCTTGACGGCGACGTGACGGTTCGATACAATCTGCCGTAAATATACTTTTAATGACTTTTGACATATAGCGTCACTAAAAAAGTATAGACGATTTCCAGTATGATCAACCGTCACGGATCCATCGCTAAAGGGGTGAGCTCAGTGAGTTAAATAAGGTGAGCTTAAGATCCTCGACTATATATATATATAAATCGGTTCAATCTTAAGCTCACCCCTTATCTAACATATCTTGCTCACCCTCCTTTAGCGAAGGACCGGGCGACGATTCGGTTCGTCGCTATATATAGAATCGTCTTCTTAGCTTTTAGCGACGGACAACATATAGCAACAGATCAAACATATAGCGACGGATCGAATCGCCGTTCATTCATTGCTATATAAGAGGTGAGCAAAGTATGTTAGATAAGGGGTGAACTTAAGATCCGGACCGTATATATAACAAACTAGTTTATTTATATATATATATATATATATATATATATATATATATATATCTTATTTTTAAAAAATAAAAAAAATATTAGATTTAAAAAAAATTAAACAAAAATGAGTTAAAATTATTATCATTTGACTAGATCGATGTTGAATATTTGCTTAAATGAGGTTAAAATCTTTGAACCGTCTATTTTTTTAAAAATCGGGAGAGTAAGAAATCATAGGTTGAAAAAAAATTAGTTTGAAGAAATTTGAACGGTCACAAAGTAAAATTTAAGCCGTGGATCTTGAAAGTCTTCTTTGGATTCAACAAAAAAATTACACAGATCTTTGAAAAAGTAACAAAGGAGTACAAAACAGAAGAATAAACGTTTTACAGATTTTCGAAACCCAAATAAACAAAATTGTAAAAATTTTTGAAGATATGAGTTGATAAAAATTTTGAAATCATCACAGATTATTAGATTGGATAAATGTAGACACCTTCGGAATAGAAATGATAACTCGGAATACTAAGGAATCATCAAAAATAAAAATATTTGCCAGATTTTTTTAAAAAAATAAAGAAAAATTTCATACACCATTTTTGAAGAAATTGATCAGTGAAAAGATGATAAGAAATCGATTGATAGGTTTTTTTTTTTCAGTTTTTTTTTTGAAAATCACATATTTTTGCTTAAGAAAACTTAGGATTTTGAAATTTTAAGATCTCAATTTTTATAAATAAAGATTTCTTTTCTCTAATTATTGTTTTGAATAATAAGGTGTGGATTTGATATAATGTTATAGTTGTAGGTAATATTTGTAAATTTTGCAAAGTAAGCAAGTTGTCATAAAGTATTCGTTTGGTCGGGGAATATTCGTTTTATCAGGGAATATTCGTATGACGACACAATCATTAGTGAATCCCACAACGGAATTATTGTCGGAGTTAGAAAATGATAGAAGTTACTTTTTATAAAAATAACGGCAAAATTTTTACCGTTAACTATTGAAATACCCGATGATAAAAGTACAGTAATACGCGTGGTTGCATAGTAGCACACGGTATTGTATAGTATCTTTGATTATTGATGTTTACATGAGAAGTCACTCAGTTATACTCAATTATTACTACAGTAATTGTTGCATAGTATCTCACGTTATTGATTCAATTATTGTCATAATATTTTATATTATTAAATCAATAATTGAGATGACAAAGTTATTCATATTATTATTTACATTATTGACGATGTCTAGAAAGTTCTGTCGAGGAAAGGGGTTTGGTCACCTAATTACGCGCTAATAAGGAGAAGTCCTTATCGGAAAGCCCTCTCTTTCCTAGGAATGATCTGGTTGTTAATATTGCAAGTTATAATATTAATGATGAATGTTATTAAAATGTGTTTTGTGAAGTCAAGTGAGTTGCGATAAATAGAGGGGATTTTTTATAAAAGCATTTGTTGTAAATTTGGCTTATTAAATGAATCCCCACTTACCCATTTTTTAAAATCATCGAAAAAAATTATCTCAGTGTTGTTATATATATATATTATAAATTATAATAAGTTTTATTTTTTTATGTAAAATAAAATATATTATATTTTGTTATGCATAGTATTTGCATAGTACTGCATAGTAAATCATGTGAATTTCTGAAAATCGTCTATGAAATGCACTGTTTGCCCGTGATTTCTCATACTGTGCGTGTAAATAGTATCCTTTCATTCTCCTATAAATAGGATACTTAGTTTAGAATTGAAAATCACACTAGAATCAGAGAATTCTTCTTCTATAATATTAAGTGTATTTCTTTAGAGTTTAAGAAAGCGTTGAGCATAGAAAATAGTATAAATTTTTTTTAAGAATATCCCCGCCCTACCAGTCAGAAGTACTTTCCTTTTAAGGTAAGGGGTATTATTTATTTCATATTCACTTACGATATTATTTTTCGTATTCGTAAGTATATTATTTTTGTTCAATATTCGTAAGAAATATAATTTTCGTTCAATATTCGTAAGGGATATTGTCTTCGTTCAACAGTCGTAAGAGATACTATTTTTGTTCAATATTCGTAAGGAATATTATTTTCGTTCAACAGTCGTAAGGAAAATTATTTTTTTTCAATATTCGTAAGAAATAATATTTTCTTTCATACTCTGTAGTATGTAAGTAATATTATTTCGTTTTAGATTCCGAATTCTACACTCATTTTGTTAAGTATTGCTTCTATACTCCTTGAAATTAGTAGAATATCTTTAAAATTTACGTTTTATCTAGTATCATTTCACAAAAATATTTTTCTGAACATTCTTGTTAAATTTTAAGTTTTTCATGTCGGAGTAATATTCATGGGTACTATTTATACATACGACACTATTCATACGTACGATACTATTCACGAAGTAATATTCATAGGGTACTATTCACGGGGTACTATTCATCGGGTAATATTCACCCAAAAAATTAATTTCTTTTCTGTCCAAATTATTTTTGATACATGGATATTATTCTTGAATTTTACTCCACAAAGCAGTTATCATGTTGTCAATTTGAATATTTTTAAATTCTTGATAAATTTAAAGTCTTTAATATTTATCCTTGATTTCGTTTGATTGATGCTTATATCATTGTCATCATCCTCATGCTTATATTGTGATGAAAGTCATCTTTGGCCCGTAGTGCATAGATGGATTGTTGATTGGTATGATTATGACAAGGGATTATTCGGTATAATCATGACCTGTAATATTATAAATGATGTGGTAAAAGTCCTTATTGGCCCGTAGTTCATTGATAGACAGTTGTTGGTATAATCATGACCATGTGTTCTCTTCGGCTAAGGGTGCAAAGATGAATTGTTGTTTGGCATGATCATGATCATTGGTGATAATACGAATATCATTGGTCTGTAGTGCACGGATAATTTGTGGATATGATAATAATGAATATCATTGGCCTGTAGTGCATGGATAATTCAGTGATATGAATTATTTATTAAGCTGAGTCTCAACGATAAAATTGATGATAAACTTTTAAATCATAGAAGATAGTAGATATCATGCTCTACTTGACTCTTCTAATAGATTGTTTATTTCACTGCAGTTAAACTTGTTCGATTGTATTTTATCAATTTAACACTGTTGAAGGTTAACGATAATTTATTATGCATTATCTTAGTCATAATATTCTTTACTGGTCTAGTTGAGCTCACCATTTGCTTTAATTGTTTTCTTCAGAAAATGAGAATATAGTTAGAACTAGTCGGGGAATGAAGTGATGATCCGAGATGGTGGCTATAGTAGTCCTCATTATTTTATGAAATAGTGTAGTAATAATTGTAATGAAGATTATATTTGAGTTTGGATATTGTCTACGAGACAATATTCGTGCTAAAACTCTCAGCTATGTTTTATCGTATTTTACACGACAGTTGTATAATTAAGTTATATTTGAATTATGTACCATGTATTTGGCGACTCAGAATGGGTGATGTATACCTGTTTGGAAACTTCACAAAAATTGTTTTATAGAGAAATAATTGACTGAGGAGAGAGGAAAAAAAGAATAAAAGAATAAAATTTTTGTATTTATAGTTATGTTTACCTGAGTGATCCAACGGTTGAAAAATAATCTAAGAAAATATTAATGGTCACGATGAAATCTGGATTTTTAAGTGTTTGTGCTTGTTGACTGACTTTGATCCAAAGGTGGAATTTATTTCTAAAAAATGGTCCACCGGTTGTCGACTTTGATCCGTGTGCTTTTATCTGATTAACTCATTAGAGGTGAACAAATTAAGTTTGTTTTGATGGTTGGATTAAGCTTTTGATCAACGAACCAGATTTATCCTGTTAAATAATCATACAAATATATATTTAAAAAATAAATTTTAAATATTTAGCAGTTAAGTAAAAAATTATAATAGTTTATGATAAATACGTAATAAATATTTAAAATAATATAAGTAAAATAACCTATAACAATTAAAATTATACATAAAAATATATTTATATAAAAAATATTTATATTAAGAACATAAGTTATAAACTATATAAAAATAACAAAAAATATATTTATACAAAAATATTAAAAAAATAAATTAACTTATAAACTTAAACAAATAAAAGTGTATTTATACTTGAAAGAAAAAAATTATAAGTAAACAAAAAATAATTAGTAAAATATTTATATTAATAAAAGATTATAAAAAACTTATGATAAAGTATCCAACATGCCTAAATCAATACGTAATTTACAAAATCTATCAGAACTTAAAAGTTTAGTAAATATGTCAACAATATTTAATTCTATATCAATGTGATCTAATTTGATAGTTCCACCATACAAATGATTTTGTAAGAAATGATGTCTAACATCTGTATGTTTTAATCTAGCATGCAATATAGTGTTTTTACTTAAGTTAATAGTACTAGTATTATCACATAATATTGACACAGGATAAAATTTTAAGTTATAATTTGCAAGAGTCTACTTCATCCATAATATATGTGTGTAACTGTGACGCTCCAAAACAGGTATACATCACCCATTCTGAGTTGTCAAATACATGGTACAGAAATAACTACAACTTTATTAATACAATTGTCGTGCAAAATACGACAACACATAAACTGTGAGTTTAAATATAAATATTGTCTTCTAGACAATATCCACACTCAAATAAGTCCTTATTACAATTATTGATACATTATTTTACAAAAATGGTGAGGACTACTAAAACGACTTTCTAGAACCATCATTCCATACTCCGACTAGAACTCGCTACATTCTCACCTCCTAAGAAGAAAAATGGAACAAAAAAGAAAAAGGTGAGCTCAACTAGCCCAGTAAAGAACATTATGACTAAGATAATATAGAATAAATTATCGTTAGTCCTCAATAAGGAAAAAATCGATAGAATATAATGTACAACAAGTTTCGGATCAATATTCGCAATGAAATAACAATTCATAAGAAGTTACGTAGAGAATGAAATCTACTATCTTCTATGATTTTAAAAGTTCATCATCAATATTTTATCCCCGTAACATCAATCAATATACATCTTGAATATATCAAAAAAAAAACTTTAAATTAATCTCCAAAAGACTTTTTGAATTAATATTATATACTTAAAATAAAATTTAAAGTTTTTGGATTATTTAATTTTATTTTTATTTAACTTTTAACTTTATTTATGATCATAAAATAAAAATTTTTATGGAGAAATTTTAAAATTTAACATAATGTAAAGTTATTAACTTTATAGTTTATTAAAATAAATAGTTGATATTGTAAGTTACTTAAAAAGTGTTATTAAAATTAAATTTACTATTGTAATAAATTAAAGGTATTTATATTCACCATAATTAATTATAAAAAAATTATTTAAAATAAAATAGCGACCAATTTTAGCTCTCGCAAAAAACTTCTGACCAATAATATATAGTGAGTATTAGTTCCTTCACTAAATAGATTTTTTCCTCGCAAATTTTCATTATAAATTGGCTCCAAAAATCTTCCTATTGCCCCAATTTTGCGAGAAAAAAATATAAATTGTGAAGGATATTTCTTTCGCTAATAACTATATTGTCACTATACTTTTTTCCTTCATTGTTCATTCGCTAAACAACTCCTCATATGAAGGAATAAATTCCTTCACAAAATTTCCTTCGCTAGAGGCCATTTTTGGTGTAGTGAATTAAATATTCATCTTTGCGCTACAGGCCAAAGATATTCACCAGTTGGTCATGTTCATCTCAACACCTGTACTTCTTTGCTCTACGAGCCAAAGATATTCATTAGAAAATCATTTATCTTTGCACTACAGGCCAAAGATATTCGATCAGTAATATCATCATTTAGGACTGAGAATGATGAAAAATATTTTAAAGAAAACAAATCCTGTGAAACAAAAGAATAAATGTTAGGGATTCGTACTTCGGTTTATCGATGTTCAAAAATACTCCATAATAAACTATTGTGGAGCAAAATTCAAGAATGAAGTTCAAAACATGGATACAATCAAAGCTAGTAATCATAATAAACAACTTAGACGAAGAAAAGAAAATTTTAATTTTTTGTGAATAGTGTCGTATACGTGAATAGTATCGTATACGTAAATAGTAATCCTGACACAAAAAGACAAGAATTTCACAAGAAAAATCTTACCAATATTCCAGCATAATGATATTGAAAGAAATAATATCATTTTTTTAAAAAAAAATATCCCTTACCTCGAAAAGAAAAGATCTTGATGGAATAATCGAGATAATAATCTTTGAAGGAACTTGCACCGTATAGCAACACTCAAGGTATCAAAATACTCACAAAAATACGCTCGATATTATAGAGAGAGAAAACTTTAGTTTCTGGTGTGATTTTCAATTCTAACCTAAGCACCCTATTTATAGGAAAATGCTTAGAACACCAAAGCAGAAAATTTAATAAAATATAAATATATTTTTCTTAAATTCCTACGCCCACTTTTTTGGTCAAGACATCAGCCATACAAGTGCCAAAATCACCAAAAACGTTTTTCATATTAAAATCATTTAAAACTCCAAAAATTTAATTATTCCGGAACTTCAATAATTCACAATAAATAGCCCTTTTATCAGAAAAATTCAAATCTTATGTCCATTCCATAGGAAATTTAATTCTCTACAACTTTGTAAGTTTAAGTTTTTCCAGATTTCAAACAGAAACTGACCGAAATCCACATAAGGACGATTTTACAAGCTATAATCAAATTTCAGTCAAGAAATGGGGTCCACAAACATGAAAAACATGTTTTATATATTTTTAGTAACTAAAATACTCTTCCTCCTCATTTATTCATATATCCCACATTCATTGTAAAAATATCACCATTATTATATTATTATAATATAGTAATATATTTAAATGAATTATTTTATTAGAAAAAACAAAATATCAATTTTCAACAATTGTCACATTAAAAATTTTCTCCATCTATATCCACATAAAATGAATATTTTCCTTATCATATAAATCAATAATTAATTACTCACAAATAATATTACAAAATCATAATCATCGATAACCGGTAGTTCGCTCGAAATTGTGGGGCTTCCAATAAGGATTTCTCTCTTCTTGGCGCATGCAAATAGTGATCATACCTCTCCTTAAACAGAACTTTCTAGACATTGCCAATAATGCTATCTAATAATATTATTCAAATAATATGAATTATTGATCTGATAATGGAAAATACTGTATAGTGACAATTATTGAAATAATAATAATATAAAATATCAACGTAACAATTATTGAATCAACAAAATAAAATATTGAATACTAATTACTGTAACAATTATTGAGTAGTGCCTTTTACGTAAGAATCAATAATTGGTGCAATACTGGTATGCATCTTGTCTGAACAACGCATATTCATCGTGTTTTAACCATGGGTATTCCAACAAGATAATCAGTAATAACTACACCATTATTTATAAACAACTTATACTTGTCGTTTTCTTCATCCAATCACTTTCTATTATGGGGCCCACACAAGGCTGCGCCGTCATACGAATATTTTCCGACAGTAAGAATATTTCACGACCAAACGAATATTCCCCGACAACAATAAATATTTTATAACCACTTGTTTATTTAAGATGTTTGCGCATTTTACCTATAACTAACTACATTAATCAAATCAACCCTTACAATTTCAAAATAATAGATAGAGGAAATTCAATTTCATTTATAATAAGTTGGGGTCTTACAACCTCCCCTCCTTATGAAATTTCGTCCGCGAAATTGAAGTACGTACCTGGTGTTTCGGAAAGGTGAGGATACCTCACTTTCATTTTCGTTTCCAACTCCCAGGTCATTTTCTCAATAGCATGGTTCCTCCACAAAACTTTGACTTGTGGTATGACCTTTGTGCGTAGGACGTGCTCCTTCCTATCCAAGATCTTTATAGGTACTTCCTCGTACGTTAAGTCTTCGGCTATCTCGTCTAGTTCTAACTCAATAACATGGTTCGGGTCTTTCACATATTTACAAAGTACAGATATGTGAAAAACATTATGAACACGAGACATACTTGGAGGTAACGCGAGTTTATAGGCTACATTTCCTACTCGGTCAAGAATCTGAAATGGACCAATAAATCGTGGATTGAGCTTTACTCTCTTTCCAAATCTTGTTAGTCCCTTCCATGGAGCTACACACAATAATACATGATCCCCAATACTAAATTCCACGTCCTTTCGATGAAGATCCGCATAACTCTTTTGTCGATCTTGTGCTGTTTGTATACGTTGTCGAATCATTTGGATCTTTTCTATAGTAATACGTACCAACTCTGGTCCCAACAATGTTGCTTCACCCACCTCATCCAAATATACCGGAGAGCGACACTTTCGTCCATACAATGCTTCGAATAGAGCCACACCTATACTTGCCTGATAACTGTTGTTGTAGGAGAATTCCACCAATGGTAAATACCTATCCCAACTCCCTTTGAAGTCTAGGACACAGTGTCTTAATAGATCTTCAAGAGTTTGAATAGTCCTCTCTGATTGTCCGTCCGTCCGTTTGAGGATGGTATGCCGAACTAAATCGTAAATCCGTGCCCATAACTTTTTGCAAGCTAACCCAAAATCGTGAAGTAAATCTTGGGTCACGATCCGAAACTATGGATACTGGCATGCCATGCAATCTCACAATCTCATTTACATACATACGAGCAAGACGTTCAAGGGAATAAGTCTCCCGTATCGGCAAGAAATGAATAAACTTAGTTAATCTATCAACAATAACCCAAATCGCATCTATGCCTTAATAAACTATGGGAACACCCATAACGAAATCCATGGTAATGTGTTCCCACTTCTATTTTAGAATCTCAAGTGGTTGCAATGGACCCTTAGGCACTTGATGCTCCGCCTTTACACGTTGAAAAGTTAAACACCTCGAGATAAACTTTGCGATCTCTCTCTTCATATTGTTCCACCAAAATGTATGTCGAAGATCATGATACATTTTGGTACTTCCAAGATAGATTGCAAACGGTGTATTGTGTGCCTCCATCATGATCTTGTATTTCAAATCAGAGTCGTTAGGAACACAAAGTCTGGAGTTGACTCGAAGTATTCCTTCTTCATCGATTCTTGCTTCTGGAATAACACCTTCTTGTACTTTCTTCTTCATACGCATCAGCTCCGGGTCCGTGGCTTGAGCAACTTTAACTTTATTGATTAAAGTTAGTTCTATGAGTATACTTGACACCTTTGCATAGGTCCCTGGAGTTCTATCTTCATCTTTTGTAAATCACACAAAATGGGCCTTTGTGTTGACAACATCGCACTCGTTCCCGCGTATGATCTTCTACTCAATGCGTCAGCTACCACGTTCGCTTTTCCAGGATGTTATTGAATAGTGTGGTCGTAATCTTTCAACAGCTCGAGCCAATGTCGTTGCCGCATGTTGAATTCTTTTTGTGTGAAGAAATATTTGAGGCTTTTATGGTCTGAATATATCTTCACTTTCTCCCCATTTAGATAGTGCCTCCAGATCTTTAGCGCGAAAATGACTGCTGCCAAATCTAGATCATGAGTAGGATAATTCCTCTCATATTCTTTAAGTTGTCGCGAGGCATAGGCTATGACTTTCCCATGTTGCATGAGAACACATCTTAACCCTTTGCTCGAAGCATCATCAGCTGTAGATAACAAATCCATCCGAACCAGATGGTATTGTCAGAACAGGTGCCGAAATGAGTCTCCTCTTAAGCTCTTGAAAATTCTTCTCGCATTCCTCGCTCCATAAGAATTTTGTATCTTTCCGAGTTAGCTGAGTTAACGGAGTAGCGATTCGAGAAAATCCTTCCATAAATCTCCGATAATAACTAGCTAAACCCAGAAAGCTACGTACTTCGGTCACTGACTTCGGTTGCTCCCAACTTTGTATTGCTTTAATCTTCGCCGGGTCAACAGATACTCCATGTTTTGACACCACGTGCCCAAGGAATGCTACTTCCTCAAGCCAGAACTCGCATTTCTTCAACTTGGCATATAGCTTATTTTTACGAAGCCTTTGGAGTACCAACTTCAAATGGTGCTCATGATCTTCATGACTTTTGGAATATATGAGGATGTCATCAATAAAGACAACAACGAACTGATCCAAATATTCCTTGAATACTCGGTTCATCATATCCATGAAAGTCGCAGGAGCATTAGTCAATCCAAAAGACATGACTAAGAATTCATAATGCCCGTCATCGAAGTTCTAAAAGGCGCCTTCTTGAATATCCTCAGTTCTAATCTTCAATTGATGATATCCAGAATGAAGATCGATCTTTGAAAAGAATTATGCTCCTTGTAACTGGTCAAACAGGTCATCAATGCGAGGTAGTGGATACCTATTCTTGATGGTGACATGGTTCAATTCTCGATAGTCAATACAAAGTCGCATACTCCCGTCTTTCTTCTTTACAAATAAAATAAGAGCACCCCAAGGAGATTTACTAAGATGAATGAAACCGATGTCCAACAACTTCTGTAGTTGAACCTTTAACTCTTGAAGTTCAATAGGAGCCATTCGATATGGGTTTTTAGAAATGGGCTTTGTACCAGGTTCAAGGTTAATAAAGAATTCAACTTCACGTTCTGGGGGTAGACCAGGAAGTTCTTCCAGAAATACATCAGGAAATTCACTAACAACAGAAATATTATTCAAATCTGACGTATTTTTATTCAAATCCATAATATGGACTAAGAAAGCTTGACATCCGTTTTTTAATAAACGAATGAATTTATGGTTTGATATGACAGTGATTGATTTTAGTGGTTTAGTTATGTGAATTCGCATAACAGGTTGGTTAGGAATATGAAAACTAACAACCTTACGAAAACAATCAATTTTGGCATGATGAGTAGTTAACCAATCAATCCTTAAAATCACGTCAAATGCAAGTATCTTTAAAGAGATAAGATCAATAGGTAATGTGATGGTGCCAACTTGGATCAAACAAGATTTATAAACAGTGGATGTAATGAAAGTTTCTCCTAACGGAGTCTCCACAGATAGGTTAAAGTCTAATTTCTCTGAAGTTAAGTTTAAACGTTGAGCACAAGCAGGAGAGATAAATGAATGGGTAGCACCGGTATCTAGTAAGGTATAAACTTTGCAAGAATTTATGATTAGCTTACCCGTGATCACCTCGTTTAGGTTCCTTGCATTTTGAACAGTCACGACAAACGCTCTTCCAGGAACCGTTGACTTTGACTTTTCTGGGACAGCCATTTGAGTCACCATCCCCGCTGGACTTGGTTTCGCTACAATACAATCTCGAGCGATATTGTAAGACCCCAAATTTTTATAAATAAAAATCGAATTTCCTCTAATTATTATTCTTGATTAATAAGGTGGTAATTTGATATAATGCTTTGGTTATGGGTGAAATGTGTAAAGTTTACAAAATAAGCAAGTGGTTATAAAATATTCATTGTTGTCGGGGAATATTCGTTTGGTCGTGGAATATTCTTTTTGTCGGGAATCTCCGAATGACAATGGCTTGATCATTGGTGGGGCCCATAACGGAAAAGCGGTTGGATGAAGGAAAGCGACAAAGATTGAGTTTTATAAATAACGGCGTAAATTATTACCGAATTAACCTTTGTTGGGTTACCCGGTGGTTAAAATACTGATAATACGCGTGGTTGCACAAAGATAGACACGGCAGGTATTATACTGATATTGTTGAATTATTGATCCTTACGTAAGAAGGCACTACTCAATAATTGTTACGGTAATTCTTGTTCATTATTTTATCTTATTGATTCAATAATTCTTTGCGTTGATATTTATATTATTATTGTTTCAATAATTGTCATTACACAAGTATTTTCCATTATCAAATCAATAATTCATATTATTTGAATAATATTATCGAGATAACATTATTGGCAATGTCTAGAAAGTTACATCTAAGGAGAGGTTTGGTCACCTAATTGCTTGCCAAGTAAGGAGAAATCCTTATCGAAAGCCCCTTCTCTGAGGAGAACTACCGGTTGTCGATCTTGTGATTACGTAATATTATTTTGAATAATTAATTATTGATTATTATGATAAAGAAAATATTTATTTTATGTGGATATAGATGGAGAAAATCTTTAATGTGACAATTGTTGAAAATTAATATTTTATCTTTTTCTGATAAAATAATTCATTTAAATATATTATTTTTAATAATATATTAACGGTGATATATTTATAATGAATGTGGGATATATGAGTATATGAGGAGGTAGAGTATTTTGTGGCATTAAATGTTTAACATATGTTTTGTGTGTCGGTGGACACAATTCTTGACCGAAAATTGATTATAGACTGTAAAATCGTCCGTTTATGGATTTCGGTCCATTTCTGTTTGGAATTTGGAAAACTTTTCTTCTGCAAAGTTGTATAGAATGGAATTTCCCATGGAAATTTCTTGAGTTTCAATTTTTCGATAAACGAGCTATTTTCTACTTAATTATTGAAGTTTTGGAAAATAAAATAATTTTATTAAATTATATGGTGGGACCCACTTTGGTTGGTGTAATTAATCATGTGGGTTTGGAAAATTTTGTTCCAAGTTGATGTGTTGGTCTTGGGCATGCGTAATTGGTTTTGAAAATAATAATAATAAATAATATTTTATTATTTAGTCTCCTTCTGGCGTTAACATTTTCCTATAAATAGAGGCTAAGTTAGAATTGAAAATCACACCGTAAACTAAGTTTTCTCTCTTTCTCTCTATATTATCGAAGCGTATTCTTGTGAGTATACTTTGAGTGTTGTTATACGATGCGAGTTTACAAGACTTATATAGAAATTGATCGAGGAAATACGGTTATTTTGAGGTAAGTGGGTATTATTTTCTTCTTAAATGATATTTTTTCTTCAATATCATTATGCCAAGTATTGGTGAACTTTTTATCAAATTTGGAACTTGTTGTGTCGGGGTTACTATTCACGATACTCTGACTATTCACGATATATCGACATTATTATTCACGAATCTGCACTATTCACCAAAAAAATAAAAATTTTTTTTTTTGTCAAAATATCTATTCGAGATACTAGCTTTGATTGTATCCATGTTTTGATCATTCTTGAATTTTACACCACTATGATTATTTTCGAGGTATTTTTGGATATAGGTAAAACAAAGTACGAATCCTTAATCCTTAATCCTTGTCATTTTGTTTCACTGAATTCGTTTCTTTAAAAATATTTTTCATCATCCTCAGTCTTAAATAATGATATAAATGAATATCTTTGGCCTGTAGTGCAAAGTTGAACGATTAACTGATGAATATCTTTGGCCTGTAGTGCAAAGATGAACAGGTGTTGAGATGAACATAACCAACTGGTGATTTAAATGAATATCTTTGGCTCAGTAGTGCAAAGATGAATATTGATTGTTGTTCTGAGGATAAAATATTGATGATGGACTTTTAAACCTTAGAAGCGGTAGAATTCTTTCTCTACGTGACTTTTCTAATGGATTCTTTGTTTCATTGCATTTGTTGATCTAAAACTTGTTGTCTATTGTATTCTATTAGATTTTTCCTGTTGAAGACTAACGATAATTTGTTGTATATTATCTTAGTCATAATATTCTTTATTGGGCTAGTTGAGCTCACCTTTCCTTTTTGTTCTATTTTCTTCTCAGGAGGTGAGTAACATAGAAGGATCGAAAGTCTGGGTATGGAGTGATGGTTCTAAGAAGATGTTTTAGCGATCCTCACTATTTCTATAAAATAGTGTTTGAATAATTGTAATGAGGACTTATTTTGCGTGTGGATATTGTATTTAAACTCATTAAGTATGTATTGTCGTATTTCACACGACACTTGTATTATTGAAGTTGTAGTTGCTTTCATACCATGTATTTTGGCGACTCAGAATGGGTGTTGTATACTTTTTGGGAGCGTCACATTTGGTATCGAGCTTAGGGATATGGTCTCAAGCGGAGATCGGGGAATAGAACTAGGAGGGGAGAGCGATTAAATCCTTCGCTAAAGTGTGTCCTACCCAAGCTTATTTGTTGGTCGGCCATAATATAGGATATTATGTGATATGTTAATTTGTTTAATTAACCCTTGTTTTATGGCAAGATTTAAGAATGGTCACGAGAAGCGTTAACAATGGAGTTTATGAGAGGCGTGGAGACGGCAGTGACTCACCTGCGAGGAGAAACGTGCAACAGTGGCAATGTTCTCTCCGTGAACAACGCCATCGAGCAAATGATGAACGACGGGATGTTTAGAAGCTTTTTTGCAGTTCATGCAAAATCGCAGACGAGGAGACTCGTGTACAAAATACGGGAGGAAATGATAGTAACGCGTGCGGTTTGTCACGGCCAAACAATTCAAAGAGTTGGGACCACCAGATTTCCATGGAAAGCCGGATCCGATCAAAGCGTAAACGTGGGTCAAGAAAATTACCAAGATATTCGATGTCTTGGGGTGCACGGAGGAACGAAGGTTCCATTCGCCACCTTTATGATTCGTGGTGAAGCAGATTCTTGGTGGGAGATCGTGAAGCGTGCACTGACCAGATGCACTTAACATGTCTTGGGAAAGATTTGAATCTGTTCAATGACAAGTACTTTCCAGGAAAGTATTCGTCATATGAAGGAGGTAGAGTTTATTAGACTCGAGCGTAACAACATGACGGTGTCTCAGTACGAGGCAAGGTTCGCAGAATTATCCAGGTTTGCACCTCATTTGGTGGAGAATGAGGAACGAATGACACGTATGTTTCTAAGAGGTCTAAAACTAGAGATTCGTCAATACCTTATCTCTCATAAATTTTCTCTGTATTCAGATGTTGTCAACAGGGCTCAATTATTAGAGCGAGATAGTGAATATACTCAACCGAGGGACCACAATCAGGGTAGTCATCAGAACGATGATAACCAGCGAGGAGGAAAGAATACGGACAAAGGCGGTAACCACTCAGGTGGTAATCGTGGACATGATAATAGGAGAGGTGACTCAAGTGGAAATTTTAGAAAAAGAAGATTCAACAATGACGGGAAGATATCAACAATGACACCGGTACCAACAACAAATGCTGGGGAGGAGAAGCGTACCTTTGTTAGATGTTACAAATGCGGAAGGAGGGAGGACATATCAAACCGTCCCACAACAATCCAAGGTATGTTACATTTGTGGAAAGGAAGGCCACATCGCCGAGATTGTACTATAAGCGAAACCAAGTTCAATGGGAGTGGTGATTCAAAGGTACATCCTTGATAAGTCGAAATCGTGCGGTTCTGGAAGAGCTTTTTTGTCGTTTGGCTAAAACATGAGGAACCCGAACGAGGTGATCACGGGTAAACTAATCTTGAATTCTTGCGAAGTTTATACCTTGCTAGATACCGGTTCTACCCATTCTTTTATCTCTCCTGCTTGTGCTCAACGTTTAAACTTGACTCAGGAGAAATTAGATTTTGATTTATCTGTTGAAACTCCGTTGGGTGAAACCTTCGTTACATCTACGGTTTATAAATCTTGCGAGATCCAAGTTGGCACTATCACATTACCATTGATCTTATCTCTTTAAAGATACTTGCTTTTGATGTGATTTTAGGAATTGATTGGTTAACCACTCATCATGCCAAAATTGATTGTTTTCGTAAGGTTATTAGTTTTCATATTCCTAACCAACTCCGTCATACAATTCAAACCACTAAACCACTAAAATCATCCATCGTCATATCAAGCCACAAAGCTATTCGTTTATTGAAAAGCGGATGTCAAGCTTTCTTAGCCCATGTTATGGATTTGAATAAAGACAAGTCGATTTGAATAATATTTCGTGGTTAGAGAATTCACGATGTATTTCTGAAGAGCTTCCCTGGTCTACCCTTTAACGTGATGTTGAATTCTTTATTGACCTTGAGCAGGTACAAAGCCCATTTCTAAAACCCCATATCGAATGGCTCTATTGAACTTCGTGGAGTTAAAAGTCCAACTACAGGAGTTATTAGACATCGGTTTCATTCGCCCCAAGACGTCTCCCTTGGGGTGCTCTGTTTTATTCGTAAAGAAGAAAGAGGCGGGAGTATGCGACTTTTTGTATTGACTATCGAGAATTGAACCATGTCACCATTAAGAATAGGTATCCGCTACCTCGCATTGATGACTGTTCGACCAGATTACAAGGAGCGCAATTCTTTTCAAAGATCGATCTTCGATTCGGATATCATCAATTTGAAGATTAAAAGCGAGGATATTCAAAAGACGGCATTCGAGGACTCGATACGGGCATTATAAATTCTTGGTCATGTCTTTTGGATTGACTAATGCTCCCGCCGCTTTCATGGATATGATGAACAGAGTGTATTTAAGGAATATTTAGATCATTCGTTGTTGTCTTTATTGATGACATCCTCATCTATTCCAAAAGCCGTGAAGATCATGAGCACCATTTGGTTTGGTACTACAAAGACTTCGTGAACACAAGCTTTATGCCAAGTGAAGAAATGCGAGTTCGGCTCGAGGAAGTAGCATTTCTTGGGCACGTGGTGTCAAAACAAGGAGTATCTGTTGACCGTGCCAAGATTGAAGCAATACAAATTTGGGAGCAAAGTCGGTTGCCAAAATCAAGACGACTTTTACGGGCTTATTTGGTTATTATCGGAGATTCGTGGAAGGATTTTCTCGAATCGCTACTCCGTTAACTCAGCTGACTCGTAGAGATACAAAATTCGAATGGAGCACAGAATATGGGAAGAGCTTCGAAGAACTTAAGAAGATACTCATTTTCGGCACATGTTCGACCATACCATCTGGAAAAGTGAACATGGTAGGCCGGCGTGTTGAGTAAAAGATCGATATCTGATCTGAAGTCGAGTACGATATTGTCAAAGACTCATCTCGTATAACTTACAAATGATGAAGATAGAGTTAAAGACTCTAGGGACTCACGTGATGATATACGAGTAGAATCGACTTTAATCGATAATGTTAAAGCCGCTCAAGCTACAGATCTGAAGCTGATGAATATAAAGAAGAAGGTGCAAGAAGGCGTTATTCTAGAAGTAAGAGTCAATAAAGAGAAGAAAGCTCAAACCTTCGATTTATTAATTCATTCTCGATCGAGTAGAAACTGTGGCCTATAGACTCGTTTTACCGCCAAGTATGACGCGTGTTCATAACGTTTTTCACGTATCGATGTTACGTAAATATGTGGACGACCCGAATCACATTATTGAGTTAGAACCAGACGAGATAGCCAAAGACTTAACATACGAGGAGGTACCTGTCAAGATTTTGGATAGGAAGAAGCATGTGCTACGTACGAAGGTCATACCACAAGTTAAAGTTTTGTGGAGAAACCATGTTATTGAGGAAATGACCTGGGAGTTGGAAACAGAAATGAAAGCGAGGTATATTCATCTTTTCGATACACCAGGTACGTACGTCAATTTCGAGGACGAAATTTCATAAGGAGGGGAGGTTGTAAGACCCCAAATTTTTATAAATAAAAATCGAATTTCCTCTAATTATTATTCTTGATTAATAAGGTGGTAATTTGATATAATGCTTTAGTTATGGGTGAAATGTGCAAATTTTACAAAATAAGCAAGTGGTTATAAAATATTCATTGTTGTCGGGGAATATTAGTTTGGTCGTGGAATATTCTTTTTTTTAGGGAATCTCAAATGACGACGGCCTTGATCATTGGTGGGCCCTATAACAAAAAGCGGTTGGATGAAGGAAAAGCGACAAAGATTGAGTTTTATAAATAACGACGTAAATTATTACCAATTAACCATTTTGGGTTACACGGTGGTTAAAATCTGATAATACGCGTGGTTGCACAAGCGATGGCTTTGCAGTATTGCATGCAGTATTGTTGAATTATTGATCCTTACGTAAGAAGGCACTACTCAATAATTGTTACGATAATTCTTGTTCATTATTTTATCTTATTGATTCAATAATTCTTTGCGTTGATATTTATATTATTATTGTTTCAATAATTGTCATTACACGATATTTTCCATTATCAAATCAATAATTCATATTATTTGAATAATATTATCGGATAACATTATTGGCATGTCTAGAAAGTTACATCTAAGGAGAGGTTTGGTCACCTAATTCAAGGCTAAGAAGGGAGAAATCCTTATTGGAAAGCCCCTCTCTCTGAGGAGCGGCACGGTTGTCGATCTTGTGATTACGTAATATTATTTTTGAATAATTAATTATTGATTATTATGATAAAGAAAATATTTATTTTATGTGGATATAGATGGAGAAAATCTTTAATGTGACAATTGTTGAAAATTAATATTTTATCTTTTTACGATAAAATAATTCATTTAAATATATTATTTTTAATAATATATTAACGGTGATATTTTTATAATGAATGTGGGATATATGAGTATATGAGGAGGTAGAGTATTTTGTGGCATTAAATGTTTAACATATGTTTTGTGTGTCGGTGGACACAATTCTTGATAGAAAATTGATTATATAGGCGTAAAATCGTCCAGTTTATGGATTTGGTCCATTTACATTTGGAATTTGGAAAACTTTTCTTACGCAAAGTTGTAGAGAATGGAATTTCCCATGGAAATTCATGAGTTTCAATTTTTACGATAAACGAGCTATTTTCTACTTAATTATTGAAGTTTAGGAAAATAAAATAATTTTTATTAAATTATATGGTGGGACCCACTTTGGTTAGTGTAATTAATCATGTGGGTCATTGGAAAATTTTGTTCCAAGTTGATGTCTTTGGTCTTGGGCATGCGTAATTGGTTTTGAAAATAATAATAATAAATAATATTTTATTATTTAGTCTCCTTTAGCTCTAACATTTTCCTATAAATGAGGCTAAGTTAGAATTGAAAATCACATTTAAACTAAGTTTTCTCTCTTTTTCTCTCTATATTATCGAGCGTATTCTTGTGAGTATACTTTGAGTGTTGTTATACGGTATGCGAGTTTACACAAGACTATATCCGAAATTGATCGAAATACGGTTATTTTGAGGTAAGGGTATTATTTTCTTCTTAAATGATATTTTTTCTTCAATATCATTATCCAAGTATTGGTGAACTTTTTATCAAATTTGGAACTTGTTGTGTTGGGGTTACTTATTCACGATATCAAGACTTTATTCACGATATCACTGATAATTATTCACGAATATTTGAAGATTATTCAACGAAAAATAAAAATTTTTCTTTTTGTCCAAAATATCTATTAGGGATACTAGCTTTGATTGTATCCATGTTTTGATCATTCTTGAATTTTACACCACTATGATTATTTTCGAGGTATTTTTGGACATGGGTAAAACAAAGTACGAATCCTTAATCCTTAATCCTTGTCATTTTGTTTTCTTTGAATTCGTTTCTTTAAAAATATTTTCATCATCCTCGTCTTAAATAATGATACAAATGAATATCTTTGGCACAGTAGTGCAAAGATGAACGATTAATCGATGAATATCTTTTTGGCTGTAGTGCAAAGATGAGCAGTGTTGAGATGAACATAACCAATTGGTGATTTAAATGAATATCTTTGGCTTTGTAGTGCAAAGATGAATATTGATTGTTATTCTGAGGATAAAATATTGATGATGGACTTTTAAACCTTAGAAGAGCGGTAGAATTCTTTTCTACGTGACTTTTCTAATGGATTGTTGTTTCATTGCATTTGTTGATCTAAAACTTGTTGTCTATTGTATTCTATTAGATTTTTTCCTGTTGAAGACTAACGATAATTTGTTGTATATTATCTTAGTCATAATATTCTTTCTTTGGGCTAGTTGAGCTCACCCTTTCCTTTTTATTCCATTTTCTTCTCGAGGAGGTGAGAACATAGCAGGATCGAGTCGGGGTATGGAGTGATGGTTCTAGGAAGATGTTTTAGCAGTCCTCACTATTTCTATAAAATAGTGTTTGAATAATTGTAATGAGGACTTATTTGCGTGTGGATATTGTATTTAAACTCACAGTATGTATTGTCGTATTTCACACGACACTTGTATTATTGAAGTTGTAGTTGCTTTCTATACCATGTATTTTGGCGACTCAGAATGGGTGTTGTATACCTGTTTTGGGGGCGTCACAGATATGTCCTTCCTTTCCGCAATTATAACATACCTTGAACTGGTGTGGACAGTTTGGGCCGATGTGTCCCTCTTTTCCACATTTATAGCATACGACCGGTGGTCGTTCTCCTCCTTTAGAAATAGTTGTTGCTGGTGCTGACGTCTTAACATTGTCGTTGTTGTACCTTCTCATTTTAAAATCTCCTCCTGACTCGCTTCTTCTATTATCATGGCCACGATTTCCACCAGAGTGATTACCGCTTTTGTCCGTATTTTTTCCTCCCCGCTGGTTATCATTGCTCCGATGACTGCTGCCACCGGTCTGACCCTGGTTGTTGTCCCTAGGTTAAACGTACTCATTATCCCACTTTAATAATTGAGCCCTGTTGACAACATCTGAATATAGAGAAAATTTATGAGAAATGAGATATTGACGTATATCGGGTTTCAGACCTCTCAGAAACATATGCGTCATACGTTCCTCATTCTCCACAAAATGAGGTGCAAACCTGGATAACTCCGCGAACTTCGCCTCATATTGGGACACCGTCATATTATTTTGTTCCAGTCTAATAAACTCCACTTCCTTCATATGACGAATACTTTTAGGAAAGTACTTGTCATTGAACAGTTTCTGAAATGTCTCCCAAGACATGCTGAGTGCAGCTGGATAGGTATGTTTCACAAATTTCCACCAGTAATCTGCCTCATTACGGAGCATAAAAGTGGCGAATGGAACCTTATGTTCCTCTGTACATCCCAAGACATCGAATATCTTGGTAATTTATTTAACCCACGTTTCTGCCTTAATCGGATCCGGCTTTCCCCAGAATTCTGGTGGTCCCAACTCTTTGAACTGCTTGGTTGTGACAAACCGTGTGTTGCTATCATTTCTACCTGTATTTTGTACACGAGTCTCCCTCGTCTGATTTTGTATGAACTGCAAAAAGCATCTAAACATCCCGTCGTTCATCATCTGCTCAGTGGTGTTGTTTACAGGAGGAACATTGCCAGCTTGTTGCATGTTTTCCTCATTGGTGAGTAAAGGTGTCTCCACGGTCTCATTTACTCCACTGTTAACATTCTCAGTTGCCATTCTCAAATACTGCCATAAAACAAGGGTTAATTAAAGAAATTGACATGCAACATAATAACCCTATACTCTGACCAACCAACAAATAAGCTTAGGTAGGACATACTAGCGAAGGATTTACTCGTCTCTCCCCTCCTAGTTCTATTCCCCGATCTCCGCCAGAGACCATATCTCTAAGCTCTGATAACAACTGTGACGCCCCCAAAACAGGTATACACCACCCATTCTGAGTCGTCAAATACATGGTACAGAAATAACTACAACTTTATTAATACAATTGTGGTGCAAAATACGACAACACATAAACTGTGTGTTTAAATACAAATATTATCTTCTAGACAATATCCACACTAAAATAAGTCCTCATTACAATTATTAATACATTATTTTACAAAAATGGTGAGGACTACTAAAACGACTTTCTAGAACCATCATTCCATACCTCGACTAGAACTCAATACATTCTCACCTCCTGAGAAGAAAAATGGAACAAAAAGGAAAAGGGTGAGCTCAACTAGCCCAGTAAAGAACATTATGACTAAGATAATATAGAATAAATTATCGTTAGTCCTCAACAGGGAAAAATCTTATAGAATATAATAGACAACAAGTTTCAGATCAATATTCGCAGCGGAAATAACAATTCATAGAAGAGTTACGTAGAGAATGAAATCTACTATCTTCTATGATTTTAAAAGTTCATCATCAATATTTTATCCCTGTAACATCAATCAATATACATCTTGAATCAAATATTCATCTTTGCACTACAGGCCAAAGATATTCATCAGTTGGTCATGTTCATCTCAACACCTGTTTATCTTTGCTCTACGAGCCAAATATATTCATAAGAAAATCATTTATCTTTGCACTATAGGCCAAAGATATTCAGTAATATTATCATTTAGGACTGAGGATGATGAAAAATATTTTAAAGAAAACGAATCCAGTGAAATAAAAGAATAAATATTAGGGATTCGTACTTCGGTTTATCCATGTTCAAAAATACTCCATAATAAACCATTGTGGAGCAAAATTCAAGAATGAAGTTCAAAACATGGATACAATCAAAGCTAGTAATCATAATAAAAAACTTAGACGAAGAAAAGAAAATTTTAATTTTTCTATGAATAGTGTTGTATACGTGAATAGTAACCCCAACACAAAAAGAAAAGAATTTCGATCATAAGAAAAATCTTATCAATATTCCAGCATAATGATGATATTGAAAGAAATAATATCATTTTAAAAAAATAATAATATCCCTTACCTTGAAAAAGACAAGATTTGATTTGGAATATCGGATATAGTCTTTGAAGGAACTTGCACCGTATAGCAACACTCAAAGTATCAAAATACTCATAAAAATACGCTCGATATTATAGAGAGAAAACTTTAGTTTCTGGTGTGATTTTCAATTCTAAGCTAATCACCCTATTTATAAAAAAATGCTTAGAACACCAAAGCAGAAAATTTAATAAAATATAAATATATTTTTCTTAAATTCCTATGCCCACTTTTTTGGTCAAGACATCAGTCATACAAGTGCCAAAATCACCAAAAACGTTTTTCATATTAAAATCATTTAAAACTCCATAATTTAATTATTCCAGAACTTCAGTAATTCACAATAAATAACCTTTTATCAGAAAAATTCAAATCTTATGTCCATTCTATAGGAAATTCAATTCTCTACAACTTTGTAAGTTTAAATTTTTCCAAATTCCAAACAGAAACTGACCGAAATCCACATACGGATGATTTTACAAGCTATAATCAAATTTCAGTCAAGAAATGGGGTCCACAAACATGAAAATCATGTTTTATATATTTTTAGTAACAAAAATACTCTTCTTCTTCATTTATTCATATATCCCACATTCATTGTAAAAATATCACCATTATTATATTATTATAATATAGTAATATATTTAAATGAATTATTTTATCAAAAAAGATAAAATATCAATTTTCAACAATTGTCACATTAAAAATTTTCTCCATCTATATCCACGTAAAATGAATATTTTCCTTATCATATAAATCAATAATTAATTACTCACAAATAATATTACGTAATCACAATAATCGACAACCGGCCGCTCCAAAGAAAGAGGGGCTTTTCGATAAGGATTTCTCCTTATCAAGACGCAATTAGGTGACCAAACCTCTCCTTAGAGCGTAACTTTCTAGACATTGCCAATAATGCTATTTAATAATATTATTCAAATAATATGAATTATTGATCTGATAATGGAAAATATTTGTGTAGTGACAATTATTGAAACAATAATAATATAAAATATCAACGTAGCAATTATTGAATCAATAAAATAAAATATTAAACAAGAATTATCGTAACAATTATCGAGTAGTGCCTTTCACGTAAGAATCAATAATTGGTGCAATACCGTGTGCCTTCTTGTGCAACAACGTGTATTCGTGTTTTAACCACCTGTATTCCAACAAGATAATCTGAATAACTACGCCGTTATTTATAAACAACTTATACTTGTCGTTTTCTTCATCCAATCGCTTCTATTATGGGGCTCACACAAGGTCGCGGCACCGTCAATGCATTTAATATTCCCGACACAAGTAAGAATATTCCACGACCAAAACGAATATTCCTAACAACAATAAATATTTTATAACCACTTGTTTATTTAAGATGTTCATGATTTTACCCATAACTAATAACAAAGATTAAGAAAATCAACCTTTACTATTTCAAAATAATAGATAGAGGAAATTCAATTTCATTTATAATAAGTTAGGGTCTTACAGCAACAACATGCGACAACTAGATATTTAGCTTCAGTGGTTGAAATAGATACAGAGTTATGTTTCTTAGAGAACCAAGAAACTAAACATCCTCCTAGAAACTGACAAGTCCCACTAGTACAACAGGATGACATGTATAGTCAGAATCTTAGAAACAAACAAGATTAAATGGTTGACCTTTAGGACACCACAATCCTAAATATGTGGTTCCTTTAAGATATCAAAAAATTATTTTTAATGGAACAAAATTTGTTTCTTTAGGATTTGATTGAAATCTGGCACATTTACAGACACTGAATATAATGTCAGGTCTAATAGCTGTGATATACAACAGACTTCCAATCATTTCTCCATCTTTCTACATCCCGTTTCATATGAAGCCAATAAAAATGATCTTTTAAAACAGATAAATTCTTATCAACACCAAAATGACCCATCAAACCACCCTCGCGTCATTCTCGAACTAACAATTCACATAAAGAACATGCAGGTATACACAGTTTATTTTTACGAAATAAGAATCCATTAATTTTGAAGTATTTATCCACATCATTCTTTTCACAAGACTTGAACTCCTCACAAAAATAATGGTCATTAATATATAATTCTTTGATTCGTTCAAAATCAAAAAATTTCGTATCAAGAATATTTAACAACACATACCTTCATGAAAGAGCATTCGCAACGACATTATCTTTACATAGTTTGTATCAAATGAAATATGGAAATGTCTCGATAAAATCCATCCATCGTGCATTCCTCTTATTCAACTTGTTTTGACCCTTTAAGTACTTCAATGATTTATGATCAATGTGAATCACAAACTCTTTAGGTCAAAGGTAGTGTTTTCACGCTTCCACTGCCTGAACCAATGCTTCATCTCTTTGTCATAATTAGTAGGATAGGTCAAAATTGTCCCACTAAATTTCTTGCTGAAGTATGACACTAGTTTTCCTTCTTACATCAAAACAACCCCAATTCCAACACAAGAAGCATCACAATCAATTTCAAAAGTATTAGCAAAATTAGGTAAAACAAGTAAAAGAGCATTAATCAATTTATTCTTAATCAACTGAAATGTTTTTTCCTACTCATCTTCCCATTTAAAACCCACGCCCTTTTTGATGACTTCCGTTAATGGCGTTGTGATGTCACTAAAATTCCTCACAAAACGTCGGTAGAAACTTGCGAGTCTATGGAAGTTATGAACTTGACTTACATTTGTTGGACTCGGCCATTCCTGGATTGCACGTATCTTTTCCTCGTCCACTTGGACTCCCTGTGAACTCATAACAAAGGCAAGAAAAAAATTCTATAATAATAAAACGTGCAATTTTTCATATTAGCAAACAACTTTTCCTTACGAAGTACATCTAAAACAGATTTTAAATGCAATGCATATTCTTCCATGTTTTTGGTATAAATCAAAATATCATCAAAATACAAAACAACAAATTTCCTAATTAATAGACGCAAAACATGGTTCATTAATCGCATGAATGTACTATGTGCATTAGTTAACCCGAAAGGTAATACTAATTACCACTCATAAAGTCCATATTTAGTTTTAAATGCAGTTTTCCACTCATCGCCTTCAAGCATTCTTATTTGATAATACCGACTTCTTAAGTCAATTTTAGAAAACACACATGACCCATGAAATTCATCTAACATGTCATCTAAACGAGGAGTGGGATGTCAATATTTTATCGTAGTGTTATTTACTGCTCGACAATCGATGCACATACGCCTTTTCCCATCCTTTTTAGGAACCAGTATGACCGGCACTTTTTGCATAAATGTTTGCTTTTCTATCTTCTAATTTCTTTTTCTCTTTATTTTTCTTTTCTTCACTCTTTTTTCAACATAATCTTTTTGTAAATTAATTTAATCCTCATGCACCTGTTGTGGTGACACAGGACATAAAATTACTTTCTTTTTATTGTGTAAGAAAGAATATTCATTATTAAAAACATCATGTTTTACCCTCCTATCGAACTGTCATGGCCTACCAAGCAACAAATGTCTCGCTTGCATAGGGACCACATCGTATAATATCTCATCCATATATTGAACAATAGTAAATGGAACTAATACCTTCTTGGTCACTTTGATGTCTAAACTGTCATTGAGCCATTGTAGACGATACGACTGTGGATGCTTGGACGTAGACAACCACAATTTCTCCACCATGGTAATACTCGCCACATTACTACAACTACCTCCATCTATCACGACATAACAAATCTTCTCATTCACAAGACATCTAGTATGGAAAAGATTTTCCCGTTATTCACTACTTTCCTCTTTCACATCTGTACTAAGTTCCCTTCTTGTAACTAAAACTGCACCGTGTATAGCAACCTCACTGTCATTTATATCCTCTAATGGTGGCATAGAATCAATGTCATTATCTTCTTCTTCGGTCTCCAATTCTCCATTGTCAAGTAAAAACATAATTCATTGAATAGAAATATGTCTCGTGCCTTGACATTTAAAACATAAAATATCTAGTTTACGACTAAAAGAAGGTTTTTCAATTTTACTTTGTAATCCCCAGTTAGTCGTTTCTTATTTGGGCTCCATTTTTGGTTTGATCACATCTGGCTTTTCCTCTCGCTTAGCAAACTCACTGTCACTGCACCGTGTATAGCAACCTCACTGTCATTTATATCCTCTAATGGTGTCATAGAATCAGTGTCATTATCTTCTCCTTCGGTCTCTAATTCGTCATTGTCAAGTAACAACATAATTCTTTGATTTGAAATATATTGAATAGAAATATGTCTCATGCCTTGACATTTAAAACATAAAATATCTCGATTACAACTAAAAAAAAGTTTTTCAGTCTTACTTTGTAATCCCCAGTTAGTCGTTCCTTGTTTAGGCTCCATTTTCGGTTTGATCACATCTGGCTTTTCCTCTCGCTTTGCAACATTAGAAATCGATGATGAACCGTACCAGTGGTTGGATTTGAATGTTGAACACTTCTCCTCTTAAGTTGTTTCTCAATTTTAATAGTCATGTGTACTTATCCTCCAACTCCACATAATGTTATCCTTAATTTTGATAGCCATGTGTACCATATCCTCTAACTCTACATAACGTTGTCACTCCACCAAATCTGCAATTTTCCAATTTAACCCGGCTGAAAATCAAGCCATTGTCTCCTCACTATCCTTATCTATATTAGCCCTAGCCATCAATAACTCCATCTCTTTGAAGTAGACTTCTACACCTTTACTTCCTTGTTTCAAATTCTTCAAACTCCGAAACTAATCGCGGTGGTAGTGGCTTGACACGAACCTCTTTTTCATAACTTTCTTAATCTCTACCTGAGTTTCGATTGGACGTTCCCCACATCTCCTTCGACTAGTCATCAACTGATCCCACTAAGTAATAGCATAATCTGAAAATTTGTAGTTGCTAATTTGACTTTCTTGAGATCTTAATAATCGTGACAATAAAATACCCACTTTATCTCTTTTTCCACTCTAGATATGTCTCTGGATCGTTCCTCCCTTGGAAAGATAGAATTTTTATTTGATGTTATCCAAGTTATTGTCCACGCGATTTCTATCTCCTCTATTCCTCGTACCATGTATCCGATGAAAAAAAATCGAATTCACGTTCATCCTTTTCACTATTTATGTCATTGTAGTAATTTTCTCCTTCCGTTCTAGCTCATCTTTGATGCATTCTACCTTGTGATATGTCCCAAGAGGGTGTTGAAATTGATTTCCTTGGGAAGCACTCATCTGATCAAAACGCTCATTCATTTACTCCATTGCTACATCTAACTTCCTAGTAAAATCTTTCATCATAGCTTCCATCACAAATTTTGTATCAAACTTTGATGAAGACTCCTCCATAGCACCTTTATCCTTTGAACTAAACATAATTTTACTTCAAAACAAAGGTTAGTAGAAAATAATTTCTTTACCACTCCCTTACGTTTTTTGGTCGAATTAATGTTTCACTCGTGTGCACTTAATTAAAACTAATTACTCTTGCCTTTTACCACTAAGTATTCTCTCTAATAGGTTCTTTTTGAACTCACCGTGTAAAATTCACAGTTTTACTAATCAATTCAAAAATAACTTCTCACGAAACAAATTATAGAAGGTATGAATCTCAACAATAGCACACAGTTGAAATTAAAATCTTAAAATTTTCTATACTCTTTTTTTTACTCAACACTTCAAATAGAAAATTAAATATAAGTATCTCGCTAGAAAGGCTTAGATTTGATACCAAATGATAGACTCCACGACACGCTTCCGTGAGATTGTCGTCGTCTGGATCGTTTTTAGCAAAGGTGTAGGATGAATTGTTCACAACACTTTAACCCCTCGTCTATATGGAGACAGTAATCTCGATACAATTGTTTGCGTTAGAAAATATGCGTTGAATGGACACCAACGACACCTTGACCCTTCACTTATATTCAAGTGGTAATATTAGTACAATCGACGATTGATGTGGTGGAAGACGCCACACAACTATTTATTGTCTTATGATAAGTCAAACTTGAATCTAAAAAGAAACTAAGAAAATAACTTTGGAATTCTTTAAAGAAACAAAATTAGAGAATAATCTCACAAGTATTGATAATTCTGAATATTATTAAAGTTTATAAGAATTATATTCATAAAACTTATTCATACTACCTAAGAAACCTTATGATCCTATAAGGAAATAATAAGTAATTTAGAATCAAATTCTAATATAAAAGTATCCTAAATACAATAGAAATCTGAAAATATAATAAAATTCCATATTATAAGGGTGCAATCCGCGTTCAAATCAAGCCAAAACGCGTCAACAGAAAATCTCCTCTGGAATTGTACTATCTTTGGGCTCCGCCACGCTGGAATGGCAGAGAGCCGGTTTTGTTTAGCCAAAGGGCACGACAGCGCTGCATTTGTACTAGGTCAGGGCGCAGAAAATTGGATTTCTCCTTCTTTTGTTTTCGGTTCAACACATCCGCTTGCAAAATATCCACGGGCTTGGATTTCAACTTAACACCCTCTTAACTTGTTCCAACATCGTTCCACACTTCTTGAATCAATCCAATAAGCCCCTCCTTGAAGCGTCACATGTCCAACTAGAACTCGCACCAGATCCGTTCCATAGTTGTCAATAATTTCTGAGCTAGGAATGTCCTCATCAAATTCAAAAGTATTAAACTGCGGATTGGTGAATGGTATTTTGGACATCATCCAATCCACAGTTTAATACTGTGGAATCCTCCATATTAAACTGTGGGACGCAGATCTTCCTTATTGTTCGATCCACAGATAGACGGTTGAGATCTATGGTAATAATAATTTTATCCTTATAACGTTGACTATTAATAATCATCCCATATATATATATATATATATATATATATATATATATATATATATATATATATATATATATATATTGCAAACTACCAAATTTGTGCTTTATAATTATCCATTTTTGTGATGGAGAAATGTACACTGAGATGTTTCGAGATGTTTCAATGTTTACTGACTAATTCCACCATCTTATTAATTTTTACAAATTTACCTCTCTTCTTACTGAATTAGTACTTTTAAATTAGGTCAGTTTTTTTTAACAGGAAGAGTAAATTAAATGAATTAGGGAAAATGAGCTGATATTAATTCCCCAATTTTATAGGAAGAGTAAGTGGATATTTGTGAAAGTTGGAGAGATCAGAGATAAATGGATGATATTAATTACAAAAATTGAAATATCATGAATCATATTGTAAAATGAGTCCCGTTATATATTATAATATATTAATGTCGAATTATAATTATAAAATTTATTAATTTATGAGATTGATATTAATTATAAGAATTCTAATTATTATACATCTCTTTAAAAAAAATTACAACTAATACTTATTCATTTAATTCTCAATTAAAAAATTAAGATTCGCAATATATGTCATTTTTCTTGTAAAAGTGAGTAATTTAAATATGGTGTTAAGAGTAAACATGAGAATTGAAGACACTTTAGAAAATTACCCTAAAATTTACTCCTATGCACAAATCATGTTACTCTTGCGCATAATCCACCAATCCCTAGTATTGGAAGTGATTAATATGAAGTTTATTTTAGGATAAGTTGGTTAATTAATCAATAGAATACTGACACACAGGCGAAGTTGTATATGTGTCAGTATTATATTGGTTAATTAACCAACTTACCAAAAAAATAACTTCATGCTAACCAGATCCGCATTAATATATAGTACTGAATGTGGGTTTAAAATTAGATCATCTCCTACCTAGTATCCGCAGATGGACATCATTATGATAAAAAAATATATAACTGATTAATCATTTAAAAAAATATCCTAAGATCCAGATCATATAATCCGTGAAATAAACATCAGTACTTAATAATATCAACCATATGCATTATTGTGGAAAGAAATTCATTCGTTTTAGAACTTTCATTTCCTATCATATACTCTCTACCTGACTTTTTATTTAACATTTTCAGGTTATGCGCATAAATTAATAAATTTAAAAAGTAAGTATAAAATTTTAAAATTAATTTTTTTTTAAATTTATTAGAAAGATAAGAGAGTAATAAATTAATCTTTAATTATAAAAATAATATAAAAATTAAACATTTAATACTTTTTTAAAATTTACAAATGACAAATAAAAAACAAAAATTTCTCTCCAAAAACATAAATAAAATGTGACGGAGGGAGTAAGTAAAATTGTTCTGTTCCTTCTCTTGTCTTTATTTACTAGAAGTAGATGTTGGGGTTCAAAATTCCAACTGCATTAATTGAAGCAAGTACAATTGTTATGTTCCTTCTCTTGTCTTTATTTCCTAGAAGTAGAAGTTGGGGTTCAAAATTGCAAGTGCATTAATTGTTAAGTCCTTAAAAGAATATTATTAA
Source organism: Panax ginseng (assembly GCA_020205605.1). Lineage (NCBI taxonomy): Eukaryota > Viridiplantae > Streptophyta > Magnoliopsida > Apiales > Araliaceae > Panax > Panax ginseng. The sequence continues at coordinate 124,935,282 of CM035135.1, read as the reverse complement.
TTTAAAAAACACAGCATCAGTTACATATATATAAATTAATCCTGGAAGTGTTCTATTATATTCTTGTCTCTAACTGACTTCATCTTTAGCAAGAATTAAATACTAATATTTCAACAATATTATTAAAAGAATATTAGCTGATGAGGTGGTCCCTTTTGAATGGAAATATGCAGGGTCTTTCATTAACTTATCAAAAAATAAATTTAATACTAATCGAATTCATAATAATAAAATAATTGAAAAAAAATAGTAAGGAATTAATTATATAGGTGCGGAAAAGTTTCCCTCAATTGCTTCATATAGTTCATATAGTTCATACCTACATATCTTCTGCATATGTAATATTGTATATATATATATATATATATATATATATATATGATCAAGATCTTCACTCCCATAACCAAATAAAAAAATTAAAAAGAAAACTATAAATATCCTTAATTCCAGTTGATATAAATGTTTAGCAAAAACAAAACTAAAGAATGCAAAAGTAAAGATATAACTTGCTTTCACACTAACATTCATAAAAACAAAAACAAAAATAATTAATGTAGTCACTGTGTGACTAGCCCTAGTTTCCATCTTTCATGTATATCATCATGATCATTCATCAATAAAAATCAAGAACCAGGTTTTAAAATACCAAGACTTGAAACATAAAATACTCCACCATAGCCCCTGTTCGTTACTTACTAAGATATTATACAATAATCTATACTATTTGTTATATCACAGGATTGAAACGTACAGCTATGAGCACAGTTGGTTTTCAGAAACTTAAATTTTTTTAATGAACGCCTATTAATTGAAGCGACTCTACCAGACATATTGTTATCTTCAGATCTCCAAAATCTTGTCCATAAATATCAAATGATATAAGGCATAAACTATATATATTAAACAATCACTATAAAAAATTAAAAAATAGGGGAAGAAAAAATTATTATTATATCAATGTGCGTAGATAAATAAACCAAATGTAAGTAATACAGAATACAATTAACAAATTAGAAAACATTCATTTTATTGCAAACACAAAGGAAGCATAACAGAAGAAGTTTAATTAATATACATAGAGAACTATATATGCTTTCTCATCCTCACTTCACTCTTCTTTCCATTTTCTATCTAATTTCAACACAAACAGAAAACTTCAACATTAATATTACCTTCTTTTTGCTCTTCTTTTCAATACGGTGGCCGAGCATGAGCCCAAGCATATGCATCATGATTCAACTGTCCACCATTAGGCAATAGATTGGGCGGCAAATTGTAAATTGAAAGAGCAGAGGGATCGGACAGCCCTGGATGGTGCTGCCCCCCACTATTCGCAATACCAGGGGGGCAAACCTCTGCATTGCCGGGCTGGTGAGAGTGCTGCCCATCAACACCCGCCTCATCTTCATCCTCCAGAGGCAATCTCTCAAAAGTGGCATTAGAAAAAGTCGCGGCAATGACCATAACTGGCCCTGCCGCGACAAGTGACCCCACCACACTCCCCCCCACCACCTGCCCTTGTCCACCTGCCAAGTACACTGTAAGCCCGGTTGAGCCTGGTGGGGCTGGACCAGGTAAAAACGCACCCGTTAAGGACAAAATCTCAAACCTTCCGTGAAGGGCCACCACAGCACCCGGTGCAGCCGGCTGCCTGAGTATCACGTTGGCCACCAAACCGCTGCCACTTAAGACACAAATACCGCGTTGACGCCTCCTTGCAAATTGGGCTATGCTCTCGGCTACATCAGTTCCACTTGCTACCTCCATAACATGGCTACGGAGCGAATTAGGGCTGTCACGTGTGATAACTATGGGCGGTTTGGGCCGGTTTTTGGAACCCGGTGGCCGGCCTCTAGGTCTACGAGAACCGACCACAACTGCCCCGTCATTAGGCTCATCTCCATTATCTCTGTCTTCGTCCTCATCGCCTCGGCTCCCGTTATCATTTATGGACAGCTCGCGGTGGCGCTTGTTGTTCATCATAGGCGGACTACCGGCTGCCGGGTCAATTCCCGGTAGCAAGCCCACTTGTCCGGCCCACCACCGATTAGCCAGTCTTGCAAAATTTTATCAGACACGGCTAGAAATGAAAGTTTTTGAACAACTAGAAATGAAAATTATTAAGGCCTGATTTTCTTAAGCTCAAGAAAATTTTGACCAAATTAAGCACGAGGGTTTCTAGTCAACAAGTTTAAGAGAGAGAAAGAGGTGATGGTAGTGGTGATCATGGTGATGTGATGAAGAAAGAAAAAAGAGAGAATTAGATGCAATAGTTAATACATGGAATAAGTTAAAAAGGGGTTGAATTGAGAAGATGAATCAAAAAACAAGTAATAAAATTGAGTGACATATATATAATTTATTAAGTGGAGATATATAGAGAACAAAGAACAGATGCAAAAACCCTGGAATGAATAGAATCAATTGGCACAGAAGAAAAAGTGTAAAGCAGACTAGTAGCTACGCGAAGGGAGAGAGAGATTGTTTGAAAACCCCAAAAAAAATACTAGTAATTAATATAAAACGTACGATATAATATATTTGTGCCTATATATAATAACAGTAGTATATAGTATAATTAAGAAATGGATGGAAATGTTTTTCTTATTTTGTTTTTAGATGTGTTTGTGTTGTGAGCTGGTGGCTGGGGGCTGGGGGCTGAGGTTTTCTTTCTTTTGTTTTACACTTTCTTTCTCTTTCAATCGCAATGTCTCTTTCTTTCTATCTCTAGCCTTTGGTATGTGGGAAAAATTTAGGGTTTGGCACTCATGGGGTCGAGTGCGCGTGGGTAGGTGGGAAGCACGTCGTTGTCTCATGCCTCGACAACCTAATGGAGGAGGGCGGTCCTGTAGAGAGTGGGTGCATTATGTGTAGAAAAATGAAATGTAAGGGTTTTTTGGGTTACTTGCCTGGGGAGAGGTAGCATTTGGATATCTAAACTCACCATATTAATTTTAATACATTATATTTGGGCTCTAAAAATTGTGTTTATCATGAGTTGAATAAGTTGTGTTCTAAGTATTTGTTAGACGAATAAAATTTTCAAATTAAATGGATTTAGTTTGTTTGAAACTCTCAAACACAACAAACGTTTCAAAGGCATGTAGCCGAACAACCACTAATTTTCAATTAACTGTAAATTGCGATTAACTATATATATATATATATATATATATATAAATGATAAAACAAAATATTAAAATGAGTCTCTTCTTTATAATTTTTTATATTTTGCATGTCGATATTAAATATCGATATAAATTTGCCCAAAAAATATAGTACCAAGAATGCTTCATATCTAGACAAAAGTTAATTATATATGTATTTGAACAATTTTTATTATTAAGTATTGTTAAATTATACTGTACAACTTATTCGTTGCTTTTTTAAATATAATTCGGTGACAAGTTTTTGTTTAGATATCAATCATCTATATTATAACACCTCCGTCAGGCTTTTGGCGTTAGCTTAGTGATTTTGGGTCACGATTGATCTTTCTTTTTTCTCGTCTCTATAATTTTATAATTTTAGATATATTATTATTTAATTTTTTTTATTTTTTTATTTAGTTCTTTAAATTTTATTAAGTTCTAATTTTATATCCTAAATAATTAATACATACAACATGTGTGCCACGGGACTAGCACCCAAAAGGGAAAAAAAGAAGAAGTTAACTGTCACAATTATAAGAATACTATTAACTTTTTAAAAGTCAATTTGTGACATTTTTAAGTTTAAAATTAACATGATTCATTTAAGTTTTTATAATAATAAATTTTATAACTAGTAGTTTTTAGATAGTTTATAATATTCATAATTGTATTGACATAAATCAACGTAACTTATGTCAATTTTGAGTTTAAAAATATTTGTTATTAATATTTCGAAAGTCAATATTCATCTTATAATTTAGAACGGATGTAGTAAAAATTAGAGTGACGAGTTTGACATAAAATCGAAGGCTACTCAAGCTTGATTAATTAAGAGAAAATAGTCTGAGTTTAAAATATATTATTGAAGGTTATTGCGAAAAATAAAATTTATCACACCTAATTGTATAGTTGGCCATTCTCATTCTTCTAGAGCAGAAAATAGAGTGAGGTTGACATAAAATGGGATTCTGCTGTTCAAGCTTGATTAAGAAAATATATATAGTTGAGTTTGAATTTGGTTATTAAACAATAATACAAGAATATCTCTCCTCACAAACTAAAAAAATTTGAACATACTCTTGAAAAAGTTGTTAAGCTTTTAGAATAGTTGGTCGCATATATATATATATATATATATATATATATATATATATATATATATATATATATATAATTATTAAATAATCACTATGTTTTATTATGTATCATTGTCGATGTATCTATGTGGTTGTCCACAGGAGAAATTATGAACGACCTAGATTTATTGTTTTTAGCAATTTTGTCTTTATCAGTAACAAGTATAAATTTTTGCAAAAAATATATAAAAATAAAAAATAATAATTGGTGTGTCCATTTGTAATGAATTACTTCGACATATATATATATATGTTGGGAGAGAATCACCTCTTAAATACTGTTGTTTTTTGTTAGATCATGATATTTCCTTTCTTTGGGCCGGGTAAATTGGGCTTACTTATTTAATTAATCTATTGGACATTTATTATTGAACTGTGAAAGTCACCTACCTACCACCATATTATTTCCATTTTTAACCTATAAGACCGGATTGGTTCATTGGATCGACCCATTAGACATTTTAATATCTATTGCTTTGACTTACAGAATGATGAAAGAAAGCATGACTGATTGCTAAAAACTCGCCATGCATTAATGTGGATGGGATCATAAGGCATTACGGCCAGAGAAAACAAAGTGGCAAAAGCAAAGGGATGCACCATATACGTTCGGCAGAGAACCCATCGATCGAGGGTCGTGTCGGATGGTGGTGGGTGGCACAAGAAATCAAAAGTAAGAAGAGAGTATAACCTAGCAAGGAAATCTTCACAAAGAGGTACGTTCTCATACACTTTCATATTCATATTCTCACATACACACAACAGGGATTTATTATCTCTCTCTAAACACTAGACATTACATTCCTCCATTGTTAACCTTGTGAACACGATATCGACTCTCTCACCGAAGCTATCCCTCGACGGAATGTAATCGCTGCTTGTGGTGTTTACCTTGTTTTATCGTGGCTGGATCGATCGAGGCGTCTTACGTGATTGGGACGTGGCAGAAGATCTTGGCGTTAACATTGGCGCTAGAAGGAGGGCTTTGAGTTCTAGTGTCATTGAAATTTTCAATCACAATCATTTAACCTACTTCGAAAAATGATGAGGAGTAGGGATGGTACGCCGGAGAAGGAAAGCGATGGTGTACCACATCGCCAACGCCTCGTGTTTGAGTAAGGATCGTCTGGGTCCTTCTAAAAGTGCTCACGAGAGCACAGTCTCTAAGCATAATTCAGGAGATCTCCGTCCGAAGATCCATGTTGGGGCCAGACGAAAGTTGGTTTTCAATGCGGATAAGGAGCATGATCGTGGTCGGGGGCGAGCGGAGGGCTCACCAACTAGGACTCATCGTCGAAGTGATCAGGAGGATAGAGCTGCCAAGTTAGCGAGGATGGAAGATGAGGCAGATAAAGCCTTAGAGGTTCTGTTGAAACAGAGAGAAGATATAGCCGAACAGATGCTTCGCGTGGCGAAATTAAGGGACGAAGCATCTAGTCATGTTCAGTCCGAAAGGCGGAGTAGGCATAAGGAGATATCACGGCGAGCAAAGAGGAGTCAAGTATTCTCACAGTGTGTTCAGGGATCGTTCTCACAAGAGAGAAGATCGAGGAGCAGCAGAACTCCGTGGCCCCGAAGAAGGAACCGATGGTCGTTGGTTCTCAAAGATCGTGACGATTTACGCACGACGAAGAAGCGGTCGAGGGAGATCGTGCGTAAACCGTAACAAGGGAGTATCGCCGTGACCATTCTCATCATGAGGATGAAGTGCACGCCAGAGTAGATCAAGAAGCCCCACAAGCGGCAATGGGACCGACTGGGAGGAGGTCAATCCACTCGAGAGATGTAATGTCGTTCATGAGAAAGAGGTTTTCGCGCACAGAAGGTGTTGATTTTACGGTAAAGGAGTTAAAAGAACTCCGAAAGCAAATTGGCCGAGGTCCAACAAGTGAAGGACGCTCCGGGAAAGAAGGCATCCCCTTTTTCCTCAGATATTCTCAAGGAGAAGGCAGATATCACCAAAAAATTTCCTCGCATGGAAAGTTACGATGGGTCCGGGGATCCTTATGACCATAGCCAGGCGTTCGACCGGTTAATGGACTATTATGATTTCACTGATGCTGCCAAGTGCCACACTTTTGTTACGACGCTGAGAAAAGATAAAAGACAGTGGATGAGAACTTTGCCGTCAGATTCGATATCTTCTTGGATCGAGCTTTGTGATAAGTTCCATGCCCATTTTGGGAGTAACCGGAGAAGAGGAAAGCCTACGGGTTTTCTGGCATAGATCCGACAGTTTACCAGCGAATCTTTGGGCTAGTATGTAAAGAGGTTCAGAGAAGCAGTCGGTCAGGTGTCCGACCTCAATGACCTCAGTGTAGGTTTGTTCGAATGAAATTTGGATCTCGTAAAGTCCAGAAGTTGGTAAAGAAGTTGATGTTCCACCATCCGAAGAGCTTGGCCGAAGCCTTTGACAAGGCAGAAGGCTATATTGTTGTGGAAGAGGCCATGAACAGCCTGAAACATCCTTCTTTGGACCATTTAAAGCAGATAGAAGTTCCCAAGGCCGAAGTTGATCAGAGGAGAACAGGGGGGTATAATGATCGGCCAAAGGGCAGTTCGAAGAAGTACAATAACTCCTGGCGGCAAGGAAGCAGTCGTCCCCCTGTTTCAGCCCCGAAGGTGAACAAGGTCTACACCAAACTGAACACAGATAGATCAGTGATCTTAGATCAGATCAGAAACCAGCCTTTCTTCGAGCCACCTCGTGATAATTATAGAACGGGACAGGGTAACTCTCGTAAGTATTGTGGCTATCATCAAGTCGCCGCCACGACACTAACGAGTGTTGCAATTTAAAAGATTTCGTGGAGAAGAAGATTAAAGATGGCTTGTTGGTGCGAGATGTACGTGAACGACCAACGTGATCTGCAGAATATCAACCGTACTGTTCAGACGGTTCAAATGGCTCCTTCCATCCAAAATGCTCCAGTACCGCCGCCAAGGCATGTCATCGATGTAATAACCGGTGGATCTGTAGGGAAGTTGATAGAGAAGAAGAGAAGGGCTTACCTAGATTCGGTCATGTCTGTGACAGATGCTCCCCTGAAGATTGACAGACCATTCCCAGGAACCGCCATATCATTTACGGACGCAGATTATCCTTCGGAGCCCATCGAGCCACACGAGGGAGCCTTGGTAATCACAGCGCAAGTGGGCTCGGTGGACGTAAAACGCATGATGATAGACAATGGGTCTTCGGTGGATATTTTATATGCACATGCCTATCAGAGGATGCATCTTGATGAGAAGAAAATGGAGGTCGGGCAGGAGGCTCCTTTATACGGCTTCAGCAACGATCCGGTCAAAATTGCAGGCACTATTGAACTCCCGGTTATCTTCGGCATAACACCCCAGCAGGTAGAAATAATGTGTAAATTCTATATTGTGCATGTGGACTCGGCTTATAACGCTATACTGGGGAGACCTACCTTGACTGCTCTCCAAGTTGTGACCTCCATCCCTCATTTCAAAATCAAGTTCCCCACGGCGCATGGAGTAGAATAGGTGGCGGGGGACTTAGATCTGGCCCGAAGATGTTATCGGAATGCTGTTATTTCCTCCGGAGTGGGGGTCAGCAAGCAGAAACAGACGATGGCGATTGAGATCGAGCCCTTCACCGAGAGCAGTTCGAAATCATTGGTGATCCCTGCAGGTGGGACGGAGGAGATCGAGTTGATCATAGGAAAGCCAGACAAGACTGTGAAGATCGGTTCAGGTCTACCAGAGCCTCTTCGGACAAACCTTATGGAACTCTTACGCTGCTATGCGGATATCTTTGCATGGGAACCACAGGACATGCCCCGAGTAAGTTTTAAGATAGCCGAGCACGATCTGGATGTAGATCCCTCAAGAAGCGATTCGGTAGAAAAAAAAGCGGATCTTTGCGCCGAAGCGACGTAAGATCATTGATGAGGAAATTGCAAAGTCATGAATGCCGACTTCATCTATGAAATTGATTATCCCGAGTGGGTGGCGAATGTGGTGTTGGTGCAGAATCAGAATGGAAAATGGCGGGTTTGCATCGACTACACCGATCTCAATAAAGCTTATCCGAAGGACTTTTATCCTTCGCCCCATATCGATCAGCTCATCGATGCCACTTCGGGGTATGCATTACTAAGCTTTATGGATGCTTTTTCAGGTTATCATCAAATATCCATGCGTAAGGAGGACATTCCAAAGACGGCGTTCATTACACACCGTTCGGTGTACACCTACAAGAAGATGAGTTTTGACCATATAAACGTGGGAGCCACCTACCAGAGAATGATGAACTTCATCTTCGACAGGCAACTAAGAAGGAACATGGAGGTATATGTAAATGATATGATCGTGAAGAGCATGCAGGTTCAGAAGCATTTGGACGATCTGGAGGAATGCTTTCAGACTGTCCGTCATCGCCAATTGAGACTCAACCTGGCCAAATGTACTTTCGGCCTCGGTGCAGGAAAGTTTTTGGGATATATGGTCAGTCAGAGGGGCATCGAGGCCAACCCGAAGAAGATCCAGGTCATTATTGATATGAAGACTCCTCAGTCGTTCAAAGACGTCCAACGTCTGACTGGTAGGATTGCAGCTTTAAGGAGGTTTATCGCCAAATCTGCGGAGAGATGCCTTCCTTTCTTTGACACATTGAAGGGCCCGAAGAATGCAAAGACGTTCCAGTGGAATTTGGAGTGTGAAGACGCCTTCCAAGGCATAAAGACATATCTGTCTTCTGCTCCTTTATTGGTGAAGCCCGCCCCAGCAGAGACCTTATATTTATATCTTGCAGCAAGTTCGATGGCAAGTTCGATGGCAGTTGGAGCAGTGCTGGTTCGGGAGGTCAGTGGGAAGCAGCATCCGGTCTATTATGTCAGCCACGTTCTACGAGATGCTGAAACCAGTGTCGCCCCTAATGCTCTACACGGATCGCCCATGAAGAAGGTGATGGGCAAGCCGAGAGGTTTCGTGGAGACTAGCAAAGATGGACTATGGAGTTGTCCCAATTCTTCATTGAATACCATCCCCGAACGGCTATCAAGGGTCAAGCCTTGGCCGATTTCATGGTGGAATGTTCGTTTATCGAAGCAGATGCCGAGTTGTCAGAGGTGAATCGTCCGATCAAGCGATTCATGGTTCTTCAACAGGTCAAAATGCTTGGACGTCAGATATAGATGGATCTCTACGTTGATCGTTAGTAAGGTGAATTATCTTGACGAGTCCAGAGGGGTTCAAAGTTCATTGAAGCATCGATTCGGGTTTAAAGCGACGAACAACGGTTTAGAGTATGAAGCGGTGCTAAGTGTTCGATTGGCGAAGAGTCTGTAAGTCCGAGTCGATCATTTCTGATGACTCTCGGTTGGTCGTCAAACAAATTGTCGGAGATTATGAAGCTCATGGGACCCGGATGATCAAGTACCTGGCGGAATTAAAAGACCGACTTCGATATTTCACTTTGTATGAGTTTCAGGGCATAGAGCGTAACGATAATTCCATTGCCGATGCACTGTCGAAGCTGGCCACTGCGGATGCAAATGTTTTCAACGGATCAGTTTATTTGGAAGTTTTGCCGCAGCCGAGTGTTCAGCACGAAGCAATGATGTGTATCGAGCGATCTAACTGTTGGATGACTCCCTACATCGAGTATTTGGCAGATGGCATCCTTCCTTCGGATCAGATGTTGGCAAAGAAGATCAAGTACAAGAGTGCCAATTTCGTTCTTATTGACGGGGATCTTTATCGATTGGCATGTTCCTCACCATTCTTTGAAGTGTCTGGTTCCATCCGAGTCCGAAAGTATATCTTCTTGGAGGTTCACGAGGGTATTTATGGTGATCATATGGTCGCCAAGTCCTGGCTTATAAAGTACTTCGACGAGGATACTATTGGCCTACAATTTTCAAGGAAGCTACAGAGTATGTCAAGAGATGTGAAAATGCCATTTTAATAAATTCGATCTCACATCGACCAAGGAAGAGCTATATTCGATTTTATCTCTTATACCCTTCATTTATTCTGGGGTATATATATTGGGTCCGTTGCCAAAGCTAAAGGTCGGTCACCTTCATCATAGTTCTTTATTGATTACATGACAAATGGGTGGAAGCGGCCACTTTGATTAATAACCAACAAGAGTGTTTGAAATTCATAAAAGAGTCCGTAGTGTTTCGCTTTGGAATTCCTAGAGTGGTGATATCGGACAACGGACGTCAATTCGTAGGATCCAAATTTGAAGGAGTTTTAAAGGAGCTGGGGATTCAGCATAAGAAGACTTCGGTGGCTCACCCACAGTCACCAAATGGGCAAGTTGAGGTGACCAACAGGTGACGCCATCGAATCAGGATCAAGCCTTGCAGATGGATGAAGCTAAAGGAAGATGGCCAGAAGAGCTGCTTAGCGTGCTGTGGGCTTACCAGACTACGCCGAGGACAACCACAGGGGATTCACCTTTTTGGCTAGCCTACGGTACTGATGCCTTGATCCCAGTCGAAATTGGATCTCCAAGTCTCCGGGTCAGTCAATTCAAAGAGATCTATAATAACAAAGGACTGAAGGCCAATTTGGATCTACTAGAAGAAGTCAGAGAAGTGGCTTTACTCAAATTGGCTGCTTATCAACGAAGAGTAGCTAAACATTACAACAAAGGAGTCAAACTTCGCAGATTCGAAGTAGGAGACTTCGTCCTCAGAAAAATTGAAGCTTCTACACCTCAAAACACGGGAAAGTTAATGCCAAACTGGGAAGGGCCGTATGAAGTGATCGAAGTATCAAAGCCGGGCACGTATTGGTTAAAGGCATTAGATGGTTCCGAGATCAAGAACACTTGGCATGCTGGCAGGCTTCGGAAATACTTTCAATAAAGATCAAGTCAATTTATCGGAAGTCTGTATGTGATTGTCCATTATCAATAAAAAGTCACTTTTTCACTATTGATCCTGGTCCTGTTCGTCCTAAGATCACAATGGTGTAAGGAGGTATGGTAGGACTCGCTGGCCATTCGATAGCAACCCATTTGTTGTTCTACCCCGAGTGGTAGACAAAGGTCCTTATGATCCTATATTGATTTTACCAAGGGTGGTAAGTCAATGGTCACTATTGATCCTGGTCCTATTTGTCCTAAGGTCACAATGGTGTAAGGAGGTATGGTAAGACTCGCTGGCCATTCGATGGCAGCCCATTTGTTGTTCTACCCCGAGTGGTAGACAAAGGTCTTTATGATCCTATATTAATTTTACCAAGGGTGGTAAGTCAATGGTCACTATTGATCCTAATCCTGTTCATCCTAAGATCACAATGGTGTAAGGAGGTATGGTAGGGCTCGCTAGCCATTCGATAGCAACCCATTTGTTGTTCTACCCCGAGTGGTAGACAAAGGTCCTTATGATCCTATATTGATTTTACCAAGGGTGGTAAGTCAATGGTCACTATTGATCCTGGTCCTATTTGTCCTAAGGTCACAATGGTGTAAGGAGTTATGGTAGGACTCGCTGGCCATTCGATGACAGCCCATTTGTTGTTCTACCCCGAGTGGTAGACAAAGGTCCTTATGATCCTATATTGATTTTACCAATGGTGGTAAGTCAATGGTCACTATTGATTCTAATCCTGTTCGTCCTAAGATCACAATGGTGCAAGGAGGATCAACCGAATTCACCTCACACATGACCGATCTCACACTTCGGAACCGATGAGTATATATTACTTTATTTTATTTAAGTGTTGAGTTCAGTCCATTCAATTCGATTAAGTTAAATTATGTCCATAAAATTCAATTCACTTCATTTCATAAATTAACCGTTATATGCCTTAATTGATTCACTATTTGGGTTGGTTCATTGATCTTAATTATCGACGAGAAACTAACCAAAGCAGAGAGTGCACAATCAAGGAAATTTAAAATTCATCAATAAAATAGAACATTCATTCATTTAATTCGTTCATAGACTAACTCACGCCTAATATAGACACAATGTCGTAATCCATGCATGAAGTCTCAAAACAATTCCAAAAAACATAAGCAGTTTAAATAGTTAAATTTTACATAGTTAGAACAAAAGCAGGAGGGACATTTAGGCACCACCTTCGTCCTCGGAGTTAAGAAGGGCCGGATCCAGCTGAGCGGCAGATAGCTTTTCTTTACCTCGCTCTCGGCAGTCTTCATACCCCTCCGAATAGACCTTCATGATTTCGGCATTAAGTTCGTCCGAGTCCTCGTAGTCGCTTGAATCGCTGCTTGCAGACTCTTCTATCGTAAGAGGACCGTCCCTCAAGCTCCTTTATTTTGTGACGAAGTTTATGGCGCTTAGCCTTATGTCTTCACTCCTCGTCCTGGGCCTTTGCCTGAGCCTCGCCAAGTTGAATCGCCAAGCTTCGGTTGGCTGAAGAAAACTCCTCATTTTTGGCCTTCAAGAGTAGGTTTTCTTCGACCAGGCCGGCGTTCATATCAGTTAAAACTTGTTGACCGGCTTCGGATGCAGCCAGCCCATCCCTTGTGGCGCTTAGCTCGTCGTCAGACGTCTTCAAGTCCATCCTAGCCCGATCTAAGTCCCTTTGAAGGCCGTCGATGGTATGAAGAGCGTCTTCGCGATCGGCCCTTTCTCGAGCCAGGGTCGATCTCAGCATGTTGATCTCCTGTCTCATGAAATCTTCCTCGGCCTCCCCATTTATGTGCCTCGGATACAAACATCCGAAGACAGCATTGGCCTGCATATGTTCAACAGTGTTCAGATATCTAAACAAGAACAGAGAAATAGAAAATAAAGAAACTGTTATTTACCTTAGCTTGGATAGCTCATCCTCGTCAATAGATTTCCATCAGTATGGTCATCGAACCGATGGTGGTGCGTCTGCGTCCGATTTAAAGCTCCAAAAAAGATCGAATAGGAAATTTGCATTGAATCTAGGCCACAGAGTCGGGGACCCCATAGCCTCAGCATGATAACCCTGACCTAAAGGACCGGGTCGTTCGGGGGAAGGTCTCGATCTTTCGGGAGAAGGGGCTGGCTGTTCAAGAGGAGTAGGGTCCGCATATATAGTCTCAGAAGAAGGAGATGGGGCCGAAGCAGAACTTGGATGGTGTCGGTGTACGCTTCTCTTCCGGATGGCGTTGGAACCGTTTAAATCTCTTCACCTTCTTCGGCTATTTGTATTTCTACAGGCGGCACCAAGGGTGGGATGATCGAAGCCTGTGGCACCCTGAGTTCTTCGGCGGTCAGGGGCGTTATCTTGGTTTTCAGTTTTTTGGTTCGAAGGATACTTCTTCAATCAGGACGATTGAGTAAGCCTCCTCTTTGAGGAATTGATGTTGCGGTTGGCTTAATTTCTGGGGTGGCTTCGGAAGGGCTAGGGAGAGGAGTTGATCTGGGTTTTCTAGTGGCCCTCCTCTTCTGACGAGGATGAAGGGTCTCTTCCGATACGTGAACCTCATCACTCGGTTCTTCCGTTTGGGCTTCACTTCCGGTATGTATTTGTGGGTTGGCTCGGCCGGGGGTAGCCTCTGTTGGTAGACTCTCATGACTTCAAGACTTCCGGACAAAAAATCTTCAAACTCCTTTATTTCTAAGGAGCTCGATTCCGATCAAAGATCTGCGCATAAAACGAATAAATCCTATGTTAGATTCCACCTCATAAAAGCATTTTCGTAAATTTATATACATAAAATAGACCGACATTTTACATTTATGGTTATATAACCATGCTCGCTTGAGAGGAGTCCATACTTCCACTCCTCCTTAGGGAAATTGTCGAAAAGTTCCATCATTTCAACTTCCGCTCACAAAAAATGTCTCCCAAGTCGCAGAGATCTTCTCGCCAATGGCCCGATTCAGAAGAAAGAAGAAACTTCGGGACCTTTGACGCCGTGGGCCCGATTCGAGAAAGAAGAAACTTGGGACCTTTGACGTAGAACCACTTCTCGTGCCATCCCCTATCGTCAAGGAGTGTTCAAATAACGCCTCTCGAACTTTTCTCCTGACTTCGGGGAGTGTTTGCTAAGGGCCTTGAACCCCTTCTCTCTAGATTGGACTATCTTGTATACGGTGAAGAAGAAGTCCAAGGAAGGCTCAACACCCAACTCACGCAAGTGTATACACGAAGGCCAAAATATGAATATAAGAGTTTGGTACCAATCAAGTAACCCCACGCCCAAGAACCCCAAAGATAGTCACTATAAAAATGTGCAGAGGAAAACAAACCCCCTTCTCGAGTAAGGTCGCAGGGACGGTCGTCCAACCCTCTGGCCGTTGATACATCTTTTCGCCGGATCTGGGAACCCTAACCGTATGGGTATTCGGAATGTGGTACCGGGATCGAATCCTCTGTAACTCAGCCTTAGTCACGATAGATGGAGTATTGGCATGCGAGAACCGATCCGTGCTCCTGTAGTATTCAGAGGGGGTTTTGGGAGTTTTTGGGATGGGGTTCTTGTCGGTTTTCGACCCCTTGGATTCAAGGTCGAAATCCTTTCGCGAGGGTTAGGGTTTGGTGGAACGACGGTGATCGGTGTTACCAGTATGGGTGAACCTTGTTCAGAGTCTTGGGAAGCCTTTTTTGACGGTTTGCAGAGGAAGAAAGAGAGTTCAGAGGAGCAAAAAATTCAAAAGGCACTCGAATTTCAAATGGGCAGGTAAAACTGTCAAATTTGGTAAAGTTATCTTTTATATCGATTTGTTATACATGTTGTTGTTAGGCCTAATACATTAAATGTTAGTAATGATTTAGAATTTGAATGGGAAGCGTCCGGTCCGGGTCCAGATATTTAATAGACAGGGCCTTTTCGATTTGGGCCTCCGTTCTCCTCTCATTTCATCTCGTGAACAACAACTGGGTACACTTCAATTATTTCTTACTATGGACCTTTAGTAAATTATCATGGACTCATTTATAGTTTTCTATTAAACATTCATTCAATAAAAACTAGGGGCAATGTGGGTCATGATATTTCCTCTCTTTGGGTAGTGTAAATTGGGCTTACTCATTTAATTAATCTATTAGGCCTTTATTATTGAATCGTGAAAGTCACCGGGCCTACCACCATATTATTTCCATTTTTAACCTATAAAGACCGGGATTGCTCAATTGGATCGACCTATTAGACATTTTAATATCTATTGCTTTGACTTCAGAATGATGAAAAGCATGACGATTTGGTTGACCAAAACTCCTACCATGCATTAATGTGGATGGGATCATAGCCCGGTTGGCGGTAAGAAAATAAATGACCAAAAAAAAATGGGATGCACTATACGCGTTCGGCAGAACCCATCAAATCGTAGGGTCGGTGTCGGATGGTAGGTACAAGAATCCAAAGCGAAGAGAGTATAACCCAAACAAGGAAGTCTTCACAAAGAGGTAACGCTCATACACTTTCATATTCATATTCTCACATACACACAACAACAGGATTTATTATCTCTCTCAGATCTTTAGACATTACATTCCTCCATTGTTAACCTTGTGAACACGATATCGACTCTCGCGAAGAGCTATCCTCACTAATGAACGGTAGTCCAAGCTTGTGGTGTTTACCGTGTTTATCGTAAGCGAGGATCGTATGCGTCTTACGTGATTGGGACGTGGCAGAAGATCTTGACGTTAACATCTTTGATAAATTAAATGAATAAAATACCAGCACATGCCAAACAGATTAAATTTGTATTTCATCAAAATAATAATCACTGCAGAAAATAATAAGTAGAAAATATCCAACCACGAGACACCAAGATTTTACGTAAAAAAATCTCAAAAACTAAGAGATAAAAACTGAGATAATACAAAGATATTTTAATTTGAGTATAGACCCAAATTAATTGTGATGCCCCCAAAACATGTATACATCACCCATCTTGGGTCGCCAGATACATGGTACAGAACTCAACTACAAACTTAATTATACAACTGTCGGATAAAAATACGACAAAACATAGCTGAGAGTTTACATGAATATTGCTTCATAGACACACTACTACAAATTACCTAATAGACAATACTTAAACCACAACGTTTTTTTATAAAAGCGTCGTGGTATTTTTTTTCACAACATTTTTTTTTAAAAACGTTGTAGATATATATGCAAAAATGTTATCTATTTAAAAAGGTATTTTTTTAATTTTAAATAGATAACGTTTTTTTAAAAAAACGTTGTGTATGTAAAAAACACGGAGCTTAATTTAGGCAGAAGTGAAAATTTAAAATTACAAATCCTAAATAGTTCTTTCTCTCTCTTCGTATTTCATCTCACACTTCTCTCTTTCTCTACTCCTAAACAGTCACGAAATCTAGGGTTCAAATGGCCAAAACCAGAGGGGATTCAATATCTCAGATCTGCCCTGCCGATTCTCTCTTCACGCCGCGACCTCCTTTAAAGCCCTCACCACCGTCGAATCACGCCTCCCGATTTCAAGGTCGGCGGCAAGGGACATCTTCAGCTGCAACATCTACTCCAACTTGTCAGAGAAATCGTTGATGGCTTCCCAAATTGTGAAACGCGTCCTTCGAAGCCGTGCTAGAGAAATCTTCTCAACTGTTCCTAATCCTAATTCAGCTAGGGTTTTCCCTCTAATCCACCGACCTTTCTCGTCCTCATCCAATCTCATAACAGCCACACTCTTTCCCGGCGATGGAATTGGCCCCGAGATCGCCGAGTCTGTCAAACAAGTCTGTCTCCCTGATCTAAACAAATAAGTATTTAATTTCTTCTTCAATTTTGTTTATTGAGCTCAATTTAATTAGGATTTTTAAATTTATCGATACCTGAATTTTGCGTTTTGTTAACTCGGAGTATATTGGATAAGTGATTAGTCTATTACTTGGATTTTTACTTTCTTTTGAAATGTTCATGTACATGTGCAATATAATCAGTACTGAAAAAAAAACAATTGATATACCCTGATCAGTGTCTTAAATTTTTTTGACTACCTGTTGGAACGTGATGAAGAAATTGTTATAGAATGAATTAGGAAAAGAAATTGATGCTGTATTTTGAATTATGTTTCCTGGTGGTGTTTAGGATGCAGTATTTTAGTTTACTTGGTATGATTAATATTTATGGTAATTCCCTGCAGACAAAGTCGTTTTAATGTATTTTTTGGCAGTTTTAGCACCTATTACGGGGTTTATTCTCTGTCTAAATATGAAACAACCTAGAGAGATTGAGGTATTATGAAATTGTTGCTCTGCCCTAAATATTGATAAATTGTGCTTATGATGCCTATCCTTTTTCCTTGTTATAGTTTATTGTAGTGCATAATTATACTTGAGATGCTCTGTGGTCTAGTTGTTTTTTTGCTGAAACAGCAATATTGAGGTTTCCTTTAGCCAAGGTCAATCCTATTATTGCTGTGTTAGAATGTTTCATGTATATCTTAGCCCATTGGCTTATCCAGTTAAATTGTTTTAATGTGGAGTTATTATATTAGTTATGGTTATAATAAGCTGTCATAATTAGGCAGAATGATTTTGCATTCAGGGCAAGTTGCCCTGTGGTATACTAAGTATTAAGCTGAGTATGTCTTGTCTAAACATCTGTGTAAGCAGGTTTCTTATTTGTGTGCTATGGAGTTTATATAGCAGGATAGAGCCATGAAGAGGAACATATCTTGCAGATACTGCTTATGTGAAGTACTATTAATGGTTCTAGTTATCTCTTCATGGCTTATGGGTTTTATGATTGATTTTACATCTACATGGGGTGTTTTACTTGGGTGGTTACTTCTTTAGTATGAGAGTGTAATGTCGGTGTCTAGATCAAGTTGGGTTCCCTCTCTTTATTATGAGTTTGTGGTATTAATTAGGTATAACAACAATCCAATTGCAGCAAACTAAGTTGGCAAACTTCTTCATTATGTCGCAAAAAGAACTATTTGTCAATCTTAAAAGTTTTATTTGTATGAAATGTAACTTATAGATTTTCCAGTGTTATTTCCTTCACAGAGTTGCAGCATATATTTCAGTTGCTTAATTTGGAAAAGTAAATAAAGAAGCTAGGACCTTGGAGGAGGTTGAGGTTCATGTCTTGGCCTGGCATATATCATGATACCTTCCTTCCCACTTCGCTTGCAAGCTATCTTGACAGTATATCTCTTTCTCAATGTGTGTGTGTCTGACAGTGTGTCTATATATATATATATATATATATATATATATATATGTCTATATATATATATATATATATATATATATATATCTTGCTAGCTCTTTAATTAGTGTTCAACTTATCTTGCAGAAAAAATAATTCTCTTGCTGCGAGATGGCAGAAAGATGTTGGGAATACTTCGCTCTTTTGATCAATTTGGTATTCTTTTGCTCTTTGGAATATTTGATATATAATTTTGTTCTTGCCTTATTTTCCTCATCTTTTCATATCTTAAACAACAAATGTAGTTTTAGAAGGTGCAAGTGAGCGAGTTATTGTTGGAGATTTATACTGTGACATTCCCTTGGGTTTGTATGTGTTCCGAGGGGAGAATGTTGTCTTACTTGGAGAGCTGGTACTATGCTAATATCTATACCATTTCATACTTGATAAATGATATATAGCGGTCGGCTACTTGGCTACAAGCTACCACACAAATTTATTGCAATATTGCTGCTCCTTTTACAGGAATTGGAAAAAGAGGAGCTTCCCCAACAGATGATTCGAGTCTCTGCAGCCGAGATTGAAAGGGCTAGTATTAATTTTTAGTTTCTTTTTTTATATTTTTGGGTTTTGAGTTGTTTTGGTTCATGTTGCTATTTCCAGGCTCAGAAAGAAGAAAAGGATGCCTCAGATTTGAAGGGTACAATGAGAAAGAGGATGGAGTTTCTTGATTTTGACTAGGGTTTGGTTTCTGCCACTATAAACAAGTTCTTGCCTAGTCTTTAAATGTTACTGCATGACCCAATCACGATATGGGAGAAGTAGCTGACTTTTAACTGCTATTTCTTATTCACTCCCAAAATATGAGAAAAAATATTGTTACTGCTTCGGAGATTTCTGGTTTTCGATAGCCTACATATGATATTGATCTTCTTCAAGAGTTTCAAGTTATTTAATAGATCTGTGTAAGAAATACATATTTTGCGATATACTTCTGCATATTTTATTTTGCTTTAATTTTTCTGGATTGGGTATTCAAGTACAGTGGAGAAAACTGGTATTATCATAGAAACAAACTGGCAGAAAACATAGTCTGGATGTCTCGAGGTTACAAGGAGGTAAATAGTGTCACTCTTTTCAAGTTTAGATGTCTTGAGGTTACAAGGAGGTAAATATTTACTTCAAATGTCCGAAGTATTACCAGTTAGTTGCCTTTATTTTGAGTATGCCCAAAATGATCAGCATTGATTTTAGTTTTCTTGCAGGCTGAAGATGTAGTTGGAGCTTCACTAGCTTGTATGGTTAACTCGGCATCAAAATCTGGATGTGGAAGTCCGACAACTAAGTTTCAATAGGTAAAAAATGATGACATCTCTATCCTTCATAATTAGCTATTTCTGCCTTGTATTTATAATAGCCTGCATCTCTGTTTAAGTTCAGTTCCTGTAGAAACTGGAAATCAATATGCGATGTGGAAGCATGCATGTATGGGGGGGATGTGAAGGAGGTTTTACTTTGTAGAAAAGGATCGATAGCTTGTTGTTGGCTTGTTGCTCTCAAACTGTCCTCTGTTTGACTCTGTGCAACCTTATAATCAATGATTTAAACTGAGTACCTTTCCATTTTTACATCCTAAATCCAAAATTTTCAAGTGTTCAGACCTTTGTTCTGTAAATAGTTAACATACTTCTTGGTCCTATCCTTTGGCAGATGCAATTTCTTGAACATAGTCAAAAAGTAGAAAAATAGTAACAACTTTGAACGGTTAAGGTCCTTAGTAATTGTTTTTTTAATATTGAAGTTGCCTTTTGTTTTCGTAATACCCTTCTACAATGTCATTTATGAAGGGGATACAAAATAACCGTTAATTTGTGCAAGAATCTTTGGTCTTTTTTATCTAGGCAGCGTTATTGGGAGCAACAGTCACAGATTTTCGCAGACTGATTCTTGTGAGGCAGATTTAGAGTTGCTTATGAATGATGGGTGTGCAACAGATGGCCAGATCTTTGAAGGTGGTTCATAGGACGAGTTGGAGGTTTTGGATTTAAGTTGCTTTTGCTTTGTCCTCTTCTTTCAAGTTAACTTACTGTTTCTTTATGCAATTGTTTAAGTCAGAATCTGAAACTAAAAATTGTAGGGATGTTTGGATAGTTTGGCATTATTGAGATGTAAACGTATTGTATGGTATTAATATAATATTTTTTGTAATTGGCATTATAAAGAATTATTGGGATGTAAACGTATTGTATGGTATTAATATTCTTTATAATTTTAGCTATATATCATGACATTAGCATATTGTAGGTGCATTGGTAATATAAGTGAAACACAACTTTTTTTTTAATCTACAACATTTTAAAACCGTTGTGTGAAAGTGCCTAAACGTTGTCTGATATATTAAACTATAACGTTTTCATTCAAAAAACGTTGTGGAATCATACATTCTTCAACGTTTTTAAGCATCTGTTAATTTATGAAAAATAAATCTACAACGTTTTTTTCTTAAAAAACGTTGTGGAATGTGCTTAACTACAACGTTTTAAAAACGTTGTGTAAGGGTGTTAAATAGATGACACCCTTAACCATGACGTTTTTCTGACTGAAATCACAACATTTTTTCTGCGTTGTCTATTTACTGTTTTGTAGTAGTGACAATATACAAACTCAAATTCAGTCTTCATTACACTTATTATCACACTAAGTAGTGAGGACTGCTATAACCACCATATCGGATCATCACTACGTTCCCCGACTCGTCCCAACTATATTCTCATTTCCTGAAGAGAATAGTGAAAAAAAAGGGTGAGCTCAACTAGCCCAGTAAGAAATTATGACTAAGATAATGCGTAATAAATTATCATTGAAGCTTCAACAAAGTTGTTAACCGATAAAATACAATAAACATCAAGTTTAATCTGTAGCGGGATAAACAATCCATTAGAAGAGTCAAGTAGAACATAATGTCTACTATCTCCTCTAGATCAAAAGTCCATAGTTAATATTTTATTCCTGTAATACTCATCAACAGTTCTTTGTTATACCCAATACAAAAAGAACTATCATCACCTGTCTTCACCTAAACCACTAAAGATTATAGTTAAATCCACAATTCATATTTATAATCATGTAAATCAACAGTTTTTTCTTGCCACAAAGGCTTAATAAAATATTTACTCAATATCCTTATCCCAAAGGCTAAAGATATTTAAATGTAATAACAATGATCATACCAATCAGTTTTCTACCTTTGCACTACGGGCCAAAGATATATTCAACTATAAAACTAATGGTCATGATCATACCAATCAATTGTTTGTCAGTGCACTACGGTCAAAGACATTCAACTGTTAACTAATGGTCATGATCCTGCTAATCACATCATCGAATTATCCATACACTACGGGCCAAGGATTTTCGTTATTATCACCATGGTTATGATCATGTCATACACACCATCCATCTTTGCACGTAAGTTCAAAGATATACAACTATAAAACCAATAATCAACAGTCCATCTTTGCACGTAAGCCAAAAATATACAACTGTAAAACTAATAATCAACAGTCCATCTATGTACGTAAGCCAAATATGACTTTCATCACAATATAAGCGTGAGGATGATGACAATGATATAAGCATTAATCAAACAAAATCAAGGATAAATATTAAAGACTAAATTTATCCAGAGTTTAAAAATATCCAAATTGTCAACATGATACTGCTTTGTGGAGTAAAATTCAAGACTAATATTCATGTACCAAAAATAATTTGGACATAAAAGAAATATATTTTTGGGTAAATAGTACTTCGTGAATAGTAACTCGTAAATAGTAACTCGTAAATAGTAACTCATGAATAGTACTCCGTATTCGTACATAGTACCGTATACATAAATAATGTCATATACGCAAATAGTGCCATATACATAAATAGTGTCGTATACGTGAATAGTAACCCTGACACAAAAGATAAAGTTTCATAATAAAATCCATATCAATATTTATAACACCTTAATCCAAATGTTATAAATTACTTAATAATCTCATAATCTATTATTATTAATATTACCATAATATTTTAATCATTTCTTAAACTTATAAATATTTTATTTTAATTGTTTACACTTTACTAATTAATGCATTTAATCATCCTAAAATGCCAAACTCATAAGAATTCATCACCAATAATCAAAACTCTCATAAAAAATCTGTATATACCTTATATAGGATTCTCAAGCCATAAAATCCTATTTTCCAATTTTCTTACTTCACATAACATATTTAATTCATTTACTCATAACTAGTCTATTTTCATAAAAAATATCAAATCAGTCCAAACAATTTTTTTTTCTGGGATTTAGCAGAATATAGTCCCATATTGAACATATATTTTTCTCAAAATTTTTAAAATTTATTTACTATTTTTCATATAACTAAAACTGCTGAATATTTAGACATTTATCAAAAATTATACTTTTGTCCAAAAATTCCGAAATTTACAGGGTATACTGCTGTTATATAGATGTACTTTCAATAATAATTTCACTAATTTTGGAGTTAACCACAAGGAGTTATAAGGGTTTACTTTTAAAATAGTCTTTTCCCATAAAATTCATAACTCCTAATCTATACATCCAAAAATCGCCATTTTTGGAGACAATCTAGAAAACTCATCAAATTAGCATTTCAAATTTTTCCAGAATTTTTTAGGGTCATAAAAATTATGAAACTGCCCCTGACAGAAACCCCTTACTTACAACGGTTGAACGAAAATAATATTCCTTACGAATATTGAACGAAAATAATATTCCTTATAAATATTAAACGAATATAATGAATATTAAACGATAATAATATTCATATGAATACGAAAAATAATATCTCTTCAGAATATAAAAATAATAACCCATACCTCAGAAGAAGACTGGATACTGGAGTAGTGAAGTAGCAGACTACTCTTCTTCTTTCTCTCTATAGATTCTCTCTCTATAGCTTATATCTCTTTAATTGCTCTTGTGAGACTTAGTGAATTGGTGAGAATGAAGGAAGATTGAACTTCTATTTATAGGAAAATATAGTTTCAATAATTGCACATTTTGGGGCTCGAAATATTACAGTATAATACCTTCCTCTTTTTCTTCATTTTTAATTTAGTCCTGCAAGTATTATCAAACTTGCACCACCTCCCCTAATAGTAAATCATGTGAATTAATAGTAAATCATGTGACTCAATAATTCTAAACATGTGAAAAAATTAATTATAGTATAGTACCTTCATCTATACCTCCATTTTTAATTTAGTCATGCAAGTATTATCAATCTTGCACCAACTCCCCTAATAGTAAATCATGTGAATCAATAGTACACACATGTGAACACATAGTTATAAGCATGTGAATTAATAACATTTAATTGCTCATTTATCCGGTAAATTACCCGATTGGTCAATATAACCTCCAGACATTAATTATTGAAATAAATGTCAATTTCCACTAACACTAATAATTCCCACACAATGGAATTATCAATTTCATCTTTAATCAACACGAGCTTATTCATCATTAATATTATAACTCATAATATTTAACAACCAGGTCGTTCCCAGGAAAGAGGGGGCTTTCCAATAAGGATTTCTCCCTATTGGCACGCAATTAGATTATCTAACCTCTCCTTGACAGAACTTCTAGACATTGTCAATATTACAAATAATAATATGAATAACTGTGTCATCTCAATTATTGATTTAATAATATATAATATTGTGACAATTAATAATTGAATAAACTGAGTGACTTCTCACGCAAGCATCAATAATCAAAGATATTGTACAATACCGTGTGCTACTATGCAATCACGTGTATTACTATACTTTTATCACCGATTATTTTATGACAACTTGTTTACTTTAAAAAATTTTCATATTTCACCCTTAACTTTAACCTTTTATCAATTTAACCATTTACTAAATAGAATAATTATAAGAAAATTGAATACTTTCATTTCATAAAATTCGGGGTCTCACATTAATTCACCACAATATGTGACGCCCCCAAAATAGGTATACATCACCCATTCTGAGTCACCAAATACATGGTACAGAACAACTACAACTTTTATTATTATAATTGTCGTGCAAAATACGACAACACACATTCTGTGAGTTTAAATACAAATATTGTCTTCTAAACAATATCCACACTCAAATAAGTCCTCATTACATTTATTGATACACTATTTTACAAAAATAGTGAGGATTGCTAAAACAACTGTCTAGGACCATTACTCTGTATCCCGACTAGTTCCTGCTATATTCTCACCTCTTGAGAAGAAAAATAGAACAAAAAGGAAAAGAGTGAGCTCAACTAGCCCAGTAAAGAATATTATGACTAAGATAAAGAACAACAATTTATCGTTAGCCTTCAACAAATCAGATAAAATATAACGGACAACCAGTTTTAGATCAATATTCGCAGCGAAAATAATAATTCATTAGAAGAGTTAAGTAGAGAATGAAATCTACTATCATTTATGAATTTAAAAGTCCATCATTAATATTTTATCCCTGTAACATCAATCAATATATATCTTGCATTAAATATTCATCTTTTCACTACGGGCCAAAGATATTCATTTGTATCACCAGTTGGTCATATTCATCTCAACACCTGTTCATCTTTGCACTACAGGCCAAAGATATTCATCAGGTAATCATTCATGTGACGCCCCCAAAATAGGTATACATCACCTATTCTGAGTCGCCAAAAATATGGTACAGAATACAAATACAATCTTTAATATACAACAAGAAAGCTGTGAGTTTTAATACAAATATTGTCTTCAGACAATATCCACTCTTAGAATAAGTCCTCATTACATTTATTATCACACTATTTAATGTAATAGTGAGGACTACTAATACTATCATCCGGTTCATCACTCCGCTCCCTCGACTCGTCCCAACTATATTCTCATTTCTCAAGAAGAAAACGGTGAAAGAAAGGGTGAGCTCAACTAGCCCAAGAAGAAATATTATGACTAAGATAATGCGTAATAAATTATCATTAGTCTTCAACAATGTTAAACCGATAAAATATAATAGACATCAAGTTTAAGCTGCAATGGATGAAGCAATCCATTAAAAGAGTCAAGTAGAGAATAAAATCTACTATCTTTTATGATTTAAAGGTTTTTCATCACTTTTATCACGTGACTCTTCCTTAATAAATAATCCATATCATCCTCCGCACTACGACAATGATATTCATTAGTATCACGACCACGAATTATCCATGCACTACGGGCCAAGGATATTCGTGTATTCATCAATGGTCATGATCATGCCAACAACTGTCCATCAATGCACTACGGGCCAATGAGGACTTTTATCACATCATTTGTAACATTACGATCATGATTACAAGAATAATCTCGGTCATAATCATACCAAGTCCATCTATGCACTACAAAGCCACAAATGACTTTCAAAAATATAAACATGAGGATGATGACAATGATATAAGAATTCAATAAAACAAGTTCACGAATTAATTTATTCAGAACTAATAACGTCCAAATTGTCAACATGATACTTCTTTGTAGAGTAAAATTCAAGAATGCTCGGAAGAATATTTCCATGAAAAGATCTTTGGATGAAGCGCAAATATCAAGGATATCCCACTAATTTCATGGAGTATAGAAGTCAAAACTTTAACCAACTGAGTATAATAAAGAATGGAATAACAAAAGAAATCACCATGCATGCGGTATTTTGCATAGACAGGTTATTCCAACATAATAATAAATAATGGAACTAGGTAAGGCGTAATACACACTAACAGGATATTCCAACAGAATAATAAGTAATGGAACCAGGTCCGGCGTAACCGCACAGACATGATATTCTGACAGAATAATAAAGACGGAATAATAAATAATGGAACCAGGTCCGGCGTAAACGCACAGACAGGATATTCCGACAAAATAATAAAGATGGAATAATAAATAATGGAACCAGGTCCGACGTAAATAGGTTATTCCAGCAGAATAATGAAGAATGGAATAACAGAAGTTCTCTTCGTGAATACAAAAGAAATAACACCCCTTACCGTAAAAGAAACTGGATATAGAAGTAGTGAAGTAGCAAAATACTTTTCTTCTTTCTCTCTATAATTTCTCTCTAGAGTTTCAGTGAATTCGTAAGAAATAATGAAGGAATGAACTTCTATTTATAGAAGAATGGAAAGGGTACTGTTTAAGAAAATTCACGGATGCACAGTTGAAATAAATTCACGGGCCAAAGCTTGCGTCTGATAATTCACGGGGGCCTAACTCCTGCAGTAAAACAAAAACTATAGAGTACAACTTAATTGGCTGAATCAATTTTTCGGATGCAAAATTCAAACCTTCCTCCAATAAGAACAAAGCAACCCAATATAATATATATATATATATATATATATATATATAGACAACACATGCTAATTTAAAGAAATGGTCCAATGAAAACATCTCCCCACTCATAAGTTATCAAAAAGTAGCATAATTGGAGATTTTAGTCAACAAGCTACATCATGCTAAATTAAATATATCATCCACTTGGAAGGAAATTGATGATTTCCCCTTTCATCACATAATACGCCCACTTCCAAAATTTAATAGAATAAATATTAATTTAGCAAGATAATAGAATAAACATCTATTGCTTATCAATTAATATTCTTTTTCTTAATCAATATAATCTTCAATAAAATTATAACTCATAATATTTAACAACATTTATCATCATTCACAATATTAATCGATCAGGTCGTTCCCAGGAAAGAGGGGGCTTTCCAATAAGGATTTCTCCCTATTGGCGCGCAATTAGGTGACTAAACTTCTCCTTGACAGAACTTCTAGACATCGTTAACATTTCAAATAATAATATTAATAACTTGGTTGTCTCAATTATTGATTTAATAATATATAAAATATTAACAATAATTGAATCAAATGACATGAGATACTATGCAGCAATTACTGAAACAATAATTGAACAAAACTAAGTGACTTCTCACGTAAGCATCAATAATCCATACTGTGTGCTACTATGCAATCACACGTATTACTGTACTTTTACTACCGAGTAGTTCAACAGTATTAAAGGTAAAACTTCCGCCGTTATTTTCATAAAAATATTTTTGTCATTTTTTCAATCCGACAATAATTTCGTTGTGGGGTCCACCAATGATTGTGCCATTGTACGAATATTCCCTGCTAAAACGAATATTTCCCGACCAATCGAATATAATATAACAACTTGCATACTTTGCAGAATTTATAAATACTACCCACAACTATAACATTATATCAAATAAATTCCATAATATTCAAAAATGATATTTATAGAAAAATCATCTTTATTCATAAAAACTGGGGTCTTACAACCTCCCCTTCTTAAGAAATTTTGCCCTCAAAATTAGGGTACGTACCTGGTATGTCGAAGAGGTAAGGATACCTTGATTTCATTTCAGGTTCTAACTCCCAGGTCATTTCCTCAACACCGTGGTTCCTCCATAAAACTTTGACTTGAGGTATAACCTTAGAGCGTAGAATATGTTCTTTCTTATCCAAGATTTGAACAGGAACCTCTTCATTCGTCAAATTTTCCGCTATTTCGTCCGGTTCTAACTCAATAATGTGGTTCAGGTCTTTCATATATTTACGTAACATGGATATATGAAAAACGTTATGAACACGAGACATACTTGGCGGTAAAGCGAGTCTATAGGCTACAGTCCCTACTCGATCGAGGATTAAAAATGGGCCAATGAATCGAGGATTGAGCTTTTGTGACGCCCCCAAAATAGGTCCATTCCATCCAACCCATTCTGAGTCGCCAAATACATGGTACAGAAATAACTATAACTTTATTAATACATTTGTCGTGCAAAATACGACAACATATATACTGTGAGTTTAAAAAAAACAATTATTGTCTTCTAGACAATATACATACTCAAATAAATCCTCATCACAATTATTTATACATTATTTTACAAAAATGGTGAGGACTACTAAACAACTCTTTCTAGAACCTTTATTCCATACCCCGACTAGTACTCACTACATTCTCGCCTCCTGAGAAGAAAAATGGAACAAAAAGGAAAAGGGTGAGCTCGACTAGCCCAGTAAAGAATATTATGACTAAGATAATATACAACAAAATTATCGTTAGTCTTCAACAGGGAAAAATATAATAGAATACAATAGACAACAAGTTTTAAATCAATATTCGCAGCGGAAATAATAATTCATTAGAAGAGTTAAGTAGAGAATGCAAACTACTATCTTCTATGTATGAATTTTAAAGTTCATCGTCTATTTTTATCCCTGTAACATCAATCAATATATATCGGGATCAAATATTCATCCTTGCACTACTGTGCCAAGGACATTCACCAATTGGTCATGTTCATCTAAAACACATTCATCTTTGCACTACGGCCAAAGATATTCATCGAAATCATTCATCTTTGCACTACAGCCAA
The DNA here is from genome assembly GCA_020205605.1 of Panax ginseng. Lineage (NCBI taxonomy): Eukaryota > Viridiplantae > Streptophyta > Magnoliopsida > Apiales > Araliaceae > Panax > Panax ginseng. The sequence goes on along the minus strand of CM035135.1, from coordinate 124,906,407 downwards.
AGATATTCATCGAAATCATTCATCTTTGCACTACTGTGCCAAAGATATTCCATAATATCATCATTTAAGACCGAGGATGATGAAAATATTTTTTAAAGAAAGCGAATCCAGTGAATAATGACAAGGATTAAAGATTAAGGATTCGTACTTTGTTTTATCCACGTCCAAAAATACCTCAAAAATAATCATAGTGGCGTAAAATTCAAGAATGATCAAAACATGGATACAATCAAAGCTAGTATCCGAATAGATATTTTGAGACGAAAAGGAAAAATTTCATTTTTCGATGAATAGTGCCGTGATTAAGTGAATAAGGTCAGTATACGTGAATAAGGTGCAGATACGCTTGAATAAGTAACTCGACACCAAAAGATAGAAATTTCAAAAAACATCATCACGCTTCATGAATAGTAACTCGTGAATAAGAACTCATGAATAGTAACCCGACATGAAAAAGTTCCAAATTTGATAAAAATTTCAACCAATATTTCAAAGATAATGATATTGAAGAAATAATATCATTTGAGAAGAAAATAACATCCCTTACCTCGAAAGACAAAGACTTTAGTTGAAAAAACCTGGGATATAGGCTATGACTTGAACTTGCACCATATAGCAATACTCAAATTATACTCAAAATACTCACAAGAATACGCTCGATAATATAGAGAGAAAACTTCATTCCGGTGTGATTTTCAATTCTAACCTAAGACCTATTTATAGGAAATTGCTTAGAACACCAAAGCGAAAATTTAATATAATATTATTATTTATAATAATAATTCCCTACATACACCTTGAATCTGAATTTCAAAGAACTTGTCATGTGTTAAATGAGGGAACCAAATGAAAAAAACGTTTTGTAAATAAAAATATTTTAAACTTCCAAAAATCAATTATTTGAGTTTTGAACTTCAATAATTCATACTAAATAGCTCTTTTATCGGAAAATTGAATCTCACGAGTTTTATAGGAAATTCAATTTCTACAACTTTGAAGAAGAAATTTTTCCAAATTCCAAATGTAAATTGACCGAAATCCATAAATGGGCGATTTTACAAAATTTATAATCAAATTTCGATTCAATAAATGGGGTCCATGAGCATGTTTAACATGTTTTAAACATTTATTGCAACAAAAATACTCTTCCTCCTTATATACTCATATATCCCACATTCGTTGTAAAAATATCATCGTTAATATATCATTAAAATAATATATTTAAATAAATTATTTTATCGGAAAAAGATAAAATATTAATTTTCAACAATTGTCACTATAAAATTTTCTCCATCTATATCCACATAAAATCAATATTTTTCTCATCATATGAATCAATAATTAATTATTCACAAATAATATTACGAGAATCACAATATTGACAACGAGTGGGTTCAGGAAAGAGGGCTTTCAATAAGAATTTCTCCTTCTTTGGTAGCAATTAGGTGACCAAACCTCTCCTTAGACAGAACTTTCTAGACATTGCCAATAATGTTATCTAATAATATTATTCAGATAATATGAATTATTGGTTCGATAATGAAAAAATCTTGTGTAATGACAATTATTGAAACAACAAAGAATATAAAATATCAACGCAGACAATTATTGAATCAATAAAATAAAATCTTTGAAAGTAATTATCGTAACCATTATTGAGTAGTGCCTTTCACGTAAGAATCAATAATTGGTGCAATCTGGCGTCTTCATCGTGCAATACTTGTAGACATCGTGTTTTTAACCACCGGTATTCCAACAAAGGTAAAGCTGGTAACAACTACTGTAGATTATTTTTAAACAACTTATTTTTGTCGTTTTCTTCCTCCAATCGCTTCCGTTATGGGGCCCACACATGGGTTTGGCCGTCGTATGAATATTCCGACAAGCGATCGAATATTCCACGACCAAACGAATATTTCTCGACAATAATGAATATTATATCACCACTGCTTATTTAAAATATTTGCGATTTTACCCATAACTAACCACATTAATCAAATCCACCCTTACTATTTCAAAATAATAAATAAAGGAAATTCCTTTTATTTAAAAAAAATTTTGGGGTCTTACAATCTCCCTCCTTATGAAATTTCGTCCTCGAAATTGGCGTGACGATACACAGTGTTTGAAAAGATGAAAATACCTCGCTTTCATTTTCGTTTCCAACTCCCCAGTTATTTCCTCAATAAAGCATGGTTTCTCCACAAAACTTTAACTTATGGTATAACCTCAAATGACATAGGACATGTTCTTTCCTATCCAAGATCTTGTGCGGTACCACCTCGTGACGTTAAGTCTTAAATTTATCTTGTCGGTTCTAACTTCAATGACGTGGTTCGTCGTCCACATATTTACGTAACATCGACACGTGAAAAATGTTATGAACACGCGTCATACTTGGCTGATAAAAGCGAGTCTATAGGCCACAGTTCCTATTCGATCGAGAATTTCAAATGGATTAATAAATCGAAGGTTTGAGTTTTCTCACCTCACCGATTCTCGCTTTTAAAATAACAACTTCTTGCACCTCCTTCTTCAAATTCATCACTCGATTGTGTAGCTTGAATAACTTTAACTTTATCGATTAAAGTCGATTATACTCGTATATCATCAACGTGGGTACCTAGAGTTTTCATCTCCATCTCTATTATTTGTAAATTATACTGAAATTAGTTTTTGACAATATCGTATTTTCGTACTCATATACGATCTTCTACTCAACACGTCCTACCACGTTCGCTTTTTCCGGGATGGCATGGTGTAACATGTCTTGAAATGAGTCTCCTCTTGAGTTCTTGAAGCTCTTCCCACATTCTTTGCTCCATTCGAATTTTGTATCTCTCTGAGAAATTTGCGTTAATGGAATAACGATTCGAGAATATCCTTCAACGAATCTCCGATAATAACCAACTAAGCCTAGAAAGCTACATATTTTGATTACTGACTTAGGTTGTTCTCAATCGTGTGACTCATATCCCAACCTTGGATAGCACATTACAATGACACCTATCGTTTTACTATCACACGAATATGGCATCCCTCTACGGAGAGTCCGCTTCGGCAGTATTCCACAAAAGGAAGTCACCAGATAGAGACTCGGTATCAACTTCTCTGATTGGGTTTTTAACTCACGAGGTTCAATAGGAGCCATTCGATATGAGATTTTAGAAATGGGTTTTGTACCGGATTTAAAGTCGATACAAATTCAATATCACGCTCTGGGAGTAGGCCAAGAAATTCTTCAGGAAATACGTCAGGAAAAATCAATAACAACAGGAATATTATTCAAATCTGACGTGTCTTTATTCAAATCCATAACATGGTCTAAGAAAACTTGACATCCGTAATAAACGAATGACTTTATGGCTTGATATGAAAATGTTTGACTACAATGGTTTGATTGCTTGAATTCGAATAACAGGTTGCTTAGGAATATGAAAACTAACAACCTTATGAAAGCAATCAATTTTGGCATGATGAGTAGTTAACCTTAAAATCACATCAAAAACAAATATCTCTATAGAAATAAGGTTAACAGGTAATGTGATAGTGCCAACCTGAATCAAGCAAGATTTCTAAACAACGGATGTAATAAAAGTTTCTCTTAACTGAGTCTCCACAGATAAGTCAAAGTCTAATTTCTCATGATCCAAGTTCAAACGTTGAACGCAAGCAAAGAGAGATAAAAGAATGGGTGGAACCGAAGATTCTAATAAGGTATAAACTTTAAGAATTTATAATTAACTAACCCGTGCTAACTTCGTTCGGGTTACTCGCTTTTTGAGAAGTCACGAAAAAACGCTCTTCCGATGAATCGTTGACTTTGACTTTTCTCGTATCCGCTTTCTGGTGCCAATGTAAGACCCCAACTTATTATAAATAAAATTGAATTTTCCTTTATTCATTATTCTAAATTAATAAGGGTTAATTTGATATAATTCTTTGGTTATGGGTGAAATGTGCAAAGTTTACAAAATAAGCAAGTGGTTATAAAATATTCATTATCACCGGGAATATTCGTTTGGTCGTGGAATATTCTTTTTGTCGGGAATCTCCGTGCAATGACAGTAGCGGTCATTAGTGGCCCCATAACGGAAAAAGCGGTTGGATGAAGGAAAAGCGAAAAAAATTGAGTTTTATAAATAACGACGTAAATTATTACGAATTAACCTTTGTTGGGTTACGGTGGTTAAAATACGATGAATCTGGCGTGGTTGTTAAAAGAAGCACTTACGGTATTATTGCGAGATTGTTGAATTATTGATCCTTACGTAAGAAGACACTACTCAATAATTGTTACGGTAATTATCATTCATTATTTTATCTTATTGATTCAATAATTCTTTGCATTGATATTTATATTATTATTGTTTCAATAATTGTCATTACACAGTATTTTCCATTATCAAATCAATAATTTATATTATTTGAATAATATTATCGAGATAACATTATTGGCAATGTCTAGAAAGTTACATCAAAGAGAGGTTTGGTCACCTAATTCAAGGCGCCAAGAAGGAGAAATCCTTATTGGAAAGCCCTCTTTCACAGGGCGGCACGGTTGTCGATCTTGTGATTACTGTAATATTATTTTGAATAATTAATTATTGATTATTATGATAAAGAAAATATTTATTTGGATATAGATGGAGAAAATTTTTAATGTGACAATTGTTGAAAATTAATATTTTATCTTTTTTCGATAAAATAATACATTTAAATATATTATTTTAATAATATATTAACGGTGATATTTTTATAATGATTGTGGGATATATGAGTATATGAGGAGGTAGAGTATTTTGTGGCATTAAATGTTTAATATATGTTTTGTGTGTCGTGATTGGACACAATTCTTAATAGAAAATTGATTATGTAATCGTAAAATCGTCTGTTTATGGATTTTGGTCAATTTCTGTTTGGAATTTGGAAAACCTTTCTTCAGTAAAGTTGTAGAGAATTGAAATTCCTATAAAAAGTCGCGAGATTCAATTTTCTGATAAAAGGGCTATTTATTGTGAATTATTGAAGTTTGAGGAGAATAAAATAATTTTTATTAAATTATGGGTGGGACCCACTTTTGTTTTTTTCAAACACATGGGCTTTGGGATTTTTTTCCAAGGTGGTGGCTGGTCATGGTCTAAAGCATGCGTATGAATTTTAAAATTAATAATATTAATTTATTATTTTAGTATCCTTTGGCGTTCTAACATTTTCCTATAAATAGAGGCTAAGTTAGAATTGAAAATCACACACGAAACTAAGTTTCTCTCTCTCTCTCTAAATTATCGAGCGTATTCTTGTGAGTATACTTTGAGTGTTGCTATACTGGTGCGGGTTTACACAAGACTATATCACAAAATCAAATCGAAATACGATTATTTTTGAGGTAAGGGTATTATTTTCTTCTTAAATGATATTTTTTCTTCAATATCATTATCTTCAAGTATTGGTGAACTTTTTTTATCAAATTTGGAACTTGTTGTGTCGGGGGTTACTATTCACGATACTCAAGACTATTCACGATATCGATGACTTTATTCACGAATATCAAGACTATTCATTAGAAAAATAAAAATTTTTCTTTTTGTCCAAAATATCTATTCGGATACTAGCTTTGATTGTATCCATGTTTTGATCATTCTTGAATTTTACACCAATATGATTATTTTCAAGTATTTTTTGGACATGGGTAAAACAAAGTACGAATCCTTAATCCTTAATCCTTGTCATTTTGTTTCTTTGGATTCGTTTTTTAAAAATGTTTTTCATCATCCTCGATCCTAAATGGTGATATAAATGAATATCTTTGGCTTGTAGTGCAAAGATGAACGATTAATCGATGAATATCTTTGGCCCGTAGTGCAAAGATGAGCAGTGTTGAGATGAACATGACCAATTGGTGATCTAAAATGAATATCTTTGGCACAGTAGTGCAAAGATGATTAAAGATGTATATTGATTGTTATTTGAGGATAAACTATTGATGATGGACTTTTAAACCTTAGAAGGCAATGAGAATTCTTTTTCTACGTGACTCTTCTAATGGATTGTCGCTTTTCATTGCATTTGTTGATCTAAAACTTGTTGTCTATTGTATTCTATTAGATTTTTCCTGTTGAAGACTAACGATAATTTGTTGTATATTATCTTAGTCATAATATTCTTTCTTGGGCTAGTCGAGCTCACCCTTTTCCTTTTTGTTCCATTTTCTTCTCGGGAGGTGAGAACATAGCGAGGATCGAGTCGGGTATGGAGTGATGGTTCTAGGAAGATGTTTTAGTTTGTCCTCACTACTTCGTAAAATAGTGTATGAATAATTAATGAGGACTTATTTGGGTGTGTATATTATCAGAAGACAATATTTGTATTCAAACTCACGGTTGTATTGTCGTATTCTACCACGACATCCGTATTGTCAAAGTTGTAGTTTGTTTTCTATACCATGTATTTTGGCGACTCGAGAATGGGTGTTGTATACCTATTTTGGGGGCGCCACGGTTGGTATCGAGCTTAGGGATATGATCTCCGGCGGAGATCGGGGAATAGAACTAGAGGGAGAGGCGAGTAAATCCTTCGCTAGTGTGTCCTACCTAAGCTTATTTGTTGGTCGATCATAATATAGGATATTATGTGATATGTTAATTTGTTTAATTAACCCTTGTTTTATGGCAGTATTTAAGAATGGTCATTTTGAAGCGTTAACAATGGAGTTTATGAGACCGTAGGAGACGCCGCAGAGTACTCACCAACGAGGAGAACGTGCAACAGTGGCAATGTTCCTCCTGTGAACAACGCCACTGAGCAAATGATGAACGACGGGATGTTTAGAAGCTTTTTGCAGTTCATGCAAAATCAGACAAGGGAGACTCGTGTACAAAATACGGGTGGAAATGATGGCAATGCACGGTCTGTCACAGACAAGCAGTTTAAGGAGTTGGGACCACCAGATTTCCATGGAAAGCCGGATCCGATCAAGGCAGAAACGTGGGTCAAGCAAATTACCAAGATATTCGATGTCTTGGGGTGCACGGAGGAACTGCAGAAGGTTCCATTCGCCACCTTTATGTTTCGTGGTGAAGCAGATTACTGGTGGGAATCTGTGAAGCGTACCTTGTCCAGCCAGATGCACTTAACATGTCTTGGGAAAGATTTCAGAAACTGTTCAATGACAAGTACTTTCCGAAAGTATTCGCTATATGAAGGAGGTAGATTTTATTAGACTCGAGCGAACAACATGGCGGTGTCTCAAAGACGAGGCAAAGTTCGCAGAGTTATCGTGTTTGCACCTCATTTGGTGGAGAATGAGGAACGAATGACGCGTATGTTTTCGAGAGGTCTAAAACCGAGATTAAATCAATACCTTATCTCTCATAAATTTTCTCTCGTATTCGGATGTTGTCAATGGGGCTCGATTATTAGAGCGAGATAGTGAGTATACTCAACCAGAGGGACCACAATCAGGGTAGTCATCAGAACGATGATAACCAGCGAGGAGGAAAGAATACGGACAAAGGCGGTAACCACTCAGGTGGTAATCGTGGACATGATAATAGGAGAAGTGACTCAAGTGGAAATTTCAGAAAGAGAAGATTCAACAATGACGGGAAGATATCAATTCAAGAAGACCAAAGACCAACAACAAATGCTGGGGAGGAGAACGCATTGGTTAGATGTTACAAATGCGGGAAGGAGGGACATATCATTAAAATTGTCACAACAATCCAAGGTATGTTATAAGCTGTGGAAAGGAAGGCCACATCGCTCGAGATTGTACTATCGCGAAACCAAGTTCAAGAGGAGTGGTGATTCCAAGTACATCTCGGATAAGTCGAAATCGCCGGTTCTGGAAAAGCGTTTGTCGCGTATTTGGACAAAACGCGTGAGGAACCCGAACGAGGTGATCATCAGGTAAGCTAATCTTGAATTCTTTCTTGCGAAGTTTATACCTTACTAGATCTGGGTTCTACCCATTCTTTTATCTCTCCGCGCTTGTGCTCAACGTTTAAACTTGACTCGGAGAAATTAGATTTTGATTTATCTGTTGAAACTCCGTTGGGTGAAACCTTCGTTACATCTACGGTTTATAAATCTTGCATGATCCAAGTTGGCACTATCACATTGCTCGTTGATCTTATCTCTTTAAAGATACTTGCTTTTGATGTGATTTTAGGAATTGATTGGTTAACCACTCATCATGCCAAAATTGATTGTTTTCGTAAGGTTGTTAGTTTTCATATTCCCAACCAACTTTGTCATACAATTCAAACCACTAAACCACTAAAATCAGTCACTGTCATATCAAGCCACAAAGCTATTCGTTTATTGAAAAAGCGGATGCCAAGCTTTCTTAGCCCATGTTATGGATTTGAACAAAGACAAGTCGATTTGAATAATATTTACGTGGTTAAAGAATTCACGATGTATTTCTGAAGAGCTTCCCGGTCTACCCCGAGCGTGATGTTGAATTCTTTATTGACCTTGAAGCGGGTACAAAGCCCATTTCTAAAACCCCATATCGAATGGCTCCTATTGAACTTGAGAGTTAAAAGTCCAACTACTGGGAGTTATTAGACATCGGTTTCATTCGCCCTAAGACGTCTCCTTGGGGTGCTCTATTTTATTAAAGTAAAGAAGAAAGGCGGGAGTATGCGACTTTTTGTATTGACTATCGAGAATTGAACCATGTCACCATCAAGAATAGGTATCCGCTACCTCGCATTGATGACTGTTCGACCCGATTACAAGGAGCGCAATTCTTTTCAAAGATCGATCTTCGATTCGGATATCATCAATTTGAAGATTAAAAGCGAGGATATTCCAAAGGCGGCATTCGAGGACTCGATCACGGGCATTATGAATTCTTGGTCATGTCTTTTGGATTGACTAATGCTCCCCGCCGCTTTCATGGATATGATGAACCATGTATTTAAGGAATATTTGGATCGATTCGTTGTTGTCTTTATTGATGACATCCTCATCTATTCCAAAAGCCGTGAAGATCATGAGCACCATTTGAAATTCGGTACTACAAAGACTTCGTGAACACAAGCTTTATGCCAAGTGAAGAAATGCGAGTTCGGCTTCGAGGAAGTAGCATTCCTTGGGCACGTGGTGTCAAAACAAGGAGTATCTGTTGACGGCGAAGATTGAAGCAATACAAAGTTAGAGCAGCCAAGTCGGTGATCAAGCACGTGACTTTTCGGGCTTATTTGGTTATTATCGGAGATTTGTGGAAGGATTTTCTCGAATCGCTACTCCGATTAACTCGGTGACTCGGAAGGATGCAAAATTCTTATGGAGCGAGGAATGCGAGAAGAGCTTCCAAGAGCTCAAGAGGAGACTCATTTTAAGACTGTTACGACAATACCATCTGGTTCGAGATGGATTTGTTATCTCTGATGATGCTTACGGCAAGGGGTTAGGATGTGTTCTAATGCAACATGGGAAAGTCATAGCCTATGCCTCACGACAACTCAAAGAATATGAGAGGAATTATCCTACTCATGATCTAGAGTTAGCGGCCCGATCGTATTCGCGTTGAAGATATGGAGACACTACTTGTATGAGAGAAAGTGGAGATTTATACGGACCATAAAAGCCTCAAATATTTCTTCACCCAAAAAAAGAACTCAACATGCGGCAACGACGTTGGTTCGGGAGTCATTAAAAGATTACGATCACACTATTCAATATCATCCCGAAAAAGCGAACGTAGTAGGCGGCGCATTGAGTAGAAGATCATATGCAAATCTGAAAGTGCAATATTGTCAACGCAAAGGCCCATTTTATATCGACTTACAAAGGATGAAGATAGAATTAAAGACTTGAGGACCCACATAATGATGGCGAATATACAAGTAGAACCGACTTTAATCGATAAAGTTAAAGTCGCTCAAGCTACGGACACAGGAAATGATGCGTATGAAGAAGAAAGTGCAAGAAGGAGCTATTAGGAAGCAAGAATTGATGAGGAAGGAATACTTGAGTCAATTCTAGACTTTGCGTTCTAACGATTACGACTGAAGCATAAAAAATCATGATGGAGGCACACAACACCCCGTTTGCAATCCATCTCGGAAGTACCAAAATGTATCATGATATTCGACATACATTTTGGTGGAACAATATGAAGAGAGAGATTGCGGAGTTTATCTCAAGATGTTTAACCGCTTAGCGTGTAAAAGCGGAACATCAAGTGCCAAAAGGTCCATTCAACCACTTGAGATTCCGAAATGGAAATGGGAACACATTACTATGGATTTTGTTCTGGTCTTCCCAAAGTTTCTCAAGGCGTAGATGCAATTTGGGTTATTGTTGATAGATTAACCAAAGTCGCCCATTTTCTTACCGATACGCGAGACTTATTCCCTTGAACGTCTTGCTTTCGTATATGCGTGAATGAGATTATGCGATTGCATGGCATGCCGGTATCCATAGTTTGGATCGACCGAGATTCACTTCAAGATTTTGGGTTAACTTGCGAGAAAGCTATGAGCGCGGATTTACGATTGATTCAAAGATACCATCCTCAAAGCGGACGGACAATCAGAAAGGACTATTCAAACCCTTGAAGATCTATTAAGACTCTGTGTCCTAGATTTCAAAGGAAGTTGGGATAAGTACCTACCATTGGTGGAATTCTCCTACAACAACAGTTATCAAGCAAGTATAGGCATGGCTCCATTTGAGGCGTTGTATGGGCCGAAAATGTCGTTCTCGATATCTTTGGGGACGAGGTGGGAGAAGCAATATTGTTGGGACCCGAATTAAATGCGCATGACTACGAGAAAAGATCCAAATGATTCGACAACGTATTCAAACTTCACAAGATCGACAAAAGAGTTATCTTTGATCTTCATAGAAAGGGCGTGGAGTTTAATATTGGAGATCATGTATTGTTACGTATTGCTCCATGGAAGGAGTTACAAGATTTGGGAAAGAGGAAAGCTCAATCCAAGGTTTGTTGGTCCATTTGAGATTCTTGACCGAATAGGGAGCGTAGCCTATAGACTCGCGTTACCTCCAAGTATGTCTCGTGTTCACAATGTATTCCATATATCTATGCTTCGTAAATATGTGAAAGACCGAACCACATTATTGCATTAGAACCGCAGACGAGATAATGAGAAGATTTAACCTACGAGGAGATACTGTTAAGATTTTGGATAGGAAAGAGCATGTCTTACATACGAAGGTTATACTGCATGAGTTAAGGTTTTGTGGAGAAACCATACAATTGAGGAAATGACATGGGAGTTGGAATCGGAGATGAAAGCAAGAAGTACCTCACCTTTTCGATATACAGTGTATCGTATGACAATTTCGAGGACGAAATTTCATAAGGAGGGAGGTTGTAAGACCCCAACTTATTATAAATAAAATTGAATTTTCCTTTATTCATTATTCTAAATTAATAAGGGTTAATTTGATATAATTCTTTGGTTATGGGTGAAATGTGCAAAGTTTACAAAATAAGCAAGTGGTTATAAAATATTCATTATTGTTGGGAATATTCGTTTGGTCGTGGAATATTCTTTTTTTTTAGAGGAATCTCCGTCTGACGTAGCTTTGATCATTGGTGGGCCCCATAACGGAAAAGCGGTTGGATGAAGGAAAACGACAAAAATTGAGTTTTATAAATAACGGCGTAAATTATTACCGTTAACTTTGTTGGGTTACACGGTGGTTAAAATACGATGTCTGGCGTGGTCGATAAAGCAGCACGGTATTACTGATATTGTTGAATTATTGATCCTTACGTAAGAAGACACTACTCAATAATTATTACGATAATTACTTGTTCATTATTTTATCTTATTGATTCAATAATTCTTTGCATTGATATTTATATTATTATTGTTTCAATAATTGTCATTACACGATATTTTCCATTATCAAATCAATAATTTATATTATTTGAATAATATTATCGAGATAACATTATTGGCAATGTCTAGAAAGTTACATACAAGGAGAGGTTTGGTCACCTAATTGCGCGCAGGTAAGGAGAAATCCTTATTGGAAAGCCCTCTCTGAGGAGCGGCACGGTTGTCGATCTTGTGATTACGTAATATTATTTTGAATAATTAATTATTGATTATTATGATAAAGAAAATATTTATTTGGATATAGATGGAGAAAATTTTTAATGTGACAATTGTTGAAAATTAATATTTTATCTTTTACGATAAAATAATACATTTAAATATATTATTTTAATAATATATTAACGGTGATATTTTTATAATGATTGTGGGATATATGAGTATATGAGGAGGTAGAGTATTTTGTGGCATTAAATGTTTAACATATGTTTTGTGTGTCGGTGGACACAATTCTTAATAGAAAATTGATTATAGGCGTAAAATCGTCTGTTTATGGATTTTGGTCAATTTCTGTTTGGAATTTGGAAAAACTTTCTTCTGTAAAGTTGTAGAGAATTGAAATTCCTATAAAAAGTCGCGAGATTGAATTTTTCTGATAAAAGGGCTATTTATTGTGAATTATTGAAGTTTAGGAGAATAAAATAATTTTATTAAATTATGGGTGGGACCCACTTTTGTTTTTTCAAACACATGGAGCTCTTTGGGATTTTTTTCCAAGGTGGTGGCTGGTCATGGTCTAAAGCATGCGTATGAATTTTAAAATTAATAATATTAATTTATTATTTTGGTCTCTCTTTGGCGTTAACATTTTCCTATAAATAGAGGCTAAGTTAGAATTGAAAATCACACCCGAAACTAAGTTTTTCTCTTTCTCTCTCTAAATTATCGCGTATTCTTGTGAGTATACTTTGAGTGTTGCTATCTGGTATGGGTTTCACATCGACCTATATCCGAAATTCAAATGGAAAGACGATTATTTTTGAGGTAAAGGGTATTATTTTCTTCTTAAATGATATTTTTTCTTCAATATCATTATGCCAAGTATTGGTGAACTTTTTTATCAAATTTGGAACTTGTTGTGTCGGGGTTCTTATTCACGTATCTACGACTTTATTCACGTATCGACCTTTATTCACGAATCACTCTGACTATTTATTAGAAAAATAAAATTTTTCTTTTGTCCAAAATATCTATTCGGATACTAGCTTTGATTGTATCCATGTTTTGATCATTCTTGAATTTTACACCAATATGATTATTTTCAAGTATTTTTGGACATGGGTAAAACAAAGTACGAATCCTTAATCCTTAATCCTTGTCATTTTGTTTTCTTTGGATTCGCTTTCTTTAAAAATGTTTTTCATCATCCTCGGTCCTAAATGGTGATATAAATGAATATCTTTGGCTTTGTAGTGCAAAGATGAACGATTAATCGATGAATATCTTTGGCACCGTGTAGTGCAAAAGATGAGCGAGTGTTGAGATGAACATGACCAATTGGTGATACAAATGAATATCTTTGGCCTGTAGTGCAAAGATGATTAAAGATGTATATTGATTGTTATTAGAGGGATAAACTATTGATGATGGACTTTTAAACCTTAGAAGACGGTAGAATTCTTTCTCTACGTGACTCTTCTAATGGATTCTTTATTTCATTGCATTTGTTGATCTAAAACTTGTTGTCTATTGTATTCTATTAGATTTTTCCTGTTGAAGACTAACGCTAATTTGTTGTATATTATCTTAGTCATAATATTCTTTTTCTTGGGCTAGTCGAGCTCACCCTTTTCCTTTTTGTTCCATTTTCTTCTCGGGAGGTGAGAACATAGCGAGGATCGAGAGTCGGGGTATGGAGTGATGGTTCTAGGAAGATGTTTAGTTATCCTCACTACTTACGTAAAATAGTGTATGAATAATTAATGAGGACTTATTTGGGTGTGTATATTGTATACAGAAGACAATATTTGTATTCAAACTCACAGTTGTATTGTCGTATTCTACACGACATCCTGTATTATCAAAGTTGTAGTTTGTTTTCTATACCATGTATTTTGGCGACTCGAATGGGTGTTGTATATACCTATTTTGGGGGCGTCGTGACCAATGTCCCAACCGGACTTGATTTCGCTTATAGGACAAAATCGAACTATGTGACCGTCTTTTCCACAACTAAAACATACCTTAGAAGGCTTTTGAGCAGTTTGACCTTATATGTCCCTCATCTCGCATCTCGTAGCATCTAACTAGCAATTGTTCTCTTCCCCTAGAATTTGTTCTTTGGTGTCGTCATTCGCCGACGTCTTTCCGTCATCGTTAAATCTTCTCTTTTTAGATTGGACATCTCTTTCCATAATATCAACGCGTCGTCATATGGCTTTTACCCATGCATCACTCATTCTCACTCGTTCGATTATTTCTTCTTTCATTTCGATTCAAACTTTATCATCTTATACTCGCCAAAGAGTGCTTCATTCAGCGTCACATATCGGGCAACACAAGCTTGAATCGTTGCATCCTTTTGCTCCACGACTCCCTGCAATTCTTCAGCCTGTTCTTCTAACTCATAAATACGATTTTGCAATTCTACATTTTGATCATAAAATACTTCTAATAAACTCTCCTCGTGTACCTCTTCTTCCTCTTCTTCCTCACTCTCAAATTGTTACCTCTGCGATTATCTAAGGGTGCAACTATCAATTCTTCACTTTCCACATGGATATCTCAATTCCTTCTTCTTTGACATCACATTATCCCGGTTGGCGATTAGAGGTGTCTCCACGATCTCATTCACTCCATTGTTAACGTTCTCAGCAGCCATTCTTAAAAACTATCATAAAACAAGGGTTAATTAAACAAATTAACATATCACATAATATCCCTATATTATGACGACCAACAAAATAAGCTTAGGTAGGACATACTAGCGAAGGATTTACTCTGCTCTCCCTTCCTAGTTCTATTCCCGATCTCCGCCAGAGATCATATCCTAAGCTCGATACCAACATGACGCCCCAAAATAGGTCCATTCCATCCAACCCATTCTGAGTCGCCAAATACATGGTACAGAAATAACTATAACTTTATTAATACATTTGTCATGCAAAATACGACAACATATATACTGTGAGTTTAAAAAAACAATTATTGTCTTCTAGACAATATACATACTCAAATAAATCCTCATCACAATTATTTATACATTATTTTACAAAAATGGTGAGGACTACTAAACAACTCTTTCTAGAACCTTTATTCCATACCCCGACTAGTACTCGCTACATTCTCGCCTCCTGAGAAGAAAAA
This sequence comes from Panax ginseng, assembly GCA_020205605.1. NCBI lineage: Eukaryota > Viridiplantae > Streptophyta > Magnoliopsida > Apiales > Araliaceae > Panax > Panax ginseng. The sequence continues at coordinate 124,891,213 of CM035135.1, read as the reverse complement.
TGGAACAAAAAGGAAAAGGGTGAGCTCGACTAGCCCAGTAAAGAATATTATGACTAAGATAATATACAACAAAATTATCGTTAGTCTTCAACAGGAAAATATAATAGAATACAATAGACAACAAGTTTTAAATCAATATTCAGAAGCGGAAATAATAATTCATTAGAAGAGTTAAGTAGAGAATGCAAACTACTATCTTCTATGTATGAATTTTAAAGTTCATCGTCTATTTTATCCCTTTAACATCAATCAATATATATCCGGGATCAAATATTCATCCTTGCACTACTGTGCCAAAGACATTCACCGGTTGGTCATGTTCATCTAAACACTGCTCATCTTTGCACTACGCCAAAGATATTCATCGAAATCATTCATCTTTGCACTACTGTGCCAAAGATATTCATCAGAAATCATTCATCTTTTGCACTATGTGCCAAAGATATTCCATAATATCATCATTTAAGACCGAGGATGATGAAAAATATTTTTTAAAGAAACGAATCCAAATTGAATAATGACAAGGATTAAGGATTAAGGATTCGTACTTTGTTTTATCCACGTCCAAAAATACCTCAAAAATAATCATAGTGGCGTAAAATTCAAGAATAATCAAAACATGGATCCAATCAAAGCTAGTATCCAGAATAGATATTTTGGACGAAAAGGAAAAATTTCATTTTTTGATGAATAGTGGCCGTATTCGTGAATAGTGTCAGATATCGTGAATAAGGCCAGATACGTGAATAGTAACTCAAACACCAAAAGATAGAAATTTCACAAAAACATCATCACGACTTCATGAATAGTACTCGTGAATAAGAACTCTCGTGAATAGTAACTCATGAATAAGAACTCGTGAATAGTAACTCATGAATAAGAACCCGACATAAAAAAGTTCCAAATTTGATAAAAGTTTCAACCAATATTTCAAAGATAATGATATTGAAGAAATAATATCATTTGAGAAGAAAATAACATCCTTACCTCGAAAGACAAGATTTCTAGTTAAACACCAGGATATAGGCTATGACTTGAACTTGCACCGTGATATAGCAATACTCAAATTATACTCAAAATACTCACAAGAATACGCTCGATAATATAGAGAGAAAACTTCGATTTCGGTGTGATTTTCAATTCCAACCCAAGACCTATTTATAGGAAATCGCTTAGAACACCAAAGCGTAAAATTTAATATAATATTATTATTTATAATAATAATTCCTACGCACACCTTGAATCTGAATTTCAGCAACTTGTCATGTGTTAAATGAGGGAACCAAATGAAAAAAATGTTTTTGTAAATAAAAATATTTTAAACTTCCAAAATTAATTATTTTGAACTTGAACTTCAATAATTCATACTAAATAGCCCTTTTATCAGAAAATTCGAATCTCGCGAGTTTTTATAGGAAATTCAATTCTCTACAACTTTGCAGAAGAAAGGTTTTCCAAATTCCAAACAGAAATTGACCGAAATCCATAAATGGGCGATTTACAGGCTATAATCAAATTTCAGTCAATAAATGGGGTCCACCGACATGTTTAACATGTTTTAAACATTTATTGCAACAAAAATACTCTTCCTCCTCATATACTCATATATCCCACATTCGTTGTAAAAATATCATCGTTAATATATTATTAAAATAATATATTTAAATAAATTATTTTATCAGAAAAAGATAAAATATTAATTTTCAACAATTGTCACTATAAAAATTTTCTCCATCTATATCCACATAAAATCAATATTTTCCTCATCATATGAATCAATAATTAATTATTCACAAATAATATTACAGAATCACAATATTGACAACCGTGCAGTTCCAGGAAAGCAGGGGCTTTCAATAAGAATTTCTCCTCTTGGTATGCCATGTAATTAGGTGACCAAACCTCTCCTTAGATGTAACTTTCTAGACATTGCCAATAATGTTAGCTAATAATATTATTCAGATAATATGAATTATTGGTTCGATAATGAAAAATATCGTGTAATGACAATTATCAAACAACAAAGAATATAAAATATCAACGCAAGCAATTATTGAATCAATAAAATAAAATATCGAATAAGTAATTATCGTAACCATTATTGAGTAGTGCCTTCACGTAAGAATCAATAATTGGTGCAATACTGGTGTCTTCATCGTGTAATAACGCCAGACATCGTGTTTTAACCAACGGGTATTCCAACGATGTAAACCGTAATAACAACTTCTCAATTATTTTTAAACAACTTATTTTTGTCGTTTTCTTCCTCCAATCGCTTTCCGTTATGGAGCCCACACATGGTCGCACTGGGTCGCATTTAATATTCTCCGACAAAGATTTAATATTCCACGACCAAACTAATATTCTAAACAATAATGAATATTATATCACCACTTGCTTATTTAAAATATTTGCGCATTTTACCCATAACTAACCACATTAATCAAATCCACCCTTACTATTTCAAAATAATAAATAAAGGAAATTCCTTTTTATTTAAAAAAATTTTGGGGTCTTACAGCTTTCCTCTCTTTCCAAACCTCGTAACTCCTTTCCATGGAGCAACACATAACAACACATGATCTCCAATATCGAATTCCACGTCCTTTCGATGAAGATCATCATAACTCTTTTGTCGATCTTGTGAGGTCTTTATACGTTGTTGGATCGCTTGAATATTTTCCGTAGTCATACGTACCAACTCCGGTCCCAACAACGTTGCTTCACCCACCTCATCCCAGCATACTGGAGAACGACACTTTCTTCTATACAACGCCTGAAATGGAGCCATGCCAATACTTGCTTGATAACTGTTGTTGTAGGAAAACTCCACCAATGGTAAGAACTTATCCCAACTTCCTTTGAAGTCAAGGCACCAAGTCTTTATAAATCTTCTAGAGTTTGAATAGTCCCTCTGATTGTTCGTCCGTTTGAGGATGATATGCCGAACTAAATCGTAAATCCGTGCCCATAGCTTTTTGCAAACTAACCCAAAATCATGAAGTGAATCTTGGGTCTCGATCAGAAACTATGGATACTGGCATACCATGAAGTCTTACAATCTCGTTTATGTACATACGAGCAAGATGTTCAAGTGTATACGTTTCTCGTATTGGTAAGAAGTGAGCAGACTTTGTCAATCTATCAACAATGACCCAAATTGCATCTATACCCTGAGAAACCTTGGGAAGACCAGTAACAAAATCTATGGTAATGTGCTCCCACTTCCATTCTATAATTTCAAGTGGTTGCAAAGGACCTTTTGGTACTTGATGCTCACTTGACTCGTTGACACGTTAGACACCTGAGAGATAAACAGTATTCTCTCTCTTCATATTGCCCCACCAAAATGTATGTCGAAGATCATAATACATTTTAGTACTCGAGATGGATTACAAAACGTGTGTGTTGTGCGCGCCCATTGATTTTATACTTTAACTCGTGGTCGTTAGGAACACAAAGTCCTGAGTTGACTCAAGTATTCCTTCTTCATCGATTCTTGCTTTCAAGATAAGACCTTCTTGTACTTTCTTCCTCATATGCATCACCTCCAGTCCAGTAGCTTGAAAGCGACTTTTTAACTTTATCGACTAAAGTCGGCCCACTCAGATATTCACCATCATCACTTGGGTCCCTGGAGTCTTTATCTCTATCTCCATCCTTTGCAAGTCATACAAAATGGGCCTTTGTGTTGACAATATCGCACTCGTACCCGCATATGATCTTCTACTCAATGCGTCAGCTACCACGTTTGCTTTTCCAATATGGTATTGGATGGTATGATCATAATCTTTCAACTGTTCAAGCCAATGTCGCTGTCGTATGTTGAGTTCCTTTTGAGTGAAAAAATATTTGAGGCTTTTATGATCCGTAAAGATCTCCACTTTTTCCCCATACAAGTAATGCCTCCAAATCTTTAGTGCAAAAATGACTGCTGCCAACTCTTGATCATGAGTAGGATAATTCCTCTCATATTCTTTGAGTTGTCAAGAGGCATAGGCTATGACTTTCCCATGTTGCATGAGAATATATCTTAACCCTTTGCCTGAAGCATCACTGTAGATGACAAATCTCTCCGAGCCAGATGGTATTGTGACGCCCCCAAAATAGGTATACATCACCCATTCTGAGTTGTCAAATACATGGTACAGAATTAACTACAACTTTATTATTACAACACATAAACTGTGAGTTTAAATACAGATATTGCCATCTAGACAATATTCACATACAAATAAATCCTCATCATAATTATTGATACATTATTTTACAAAAATGGTGAGGACTACTAAACAACTCTTCCTAGAACCTTCATTCCATACCCCGACTCGCATTTCGCTTATATTCTCGCCTCCCGAGAAGAAAAATGGAACAAAAGGAAAGGGTGAGCTCAACTAGCTCTCAAGAAGAATATTATGACTAAGATAATATACAATAAATTATCGTTAGTCTTCAACAGGAAAAAAATCTAATAGAATACAATAGACAACAAGTTTTAAATCAATATTCGCAATGAAAATATTAATTCATAGAAGAGTTACGTAGAGGATGAAATCTACTAATGTCTATGAATTTAATAAATCCATCATGATTTTTATCCCTCGTAACATCAATCAATGCACCTCTTGAATCATATATTCATCCTTGCACTACATGTGCCAAAGATATTCATCAGTTGGTCATGTTCATCTAAACACTGCTCATCTTTGCACTACTGGCCAAAGATATTCATCGAAATTATTCATCTTTGCACTACAAAAGCCAAAGATATTCATTAACATCATCATTTAAGACCGAGGATGATGAAAATATTTTTAAAGAAACGAATCCAAAGTGAAACAAAATGACAAGGATTAAAGATTAAGGATTAAGTACTTTGTTTTATCCATGTCCAAAAATACTTCAAAAATCATCATAGTGGTGTAAAATTCAAGAATGATCAAAACATGGATACAATCAAAACTAGTATCCGAATAGATATTTTGGACTTAAAAGAAAAATTTTCATTTTTCGATGAATAGGTCAGATTCGTGAATAAGTGTCGATCACGTGAATAAGAACACCGACACCAAAAGTTCCAAATTTGATAAAAACTTCAGATCAATATTTCAAAGATAATGATATTGAAGAAATAATACCATTACGAAAAAAAATAATATCCCTTACCTCGAAAAAGATTTATACTTCTAAATTTAAACCTTTGGATAAAGGCTATGACTTGAACTTGCACAGTATAACAATACTCAAAGTATACTCAAAATACTTACAAGAATACCGATAATATAGAGAGAAAACTTCAGCTTCGTGTAATTTTCAATTCTAACCTAAGACCTATTTATAGGAAAATGCTTTAACACCAAAGCGTAAAATTTAATTTAATAATAATATATATAACAAATTCTCTACTTTACGTTTTAGATTTTGAATTTAGCATTTACATCACATGCTAGTCGCCCACAAACAAAAAAAACGCTTTTTCATTCTTTAAATATTTTAAACTTTCAAAAATCAATTATTTCGTAGCTTCGTAACTTCAATAATTCACAATAAATAGCACTTTTGTCAGAAAATTTGAATCTCACAAGTTTTTATAGGAAATTCAATTCTCTACAACTTTGCAGAAGAAAGTGTTTCCAAATTCCCAATGGAAAATGACCGAAATCCATAAACTACCGATTTTTCAAAGTTATAATCAAATTTCGGTCAATAAATGGGTCCAAGACATGTTTAACATGTTTTAAACATTTATTGCAACAAAAATACTCTTTCTCCTCAGATACTTGTATATCACACATTCATTGTAAAAATATCACCATTATTATATTATTAAAAATATAATAATATATTTAAATGAATTATTTTATCGAGAAAAAGATAAAATTTTAATTTTCAACAATTGTCACATTAAAAATTTTCTCCATCTATATCCATATAAAATCAATATTTTCCTCATCATATGAATCAATAATTAATTATTCACAAATAATATTACGTAATCACAATATTGACAACCGTGCGATTCTCAGGAGCAGGGGCTTCCAATAAGAATTTCTCCTTCTTGGCGCCGCAATTAGGTGACCAAACCTCTCCTTAGATGTAACTTTCTAGACATTGCCAATAATGTTATCTAATAATATTATTCAGATAATATGAATTATTGCTTCGATAATGAAAAAATCTTGTGTAATGATAATTATTGAAATAACAACAATATAAAATATCAACGCAAGAATTATCGAATCAATAAAATAAAATATCGAAGTAAAGAATTATCGTAACCATTATTGAGTAAAGTGCCTTCACGTAAGAATCAATAATTGGTGCAATACCGCGTGCCATCGCAGTAACAACGCAGACATCGTGTTTTAACCACCGGTATTCCAACAAAGGTAAACCAGAATAACTATGCCGTTATTTTTAAACAACTTATTTTTGATGTTTTTTTCCTCCAATCGCTTTCCGTTATGGGCTCCACACATGGTCGCGCCATCGCATTTAATATTTCCCGATAAAGCATTTAATATTCCATTTACCAAACGAATATTCCCAAACAATAAGGAATATTTTATAACCATTTGCTTATTTTGAAATACTTGCGTATTTTACCCATAACTATCCACATTAATCAAATCAACCCTTACTATTTCAAAATAATAAATAGAGGAAATTTCATTTTATTAATAAAAAGTCGGGGTCTTACAACCTCCCTCTTTATGAAATTTCGTCCTCGAAATTGACGTGACGATACGGTGTGTTTCAAAAGATGAGGATACCTCGCTTTCATTTCCGCTTCCAACTCCGTGTCATTTCCTCTATAGCATGGTTTCTCCACAAGACTTTAACTTGTGGTACAACCTTCGCATGTAGGACATACTCCTTTCTATCCAAGATCTTGACAGTACCTCCTTATACGTTAAGTCTTTGCTATCTCGTCCCGGTTCTAACTCAATAACGTGGTTCGTGTCTTTCACATATTTACAAAGTATGAGATATGTGAAACACATTATGAACACGAGACATACTTTCGGAGGTAACGTGAGTTTATAGGCTACATTACCTACTCGGTCAAGAATTTGAAATGGACCAATAAATCGTGGATTGAGCTTTCCTCTCTTCCCAAATCTTGTAACTCCTTCCATGGAGCAACTCACAACAATACATGATCCCCTATACTAAATTTCACGCCCTTTCGATGAAGATCCGTATAACTCTTTTGTCGATCTTGTGCCGCTTTGTATACGTTGTCGAATAATTTGGATCTTTTTGGTAGTCATACGCATTTAACTCTCGGGTCCCAACAATGTTGCTTCACCCACCTCATCCCAACATATTGGAGAGCGACACTTTCGCTCATGTAATGCTTCAAATGGAGCCACACCTATACTTGCTCGATAATCATTATTGTAGGAGAATTCCACCAATGGTAAATACTTATCCCAATCGCCGCCTTGAAATCTAGGACACAGAGTCTTAATAAATCTTCAAGAGTTTGAATAGTCCTCTCTCGATTGTCCGTCTGCTTGAGGATGGTATGCCGAATCAATCAGAACTGCGTGCCCAGCTTTTTTTGCAAGCTAACCCAAAATCTTGAAGTGAATCTTGGGTCACGATCTCAAACTATGGATCTTCGGCATGCCATGCAATCTCATAATCTCATTTACGTACATTTGAGCAAGACGTTCAAGGAATAAGTCTCCGTGACGGCAAGAAATGAGCGGACTTGGTTAATCTATCAACAATAACCCAAATAGCATTGATGCCTTGAGAAACCATAGGAAGACCCGTAACGAAATCCATAGTAATGTGTTCCCACTTCCATTTAAGAATCTCAAGTGGTTGCAACGGACCCTTTGACACTTGATGCTCCGCCTTTACACGTTGAGATAAACTTTGCAATCTCTCTCTTCATATTGTTCCACCAAAATGTATGTCGAAGATCACGATACATTTTGGTACTTCCAGGATGAATTGCAAATGGTGTATTGTGTGCCTCCATCATGATCTTGTACTTCAAATCGTAATCGTTAGAACACAAAGTCCGGAGTGGACTCAAGTATTCCTTCTTCATCAATTCCCCGCCCTAATAGCACCTTCTTGTACTTTCTTCTTCATACGATCATCTCCGGATTCGGGGCTTGAGCAACCTTAACTTTTTCTATTAAAGTTGGCTCTATGCGTATACTTGACATCATCGCACTCATTCCTCGTGATATGATCTTCTACTCAACGCCACAAAACCACGCTCGCTTTTCGGGATGGTATCAATAGTGTGGTCGTAGTCTTTCAATAGCTCGAGCCAACGTCACGCCACATGTTAAGTTCTTTTGAGTGAAGAAATATTTAAGGCTTTTATGGTCCGAATATATCTCCACTTTCTCCCCATATAGATAGTGCCTCCAGATCTTTTTAGCGAAAGCGATCACGCTAACTCTAGATCATGAGTAGGATAATTCCTCTCATATTCTTTAAGTTGTCGCGAGGCATAGGCTATGACTTTCCCACGTTGCATGAGAACACATCCTAACCCTTTGCCCAAGCATCATCAGATAACAAATCCATCCGAACCGATGGTATTGTTAGAACAGTGCCGAAATAAGTCTTCTTCTTAAGCTCTTGGAAACTCTTCTCGCATTCTTCGCTTCCAAACGAATTTTGTATCCTTCCGAGTTAATCGAGTTAATCTGAGTAGCGATTCGAGAAAACCCTTCCACTAATCTCCGATAATAACCAAACTAAGCCTTAAAGCTACGTACTTGACCACCGCCTTTGGTTGTTCCAACTTTGTATTGCTTCAATCTTCGCCGGGTCAACAGATACTCCATGTTTTGACACCACGTGCCCGAGAAATGCTACTTCCTCAAGCCAGAACTCGCATTTCATTAACTTGGCATATAGCTTATTTTCACGATGCCTTTGGAGTACCAGCTTCAAATGGTGCTCATGCTCTTCACGACTTTTGGAATATATGAGGATGTCATCAATAAAGACAACAACGAACTGATCCAAATATTCCTTGAATACTCGGTTCATCATATCCATGAAAGCCGCAGGAGCATTAGTCAATCCGAAAGACATGGGGCTTTGGAAATGGGTTTTGTACTGGGTTCAAGGTCGATACAAAATTCAATTTCACGCTCTGGGGGTAGGCCAGAAAGTTCTTCAGGGAATACGTCAGGAAATTCATTAACAATAGAAATATCATTCAAAATTGACGTATTTTTGTTTAGATCCGTGACATGAGCTAAGAAAGCTTGACATCCGTTTTTCAATAAACGAATAGCTTTATGGCTTGAGATGACAGTGATTGATTTTAATGGTTTGGTTGCTTGAATTCGCATAATAGGTTGGTTAGGAATATGAAAGCTAACAACCTTACGAAAATAATCAATTTTTGCATGATGAGTAGTTAACCAATCAATCCCTAGAATCACATCAAATGCAAGTATTTTTAAAGAAATAAGATCGACAGGTATCGTGTGGGTGCCGATTTGAACTAAACAAGACTTATAAACAGTGGATGTAATGAAGGTTTCTCCCAACGGAGTTTCAACAGATAAGTCAAAGTCCAATTTCTCCGGAGTTAAATTTAAACGTTGAGTGCAAGTAGGAGAAATAAAGGAATGGGTAGAACCGGTATCAAATAAGGTATATACTTCGCTAGAGTTTATGATAAGTTTACCCGTGATGACCTCATTCGGGTTCCTTGCTTTCGGGAGTTCACGACAAACGCCTCTCCTCAGACTCATCGACTTTGACTTTTCTGGGACGTCCTTTGGTGCCTCCATCCTAGCTGAACTTGTCTTCGGTGAACGAAAAAATTGGGCTAGGTGACCTTCTCTTCCACAATTATAACATGCTTTGGATGGCATCGCACAGTTGGGACTGATGTGTCCCTCTCCTCCACACTTGAAACATATGATAGGTGGTCGTTCTCCTTCCTTAACGAAAGGTGCTGATGCTGACGTCTTTCCATCATTGTTGAATCTCCTCTTCTTGAAATATCCATTCTTATTGCTTTGTCCATGATTACCACCGAAGTGGTTACCATTTCTGGCATGTTTATTCCCTCCACGCTTATTGTCACCGCTTCGATGAATGTTATCACTGGTATTATCATTTTGCCGGCTGCTCTCTTTTGGTTGGGTTGACTCATTATCGCGCTCCAATAACTGAGCCCTATTAACAACATCTGAATACAAACACAGTTTATGAGAGATAAGAAATTGACGTATCTTAGGTTTCAAACCTCTTAAAAATATTCGCGTCATTCTCTCCTCATTATCAACCAAATGGGATACAAATCGGGACAACTCTGCAAACTTGGCTTCGTACTGCGATACGGTCATTTTGTTTTGTTCCAGCTTGATGAACTCTACCTCTTTCATGTGACGAATACTTTCGGGAAAGTACTTGTCGTTGAAGCGATTCTTGGAACTTCTCCCAAGATATCTTCATGCGGCGCAGGTGTCGAGTACGCTTTTACTGATTCCCACCAAGAATCGCCTCTGCCAAAGAATACATGAAGGTGGCAAAGGGAACCTTTTGCTCCGTGGAGCATCCCAAGACATCAAATATCTTATTGATCTGCTTAATCCACGTCTCCGCCTTAAGTGGTTTTGGCTCTCCAAAAACTCCGGTGGTCCCAGTTCCTTAAACTGTTTGGCGGTGACCGTCCGAGAGTTGCCAGTATTTTCACCTGCATTTTGGACAGGAGCCGCTCTTGCCTGATGTTGCATGAATTGCATGAAGCCTCGGAACATTCCATCGTTCATCATTTGGTCTCCTTCCTGATGCACATTATCCTGATTATTGATCTGTGGAGACTCAACGGTCTCCTGTGCTGCATTGATGTTCTCAACATTCTCAGATGCCATTTTCAAACACTGCCACAAAACAAGGGTTAATTAACATATCACATATTATCCCTATACTCTGACCAACCAATTAAATATCAAATAAACTTAGGTAGGTCATATTAGCGAAAGAATTCCCCGTCTCTCCCCACCTAGTTCTTGTCTCACACCTTAGCCAGGGATCATATCCCTAAGCTTTGATACCAACTATGACGCCCCCAAAATAGGTATACATCACCTATTATGAGTCGCCAAATATATGGTACAGAATACAAATACAATCTTTAATATACAACAAGAAAGCTGTGAGTTTTAATACAAATATTGTCTTCTAGACAATATCCACTCTCAGAATAAGTCCTCATTACATTTATTATCACACTATTTAACAGAATAGTGAGGACTACTAATACTATCATCTGGTTCATCACTCCATTCCCCGACTCGTCTCCAAATTTATATTCTCATTTCACAAGAGAAACGGTGAAAGAAAGGAGAGCTCAACTAGCCCAAGAATAAATATTATGACTAAGATAATGCGAGAATAAATTATCATTAGTCTTCAACAATGTTAAACTGATAAAATATAATAGACATCAAGTTTAACTGCAACGGATCAAGCAATCCATTAAAAGAGTCAAGTAGAGAATAAAATCTACTATCTTTTATGATTTAAAAGGTTTTTCATCACTTTTATCATTTGGGACTCACTTAATAAATAGTCCACATCATCCCCGTATACTACGGCCAAGGATATTCATTAAGTATCACGACCACAAATTATCCATACCACTCACGGGCCAAGGATATTCGTGTATTCATCAATGGTCATGATCATGCCAACAACTGTCCATCAATGCACTACGGGCCAATGAGAACTTTTATCACATCATTTGTAACATTACGGTAATGATTACACCGAATAATCCCTGGTCATAATCATACTAAGTCAATCTATGCACTACATGCCACAAATGACTTTCAAAAAATATAAACATGAGGATGATGACAATGATATAAGAATTCAATAAAACAAGTTCACGAATTAATTTATTCAGGAACTAATAATGTCCAAATTGTCAACATGATACTTCTTTGTAGAGTAAAATTCAAGAATGCTCAGAAGAATATTTCCATGAAAAGATACTGGATGAAGCGCAAATATCAAGGATATCCCACTAATTTCATGGAGTATAGAAGTCAAAACTTTAACCAACTGAGTATAATAAAGAATGGAATAACAAAAGAAATCACCATGCATGCGGTACTGCTTGATGTATACGAGTTATTCCAATAGAATAATAAATAATGGAACGTGTCAAAGCGAATACGCACCAACAGGATATTCCAATGAATAATAAGTAATGGAACTGAAGTCCCACAGAACGCATAGACAGGATATTCGGCGTAATAATAAAGACGGAATAATAAATAATGGAACTAGGTAAAGGCAGAATGCAATGTATGTGATATTCCGACAGAATAATAAAGACGGAATAATAAATAATGGAACCAGGTCCGGCGTAAACGCACAGACAGGATATTCCGACAGAATAATAAAGACGGAATAATAGAACAATTTCACCAAGTATAGGGTAGCCCGCGTAAATAGGTTATTCCAACAGAATAATGAAGAATGGAATAACAGAAGTTCTCTTCGTGAATACAAAAGAAATAACACCCCTTACCGTAAAAAAAATTGGATATAGAAGTAGTGAAGTAGCAAAATACTTTTCTTCTTTCTCTCTATAATTTCTCTCTCTAGAGTTTCAGTGAATTCTTAAGAAATAATGAAGGAATGAGCTTCTATTTATAAAAGAATGGAAAGGGTACTGTTTAAGAAAATTCACGGATGCACAGTTGAAATAAATTCACGGGCCAAAGCTCAAGCGTCGATAATTTCAGGGGCCTAACTCTGCGCAAAAAAACAAAAACTATAGAGTACAACTTAATTGGCTGAATCAATTATTCGGATGCAAAATTCAAACCTTCCTCCAATAAGAACAAAGAAACCCAATATAATAGATATATAAATAGACAACACATGCTAATTTAAAGAAATGGTCCAATGAAAACATCTCCCCACTCATAAGTTATCAAAAAGTAGCATAATTGGAGATTTTAGTCAACAAGCTACATCATGCTAAATTAAATATATCACCCACTTCAAGGAAATTGATGATTGCCCTTTCATCACATAATGTCCTGATTCAAAATTTAATAGAATAAATATTAATTTAGCAAGATAATAGAATAAACATCTATTGCTTATCAATTAATATTCTTTTTCTTAATCAACATAATCTTCAATAAAATTATAACTAATAATATTTAATAATATTTATCATCATTATTATAATTCACAATATTAATTGACCAGGTTGTTCCTAGGAAAGAGGGGGCTTTCCAATAAGGATTTCTCCCTATTGGCGCGCAATTAGGTGACCAAACCTCTCCTTGACAGAACTTTTAGACATCGTTAACATTGCAAATAATAATATTAATAACTTTGTCGTCTCAATTATTGATTTAATAATATATAAAATATCGACAATAATTGAATCAAATGACATGAGATACTATACAGCAATTACTGAAGCAATACTTGAACAAAACTGAGTGAATTCTCACGTAAGCATTAATAATCCATACCATGTGCTACTATGCAATCACGCGTATTACTGTACTTTTACTACCGAGTAGTTCAACAGTATTAAAGGTAAAACTTCCGCCGTTATTTTCATAAAAATATTTTTGTCGTTTTCTCAATCCGACAATAATTTCGTTGTGGGGTCCAACAATGATTGCGCCATTATACGAATATTCCCTGCTAAAACCAATATTCCCCGACCAATCGAATATAATATAACAACTTGCATACTTTTCAGAATTTATAAATACTACCCACAACTATAACATTATATCAAATTCATTCCATAATATTCAAAAATGATATTTATAAAAAAATTATCTTTATTCATAAAAACTGGGGTCTTACAATTCATCTTTGTACTACAGGCCAAAGATATTCATCAAGTATCACCATAAAAGACTGAGGATGATGAAAAACATTTTAGAGAACGAATCCAGTGAGACAAAAGGACAAAGATTAGAGATTCGTACTTTAGATAATTCAAGTTTAAAAATACTCCATAATGGAATAAAATTCAAGAATGAAGACCAAAACATGGATTAAATTTCAAGAATAAGGGTCACAACAGATAACTTGGAAGGAAAAAAAATATTTTTTTTTCTTTTGTGAATAGTACCCGTGAATAACCGTGAACAGTAACTGTGAACAGTACCCGGTCATGAAAAGTTCCAAATTTGATTAAAATTTCAGACCAATATTCCTATGAAATGATATTAGATGAAACAATTTTCAATCATTTCAGGAATTATAGAAGCAATACTTACTATAGTAAGTTCAAATTTAAGAATACGAGATGAAATAATATTGCTTACGTAATATGGAGTATAAAAGAAAATAATATTCCTCACGAGTATTACAATAAAATAATATCCTTTACCTTAGTAGAAACTGGATTTGATTGGAGAAAATCTTGCAGAAAAACTACGCTCAAAGTATTCATATACTCAAGAAAACTCACAATACTTTAGAATAAGAATTTCTGAATTGAAAGCGGTGTGTTGAGGAAGGAGGGTTATCCCTCTATTTATAGTGCAGGACGGAGGAAAAATTAAACAAGGCTGCCTAATTTCCTCCGCCCACCTGCCTAACTTTTCCCTCTTTTCCACTCCCGCCTAACCATTTCTCTGCCTAACCTCATCTTTCCTTATGGTGAGGGCCCACAATTGGAAAATGAATTTGCAGGAATCATCTATCACCAACCACTCAAAAAAAAATAAAGCATTCAAATAATATTTCCATCCCTCTCTTTTGTCAAACTCTTCTCATTTTCTTATGAGAGAGGACCCACCCATTTGAAAAACTTTGTATGTAGGAAACCAAAATTCACCAACCCACTTCCACCAATTCATGGTCTAACAATTTATTTTCATAATTGAGGTCCCACAAAAACCACTTTGCAGGCAAATTCTCACCAACTAAAACAATGATACAAACAAAGTATTTCAAATACATTTTGTTTACTTCCGTTCTTAATTAACCACATGCTTATATATTATAATAATAATATTATTAAACAATTAATATAATAACATATATGAATGAATATTTTATCGGAGAAATAATTATAATTCCACAGAAAATATGTCAAACTTTAAACAATTATTTCATACTAAAATTTCTTCATTTATATCCACATAAAATAAATATATCATTCGTTTATATCCACATAAAATAAATATTTTCTTATCATATAAATCAATAATTAATTATTCACAAATAATATTACAGAATCACAATAATGACAACCAGGCCGTTCCCAGGAAAGAGGGGGCTTTCCGATAAGGATTTATCCTTACTGGCGCGCAATTAGGTGACCAAACCTCTCCTTGACAGAACTTTCTAGACATTGCCAATAATGTTATCTAATAATATTATTCAAATAATATGAATTATTGATATGATAATGAAAAATACTATGCAATGACAATTATTGAAGCAACAATAATATAAAATATCAACGCAGCAATTATTGAATCAATAAAATAAAATACTGAACAGTAATTACTGTAACAATTATTGAGTAGTGCATTCTCACGTAAGAATCAATAATTCAAAAATACTGTGTAATACCGTGTGCTACTGTGCAACCACGTGTATTACTATATTTTAACCACCAGGTAATCCAACAGTGTTAACGGAACAATTACGCCGTTATTAAAAACTCATACTTTTTTGTTTTCTTCATCTGACAGTTATTCTGTTATGGGGCCCACAAATGATTGCGCCGTCGTACGGATATTCCCGACAAAAAGAATATTCCACGACCAAATGAATATTCCCCGACAACAAAGATTATTTTATAACCACTTGCTTATTTTGTAAAATTTGCACATTTCACTCATAACTAAATCATTATATTAATTTAAAACTTTATTATTCAAAAATAATAATTAGAGGAAATTCAATTTTATTTATAAAAAGTTGAGGTGTTACAACCTCTCCTCCTTATGAAATTTCGTCCTCGAAATTGACGTACGTACCTGGAATGTCGAAAAGGTGAGGGTACCTCACTTTCATTTCCGATTCCAACTCCCAAGTCATTTCCTCAATAGCATGATTCCTCCACAAAACCTTGATTTGTGGTATAACCTTTGTCCGTAGGACATGCTCTTTCCTATCCAATATCTTGACAGGTACCTCCTCGTACGTTAAATCTTCGGCTGTCTCGTCTGGTTCTAACGTAATAATGTGGTTTGGGTCTTTCACATATTTATGAAGCATATATATATAAAAAACATTATGAACACGAGACATGCTTGGAGGTAAAGCGAGTCTATAGACCACATTTCCTATTCGGTCAAGAATCTCAAATGGACCAACAAATTATGGATTGAGCTTTCCTCTCTTCCCATATCTTGTAACTCCATTCCATTGAGCAATACGTAACAGTACATGATCTCCAATATTAAATTCCACGTCCTTTTGATGAAGATCTGCATAACTCTTTTGTCGATCCTGTGCCATTTGTATACGTTATCGAATCGTTTGGATCTTTTCTGTAGTCATACGTACCAACTCTGGTCCCAATAATGTTGCTTCACCCACCTCATCCCAACATACTGGAGAGCGACACTTTCGCCCATACAACGCCTCGAATGGAGCCATGCCTATACTTGTTTGATAACTGTTGTTGTAAGAGAATTCCACCAATGGTAAATACTTATCCCAACTCCCTTTGAAGTCTAGAGTTATAATAGATCTTCAAGAGTTTGAATAGTCCTCTCTAATTGTCCGTCCGTTTGAGGATGGTATGCCGAACTGAATCATAAATCCGTGCCCATAGCTTTTTGCAAGCTAGCTAACCCAAAATCGTGAAGTGAATCTTGGGTCACGATTCGAAACTATGGATACTGGCATGCCATGCAATCTCACAATCTCATTCACGTACATACGAGCAAGAAGTTCAAGGGAATAAGTCTCACGTATAGGTAAGAAATGAGCAGACTTGGTTAATCTATCAACAATAACCCAAATCGCATCTATGCCTTGAGAAACCTTGGGAAGACCTGTAACAAAATCCATAGTAATGTGTTCCCACTTCCATTCCGGAATCTCAAGTGGTTGCAATGGACCTTTTGGCACTTGATGCTCTGCCTTTACACGTTGACACGTTAAACACCTCGAGATAAACTCCGCGATCTCTCTCTTCATATTGCTCCACCAAAATGTATGTCAAAGATCGTGATACATTTTGGTACTTCCAGGACGGATTGCAAATGGTGTGTTGTGTGCCTCCATCATGATTCTATGCTTCAAGTCAGAATCATTAGGAACGCAAAGTCTAGAGTTGACTCGAAGTATTCCCTCTTCATCGATTCTTGCTTCCGGAATAGCACCTTCTTGCACTTTATTCTTCATACGTATCATCTTTGGGTCTGTGGCTTGAGCAGCTTTAACTTTATCGATTAAAGTCGGTTCTACTCATATGTTTGATGTCATCACGTGGGTACTTGGAGCCTTTAACTCTATCTTCATCCTTTGCAAGTCATACAAAATGGGTCTTTGCAAGTTCATTTTCAAAGACCGGGCGCTAGGGAGCGATTTTTCGGTGTGGCGGGCGGGGAAAAGGATTGGTGACTTGGGCCGCGTTTTAGGTAATTTTAACATTTTTTTGACTCCAAATTGGATTGGGTTTGTTCCTAAGCTAAAAATTGGACTTGTAACCTATAAATACATGATGTAAGGCATAAAATAAAGGGGGGGATTACATAGATTAGCTTAGATAAAATATTCCATTAGATTAGAACATAAACCCTAGTTCTTATTAGTTTTGGAGATTAAAGCAACTTGAGGATCATTGAAGATTCAAAGCAGGACCGAAGGGGGAGTCTCAAGACTACTGACAATAGATTCTATTCTCTTCTCTTTTCTTATTTTTATCTTTTAATGTTTATTCGGTTGTGGATTCTTGGTTTTAATTCATTAATCATGAACTAATTTCCTTCATTAAGATTTCAATTGAACCTTTTATGTCTATAAATTAGCTATTTGATTTATTCCAATTATTTATGTCAAAGTGAATTGTTTATCTTGTCTTGTGCTTATTGATTAATTATTTGGCCAATAATTACCTTGTTACTCTAGAAGGATTCGGAAGAGGATATCTAGGGTTAGAACTAGGCATGATAATATGTATGCTTAATTATTTGCATGATGAATAATTAGGGTTGTGAATTAAATGGAAATATCTTTTCACTGTATGTAACAAGTTAGGAATTGGGATTGAAAGAGTTTAATTTAATTGTTTTGCATAGGATTATAGCAAGATTAATTGGATTAAATAGAATTTAATTGATCACTTGGAAAAGGGCTTCTGACACTTGGAATTCCTATTAACAATTCAGTAGGCATAATAATTGGGATAATTGGATAATTGATTTATAGTTTATAATTGGGGATATTGAAGTCTTAATCTTTATTTATCTGAATTCATTCGTTAAAATCTTAGTTTTATTTATTTGATTCATTTTAGAATATTCTCTTTTAATTGTTTAATTGAGTTTTTCTTATTTTGAAAAATCACACTTTATAGTTGTTTAAATAAAATTGGATTGATATAGTGCTAGTAGTTGGAATTTATTGATTAGAATTCTCTGTGGGATCGACACTCTATCTTCTCACTTTATTACTTGTTGACTGTGTATACTTGCACAAATTTATTGATTGTGAAATCAATCAACAAGTTTTTGGCACCATTGCCGGGGAATTCTTTATTAATATTAATTCCATATTAGTTATAATCAATTCGGTCTTAATTTAAACGTTATTTATTTTTCATCTTGTATTTGTAGGAATTCTTTGTGAGTGTATGCATACTAGATCAAGAGCTAAAAAGGAACTTTTTCCTTATACAGACGATATCGAGAGGAAGTTCCAGAAATTGCAGTTGACTAGTGCGGTGTCACATGATGAAGAAAATCTGGCAGAACAAGAAATACCAGTGGCCCATGACTAGGTCTAATCTTCCGAAACCACGGGGAAAGTTTGAAGTGGATCCAAGTGATGTTAGCAAAGACAGTGTCCATGATAGAAAAAAATAGAAACGTGGAGTCCACCATCCACGTAACAAGTAACAATGGTTTGTGAGTTATGTGCTGGGAGTCATGCTACAGATCAATGTTCCATCAATTCTGAATCAGCTCAGTTCATAGGGAGATATAATCGATCAGTCCAACCGTATCCAAATCAAAATGCATATAATCCAGGTTGGAGAAATCACCCGGGATTTCCATGGAGTAACAATCAAGCTTAAACACCTAGACATCAAAACACATCCGGATTTCAAAATCAGACTCAACAACAGCCAGAAAGGAAATCAAGTTTGGAAGAAGCTTTGGAAAAATTCATTTTAGCCACTGATAAAAGGATCGATGAACAAGAACAGTTATTGAGTCAAATAGATATGAATGTGAAAATCCAAGGCGCTTCGATAAAGAATCTGGAAAATCAATTGGGGCAGATAGCACATGCGTTGAATAGCCATCCACACAGAACACTCCCTAGTGATACAGAGATAAATCCGGGCAGAGATGAGCATTGCAAGGCTGTAACTTTACGTAGTGGAAAGGATTTGCAAGAGACAACTAAGGATAAGGAAAAGAGGGACAACATAACAGTTGAAAGAGAGGAAAGACTTGGGGACCAAGAAAAGGAGATCGACAAAGATCTAACTTTTAGTACCAACGAAGATGAGCCAATTTTGATAGTGTCCCATGTACCTTCTCCACCAAAGTTTAAGGATCCGGGCAGTTTTTCAAGACCTTGTCCAATTGGCAGTCATGTCGTAGGCAAAGCTCTTTGTGACATAAGAGCTAGTACAACTGTGGAGTCATGGTGGGTTGAAAAGGAGAAGATAGAGGCAGATCACATTGTGTTAACTAAGCTTCAATACCCCAATATGATCATAGACATAATTGAGAAAACACCTAGTTGTTGGACGTTCTTAATAGGGAACCTATCTACAAAGAACATGCTAGGTGACTTTAATTCAAGGGCTTTTGCTAATGGGAACCTCCTAAAAGAGACATTGTTACTGATGGATAGAGGGTTCCTCAATTTTCGTAGGGGAATTGGATAGAGAATTGAAGAAGTCAGGCTGAGACTATAAAACAAGCGCTTATTGGGAGGCAACCCAAGTTTAATTTTTATTTTTAGTTTTTATTAGGTTTTATATTAGTAGTTTTAAATTTGCATTTATTTAGAATTTAATAAAAATGTTTCTATCATGGTTTCTGAAGGTTATTCAAGTCAAATTCAAGTATGGTACCCAATTTGTTCCGTGTCTTGCTTTATTCTCCAAACTTAGTGGACAAGGAGGAAGATTGTTATATTTTCATGGAAGTCCTCTACTCTACTTTTTTCTATTTCAGCCATTGAGGACAATGTCTAGTTTAAGTTTGGGGGCACTTTAGTGTCGTATTTCATATAGTTAGTTATCTGTATGGTAGTTCATTTTTTTATGTGTTAGCATTGTGTTTTTTTTAGGTTGCATATAATACATGGTAGTTATTTGCATATTCATATATGTGTTTCATTAGTACGTGTTCATGTAGTATAATTGCATTTTTTTCATGAATCTTTGTGATCGGTTAGTGTGGTCTTAGCTCAGCCTATGATAAGATTGGTTTTGCATGTTAACTTGAACAGTGTTGATAATTGATGATGAGTTCTAATTTTAATCATGATGATAATCTGAGCCTGTCTTAAACTTATGTAACCGGTTAGTACTTAAAGTTTAACTGTTTTAATCCACTTGGTTCAAGGGTTTCATAATTTGCTTCTGAGGGAAAATCTTGGTTAAAATTTAAAGAAATTAGCGAACTGGCAGTAAAGGTTGGAATGAAGTAAAAGCTTGAGTTTGGGGGACTCTATGGGATATATATATTACAAAAAGAAAAAAAGAAAAAAAATAAATGATGAAAAAAAAGAAGAATAAAAAATCCAGAAAAAGAAAAAAAAAGAATAAACACCGTGACATACTTGTCTAGTTTTGTGG
Organism: Panax ginseng; assembly: GCA_020205605.1. Classification (NCBI taxonomy): domain Eukaryota; kingdom Viridiplantae; phylum Streptophyta; class Magnoliopsida; order Apiales; family Araliaceae; genus Panax; species Panax ginseng. The sequence goes on along the minus strand of CM035135.1, from coordinate 124,870,212 downwards.
CCTTTGTTACTTGAGTAAATAAGCCCGAGGGGATTGTCTTTACACCTAGCGCCCTAAGGTCTTAATGGCTTGGGAGTCGTTGGTCGAAAGCTCGTTAAGGTAGCACTGAAAAGCCTAAGGGAATACGACATTGCACAACCATGAGAAAAATAAAAAAATGAATAAAACACGAGAAAGAACAAAAATGCCCTCGTGGTTGAATAAAAGTATAAATAAATCTTATATTTACCCTAAGACTTGGTAATTACTTAGTTTTAACCGGAGTTGTCATGTTCATAAAAGTAATTGAATTGGAACTGAAATTTTCCTTCTAAGAAGTTTGTTATGTGATTATCTTAAACTGTGGTTGGTTAGAATGGTTAACAAGCACACACACACAACATGAGTGATGACTGGTTTGGATTGACTAATTGGTTAGAGTTATGGATTTTGACTTGATTGGATATATTGTTTGAGTACCAATGGTATCTTTGAGGCCTGTTGCTATATATCATACTGATTTATTACTGGGTTCGTAGGTATATTAGGAAGTAGATCATGCATATGCATTCATGTTGTTGAGTTCAGTTGTTTATTTTTAGTTCTTTTTAATTTTTGCTTGAGGACGAGCAAAGATTTAAGTTTGGGGGTATTTGATGAGTGAGTTTTATACTCATAATTGAGTACGTTTGAGCTTAATCTTTTGGTTGATTTTAAGTGTTTGTGTCTATTCATGCATGTTTTACATTGTTTTGTAGGAATTGGGACAAAAGTTACTTGGATCGACGTTTGGGGTGGCTAGATTCGCGTTTTTGGCTTGCCATTTACATAGCAACCACTTCAGAGCCAATTTTAGTATTGCTCCAGACCTTATTTCGAAACACTTAAAGAATGAAAGTTGTAGATCTATGTCTCATCTTTTTGGAACATCTTGAATCATCAAATTCAGAGTTTAGACGAAGAAGTTATGGTCATTTTTCCAAAGGACGTCAGAGTAAAAAATTTCAGAAAATGTTCCAGCGCCGGGGCGCCCATTTGTAGTTCATTTTCAGAGCCGGGGAGCTAGGGAGCAGTTTTCCAGTGCCGTGCATGTGCCAGGGCGCTGGGGAAGGGATTGGTGAGGCTTAGACGTATTTTGGGGCGAATTTTGATATTTTTTTTACTCCAAATTGGATTGGGTTTGTTCCTAAGCTAAAAATTGGACTTGTAACCTATAAATACATGATGTAAGGCATAAAAAAAAGGGGGGATTACATAGATTGGCTTAAATAAAATACTCCATTAGATTAGAACATAAACCCTAGTTCTTATTAGTTTTGGAGATTGAAGCAACTTGAAGATCATTGAAGATTCAAAGCAGGAGCGAAAGAGGAGTCTCAAGACTACTGACAATAGATTCTATTCTCTTCTCTTCTCTTACTTTTATCTTTTAATGTTTATTCAGTTGTGGATTTTTGGTTTTAATTCATTAATCATGAACTAATTTCCTTCATTAAGATTTCAATTGAACCTTTTATGTCTATAAATTAGTTATTTGATTTATTCCAATTATTTATGTCAAAGTGAATTGTTTATCTTGTCTTGTGCTTATTGATTAATTATTTGGCCAATAATTACCTTGCTACTCTAGAAGGATTTGAAAGAGGATATCTAGGGTTAGAACTAGGCATGATAACATGTATGCTTAATTATTTGCATGATGAATAATTAGGGTTGTGAATTGAATGGAAATATATGTTCACTGCATGTAACAAGTTAGGAATTGGGATTGAAAGAGTTTAATTTAATTGTTTTGTATAGGATTATAGCAAGATTAATTGGATTAAATAGAAGTTAATTGATCACTTGAAAAAGTGCTTTTGACACTTGGAATTCCTGTTAACAATTCAGTAGGCATAATAATTGGGATAATTATATAAGATTTATAGTTCATAATTGAGGATATTGAAGTCTTAATCTTTATTTATCTGAATTCATTCGTTAAAATCTTAGTTTTATTTATTTGATTCATTTTAGAATATTCTCTTTTAATTGTTTAATTGAGTTTTTCTTATTTTGAAAAATCACACTTTATGGTTGTTTAAATAAAATTGGATTGATATAGTGCTAGTAGTTGGAATTTATTGATTAGAATTCTCTGTGGGATCGACACTCTATCTTATCACTTTATTACTTGTTGACTGTGTACACTTGCACAAAATTATTGATTGTGAAATCAACCATCAGAAACACCAACCCTTTATCGAGAATTCACCACGTTATCGCTTGTTCTTTTGTTGGAATTTGAGCCTAAATTAATTAATGTGGGTGACATTAATTAATTTTAATGATTTCATATATTAATGTGTTCTACTCCATGAGTAGATTAAATTAAGTATTTGGAGGTTCAAATCCATAAAGTAATGAATGAGATATTAACTCCCAAAGGTCACACTTGGAAATGATAAAAGATAATAAATACATGTGGGAAAAACTAAGTCCCACATAGGTTAGGAATTAAATATTTTATATGTTTATATACAAGGAAAGTGCTCTTAGGTTTGGGCCCCAAAGGGCACCCCACTTTTGTGGAAGGGAGAGGACCTAGCCAAGGCTAGGTTCGAAACCATTGCTGTGTGTCGTCGGCAAGCTAGGCTGGCCTGGCTCAAGACACGTGGGTTTGGGTCTGTATACTATTTTTTAGACAAAATTTATTTAAAATTTTTAATTAAAATTTATTTATTTAATTCTATAATCAAAAGTGTCATTTTGAGAAACTGTATTTATTAAATTATCAAAATTGTGTCATTTTGAGAAACGGTGTTATCAAAACTATGTCGTTTTGAGGAAGCGGTATCTTTAAGTTTGAACAGGCGGCCCAAAACTACGTCGTTTTTGTCGCGCCTTTTCTTCTAAGCCTAAAACTACGTAGTTTTGGTTCTACTAATGCTTAAACTACGTCGTTTTAAGGGACCGAATAGATGCGCCTATTCTGCAAATGGTCAAAACTACGTTATTTTGACCAAGAGATACAAATAATACCTCTTCAGAAGGCACCCCATGCCTTTTCAGGGGTGATGTGCCCATCCGAAGGGTCACCAACCCGTCCTATAAATAGATAGGAAGGGGTAGCCTTCATCCTTATCCCTTTTCTCAAGCATTTTAGTATAATAGAGCATTCTAGTTTATATTTTCTTCATCAGTTTCCTTAGTAAATTTGAGAGAGAGTTAGAGCATTTCTTTTGGTTCGTAGAGTATACTTTTTGTAGTGCTACAAAAGTATACAGTGCCATTGTATCTTGAGAGACAAGTGCTATCAACTCTAAGCACCATACGGAGGGCATAGTTGTCATAAGGACAGTACCATGTACTAGCCTTGACAAATTATTTTCTTGAGTTCTGTTGAGATAAGTTGATATATATATATATATATATTTGTAACAAATATGGATACCAATTTTGTTACTATAATTGGTTCTTCTTCTACACCTTCTATACCAAATGTTCCTGTGAACCATGGTGACAAACCAGAAAAGTTCAATGGAATAGAATTTAAAAGATGGCAACAAAAGATGTTGTTTTATCTTACTACTCTGAACTTGGCGAGGTTTCTTCACGAAGATCCCTGTGTGTTCAAAGAAGATGAAACAGTTAGGCAAGTTGTTGCCGCAATAGATGCATGGAAACATGCAGATTTTTTGTGCCGAAATTATATCCTTAATGGATTGGATAACACATTATACAATGTGTATAGTTCTCTCAAAACAACAAGAGAATTATGGGATTCCTTGGATAAAAAATATAAAACAGAAGATGTGACGCCCCCAAAATAGGTATACATCACCCATCTTGAGTCGCTAAATACATGGTACAAAATACAAATAAAAACTTAATTATACAACTGTCATGTAAAATACGACAAAACATATGCTGTGAGTTTTAATACAAATATTGTCATCTAGACAATATCCACACTCAATGGAGTCCTCATTACATTTATTATCACACTATTTTATAGAATAGTGAGGACTACTATGACCCCATCTCGGACCATCACTCCGTTCCCGACTAGTCCCGCCACGTTCTCATTTTCTCTCAGAGAGAACAATGAAAGCAAAAAGGTGAGCTCAACTAGCCCAAGAAGAAATATTATGACTAAGATAATCTGAGGATAAATTATCATTAGCCTTCAATAATGTTAAAGCGATAAAATACAATAGACATCAAGTTTAAGCTGCAATTGAATAAGCAATCCATTAGAAGAGTCAAGTAGAGCATGATATCTACTATCTTCTATAATTTAAAATGTTTTCATCAATTTTTATCGCTGAGACTCAGCTAAATAAATAAACCACATCATCGAATCTTCCCTGCACTACGGGCCAAGGATATTCAATAAATCATTAATGGTCATGACTATACCGAATAATCCATGGTCATAATCATACCAAAAACTATCCATCAATGCACTACAGGCCACTGAGGATTTTTACCACATCGTTTATAACATTACAGGTCATGATTATACCGAATGATCCCGGTCATAATCATACCAAGTCCATCTCGCACGTAAGCCAAAAGATATACAACTATAAAACTAATAATCAACGATCCATCTTTGCACGTAAGCCAAAGATATACAATTCAATAATCAACAGTCCATCCATCTTTGCACGTAAGCCAAAGATAACGTTCATCACCATATAAGCATGAGGATCATGACAATGATATAAGCATTAATCAAACGAAAACAAGGATAAATATTAAAGACTTTAAATTTATCCAAATATTATCAACCACTTAATAAACTCATAATCTAATATTATTAATATTATAACAATATTTTAATCACTTCTTAAACTTATAAACAATTTATTCCAATTGTTTACACTTTACCACATAATGCATTTAATCATTCAAAATGCCTATACTCATAAGATTTCATCACCAATGATCAAATCCTCATCAAAAATGCATATATACCCTATATAGGATTCCCAAACCATAAAATCTTATTTTCCAATTTTGTTACTTCACATAACATATTTAATTCATTTACTCATAACTAGTTTATTTTCATGAAAAATAACAAATCAGTCCCAAAAATATTTCTTTTATGGGATTTAGCAGAATATAGTCCCATATTGAACACATATTTTTCTCTGAATTTTTAAAATTCATTTACTAATTTTCATAAGGCCAAAACCGCCGAATATTTAGACATTTATCATAAATTGTACCTTTGACCAAAAATTCCGAAATTTACAGGCACTACAAGAAAACCGGCTAATTCCGACGGAATATTCCCTCGGTCATAAGCATGTTCCGTCGAACAAACACTATTTTGGACAGAAATATCAGTCCAAAATTCGGTCGTAAATAAGCGCGTCGAAAATAAGATCCGTCAAAAATTCTGTCGAATATTACTTATCTTCCACGAAATTATTTCCGACGGATTTGCGTCGAACATTAACTATTTTTGACAGAATAAATAGGACAAAACTTTCCGTCAGATAAAATAGGCCCTATGTCCGATGGAATTATTCCCTCAGACGTATCTTATTTCCGACCAAAAATTAAAATATCCTAAATTTTCAAAAAATGACTAGTTATTAAGCTCGACGAATTTTGCGTCGGACATAGTTTATTTACGACGGATAAGTTACGTCGAGGATAACGTACTTACGACTGAAATTAGAATATTTTGGTATTTATTAAATATTGTTTATTTGTTATCTCCGAGGGACATTCCGTCATGAAATACCTTATTAAAATTAAGAATCGCTTTTTTTTAAAAATCTGATTTTAAAAGTTAGGTTTCGGTGTTTAAACCCATTAATGTACCTGTAACCTATCACAACCCAATACACAGTAATATAAACCTATATCTCACATTCAAATATGCAACGTAGCACTAAAACGTAATCTTCAACTCATTATCATTCACATTCAAATATCCACCAAAACGTATTATAAGCTAACCAATTACAAATATAAGCTAATATTGTTCCATAAATGTTAAACAATATAATTTATAATAGTTGTACAGACGCAATTAGACAATACAATATATACAAAAGTTCAACAATATCATAAATATATACAAATTAACTATAAACTAGTAAAAGTATCATCATCGGGCGGAGGTGAACAACGCTGCTCTGGTGTATGGAAATCAGCCTCGTGCTCGTGTTCATCATCGCCAGCTTGCTCGCCATCGCCACCCTGTTGATAGAATCAAAAATATAAATCATTAGTCCGTATATATATATATGTGAGAATTAACAAACTAGCCTTAATTGAAAAACATAAACAATAAGAATACGAGTAGAGGTGAGGGCGACGAAAAGCCTCCTCAAGAGGGTAATCACCATCCGGAACATCTCGGCTTCCAAGCGTTGAAGCTGCTCCCGAGGTAATCCGTATTCTCTGCAGAGGCCCCCTCGCTATAATATCCGAGCAATCTGGTGAAGACGAAGCTGGAAGGCAATCATGACGCTGTGAAAAGATCGGATCAATATGGAACCTATCCGATACCCCCCTATTGGCGGAAGATATAAATCATCCAAGCCAGCACCCATATGAAATGGTCCGACATGTGCTCTCGGACGCTGGCTGGAGCCTATAAAGAGATACAAATTCAATTACTAATAATAATTTATATAATATGATAAATTCAGATAATTTCGTGAAAGATAAAAAAATATTACCTCCAGGAAGTGTATATGCGGGTATCCTCTGCAGACCCAACACTCAATAACTGTCGGTACTGCTAGTAGGGGGATCTTGAGACGCGACCCATAGTCTCAGCTCCTTATCCCGATCTAATACAATATCGGGAAGAGGGGTGGTGGAATCTAACGGCTCAGAACCCCTCCTAATAGTTTCTAGCTCAGCTATACTCTCGTCCCAAGTTTTCAAATCGGTCTGTAATGTATTAGTGATCACGTATGTTAATTATATTCTTTTATTTACGATCGAATATTATTAAAAGCTAAATAGTAAGATGAGTTTTACCCGTATAACTAAAAGTCGCACGAGACAAAATACGCTCGTCCCTTGGCGTGTGGGCTCGATCCCAAAAACTAAAGCATAAGTAGGATCTCGGCCCAAGGTCCTCCCCAATGCCTAATACAAACATTCATAAAACAGGTCTTAAGTATTTGTGTGAGAACTTGACACATAAATAACTAAATACAACGCACTTACCATATTCTCCTCCTCGAACGACTAAAAACCAGTGGTGTGTACTATCCGGAGCTGACCACGGTTCTTCTTCGCCTGCTCGGACTTTTTCTTGAAGTCATCAGCCTCCCAGTGCGCATACATAGCCTCCCAAGATAAATCGGAGACTATGCGGGGCTGATGATCTCTGATAGTGGTCCCGGGCTGGTCTACAACTGCCCGGGCTGCCTTTTGTCGAATCTCATACAGCCATCCAGAGTAATTCACAGCGACGTGATGCTCAATCACAGCATTGCCAGCTGACTGAGAGATGCTCGGGTTAAATCGATAATAAACCTATAACAAAAGATTATTTAAAATTAAGAACAATTGATTTCGTCATCCCAATACAACTATGTAGTGATAATATGCTTAACTTACGTGGAACTCCCGCAAGACGGTCTGCATAAAAGTGGCATCGTACCGTACATACTGAGTGAACCGCATGCACCCTCTCAGGAGATGCATCAAACAAATCGCATGTAGGGTGTTCTTAGCTACCGGGTCTAGTATACTACAGAAAAAATATAACAATATGTGTTATGTGAATTGTGGTTTGCAATAACTGATAGAAATAGTACGAATATAGTAACACTTCTATCTTTGGGAAACGACATCCACCGCAGTCTCAGTAAGGTAATCGCCGACTGTAAAGACGACCAAAGATACCGAGGTTCGTCCCTCGATGTCTTCGACGAGGTGCATCTGTAATAATTGTATTTAACATAGTACTTCAATAATCATTGTAATTAATGCAGCCTGAGATATATTTAAATCCTAGTTAAGATAACTTACTCGCGCCTGAAGAAGAGCTTCCATCGTGGCTACCGTCTCCAGTACCGGATCGCCCACCACCTCAGCGACCTCCACCGCTATGTCTAGCCATGAATATCCTACTTCAATAACAAAATTGGTAGATTACGAATATGTAAGGTTTCACAATATGAGGTAAGTACTAATATAAATGCTCATTTTAAATTACGCACGTCATCAAACCCGTCAGAATCAACGTGTATATCATTCTCGGATTTGGTATCTTCCTCATCCTCAGTTTTGAGATCAGTTTCATCATCGTTATCATCCTCAACGACTACATAATCATTCATGTGTACGTTGGCCTCGACATCCTCATCGTTAGGTATGTCAATGACATCAGTACTCACCACATCTTTAGCATGAAACACTACGGCCAATAGGTTACTCACATCTTCCTGCAACGCCTCATCCATACCAAACATGTTATCAGCATTAAATGAACGTGTTTTAGTAGTGACTACTGTGTACCAGGGGCTTCGAGTATTTATGACATTAAGAGCGTAATACACTTGAGTCACTTGACTTGCTAACACGTACATGTCATCAGACTTTAACACTGACTTGATATCCACGGTTGTGATTCTATTACAATCAACTTTAACCCCCTTTTCAGTATCAAACTAGCTACACTTAAATGTAGTTTCACCTTTTTGCCACCGTGATAATTGAGCACAACTACATCCTGTAAACGACCATAGTAATTGGACTAAGAATCTTGGTAGCAGCTTCCTAACACCACAACCCTAGAATTGACTGATGTGAGTTCATGCAAGTCATCGACTCTAAATCTATACCCATTCACGATGCAACCAGGAAAAGAACTAACAACTTTGTAAGGTCCTTGGATGACATCTATAAAACGCTCAGAAATATTCTCCGCTTCAACCCTTTTCTTAAACCATCGTTGGAAATTAGCATTAGTGAATGTTTCCGATTCAATAACTGCGATAAAAGTTGGGTTAGAAGCATACGCTCTCTCTTGAATGAGCTGCGATATTTGTTTTGTTTTATTCAATTTAATTTAATTAAGTATTTTATTTAATTTTATTTTATTTTGTATTATATTATATTATCTAATTTTTAAATTTTATTTAAGTTTATTATTATATTTTCTTTTATTTGTTTAATTTTTAATTAATAAATATTATATTTTCTAATTTTTAAAAATTATATTATAGTATATTATATTATCTTATTTTTAAACATCGCTTTTAAATTTTTATAATTTTATTTAATTAAATTTAATTTAATTTAATATACATTAATTAATTTTGTATAATATTATATTATATTTTAAAATTTTTATTAAATTAATTATTATTATTTTTATTTAATTTAATTATTATTTTTTATTTTATATTATAATATATATTAAATAATTTTTAACATTTATTTTGTCTAATAAACTAAATTAAATTAAATTTATTTTATTTTATATTAAATTAATTAAATAATACATAAATATATTTGTAGGGCCCACAAAATTTTCAATTGCAGATTTCTGACAGATATTCTATTGGGAATTCCGTGGGAAATATCAAATATCACATTCTTAATTATACACTGACATACATATATTATGATCCAAACATTGTAATTGTTATGACCCAAACACTGTAATTGAACAAATAAATCACAATTTTAGCAACATGCATTCACTTGCAGAATTGAAGTCAAATAATCCCAATTTGCAAAACAGTTTACAGCATGAACAACTTTCGCAAAATCAACAACTCTAACAAAATAAATTTCATAATAGAAATGAACCCAATTTCAGCAAATTAAAATATAAAACCCAAAAGTATTCTCAGTAACACATGAATTAAAAGAGGAGCATTTAGGATTTCTTACCTTGAATTAAAGGAAGAGAAACGAGGAAGAGAAAGGAGGAGCTAGGAGCTACAAGACGTGGTCGATTAGATTGTGGAGCGAGGCTGAGGCGGTGGCCAGTGATGGGTGGCAGATGGTGGCAGTAGGAGCTGAATCTTAACCAAGGGAGATGAGAGAGAGGAGTGGGGGTACACTGGGGTGGGTGGGGGACAGGGGAGAGGGGGGTGAGGTACCGGGCAAAGCGGTGTGGGGGACCGGGGAGGGAGTGGGCACGGGCAGCAGTGGGGTAGGAGACACAGGGTGATGGGGGCAGTGCAAGGGGGGGGGGGGGGGATGGGGAGGGGGATCGGTGGTTGGATGGGTGTGGGTGGGGATGGGGGGATGAGAGACGCTAGGGAAGGAGAGTGAGAGAGAATGAGAGAGAGATCAGATAAATCGAGCGTCTGAAATGAAAAAGGCAAAAGGTGAAAAGTTTATATTGTTATATCCGACGGAATGTCTGTCGAAAATAAGTCCCTCGGAGATACCCCTAAATTGATTTAAATATCCTCAAATTAACGTTTATTCGTCGAAATTACTTTTCGCGGTGGCGCGACATTTGGCACTGTTGGAGAGTTCTAAAGGTCGATGTAATTCCGCCGAAGTATGGTATTTTCGAGGGACTTATATCCGACGTATTATTCCCTCGGACATAATCCTATTTCGACCGAATATAATCCGTCAAGTATACGTCCGTCAGAATTAGCCAGTTTTCTTGTAGTGAGGGTATATTCCTGTTATATACATGTACTCCCAATAAAATTTTTTCCAATTTTGGAGTTAACCACAAAGAGTTATAACGGTTTACTTTTAAAATAGTCTTTTCCCATAAAATCCATAACTCTTAATTTATACATCCAAAAATCGCCATCTTTGGACACAATATAGAAAACTCATCAAAATATCATTTTAAATTTTTCCGAATTTTTGAGGTGAGGAAAAATTACAAAAGCGCAAATGTATTTTCACTCGCCATGCGGTAATCCATCAAGCAGATCATTTCCACAATTTAATAAGGAATGAATACAAAGGATCATTCACTATGCATGCGGTAATCCACATGGCAAAGTTATTCCAACAAAATAATAAAGAATGGAATAATGAAGAATTCACCATGCATGTGATAGGCGCACAAAACGAGTTATTCCCAACATAATAATAAATAATGGAACGGTCGTGCGAGAACATACGCAGACGAGGATATTCACGCAGAATAATAAAGAATGGAACGAGTCATGCGTAAATGCACGCACGTGATATTAAGCGAGAATAATAAAGAGTGGAACCAGTCATGCGTAATCCGCATTTGATTGGATATTAAACAGAATAATAAAGAATGGAATAATAGAATAATTGCACCACGTATGCGGCACTTAGCATAGGCAAAAAGTTATTCAACATAATAATAAAGAATGGAATAACAATAGCTCTCTTCATGAATCTGAAAAAAAAATAATACCCTTACCTTAGAATAAAAATTTGGATCTTTGGAATAGAGAGGTAGCAGACTTCTCTTCTTCTTTCTCTCTATAATTTCTCTCTATAATAATTGCTTTATAGCTTTAGTGAATTGGTGAGAAATGAAGGAAGAATGAGCTTCTATTTATAGGAAAATATAGTTTCGATAATTGCACGTTTTGGGGCTCAAAATATTACAGTACAATACCTCCAACTTTTCTTTCATTTTTAATTTAGTCCTGCAAGTATTATCAAACTTGCACCACCTCCCCTAATAGTAAATCATGTGAATCAATAGTTCAATCATGTGTCTCAATAGTATAATCATGTAAAAAATACGAATTACAGTATAGTACCTCCATCTATACCTCCATTTTTAACTTAGTCATGCAAGCATTATCAATCTTGCACCAACTCCCCTAATAGTAAATAAATGTGACTCAATAGTACACATATTTGAACAAATAGTTATATAAGCATGTGAATTAGTAGCAATTAATTGCTCATTTATCCAATTAATTACCCGATTTATCAATATAACCCCCAGACATCAATTATCATCGGAATAGATGTCGATTTCCACTAACACTAATAATCCCAACACAATGGAACTATCAAATTCATCTTTAATCAACATGAACTTATTCATCATTAATATTATAACTCACAATATTTAACAACCGTGTCGTTCCGGGAAGAGGGGCTTTTCGATAAGGATTTCTCCTTATTGGCGCATGATTAGGTGACCAAACCTCTCCTTGACAGAACTTCTAGACATTGTAAATATTGCAATTTAATAATATGAATAACTTTGTCTTCTCAATTATTGATTTAATAATATATCATATTATGCAGATGATACTGTGATAATAATCGAATCAATAATATGAGAGATATGATGCAACAATTACTGTAGCAATAATTGAGTATAACTGAGTGACTTCTTACGTAAGCATCAATAACCAATACCGTGTTCTACTATGCAACCACGCGTATTACTGTACTTTTACTACCAGATAGTTCAACAGTTTTAACGGTAACACTTCCGCCGTTATTTTTATAAAAAGATAATTTTGTTGTTTCTAACTACGACAATACTTCTGTTGTGGGGTTCACCAATGATTGTGCCATCGTACGAATATTCCCCGACAAAAAGAATATTCCCCGACCAATCGAATATTATATAATAACTTGCTTACTTTATAAATATTACCCACAACTATAACATTATATCAAATCCACACCATAATATTCAAAAAATATTTCGAGAAATTTAAATCTTTATTCATAAAATTTGGGGTCTCACAGAAGATGCTGGAAATTCTTAGTTGGCAAGTTTTTGGACTATAGATGGTGGATTCCAAGGCAGTCATCAACCAAGTCCAAGAGTTACAAGTAATCCTGCATGAAATACATGCAGAAGGTATGTCCTTAAGTGAATCTTTCCAAGTTGCTGCTATTATTGAAAAACTACCACCAATGTGGTAAGATTTTAAAAATTATCTCAAGCATAAACGCAAAGAGATGAAACTTGAAGACTTAATCGTAAGATTAAGGATAGAAGAGGACAACTGTGCCTCTGAAAAGAAAACAAAAAAGGACTTTTGTGGAATATAAAGCCAACGTGGTGGAACAAGGTCCGAAGTCCAATAAGAGAAAATTCTCTGGTAATGGGCCTCAACAAAGAACAAATAAGAAGTTCCAAGGAAAATGCTACATCTGTGACAATCCCGAACATAGGGCAAAGGATTGTAGAAAATGCAAAGACCAGAACAAGAAGTCTGCACAAGCCAATGTAATGGAAGTAGATGGTCTTCTTCAAGATGTTTCTGAAATGAACCTTTTAACGGTTGTTTCAGAAATAAATATGGTTGAGAATCTAAGAGAATGTTGGGTAGATACTGGAGCAACCCGCCACGCGTGTTCCGACAAGAAGATGTTATCCACATATCAAAAAATTGAGAATGGAGAACATCTATACATGGAAAATTCTTCTTCATCCAAGATTGCTAAACAAGGAAAGGTGATTCTGAAGATGACATCTGGCAAGGAACTCACCCTCAACAACGTGATCCATGTGTCTGATATTAGGAAAAATTTAGTGTCAGGATCCCTTCCTAGTCAAAACGGATTTAAATTAGTCTTTGTATCAGACAAATTTGTATTAACTAAAAATGGGATGTATGCGGGGAAGGGTTATATGAGCAATGAGCTCTTCAAAATGAATGTAATGACTATTGTACCTTCCAATATTAATAAAATTACATCTTCTGCTTATATGATTGAGTCATCTAATTTATGGCATGGTAGATTAGGATACGTAGATTAATTATAATACTATACGTAGATTAATTAATATGGAATGTTTGCGAAAATGTGAGACTAACTCTAATCATAAATGTGAAATTTGCGTTGAGGCAAAACTTAGAAAATCTTCTTTTAAATCAATTGAAAGAAGTACAAAATGTGACGCCCCCAAAATAGGTTCATTCCATCCAACCTATTCTGAGTCGCCAAATACATAGTACAAAAAACAACTACAGCTTTATTATTACAATTGTCGTGCAAAATATGACAACACATATACTATGAGTTTAAATACCAAGTGTGACTTTGGACACCAACTTGTGTCAGCACCTCACATTGATACATTACATAAAGGTACAGTCAATAACTATTTTAGAAATTAAAATCTTTGGGAAATGCTCAAGGAAACCTTCGTACATAGGAGGCCATGCATCTAAGTTATAATAAATATCATATGACTCGAGAATTATTCTTGGTTGACCCAATAGACCCCAAAGAAAAATGAGAAGATTGCTATCATGTTCTTTCCAATGGTTAGTCTTCTCTTGACATATAATTATCTCCATTATCTCCAATTGAGAATTATATTTCAACCAAACTCCAAGATTATATAGGTATTGCTCGTAAATATAATCGTCAAGTGGATGTGCACAACCCTTTCTTATGATAATAACACGAAGTCGTAGGTCATTAGACATCTTGTATGATATTGGCAAAACACCCTTCCAAAGTTGGGTTCACCTCACCCTATTGTTGTTCACCAAAATCAATTATTAAGTGACGTATAATATACGACACACACATCTTAAGTCCTCAATACAATTATATATTGTATGTCATGCCGTTTTATAATGTGTTGAGAAACTTTGACAGTCTCGGACCATCACACTATTCCCCTGTTATCCCCGCTCGACCCAGCTAAACTCTTATTACCTGAAAGGAATTGTGAAGCAAAAGAGTGAGTACAAATAGCCAAGTAAAGAATATCATAACTAAAGATAATTAAATTATCAATAGCCTTCGTCAGTAATAAATCAGAGATTTAGAACATATGGTAGATGATAAAACTTTTCAACCATAGTTGCAGTGGAACGAGCAATCCATTAGAAGAGTCAAATAGACCATAAAGTCTATTATCTTCGCCATATTAAAAGTCCACCAACAATGTTTTATCCTTGTAACATCAATCAATAATTCCTGTCCACAATCATGTGAATTACTCATAATCATATTTGTGGTTATAAATTCCTCTTCTCATTTAGGACGAAGATAATTTTCATCACATGTCTTTACCTGAAATATCAAAGATCATGGTTATACCAAATCACAGTTCCTGTTCATAATCATACTAATAAATTCATCTTTGCACTACGGGTCAAAGATATTCATTAACAGGTCATCTTTGCACTACAGGCCAAAGATATTCAACAACAGATCATCTTTGCACTACAGGCCAAAAATATTCAACAACAGGTCATCTTTGCACTACAGGCAAAAGATATCAATCAACAATTCTTCTTTGCACTACAGGCCAAAGGCATACAACTGTAAAACCAATAAACAACAGTCCATCTATGCACTACGGGCCAACGATGACTTTCATCACAATATAAGCATGAGGATCATGACAAGGATATAAAGAATCAATCACATGAGATGGAGGATAAATTTTTAAAGACTTTAACAATTTAATTTTTCCAGAATTCAATAATATCTAAATTGTCAATATGATACTGCTTTGTGGAGTAAAATTCAAGAATAATATTATATCAAAATGATTTGAGCACGAGAAAATAATATTTCAACGAATATTTAACGAAGATAATAACATTATTCATTATATTATAAACTCTATTTAATATTATTCATTATATAATAACATTAAATTCATTTACTAATATTATTAATCATTAAATAATATTTTAAATCAATGATTTCATATCACCTTAATCCAAATGTTATAAATCACTTAATAATCTCATAATCTAATATTATTAATATTACCACAATATTTTAATCATTTCTTAAACTTATAAACAATTTATTTTAATTGTTTACACTTTAGTAATTAATGCATTTAATCATCCTAAAATGCCAAACTCGTAAGATTTCATCACCAATAACCAAAACCCTCATCCAAAATCTGCATATACCTTATATAGGATTCTCAAGCCATAAAATCATATTTTTCAATTTTCTTACTACATATAACATATTTAATTAATTTACTCATAACTAATCCATTTTCATGAAAAATACCAAATCAGTCCCAGAAAATTTTCTTTTCTGGAATTTAGTAGAATATAGTCCCATATTGAACATATATTTTTCTCAAAATTTTTAAAATTCATTTACTATTTTTCATATGGCAAAAACTGCAGAATATTTAGACATTTATCATAAACTGTACTTTTGTCCAAAAATTCCGAAATTTATAGAGTATACTGATATTATATACATGTACTCCCAATAAAGATTTCACTAATTTTGGAGTTAACCACAAGGAGTTATGAGGGTTTATTTTTAAAATAGTCTTTTCCCATAAAATTCATAACTCCTAATCTATACATCTAAAAATCGTCATTTTTGGACACAATCTAGAAAACTCATCAAATTATCATTTAAAATTTTTTCAGAATTTTTGAAGGTCGAAAAAATTACGAAACTGAAAAACATAATAACCCTTACAATCACTTATCTCGAAAAGCAAAGATATTTACATTTGGAATATCGGATGTAAAGTCGAAGGAAACTTGCACTGAATAGTAATTCTCAAAGTATCTAAATACTTACAAGAATACGCTCGATAATATAGAGAGAGAAAATTTATGTTTCTGGTGTGATTTTCAATTCTAACTTAAGCACCTATTTATAGGAAATGCTTAGCATGCCATAGTTGACAAAAATTCATCCGGTGGCTTCCAAGCACCTCATTGCTGAAAATCTTTGCACGCCAACTTGGAATACATTTCAGCACATCACAATTGATTTCCAGCAAAAATTTTCTATGAAAAACAAAAGTGGGTCTCACCCATAATTTTAATAAAAACATTTAATTTTTTTGAAACTTCAATAATTCATAATAAATATCCCTTTTATCAGAAAAATATAAACTTTATGTCCATTCCATAGAAAATCAAATTCTCTACAATTTTGTAGAAGAAAGTTTTTCCAAATTTCAAATGAAAAATGAACAAAATCCACATACGAACGATTTTCAACACCTCTTAAAATTCATAACAAATCATATGTTAATTTTTAACGGTTCAAAATTTGTGGACATAAACTCAACTTATATATGTATAACATATCCAAAAATCACAACGATCCAACGGTAGAATTAAAATTATAACTCACGCAATAGAGTTTTAAGAACATTGATTTGATTTTCGGACTATAAGTCACTCGTACCAGTTTCACTCAAACAGTCACCACGAAAAATCTACAATGAATTTTTAGGTGATTCCAATTTCTACGGTTAGCTTACTTCTAGGGCTTTCTTTTGATATATGATTCATCTCCTAACTCGTTATACACAAAGAGTTATAGATTTTACAAAATCAAGTAATAAACTAATTTTTCTGAAAATCCCATATTTTGTCACTTTTCTAAGAATTCCACCATTCTGACTAAATACTGATAAAACACCTCAGCATTAATTCCTTCATTTATAACCACATAAATTAAATAAATCCATCATTTATATCCACATAAAATAAATATTTCCTTATGATCTAAATCAATAATTAATTATTCACAAATAATATTACAGAATCACAATAATGACAATCAG
This sequence comes from Panax ginseng, assembly GCA_020205605.1. Lineage (NCBI taxonomy): Eukaryota > Viridiplantae > Streptophyta > Magnoliopsida > Apiales > Araliaceae > Panax > Panax ginseng. The sequence continues at coordinate 124,852,787 of CM035135.1, read as the reverse complement.
GTGGTTCCCAGGAAAGAGGGGGCTTTCCGAAAAGGATTTCTCCCTATTAGCGCGTAAATAGATGACTAAACCTCTCCTTGACAGAACTTTCTAGACATTGCCAATAATGTTATCTAATAATATTATTCAAATAATATGAATTATTGATTTGATATAGAATGGGAAATACTGTGCACTGACAATTATTGAAACAACAATAATATAAAATATCAACGTAGTAATTATTGAATCAATAAAATAAAATATTGAACAGTAATTACTGTAACAATTATTGAGTAGTGCCTTCTTGCGTAAGAATAAATAATTCAAAAATATTGTGCAATACTGTGTGCTACTGTGCAACAACGCGTATTACTGTATTTTGACCACCGGGTATTCCAATAGTGTTAACGGTAACAACTATGCCATTATTTATAAAAACTCAAACTTGTCGTTTTCCTCATCCGACAGTTATTCTGTTATGGGGCCTACAAATGGATGCGCCGTCATACGAATATTCCCCGATAACAAGAATATTCCACGACCAAACGAATATTCCCCAACAGAAATGAGTATTTTATAACCACTTGCGTATTTTGAAAATTTTGTATATATCACCCTTAACTTTAAACTTTTATCAATTTAACTATTTACTAAATAGAAAAATTGAATACTTTTATTTCATAAAATTCGGGGTCTTACACAGAACCTCTTGAATTAATACACACTGATATTTATGATTTAAAGTATATACAGATAAGAGGAGGTAAGAAATACTTTATCACTTTTATAGATGATTGTACAAGATATTGTTATTTTTACTTATTGAGAAGTAAAGATGAGGCTTTGGAAATGTTTAAACATTACAAAAATGAGGTTGAGAATCAACGTGATAAAAAGATCAAGATAGTTAGAAGTGATAGAGGTGGGGAATATGAATTTCTATTTGTTGAAATTTGTTCACAACATGGTATAATACACCAAACAACTGCACCTTATTCACCACAACAAAATGGTGTTGTAGAAAGAAAGAATAGAACTTTAAAAGAAATGATGAATGCATTGTTATTAAGTTCTGGGCTACCTCAGAATTTATGGGGGGAAGCAATTCTTTCAGCAAATTATATTCTCAACCGAATACCTCAAAAAAGGTCTAATATTACACCCTATGAATTATGGAAATGACGTAAGCCATCTTATAAACACTTAAAAGTGTGGGGGTGTTTAGCAAAATTAATGGTTCATCCACCCAAAAAGGTGAAAATAGGACCAAAAACAATAGATTGTATATTCATAGGTTATGCTAATAATAGTAGTGTTTATAGATTTTTGGTTAATAAATCAAAAATAGAGGAAATACATGAAAATATGACTATTGAGTCAAAAGATGTTGAATTCTTTGAAATAGTATTTCCTAATAAAAAAGGAACAAAAGCCAAGTTCTAACGAACAAGTTCAAATAAAAGAACTTATGATGCTGTTAATGACAGTAATCATGGTTTAAAAGATATTGATGAACCTAGCTAGACGTAGTAAACATACTAGAACATCAAAATCTTATGGTCCAAATTTTCTAACCTATTTGTTAGAAAATGAGCCTCAAACCTATAAAGAAGCAATATCGAGTCCTGAAGCTCCATGTTAGAAAGAGGCTATAAATAGTGAAGTAGAATTCATTTTGCATAATCATACGTGGGAATTAGTAGATCTCCCAACATGCTCTAAACCTTTTGGATATAAGTTGATATTCAATAAGAAAATGAAAGCAGATGGATCTATAGACAAATATAAAGCAAGACTTATAATCAAAGGATACATGTAAAATGAGGGTTTAGATTATTTTGATACTTATTCTCCTGTGACAAGAATATCCTCAATTAGGATGTTAATAGCCATTGCAGCTATATATAATTTAGAAATACATCAAATGGATGTAAAAACAGCTTTCTTGAATGGAGATTTAGAAGAAAAAATCTGCATGGAACAACCAGAAGGATTTATTATTCCAGGACAAGAAAAGAAAGTTTGTTGGCTTGTAAAGTCTCTTTATGGATTAAAACAAGCACTTAAATAATGGTATGAAAAATTTGATAATGCAATGTTATCAAATGGTTTCAAAATAAATGAGTGTGACAAATGTGTATATGTCAAGAACACTAAGAATGAGTATGTTATTATTTGTCTTTATGTAGATGATATGCTCATTGTGAGTAGTAATAATGATATCATTAAAACTACTAAAAGAATGTTAAATAATATGTTTGACATGAAATGTGACGCCCCCAAAACATGTATACATCACCCATCTTGAGTCACCAGATACATGGTACAGAACTCAACTACAAACTTAATTATGCAACTGTCGTGCAAAATACGACAAAACATAGCTGAGAATTTTAACATAAATATTGTCTTCTAGACAATATCCACTCTCAATGGAGTCCTCATTACAATTATTATCACACTATTTTATAAAAATAGTGAGTAGCCATCATCTCGAACCATCACTCCATTCCCCGACTCGTCCCAACTATATTCTCATTTCCTGAAGAGAACAGTGAAAGAAAGGGTGAGCTCAACTAGCCCAGTAAGAAATATTATGACAAAGATAATGCAAAATAAATTATACTTAGCCTTCAACAGTATAACAACTGATAGAATACAATAGACAATAAGTTTTAGATCAACAACTACAGCGGAATAAGCAATCCATTAGAAGAGTCAAGTAGAGCATGATATCTACTATCTTCTATTATTTAAAAGTTTATCATCAATTTTATCCCTGTAATACTCATCAACAGTTCTTTATTATACCCAAGATATATAGAACTTTCATCACATGTCTTCACCTGAACCACCAAAGATGTTAGTTAAATTCACAATTCATGTTTATAATAATGTGAATCAACAATTTCTCCTTGCCACAAAGGCTTAATAGAACATTTACTCAATATCCTTACCCTAAAGGCTAATGATATTCAAATGTAATAACAATGATCATATCAATCAGTTGTCTATCTTTGCATTACTGGCCAAAGATATTCAACTATAAAACGAATGGTCATGATCATACCAATCAATTGCATGTCAGTGCACTACGGCCAAAGACATTTAACTGTTAACTAATGGTCATGATCCTGCCAATCACATCATCAAATTATCCCTGCACTACGACCAAGGATATTCATTAGTATCACAAGTGGTCATGATCATGTTATACACCTGTCCATCTTTGCACTACGGGCCAAAGCTATAAATTAACAGGTCATCTTTGCACTACGACCAAAGATTGATATCAATCAACAGTTCATCTTAGCACGTAAGCTATATACTACTGTAAAACCAATAATCAATAGTCCATCTTTGCACGTAAGCCAAAGATATACAACTATAAAACCAATAATCAACAATTCGTCTTTACACGTAAGCCAAAGATATACAACTGTAAAACCAATAATCAACATTCCATCTATGCACGTAAGCCAAAGATGACTTTCATTACAATATAAGTGTAAGACCCCGAAATTTTTTTAAATAAAAAGGAATTTCCTTTATTTATTATTTTGAAATAGTAAGGGTGGATTTGATTAATGTGGTTAGTTATGGGTAAAATCGTAAATATTTTAAATAAGCAAGTGGTGATATAATATTCATTATTATTCGGAGAATATTCGTTTGGTCGTGGAATATTTCGTCTTTGTCGGGGAATATTCGTATAATGGTATGATCTTTTGTGGGCCCCATAACGGAAAGCGATTGGAGGAAGAAAGCGACAAATATAAGTTGTTTATAAATGGCCATTGGCGTAGTTATTCTGAATTAATATTGTTAAAATACTAAATTGGTTAAAACACAAGTAGCATGCGGTATTGCACCAATTATTGATTCTTACGTAAAGAAGACACTACTCAATAATTGTTACATAATTCTTTATTCGATATTTTATTTTATTCAATAATTGTTGCATTGATATTTTATATTCTTGTTGTTTGATAATTGTCCTTACTACACATTATTTTCTATTATCGAAGCAATAATTCATATTATCTGAATAATATTATTAGATAACATTATTGGCAATGTCTAGAAAGTTCTGTCTAAGGAGAGGTTTGGTCACCTAATTAATTGCGCGCCAATAAAGAGAAATTCTTATTGGAAAGCCCCCTCTTTCCTGGGAACTGCTTGGTTGTCAATATTGTGATTCTGTAATATTATTTGTGAATAATTAATTATTGATTCATATGATGAGGAAAATATTGATTTTATGTGGATATAGATGGAGAAAATTTTAATGTGACAATTGTTGAAAATTAAAATTTTATCTTTTTTACGATAAAATAATTCATTTAAATATATTATTATATTTTTAATAATATAATAATGGTGATATTTTACAATGAATGTGTGATATACTGAGTATCTGATGAGAAAGAGTATTTTTGTTGTAATAAATGTTTAAAACATGTTAAACATGCTGTGGACCCATTTATTGGATGAAATTTGATTATAGTCTAAAAAATCGCTTGGATTTATGGTTTTCGGTCATTTTACATTTGGGAATTTGGAAAACTTTCTTACGAAAAGTTGTAGAGAATTGAATTTCCTATAAAAATTCATAAGATTCGAATTTTTCGACAAAAGGGCTATTTATTGTGAATTATTGAAGTTAGAAGCTCTGAAATAATTGATTTTTGGAAGTTTAAAATATTTAAAGAATGAAAAATGTTTTTTTGTTTGTGGGAAGCCTAGCATGTGATGTAAATACTGAATTCAAAAACTAGAAAGTGTGCGTAGAGAATTTGTTATATATATTATTATTAAATTAAATTTTACGCTTTGGTGTTCTAAGCATTTTCCTATAAATAGGGTCTTGGGTTAGAATTGAAAATTACACGTAAATCAAGTTTTCTCTCTATATTATCGAGCGTATTCTTGTGAGTATTTTGAGTATACTTTGAGTATTGCTATACTGATTTGCAAGTTCAAGTCATAGCCTATATCCAGGTGTTCAAATTTAGAAGTATAAATCTTTCGATGTAAGGGATATTTTTTTTTTTAAGTAATGATATAATTTCTTCAATATCATTATCTTTGAAATATTGATCTGAAGTTTTTATCAAATTTGGAACTTTTGGTGTTTGAGTTACTATTCACATATATCGGCCTTTATTCATTGAAAAAATAAAAATTTTCTTTTCGTCAAAATATCTATACGGATACTAGTTTTGATTGTATCCATGTTTTGATCATTCTTGAATTTTACACCACTATGATGATTTTTGAAGTATTTTTGGACATGGATAAAACAAAGTACTTAATCCTTAATCCTTGTCATTTTGTTTCCTTTGGATTCATTTCTTTAAAAATATTTTTCATCATCCTCGGTCTTAAATGATGATGTTAATGAATATCTTTGGCCTGTAGTGCAAAGATGAATGATTTCTGATGAATATCTTTGGCCCGTAGTGCAAAGATGAACATGTGTTTAGATGAACATGACCAACTGATGAATATCCTTGGCCTGTAGTGCAAGGATGAATATATGATTCAAGAGGTGTATTGATTGATGTTACAGGGATAAAAATACTATGATGGACTGTTAAATTCATAGACATTAGTAGATTTCATCCTCTACGTAACTCTTCTATGAATTAATATTTTTCGCTGCGAATATTGATTTAAAACTTGTTGTCTATTGTATTCTATTAGATTTTTTTCCTGTTGAAGACTAACGATAATTTGTTGTATATTATCTTAGTCATAATATTCTTCTTGGGCTAGTTGAGCTCACCCTTTTCCTTTTTGTTCCATTTTTCTTCTCAGGAGGCGAGAATATAGCGAGTACGAGTCGGGGTATGGAATGAAGGTTCTAGGAAGAGTTGTTTAGTAGTCCTCACCATTTTTGCAAAATAATGTATCAATAATTATGATGAGGATTTATTTGTATGTGGATATTGTCTAGATGGCAATATCTGTATTTAAACTCACAGTTTATGTGTTGTAATAATAAAGTTGTAGTTAATTCTGTACCATGTATTTGACAACTCAGAATGGGTGATGTATACCTATTTTGGGGGCGTCACAGATATATTAAAATTAATCTAGTCTCTTTGGGTTCGACCTGTACTTGTTAATTCATCAATTTGATATTGTGCACTTGTAGTTACATATTTTTATCATGTCAGCTCCCGACTTTTGGTGAGGCTTTTGATCCAAGTTCAGAAGAACCGTCCAACCTTATATCAATGTAACAGCGCTCTTGATCCCCTTAGGAGGCTTTAAATAAAGGTTTCGGAGAACCTTCCAAATTATGTCACCGTAACCGCACTCCCGATCCCCTATAGAGGCTTTAAATAGAGGTTCCGGAGAATCGTCGGACCTTATTACCTCCAAACGTGGAATATAAGACCCCAACTTTTATGAATAAAGATTTAATTTTCTCTGGATAATATTCTAAATAGTAAGGTGATGATTTAATAAATTTTATAGTTATGGGTGATATGTGCAAATTTTGCAAAGTAAGCAAGTTGTCATAAAATATTTGTTTAGTCAGAGAATATTCTTTTGTCGAAGAATATTCATACAACAGCGGAATCATTGGTGGACCCCACAACAAAATAATTGTCGGATATAGAAAGTGCCAAAAATAACCTTTTCATAAAATAACGGCAAGACTTATACCGTTAAACTGTTAAAATACCCGGTGATAAAAGTACAGTAATATGCAGTGTTCCACAGTGGTACGCGGTATTGCATAGTAGCACACAGTATTGCACAATATCTCTGATTATTGATGCTTAAGTAAGATGTGACGCCCCCAAAATAGGTCCACACAACCCATTCTGGGTCGCCAGATATACGGTACAAAATCCAAATACAAACTTCATTAATACAACTGTCGTGCAAAATACGACAACATATAAGCTGTGAGTTTGAATACAAATATTCTCTTGTAGACAATATCCAAACTCAAATAAAGTCCTCATTACAATTACCGTCACACTATTTTACACAATAGTGAGGACTACTATAAGAACCATCTTGGACAATTACTCCACTCCCCGACTAGTCCCAGCTACATTCTCGCCTCCTGAGAAAAACAATGGAACCAAAAAGAAAAAGGGTGAGCTCAACTAGCCCAGTAAAGAATATTATGACTAAGATAATGTAAAATAAATTATCGTTAGTCCTCAACGGAAAAAAATCTGATAGAATACAATAGACAACAAGTTTTAGATCAACAACTGCAGCGAAAATAGCAATCCATTAGAAGAGTCAAGTAGAGTATGATGTCTACTATCTTCTATGATTTAAAAATCCATCATCAATATTTTCTCCCTGTAACACCAATCAATAATTATTTTCAATCAATGAATTATCTATGCACTACGGAATAAAGATAATCGTTTCTATCACCAGTGGTCATGATCACGCCAAACACCTATCCATCTATGTACTACGGGCCAAAGAGGACTTTCACCACAAACCTTTATCTATAACATCAAAGGTCATGAATATACCAATACACAATTCCTGGTCATAATCATACCAATCAACAATCCATCTTTGCACTACGGGCCAAAAATAACTTTCAGCACAATATAAGCACGAGGATGATGACAATGATATAAAGAATCAATCAAGTGAGATCAAGGATAAATATTAGAGATTTATAATTCAATTTGTCCAGAGTTCAAGAATGTCTAAATTATCAACATGATCACTAATTGTGGAGTAAAATTCAAGAATGATATTCATGTATCAAAAATAATTTGGACAAAAAAGATATCAATTTTGTCGTGAATAGTACCCCATAAATAGTACCCTGAGTGAATAGTAACCCGAGTGAATAGTATCCCAAATGAATAGTATTCCAAATAAATAGTACCCCGACATAAATAGTATCCCGCCAAATAAGAAATTTCAGACCAATAGTGTAATAATACTCGATGAAGCACAAACTATTAAGAATATTCCACTAATTTCAAGGGTTTTCACCATTTAATAATAAGGTTATGGAAACAAACAATAAATTTGTACCATAAATGGAGAAATATGAAAGAAGACGATATCCCCTGATGAGTACAAAAGAAATGACATCTCATACGAGTATAAAAGAATATATGAAACTGCAACTGAATTTTTACTGGCCCTTCATGCAGTAATCCGTGTAGATAGATCATTTCCACAATTTAATAATGAATGAATATGAAGGATTATTCACCATGCATGCAGTAATCCGCGTAGACAGGTTATTCCCGCATATTAATAAAAAATGAATATGAAGGGTTATTCACTATGCATGCGGTAATCCGCGTAGACAGGTTACTCTCGCATATTAATAAAGAATGAATATGAAGGGTCATTCACCATGCATGCGATAATCCGCGTACACAGGTTACTCCCGCAGATTAATAAAGAATGAATACGAAGGGTCATTCACCATGCATTCGATAATCCGCGTAGACAAGTTACTTCCGCGGATTAATAAAGAATGAATACGAAGGGTCATTCACCATGCATGTGGTAATCCACGTAGACATGTTACTCCCGCATATTAATAAGGAATAGAATGACAATCCTTATGAATATAAAGAAAATAACATCTTTTACGAATACAAAAGAATAAAATCCCTTACCTTAGTAGAAGATTGGATACTGCAATAGTGAAGTAGCAGAATACTCTTCTTCTTTCTCTCTAGAGTTTCTCTCTCTAGAGTTTCAGTGAATTCGTAAGAAATAATGAAGGAATGAGCTTCTATTTATAGGATAATGGACTAAATAGTAACTAATTAACGAATGGTCCAGATTGATTTAGTATTAAAACGGATGGTCCATATTGATTTACTATTATAACTTCAACCAGCGGTCCATATTGATTTACTATTATAACTTCAACCAACGGTCCATATTGGTTTATTATTATAACTTCAACCAACAGTCTAAAAAATTAGCACATCTCCCCATGAAATAATAAGTCAAACTTATAACAAACTCCTCGTGAATAATCCCTCTATTTATATCAAAAATTGAATAAATAATTACCACAACACATTTTTAATCTTTCAACAATTATTCATCATTTAATATTATAACTCACAATATTGACAACCAGGTCGGTCCCAGGAAAGAGGGGCTTTCTGATAAGGATTTCTCCTTACTGGCGCGTAATTAAATAACTAAACCTCTTTCCTCGATAAAACTTTTAGACATTTTCAATAATGTAAATAATAATATGAATAACTGGCTCGTCTCAATTATTGATTTAATAATATAAAGTATTATGCAGATGATACTGTGACAATAATTAGATCAATAATATAAGATACTATGCAGCAACTACTGCGGCAATTATTGAATGAGACTGAGTGACTTCTTATGTAAGCATCAATAATCAGATATATTGTGCGATATCGTTTGCTATTGTGCAACAACGCGTATTACTGTACTTTTATCACCGGGTATTTCAACAGTTTAATGGTAAAAGTCTTGCCGTTATTTTATGAAAAGGTTATTTCTATCGCTTTCTATATTCGACAGTTATTCCGTTATATTGTCCACCAATGATTATGTCATCGTACGAATATTCTCCGACCAAACGAATATTTTATGACCACTTGCTTACTTTACAAAATTTGCACATATCACCCATAACTATAGCATTATATCAAATCATCACCTTACTATTCAAAATAATATTTAGAGAAAAATTAAATTTTTATTCATAAAAGTTGAGGTCTTACCTATGAAGTCACTCAGTTTTATTCAATAATTGCCACAGTAGTTAATGCATAGTATATCATATTATTGATTAAATTATTATCACAATATCATCTGCACAATATTTTATATTATTAAATTAATAATTAAGACGACACAATTATTTATATTATTATTTGCATTATTAACAATGTCTAGAAAGTTCTATCGAGGAAAGGGGTTAGGTTATTTAATTGTGCGCTAATAAAGAGAAATTCTTATCGAAAAGCCCCCTCTTTCTTGGGAACGATCTGGTTGTCAATATTATGAGTTATAATATTAATGATGAATAAGTGTTGAAAGATTAAAAATGGGTTGATTGAAGATAAGTGATTTGTGGGAGATATTTATTTAATTTTTGATATAAATAGAGGGGTTTGTCATAAAGTGTTTGTTGTAAGCTTGGCTTATTATTCCATGGACCCCCATGTACCAATTTGTCAAATCGTCAGTAGAAAGTTATCTTAGTTTTGTTTTATTATTATTATAATAGTAATAAAACAGAAAACTTTTTATAATATATATAAAGTTATTTATTTTATTAGAATATAAATAGAATATATTATATTATATATAAAGTTTTTGTTTTATTAGAATATTTTATTGCACAATGATGAATAGTAAAAATCAAATTTTCGGCTGTGAATTTGTCCAAAATTCGACTGTTCATCATTGATTAAATAGTGCCTTGTCATTCTCCTATAAATAGGATGTTTAGTTAAGAAATAAAAATCACACCAAAATCAGAAAATTCTTCTTCTATAATATTGTGTGTATTTCTTTCTAATATAAGAATACTTTGAGTGTAGCTAATAGTGCAAGATTTTCTCAAGAATATCTCCGATATACTAGTAAGGTCTAATCTCCTACTAAGGTAAGGGATATTATTTTCGTTCAATATTTATAAGGAATATTATTTTCTTCCATACTCTATAATAGTATGTAAGTGATATTATTTCATTTCATATTCCTAAATCTACACTTACTTTGATAAGTATTGCTTCTATAATCCCTGAAATTAGTAGAATATCCTTAATAGTTTGCGCTTCATCTAATATCATTTCACTGGAATATTGGTCTGAACTTCCTTATTAAATTTTAATCTTTTCATTTCGGAGTACTATTTATGTCGGGGTACTATTTCATCCGAGTTACTATTCATGTCGGAGTACTATTCACGACGAAATTAGTTTTTTTCTTTCTTTGTCCAAATTATCTTTGAAATATAAATCTTAAATATCATTTTTGAATTTTACTCCATAATTGGTGATCATGTTGACAATTTGGCTATTCTTGAACTCTAAATAAATTAAATTATAAATCTCACTTGATTCATTCTTTATATCATTGTCATCATCCTCATACTTATATTGTGCTGAAAGTCATCTTTGACCCATAGTGCAAAGATAGACTATTGATGTGAGACCCCAAATTTTATGAATAAAGATTTAATTTTCTCGAAATATTTTTTTTAAAATTATGGTGTGGATTTGAGATAATGTTATAGTTGTGGGTAATATTTACAAAATTTGCAAAGTATGCAAGTTATTATAAAATATTCGTTTGGTCGGGGAATATTCTTTTTGTCGGGAATATTCTTACGACGGCACAATTATTGGTGAACCCACAATGGAAGTATTGTCGTAGTAAGAAAATGACAGAATTATCTTTTTATAAAATAACGGCGGAAGTGTTACCATTAAAACTGTTGAACTACCCGGTAGTAAAAAAAGTACGATGTCTACGCGTGATTGAATAGTATACACGATATTGGTTATTGATGCTTACGTGAGAAGTCACTCGGTTATACTCAATTATTGTTATAGTAATTCTTGCATCATATCTCTCATATTATTGATTCGATTATTGTCACGCGATATCATCTCGCATAATATGTTATTTTATTAAATCAATAATTGAGGCGACAAAGTTATTCATATTATTAAATTGCAATATTTACAATGTCTAGAAGTTCTATCAAGGAGAGGTTTGGTCACCTAATTGCGCGCCAATAGGGAGAAATCCTTATTGGAAAGCCCCCTCTTTCCTAGGAACGACCTGGTTGATAAATATTGTGGGTTATAATATTAATGGTGAATAATATGATATACTATTAAATCAATAATTGAGACGGCAAAGTTATTCATATTATTAAATTACAATATTTAGAATGTCTAGAAGTTCTGTCAAGGAGAGGTTTGGTCATCTAATTGTGCGCCAATAAGGAGAAATCCTTATCGGAAAGCCCCCTCTTTCCTGAGAATGACCTGGTTGTTAAATATTTTGAGTTATAATATTAATGATGAATAAGTTCGTGTTGATTAAAGATGAAATTGATAGTTCCATTGTGTTGGAATTATTAGTGTTAGTGCAAATCGACATTTATTTCGATAATAATTGATGTCTGGAGGTTATATTGTTCAATCAGGTATTCGGGGTACTTTTCGTGTCAGAGTACTATTCACGAGTTACTATTCATAGGTTACTATTCACCCGATTACTATTCATTCTAGTATTATTCACTCGGATATTTGGGACACTTTTTGTGTCAGAATACTATTCATGAGTTACTATTCACCCGATTACTATTCACTCTAGTATTATTCACTCGGGTATTTGGGACACTTTTCGTGTCGAGGTACTATTCACTGGGTGACTATTCCTGAAGTACTATTCACGGGGTACTATTCACCTGAAAAATATATTTCTTTTCGGTCCAAATTATTTTTGGGTACAATATTATTCCATGAGGAGATGTGCTTTATTTTTTTAGAATAGTTGGTTGAAATTATAATAATAAATCAATATGGATCGTTGGTTTAAAGTTTTAATAGTAAATCAATATGGATCATTTGGTTTAAAGTTTTAATAGTGAATCAATATGGATCATTTGGTTTAAAGTTTTAATAGTGAATCGGTATGGACCGATTGCTTTAAGTTTTAATAGTAAATCAATATGGACCATCCGTTTTAAAAGTAAATCAATCTGGATCGTTCATGAATTAGTTACTATTCAGGTCCATTCTCCTATAAATAGAAGCTCATTCCTTCATTATTTCTTACAAATTCACTAAAACTCTGTAGAGAGAAATTATAGAGAGAAAGAAGAAGAAGTCTGCTTACCTCATTATTTAAATTATCCAGTTTTATTCTAAGGTAAGGGGTATTATTTCTTTCGTATTCATGAAGAGAACTTCTGTTATTCCATTCTTTATTATTATGTTGAAATAACCAATCTATGCGAAGTACCGCATACATGGTGAAATTCTTCTATTATTCCATTCTTTATTATTACATTTGGAATATCCGTCGATAATCACAATTTACTTTGACATGGTTTTGTTCTTTATTATTCTGTTGGAATAAACTGTTTATGTGAAGTACCGCATACATGGTGAAATTCTGCTGTTATTACATTCTTTATTATTACATTGGAATATCCAGCCGGTCATGGATTATGCGATTCGGTTACATTCTTTATTATTCTGTTGGAATAACTTTGTTTATGCTCAAGTACCGCATACATGGTGAAATTCTCGTTGTTATTACATTCTTTATTATTCGTTGGAATATCTTGTCGGTCTTGATTACGCTTTGACTGGTTCGATTCTTTATTATTCGTCGAAATATCACATGCGTGCATTTACGCATGACTGGTTCCATTATTTATTATTCTATTGGAATAACACATGCATGCGATCTATCGCATGCACGGTGAATTTACATTGTTATTCCGTTCTTTATTATTTTTCGAATATCACATGCGTGCATTTATCGCATGACACAGTTACATTATTTATTATTCATTTGAATAACTCACATGCATGCGGTCTATCACATGCATAGTGAATTTCATTTGTTATTAGTTTCTTTATTATTCTATTGGAATATCCCCGATGCAATGCGTTTATGCATGACACGGTTCTATTATTTATTATTACATTGAATAACTCACATGCATGCGATCTATCGCATGCATGGTGAATTCTTCTGTTATTCCATTCTTTATTATTCTGTTAGAATAAGCTGTATATGTGGATTACCACATGCATGGTGAATGATCAGTTATATTCATTTCTTATTAAATTGTGGAAATGATCTGTTTACGTGAATTATGATGAAAGTCATTATAAAAGCATTGGACTGATGAAAATCATGGGTATATGTAGTATTAGTAAGTGTTATGATGAGTTATGTTAGTTATTATGTGAAAACATAAAAGTTTCTTAGAAATCACAAAGGGTTGAAAATCAGATTTTGGTGAAAATGGAACATGAAATTCAATTGACCATATCTCCTATTATATTTTGAATTTTTGAGTGTGATCAAGTTCTAAAGTTAGATCTATGAGTTTTTTAACTTATCCAAGTGGAATCACTGAAAAAGGTGTTGTAGATTTTCGTGTGGACTGATTTTAGTAAAGGAGTCAAAAACAGCAAAGTACCAAAAATCTACTGCACAGAAATTTAAAAGGGCATTTTAGGCCACTGAATTTGTGAGAAAAATTTTGGCCTTTTGGGACATGGAAATATATGGTATAAAGTATCTCCTGTCCAAAAATGAGCTCATTCCGACTAAATATGAGCAAGTTATGACTATTTCAATATTTAGGTTTTTCCGACGAAAAATGCTATAACCGGAGTTCTATAACTCCGATGACCATGAAATATAAACTGGAAGCTCACGTTAACAGGTGTAAGATCCTGCCAAGATTTGGGAATTTCTGGAATTAAACTTGAGGTAGCTAATTTCTTAAGGAATTAATTAGAAATTAATTTTGAAAATACCTAAGGAGTTGAAAAATTATAAAAAAATACTTGTTGTGTATGAAATATATGTATATATGTTTGGACAAAGGATAGAAAAATAATAAGTTGATTTGGTAATTTTTCATGAAAATGGTTTAGTTACGAACCTATGAATTAAATATGTTATGTGAAGTTGGAAAATTGGTAAATATGATTTTATGGCTTGGAAATCCTATATAAGGTATATGCAGATTTTTGATAAGGAATTTGATCATTGGTGATGAAATCTTATGAGTATGACATTTTTGAATGATTAAATGCATTATTTGGTAAAGTGTAAACAATTAAATTAAATTGTTTATAAGTTTAAGGAGTGATTAAAATATTGTTATAATATTAACAATATTAGATTATGAGTTATTTAAGTGATGGATAATATTTGGATAAATTTAAAGTCTTTAATATTTATCCTTGTTTTCGTTTGATTAACGCTTATATTATTGTCATCATCCTCATGCTTATATTGTGATGAAAGTCATCTCTGGCTTACATGCATAGATGGACTTGGTATGATTATGACCAGAGATTATTCGGTATAATCATGACCGTAATGTAACGAATGATGTGGTAAAAGTCCTCAGTGGCCTGTAATGCATTGATGGACAGTTTTGGTATGATTATGACTAGGGATTATTCGGTATAGTCATGACCATTGATGATTTAATGAATATCCTTGGCCCGTAGTACAGGGATGATTAGATGACGTGGTTTATTTATTAAGCTGAGTCTCAGCGATAAAAATTGATGAAAATATTTTAAATCATAGAAGATAGTAGATATTATGCTCTATTTGACTCTTCTAATGGATTGTTTACTCTGCTGCACTTAAACTTGATGTCTATTATATTTTATCAGTTTAACATTGTTAAAGACTAATGATAATTTATTCTGCATTATTTTAGTCATAATATTTATTACTGGGCTAGTTGAGCTCACCCTTTCTTTCACTGTTCTCTTCAGAAAATGAGAATATAGCTGAGACGATTCGGGGAACGGAGTGATGGTCCAGATGATAGCATTAGTAGTCCTCACTATTCTGTAAAATAGCGTGACAATAAATGTAATGAGGACTCCATTGAGTGTGGATATTGTCTAGATGACAATATTCTTATTAAAACTCTCAGTTTATGTTTTGTCGTATTTTACATGACAGTTGTATTATTAAGTTGTATTTGTATTTTTGTACCATGTATCTGGCGACTCAAGATAGGTGATGTATACCTATTTTGGGGGCGTCACAATTGATTGGTATGATTATGACCAGGAATTGTGTATTGGTATAATCATGACCTTTAATGTTACAGATAAAGGTTTGTGGTGAAAGTCTTCTTTGGCTCGTAGTGCATAGATGGACAGGTGTTTGGCATGATCATGACCATTGGTGATATATAAAGGAATATCTTTGGCCCTTAGTGCATAGATAATTTATTGGTTTGAAACAATTATTGATTGATGTTACAGGGATAAAATATTGATGATGGACTTTTAAATCATAGAAGGTAGTAGTCATCATGTTCTACTTGACTCTTCTAATGGATTGTTATTTACTCTGTAGTTGTTGATCTAAAACTTGTTGTCTATTGTATTCTATCAGATTTTTCCTTGTTGAGGACTAAGGATAATTTGTTCTACATTATCTTAGTTATAATATTATTTACTGAGCTAGTTGAGCTCACCCTTTTTTTTCATTGTTCTCTTCAGGAAATGAGAATATAGCTAGGACTAGTCGAAAATGGAGTAATGGTCCAAGATGGTTACTATAGTAGTCCTTACTACTCTATAAAATAGTATGACAATAATTGTAATAAAGACTTTATTTGAGTTTGGATATTGTCTACGAGACAATATTTGTATTGAAACTCACAGCTTATGTTTTGTCGTATTTTACACGACAGTTAATAGTTGTATATAGAAGTTCGTATTTGGATTCTGTACCATGTATTTGACGACTCAGAATGGGATGTGTAGACCTGTTTTGGGGGCGTCACATGGATGATCGACCTTATTATCGCTGAAGGTGGATGACCGAACTCATTATCGTGTCGAGGGTGGATGATCGACATTATTACCATCGAAGGTGGATGACCGACCTTATTATCGCATAAGGTGGATGACCAACCTTATTATCACCAAAGGTGGATGACCAACTTTATAACTGTCGAAGGTGGATGACCGAACTTATAACTGTTAGGTTTGTATATAACGCGATCATGCAATCAAATCACATAAAAGGTGCAGAAACGGGATAAAACTTAATTTAAAATTTTTTATACAAACCATCACCATGATCATACTTTGTGCATAATTATAAATCCAATAAAAAAGAGATGGAGATTAGATTCAAACCCTTGTAAAAACTAGCTTCCTCATGTACGAGTTCACCTCCAATTCCTTTTCAGTTCAACTTAAATCCACCGAGAGTATGATTCCTTCCTTTGATCAACGTTAGCCACCCAAGTGTTTAACCTATAGAGGTGATCCACCAAGGAAGAACAAATATTCAAGAACAATTTAAGAATATGGTTTAATTTTAGTTAATTAAAATTCTTTAATTAATTATGCTCCTAATCCAATTAAAAATATATGAGAGTACTTTTATTAATTAATTTCCAAACTCCTTTTGGAATTAAACTAATAATAATAGTAATAATAATAATAATAATAATCTTATTATTAATTTATATTTAATATTTCCAAAATATTAAATAATAAATATTAAGCTATTTAATTTATTTTATCACCATAGATTAAATTAAATACACTTAACTTATTATTATGATTATGTCATTTACTTCTTAAATAAATATTTTTTTCTTTTATGGTGTGACCCTTTAGGTTCTCCATATTAAATCGGTTGTGAATAAATTAATTAGAACAATTCTAATCTTATTTAAATAAATAAATTAAACTATTAATTCATTTAAGTAAATAACATTTATTCTACAATAAGGGTAAGTCCCCTTAGCGATCAATGACTTTCCAGATAATATAAAATTCAACATCAATCATAAAAGAACCTTTGAGTAAATAATTACCGTACAATTCAATTCTTCTACCATACAATGTCCCAATTAAATATAAGACAGGGAATTACTGTCAAGTCTTATTTTTATTTAATTAATTATATGTATTTCAATTCTCAAATGCACAAACTCTAAATAATGCAAATTAGAAACTCTTTTCTAATTTCATTCTACCTTGGCCAAGGATCCTTGAGTTGTCATTTATCGAATCGCATAGGACATTCTCTTCTTTTAATAGAATTAGTAGATTCTTTATTGATCATTCATTATCTCTATATATAACTTATTAGACCCAAGCATACCCTTTGAGATACCCTAAGAGTCTTAAGGGACGTGTCAAAACATAACTCATCATACACAAGATACTATGATAATCTCAAGTCTAAAGATCATTTGTAATACTATTACTACAGGAATTCCTATTGACAAGTAAGTAAAACTCTATTAGGTATTCCTTAGCAAGCCACGTTCAATGAACTTATTCTCCAATAAGCACTTACATAAATGCTTTAGTGTATCCACATAAATGATCATGAGATCAATCATCCTCATTCAATGAGTAAGTAAACGTATGTACCAATCTATCCGGATTCACTAATCCCCTTTTTAGTAATCCAACGATTGAGAACAATTTTATAGTTTTTAAGTTATCTAAGAATTTAGATCTCATTAGCATGATCATCATTATAATTCTAAAAATATTGCTTAAAATAGTAGGTTTATCACATATTATAAAAATAACACCATGTAGATAATTAATTGCCTTTAAATAAATAATTCTTTTTATTAATAATTGAATAAGATTGTTACAAAGTATATGTTTTCTCATCAAACATGATTGGCTTGTGTGCATACTACTTTCAATAATCGTCGAAGTCGATCTGAATTGGGGTGGATGGCAACAGTATTAGATTTTGTTTTCCGAAGATGAAGTTCTATGCTTGGAGAAATTAAATTGTAAAGGCGACAATTTGGACTAACAGAAGACATAATAAAAAATGGTCGATATGATACAGTCTGAAGTGAGTTGCTATTGTCCGAAGTGATTTGCTATTTTCCGAAGTGGTATGAAATTTAGTCTGGTACAAAAATTAGTCTGAGTGTCAAAGCTGTCTGAATCCATTGTATAATTTATTCTGGCATGTCGAAGTGGAAATAACTACAAGAAACAGACTTACCTGCGACCGACTATCAGTGACCGCATGCGATAGCTGATAGTTATCTATGACTGATCGCGGATTTTGGTCTCATATAATCTGGTCGCTGGGGGGGACACTAACGACCACTATTAGCGACATAAATATTTGCGACCGTCAATAACGACCAGGTCCGTCGCTAAGCTGAGTCATCGTGGGTCAGGTTTGAAGGCTGACCTGGTCCACCTAGTAGCAACCACAATTAGCAACCGGGGAGGTTGCTAACTCCCTGACATAATTATATCAGCGACCGTTGCAATCGTTGATGCTTAATTTTAAAAAAATGTATATTTTCTAAATTTTTCAAAAAAAATGTACCTGCTTTATATCCCAACACACAGAAGTATATATAAACATCTAGTTCACTCTTTATATCCCAACACATGCACAACTAATATATATAAACACATAACAAATAAACCAACATAATAAACCAACAGATAAACCATATGAATTAAATAAACCGACACAATATTACCGTTATATAAACACAATATGTATTCATATAAACACATATACCAACACAATATTCATCCATATATAAACACATAAACTAACACAATAAACCGACACAATATTCATCCATCCATACGCAAACACATAAATCAACACAATATTACCGCTATATAAACATTAATAAACCAATATAAATTGAAGAAATATATACAAATGCCATCTTTAAGTAACATATACGTACAGTCATCCAAATAATGAATATAAACAACCATTTTTTGATGTATTATAATAACAAAAAGTAAAACATGTATTATTGAATTAATGTAAAGCTAAACTAAACATGTAAAACTAAACATGTAAACTAAACTAATTAAACATGTAAAACTAAACTAAACATGCAAAACTAAACAATGACAAGATTACCTCAGCATCATCATTCTACTGTTGAGCTACTCTCACCACTGCATAAGATAAATCCTCTGAACTCAAAGATTGCAAATTCTCACCAAGTGTAAGAAAAAGATTACGATCTTGATAATCGGTCGTTGTCGATAAAGTTTGTCATCAATACTCCTTGAGAAGTGTAAGCTAGTTGTGGCCCATGATCACTCCATGAAATCGGGAAACATCATCGGTTTTATAGTCTTAGGCATTTCAATTGTTACTCCTATTTCTACAAAATCAACTTCCATGGAGTGAAGGGTTGCCAATTGAGATATTTTTTACTCATAGTCTTATCTAACTCAAGGTCTGCATGTACTAAATGTGCAATAGAGATTGTACCCAAGGTATCATTGATCAGATAATTAATCAACAAAGAACTTTTGAATTTTCTGTAACTCTCCCTTTGTGGGAAATATAAGAGACAAAGGGAGAGTTGCAAGAAATTCAAAAGTTCCCAATAAGTGGTTCACTTGTTCAGGAATTTAAGAGGAAGTATAGTATGGTGAACCACTTATTGGGAACTTTTGAATTTCCTACAATTCTCCCTTTGTTTCTCATATTTCCCAATAAGTCTGATTTTGTAGGAAATTCAAAAGTTCTTTGTTGATTAATTATCTGATCAATGATACATTGGGTACAATCTCTATTCTACATTTTGTACATGCAGACCTTGAGTCAGCTAAAGTTAATTATGAGTAAAAAATGTCTTTAGTTGGCAACCCTTAATTCACTCTATGACAATTGGTTTTGCAAAAAAACAGGAACACCAGCTAAAACGCCTAGGGCTTTAAAATCGAAGATGTTTTTCAATTTCATGGAGAGGTGGGACAAACTAACTTTTATACTTCTCAAGGATTACTCGGGGGAAACTTTATCGTTCTAGTCTTGAATCTACAGTGCATGAGAAATCGCAATCTGTTTGTTCAAAAAATATAATATCATCCAAGACGTTTATATAAAATACTCACAAATATGTTCATATACTCAAAAATATGTATATGCACTCATCGCATTATGCATGGTTTGCATATGCATTGGGACATATACGCCTTTGTTCAATTACCCAACAAACGAAAAAATTTCACCAAAATCTCCCCTAAAATTTGGATTATCCACATGCATGAAGGCATGTATATATGACTATTTGTAGGCACCCAAGACACAATTCAAGAGAAATATAAAAATTCCTAATATAATAAGAGTAAAATAATAACAAACGGATGCAAAAGCAATAAAAAGTACCAGAAAATTAAAAACTTGTTTTTCATTAATAAAACGAATATTTTATATATTTCAATAAATTCGTCTTTGTATCTATGAATCCGTCTTTGTGTCTCCTAAATACATATTAAAATGATTCTGAAGTTGAAAACACTTCGAAAAACACTTCGAAAAAGTTAATATGTCTAAGTAGAATATGCAATATTCCAACCAAGTGGCCACTAAAATAGAAAACGGGGATATTAGATTATAGGTACTAGTCAGGTTTCCGGTTATAGGAATATTAGATATAAGTATATTAGAAAATTTTCAGGATTGGAAACTTTATTGTTGGATTGATATCTAAGCAGTTGAGCTATGGACATCATTGTTGGGAACTTGTGACTCATAATATGGAAGCCACTTGAAAAGGCTAGTCTTGGCTTGAGGCGAAGTAAAGCGATGCACTAGCCCATCGAGGGTCGCAAGAAGGTCGCGCGAAGTGTGAAGGAAGCTCCCGCGATAGATCTGAGAAGTTCGCCATGGTAGCTCGAGTATGTTGGGTAAAGCTTGAAGTGGCGCGAGACGCAGACATCTTGGAGCTATCGCCCATGTGAATAGCGGGATCATATTATGATTGGCTTTAATGAAGTTGCTTGGGCCGCTACTGGGTCGTGGACAAAGACTTTCTGGTTGTTAATTAAAAAGGTCATTATGGGTAATTAATCATAATGTGAAGTAGGGTTGGAATATGATTAGTAGCTATATATACTATCTATTGTAAAGGCCCTATGTAACCAAGGAATCATCAATAAACAACAAGCCGCCTATGGAGTACCCAAATTCGTGAACCACGTAAATCTCTTGTGTTCTTCTTAATTCTCTATCATTTGTGTGCATGTGTGTGATCCTATAATCTAACAATCATGTCTAAGGCTTACATTAATATTTTTTACGACTTTTCTTTTACTTTATTATGAGATTCACATGTGTATCTATATATATATATATATATATATATATCAAATTATAATTATATTTGAATATGTATTATTATAATTGTGCAATTTGTATTTGAGAAATATTATAAGTTGATGTCTAAATTACCTTTGAAATTATCAACATATTCTGCAATTTGGATAAGATCTCCTCTTAGTTTGTTAATACTTGGATTGATCTCAAAAATTCTTATATGAGAGGCACATAATAAAAAATAACACTCGTTTGGGGGAAGAGGAGGGGATTAAGCATGTAAGATTTATTATTTTATAATTTATTGACTTTTAAAAGTCAATATTAATATCATAATTTGTAACGGAGAAAGTATTTACGTACAATCAAATCAGTACCGGCCCTGGGCTAAACCCCAAGGTGCCCGAGCTTTAGGCCCAAAAGACTTTTAGGGCCCCCTTAAATATTCTCTTCCTTTTATTACTTAAATAGAATATTTAAATATTAAAGCAAATAATCAATCTGTAATATTCTACATATACTGATTATTGTAATATTCTACATATTTAAAGCATATAATTTGTACAAAATAATTTAATTATTATATACCTGGGCGTTCATCATCAGATTTAGTTTTTTGGGTTTTTTTAATTGTTTGGGAGTAGTGTTAGACTCTTAATGAAGGAGGCCCTATTTGGTAATTACTTTTTTGATTTAATGATAATGTGATATCTAAATGATGCTTTGGAAAAATTGAAATAGTCGGTTATTATATTTGATATTCTTTCGTATTGATGCTCTTTTGTTCAGAAAAAATTCTTCCTTTTTTTATGTGTCTTAATAGCAATTCGCAAAAGGTCTATTTTTTTGTTATCCACTTTAGGCCCTTCAAAACTCAGAGCCAGCCCTGAATCAAATGCTTCTTAGTAGTGCATATATATCAACCTTTAATTTCTAAAAACTCAAGTTTTTGTTCCACAACTGCCTCCTTATTTGATAATGGCCAGAAATTCAAGCCCAGATAAGCTCAGAAAGCACTTAACATTTAAATTTGCAGCATATATATTTCACTTCAGCATGAACCGAGGTGATAATTACTTGCAGTGTTCAGCAAAAACTGCAAACTCAAGTGTATTCAAACCAAAATTCTTCTAAATCATATAGATTTACACCAAATTAAAATATAACATACACAAAACAAAATAATCCCTTCATAACCATCAAAATAAATAAAAACTTTAACAATCAAAATCCCTTTTAATTCGCAGTAAAGTTCAACTCAATCTGCAAAAACTAATACTGAAGAAACAAGCATAAATAACACATGCTCTACGAAACTAAGCAAAAGATAATATGAGGAACAATACTTAGTTACCAATAACAAACCCAAAAATAAATTGAAACCAAGAACTGAGCTTTGATCATGAGACATACTTATATATATATATATATATATATATATATATATATATATATATATATATATATATATATATCATAACTTTCTTGAAACACCCAATAACTGAATATATATCATGACGTGCACCTGCTTGCCTCTTTCTTGAAACTTTAACATGCCCATATTAATGTGGACTCGTGCAAGGAGTAAAACTAGCCTACTTGGAATTATTCATGTGAATGTTATAATATTGGATAATATACCAATATATTATTGCATAAAATATCATCAATTATATAAGAGTATGTCTGGTGCTTATTATCTAAGCTTTTGTCTTTAGATCGTGCACTGTGGTCATATCGCTTTGCTTCTTGAGGTAAATAAATTCTTATGGCTCACTCCAAATCGAGACAGTGTATAAATATTTCTCCCCATGTTATCAAGGCGATTTTGACAAATTAAATTTGGTGATTTTAATTTGACACTAGAACACTAACCCTCCTTCTAACGTCAAATCACGAACTTAATAAACAAATAATTACTCCAAAAAATTTGATGGTTGGAGTTGTCGGAAATAACTCGTGTGAGAATAAGTATAAGCCAGAAAACGTCAACAATGGAGGTATTAATTACTCTAATGCGTAAGAGTAATATTGTGTAAATTGTACCTGAAACATGAAATTATGGTTGTATATTTATAACTTGACCATATCTACAGCTCTTCCCCCGAGTAGGAATAGAAGTCTTATGTAAAGTTTCCTTATAACTACAAACTCCATAATTTAATTATATTTGATTTCTTTTAAAGTAGGAAATCAAATAGGATAAGAAAATCATAAGTCAATTAGAATTGTAGATTTCTTAGAATGTAAGCCTTCTTACCTGAATATTTTCCCCCATGGCAAAGGTCTACCAAACCCTTCCGACGCATCAAATCACTCTCCAATAATTATTAAGATAATCAATTAAATTGTAGTGCGAATATATTCAATTAAGACATTGAGAATATTTGTGGAATGAAATGAGTATTATTTAAGGGGTAAAAAGAATATATCATTAATATTTACAAATTCTGCAAATAAGACTATATATATATATTATTCTGGATTAGAGTGTATAACTTTATTATTATTATTATTATTATTATTATTATTATTGCTAAGTTTCTTATTAGTTTTCTATTGCTTCTGATTAGACCTGACAAAATATAGTTATGGTTTGGCTTTGATTTATAAAATTTGACTATGGTTGTATTTAAAAATTAAAACCACATTACCTATTTTTAATATTGGTTGTATGGATTAGAATCATATAGTTATGAGTTAAATATAGGTCAACTCATATTTTAAATTTCAAGCATCTTACCATTATTATGATACAATTAAATAAGTTATTTATGATATTTAATTTCTATATTCTTTCACCTTCAATCTCTAATGTTTTTATACATTCTTTCTCTCTCTCTCTAAATTTATACACTCGTTTTTTTATATTTTCTCTTTCTAAAATTTTTACCCTCCCTCTAAAACTTTATACTCTCTCTAAAAACTTTATATAATCAATGGAACTGTATGTCCTGCACAAATTAAAATAAGTAGGATAAATTTAGTTGGTTATTTGAAATACAAAATTAACTTGATTATTGAAGTATTCAAAATAATAAAGTCTATAATTATTAGTACTTTTACGTAATTTACACTATTTATAATTATATTGAATTTAAATTTCAAAGATATAAAAAAACACCCTCATGTTTTGGAATGGAGGGAGTATTAATTTATACTACGATCAATAAAATTTGTTGAGAAAATAATAAAACTCCTTTTGTGTAATAGTAATAACCAGCAACTACAGGAATAGTTTTTTAATCTTTTTGTTATAATTATTTTGCTCAGCTAAACAAAATTTAAATGTTTTACACCTACAGAGTATTTTTAAATATTATTGTCTCATAATTCACATAGGTTCTCCAAATAAAAGGCGTTGCCGTGGTGTAGTGGTTATCACGTTAGTCTTACACACTAAAGGTCCCCAGTTCGATCCTGGGCGGCAACATATGTTTTGTTTTAACGATTTTCTGTATAAAAAAGAAATAAGATGCAGTGCAGTTTGGTTATTTTATGTTTTTTTGATATTAAAATCTGAGACATAGATGACCATAAATAATATTTCTCATATTAATGTCAAAATACTCTTTTAGTTTCCATCAGTTTCAAGCTTTGCTTTATAATTCCCCAGGGAAAAAATAAATAAGAACAAATACTGTATCTCTCTCCCTCATCATGATCATTACAGACTTTCAAGTACCAGCAGGAGGTGCATATTTGATGTGCATTTGCCTAAGTGCCCAATTCTATAGCAAAATCACTGCCACCTTGACAAAGTACAAATCTATTAAACAAAAACTTGTAGAAAAAGTATGCTAATTGTACTAAAATAAAAGTAGGCATGATTTCATTGCAAAAGAGAAAAGCAGGCTTGATGCTATTAAAAAAAAAACCCATCATCTGATCGTAACTTTGTCAGTAAACATTCTCAGGGCCACTGAGCAATGTGAACTATTATAGCTGATACCCATTTAACAGACAACTTGATGTTCATTTCACCTAAGTACTCAAAATCCCTTAATATTGACAAGGACATACAGCAGCAGGGGGAATTACCAACCTTTTCTTGGAGCCTGGCTTCGGGGAATTACCAACCTTTTCTTGGAGCCTGGCTTCGATGAAATCTCTTTTCTTCTTGCCTGGTTAGCCCAACATGTTGATAGACAGAACTTTAATCTTTACTTGCAAGTTGTAATCATGACTGTTGTGGGAACGTGAAGTAAAATTCTGACGATATAACCATGCTGTTTGTTCTACCATTCAGCAAGATTCAAAGATATGTACTATAGTCCGAAGATGAGCAGAGAACACAAAGCATCCAGGGCACATGATTATATTATTCCGAGCAAGTTTGTAAAACAGAATAACAAATTTACCTCTGGCTCTGGGAGAAAACAACTCCAGCCCATAACATAATAGTAAAATGAACAATTATATGTATTTAAGAGTTATTTTTATCATAATTTATTCAATTTTAGGATATCAAAATATGATCGTCATTATGAACATTCATTATCATTTCATTAATGTACTGAGAGTAAAACTAAGAGCCCAAAAAGAGAGAGAATTCAGGAATGCCACAGGCATAACCAGATTGCATATAGAAATGAGGGAGAATAAGCCCAGGGCATGGTTCCATTCAGACCAAGGCAGGGCTCCATTCGGAAGAGCACTGTAAATTTAAAGGAGCCATACTCTACAGCTAGGTTAAACCTTTATAATTTATTTCAGTCACATATTTACAAACATTTAAAAAAAAATCCTGAAAAATTTCAGCATGTACCTCATAATTCACTGTAGCATAAATACATGGTAAGCATACACCATATTCCAGCACAGCAGCACCAATCATCAATTTGGAGCAGAACTCAATGACAAAGTACATAATCAGAAAAATCCCAAGTAAATTTAAATATTGATTTGTATTTTCGTTCTTGCATATTCTCTTCAGATGGACAGAAGCTTAGCTCTTTAGTTAGTGGAAAACTAATTTGACAAACAGTTATACTGTAACTGATAATCTCACTCATCATCAGAAAACAAAAAGGTAAATATGCACAAGACGATGGAAAGGAATAACTAATAACCATACACATAGAATACATATACATTCTGCATGAACGAAAGATATTGTTTTCATAAAATGGAATTATGTACTCCAGAAGTCTAAAACTTCTACTACGCTTACAACAAAGTACATTAATAAACTCCATTTCACAAAAACAGACGTCTCCAATGTCCGAAGCTTTGATATTCACATCTTGTTGAACTATCATCTAAGTTATGATAGAAGTCCTTGAAGTTAAGAAAACTCACCACCATCATCATATATCCGTATTATCCAACAACAAATCAACACCTATAAGAACCTCAATATTGCAATTGCCACTCCATGCAGTCATCAAAATCAAAACTGCTTGCACAATCCAGTAAAGCATTTTGCTGATGCTCATAACGACAAATATAATTTAACCCAACAAGAAGCTCACATATAACTGCCTCAGTCTTTGCCCTGTCAGCAAAATATAATGTCAGGAGAAGGAGAACATTAGTCCGTGTAACAATTTGCTGCTGCTCAAAATTACGCTCACTTTGCCACCTGATCATGTTATGTGCCATAGGAGCGAGCCATTTTAGTATCTGTTCAAGACTCTCTTTCCAATCATGAGCAAGGGGAGCATCGAAAATTGCCAAATCTTTGATGTAAGACTTAAGACTGGTCTTCAACGAAATTCTTAAGCTTGTTGGTAACATGTAATACAGATCGTCCCTAGCTTCCTCACCAACCAGATGTGGATACCGAAGTAGCTTCTCTATGACAATTATGACATTTGCATAATGCAAGGCTAATGCAGAGCCTCCAACTGTGCTAGGAGGAGCATATGCCATCAACCTACTCTTGGGTCCAGATCCTGAACTATTTGTAGCACTACCCTGGAAGGAACCACCAATTTGAGATCGATTCAAGCAACCTGAGTGATTCGGATACTCTCTCTTCCCGCCACTAGCAACACTACAGCAACCCGAAAATTGACTACTTCTATCATTATCATCATCTACTTTTGATGCAGAACTGCTCAAACTAAGGCACTCCATGAAAAGTTTTCCTGGACTCATTCCACAAGCAAAATCAAAATCTTCCTGTCGAAATACTGCCACATCACCATGACTCAATGTAACCTGAGCCCTTTCCCTCTTTTCCCTCGATTGCCTCTTTTCCGCCATACCTTTCTCAATCAACCCCGAGTGATAATAATCATTATTCTTGCTCAAAGCACGCCTTATTGGCTCCAAATTCCCAGACTTGACATCAATTTGACCCAACTTTGCCACACATCCTTCCTTCAAATGAACTAAACTTCCATTTGAACGAAATTGTGGCCCTGAAACAAAACCACTGTTAAATTCTCGCCTCAATACAGGTTTGCGAAAAACATGACAAATTCGCACATAAAGTGTGCAAATGGTTCGTGCCAATAACTCCACAACCTTATCATAAGTCTGGTTCCAAAGCGAAACGTCCTTAAGATGCCTCACATCTTGCTTCTGCCACACCAGTTTCTGCTCAAAAGCCCTTCTACTCTCCTCATGTTGATTCAATTGAAACTTCTTCGTTGCTTGTTCCAACTCACTCAGAACTTCCATTTCCCCATAAAGGTTAGCGGTAGAATTCACATACCTCTCCATTTTCCTAACCATTGCCTCCATATCCTTCACCAAAAACCCCAATTCTCTCACTTCAATCACTCCACCCACTATATCCCCATACACATGCTCAAAGCCTTGCAACGCTGGTATGGAGCATTTCTTCCCAAACCTAGAAACAACTCCAGCCACACGGTTCAGCTCATCGAGCTTCTCCACCAGGGCAAGCTCCAAAAGATAAGCCTCATCGGCAGATATCAGTGCTTTTATGCCATCAGAATTCAAGATCTCACTTTTAAGCTTAGAAATTTCAGAATCAACAAGAGATTTATGTAGAATAACAGTTTTGGACATCAAATTAGCAACTTCAAAAGAAAGAATTCCAATGGTTTCTTTTGGCTCTTGCTTTTTATTCCCTTTTTTAGAAGTTTCAAGGAGAAGGGCATGCTTGAGATTAGCACTTACTTGGTTTCCCATCTTCAGCAGCCAAGGATCCGCCACCATTGCTACCCTTTCTGAAATTGTACAGACTGATAGATCTGAAACTAAAATTTGAAAACCCAAATCTATAGATCTAGCCAAATTATTCTTACCAACAATGCATTAGTTGGGAAAAAAAAAAGGCCAGACCCAGAAAAAAACTTGAAAATCAAACTCTACCCAGATTGCGGTAGATTTGAATTACAGGAGTTTACATACATTTTGAATGAGAAACGTGTTGAAGTGCAAGTGGGTTGACTGAAATGGGTCAGAGAATGCTGAATAGTCATTGATTCAGTGTTGAAGAAAGTTGGAACAGCTCAGAGAAGGGTGGAAATTGGAAAACGCGTGGCCTTAGAATGAAAAGCTGTATCAGAAATGGCATTTCAGAGGGCGTGATGAAGGGAGTGGAAAGGGGTAATCAATTGATTGAAAGAGAAAGAGAGGAGAGAGAGAATGGAGGGGAAAAGAGGGTAGAAATTGATTGAGAAGAGGTTTCTGGTTTATTGATTTCTCTTTTTTCTTCGTTCTCTGTTTGGATAATGATATTTTTTTCTCTTCTTTTTTGAAAAGCGGAAGGGCAGTTTGAAAGTGTTGCGTCTGCACAACTGAACCTGTATGTATAACTTACTCGTTAACGTTGATTACGGTTTTGTCCATCTTTCCATTTTCGTTGTCTTTCCAAGTCAATGGGGTTTTAAGTATTTTGAATTTGTAAGTCAAAATGTGTTTGTTGAGGCCTTTCTCTTTTTCACTTTTGTGGATACAAAAAAAAACTAAGTCAAATATCTGCAAAAATGTCTCCAACTACCATGAGGATGTTCCTGAATGGTCTTTCCATCTAATGGTTCTAACAAAAATGCTTAACATAATTGGTTAAATATATTTCGTTATCCTAAATTATTGGTCATATTTTACTTTGATGATTCCCCTTTTAATTTTACCAATTTTGTCAATTGCTGACGTGACTACTTGATTAAATATAAAACAGTTGATGTGTATAAAAAAATAATATTTTATTTTGAGATTAAACACTATTGATATATTGAAGGATAAAATAGTCAAACCCATTTCATTAATACATGACTAGTAAAAAACATCAAAATCTCAAAACAATCAGAATCGATCGAAGAAAGCCCCAAAATCAATCGACAAAACCCTAACTTTGATAAGCACAAATTACGGGTAAAATGCAAATGTGACAACTGAACTTTAGGTGTTTTTGGATATTGAGCCCTTTTCTTTTGGTCAACGCAAATTGAGCCCCTTTCTATTAAAAAGGTGGGTATTTTACGAGCTGACGTGGCCGTTTTTTGAAATTTTTCCCAAAAATATGTCATTGCAAATATTCGAACTCAGAACCTCTAGTTTGAAACTTTGGTCCAATGACCACCCAAGCACTCAAGCCTAACTATTATTATTTTACAAGGATTAATCTTTATAACTAAACAATTAGATCCCCAAATTTCAGATCCCCAAATTACATAATTTCCGGTAAATAAATTTTGTACTTCTTGTTCTTGTTATTAATTATTATTATTATTATTATTATTATTATTATTATTATTATTATTATTATTATTATTATTATTATTATTATTATTCATGTGTGACCCAAATCAGTACCATAAGTGACCTAAATTAACAAATCCAGATCAAGAAGAACACGAAAAACAAGGGGTAATACCCATATCAGAAAATCCATCACGGGATGTGAAAGGAACTTATCGGAAAATCCATCGTCGAGGATGTGAAGCTAGAACTTCTAAGCCGGAAAAACAAGAAAAAGTTCTTTAATACTAAGCGGCATGATCAAAGACCTCGCAAAAAGAGTTATGATCCTGACTTGTTTTTTAAGGTTAATGGGAAGCTAGTAAGAAATCGGAGGAAGACTGAACCAACACCTTAACAAACCCAAAACAATACACAGTGACACAATCCTTTTCAACCCAAACCACCATCCAAATCAGATCCAACCGCTCCAAATCAGAACCAAAATTCGAAGAGGGTGGTGCTGGGTCGGATCGGAATTGGCCTACCGTCGACCTGGGAGTCAAAGGAAAGGAAATGTGGAGGTGAGAGAGAAATCTTAGAGAGGGAAGTTGGGTTTTGGATGGGGGATGAGGAGAGAGAAAAAGTAATCTGAGAGAAACCCTTGTTTTATCATTGTGGATACTTGTTGTTGTTTCGATTTTCTGTTGTTGATTTCAGAAGCCATTGATAATAGAGGAAGAAGAAGTGAGATTCAATTTTGTGTGTTTGTGTGTGAGAGAAAGTGGGAATCTAGAAAAGTGAGATTCATCGTGCGATTTTAAGTCATTTAATTAATATTTTGTATTTTCAATTGATGTTATGTATTTATAATTATAAATATCTTTTTAGATGAAATTTACTTATTTTGCAAAAAATATTAATTATTTTCTAAATTTTAATTTTAATTTTTCTAAAAATAATTTTATTTTCAAACATTAGTTATTATTTGTTTGCAAATTATAAATGAGTTTTCAATTATTAAAGTGGCTCACCTAAGTGTAATTTTTTAATTTGTGTAAATAATTTTTATTAGTTTTTCTAATTGTACTTTTATAATTTTTTAAGTATCATTATTTAATTAGTTAATTAGTTAATTTTGATTGATTAAGTATATAACTTATTTATTGGGTAAACTAAACTTATTTAATTAGTTAATTAAGTAATTTATTTATCATAGTTTACTTATGTTAATTATTTTATTTAGATTACTTAGTATGTTAATTATTTTATTTTGTGTTAATTATTTGAGTTAATTATTTTACTTGGTTAGTTAAGAATTAAGTATGTATGAACTTTTTTACACCTTTAATATATAATCTGTTATAAAATTATGTCTAGATTCATAATATAATGGATGTTTAGATACATGTAACTCCCATGTGTATTGATTTTTGAAACTCATGACTCTTGAGTTTTGTAACTTCCTAGTAGTATTGATGTTCTTACTTCTATAAATATGACAATTGTAAAGTGATGGAGTTAGATACAAAAGATTATGCAAACACTCTCTTTTCTCTAATCATCTTGTTTTTAGTTATCTTTCATAACATTTCATAACACGTTATCAGCGCGATTGCTTCTCACTTTCGTCTTGAAGATAATCATATTTGGTTTGAAGTAGAAGAAGGTATAACTCTCTCTCTATATATATAGGGATATATGTTGGTAGTTCTAAAAGCAGTGTCAAAATGCAGTAATGACACATCTTCTAATTACTATGTACTAAGCATAAAGTTTATTAGTATTTGTTGCTGTTTAGTGCAAGTATTTTACTATTGTTCAAGTAAACCATATGTTCATGTCTATTGATAAGCTAATAATAATACGAAGAAACATGAAATTTGTGGTGCAAAAGTGTTGTATCATGTATGTGTGAAAAATGAAAAATAGTTTACTGCAATCGAAAAAAAATAGTGTAAAGTAGAATCTTGTATTACGCCCTGCCTATTAAATACAACAGAAAGAATTGTGAACAAAGTAACATGTTCAACACATATTTCTTGTTTTTAGTTATCTTTTATAACACAAAATAGTTTTCTAATAAAGTTTTCCTCTCTAGTAATAGTAATAATGATAGATGGTTTACTTATATGATATCTTTATGCATATCTTCAATATGAGATGTTATAGGATTCTGGTGACTATTTTTTTCATTTGAAAGCATGGTGGCTTAGTGCATCATTGTTTTTGATGACATCTTTAAGATTCATAAGTGGTGGTTTCATTTTTTTTAATCAAATAGAAGCGCAAATATCAATTTAATAATAATAGCAGCTTTTTAGTAACTAACATAAATAGAATCTTACCTTGCAAAGCTCCATATCTATTTGGACCCTGCTTTGGGTCATAGCAAATATACTACTTTATTATTAAAGTATCATAAAGTTTGCACTTCGAATGTTGAAATTGATAGTTACAACTGATATTTTGACAAGTTCTACAGTAGCATCACCATATAATCAATATCATATATATATATATATATATATATATATATATATATATGCTTTCATTACACATGTGAATAGTTATATTTGGATAGTTATAATAAATTAAATTTCTAATAATTTTTGATGTATTTTTGTATGAAGTTACAATTACAAATATACTTAGTAGTGTTAGTTTGTTATTTAGTTTTAGTGGATAAATTTAGTTTCGTGATTTACTACATTTCTATAAATTATTTCATTATAATTAAATCTGAACATATATAATTATTTAATTTGATGGGAAATATGTGTAGTTATTTAATATTCAAATCTTATAAATTTGAATTTGTTGCCCTTGATTTATATCGAGCAAGAATTGTTTGTAATGGAATCTTGATGTTGAGATTCATATAAAGGCAAAGAAACCTTGTAGATACAATTATAGTTGACAATCATGCATCCCTGCAGGATCATGCAAAATTAATGATTTTTATTCGCTATCATCTCCATGAAAAATTAAAAGTTGACTACATTACAGTAAAAGACTCACTTGTCTTATGAAATGATTTTAAGGGAAAGATATGAGAATAAAAAATTTGTAATTCTCCCAAAAGCTCATTATAATTGGTTGCACCTGAAGTTGCAAGATTTTAAAAGTGTTGAGTGAGAACAATTCTATATTTTTTTAAAAAATAATCTCACTATTAAAATTATGTGGAAAAAAACACTGATGAAAACATGTTAGATAAAATATTTATTATATTTCATGCCTCGAATATGCTTCTG
Organism: Panax ginseng; assembly: GCA_020205605.1. Lineage (NCBI taxonomy): Eukaryota > Viridiplantae > Streptophyta > Magnoliopsida > Apiales > Araliaceae > Panax > Panax ginseng. Next base: position 124,819,092 of record CM035135.1, on the reverse strand, counting down.
CAGTAGCAATATCGAGAGCATAAGTTTACAAAATATTTCTTGAAGCGATAAAGGAAACTATGTTCCCGAAGTGATATTATGTCTTCTAATGGTCGTACAAAATAATGAGTTTTCTTTGAAAAACCAACAATCTCGCTTTCGATCGATTCTATTACATTCCCTGAAGTGAATGGAATCTCATTTGATAATCATAGAGGAAATTATGGTTGTAGTTGTGGTAGTGGACTTGAAAAGAACAATCAATATATAAAAGAGAATGTACTCGTCGTACTCTTAAACACTTGGTAGATTTGTACCAAGACTCCATAAAAGAAAAGGAAATGGAATGATCCTGAAGATCCCATGAATTATTGTGACTTTTCATATGGAGTGGATATAACTAATTTTGATATCTATGGCTTTCTTGATGATATGTTGATAGAAATGTCCATACCAATTAATTATTTTTACTTCATTATAATAAGTAATTTTATTTTATGTTTTATTTATGTTTCAAGTAAAATTTATGTTTTGCATATATAAAGTTGTATGGGCCAGAAGCTCATCAAATATAATTGAAGACTCTTGATGAGTGATTATTCATCAAATTTAATTAAAGTCTCTGGAAGAGCGATTATAATGTTTTCAAAGGGCACAAAACTTTGTATTGATGATTCTTTATATTCTTTTGAGACAAGCAGAAATTTGCTCAGCTTTAAGGATATACGTTATAATAGCTATTATATTGAAATCAATAACGAAGGCAATGAAGAATTTCTTTATATTACTTGAATAGTATCGGGCAAGAAGCTCATATTAAAAAAATTGTATATTTTCTCTTCTGGGTTATATTATACTAAAATGAGAACAGTTGAAACAAATATTGTAATACACCAGAAGTGTGAAATACACCAGAAGTGTTTGGATCCAAATGTTTTTATGATTTGGCATGATCATCTAGGATCAATAATGATGCATTGAATTATTGAAAATTCCCATGAACATCCTTTAAAGAATCAGAAGATTCCTTTACCTGTTGATTATATCAAAGTAAATTAATTACCAAATTATCACGTTTAATTATTGTTATTTGGTGTTCATCTTCTAAGAAAGAATTCAGAGTGATATTTTTAAGGTATATTTTGAGAATTGTTATTTTAATAGTCTTCCCACCATTAGGGGGAGAAAAGTCGTTGCCTGAAGCACGACGTGAGATCATTGCATAAAGCACAACGGGAGATTAATTGGAATATTTCAATGTTATTTAATCTTGATCCTTATACAAATCAATATAAACTAGAAGTTCAAAGGATTATTCATTTGCAATGAATTGTAAATCAACTACCAGAAGTATTCACCAATAATAAGAAAATTGTGATATCTCACATTTTAGCTGCTAATATTCTAACAGGGATTGAAGTCCCTGTAGGACAATTAATTAATGCATGCAGCAGCAAATTGAATCAAAGTCACACCTGAAACATGAAGGAATGATCGGTGTTAAAGATAGAATTTCCCAGAAGAAGAAAGTACAAGAAAAATAAGTTGCAACCTATAAAGAGGCTATACCCATGAAACAGGCTACAAAATTTATCAATCTATCCAAAACTTATGAACAAAATCTCCTGTTAATAAAACTCTTGAAGAGTTATCCCTGAAGAGGTCAGGTACCTGAAAATAACGAGATCTCGATACATTATGTATATACAGGAGATGTATATATTGGATTGAAATAAAATTGTTGTTGACAATATATTTTCATATAAATTTGCTATGGATATTACCAGAAGTAATGATCATATATATGAACCACAAATCATTAATGAATGTAGAAATATTTGGCCAATGTAGAAAGAGGCGATTCAAGCAGAATTAAATTCACTAAATAAATGTGACATTTTTGGACCTGTAGTCCGAACACCTAAAGGTGTAATGCCTGTTGAATACAAATGATTATTTGTACGAAATAAGAAAAATAAAATTATATGGTACAAAGCGCAACTTGTAGAACAAGGTTTCTTCGCAGAGACATGGTATTAATTATGAAGAAACATATGCTCCTATAATGGACACAATTACATTCAGATTTTTAATTAGCTTGGTAGAAAGAGAAATTAATGGATGTTGTTACATCACATCTGTATGGATCATTATATAATATATGAAAATCCTTGAAGGATATAAAATGCCTGAAGCATATAATTCTACATCTCGAAATATATATTATATTAAGCTACAAAGATCTTTATATGGGTTAAAGCAATCTAGATGCATATTGTTGTATAATAGCCTAAGTAGATATCTTTTGAAAAAAGGATTTGAGAATAATCCAATTTGTGCATGCATTTTTATCTAAAGATCATAATCTGGATTTGTTATTATTATTGTATTTATTGATGAAAGATCTTGCTCCAGAAGAGTCGACAAAAATAACTAATTTAAGATGAAAGATATTGGTAAGCCAAATTTTTGTCTTGGCCTATAAATTGAACTATGGAATTCTTGTTCATCAATCAACATACACAGAAAAAGTCCTGAAGTAACTTTACATGGATAATGTTAATCCTTTGAGTACTCCAATGATGGGTTGGTCACTTGATATCAAGAAATATCTGTTTTGACCACAAGAAAATGATTAATAAACTTTTGGTCTTGAAGTACCATATCTTTGTGAAATTGGTGTTTTGGTCCTGAAGTACTAAATCTTAATGTAATTGGTACTTTGATGTATCTTGCAAATTTGACAAAACCTGATATAACATTTGCAGTTAACTTACTAGCAATGTATAGTTATGCACCAACTCGAAGATATTGCAATGAAATTAAACACATTTTACGTTGTCTTCGTGAGACTATTGATTTGGGATTGTTTAATCCAAATGGTAATAGAACCAAGCATTTGCACCAAAATTATTTTATACACATAAGCCCCAGAAGAATGACAATATTGATCATGTGATAATTTGGTTGATATATTCATTAAGTCATTACCAACTATGATTTTGAAGAAGATGGTGCATAATATTGGCATACTTTGACTTAATGATATTTTTACCATGAACAATGGAAATTCTATGTACTTATGAAGGGGAGTAAAAATGATATGTGCTGATTGTACTCTTTTTCCTTCGCTAAGGTTTTTTCCCATTGGGTTTTCCTTTGCAAGGTTTTAATGACTCAATCCCAAGGCACTAGAAGTTATACAAGAATATTGTACTCTTTTCTTTCGCCAAATTTTTCCCACTGAGTTTTTATTTGGTTAGAAAATTGCTACAAAAGAACTCCATCCATTCTGTATGAAGACAATGCTGCATGTATAGATCAATTAAAAAGAGGATACATCAAAGGAGATAGAACAAAGCACATCTCACCGAAATTCTTTTTCACACATGACCTTGATAAGTGTGGTGACATTGATGTTCAACAAATTCGATCATAAGATAATCTAGTTATAGTTACGTTTTTCCTTTTGAAGCCTTTGAACTAGTGTGTGAGCAATTTATCATGTTGTGACCAATCTGTTGTATCTTCGACATGTCATCAGTATTCCTTTTTTGATAGTCTTCCACTTGCACCTAACTTATTTTCCTCATGTGTATCTTTAATCATTTGTTTCTTTGGCCTTCCAGGAAGCACTTTAAGCTTTGGGGATAATAGCTTCTCATTGACTGAAGGTTCTAACAGATCTGGTCCATTTATTCTTTTCAATGAAAACTGGTAAGATGCCAAGCATTGGAGAGACATATTCCTATGGCTCCTCCCTTTGTTCATAAATGATAGCAATTGCATGCCTGCAAGGGATACCATCAAGATCCCAAGCCCAGTAAGAACAACTCTTATTCACTGAACTTATTATCCTACCTTTAAGTCCACCATCCCTTTTCACTTATACCCCTCAAAATCATCCCATTTAGCTTCATACAAGAAACTATCATTCTTTGCATTTTCTAATTTTTTTTCTAATTCTAGGAGGTAGTACATCATCACTTCTCAACATCATTGTCTTGTTTCTTACCAATCTTTCCATAATATGCTCTCTCATATCCTCAAACATCTCTATTATGGGCTTTTGTCTTGCACCAACTATCCAACCATTGAAGGTTTCTGACAAGTTATTGGTGGTGATATCACACTTGCACATGTCACTGAAGAAAGCTTTGCACCACTGCTTTGCATCTTGTTTTGACAACTGCTCATGTGTCTCTGGACTTAATTTTTTCCAGTTCTTCCATTTGATTCATGTAATACTTCCTAGTAGTACTCTTTGCTATTTTCCAGAATGCAATCTTCAACTCAAATCCTTTGTTCTTTTTTCTCCAGTTTGCGTAGATGTGTCTAGCACAACATTTATGTTCAGCTTGAGGTATAATTATCTTGATTTCATTATCCAAACCCTACAAATAAACATAATTGCATTAGCTATATATGAATTCATATAATAAACATTTATAATATAATAAATGAAAAAAAATTGCATTTCATCCTTTTGTTTGTCTGTTATCACTGTGAGACGATATATATCCTCCACCAAGATAACCTAGATCATCTATTAAAATATGTAAAAATAAAGTTCAGCTATCAGTCTTCTCCACCTCTACTACTGTCCAAGCAATGGGATACATTTGATTATTTGCATCCCTCCCGACTGCACATAACAACTCACCCATGCATATTCCTTTGAGGAAACATCCATCAAGCCCAATTATTGGCCTACAACCTGCCAACCATCTTTTTTTCAAAACATAAAATCCTATATAAAATCTCTGAAATCTCCCTGGTTCCTCTGGTGACTACTTATCCACTTTAATTTCAAATGTTGAACCTTTGTTAGCCCTGTTCAATTCCTTCTCATAGTCTCATAAATGCCCATATATATCATCAATTGTTGCATAAGCACACTTAAGTGCTATTTCTCTGACTTTGTAGCACAGGCTCAGTGACACTCTAACTTTTAAATGTTTCTTCTCATCCCATTGGAATTCTGAGAGTTTTCAAAATGGACATAATTTTATTTTATCATAATAGTGGTTAGCCAAAAACCTTTTATTTATTTGTCCATTTTTTTGTTTATTTGTACACTTGTGAACATTGTTATACTTTTTAATAGTAAAAATGTTCTCACATTTCAACACATTTGCCCATAAATTTCAAGGACAGCCCTGTGCACACTTCACTTGTACCTTATCCCTTGAATTTTTTGGAAACCATATATTGTATTTTTTTCCAATTGCATATTGTTTTACTGCCTATTTAAATTCTTTATGTTTAGTAAATTTCATTCCAACAAAAAATTCAACATTTTAATGCCAGTCTTTGGATTAAACTCAAGATATTTTCCTTTTCTTATATTGGTTGGTCTCGCCTCATCATCTCCATTCTCACTTGTTTTAGGTGTGTGCAGCTCATCAGAATCTAAGTCAATTGCATCCCAAGCTTTAGTTGGTGCTCTTTGCCCACCTTCACCAACAGGTCCCTACCTACCTTCATCAGCTGCTCTCTGCCCACCTTCATTAACATCATTTCTTTCTTCATTTTCTTCGTCTCTTTTTCTTCTTCTGTCCCTCTTTTTCTCACTTTTTTCCCTCTCTTTTGCTGCTCTCAAATTTTCCCTAACATCAAATAACTCTTCATCACTCTCAACTAACCAGTCACAATTACTAATTGTATTTAAGTTTGTATCTCCTTCTCTTTCATACTCTGTATCTTTCTCATTATCAGTCTGAAGCACATTAACTTCAACTTCTTTTACTCCCTCATTATTTGAATGTCCTTCAATGTTAACATCTTTCAAAATTTCAACAAATCCCTCACTATCATCATCTATGTTTTTATCAGTACTTACTATTTGTTCATGGTCATGGTCATGGTCTGAGTAGATCTCAATAACAGGGTTCTTCTTAATATACTTACTCATGTCAATAACTCTTTTATCATAACCTATTACCCTAAGCCCTTCTGGTAAACTTTGTATTCTTGCTTCCAAGTATTGTTGAAACATAATCAATAATCCCAAGCCCAGTTATGTAATCAGGATCATATTTAAACAATTCACTAACAATGCCTCCAACATGATCAACTATATCACCATTATTTACTAATTTACCACTATGATGAAATCTTAAAGTAATGACATACATTTTTGCATTAAAAAGAATACATGTACATATATATTTAAATATATAAATATTTGACAAGTATTATACATAAAGTAAATAAATGGGGACCTACATGAGTTAGGGAGACAAAACTATGGAGAACTGTTGGGGAATAAAACTTTATAGTTCAGAGACTACATTTTCTTAGTAATAAAAACATAATGCATAGTATCAACGTCAAAACATCACACAAATTCAAAATATAGATATAGATATGTGGTAGAGACACTTACTTCGTCGAAGTTTCGAATGTGGGAACAAATGCAAAGTATCAACGCCGACTCAGCACATAATGGACGATCACAGTCCTTCGCTAGAATCGTTGATTCTCAGTCCTTCTTAATTCGTCGAAATTGTTAAGCAATTTGTGCTTGTCAGAGCTAGGGCTTTTTGTCAATCGATTTTGGGGCTTTCTTCTTTATATCAATTCTAATTGTTTTGAGGTTTTGATGTTTTTTAATTAGTTTGAATGTATTAATGGAAGGGGTCTGACTATTTTACCCTTCAATATATCAATAATGTTTAATCCCAAAATAAATAAATAAAATTACACACATCAGCTGCTCTATGCCTCCATCCAACTAGTCACGTCAGCAATTTCTGACGTGACAGCCTTAATTTAATGGAATTAAAAAAAATCAATAGTTTAATCATCTAATTGACAAAATTTAAAGGTGGATCACCAAAGTGAAATATGATCAATAATTTAGGGTAGTGAAACATATTTAAGGCTAACATAATCAACCTTGACCAATCTCCTTTGCTAAAGAATAATGAATAATAGTACAATACTAACAAAGGACAGAAGAGGTTAGGTTAGCTAAAAGATGATTATTGGTTCAAAGATATAAGACGATGTCACAACGAATGACGGTAAAGAGAATAGAAATAATCACAGGAATTGAATCTACGTACTTTGCAATCAAAGGAATTCACAAAGTTTTGGATAAATTGACTAAATAGCCAAATAATTTATAAATCAAAATAATAATGAGATTTCTTCCTAATTACATCATCCTTGCACCATATTTATACTACTAAAAGGAATCCTAATCCTAAAAGGAAATAACAAATTAATTTGGAATCAAAATCTACCTAAAAAGATTCCTAATTACAATAGAATTGAAAAACTTCCTAAAATTACTAAATAATAATTAAAACTATCTTACTACTAATTAATAAGTAAAAATACATCAAATATTTAAATTGTCCATAAATACGAAAACATAAATTACATCGAATCTTGGCAGATAACTCTTCCCGTCATTCCCCTTTTCTTGGAGAAAATTCAACCTCGAATTTTAAAATGAAGTAATATCAAGCCCCAACTGCTAGACATTCACAATCTTCTTTGTACCATGTATTCACGATATTTTTTCTCAAAGAAAAATTTTGGAAATAATTTTGAAGTAAACAAAGCCTTCGTATTAACCTGCACTTGCAACAAATGATTAGGAACGATAAAATCAAAATTTTTCAAGTTATCGAACATAGGATTTTGAACAATCTCATGAAGCACATACTTGCTCAATCTGTGCCTTTGTAGCTTTAAAAAATTTCAATACACAGATATGGATTGATTATTTGTCCACTCATTCCTGTCCATGCCCCCAATGGTTACGTAGCCTGTTATTTCCGCCAGTACCACAATCATCACCTTGACGCATGTCTACCCTACTGAATAGTGCCCTTTCGATGCTGTTGAACCGCTCGTTGAACGTCACTACAAAATCTCCGCAACTAACGTCCAACCTATTGAGTCTACTGATTAATTGGAGTCCCAGTTGTGGCCTCTAGATTTTGCAACGTAGTCTAGATGATCGTCATCCCCTTGTCATTACAAGGAGGTGGGTTGTCTCACACACGTTTAGCCGCCATCAATTCACAGGCTTGAGTCCTTGCTCTGATACCAACTGACACAGAAAAAGACGGTCACAGGAATTCAAAAAGTTTTGGATAAATTGACTAAATAGCCAAATAATTCATAAATCAAAATAATAATAATGAGAGTTCTTCCTAATTACATCAGTCTTGCACCATATTTACACTACTAAAAGGAATCCTAATCTTAAAAGGAAATAACAAATTGATTTGGAATCAAAATCTACCTAAAAAGATTCTTTATTACAATAGAATTGAAAAACTTCCAAAATTTACTAAATAATAATTAAAATTACCTTACTACTAATTAATAAGTAAAAATACATCAAATATTTAAATTGTTCATAAATACTAAAACATAAATTAATCGAATCTTGGTAAATAACTGCTCCCGTGTCAGATGATCCTGCTTGTTCAAAGTAAAAAGGGATAGAGAAAATATCTCGAACCACTGTTCGAGTACCAAGCGTCATTGGTTCAAGTATCAGGTATCATACTCTTAGGAAAAGTTTGAACAACCTTCAACAAAAGAATACCTATATCCAAAATCAATAAAGATAGTTAGGTATAAAATACCTAGAGGCGGGAGACAACTCTCTCGTCAATAGAATAAAGAGATAGGTGCTTATGTCATCTTTGTTTTTTTCTCATACTTACCTTCGTGTTCTAAAAAATAGTTAGAAATGATTTGAACTAAATTTAATATTAAAAAATACAAAATAATGTAGATAGATGTGGATAGTTTATGTTTCATTATATATAGATAAAACTAATAATTATAGTTAATAATATTTAACACATTATTTTGTGTTTGTCACATAAAATTCATGTCGCAAATATTTTTAGTACGCATATTTATGTATCCGCTGAACTACTCCATTTTGATAGACCCTTTCATCTTTAAAAATAATTGAGTCAGTTTGTCAAATTAATTTTTGATACTTACCTCCTTTTTTATTATCTGAAAAATAACATTAGTCCTCTTTTTTTTATATACGATGTATAATAATTCCGTACAGAAGGCCGACCTCCACTGGGGCTATAGGTCCACGCCCTTGGGCAGTTTTTAAAAATCAACACTTTACGTATTAAAAACGTTATTTGTTTAGAATTTCTCTACACATGCATTTTTCCAATGCAAAGGGTTGAAGCCATGAACCTAGTTAAAGCTTGAAGAAGGTAGGAGATATAGTGATAAAATGATAATAACTGTATGCATTATGCATTTACTCACACACACTCACACATATATACATATATATTATATGTTAAATTAATTGATACTTATGTAATATCTTCCATCTTGATAACAAAATAGAGTGCAATAAAGTAAAATTAATAATACTTTGATTATTAAAGAATGAGTATTAGAAATGGATACAATCTGTGGTTGTATTTGCCTATAATAAGTGCCTACGATATATGGATACATGATCTTGTATGTTATTTGTAACACTCAAATTCGCTACAGGGTCGAAGTGCTACACGTCGCAAACTCAAAGGTCCGTAAGGTAATAATATCAATAACGTACAGCCCAAATAAAATAACTCAACAATAATCTTAAATTAAACCCAACAATGAACATCTTTCAATTCAATGAAAATGAAATACCACTTAATATCAAAATTGTAAAATAGAGATGCAGCTTCTCGAAACTAAAAGTTTATTACAAACTCAATGACAAAAGAGTTAAAACATCTTAAATTAATTCCAATCATACAAAACATATCAAACAAGTGCTCAACTATCAACGATGGGACCTGTAAAATTGTAAAGGGTGAGCGATGAAGCCCAGCAAGTAGCAATCCTCCCTATCTAGCCGAATCAAGTACAATTTACAAAAATATCTTTTTGAAATATCTTTTTGTTCAATAACAATAGTTTGTAGGCTTTCAAAACTAAAACAATTCAAAAATAATTTCAATGTATACAATATATCTTTTAATCCACGGCCTTACTAAAGTTACAATAACCTTGTAACACGACCCAAAGGTTTGATAACGTCAATGATCACGCACCCTACTAAGGTATCTAATATGCACACTCCCCGAAGGGCATCTAAAAGGTGTACGCCTTAGTAGGTCCAATATTAGTTTCAGAACTAAACGTAATCAATAACGGGTTCTATACATAGTCAAACTGAGGATTTCAAAAACTTTTCTCAATATTATCGATATTCTAAACGATATTTTTTCACAGTTCAAAATCATATAATCTCATTTTACAATTCAAAAATAAATACTTGATCCGAAGTTTAAATAGAATAACATAACATTTTAATTTAAATAAAAGCCTTAAATAAAACATAACGAATTTTGAAACTATACATTTAGGCATCCGAGTAATTACTGACGGATACATAAAAAATAAATGATAATTTAAAAATACTAAATAGTTTAGAAAGCCACTTACCTCGATATTGCGAATACAAAAATAAAAGCGAACAAATCCTAAATATAAAATTAAGACGAATAAAATTATTAGGATAAAAATTATAACGTATACTCTTAACTCAAATCTTACATACATATATCTTAATTTTAGGTCAATTTTATAATTTTATAATTACATACTTTTCTTAAAAATATATATTAATAAAATATATTTATTTAAATACAAACTATAATGACCACAAGTCACATTATCTGAACATCACATATGAATTTATTAACCTCTAGTCCTGATTTGTCAAAATTATTTTCTAAAAAACTAAAACATATTTAATGAAAAGCTAATATATTTTTTTTCAAAATTGTTTTCAAACAAACTGAAACATATATATATATATATATATATATATATATATATAGATGATAGGATCAAGTCATCATACTTATTTACTCACCATTACTCACCACTTTGCGGACGACGAGATAGCATGGTCATACAACCGCCGCGTTTATACTAGCTAAAAGTATAAACGACTATTTGTATTTGATCGAAACCGTCGTCAGTCCGGTCCGCTAAAGGGGTGAGTAATGTGTGAGTAAAATAAGTGTATGCACTTGATCCGATCGTATATATATATATATATATATATATATATATATATATATATATATATATATATATATATATATATATAATTTGAAATCTCTTTGATTTATACAGAAAATACATACCATTAATTTTTATACTCTTTTTCTTGTTATAACCTTTGTTTTGAAATATAAACATACATAAATAATAAGAGTTTCAACTCATAATTGAAAAAAAAAAAAAGAGTTTAGTTTTACCTTTTTGAGTTTTCTTCTTTCTTTTTTTTTTCTGTTCTGCAGTATCCCAAAGTTAAATAATTTTTTTACGTTCTTTTCTCTCTAGTTATTTAAATATCTTTAATTTCTTTATAAAATAGGTTATCAAGTAAAACAATCCTTTTAAAATTAAAAGTTTGTTACAGTCTAATTGACTTATCCTAATAGATTTTAGATATGTAATAATAATTATTAGTTTCTATTCCATTATCTAATTATAAATCTGTTATTATTTTATTATTATATATTATTTTTAATCAGATATTACATTATTTATTTGAATGTGTAATAAATTATTATTTTTAAGAACAAACAAGAAAACAAAACCACATTCTTTAACATTTATAAATTTTACCAATAAATGTCATACTACCATTACTATTGGCCAGATGGTGGGCCAACAGTTATATATTGACTATATATGAACCTACTTTTGGAAAAAGAACACTGTGATTACAAAATTTCAATGAATGTGAGATTGTGGGAGCAGCTCTTTTATGTGAACATGATAATATGATAATATGATAATTAATTTTATTATTTATCTAACATATTTTTTATACTTTTCTTTAAGAATTTGGATGGAATGACGTGACGATTTCTATCTGTCATATATATAGAACCGTCGCTATAAGTTGTCCGTCGCTAAAAGTTAAGACGACGGTTCTATATATAGCGACGATCCGTCGTTAAAAGAGAGTATGCAAAGTATGTTAGATAAGTAGTAAGCTTAATATCTGGATCGAAGTAATATATAATTTTATTTTATGTTCTTTTTTTTTTTAGAATTTTTCCTCTAGGAGTGTTTGAATTGTATAGTTGTTTCTGGTGGTAACATCTGTTACGCTAAACATGCCATGTGCCAATAAGATGAAATTTTCAAAGTCAAAGTTAACATTTATACTGGAGATGAGAGAAAATTATGCACGAATATAATCATATAGGGAGAGTAAGAATAATTCAAAACCAACATAATAGAATGTTTATAAACTATACACAAAAAATTATGCATAAAAATAAGATTTATGTATTATTTATTAATAAAAATGTATAAAATATTTAATCCTAGATCTCACTTCTTCTTCTTCTTTCCCCTCATTTTTTATACTGTTTGTGCACAATTTTTGTGTATAATTTGTGTCCCTTAAATTACTCAACCAAATAAGATTGTTTACCATAGACTATATAATATTTTCTAGTTTCAAAATTAGAGATACAATTTTATTTTTTGAGCTCAAACGACGTCATATTAAATTTCAAATTTATGTGAATTTATTTAATTTTAATTTATATATATTATAACTGTATAATATACAACAAAAATTATTAATCATAAAATTTATTTCATTCTAAATTTTTATAAGTCATATCAATTTTAAAGTTTAATATGTTGTCGTTTGACTTTAAAATTTAAATTCAAATTCAAATTCTAAATTTTGGAATGAAGAGAGTATATGGATGATAGATTTTTTTTTTATGTACCATCACAAATTTGAGTCTACTTTAATTTTAGTAGAAGTCAGAATCACATAAGATAAATTATTCATTATTTTTACAATTGTTCATTATAACTCGTAAGTATTTTTTAAAGAGCCACAAACATAATCAAGGATGGTAGGAATTCAGTGATTGAAGCCTAACGACTTATCCCTTGGCATCTCTCCCTTCACCCTTTAATATCTATCTAAATCAACGACAGTACTCGTATAATAAGAAGATCAGTTTCTTTAAATTTATTTATTACTATTAATTATTTTTGTTAGTACTAGTATTTTCTTTTGATCTTTAGATTTAGGACCACTTAACTTGAGGATTATTAATGGCATTCAATTGATTTAGGTCCACTTGATTGAGAATTTAAATATGCATGATTTTCTGTTTATGAGAAGGAAAAGATTAATTGGTCCCAGTTCCAAGTGTGGGAATTAAAGTCGGAAGGTAATACAACATGCTATAACACTTTTTGGTCCTCATGTTTCAAAAGTTATACATAATTAATGTAATACTACCTTTTTGTATCACTTCAGTCCAATTTTTGTGAAGACGTACTTAAAAAATTACTCCATATCTCATTAATTTGAGAGAAGTCATTAATTATAGCTAATTAATTCAATAATCAAGTTGATTTATTTTTCATAGATATATATTGAACGAAACGACACAAATTGATCTGTGAAAAATAAATGAGGTAGAGATGGATGTGCATATATTTTGTCATTCATAGTGGAGTATTATCTCCGTTCTTTAATATAAGTCGTTTTAGAGAAATATTTTTGTTCTTAAATATAAGTTGTTTGAGAATTTTAAATAACCATTAATTGATTAGTTTCCAATATTACCCCAAGTAATAAATATAATTTTGGTTCTCTCACTATTTTTTGACCAATAAATAATACTCTCTTTTTCCAATACAAGGGCAATATAGACAATTGATAGTATATTTAATGATTTACAATCATTTCCTTAATACTTGTGTACAACTCTAAAACGACCTATATTAAAGAACAAAGAGAGTACTATATAGTAGTAGCTAGCTAGCTAGCTAATAAGTGGAGTAATAATTCCTTTACTTAATTTGGTTGTGAATCTCTACATAAAATTTCCAACATTAGGTTTTTATCTTTTCTTGGCCGGCCTTTAAGTAAGTTAAGTAATTAACACATAAATGCATATACCTTAACATTCCTTTCAAAGTACTACATTAGTTATCAGCTTAATTGTAGCTAGCATGGTCTGTGGATTAATTGGTTTGTTTTTTATTACAAGCAAATGACATGCATGTGGGTGATTGGAAATCTATCAATTTGTTGGATGAATTTGTCAAAAAGTATTCTCAGTGGGAGTTGGTATTTTTGTTTTCATAAAGACAAATACAGAATGACATTTAGAAAGAATCACTCAGCAGTTTATATATATATATATGGAGAGGATCCAACGGACTGGTCCGTTAACGGACCAGTCTTTAGCGACGGACAAATCGTCGTTAAAGCCCATATCATGTAATGTTATGAGCTTTAGCGACGGACAATCCGTCGCTAAAGACTGATCCGTTAACGGACCAGTCCGTTGGAGATCCTCTCCGTATATATATATATATATACACATTTATATCACTACATCGCGAAATAATAATTCCTTTTTCTTTTTTTCATTTTTGCTCGATCGGGTTTTCCAAATTCCAAATGTTAATTAGTGGCTAAAAAGAAGACTAGGCTAAAATTACCTACTCAGCATGTGCCATTTTTTTGAGTCCAAAGGTCTTGTAAAACTGGTGTAACTGAACAAGCAATGGGTTGGTTCACCAATATTAGTTAACCCTAATTGACAATAAATTGAAACTTTATATATATATATGGAAATGATTCATAGCATGTATTTGTTATGGATAAAAATTGGGCAAATAACATCTATACCACACATTACATAAATAAAGAAAACACACGCTGCTTAATAAATTTTGAGACAGAATTGCCCTTAGTCTTCGTCCTTGAATCTATAGCGTACGAGCGCTGCGACAATTCGAAACCCTCCTCTGTGGCGAATCCTCTAAACCAAACCCTTGATTCCATCCGCTGCTGCGTGTGTGATTCCATCCTCTGCTGCTTGTGTGGCGAATCCTCTAAACCAAACCCTCCTCTGCAGTTTTGATTTCGAGGTTCATTCCATATTGACACTTCCATTGTTTTTCATGGCTGGGAGAGTGGGTGTCACAGTAAATAATCTGGCTATATGAATACCATTTGGAGAAAAGTGTTTACTTAACTGATTGCTACATACTGGGGCATTCTATGAGCGGACAGAGTATAGAATTTCTTATACATATAGCTCTGTGTTCTCCAATTTCCAGTCAGTCGTGGTTAGTTTCTGGCCTGATTTGCTTTCTCTAGTTTTGGTTCCGGTTCATGCCTTTTGTAGTAGGAAGAAGGGTAGGAGAGTATCTGAGGTCCAAGGGAAAAGGTATTACTGGGTAGGGATAAACTTAATATAACGTTAAATTAATCATCATATCCATTGTAATTGGATAGAATTTGAAAAGCTTGTGCTGTGATAAAATGTAAAATGGACAATTGTTCCAATTAATATTAAAGTCAAAGTTTCATTTCGCTGCCTTCTTTTCTGCCCAAATTTTGGAAAGAAGAAATTTGTAGGTCGAGGCGGAGACCATCCTCCAATTTGGGGAAACTTGCTTCCACTTCTTTCATTTTGCTTCTCTACCAAATCAGTAGTATATTTGGCACTAGCGCGCTCCTTTGGGTATGCGTTAGTGTCTTGGAATCCCATTCTTATGCCAAAGTGTCTAGTCATCTTCATTGCTAACTATTATGGTACCAAGATAGGAGGGGAGGCAATCACTAGAATTTCAGCTAACTCAGTTCAATATTAGTACACCACATTGTTGTTATTCAGCCTTCAGCTTATTACATAGAACTACAGCAATATATATTGGTTGCAGTGGTTAGTTAATGCAGTTTTTGGTTCAAAGGCCAAGTGATTCACATAGTCACATCTCCTTCGAATCTACCTCAACACCAGCTTCTGTCATTGTACACGCGACAGACAAATTGAGTACTTGGTGGCATTTGTCTTGCAATCACTTGCACTTGTTCTTCACTATGGAATTTTCTTCAAGTAAAATCTAGTTACGCTACAAAGAATGTATTTTTTATAACTAGATTAACATTACTCCTTGCTATTGAATTGAAATATTATATATCAATGTTACAAATTAACTTACTGATTCATATAATATATCCAGACAACAACTATTAAGGCGTACCTGATGAAATGAAAGTAGTGTTTTTCTTTTGCTGCTTTGGAACCATCCAGTGTGCAATATTCTCTAAAATGTGTAACGAAGTCCAGGTGCTTGGACGCTGCCATTGTAGACAGACATGTTGAAAGACCTTCAAGCAGAATGGTACAACATTTTGCTCTATTTATTTTTCAGATAAATGAATCTTATAAATAGCATTATTTTCCCTAAAAATATGATAATAAATCTGCTACTATGAATTGTCCTTACAATACTAATTGAATTTTTTTTTGCAATGCAACCTGGCTTATGTTACCAATGTATTGGCAGTAAACCTACAGGTTCTTCCCCCTTATCAACTTTAAGGACTGGAATTTGACAGCAGTATGTAACTGTACAAATAATCAACATATTGACATGTTCAATTAGGTAAAAATTGTTGTAATTAGGTATTTATTGAAAAATTGGAACGCAAGTCTGGCACGTCTATATTTGCTGAGTATTGGGTTCCTGTCCGGCTTTCCAGTGTGCAAATTGAGCAGTACTGTGATCGAGTCAGCTGATGATCTTTTATTATATGCTTTGTCATTTACTTGGCTTGGTTGATATGATTTTGAAAATATATTTTCCCTTTTAACTTGTGCTTATTAAGTGTTTGTTTTCAGTGCTGTGACCAGCCTTATCTTGTGGATCATTCTGTGCAAAGCTTTCTCACAACTGGTCTTCCCGAGGCTGACAATTTGGATGTCGGAATAAAACTTTTTTCACACACCATTCATCAAGACCAGAAAATGACCTGCCCTGAATCTATAGAAACTGGATATCAAAGTCAACCTGGAAGTGAGTTCCTGCTTCTGCAAATGTCGAAGTTCAGATACCTAACAAAGTGCAAGATAATTTCCTGCTTCTGCAAATGTCGAAGTTCAGATACCTAACAAAGTGCAAGATAATGTCATTGCGCAAGTTTCGGAATTCATGTGCTAATTGCTTGTTTAGTCAGTTACACTGTTTGTAGATTATATAATTGTTTCAGATAGAGGTGAACTTATATATAGATTTTGCAGGGGTTGAAAAATTGGTGCAACTCATGCAACCTGACAGTGTGGATTTCAATATTAAATTTGGCTTGTCGAATTATGCTTGCCATGGATTATTGTAACACTTCCACAATTTTTTTTTTGTAATATTACATATTAATATTTTGACCTGCGAAGACTTGCTTGAGAATTATTTTCTATTCTCTATTCTCTGCGACTTGAATTATTTTTTTATTCTCTATTCTCGGATTTTTTGTTCTCTATTATCTGTTTTCATTCTCTATTTTTCTAATGAATGATTTCGCGAATATCTATCTAGCTGCTTGGGATCTAGTTGCTTACGCGAATATATATATAGCTGCTTGCTTGGGATCTAGTTGCTTACGCGAATATCTATCTTGCTGCTTGGGATCTAGTTGCTTAATATATTGCATATTGCATGGATCTAGATTTGATTTAGAGTTCCGCTAGATGATCTAGTGGATGGAGTTTTATCCTAGAAATCCAAGACGTTAGGGGCTATTCTGTCTCAAAATTTATTAAGCAGCGTCCGCTAGTTTAACTAGCGGACGACGGTGTTTCCTTTTTAACCCCCACCCTTGATTTATGTAATGTGTGGTATAGATGTTATTTCATTTTTTTTATCCATGAAGAAATACATTTATGGATCATTTTTCATATATATATATATATATATATATATATATATATATATGAGTAATCAGAGGAAAGGACCACCAGAAATGGATAAAAGTCAAAGCACCTTCAGAAGGAGTAGAAGGGAGCAACCTTCCCATTGAATATTGTTCATTTATGTGCCTTTAATGTACGTCTATATAACATTATCTAATCTATTAACCAAAAGTAAAAGGAAAATCATCACAAAGTTGCTAACAGTACAAAAATAATTAATGATGATCATTTACTGCCAACTGAGCAATCAGTTTTTTCTGTTTTACACATATTTATTAAGGTTTTGATTTTCAAAATTTAAGCCCAGGCATATTTTTCTCGAATTTAGGGTCCTCCTTCATTTGGAACATAGGCACTCGGAAAACCAACTAGAAAAGAACAAATTATCTCCCTCAAATGATCATTTCCCTCCAAATTAAACTCAAAAGTTAAAAGAAATTATCGTTGATATTATTGAAAGAGATGTTAAAAATATAATGCAATTCAATCTTAACTGTTTCCGTGCCAAAATTTGATTAGCTTTTTGAAAGAAAATTTAAGTTTTTTTTGTGTGCGCGCGCATAAGGGGAGCATGCCGAATTGACCCTTCTGAATTTTCAGTACTAAAAAAAAGAATAAAATTTTAGAAATATTTAATAAAAAATTAAATTAAAAAATATTAAATTCTCCAAAATTTATATCATATACTACATTGACCACTAGGCCCACAACAATACACTTTCTCTCTCCATCAAGTGACTTGACCAAATTATTTCCCATTAGCTCGAATTTATAGAAAAATTGATATGTTGTATTTTTTTATTTTTTTTATAAATTTATAAATTTAGTCATTTCTTTGAGATTTTTTATAATTGCTTGTGAATTTTTTTTGTACTCGCTTGTGGATATTTGATACTATTAAAAATGAAATTATCATGCAATAATTTCAAGTAATAAAGCCTTAAAAAATGTTATTGTAAATAATATTTAGGCATTATTTAATTTTGTGATTTATTTTATTATATTTTTATTTTTTTGTGAGATTTTTTCTTTAAAAAAATTTGATCATACTGAACTGGAATCTGCCCTATCTCTTTCTCCCTCTCTCTCTCTATATATATATTCTGGGATGTGGGAGCCATGGTCTGGGATGTGGGAGCCATGGCCCGGCCAGCCACTCCACCGGAACGACGCAATTCCAGTTTATTAGTCCAACGTGTAAAATTGACCTACTTGCTTCAACATGACACTTGGCATTTAGTAGATTCCGTATGAGTGGGAAGATGTCATGAAGCAATATATGGTGAAAAACCTAGGCATATATGTATATATGTATATATTATATTAATATATACTATATAGAAGAATTGGTACGTAGATATATATACTTCCAACTAATTTTCCCTCCATTTGCATGGAAGTTTATGTTTGGAGTCACTTTCATGCATGTAAGAAAGCTGTGGAATTTGCCTGCATGCCCCCACAAAAATTGTCTTTGCGTCACTTTTATATGTATATATAATAAAAAATATATATTAGTAGTATATAGTATAATTGATATCACTGTCATGAACATGGAGGGGTTGCTTTTGTTTGTGTTTTAATTATGTGTTAATTATAACAAAAGTGTACCTTAATTTTGAACGAAAATTAATATCTATATACCTCAATGTTTGTAAGTCGTCAATCAATACCTTAAGGTTTTTTAAAAAGATAATTTCGTTTCCTTTTAGCTGGTCCGACGAATTCCTCACTAAAGATCTTAAAAATTATTTTATTTTGACCGGTCCGACGAATTTCTAACTGGAAATCCTATTAGTTAGGGGCGGATTCAAAGCTGTATGGGGCCACATGCCCTCACCTGAATTTTTAAAAAGCCTCTTCATATATATATATATATATATATATATATATATATATATATAGTAGAGTGAATTCATTCTACGATCGTAAAGTAGTCACGATGATTTTACTTACTACGATCGTAGAAAGTCAATTCACTCTACTATCTCATGATTACTTCTACGATCGTAGAGTAAAATCACTTCTGATCGTCGTAGATAGTAACTTTTAAAAGTTACTACTGTTGCACTCTCTATTTTAATATATATATATATATATATATATATATATATTTATAAATTTTAAAGTTTAGTGGAACAAGATAAGTAAAGTACAACAATTATATTAGTACACTACTATTATATTAATGAAAAAAAGAATATGATACTATCTTGTTAAAATAAAATACTACTATAAGAACTTAAGTATTTTATTGTCTTGATCAATTTACTTCTCCTTAACACTAAGAATGTAAAAAACAGAGGAGTTACAGTTACTAAAAAATGTAATATTTTTGAGCGTGATATTTTTGTAACTATTAAAAATAAGGCTATCATGCAACAATTTCAAGCAACGAAACTTCAAAAAATGTTATTGTAAATAATATTTAAGAATTATTTAATTTTGTGATTTATTTTATTAAATTTTTATTTTTAAAAAAAATCCGAATTTGACCCCACTAAACTTTCATTTGAATCACCCTATTTATTAGTATATATGTGGAAAAAAATGTAATAGCACATATTAAAATACAATTCACTTTAATTACAATCTAAGAGCATCTCCAGCAGATGGACTATCTCTTTGGACTATATTTAATCCATCCGACATCAAGAATGTCCTTTAGTCTTTCTTCTCTTTGCAGTTAGATGGACTATATCCGTAGACTATCCAGTGGACTATAATATAAAAAGATTAAAATAATCAATGAATTCAAAAAAAACTCCAGCGGACATAATCCAACGATTATATTCTAACAATTATATTCCAACTCATCATATTATAACTGCTTATATTTTAATAAACAAATAGCATCTATAAATATAAGTCACATCTTGCTCTCATATTCACTCCTCTTAACTTCATTCTTCCAGTCAAATAAGTTATTTTAAATATGTCTCGTCAATTCGAATTAGCTATGTTACACGTGGATGAAGAAGAAGATGAAGAAGCATATGGACAATTGTTAGGCATGACGGCTATTGAAGAAGAACAACAAAATGTCAATAGGCATACATCACGTCATCGTGGTTCCGTGCAAGGTCGTATTACCATTGATCGTGGTAGACATGAAGGTCATAATCGACTTTTTCGTGATTATTTTGCAAAACATCCTACATACCCCCCGTATCTATTTCGGAGAAGGTTTAGAATTTGGCGCCCGCTTTTCCTCCGAATTCAAAGAGCAGTTGAAGCGAATGATTCATACTTCGTCCAAAAAATGAATGTTGTAGGACATCTTGGTTTATCTTTCTACAAAAGATAAGCGCCTCAACGCGGATCTTTTTTATGGTGTTTCAAATGATTCCGCATTGATGATTATGTCTTGGATCGGTGAAAGCACGGTTATATTGAGTCTTAAAAGGTTTGTAAAAGCAGTCATTTTAATTTTTTGTGATGAATATCTGAGATCCCCCAATAGTAATGACATCGTTAGATTGCTATCAAAATCTGAAGAGCGTGATTTTCCTGGGATGTTGGGGAGCATCGACTGCATACATTGGAAATAGAAGAATTGTCCGATTGCGTGGCATAATATGTATTCTGGACATGTGCATGAGCCAACAATTATTTTAGAAGCGGTGGCTTCATACGATCTTTGGATATGGCATGCATTTTTTGGATTATTGGGCTCTCATAATGATATTAACGTTTTGGAGAGATCATCTATCTTCTCTGCTCTTACTGAAGGTCGTGCTCCACCAGTGAACTACTCAATTAATGAAAATGAGTACACGATGGGATATTATCTTACTGATGGTATATATCCCCCGGCAACATTTGTCCATGTTCACGATGGGATATTACTTGTGCTTTCAGTATATTCAACTTCTCTTGCTCTTGAAAATATATTTTGTCCATGTTCTCTTGTCTCTTTTGTTGATTCAATTTCATCTGATGCTCGAACTTCTCAAATCTCAACTCCATAGGTGTACTAGTATTACCGGTTCCTTTGTCCTTTTTAAATAATGCTTTCGAAGCCTTTCTTCCCACTGACCTCTCTAATCCTGCAGAGATTGAATTAATGAATTGAATTGAATTAAAATGAATTAGTTGATTCAAAGATATAAATTGAATTGATCGTACATATTTATAGATGCTCTCAATTTTTATCCGTTGGTACTTTTTATTACCGTTCTGAATTTTTTTTTTATCCGTTGGGACTTGGTACTTGATCTATCTGTTCGTCTTCTTCTTTCATTTTCACTTCACAGACTCCTTCTTCCACAGAGTTTCTTCTTCTTCAAACAGAGTTTCTTCTTCTTCTTCAAACAAACAGAATTTCTTCTTCCTTTTTTCTTCATCCTCTCTCCCATTTAATTATATTAAATTTATAGTCTGCCTCTTTTCTCGTTCGCAGATTTAGTCTCTTTGAACCGCCGAAAAAGTAGGTCGACTAAATATAGTCCATCTGCTGGAGTAAAATTAGTTTCCTAGACTAAATATAGTCTACGAATTTGACAACTCCGACTTGCTGGAGTTGCTCTAACTTAACAATCAAAACCAATTAAGAAAAAATAATAATAATAATTCCCAAATGCCATCCCAAAAAAAAATGCTTTTCCGGTTCAAGATGACCTCAAAATGGAAGTGAATTTGAAAATCATGGTTCATTTAACCATATATGTCCTGATCAGAAGTAAGTCTAACACGGCTCCAGACAAAGCTACGGCGAAGATGAAGTCGTCGGCCAATATATATGAAAGTTAAATTTATATTAAAACCAAATTAATATTAAAGACCCCAAAAAACAAATAGAAAGAGAAACATTTTTGCAAGATTCTTTAGATCAGCGCCCCAATTAAACTCCTCACTATCACAAATTCTGTTGTTGACAACAATTGCAAAACAAAAAAAAAGGGAAATAATAGAACGGCGGGGAAGAACGTGGGAGCCCCCATTATTGAATTAATCCGACAAATGTGATACCGGAGATAGGAGGAGCCCATCACCTCTCGGATTGTTGCAATGGTTTTTATTACAGAGATAGATTGATGCTTTAATTTTTATTTTTGCTGAAAACGAGAGTACATATTAAAGATAAATGATTGGTTGCTATTGAATCTGTTTGGAGTGAAATGCATATGAATTTAATACATTAGATCTGGGTTTGGGTGAATTCCAGATTAAGGAGGGTGAATGGATCGATGTTATTTAATTTTAATATTATTTAGTTTTAGCACATAATTTAATTTTAATATAACTTATTTCATTGTTAAAGTTAATGTAAATTGTACTAATTAAATTATTACTGTCAATACTAATTTATTGCACCTTTTAATTGTGCTAATACTAATTATTCCCTCCGTTATTTAATATAAGTCATTTTAGAGTTGTGCACAAATATTAAAAAAATAATTGTATAGCATTAAATATAATATCAATTATCTATATTGTCCTTGTATTAAAAAAAGAGAGTGTTATTTATTGGACAAAAAATAGTGAGATAACCAAAGTTATACTACCTCCGTTCCTAAAAGATTGTCGTTTAAGATTTTTGTACATTGTTGGAGTGTGATTATTTGGGTTAGCCAATGTGTAACCCAATTTATTTAATGGGCTAGATTTGGTGTTGACCCATAATATATATTTATTTTGACATTGAGAGAGTCCTTATTAAAGAAGGATTGTATTTCCTTATTTGGTGGGATAAGGAGGTTTAATTAGGACTTATACTCCTAATTGAATTCAGTAGTTATAAAGTGATTCTACAAAAGGAGTCCTTCTCCTAGTTGGATGCGAGGGAGGTGACTTCTATATATACGGCTACAAGCTAGGACATAAGATAAAAGAACACACAAGAGATACAACATAAATACACAACTTATACTCTCCATATACACATCTTGTACTCCCAATATTATTATAGTGGATTACTCTCTCTCTCTCTCCGTGATTTTTTTTCAATTGGGTTTCCACGTAAATCTTGTGTTCATACTTTATATCTCTTTATTTATATTTGTGTGAGTGTATTTCGTGAGTTTGATATAATCAACTACTACATTAACCGTTAGAGCGATTTTGGCCTGTTGTTTTGGTGATTTCGTCAGGTGTACAAAATTTGGCGTTAACATTGGCGTCGTCTGTGGGAACCAAGACACTTGTTCTAGTGTCGATTTAAAATCACCGATTCACCAAGAAGGAGATAAGTGATTCTTTTTATTAAATTAAATATATACTTATACGTGTGTATATATGTCCTCTGCTAATATAGAATTGAAGTATGATTATGTAGCAGAGTATTTATTACTTTACACATTACATCGTTTCTATCATAAAAGGTGGAGATAATATTCATGTTATATATATTAAATCAAAGCATTAATCACTTTGATTATTGATTCATGAGTAAAAGATGCATTCTTTGCTAACATTCTAAAAGGGTTGCCACATAGCGTAATAATAATTGTGTGGGCCTCATCATGTTATGAGTCAAGAACAACGTCTTCTATATTCTTCTCAAGCCAACTAAGGCAATCCAAGCCCATCGGCTTCAGCAAAATAAAACGAGCACCTGACATCAACACTGATCGTCGGGAGAATAACACGCCTCAGATAGAATATGTGTGGCTCTTAATTTTCACAAATAGAGGGGAGTGAACAATCACCTCCACATATTAAATAAAAGGTTTCACTGTCCTTCGTCACTATCAACATCTGCCGACCACATGGGAACAGATGAAGGTAGGTTCGGACCACTTCGACAATCTCTTTGGCGATTCCTCTTCGGGCCACACCGGTTTCATCATATCGTCGGTTGTAAGACCCCGAATTTTTTTTTATCAATAAAATGGAATTTCATTTATTTATTATTTTGAAATAGTAAGGGTTGATTTGATTAATGTGGTTAGTTATGGGTAAAATGCGCAAATTTTACAAAATAAGCAAGTGGTTATAAAATATTCATTGTTGTCGGGGAATATTTGTTTGGTCGTGGAATATTTTTTTTGTCGGGGAATATCAAATGCGACATTTAGCGATCATTGGTGGGCCCCATAATGAATAAGCGTCGGATGAGGAAAACGACAAGTATGTGTTTTTATAAATAATTGGCGTAGTTATTACCAATTAACCTTTGTTGGATTACACGGTGGTTAAAATACTGATGTCGCGTGGTTGTCAAGAAGACACCAGATTGCAAAGTATTGTTGAATTATTGATTCTTACGTAGAAGGCACTACTCAATAATTATTACGAAGATTCTTTATTCAATATTTTATTGATTCAATAATTGTTGCGTTCTTTAGTTTATATTATTCTTGTTTCAATAATTGTCATCGCGCAAAGTATTTTCCATTATCGGATCAATAATTCATATTATTTGAATAATATTATCGATAACATTATTGGCAATGTCTAGAAAGTTCATCTAAGGAGAGGTTTGGTCACCTAATTGCGGCGTCAAGAAGAGAAATCCTTATTGGAAAGTTTTCCTCTTCCAGGAGCGGCACACCGGTTGTCGAGATTGTGATTACGTAATATTATTTTTAAATAATTAATTATTGATTATTATGATAAAGAAAATATTTATTTTATGTGGATATAGATGGAGAAAATTTTAATGTGATAATTGTTGAAAATTAATATTTTATCTTTTTACGATAAAATAATTCATTTAAATATATTATTTTAATAATATATTAACGGTGATATTTTTATAATGAATGTGGGATATATGAGTATATGAGGAGGAAGAGTATTTTGTGGCATTAAATATTTAACATATGTTTTGTGTGTGTCGGTGGACACAATTCTCGATCGAAAATTGATTATGTATCGTAAAATCGCTCATTTATGGATTTGAATAATTTACATTTGGAATTTGGAAAATCTTCCTTCAGTAAAGTTGTAGAGAATTGAATTTCCTATAAAGAATCGCGAGATTCAATTTTCTCGACAAAAGGGCTATTTATCATGAATTATTGAAGTTAGGAGTTCAAATAATTGATTTTTGGAAGTTTTAATTATTTTATATAAGAAAAACGTTTTTGTGGTTGTTGGCACATGGGTGTATTGATGTTTTTGACCAAAGAAGGCATGCTAGAGTTTTCAAAACATGTGGGTAGGAATTTAGAATAAATAATAATATATTTTATTAATTTAGTCTCCTTTCAGGCGTTTTAACATTTTCCTATAAATAGAGGCTAAGTTAGAATTGAAAATCACACCGAAACTAAGTTTTCTCTCTTCTCTCTCTATATTATCGAGCGTATTCTTGTGAGTATACTTTGAGTGTTGCTATATCCATGAGAGTTTCATCAAGACTATACTAGAAATTCAGTTAAATACGGTTATTTTGAGGTAAGTGGGTATTATTTTATTCTTAAATGATATTTTTCTTCAATATCATTATGTCAAGTATTGGTTGAACTTTTTATCAAATTTGGAACTTTTTTCATGCTCTGGGTTACTTATTCATGAGTTCTTATTCACGAGTTACTATTCGAAGTCTTTATTCAAAGTCTTATTCACGTAAGCGTGAAGATGTTTTTTTGTAAAATTTCTATCTTTTTTGTGTCTGGGTTACTTATTCACGATATCTTGACTATTCACGAATACGAATTATTCACCAAAAATGAAAATTTTTCTTTTGTCCAAGATGTCTATTTTGGCTACTATCTTTGATTGTATCCATGTTTTGATCGTTATTTTTGAGTTCTGCTTCAAAATCGTTTATTATGAAGTATTATCGATCTTGGATAAACTGTTGTACGAATCCCTAATATTTGTCCTTCTATCTCACTGGATTCGTTCTTAAAAATATTTTTCATCATCCTCGGTCCTTAATGGTGATACTTGATGAATATCTTTGGCCTGTAGTGCAAAGATGAACGATTAACTGATGAATATCTTTGGCCTGTAGTGCAAAGATGAACAGGTGTTGAGATGAACATGACCAACTGGTGATTTAAATGAATATCTTTGGCACCCAGTGCAAAAGATGAATATTGATTCTTATTCTGAGGATAAAATATTGATGATGGACTTTTAAACCTTAGAAGACAGTAGAATTCTTTCTCTACGTGACTCTTCTAATGGATTGTTGTTTCCGCTGCATTTGTTGATCTAAAACTTGTTGTCTATTGTATTCTATTAGATTTTTCCCTGTTGAAGACTAACGATAATTTGTTGTATATTATCTTAGTCATAATATTCTTTACTGGGCTAGTTGAGCTCACCATTTTCCTTGTTGTTCCATTTTCTTCTCAGGAGGTGAGAACATAGCGAGGATCGAGTCTGGGGGTATGGAATGAAGGTACTAGAGAGTTGTTTAGTAGTCCTCACCATTTTGTAAAATAATGTATCCATAATTATGATGGAGAATTATTTGCGTGTGGATATTGTCTGCAGGCAGCAATATCTCGTATTTAAACTCACAAGATGTATTGTCGTATTTCACACGACATTTGTATTATTGAAGTTGTAGTTATTTACGTACCATGTATTTGGCGACTCGAGAATGAGTTGGGTGGAATGGACCTATTTTGGGGGCGCCACGGTTGGTATCGAGCTTAGGGATATGATCTCATATGAGAGATGGGGAATAGAACTAGGAGGGAGAGGCGAGTAAATCCTTCACTAAAGGTGTGTCTACCTAAGCTTATTTGTTGATCGATCGTAATATAGGATATTATGTGATATGTTAATTTGTTTAATTAACCCTTGTTTTATGGCGATTTAAGAATGGTCGCCGAGAACGTTAGTTTATGAGGCGTGGAACAACCTTTAGTCGCAAAGCGGGAGAACGTCTGTAACAGAAAGCAATATTCCTCCCGTAAACAACACTACCGAGCAAACGATGAGAACGATGGAATGTTTAGGAGCTTTTTGCAGTTCATGCAAAATCGGACGAGAGGAGACTCGTGTACAAAATACTGGGTGAAAATGATGGCGGCGCTTGATGCATCATGAACAAGCAAGTTCAAGGAGTTGGGACCACCGATTTCCATGGAAAGCCGGATCCGATCAAGGCGTAAACGTGGGTCAAGCAAATTACCAAGATATTTGATGTCTTGGGATGCACGGAGGAATGAAGGTTCCATTCGCCACCTTTATGTTTCGTGGTGAAGCAGATTCTTGGTGGGAAATCATGAAGCGTACTGACCAGATGCACTCAACATATCTTGGGAAAGATTTCAAAAACTTTTCAATGACAAGTACTTTCTGAAAGTATTCGTCATATAAAAGAGGTAGAGTTTATTAGACCCGGAGCGAGAACAACATGCGGTTTCCCAATATGAAGCGAAGTTTTGCGGAGTTGTCAGGTTTCACACTCATTTGGTGGAAAATGAGGAGAACGATGACGGCGTATGTTTCGAGGGTCTAAAACTCAAAAATAAATCAATACCTCATTTCTCATAAATTTTCTCTATATTCAGGATGTTGTAAACAAGGCTCAATTATTAGAGCGAGATAATGAGTGCATTCAACCCAAGGCGACCAACAACACAATAAAAATCATCTTACTAGTGGCGGCTACCATCGGGACAATGATAACCATCGTGAAAGAAATTATCAGCAAGAAATGGTAACCACTTTCGGTGGTAATCATGGCCAAGATAATAGAAGAAATAATTCAAGTGGAAATTTCAAGAAGAGAAGATTAAACGATGGCGGGAAGGCGTCGGCAAAGCAAAGATCAACACCAAAGAACAAATTCTAGGGGAGGAGACGACCGCCAGATTAGATGTTACAAATGTGAAGAGGAGGGACATATAAGTCCAAACTGCATTCATGACCTTCCAAGGTATGTTTTAGTTGTGGAAAAGAAGATCACATAGCTCGATTTTGTCAGAGCGAAATCAAGTCCGGTGAGCAAGTGGCACCAAAGGCGGATCTGGAAAAGACAAAGTCACGGTTCTGGAAGAAGCGTTTGTCGCGTTGGTCAAAATGCGAGGAACCCGAACGAAGTTAGCACAGATTAGTTAATTATACATTCTTGCGAAGTTTATACCTTACTAGATACCGATTCTACCCATTCTTTTATCTCTCTTTGCTTAGGCCAACGCGTTTGAACTTGACTACGGAGAAATTAGACTTTGACCTATTATTGGAGACTTCGTTAGGAGAAACTTTCATTACATCCGTTGTTTAGAAATCTTGCTTGATTCAAGTTGGCACTATCACATTACCGTTGATCTTATCTCTTTAAAGATACTTCTTTGTTGATGTGATTTTAGAGATTGATTAGTTAACTACTCATCATGCCAAATTGATTGCTTTTGTAAGGTTGTTAGTTTTCATATTCCTAAGCAACCTGTTATTCGAATTCAAGCAATCAAACCATTGTAGTCAAATATTTTCATATCAAGCCATGAAGTCATTCGTTTATTACGGATGTCAAGTTTTCTTAGTCCATGTTATGGATTTGAATAAAGACACGTCGATTTGAATAATATTCTGTTGTTATTGATTTTCCCGACGTATTTCCTAAAGAATTTCTTGGCCTATTCCCAGAGCGTGATATTGAATTTGTATTGACTTTAAATCCGAAAGACAAAACCCATTTCTAAAATCTCATATCGAATGGCTCTATTGAACTTGGAGTTAAAAACCCAACTATAGAAGTTGATACCGAGCCTCTATCTTATAACTTCCTTTTGTGGAATATAAAGAAGCCGCACTCTCCGTAGGGGACGCCATATTAAATGCAAAGAGTAAAGCGATAGGTGTCATTGTGACGTCTTATCCAAGGTTGGGATATGAGTCACGATTGAGAACAACCTAAGTCAAGAATCGAAATACGTAGCTTTCTGAGGCTTAGTTGGTTATTATCGGAGATTCGTGGAAAGATTTTCTCAAATTGCTAGTCCATTAACTTCGCCTAACTCGTAGAGATACAAAATTCTAATGGAGCACACGGAATGTGGGAAGAGCTTCAAGAACTTAAGAAGAGACTCATTTCTAAGCACATGTTTCGACCATACCATCCCGGAAAAGCTTAACGTGGTAGGCGGCGTGTTGAGTAAAAGATCGTATACGAAAGACGAGTACGATATTGTCAAAGACTCATCTCGTATAACTTATAAATGATGAAGATAGAGTTAAAGACTACAGGGACTCACGTGATGATATACGAGTAGAATCGACTTTAATCGATAATGTTAAAAGCCAAGCTACAAACCCAAGTCGATGAATATAAAGAAGAAGGTGCAAGAAGGCGTTATTCTAGAAGTAAGAGTCGATGAAGAAGAAAGCTCAAACCTTGATTTATTAATTCATTCTCGATAGAGTAAAGCGTGGCCTATAGACTCGCTTTTACTACCAAGTATGTCGCGTGTTTATAACATTTTTTACGCATCTTGATGTTACGTAAATATGTGGTCAATTCAATAACATCATTGAGTTAGAACCGACGAGATAGTCAAGACTTAACGTCACGAAGAGTACTTGTCAAGATATTAGATATGAAGGAGCATGTCCTATGTACCGAGGTTATACCACAAGTTAAAGTTTTGTGGAGAAACCATGCTATTGAAGAAATGACCTGGGAGTTGGAAATAGAAATGAAAGCGAGGTATCCTCAACTTTTCGAAACACCAGGTACGTACGTCAATTTCGAGGACGAAATTTCATAAGGAGGGGAGGTTGTAAGACCCCGATTTTTTTTTTATAAATAAAATGGAATTTCCTTTATTTATTATTTTGAAATAGTAAGGGTTGATTTGATTAATGTGGTTAGTTATGGGTAAAATGCACAAATTTTACAAAATAAGCAAGTGGTTATAAAATATTCATTGTTGTCGGGAATATTCGTTTGGTCGTGGAATATTCTTTTATCGGGAATATCCGCATTTGACCAAGTAGATCATTGGTGGGCCCCATAATGTAATAAGCGTCGGATGAGGAAAAGCGACAAGTATGTGTTTTTATAAATAATGGCGTAGTTATTACAATTAACTTTGTTGGATTACCCGGTGGTTAAAATACAAGAATACGCGTGGTCAGACAAAGAAGGCATTGCAGTATTGCACAATATTGTTGAATTATTGATTCTTACGTGAAGAAGGCACTACTCAATAATTATTACGATGAGTTCTTTGCTCAATATTTTATTGATTCAATAATTGTTGCGTTCTTTAGTTTATATTATTCTTGTTTCAATAATGTCATCGCACAAAGTATTTTCATTATCGGATCAATAATTCATATTATTTGAATAATATTATCGAGATAACATTATTGGCAATGTCTAGAAAATTTCGCATCAAGGAGAGGTTTGGTCACCTAATTGCGCCAAGAAGGAGAAATCCTTATTGGAAAGCCCCTCTCTTTCCGAGGAACGAATTCAGGTTGTCGAGATTGTGATTCGTAATATTATTTTTAAATAATTAATTATTGATTATTATGATAAAGAAAATATTTATTTTATGTGGATATAGATGGAAAAAAATTTTAATGTGATAATTGTTGAAAATTAATATTTTATCTTTTTTCGATAAAATAATTCATTTAAATATATTATTTTAATAATATATTAACGGTGATATTTTTATAATGAATGTGGGATATATGAGTATATGAGGAGGAAGAGTATTTTTGTGGCATTAAATGTTTAATATATGTTTTGTGTGTCGGTGGACACAATTCTGACAAAATTGATTATAGATCGTAAAATCGCTCATTTATGAATTTCGGATAATTTCATTTGGAATTTGGAAAATCTTCCTTCTGTAAAGTTTTAGAGAATTGAATTTCCTATAAAAAGTCGCGAGATTGAATTTTCTCGACAAAAGGGCTATTTATCATAAATTATTGAAGTTAGGAGTTCAAATAATTGATTTTGGAAGTTTTAATTATTTTATATAAGAAAAACGTTTTTGTGGTTGTTGGCACATGGGTGGCTGATGTTTTTGACCAAAGAAGGCATGCTAGAGTTTTCAAAACATGTGGGTAGGAATTTGGAATAAATAATAATATATTTTATTAATTTAGTCTCCTTTTGGCGTTCTAACATTTTCCTATAAATAGAGGGCTAAGTTAGAATTGAAAATCACAATTTAAACTAAGTTTTCTCTCTTCTCTCTATATTATCGAGCGTATTCTTGTGAGTATACTTTGAGTGTTGTTATACGCCATGCGAGTTTCATCACAAGACTATATCCGAAATTCAAATCGGAAAGACGATTATTTTGAGGTAAAGGGTATTATTTTATTCTTAAATGATATTTTTCTTCAATATCATTATGTCAAGTATTGGTTGAACTTTTTATCAAATTTGGAACTTTTTTTAGTATCCGGGGTCACGAGTTCTTATTCATAAGTTACTATTCACGATAGTTTATTCATGAGTTCTTATTCACGAGTTACTTATTCACGAGTACTATTCACGAAGCGTGAAGATGTTTTTTTGTGAAATTTCTATCTTTTGTGTGTGGGGTTCTTATTCACGTATACGGCACTATTCACGATATCAAGACTATTCACTTAATCATTTATTACATTATTCACCAAAAAAATGAAAATTTTTCTTTTGTCCAAGATGTCTATTTTGGCTACTATCTTTGATTGTATCCATGTTTTGATCGTTATTTTTGAGTTCTCGCTTCAAAATCGTTTATTATGAAGTATTATCGATCTTGGATAAACCGTTGTGCATTTAATCCCTAATATTTGTCCTTCTATCTCATTGGATTCGTTCTTAAAAATATTTTTCATCATCCTCGGTCTTAATGGTGATACTTGATGAATATCTTTGGCACTGTAGTGCAAAAGATGAACGATTAATCGATGAATATCTTTGGCTCAGTAGTCAAAGATGAGCAGTGTTGAGATGAACATGACCATTTGGTGATTTAAATGAATATCTTTGGCCTGTAGTGCAAAGATGAATATTGATTGTTATACTGAGGATAAAATATTGATGATGGATTTTTAAACCTTGAAGACGGTAGAATTCTTTTCTACGTGACTCTTCTAATGGATTGTTGTTTCATTGCATTTGTTGATCTAAAACTTGTTCTCTATTGTATTCTATTAGATTTTTCCCGTTGAAGACTAACGATAATTTGTTGTATATTATCTTAGTCATAATATTCTTTATTGGGCTAGTTGAGCTCACCCTTTTCCTTGTTGTTCCATTTTCTTCTCGGGAGGTGAGAACATAGCGAGGATCGAGTCGGGGTATGGAATGAAGGTACTGTAGAGAGTTGTTTAGTAGTCCTCACCATTTTGTAAAATAATGTATCCATAATTATAATGGAGATTTATTTGCGTGTGGATATTATCAGCATTAAGCAATATCTCGTATTTAAACTCACAAGATGTATTGTCGTATTTCACACGACATTTGTATTATTGAAGTTGTAGTTATTTACGTACCATGTATTTGGCGACTCGAGAATGGGTTGGGTGGAATGGACCTATTTTGGGGGCGTATTATGCATGTATCTGATGACATATATTTTTACATGTATCCAAATGACATCCAAAACACTTTATTCTGTAAAAATTCCAGTTCTAATAAATCTTATAAATTATTTAGGAGACATTTAAAGAAAAAAAAAAAAAAAAAAATTGGACCGATCGCAAGACCGGTCGCCAAACCAATGTCCGCCTAGAATTTTCAAAAAGAAATACATATTTATATGGGTAGAAAAATATTGTATACGTACATATTATTTTGTATAGAAAAAGTCAATTTGTAGTTAAATTGTATTCAAGACATATATAGCTGACACGTGGCACATTCTGATATGCAATTGAGACCAAAAAGAAACACAAATATCTTTGTAATAAACTTTAAGGTAATGATTAACGATTTGTAGTATAAATTGATTTTCATCTTGAGGGGACAATTTTGTAATTATCCCTTTAATTATTGTTGTTTGAGGTTTAGCCCTTTTGACAATTTGTTTCGCTCAAAAGTCATTACTCTCTCCATTTTATTATATCTGACGTTCTAGAGAGTTTTTTTTTTTTTAAAATATTTAACGTTTACAAAACCAAAAATATTTTACCTACTTGTTTTCTTTTTTACCCTTCCTTCTGCACCACTATTAATGGCTATTTTCTCTGTTTTCAAAAAACAGTTCAAATTCTATTATTTAATTAGGAGAGAAAATTAGGAGAGAGAGTGTGAAATCAAGTTTGGTGTTAATGGATAATTAAATGAGATTAAAGTATTAATTAAGGGTAAAATAGTAAAACTACATTTATTCTTAATTTATGTGAAAATTTGTAGAAGATCGGATATAATTGGAAGGAGAGAGTAGTATTTAAAAGGTAGGATTGCTTCTGTTTTATATGTGCACTTGTTGAAGTGGTTGTGAGCATTATAATAAGCCCCGTAGAGGCTCTTTGGAATCAAGTTCCCATTGGAAAAAGGAAAAAGGAAAAAGGAAAGAGTTGATCTATCGCAAAATCCAAAAGCTAATTTTGTTACAAAAAATAAAAATTCGGCAGCTTTGCCCAAAAGGCCCAAAACTAACGCTTTACTGATATTTCATAGTGGGTTCAATTGTGCAAGATGGTATTGAGGTCCACTTAAGTAAATTTTTAGAATATACTGATTTTAAAAATTAAGAATAAAAAAAAAACTTGAGTCAATTACTCAATGGGGTTAGTAGTGAAAGTACATGTCAATATTATAAACATAAATACTTTTTTGTCTTTTGCTAAAAACCAAATATTGACATCGTGAAATAATAAACTTACACACAATAAAAAATACAATTACATATATCATATGGCTTCTTCACGAATCGTTTTTAGCCAAGGCCTCACCAAGAAGAACATTTTTGACCAGTTAGTGAGTTGAGAAATGGGTTAATTACCTAACTCACCTGCTTAAATAGAGGTAAAAATCTTGATTATGTTATGTGGGTGGGGTTTAAATAAATATTAACAGTTATAGTTGGTGAGAAAAAATAGGAGACATGTAAGGAGATTTTACGGAGTAGAGTAGAGGGAAGTTAAGATCCGTAAGTTTAGTTATGAACTTATGTAACTTCTCAAGAGACTAATACGCATCACCTTATGAAAATATCAAATTAATTTTCCATGTGAAAATAACAATTTTTTTTGAAACAAAGTAATTAGTGGCAATAGACTTCATTCTGGTTCCAAAGTTTATTAATTTCTTCTTGAACTAAGAGAAGGGAAATTGGCCATGGAAGGGATTCACAAGAGAAAATCAAAGAGAACCAACACTAGCATCATGGAGCTGCCAGAATCCATCACTCATGATATACTATCTAGGCTTCCCATTAAAATCATCTACCGGTGCAGGTCAGTTTGTAAAACATGGGCCAATTTTATCTCAAACCCTTATTTTACTAACCTTTACTCTTCAAGGGCACCAATTCAATTTCTTCTCAAGGATAATGGTGCTAGTACAAACACTAGGTTTTTCTTGGCTGAACTTGATGAGGATTCCCTCATTAGCAATTCCCATGACCATTTTCGTGTCCCTCAAAAATCACTCTTAGATTTGAAAATTGAAAATATATTTCCCAATTTTTGTACCTCACTGTTTACTATTTCCAATTACAATTCTGGTAACATTACGGGTTCCCTAGTACTAGACAAATATGTACCGGGGGAACCCTGGAAACCGTACCACATTTATAACCCGCTATCGGGTCAACACATTGTGATCCACCAAACTAACCGAGACCCGTTGATTCCATCGGGTAGTGCTCTAGGTTTGTCCAAACAGTTTGAATTGAAAGTGTTGAGATTTCTTTGTAAACCAGGTAATTTTGGAAAGGGAGAGGTAGATATTCAAACAGTTGGCACAAATTTGTGGAGGAATTTAGGGGAATCGCCACGTTATCTAGAGAAATATAGGTCCGCCCCATTTGTGAATGGAGTTTATCATTGGATCAACCTAAGGGATTTACTAATACATTCTTTTGACTTTGAGCAAGAGATATTCCAACCGGTTCCAACCCCATTATTTATTGAGACATGTAACAATGATGTGGAACTTGGATCGTTGGAAGGTTGTCTCTCTATATGTAACAAGCGCAATCATGACATTGAGTTGTGGGTGATGAATGAGTACGGTATCCAAGAATCTTGGACAAACAAGTTTGTTATTCGTGAACATATCAATATTTTTTTACCCCCTTATTTTTTAGAGCCTCTGAGATATTTGAAAAATGGGGAAGTTTTGATGCTGTACAGACATTGTAATGTCATTTGTTATAATCCAATTACGGGAAGATTCAGATATATCAAATTTTATGGGCATGTTGTGTACAGTTATGTTGTACTTCCATATGTCCCAAGCTTTATCAGGGTGCTGCCTGCCTGAGTTTATATATAAATAAGGTGTAATTACCATCAGTAAATAATATCCATCGCTTTAGTTTTCATTTTTCCTCTTTTTCTTGTATGGAATGATCATGCTATTTAATTGGCCGGTACCTAATTTACATGATCAGATGTTTTAACTAAACTATTGCAGTATTGCTGCTCTTGTTTATTGACCTTTCATTAATTGTTGCTCTTTTGATAAACAAAAGTACTATTATTTCTACTTGATAGAACACAGAATTGGGCACACAAATAAGCACATTGAATCAAGATATATAAATGGAAATTAATTATATAAGATGCAGTTCCATTATTTTCCATTTTATTATTGCTCCCAAAATTCTAAGTGAAGATCTCAGTTCCTTCATTCCTTGCGATGATATAGAACATGCCGTGATAGGCAAATTAAACACGAATTCACATCATTATGTAAAGAGTTGAATGTATAGTTTGGACATATAATTATAAATTTATAACATTGTTATTGACATTAAAACAAAATTAAAAGTATAGTGATTAGATTTATGCGCATTAATTAAGATAGTTTTCCTCATTTTTATATTTATTTATTTTAATACTTTTCCTTCTGAAAAATAGAGATTAATTAATGATATCCTTGTAATGCTAAGGGTGGGTTTCATCCTAATGAAAGAAGCTAATAATCTATCACCAGAAGCTTGGAAACCCTACCATATATATATTGGGGAAACCCCATGCAATATAGATATATATAAAAAATTGATATTTTCATACCACTTTTCGGATCAGCACATTATTGTCCACCAAACTAACAAGCACCCGTTAATTAAGGCCATCGGGTTGTTGGTTAGGGGTTCAATCACAAGACCAACCAATTAAAGTTGTTGAGATTTCTTTTGCAGGAAGAAAATTGAAAGCTAGAGGTAGATTACAAACAGTTGGCACCAAACATTGGGGAAACCCCATGCAATCTAGATATATATAGAAAATTGATATATTCACAATATTTTTTGATATTTATTAGGAAAGAAGATCTCTCTTTATCACGCTCCACAATCATAGTCTCATCACCTTAATTCACTGCTTGTATATGTCAATCCAATCCCTTATATTTAGGATCTGTACAATTAACTTTCTTATTTCTCACATGTATATTTTGCATATAAATACCTGATCATAGAATAAATAAAATATATTTATCATTCTTATTCTTCTTCTAACTGGTATAGCTCCTTTATGGTATCAAAGCCTTAACAAGCTCTCACGAGTCTTCTAAAACGATTCTAAACATGTCTTCTCCTTCATTGAATGTTTTTTCATGGCAGAAAAGAGCACAACCACATCTTTCAATCCTAACCAAAGCAATCTCATTGTTCTCAACTCAATACAATTGTGATGCCCCCAAAATAGGTATATATCACCCATCTTGAGCCGCCAGATACATGGTACATAAATTCAAATACAACTTAATTATACAACAAGCGTGTAAAATACGACAAAACATAGCTAAGAGTTTAAACAAGAATATTGTCATCTAGACAATATCCACACTCAATGGTGTCCTCATTACAATTATTATCACATTATTAGTAGAATAGTGAGGACTACTAAAGCCATTTATCCCGGACCATCACTCCATTCCCCGACTCGTCCCAAATTTATATTCTCATTTCAAGAGAACAATGAAAGAAAGGGTGAACTCAACTAGCCCAAGAAGAAATATTATGACTAAGATAATGCGAGAATAAATTATCCTTAGCCTTCAACAAAGATAACAACCGATAGAATACAATAGACAACAAATTTTAGATCAACAAGCTGCAATGAAATAAGCAATCCATTAGAAGAGTCAATTAGAGCATAAAATCTATTATCTTCTATGATTTAAAAGTTTTTCATCAACTTTATCATTGAGACTCAAACTTAATAAATAAAATCGAATCATCCCCGCACTACTACGGCCAAGGATATTCATGTAATCATCAATGGTCATGATTATACCGAATAATCCTCGGTTATAATCATACCAACAACTGCTCATCAATGAACTACGGTGCCAATGAGGACTTTTACCACATCATTCGTCACATTACTGGCCATGATTATACCGAATAATCTCTGGTCATAATCATACCAAGTCCATCTATGCACGTAAGTCAAAGATGACTTTAATCACAAAATAAGCATGAGGATGATGACAATGACATAATAATTCAATAAAATAAGTTCAAGGATAAATTTTAAAGATTTATAATTTAATTTATCCAGAAATCAATAACGCCCAAATTATCAACATGATATCGCTTTGTAGAGTAAAATTCAAGAATAATATTCATGTACCAAAAATAATTTAGATGTAAAAGAAATATATTTTTTGAATTGAATAAGACTTGTGAATAAGACCCGTGAAGTAGTACCTCAACACGAAAAGTGTCTCGAATACCCGAAAGTGAATAGTAACCCATGAATAAGTAACTCATGAATAGTACTCTAAGATGCGAAAAGTACCCGAATACTCGAAAGTGAATAATACCGAGTGAATAAAGAATCGGGTGAATAAGAATCGTGTGAATAGTAACTCGTAAAAAAAATATCAAAGAAAATGATATTCCATGACAAGTACAAAAGAATTGATATCTCAGACGAGTATAATAGAATATACGAAACTGCAAATGGATTTTCACTCGCCATATGGTAATCCACGTAGACAAATCATTTCCATAATTTAATAAGGAATGAATACGCAGGATCTTTCACCACGCATGCATGAGTCCACCACGCATGAGTTATTCCAAATGTAATAATAAAGAATGGAATAAAAAAAGAATTCACCGTAGCACGAGAGACCGCAAGATGCATGGATATTCTATATATAATAATAAAGAATGGAACTGTGTCATGCGTAATTCGCATGCATATGATATACCAATGTAATAATAAAGAACGGAACCAGTCATGCGTAATCAGACATACGGGATATTCTAATGTAATAATAAAGAAAGGAATAACAATAGAATTCACCGTGCATGCGACAGATCAAGATGCATGATTATTCCAATGTAATAATAAATAATGGAATAACGGAAAAATTTTACCACGATGCGGTGATTGTGATGAGATAGGTTATTCCAACATAATAATAAAGAATGGAATAACAACCCTTACAAGTATTGAAAGAAAATAATTCTCTTCATGAATACGAAAGAATAATACCCCTTATCTCAAAAGAAGACTGGATACTAGAATAGTGAGGTATCAGACTTCTCTTCTTCTTTCTCTCTATAATTTCTCTCTATAATAATTGCTCTATAGCTTTAGTGAATTGGTGAGAAATGAAAGAAGAATGAGCTTCTATTTATAGAAAAATATAGTTTCGATAATTGCACGTTTTGGGGCTCGAAATATTACAGTATAATACCTTCATCTTTTCCTTCATTTTTAATTTAGTCATCCAAGTATTATCAAACTTGCACCACCTCCCCTAATAGTAAATCATGTGAATCAATAGTAAATCATGTGACTCAATAGTTCTAAACATGTGAAAAAATTAATTATAGTATAGTACCTTCAACTATACCTCCATTTTTAATTTAGTCATGCAAGTATTATCAATCTTGCACCAACTCCCCTAATTGTAAATGAATTTGAATCAATAGTACACATATGTGAATAAATAATTATAATCATTTGAATCAATAGCAATTAATTGCTCATTTATCCGGTTAATTACCCGATTGGTCAATATAACCTCTAGACATCAATTATTATCGAAATAAATATCGATTTCCACTAATACTAATAATTCCAACACAATGGAACTATCAATTTCATCCTTAATCAACACGAACTTATTCATCATTAATATTATAATTCATAATATTTAACAACCAGGTCATTCCCAGGAAAGAGGGG
The DNA here is from genome assembly GCA_020205605.1 of Panax ginseng. Taxonomy (NCBI): domain Eukaryota; kingdom Viridiplantae; phylum Streptophyta; class Magnoliopsida; order Apiales; family Araliaceae; genus Panax; species Panax ginseng. The sequence continues at coordinate 124,779,145 of CM035135.1, read as the reverse complement.
GCTTTCCGATAAGGATTTCTCCTTATTGGCCGCAATTAGGTGACCAAACCTCTCCTCGATGTAACTTACAGACATTGTCAATATTGAAAATAATAATATGAATAACTTTGCCGCCTCAATTATTGATTTAATAATATAACATATTATGCGATGATGATCTTTGTGAAAATAATTGAATCAATAATACGGAGAGATATGACGCAAAGAATTATCAGAAGTAATAATTGAGTATAACTGATTGACTTCTTACGTAAAGATCAATAATCAATACCGTAATGCTACTATACAACCACAGCGTAGACATCGTATTTTTTACTACCGGATAGTTCAAATGATTCTAATTCGGTAACACTTTCGCCGTTATTTTTATAAAATAATAATTTTGTCTTTTTAACTACGACAATACTTACATTGTGGGGTCCACTAATGATTGTGTGTCCGTGCATTTAATATTCCCCGTTAAAACGAATATTCACCCACCAATCGAATATTATATAACAACTTGTTTACTTTACAAAATTTATAAATATTACCCACAACTATAACATTATATCAAATTCACACCATAATATTCAAAAAAATATTTCGAGAAATTTAAATCTTTATTCATAAAATTTGGGGTCTCACAACAATGGCCTGTTAAGTTAACTCCAGGGAACTATCCTTCATGGAAAGCTCAGTTTGAGTCACTGCTTTTTGGCTACGATTTACTCGGATATATCGACGGATTAAAGCCATGTCCACCTGCTGAGTTGACAAGTCACTACTACAAAACAGTAAATAGATAACGCGTAAAAAACGTTGTGGTTTCTGTCAGAAAAACGTCGTGATTAAGGGTGTCATCTATTTGACACCCTTATACAACGTTTTTAAAACGTTGTAGTTAGACACATTCTACAACGTTTTTTAAAAAAAACGTTGTAGATTTATTTTCCATAAATTAGTAGATTCTTAAAAACGTTGTAGAAGGTATGATTCACTACAAAAAAAAAATGGGCCTTTAGCAACAATTTTTCGGGCAACGACTTTATAAGTCGTTGCTAAAAGTATATGTTTAGCAATGAAAGTTGTCTTTCGTTGCAGATTGTGCCAGACTTTCACTTTTTGCAACAAAATTCATAAGTCGTTGCAAAATTTCGTTTCTTTAATTCATCATGGAAAAAGTTTGTTAGAAATTGTTGCAAAATTTTTGGCCACTTGATTTTCCGTAAATCATCGTGGGAAAGAAAGTTTTTTTTGTTGCTAAAAATGGGGCTCTAAAGAACGATTTTTAGTAACGACTTTATAAGTCGTTCTTTAAAAGTGTATGTTTAGCAACTAAACTTGTCCTTCGTTGTAGATTGTGTCAGGTTTCACTTTTTACAACGAAATTCATAAGTCGTTGCAAAATTTGGAAACAAAATTCGTTGCAAAATTTCTAACCACTTGATTTCTCCTCATCATAGGCAACAAAAGTTTTTTTGTTGCTATATTTCGTTACCTAATATGGATCACATTCATTGGCAATAATTTTTATTTTCGTTGCATATTTTATACAACTTTTTGCAACGACTATTAAAATGTTGCCTTAAATTAAGATAATCCCAATAAGCATATTTTTGTAAGACCATATTCGGTATTCGGAGAATTGTCAAAAAATATTCGTATTTAGTATTTAAAAATTATGTCCAAATGCGGGACATATTTGAACCTATAACCTATCATTTGAAACTTTGGTCATTTGACTGCTGGAGCAACACAAGTTATTTGTTAATATCTTGCAAAGATTAATATTTATATCAAAACATAAGATTTCCCCCATATATTCCTTTCTTCTTCTTCACTACATACCATTAATATAATCTCAGGAAGTTATATAATAATAATAATAATAATAATAATAATAATAATAAAATAAATAAATAAATAAATAAATAAAAATAATAACACTATAATTTTCGCTTATATATGTCAAATACTTACAAAATTATGATATTTATCTTACGCTCTTTTAATTTATTTATTTTGCCTTGGAATATAGTATAAGTTATTCTTTCAATTATCTTCTTCTTTTTAAAAGAAATAATTAATGGGCGATCGAACACTTTTTTGATGGAAATTGGTAATGAAATAATTAAATGACATATCGATGATCATACATGATCAATATACAGAAGATTATAACGTAAATTAATAGCCAAGTTAATTAATTTGTTTTTTAATATTGGACATTTTAAAATAAAGAATAATTAATGTTATTGTTTCCTGAAAATCTACTGCTTTTTTATTTTGTAAAAAAAAAGAATTGATATAATAATTAGCACTTGGGGAAAAAAGGGAAAAAAAAGAAATCAAACAGGTCTTTCCATACTAACGATCTTATATATCACAGAATAAAACGACAAATTAGTGTGTTATTATTATAAGATAATATATTTGTATTTCATGCATAAATATTTATATGAATATTTAGAGATAAATTTATATATATATATATATATATTAAAATATTCATAGTTACGTTATATAAATATTCATAGTTACTTTATATATATTTAGTTTAATGTGGAGATTTAAGATGGGTATATATATATATATATATATATATATATATATATATATATGGTAATAGAATTTATCTAATACACAAAAATATAACATAAGAAGCAAAAATATCACAACTAGGTTTTGAACCTAAGACCTATGGGTTATTGATCCATTATGCCACCATTGAGTCATTTTAATTTATTAGTTAACTAAACTAACGCCATAACTTGTAGTCTCTAATATTTTTAAATTTATTCTACTGATATGTATATATATATATACATACATATTTTTTCAAAATTTCTTGTTAAACTAAATAAAATACTAAACAAATCTCAACATTAAACTAAATATATATAAAGTAACTATGAATATTTATATATATATATATATATATGTAAACAAATATTCATATAAATATTTATAAATTTATAAATAAATATTTGTTTATAAATTTTAAAGATAAATTTATATGAATATTTGGAGATAAATTTATATATATATATATATTAAAATATTCATAGTTACTTACGTTATATAAATATTCATAGTTACTTTATATATATTTAGTTTAATGTGGAGATTTAAGATGGGTATCTATGTATATAGATGGTAATAGAATTTATCTAATACACAAAAAATATAACATAAGAAGCAAAAATATCACAACTAAATTTTGAACCTAAGACCTATAGGTTATTGGGTCATTAAGTTACCACTGAGCCATTTTAATTTATTAGTTAGTTAAACTAACGCCATAACTTGTAGTCTCCAATATTTTTAAATTTATTGTACTAATATATATATATATATATATACACATACATATTTATATATATATATATATGTAAATAAATATTCATATAAATATTTATAAAAAATATTCAAATCTAAATATTAGATGAAATCCAATGACAACCGATGTACCCGTGCCATCTAATGTTGCGATCAACGGTATAGATTATGGTTGTTGAAATAGTACCCGTGACAACCGATTGCCAAGCATGTTAGTTCCGGGCCTCCAACCCAAATAAACACAACCTCATTAAATCTGATTATTATATTTATGCTTCCAATGTTTCCTACTTCTAGATAGAATTAGGATATACTTACAAGTACTCCTCTCTTTTCAAGAGAATGAAAATGATGATTGATTTTATGCGAATTTAAAAAAAATGTCAAATGATAAAATTATTCATATTTAAATTCTCATCTAATTGCATATTTTTCTATACATGACTAGTGATATTATATAAATATTTATAAATAATAAAATTATGACATTTAATACTAAATATATTACATAAAAATTATTGTAAAAAAAAATAAATTATTTAATATAAGTAAATATTTAACTTGAGATTACATAAAATAATAAGAACTTTTATTCTTAGGCGGAGGATTAACTTAAATCATGAACATATTTTTAAGTCGAAAAAAATAAAACACAAAAAAGAAGAATAGTAATGATATACCCCTAGTTATTCTTAGTTCTCCTTTTACTTTTTTTCCCAAATATATTATAAAATTAAATTATAATACTATTAGTTATAAGAGAAAACATAAAAGATGAAAAAAAGTTTATTATGTTTTATGAACTAAAACAGAATAAAGTTATTTAAAAATGATTTATAAGTCATTCATAATAAGTTAGTTTGACCCATATTAATGTAATATCAATTTTATCCCTATTTTATTTAAAAAAAAATTTTAAAAAAATAAATTTGTAAAAAAGAAGAGTAAGATGCAACGTCACTTTAATTGGCGTTAGACTTTTTATTTTATTTTTTTTATAGCTGAAGTATTATATACTCCTTCATTTCCAACGTCGATGACTGAGAATAAACATAAAAAAATATTGTTGTTTGTAAACAAGTACAAGAAATCAAAGAAATTAAAAAAAAAAAGATTCCAACGTCAGTTAAAGTGATGTTACATCTTACTCTTCTTTTTTACAAAATTGCTTTATAAATTTTTTTTAAATAAGTTATAATGCCGGTTAGTTTGGCATTGGATCATATTTTTATTTTTTTCAATTTTTTTTAAAAAAATAAAATCATTTTAAAAAAGTTAAGATACTTTTTCTAAAATTCATTTTTTTAAAAAAATATTTTTTAAAGTGGGGTTAGTTGCCTTTCTGATTTTTAGTCAAAAAAAAAATCAAAAAATTCAACGCCATTTCAAATGGCTTTCAATAGTATTTATTTTTACAACGTTTTTTTAACAAAACGTTGTAGATATATATGAAAAAATATTATGTATTTATAAGGGTAATTTTTGATTTTAAATAAATAATTTTTTTAAAAAAAACGTTATCTATATAAAAAATACGGAGCAAAAAATAAAAAAGCGAAACTTAAAATTTTGAAATTAAAACAGGCACCATAATTGTTTAGATCTATTTTCTCTCTCTATATTGTAGCAAAGGAAGCGGGTGCCAAACTTCTCTCTTCCGCCCTCTTGATTGTCTCATGGTGGAAGCCAAATCGATCGACTTCTGCCCTCAAATCAATCGAACAAAGGATTAATCTAAGAAAACCCTAACTGGTATGTCCTCGATTTTGAACTCTTGCAATATTTTGCCTTTCTGATTGGTGTATATATGGTGTCTCAAGCCCAACTGAATCATACTGGCAATATCTCCTGCCAACCAAGATATAGCGACATCAGATGCTATCAAGTTTGCTAAGGAAGTGGATCCAGCTGGTAACCCTCCTTTATTCCGGTGGTCCGTGAATATTTGGATAAAATCTATCACATAAGTATCATGTTTGCTTTTCCTTACGGTTTTCTGTAACAATATGTGCATGTGAACGGATATTTGGAGTATTGACAAAGCTTGATTTGATGGATAAAGGAACTAACGCATTAGATGTACTCTCACCACTCTAATTCTCTCTCCCCTCCTCTCTATTACAAAATTATCTTATTGTAGTAGGTGTAAATTGTTAGTTTTTTGGCATTTTGGATTCTAAAGTTCTTTTTCTGAAAGGTTTTTGAAGGAAGAGCTTTACGTTTACAACACCCATGGGTGGGAATTGTGAACCGCTCACAAGCTGATATAAATAAGAATACTGACATGATGTCTGGAAGAAGGAGAGAACGGGAATACTTTGCTTTAAGTCCTGACTATGGGCATTTGGCTAGTAAAATGGGTTCAGAGTATCTGGCGAAACTTCTTTTGATGGTGGGATTCTATTTGTTATTTATCTGACGTGTTTATCTCAGTTAGAACCTTGATTTTTTTAATGATTTGTACTTTTAACTTCAGCATTTGGAGGCTGTCATTAAGGCAAGAATACCAAGTATTACTTCCTTGATTAACAAAAGCATTGATGAACTTGAAGCTGAGATGGACTACCTTGTGCATTCTTTGTCTCATTTTTTTTGCATTCATGCTGGTAAGGTAGTGCAAGTCTGTTAATTTATTAGTTTCGATGTTCTAACCAACTGCAGTTTCAAATATAATTGGGTTTTAGAATGCGAATTGAGCTGTAAAATGCATCTCTGTTTGTACAGTGTAGAGTTGTTTTATGATGCTTTTAGAGTATCCAATTTGAGCCATGGGGGTGAAGGTTTTTGATTGTGATTTTTTTTTAAGGAATATATAGTCTGTGCTCATGTTTTTGTCTATCAATTATTCTTGCTGCTTTTATGATATTAGTTTTGGTTTTACTTCAATTTCTGCAAATTTGTGTAAAGTGTGAGAAACTAGAGAACACAATGGCTTAAAATTCGGGGTTGGCTCTTTTTACTTACTTGCTGTGCTACCATACAAATATGGTCATTTTTCAAATTGAGCAAAAGTTGGGACATCTCATTCACCTATGTCCCAGTCGCTCTCTTAACTTTACTTGCTGCAGCTTCAGCTTTGAAACATTCTGTTTAGGATTATAGTGAGTGTGAGTGTGTTTGTGTGTGTGCATGTGCTCTATGTAGTTATGAGTGAACTAGAAATTGTCGAGCGAAAGCATTGATTAATTATATAGATGTAGTAGCTGAGAGGGGGTTCCAGATGCTAAATCTGCAAGTGTAGACACTGCTGATTATAATGTCTCATCAGGTCTTATAATGAGTCCATATTTTGCAGGGGTTCTCTTAAAATTAGTTCATATTTGCAATTTTGTTGCAGGTTCTCGAGTTGAAAACTGAATTCTGCTGTATTTTCTGTCGAGGCAAATGGCATTTTCTTTGTAATTTTCACGTGTTCGATTGAAAAATGAGACTTTCATGCCTGGTTTAGTTCATTGGATACTCAAAACTCCAGTACATACTTATGGGAATGATTTACTGTAACACGTTTAAGTACTATGCTTCAGTTAATACATGGCAGGTGATACATATTAGACTTGTGTTTTGCTATTATGCTCAATTGCTAGTCTTTTGTGTGTTATTTTGGGGGTTCTAGACTGAGATTAATGCTCAACTTTTTACAGATAATTATGTATCTTTGACTTTCTTGCAAGATATGATCTTTTTTCTGTTGCTTCTTTATGGTCCTCTTCCCTGGGTGCCTATAGGGGCATATCTGAGTTTGATTTTTGTAGAGTTTGGAGAGCTATCTCTGAATGCATTTATTTTATTTCCACTGGTTATAGAGTTTGGCTTTGTGCTCAACTTTTTACACAAAACTATTTATCTTTCTCTTTCTTGCATCTTTTATCTATTGCTTCTTAATGGATCTCTGCTGTGGGTGTGTATAGGGGTATTTCTGTGTTTATCTTTGTAGAGATTGGAGAGTTGTCCTATTTTGATATATTTATAGATTTTTTGGATTCCTTTGCCCCACCATGCTTGTATTATCTGTTTTCATTTAATAAAGTTTTTCTATCTTAAAAAAATATACAGTTGTCATGATCTACTGTTTACTTTGTACACCAATAATTTTGATGGATTGAAACTGTAACAAGTGTTTATTATATCATTTGCCTATACAATTGTTGTACACTTAAACTGAAGATTTCTTCATAGCATGGCATTATTATTTATCATTTATTTTGATGGTTTAAGGTTAACTGTCACTATCATTCTTTTTATTTTTATTGTGCAACTTATAATATCAGCATATTGTCAGTCTTAGGGTGGAACTTCTGTCAGTGAAAAATTACCTTTAATTAACTTCTGAATTGGTAGGAAAAAGAAAATTTTAAGTTCATAATTTGGAAGAGTATTTTGTTGTATCAGTAATGAGTAATCTTCTACGACACATTCTTCAATTCACTATTTGCGGATAATTTGTTTTAAAGTAAATTTACTTTTGACTACTGGTGGGATGTCCATGATGCACATGGTGCCATGTGCGTCTTGGGCCTGGGTTGTAGAGAAGGACTGCAGGCAGCTAGGGCAGCTGATTATAGCATTGGAAGTAAGATCTCTAATGTCTTCTATTTCTGTTTATCAAAGTATATATACTCTTCTTTTTCTTCCTGTAAATCTTTGATAGTCTTTCTGTATATATAGTCTTCTGTTGTTATGTAACTTGCATTGCATCGTATAAAGAATTTACTAGCCGTAAGAGCAGTGATTTGTTCTAGAATAAAGCTGGCTATTTGGTGTTTATATTGAAGTCATTTCACAGTTTCAAACACAGGTAGCTAAAATAAAAAGTGATGAGAGGGAGGATCTAAAGGTGCTTGCCACAGGTGTTGCTGCGGCTTTGGCTGCAAGAAAGGTAAATTGTAAAAGTTAAAAGTTGAGACTATATACTCATCAAGGGAAAGAAATAGCTATTGTTGTTCTTATGTAATGACTTGAGATGTGTTATCCAATGTTCCTTCTTCTATCTTTACATGTTCAACTGCTTATTATTTCATTGTTACAATATTTTGATGTGTTTCCTATATTTGTAGGCATCATGGATTACAGAAGAAGAATTTTGTAGTAGTGTATGTATACATAAGCATGTGTCTGAATGTTCATTTTCTTATGAGTGATGATAGTCTTGTGAGTTTATTCTGTCATAGCTCATATCATCTCTGCATCATTGAGGCCTTGAGATTCTTCTGTTGAAAGCATGAGCTTTAGCTTTAGGTGGGTATTTTTCTGTACTCAATAAAAGTTTCCCTTTTATGGAAATGGGATCTACTTTTTTACATTTTATCATGCCCCAACTGTGACGCCCCCAAAACAGGTATACATCACCCATCTTGGGTCGCCACTTATATTGTACAAAATTCAAATACAACTTAATTATACAAACGTCGTGTAATAAACGACAAAACATATGCTATTAGTTTTAATACAAATATTGTCATCTAGACAATATCCTCACTCAATAGAGTCCTCATTACATTTATTATCACACTATTTAACAGAATGGTGAGGACTACTAATGCTATCATCCGGACCGTCACCCGCTCCCCGACTCGTCCCAAATTTATATTCTCATTTCTCAAAGAGAATAAAGAAAGAAAGGGTGAGCTCAACTAGCCCAAAGAAGAAATATTATGACTAAGATAATGCGTAATAAATTATCCTTAACCTTCAACAAAGATAACAACTAATGTAATATAATAGACAACAAGTTTTAGATCAACAACTGCAAGTGGAATAATCAATCCATTGTAAGAGTTAAGAGAGCATAAAATTTACTATCTTCTATGATTTAAAAAGATTTTCATCAACTTTATCATTTGAAACTCAAATTTTAATAAATAAATCAAATCATCCCCGCACCACGACCAAGGATATTCATGTAATCATCAATGGTCATGATTATACCGAATAATCCCTGGTCATAATCATACCAACAATTGTCCATCAATGAACTACAGTCCAATAAGAACTTTTACCACATCATTCGTTATATTATGGTCATAATTATACCAAATAATCCCTGATCATAATTATACCAAGTCCATCTCTGCACGTAAGCCAAAGATGACTTTCATCACAATATAAGCACGAGGATGATGACAATAATATATGCATTAATCAAACGAAAATAAGGATAAATATTAAAGACTTTAAATTTATCCAAATATTATCCATCACTTAAATAACTCATAATTTAATATTGTTAATATTATAATAATATTTTAATCACTTCTTAAACTTATAAACAATTTAATTTAATTGTTTACACTTTACCAAATAATGCATTTAATCATTCAAAAATGTCATACTCATAAGATTTCATCACCAATGATCAAATCACTCATCAAAAATCTGCATATACCTTATATAGGATTTTCAAGCCCTAAAATCCTATTTACCAATTCTTCAACTTCACATAACATATTTAACTCATATGTTCAGAATTAAATCATTTTCATGAAAAATTACCAAATCAACTTATTATTTTTCTATCCTTTGTCCAAACATATATACATATATTTCATACACAACAAGTATTTTTTATAATTTTCAACTCCTTAAGTATTTTTCAAAATTAATTTTTAATTAATTTCTTAAGAAATTAGCTACCTCAAGTTTAACTCCGTAAATTCCCAAATCTTGGCGAGGATCTTACACATGTTAACGTGAGCTTCCAGCTTTAAATTTCATGGTCATCTGAGTTATAGAACTCCGGTTATAGCATTTTTCGTCGGAAAAACCTAAATATTGAAATAGTCATAACTTGCTCATTTTAAGTTGGAATAAGCTCATTTTTGGACAGAAGGTACTTTATACCATATATTTCTATGTCCCAAAAGGCCGGAATTTTTCTCAAAAATTAAGTGGCCAAAACAGCCCTTACAAAATTGTGGACAATAGCTTTTTCTCTTTTTTTCACTTTTTCATGCTTTGTTAAAAATAGTCCATACAAAAATCTACAACTCCTCTTTTAGTGATTCCACTTGGAGATGTTAGAAAACTTATCATAATATCCTCCCAAATTTTTTCAGAATTTTTGAATGTCCGAAAAATTACGAAACTGCAAATGGATTTTAACCCGTCATGCGGTAATTCACGTAAACAGATCATTTTCACAATTTAATAAGGAATGAATACGAAGGATCATTCACCATGCATGTGGTAATTTATATAGACAGATTATTTCAACAGAATAATAAATAATAGAACTAGGTTAGGTGTAATACGCACCGACATGATATTCCAACAGAATAATAAAGAATGGAATAACAACAGAAATCACCATGCATACGATGATAGACCGAAATGCATGTGTTATTCCAATGTAATAATAAATAATGGAACCAGTCAGCGTGTAATACGACCGGCATGTGGATATTCCAAATGTAATAATAAAGAATGGAATAATAGAAGAATTTCACCATGATATGCAGATTGTGATAGATAAAAGTTATTCCAATGTAATAATAAGGAATGAAATAACAATGCTCTCTTCATGAATATATGAAAGAAATAATACCCCTTACCTTAGAAAGAAACCTGGATAATTGGAGTAGAGAGGTAGCAGACTTTTCTTCTTCTTTCTCTCTATAATTTCTCTCTATAATAATTGCTCTATAGCTTTAGTGAATTGGTGAGAAATGAAGGAAGAATGAGCTTCTATTTATAGGAAAATATAGTTTCGATAATTGAACGTTTTGGGGCTCGAAATATTACAGTACAATACCTTCAAATTTCCTTTTATTTTTAATTTAGTCCTGCAAGTATTATCAAACTTGCACCACCTCCCCTAATAATAAATAATGTGAATCAATTGTTCAATCATGTGAATCAATAGTTATAATCATGTGAAAATACTGAATTACAAAGATAAGACTCCATCTATACCTCTATTTTTAACTTAGTCATGCAAGTATTATCAATCTTGTACCAACTCCCCTAATAGTACAAAAATGTGATTCAATAGTACACACATGTGAACAAATAGTTATATAAGCATGTGAATTAGTAACAATTAATTGCTCATTTATCCGATTAATAACCCGATTTATCAATATAACCCCCAGACATCAATTATCATCGGAATAAATGTCGATTTTCACTAACACTAATAATTCCAACACAATGGAACTATCAATTTCATCTTTAATCAACACAATCTTATTCATAATTAATATTATAATTCACAATATTTAACAACCAGGTCGTTCCCAGGAAAGTGGGGGCTTTCCGATAAGGATTTCCCCTTATTGACGCGCAATTAGGTGACCAAACCTCTACTTGACAGAACTTCTAGACATTGTCAATATTGCAAATAATAATATGAATAACTTTGTCGTCTCAATTATTAATTTAATAATATAACATATTATGCAGATGACATCGTGACAATAATTGAATCAATAATATGAGAGATATGATGCAAAGAATTACTATAGCAATAATTGAGTATAATCGAGTGACTTCTTACGTAAACATCAATAATTAATACCGTAAAGCTACTATGCAACCACGCCAGACATCAGTATTTCTTTTACTACCGGGTAGTTCAACAATTTTAATTGTAACACTTTCGCCGTTATTTTTATAAAAAGATAATTCTGTCGTTTTCTAACTACGTCAATACTTTCGTTGTGGGGTCCATCAATGATTGTGCTGTCGTACGGATATTCCCCGATAAAAAGAATATTCCCTGACCAATCGAATATTATATAACCATTTGCTTACTTTACAAAATTTGTAAATATTACCCACAACTATAACATTATATCAAATCCACACCATAATATTAAAAAAAATATTTCGAGAAATTTAAATCTTTATTCATAAAATTTGGGGTCTCACACCAGCCCCAAAATAATAATAGCATTACATTGACAAGTGTATAATGTTATTAATGAGTAATTAAATAGATTGATTGATTAATTAATAATAAAATATATAAGTACATGTTTGTTGCACTACATAATTGATGATTCTTCTGTGAAAGAACCAAACCCAATGAGGTCATCATTTTCTAGTTCAGACTTTGTCTATTGTGCAAAAATTGTCTTAAAACAAGTCCAAATCTTATCATCTTTTGTCTAGGTTTTTTCTTAGTATAAGAAAGTACAGGGGAGAAGATATGATTATGGGCATTTTCTTTTAAAAATATTATTAAATTCAAAAGAATTTTCTAATCTTCTTCTTTTTGTCCCTTTTTTCTGGTGGTGGTGCGGGATTGTTCTTGGTTTGATAGTATTCCTTCTATTGATCAGAAATGGAGGGGGATACAATTTCAGGCCTTGGTACTGGTGCCCAAATAGATGGAAAGATAATGTAGACATTTCAGAAAAGCTTTGTTCAAGTACAAAACATTTTGGATCAAAATAGGCTGTTAATAAGTGAGATAAATCATAATCATGAGTCCAAGGTCCCTGACAATTTGAGCAGGAATGTGGGCCTGATCAGAGAGCTGAACAACAACATAAGGAGGGTAGTTGATGTTTATTCTGATCTTTCTAGTAATTTTGGCAAATCCATGGAAGCTTCATCTGAAGGAGAGTCAAGTGGTGCTTTGAGGTCAGATGGCAAAGCTACTCACAAGAGAAATAGGTCTGGTTAGAAAAAGTTCTGGCCTTTTTTCTTGTTCTTGATTCTTTTACATGTTAGAAATGAGAAAATGCACAATTCTCTTGAGGTAGTAGGTTATGATTAGATTGGCCGGTTGTTTATCTAGTCCACAGACTCCACACCCTACGGGGTAGTGGCTGCAGGTTCCACAATCATCAAATTAAAAAAAGAAAGTTGAAATGTTTTGTATTCTAAAGCATTATGAAATAGGAGCCAAGCCTTGACATTGTACCACGTAGCAACTCTATTGTCTTTGTGTATTGATTTTGGCACTAAGTGCCTTTGGTGACCTATTTGCTTCATTTTTCCGACTTTATTATTATTTTTAAATGTAAGGGAAGACCGCTTCTACGACCGCCTTACAATACTCGGGTATTAAATTTCTGTGCTACGTTTACGGAAGACAAGGGACGAAATTATGAAGTGTACTCTCTCTATATATGTAGATATATACTTTGATTGAAGAACTGTGGAAGCTTTAGAAGGTTAATTGTAAAGATAATGAATGATTATGTAGTGGATGATTTTATTAAGTTAATAATATTTTAGTTTTTTGTATTTTTGCCATTATTTGCTATGGGGTACACAAAAAGAATGTCAAATTTTGATTTGGCAACAATATAATTCGTTACCAAAGAATTGAACAAGTTTTAATATAGCAACATTTTTTTATACATTTAGCAACGAATTTTCGTTGCTAATGGCATTAAAAATATAATATTTGGCAACGAAAAATTAACCTAATAACAACGGAGAGGATATTGTTGCTAATACTAAAATAAAAGGCAATATTTTTTTCGTTGCAAATCATATCAACTTTTGTTGCACATATAAAGAAACGACAACATATAATATCGTTACTAATCGACGACTTTCAGCAACAAAAGCAAGCTTAGGCAACAATTTTGATAATTTACTGCAACGAAAAATGTCGTTGCAAAATGGTGTCAATTGCAATGAAAATGCATGGTCGTTGCAAAAAAAAAAAAAAGAGTTCATTTCATTGCCAATTAGCAGGCTTTTGCAATGAAATGGAGTTTTTAGCAACGACATTTTACTTATTTTGCAACAATACATTTTGTTGCTAAATGATCGATGTCTCTGTACGAAAGCCAAATTTTATTGCAAAATGTATTACTTTTGGCAACAAAAAAAATATGTTCGTTGCGGAACAATTAACAATGCTCATTGCGCAACGAAAGACGCAACGACAGTAAAGTCGTTGCCAAAACCCTTTAGCAACGGAATTTGGCACCTTTAGCAACGAAAATTTGTTGTTGCTGAAGCCCCATTTTTTTGTAGTGATTCCACAACGTTTTCTAGCTTAAAATGTTGTAGTTTAATATATCAGACAACGTTTAGGCACATTTACACAACATTTTTAAAATATTGTAGATTGAATTGGGAAAAAAAAAGAAAAAAAATTGTGGTTCACCTATATTACTAGTGCACTTGCAATCTGCTAATGCCATAATATATAGCTAAAAGGTCTAAATTCTCATTTAAATTTAAACCAAAATGTATCAACCATTCAAAATACATCCCAATAATACCATTAGTTTACAGTTTCAAATTACTACATCCACAAAAATATATACCAAACTATCCATATATACATCTCAAATTCACTTTTCAATATAACCAAATATATACCAATCTAATCCCATGCTTACATAGCTCATAGTTGTAACTAACCAAATATGCTCAAGGGGCTTGTCTGGTTCGAAGAATCTAGACCATGATCAGCATTTCGCATACCTGTAATCCATTTCCTGACCAAGGGGAAATAAAGATACAAAGACCAGTAGCTTGCTTGAACAAAAAATAGTCTTTAGGCATGTAGACAATTTTGCACGACCAAATTATAGCCTAATGGTCAAAACACCAAAGCCAGGTACTACATAAAGATTATCAATAATCATAAAACATGCTTGATTCTATTTTAAATGATGCTTTATGTATGGAGTGAAGGTTAAAAATTTGATGTTCATGGAAACTGATGTTAACTGAAGCAACTCTAAATGAAGCCCTCAGCACTACAAATAGAAGATTACTTTCAAGACTTTAAGCCCATACATGCATGCTTCCACATCCAGATTTTGATGCCGAGTTAACCGTACAAGCTAGTGAAGCTGTAACTACATCTTCAGCCTGCAAGAAAACTAAAATCAATGTTGATCATTTTGGGCATACTCAAAAAATGAAGGCAACTAACTGGTAATACTTCGAACATTTGAAGTAAATATTTACCTCCTTGTAACCTCAAGACATCCAAACTTGAAAAGAGTGACACTATTAACTTGGAAAAAGGAGTAACTAAGGATAAAATTGGAGAGGTCAAAATTATCCAAATGAACGTTTCACTTCAAGCATTTGATTCGACATCCGCAGTTCAGCACTGGTTAACTCTAACTAAAAAAAGCACATCAAATATTCAATAGAAGCCAAATCAGTGATCACATACAAAAGAGATTGTTCTGGAGTGGGATAGATCATACAGAAGATTCGTCTGAAGTAGGA
This sequence comes from Panax ginseng, assembly GCA_020205605.1. Taxonomy (NCBI): domain Eukaryota; kingdom Viridiplantae; phylum Streptophyta; class Magnoliopsida; order Apiales; family Araliaceae; genus Panax; species Panax ginseng. The sequence goes on along the minus strand of CM035135.1, from coordinate 124,763,671 downwards.
AAAAGTTGCAAGCAGTTTGAAAATTCAAAATAGAACTGAAATTAATGGCTCAAGGAGCATATAAACTAGAAAATAAATGAGCATCTCACCTCTTGAAATGCATTATTTTAATAAATTTTGATAGAATGCAAGGCGTGATATATGTAAAAATAAATTTTAACCAAAAATAAAAATAATAACTAAAGACAAATGTTTTATCCATTAAAATTAACCCCACATGAAATAAACTTGCCTACCTGTACAAGGAGGAACGACTGAAATTATGTCTAAGAAATTTAGCAACATGTTCAAGGGCCTGGCATAATATAGGAAGCAGAGCAACTGCATCAATATTTAACATCAGCGCATCAGGTACAATAAAAAAGGACTGATATAATTCAATCACACTGAAAGAAATGACATAAGGCAAGAAATGCTAACATTTGAGGCTGAGTTGTGAAGTGACAAAAGTTAGACAGTAAATGAAGTAAATAAAATCCTTGGTTGCAATTACTGACTGAAACCAGACTTGCACAGCCTATAAATTCCATGAGTTTGGTTTCTGCAAACAAAGTCTGGTTAGTAGAAGAAGAGTCGCATGATCATAATCGATGTGTAAAAGAGAGTGCAAAATAAATAATTTTAAGAATCTAAAATTGTAAGGTTACCCCATATAGAGAGTACAAAGAATACAGACTAGAACATGCAGTGCCCATTAAGGATAGCCGATATGCTCTATTTGAAAGATTTCTGGGTACAGGTAGAAAAATTGCTAGCACAGCCACAACAAAGACCTGCAAAAAAAAACAAGTATAAATAAGTCTTAACAAATATTCTTCAATCAAAAGGATCACAAATTTTCTCCTCATTCAACTCATTTGTACACAATCACAAATATACTATGCCAAAAGATGGATCTCATTATACCCAATCTACGTTTCCAACATCCTTGATTAGGGTGACCATAATGTGCAATGGCTCTCTTATACGAGGCTGCTTGATAATAAAGTTGAAGTTGATGGTATGAAATCAATCCAGAACTTAAGCTTTAATTAAGGATTTTAAAAAGAAGTTAACTTTCCCAATTCAAATAATTAAAACAAAAGCCTGTCTGTCACCAGGTCATTCAAACATTTTTGTCTACACACTTATGTATATTCATATATGTATGCATTAAACAGTTTTCCGTACCCAAGCATTGATCGAAAATTGTATGGTTTGCCGATCCCAGCGCAAAGAAGTTGGAGTAACTAGATGCTGTAGCTGAAGATGTCCCTGATGCTCTAGTAGTGGAGCCTACAGAACAAAATTAGGACTGAATAGAAACAGCACCAAGGGAGGTGAAGTAAAATATTGTAGTTCATCAATTGGTCTTATTTTGCAATGGAAATAAACCTGAGCTACGCTGCTGTGTTTGAACATTTCGAGTTGACGTTGGTGGTGCTGATGACATTCCTGGCCGAGAAGAAGACGGAGAGACAGAAATCTGTGGCTTTCAACGACGAGTCCTCAGTTGTACTCAACAATAGAAAATTCTCAGGTACTTGATATGAATCCAACACTCAAACAAACGAACCCATAAAAAATAGGTCATTTATTCTTCAAAATTGTGACACTTTTATAAATCAACTCTAATGTTCTTACCTAAAAATGGGTAAAGAAATCACAATATTAAATTTTTGAATACCTTTTGGAGAAGCTGTTGTCAGAGGTGACGGTGATCTTGCTCTTCTCGCGGATGACGGAGACAGAATCACCCAGAGCTCCGGCCTTGCCGCCGACCTTGATTCTATCCTGAAGGAACTTTTTCAGTGAAGCAATGTCCATGATTTTGTCCTCCACCGGCTTTCCGCAGTCAATCACGAAGGCCGCTCCCTTCTTCTTCCCCTTGGCTCCGGCGGAGGGTTCAACCGGTCCCCAGCCGTCGAGGTTGAAGGGGACGGCATCGTGAAAAAGTGAAGACGAGTGAGAGATAGGGGAGGGTTTCAGATGTTGGAAGACATAATAGGGAACATGGAGGGTTTTTAATTTCAATTGAAAAGTGAAAAGCTCAATTTTTTAAGCTCCATGTTTTTGAAATACATAATGTTTTATTAAAAAAATGTTATCTATTTAAAATCAAAAATTACCCTTTTAAATAGATAACGTTTTTTATATATATTTATAACATTTTGTTAAAAAACGTTGTTAAAAAAAATACTACAACATTTTTTATAAAAACGTTGTGGTTTAAGTGTTGTCTATTTAGTACTTTGTACTGGTGAGTGAAGGAAAACAAATTACCAATCCAGAGTGTATTTTATGGCAAAGACAAGACAAACTGATTTTTCATGGTATTCTCTCATCTCTCTCTGATCGAGTGATACCAATGGTCAGTTCATCAAAAACTGCTATTGAGGCGTGGAATCGTCTTGCAAAATATAATGCTAATCCATCATCCTCTCGGGTTATGGGGTTAACCGATCAACTCTCCAAAGGACGAGGAACAAGATCTATTGCTGAATATCTCGGCTTCATTCACGGCATCGCTAACGAACTTGCCATCATTGGCTCACCGGTACTAACCACCATCCTCCAACCTTATCCTTCATGTTCTGAATGGCGTTGGACCCGAATTTAAGGAACTCGCTGTTGTAATCAGAGCGCGAGACACTTTCATAGGCTTTGAAGAGCTTCATGACAAACTTGTGGAATATGAATCTTTCCTCAAGAGTGAAGAAAGCAGTTCTATCACTATGACTGCTAGCACTGCTCGTTTCAATCAACAGTTACATGGAAATCAATCTCAAAGAAAATACTCTCATAACCGCAACAACCAAGGTGGTTAACGCTATGCCACCAACAATAATCAAGGAACCAACCCCACCAAAGGCTTTCTAGTGATATGTCAATATTGTGAAAATAAAGGTCATAATGCTCGAGAGTGCTTCTTCTTGAAACGTCAACTCAGTCTGCCAGTGCTGCCTAGAGTAAATCACACAACCACAGGTAGTGGTCGTGGTTCAAGTTCTAACTGGCTTCTTGGCACAGGTGCTTCTCACCATGTCACCTCGGATTTGAACAACCTCTCGATTCAACAACCTTACGAAGGACCCGATGATATTATAATTGGTGATGGTACAAGTTTGAATATTACACACACTGGACAATCCATTCTCACCACTCCTACTAATTCTTTTTCACTTTCAAATGTTTTATGTGTTCCATCCATGAAACAAAATTTAATATCAGTATCCCAATTTTGCAAAACTAATAATGCCACAGTTGAATTTTACCCTTCCTCCTTTTGTGTTAAGGATCTAGCCATGAGGGCACCTCTCGCTCAATGAAGGAGCAAAAATGATGTGTACGAGTTGTCCAACACCAGGGGGATTCAACCAGCGACAAAGCAAGCATGTTACGGTTTCAAGACTCCTCTTGATCGTTGGCATGATCGCCTTGGTCACCCGTCATCAAAAGTCCTTCGTCAAATTGTGTCTTCTAATAAACTCTCAGTACAATCGAGTCAGAATTTGTCAAACATGTTCTTTTGTGACTCCTGTCGTTGTAACAAAAGTCACAAACTACCTTTTGGTGTGTCAAGCTTAAAAGGTCGTTGTCCTTTGGATCTATTATATACAGATGTTTGGGGTCCATGCCCTGTTCGTTCAATGGATGGTTATTCTTACTATGTCATTTTTGTAGATCACTATACAAAATATTCATGGTTATTTCCTATGGCAAATAAATCTGATGTCTTCTCTTTATTCCCAAAGTTCAAAACCATGATTGAAAATTTCTTTAAAACATCCATAAATACAATTTATTCTGATGGTGGCACAAAATACCAAGGTTTAAAAACAATGTTTGTAAATTTTGGAATTCAACATTTGATTTCTCTTCCATACACACCACAGCATGTAGCTTCAGCTGAACGTCGTCACCGTCACATCGTTGAGACAAGACTTACACTCTTACATCGGGCATCTCTTCCTCTATCTCTTTGGTCTTATGCTTTCAATGCTGCGATTTTTCTCATTAATCGACTTCCTACGTCGATCCTTGACAATAAATTACCATTTGAATGTCTATTTCATACTTTGCCAAATTATTCCAAACTGAGGATTTTTGGGTGCCTCAATCTGTTATCCATGGCTTCGGCCCTATAATCATCATAAGCTTGAACAGTGGTCCAAGTCCTGTATTTTCTTGGGATATTCAAATGTTCACAATTCGTATATTTGTTTCGAACCCACAAATAACAAAATTTATTTTTCCAGACATGTTCACTTTATTGAAAATCATTTTCCCTCTTTATCTCCCTTAAATAAGCACGACAAAGTTAATGATTTTACTCTTTCAAAATGGGCAGCGATCTCTCCTTCCCTCAAATCACTTAGTCTCAATACCTCTTCCACACTTGTGTCACCTCCTTCCCCTCTCCTAACTTCGCCACCTCCCTTTTCCAGCTCCCTGCGTCTTACTCCAACAACTTCATCCCACGATTTACCCGATCCTATCCCACTTAATTCTCCCCCATCCACTCAGCGTGACCATGGCATCTCCCCCCTTCAATGCGTCAACCTCCCATAAATCATGCCTCTTTCCAATCCCAGTCTCCACCTATTCCTGACATTGTACATGCTGACAACCCTCCATCGGTTATGGATCTCAACCTGGAAACTCCTCTAATCGACACTCCTTGTGCTTCCTTTATGAGTGATAGTGCTCCCAGGTTTAATACCCCTCATCCCTCTCTACCAGTCGTCGACTCTCTCAACATCCATCCCATGACCACACGCTCCAAGAACAATATCTTCAAATCTCTAACCAAATTTTCCTATATGGTTTCTAAGCACCCTTTTCCTCAACCCTTAGAACCCACCTCCATTTCTCAAGTCCTCACCAATCCCAAATGGAGAGCTTCCATGTGTGAATAGCTCAATGCTCTCATTCGAAATAGAACCTGAGAACTTGTTCCCTGCCAATCTAATCAGAATATCGTTGGGTGCAAGTGGGTCTTTCGAGTTTAGCGGCAACCTGATGGTAGCATTGATCGTTACAAAGCTCGGCTTGTTGCCAAGGGTTTCAATCAACGTCCCGGTATTGACTATCATGAAAAATTCAGTCCTGTTATCAAGCCTACTACTATTCGTATTGTTCTCACACTTGCTCTTTCTCATGGCTGGCCAATTCATCAATTGGACGTCAACAATGCTTTTCTACATGAGCAGTTATCCGAAGAGGTGTTTATGTCTCAACCCCCAGGCTTTGTCGATAACAGTCGCCCTCATCATGTTTGTTTGCTTCACCGTTCCCTTTATGGTCTCAAGCAAGCGCCTCGCGCTTGGTTTCAAGAACTGAAGACTTTCATTCTCTCTATTGGTTTTTCTAATTTTAAGAGCGACACCTCCCTCTTTATATATTCTACTGGCAATCTCACTGTGTACCTGCTTGTTTATGTTAATGATTTATTAATTACAGGGAATTCTTCACTCTTTATCCAAAAAATTATTGCGGATCTCTCCAACCGATTCTCCATCAAAGACCTTGGTTACCTTCACTATTTTTTGGGGGTTAAAGTCATACCCATCAACCATGGATTATTTTTGTCCCGGCATAAATACATCTGTGACCTTCTCACCCGTTTCAACCTGGAAGGCATGAAGGAATCCGTGACACCAATCAGCTCTTCTACCCGCCTGATTCTTTTCGATGGTACACCTGCCACTGATGCCACCAACTACCAGCTTGATTGGTGGTATGCAATAACTCTTCATATCTCGGCCTGACATTGCTTACACCGTACGTCAATAAGCTAGCTCAGTTCATGCATGCCCCTACACAAACACACTGGACTGCTGCCAAGCGTCTTCTCCGCTACCTCAAGCACACAGTCTCATACGGGTTGCATGGTCTCTCGCCGTATTCATCCCATTCATCTCACTGCTTACTCCGATGTCGATTGGGCATGCAATCGTGATGATTGCACCTCAATATCTGTTTATGCTATTTTCCTAGGGTCCAACCCTGTTTCATGGTGCTCCAAAAAGTAGCGAACAGTAGCTAGCAAGGTCTTCCACTGAAGCCGAATATCGCTTTGTCGCCTCCACCGCTGTCGAACTAGCTTGGATCACCAATCTCCTTGGTGAACTTGGTGTCTATTCTACTAAGCCCACGGCTCCTGTGTGACAATCTTGGTGCTACCTACTTGTGCGTCAATACTGTTTTTTACTCTCAAATGAAGCACATTGCCTTTGACTACCATTTTGTGCGTGATAAAGTTTCCAATGGCTCCCTTACTGTTGCTCATGTCTCTACCCATGATCAACTCGTTGATGTTCTTACGAAGCCTTTGGCCAAGTCCCAATTCACTCTTCTTCGTTCCAAGATCGGTATTTCTGATGGAAGCACGATCTTGCGGGGGCATATTAAGAAAGAAGATCTCTCCTTATCACGCTCCACAATCACAGCCTCATCACCTTAATTCACTGCTTGTATACATCAATTCAATCCCTTATATTTAGGATCTGTACAATTAACTTTTTTATTTCTCACATGTATATTTTGCATATAAATACATGCTCATAGAATAAATAAAATATCTTCACCATTCTTATTCTTCTTCCAATCGGTATATCTCCTTTAATATTTTTGCATGGAAAATATCGCTATAAATGTATAACGGAGTTTATCATTGAAGCAATCAAGAGAAATTTCTAATATATATATTCATTTGACTTTGAGGACGAGGTACGTATTCAAATCGGTTCCATTTAAAAATTAAATTTCTCATCCTGCAAATGTCTATTATCATATCAAACTTGGATCACTAGATGGATGGCTGTCTATGTATATGCTTTTGGGCGGGTTTTTTTGAGTTGTTTGTGATAAATGAATACGGTATCTAGGATTCTTGGACTAACAAGGTTTATATTCCTGAATATGTCTATATTTATATATCCTAGAGTAGATGATGGATGAATTCATAGAGCCTATACGATATATGAAAAATGGGGAATTTGCGATACTATGTCGTAGGACGAATACTGTATATAATGGGAAATGTGATACTATCTATATGTCCTAGCTGTTTTTTGTTATACTATGATGGGCTGAGCTTTTTCTAAATGGTAAAACTAAAACAACCTATATGACGATCGACCTTAACTATATATATATATATATATAGCGAGGATCAAGAAAGATCTTTCTTATCTAATCTCACTTTGAAGCTCACCCCTTTAATAATCTTAATTCGACGACGATTCGGTAATATACAACCGTCGTCTATACTTTTTAACGACGGACAACATATAGCGTCGCATTAAAAGTATAGACGACGCGACAGATGATCGAACTGTCACGTATTCGGTCCGCTAAAGGAGGGTGAGAGTGAGCTAATAATAAGAGATTGAAATTTTAAGATCGGACTATATATATATATATATATATATATATATATATATATATATATATATATATATATATATATATATATATATGACTTCTTCTTCTTGGCCCTAGCTAATTATTGATTTCTAGCAGCTCCAAGATGATAGAATCATGCAGGAAGAAATTAATACAAGCGCAAGGAAACAAGCATCATGAAGCTACCAGAAACCGCCACCGCCAGATAATATTGTATCTCGGCTTCCCGCTAAAATCATCTACATCTACAAGTGTGTTCGTAAAACTTGGGACCATTTTATATTTATTTCAAAGGGATTCTGAAATTGATGCTCTAGCAATAGTCTAACCCAATTCTTTAGCTATCCTAATACGTATAAGTACTAACAAATACTAATATGCACCACAAATATTTTTAAAATAGATAATATGAGACTATGAAAAAACTATAAATTTTAGAGTATAACGAACACTTAAAATGTCACGGGTTGTTTAGCCTAGCACGGATATATACAAGATGAGAAGTGGCCACCGTGCCACATAGTGGCGAAGGGAAGGGGGGGCAGAGGGGGGCAGCCGCCCTCCCGCTCGTCGGAAATTTTTACCCCCTTCTGCATAAACCAACCACCTCCTTCCCCGTCTCGCCCCTCTGCGCTCTCCCGGTCGAGACTCTAGCCTCCCCACCCTTCTCTTCTCCAGGTTCTGTATGTATATATAATATATGTTCTATTTTTTTAAACTCGGTCCCAAAACGACGTCAGACTCATCTGAATAATGAGAAAACATCACAAATTCACGATTGCAAATTAGAATTAGCCAATTAAGGATTTGAGTTGAGAAAGGAAATAGGAACAATTTGTGACGACTTCAAATTCGCCTCGCCACTTGTTGCGGTTGTTGCTCTTTTGTTGACGACGCCTGTCACGCCGTGTAGCCTTCTTTCCGCCTTTGGGCGTCGCCGCTGTCGTCCACAATACATCACCACCACCAAGCCAATTAGCCAAGGTAAGTTAAGTTTCGCATTCTTGATGACTTGCTGCTTTTGGGTTTTACTTCAAGCCTTTACGTAATTGTGATTTGTGGGGCATTAAAATTAAAAATAACAAATGGTATATTTATGTTCTATTTTATAGGTTGTTAAGTATAAAATTGAAATGTTTAGATATTTCGCACCAAAAAAGCCTAGAGGTCCCAATGAATCTTACGGTAGTGTTGAACAACCACCACAAACTTCAAATGCTAATATTTTGGAGTTTAACCCGAATGCTATAGTTGTCGATCCGGATTACGCAAGCCTATTCTTAGTTTTGGTGGTGTTTATCGAGAGAGAGATATTTGCGACTATTGATAACGGTTTATTTTGAAATGTTTTGAACATGATATATCTTCGTAGAATTCAATTATCTAGTTCAACAAATTAAAACTAGTACATGATGTAGCTTGATTTCTAGTTTTTTTTCATAGTAAACTTTTTTTAATGTAATTGTTGGCCCACCCCCCCACCCTCCGCCACTGGTGCCACATATATATACAACCCGATATCGGGCCGGTCACCACATTGTTGTCAAGAAAACTGATCAGAGAGACCCGTTGTCGCCACACAGCTGTGCATTAGGGTTCAGTTATAGGACCAACCAAATAAAATTGTTAAGGTTGTCTATAAGATGTATGAAAAATAGGGAAATTGTGATTATACGCGAACCTTATACTATCATTTGCTATAATCCAAGTACGAAAAGCTTCAGATATATCAAATTTTATGGCGGTGAGTACCAATATTTTATTCTTCCATATATTCCGAGCTTTATCAAGGTGGCGCATGCACAAGTATAAACCATTAGCGTACAAGGTAGCTTTTTAGTTTTTTATATATATATATATATATATATATATATATATATATATATATATATACACACACAAATATATATAATTTATGGGTGTCCACAATCAACGTGTTAACAACTTAGCATAGATAAATTATATTTGATTTAGTTTTCAAGTATATATCAATTATGGCATTTTATCCTCTTTTCTTTTCCCGAGTTTTTTTATTCTCCTGCACTGATTCTTTAATATCTGACATGACGAAATTTTCTTTTTAATTAAAATCTCTAAAGCTTGATGTGTTTAAACCAAATAGTACATTGTTAATTTGTTACTATTGGTGTTATCCCATTTAAGGATATAACTGCATAAAAATTAGTTTAAAGACCCATGCAATGAACATGATGCTAAATTACATGAAGGATGAAATAATTATATTTTCCTACAAGAGGCCAACCAAGTGGCCGATGCTATAGCTAGCCAAAGCAGCTACAAATTAACCAAGCTTTTTTTTTGTTTGTCCTTCGTCCTAGAATTTGGATAAATATGAAAATTCTAATATGGGTACGTACGATGAAAACACTATATTCAGTATCAACTAAAACTCTACCACCGGACGTTAGGATTTATGATCTAAAATCTAGCTTTATAATTGGAAACTCTATTAAGCATTACGTATTTAAAAACGTATTTATCAAATGTTATATTTTAAGCAGTGACAAACATACTAAATAGACATATTTGTGGCTGTATTTTATTATGATGAATGTTTATATTCTTTAAATATTTTGATCACAATACTTGATCTATATAATCTATCACTTGCATTCATAAAAATCTAATATTTATCTTTCTTAGATTCCTAATCAAATATGGAGTCAACTTTTTATCCTAAAAAATGGTAGATGTAAGATGGGCTTGTATAAATAATTAAAAAGAGAGAGGGAGAGATCGTGTAAAAAATAGTGTATAATTTTATATATGTATCAAGGGCGTAGATTAGGATGGGGATCTCTCTCTAGCTAGCTAGGGTTTTTTTCTTCTCTAGTATTAATGATGGAGCTGGTGCCTCTGTGCCAGAATACATCATTTCGGATATTATATCCAGGTTTCCCTTTAAATCCATCATCATATGCAGGTGTGTTTGTAAAACATGGGACAATATTATCTTAGACCAATATTTGGTTCTGTCATAAGAGCAACCAATTGAAATTGTCAATATTTCTTTGTAGACGGGGAGATGCGCAGAGGTGGATGGATATATACACAATTGGCGGAACAAATCCCACGCGGAGGAGGCTAGGAGAAATCCCAGGCAATATAGATGTAGGTGATGAATCAAGCTCCCCTGTGAATGGAATGATTCATTGGATCAATTAAAGGGATGTAATATTAATATACTCTTTTGACATTGAGGAGGATAGGAGTTGTTCCAGGTTATGACTACGGTAGAGGCCTGTCACTATAGAATCAAAAGTTGTCAGTTATTTTTTTTTAAAAAAAAATTCTTAATAATAATAATAATTTTTAAAAATTTATCATTTCTTTTTAATCCATTACTGTTTTTTGTATTTTAATTTTTTTTAGTTTTTATTTTAAAAATTTCTAATATAAAGAATACATATAATCATGGTAGACAAAAACTTTTTTTTCTAAAAATAAAGTTTTACATAAAAATGAAAAATATCTAATTTTTTTAAAAAATAAAGTTTATTTTCTTATTTAATTTTTTGAATCTATATTTAATGAAACTTTACTCATTTTATGAAAAAATAAAAGTTTCTAATATTTTATCTTGAAAAATAATTATTTTTAAAATATTTAAAATAATAATATTATTTTTAAAATTTTAAAATAAAATGTTATTTTTAAAATAAGTTTAAGACTTTTTATTTAAAAAAAAAATAATTAGTGAAATTGGGATTGGGTCAAACTGGGTCGGCTTGAGCCAAAATGGGTCGGGTTGGGGTCAAATCGAATAAAAAGAACAGAATCAATAACAAATGTCACTTTAATGACCTAATTGACAAAAATTGAACTTTAGAGACGACTTTAAAATTGGGTATTAACTTAGAGGGTCAAAAGTGTTATTCAGCCTAAAAGCAATCATACAAATGCATAATAATTTAGTCAGTTCACAACATACACCTAGTATGTTGCTACGTCTAATCTCAAGCTACTCTCCAGAACTTAGGATCATATTAATATCAATAATAAAAACACTCCTGCAAACGGAGAAATATTTACAAAGTTTTCAAGCTTAACTTTAAAACTAAACACAACTAATTATCTTGGATAGTTAAGCTCCCCGCTCCTTCCTCAAATTTAGTTGCACCTGAAATCCAGAATTTTGTTCTATTTCTTGATCTGGTCTTAAAACAAAAGGCTTTTCCCTTACCTCACAAGTAGGGCTAAACACAGAATCAAACTGGAACCGAAACCGCACAAACCGCACCATTTAAAATTACACCAACAATTCCGGCGTATGTGACGATTTTAGGTGGGTTAAAAAACCAAATTTACAGTTTTTGTTTGGTTACTAGCCAAAACCGCACACATAAAATTGAAATCAAACCGCACCATGAAAATTAATTAATTATACAATCCTATTATATAGTAGAGATGTTTCAATTAACCTTGTTTAATGAACCTCCCATGAAAATTAAGCTACTAATTCTGAATTTGGATGGTATCGATCTACATGATTATCATCACCATACAAATCTCATACAATTATCTCTTTTACAACTTTAATAGTGTGATGCTAAATTGTTAATTTAAATTGCATAAAATTTTGTTATTTCAATTGGTTTTGAAACCAAAACTGCACCAATTACAAATGATTTCATGTGCGATTTTGGATTTGTCAAACCGCACTTAAGCGGTTTTGTGTGCGGTTTGAGTTTCAAACCGCACCATGCTCACCCCTACTCACAAGTACGCTGAAGACCCAACCTCTAATTGACATTTCTACAACTCCAGTCTTGGTCTTAGGATTATTTTTTTTCTCACATATATAAAAATAAACAAACTTTAATATCTTTTCAGAAAAAGATTTATTTTGACAAAATGCTTCTTACATAAGCATATATATATATATAAATCAATTCAGCTATTTATAAAAGCTCAAAAACTTTTATAAATAAAGAATGTGCTTCTATGATAAGTAGATACGAGTTTTGTGCGGTTTTAATAAAAGTATGAAAACTTTTATTAATATAAATATGTTTTATTTAAGCAGATAGATATTTAAATGTAGTTTACAAAAAGTCCAAAGACTTATAAATGCTTCTAAAATAAACAGATATATAATTTAATTGTAATTTTATAAAGTATAAAAAAATTTATAAGTTCGATATGTGCTTCTGAAATAAACAGATATATCGGTTAATGTTTTTGATGTAAAAGTTAAATTAACTGTTATATTATATCACAAGTATTAATAAATGAATTTATGAGCACAAATACTTGTAATATATATAATCACAGTTGTAGAATTTTATAACACTGTTATATTTACTTATATATATTAAAGCTACACGTGAGATAAAACTTTGATCAGTGTAATTGGCGCTCGATCGGTGCTATATTGATTAACCACAAGAGCTAATCAAATTACTAAGTTAATTAACCATCCCTTTAAGTTCACCAAAATCAGAGCTCACAACCAATTTATATGAAAATAAAATCAGATGAACTATGTACTGGGCGTAGGACACTCGGTGTTATATTGATGAACCACATGAGCTAATCAAATTTCTGAGATAAAACCACTTTGCACTTCAGAATATATAATTTGTGAATATAATTTATATATAAACGATTACAGTTCTTTTTTAGAATATCTTAATAAGAATTGTATAGATGAAACAGATATAAAATATAACAATGTGAAGAACAAAATCTATATCACAATTTATAACAATTAAAGAGATACACAGTTTATATAAACTTAAGAACTTATCTCAAAATAAATGTAGACTAATTTTTTGATTAATTTTTCTCTTATGTATAATTCAAAAAAATTGAGTAGAAGAGAAATTCTAAGCTTTTGTTAACTGTAGGCAATTATGAGAATTTTAGCTAATAAGTTTTTTGATTTGTAAATTGATAATGAGAAATGAAGGAGTTCATTGTTATATATATAGAAAAAGTTAGGGTTGGGGTATTTTGGTCCAATGATTTATCAAAGGAAGAGATCAATTTAAGTTTGAAATCAATGATCAAGATGTTGCCCAAATTTTGTTTAAAATTAAATCAAAATTTATTTTGTTGCAAGAAGTGATTTTGATGAGAATAATTTGTTGTAGGGATAATACACATTTTGGTCATTGTACTAGGGTTCAATTTTCATTGCGGTTACGAATTTTTTTTTGTTACAATCGAGTATCTATACTCTAAAAAACTTATCAAATGGTCATTAGTTAATATTTTAGTCCAAAAAATAGACGGGAGTGCTGAGTAGACTAACATTTACCAGGTAGTTGATGAGGTGGCAGTCCTACGTGGATCTGGAGGAAAATGTCCCTCTTCTTGCACCGATTAATCATTTTCTCTCTTAATTAAATTATTACTTGAACCACAGTTAAGAGCAAAAAAATATCTAGGCCAAGTTTTGAGAGATTTCGTCTGATAGAGTTGTACAATTTCTCAGAGATTAGCGAGATCAGTTGAAGAAAATCTCAGTTCCTCTAAGCAAGTAAATTCTACTCTTAATTTCTTCTCATCTCAGTTCTAGGGTTTAAGTAAAAGAGGGGTTTTTGAATTTTTGAAATTTCATTGGATGTAATTGGGTCAAATTCCCTCAAATCCATGTTTTTTACTCAATTTGTGGTCCTGGTGGTCTTATGTTGTTCTTTTCTTGTAAAAAATTTATATGGTTAAATTATTTGATGGTGGCCCTAGGTTTGTCTGCTGATGATATCCTTTGATTTGTCTGCTGATAGTGGCCCTTATTTGTCTGGCATGCATATTAGGTTATATATAAAGAATTCTATCGTGGCCCTGTGTTGTCTCCCATTCTATCTATTTTGTATAAAGTATTCTATGTTTTGTCTTCCATTCTATGCATATTTTTTGGTTATTGCTTTGTCTGACATGAATATTAGTTTAAAGTTTAAATATTTATTTGTCTCTCATTCTATGCTTATGTTGTATTTTGTATAAAGTTTAAAGTATTTATTTGTCATATATTGACAGTGTAGTCTCTTTCTAGTTATAATTCTTCATTTTTTTGTAACTTTATTAATTTCACTATCACAAGATGTCTATGATGCTATTGAATATACATTATGGTGGAAAGTTTAAGTCGATGCCTGTATATGAGTATGATAGTGGTTTTTTAAAAACAACAAAATTGGATCTTGATTGATAGCTTCTATGTCTGAACATTTTAATTATCATAAGGACTTTGTAGTTTAAAGAAAATGGGCTTCTAATGGCGCATGGACTTAGAAAATTGTATGATGATGAAAGTATTAGGGCATTGCAGGCAACCTCCATAGGTTATGATTCTGTTGATTTATATGTTGATCATGGGGATAATATTCCAAAGTATAATGTAGAGGGTAATATTGATCATGGGGCTAATAATGAAGTGGCTGATGGGGCTAATAATGTAGGGGCGGATGATGAAGGGTATTTAACTTTGTTATCTGATGATAGTGATTATCATAAAAGTGATGAGTTAAGTACTGATGAGGAGTATATTGAGGCTAAAAAGAAGTCAAAGGAATATAGAAGAGAAGTGAAAAAGAATGGGGAGACTAATGTATTAGAAGATTCATATGATTTAAATGAAAGTGAAAATAAGATGGGGAATGAGAGTGAACATGACAATGAAAATGCTAAAAATGATCACCAACCTCCAAATGAACAAGAAGAAATAGAACAAGTAGTTGAAAATGAACAGGAACCTCCAAATGAACGAAAAAGTTGAAATTGTTCAAAATAGTGAAGATGATGACTGTACTGGAGATGATGACAGTGGAGGCAATGGTGGGCAGTGGAAAAGTGAAGATGAGGATAATGACAAGCATTATTCACCAAATGAGGAGAATAGTGAGGAGGAGAAGGAGGAGATGGAAGTGATAGTTAGGGATAGGACGAGTAAGAGGAATGAAAAACCTAAGTTTGCAGTTATACCTTATGACCCTAACACAAAAAGAAAAAATATTAACTTTATTGTTGGCCTGCAATTCAGTTCTAAAGAGCAGATGAAAGAAGTTGTTAGGAATTATGTGATTAGTAAGGGTAGGAAAATTATATTCAAAATAAATACTGGGAAGAGGTTTCGGGTTGTGTGTCAGCCTGGATGTCCATGGAACATGTGGATTAGTACCATTGGAAGCTCTAAAACTTTGCAGGTTAAAAAAATTAATAATGATCATACTTGCATAAGGGCATTAAAAAACAAGTGTGCCAAAACTCAATGGCTTGCAAACTTTTATGGAAATAGAATTAGAAAGAAACCAAATTGAAAGTTAGTTGATATATATTCAAGATGAAATAGCCAGAAAATAAAAGGTGAATGTGTCTTTGACAAAGTGTCATAGGGTAAGGGAAATGGCTTTGAGAAATATTGGGGAATTATTAAAGAAACATTATGAGAAAGTGTGGGATTATGGGGCTCATTTGATAAAGAGCAATAGAAAAAACCACGGTTGATATTAAGGTTAAAAGAAATAATCTAGAAAATAAGCCTCAGTTTCAGAGGTTTTACGTATGCTTTCAAGAACTGAAGAGAGGATGGAATGAAGGGTCTAGGTCTATCATAGGCTTAGATGGTTGTTTTTTGAAGATTGCGGTTGGGGCCAACTGTTGTCTGCTATTGGGAGAGATGGTAATAATCAAATGTACCCAATAACATGAACCATGGGAGACTTAGAAGGTAATGATGGAGTTGGTTAGTGTAAGACCCCAAATTATTAATAAATGAAATTTAAATTCCTCTATTTATTATTTTGAAATAGTAAGGGTTGATTTGATTAATGTGGTTAGTTATGAGTAAAAATGCATAACTATTTCAAATAAGCAAGTGGTTATAAAATATTCATTGTTGTTGTGGAATATTCGTTTGGTCGTGGAATATTCTTATTGTCGGGGAATATTCGTATGACGGCGTAGCCTTGTGTGGACCCCATAACGGAAAGCGATTGGATGAAGAAAACGACAAGAATAAGTTAGTTATAAATAACGGCGTAGTTGTTACCGTTAATACTGTTGAAATACTTGGTGGTTAAAACACACGAATATTTACGGTATTGCACTAATTATTGATTCTTACGTGAAGGCACTACTCGATAATTGTTACGATAATTATTGTTCAATATTTTATTTTATTGATTCAATAATTCTTTGTATTGATATTTTATATTCTTGTTGTTTCAATAATTGTCATTTACACATTATTTTCCATTATCTGAGACAATAATTCATATTATCCGAATAATATTATTGGATAACATTATTGGCAATGTCTAGAAAGTTCATCTAATTAATCAAGGCTTAGTAAGGAGAAATCCTTATTGGAAAGCCCCCTCTATCCTGGGAACTGCCTGGTTGTCAGTATTGTGATTCTGTAATATTATTTGTGAATAATTAATTATTAATTTATATGATGAGGAAAATATTAATTTTATGTGGATATAGATGGAGAAAAATTTTAATGTGACAATTGTTGAAAATTAATATTTTATCTTTTTCTGATAAAATAATTCATTTAATATTATTATATTTTAATAATATAATAATGGTGATATTTTTACAATGAATGTGGGATATATGAGTATATGAGGAGGAAGAGTATTTTTGTTACAATAAATGTTAAAAGCATGTTTTTCATGTCGGTGGACCCCATTTCTTTACTGAAATTTGATTATAGCCTGTAAAATCGCCCGTTTGTGAATTTCGGTCAATTTTTATTTGGAATTTAGAAAAATTTTCTTCTGCAAAGTTGTAGAGAATGGAATTTCCTATGGAAAAGACATGTTGTTCGAATTTTTCTGACAAAAGGGCTATTTATTATGAATTATTGAAGTTTCGAAGCTCTAAAAATGAATTATTAAGAAAAATGTTTTTTACATTTTGTGAGACTTATTTAACATGTGCTAGGGGCTGAGTGCAGTTGAAGATTGTGTGCGTAGGAATTTAATAAAAATATATTAATATTTTATTAAATTTTACGCTTTGGTGTTCTAAGCAATTTCCTATAAATAGGGTCTTAGGTTAGAATTGAAAATTACATCAAAACCGAAGTTTTTTCTCTCTCTCTCTCGATATATTGGCGTATTCTTGTGAGTATTTTAATACTTTGAGTGTTGCTACGGTGTAAGTTTCTTCAAAGACTTTATTCGATGAGTCACCCGAAGTACTATTCTTTTCGAGGTAAGGGATATTATTTTTTTCTTAAATGATATTATTTTTTCAATATCATTATCGAAATATTGGTTTGAACTTTTAATCAAATTTGGAACTTTTTGTGTCTGGAGTTCTTATTCACGTATAAGAAGATTCACGAATCGACTATTATTCATCAAAAAATAAAAATTTTCCTTTTAAATCTAAAATATCTATTATGGATACTAGCTTTTTTTTGTATCCATGTTTTGATCATTCTTGAATTTTACTTGATGATGATTATTTATGAAGTATTTTTGGACTCGGATTTTTTAAAGTACGAATCCTTAATATTTGTTCTTTTGTTTCACTGGATTCGTTTTCTTTAAAAATATTTTTCATCATCCTCAATCCTAAATGATGATGTTCTTGAATATCTTTAGCTTTGTAGTGCAAAAGATGGTTGATTTTATTATGAATAATATTTTTGGTAGTAGTGCAAAGATGAGCAGTGTTGAGATGAACATGACTAATCGATGAATATCTTTGGCTCAGTAGTGCAAAGATGAATATATGATTCAAGATGTGCATTGATTGATGTTACGGGGGATAAAAATACTATTGATGGATTTGTTAAATTCATAGATACTAGTAGATTTCATTCTCTACGTAACTCTTTCATGAATTATTATTTTCATTGCATGAATATTGATCTAAAACTTATTGTTTATTATATTCTCTCAGATTTTTCCCTGTTGAAGACTAACGATAATTTATTTTATATTATCTTAGTCATAATGTTCTTTACTAGGCTAGTTGAGCTCACCCTTTTCTTTTTTGTTCCATTTTTTCTTCTCAAGAGACGAGAATGTAGCGAGTACGAGTCGGGGTATGGAATGATGGTTATAGAGAGAGTTGTTTAGTAGTCCTCACCATTTTTGTAAAATAATGTATAAATAATTATGATGAAAATTTATTTGGGTATAGATATTATCTAGAAGATAATATTTGTATTTAAACTCACAGTTTTATTGTTGTATTAATAAAGTTGTAATTGTTTCTGTACCATGTATTGACAACTCGAGAATGGGTGATGTATACCTATTTTGGGGGCGTCACGAGGTTGGTATCGAGCTTTAGGATATGATCTCTGGCGGAGATCGGGGAATAGAACTAGGAGGGAGAGGCGAGTAAATCCCTTCGCTAGTGTGTCTTACCTAAGCTTATTTGTTAGTTGGTCAAGATATAGGGATATTATGTGATATATTGATTTCCTTAATTAACCCTTGTTTTATGGCAAGCATTTGAGAATGTCGATCGAGAATAATATTATGATGGAGTAAATGAGACCGTGGAGACGCTAACGAGGAGAAGCGGCAACAAGTGGTGGCAATGTTCTCCGTGAACAACACCACTGAACAGATGATGAACAATGGGATGTTTAAAAGCTTCTTGCAGTTCATGCAAAATCAGACGAGGGAGACTCGTGTTCAAAATACAGGAGGAAATGATAGTAATTCACGGGTTATCATAGCCAAGGAGTTCAAAGAGTTGGGACCACCAGAATTCTGGGGAAAGGCGGATCCGATTAAGGCGGAAATGTGGGTTAAACAAATCAGCAAGATATTCGATGTCTTGGGATGCACGGAGGAACAGAAGGTTCCATTCACCACCTTTATTTTTCGTAATGAGGTAGATTACTGGTGGGAATCACGTGAAGCGCATCCATCCGACCACACTCAAAGATGTCTTGGGAGGCGTTTGAGAACTTTTCAATGACAAGTACTTTCCGAAAGTATTCGCTATCATATGAAGAAAGTGGAGTTCATTAGACTGGAACAAAATAACATGACAGTGTCCCAGTACGAGGCAAAGTTTGCAGAGTTATCCAGGTTTACATCTCATTTGGTGGAGAATGAGGAACGTATGACGCGGATGTTTACGAGAGGTTTGAAACCCAGATACGCCAAGATCTCATTTCTCATAAATTTTCTCTCTATTCGGATGTTGTTAATGTGTCTCAATTATTAGAGCGAGATAACGAGTACGTTCATTTGAGAGACCACAACCGAGGATCATCTAGGAGATAGCGATCAACAAAATAACGATAACCAGCGGAGAAAGAAAAAGACGGACAAAAATGGTAACCACTCTAGTGGTAGTCATGGCCATGAGAATAGAAGAAGCGAGTCGGGAGGAGATTTTAAAAAGAGAATATTCAACAATGACCATGTGAAGACGACAGCACCAGTAGCAACTGGTTCTAAGGGAGGAGAACGACGATCGGTCGTATGCTACAAATACGGAAAAGAGGGACATATCAGCCCAAACTGCCCACAATAGTTCAAGGTATGCTATAATTGTTGAAAGGAAGGACATATCGCTCAAGATTGTACGGTAGCAAAACCTAGTTCAGCGGGGACGGTGACTCAAAAGGCTATCCCAAAAAAGTCAAAGTCAACGGTTCCTGGAAGAACGTTTGTCGTAACTGGTCAAAATGCGAGGAACCCAAACGAGGTGATCATGGGTAAATTAATCATAAATTCTTGTGAAGTTTATACCTTGCAATCTGGTCTATACCCATTCATTTATCTCTCCGCTTGTGTTCAACGTTTAAACTTGACTTTGGAGAAATTAGACTTTGACTTATCTGTGGAGACTCTGTTAGAAGAAACTTTCACCACATCCACTGTTTATAAATCTTGTCTAATCCAAGTTGGCACCATCACCTTACCTGTTGACCTTATCTCTTTAAAGATACTTGCTTTTGATGTAATTTTAGGGATTGATTGGTTAACTACTCATCATGCCAAAATTGATTATTTTTATAAGGTTGTTAGTTTTCATATTTCTAAACAACCTGTTGTTCGAATTCAAGCAACTAAACCATTAAATTCAATCACTGTCATATCTAATCATAAAGCTATTCGTTTATTGAAAAACGGATGTCAAGATTTCTTAGCCCATGTTATGGATTTGAATAAAAACACATCAAATTTGAATAATATTCCTGTTGTTATTAACTTTCCTGACGTATTTCCTGAAGAACTTCCCGGTCTACCCCCAAAACGTGAAGTTGAATTCTTTATTGATCTTGAACCTG
This sequence comes from Panax ginseng, assembly GCA_020205605.1. Lineage (NCBI taxonomy): Eukaryota > Viridiplantae > Streptophyta > Magnoliopsida > Apiales > Araliaceae > Panax > Panax ginseng. The sequence continues at coordinate 124,743,036 of CM035135.1, read as the reverse complement.
GTATAAAGCCCATTTCTAAAACCCCATATCGAATGGCTCTATTGAACTTCAGGAGTTAAAGGTCCAATTACGGAGTTGTTGGACATCGGTTTAATTCGTCCTAGTACATCTCCTTGGGGTGCTCCTATTTTATTCGTAAAGAAGAAAGACGGGAGTATGCGACTTTGTATTAACTATCGAGAATTGAACCATGTCACCATCAAGAATAGGTATCCATTACCTCGTATTGATGACCTGTTTGACCAGTTGCAAGGAGTACAATTCTTTTCAAAGATCGATCTTCGTTCTGGATATCATCAGCTGAAGATTAGAACTAAGGATATTCCAAAGACTGCCTTCAGAACTCGGTACGGGCATTATGAATTCTTAGTCATGTCTTTCGGATTGACTAATGCTCCTGCGGTTTTCATAGATATGATGAACCGAGTATTCAAGGATTATTTAGATCAGTTCGTTGTTGTCTTTATTGATGACATCCTCATATATTCTAAAAGTCGTGAAGATCATGAGCACCATTTGAAGCTGGTACTCCAAAGGCTTCGTGAAAATAAGATTTATGCCAAGTTGAAGAAGTGCGAGTTCTGGCTTGAGGAAGTAGCATTCCTTGGGCACGTGGTGTCAAAACATGGAGTATCTATTGACCCGGCGAAGATTGAAGCAATACAAAGTTAGAGCAACCAAGAAGGCGGTGGACCAAGAAACGTAGCTTTCGGGCCTAAATTGGTTATTATCGGAGATTCGTGGAAGGGTTTTCTTGAATCGCTACTCCATTAACTCATTAACTCGGAAGGATACAAAATTCGTTTTGGAGCGAGGAATCGCGAGAAGAGTTTCCAAGAGCTTAAGAGGAGACTTATTTTCGACTGTTTCTAACAATACCATCCGGGTTCGGATGGATTTGTTATCTACTGATGATGCTTGAGCAAAGGGTTAGGATGTGTTCTTATGCAACGTGGGAAAGTCATAGCATATGCCTCGCGACAACTTAAAGAATATGAGAGGAATTATCCTACTCATAATCTAGAGTTGACAGCAGTTGTTTTCGCGCTAAAGATCTTGAGGCACTATCTATACGGGGAGAAAGTGGAGATATATTCAGACCATAAAAGCCTCAAATATTTCTTCACCCAAAAAGAACTCAACATGCTGGCAAATGACGTTGGCTCGAGCTATTGAAAGACTACGACCACACTATTCAATACCATCCTGGAAAAGCGAACGTGGTAGCTGACGCATTGAGTAGAAGATCATACGCGGGAACGAGTGTGATGTTGTTAACACAAAGGCCCATTTTGTGTGATTTACAAAAGATGAGAATAGAATTCAAGACTCCGGGGACCCGTGCAATGATGTCAAGTATACGTATAGAACCAACTTTAATCAAGAAAGTTAAAGTTGCTCAAGCCACAGACCCGGAGCTGATGATTATGAAGAAGAAAGTACAAGAAGGTGTTATTCCAGAAGCAAGAATCGATGAAGAAGGAATACTTCGAGTCCACTCCAGACTTTGTATTCCTAACGATTCTGATTTGAAGTACAAGATCATGATGGAAGCACACAATACACCATTTTCAATTCATCTCGAAGTACTAAAATGTATCGTGATCTTGACATACATTTTGGTGGAACAATATGAAGAGAGAGATTGCAAAGTTTATCTCGATGTGTTTAACTTGTCAAGCGTGTAAAGCGAGCATCAAGTGCCTAAGGGTCCATTGTAACCACTTGAGATTCCGAAATGGAAGTGGGAACATATTACCATGGATTTTGTTATGGGTCTTCCCACAGTTTCTCAAGGCATAAATGTTATTTGGGTTATTGTTGATAAATTAACCAAGTCTGCACATTTCTTGCCGATACGGGAGACTTATTCCCTAGAACGTCTTGCTAATATGTATGTAAATGAGATTGTGAGGTTGCATGGCATGCCAGTATCCATAGTTTCGGATCGTGACCCAAAATTCACTTCAAGATTTTGGGTTAGCTTGTAAAAAGCTATGGGCGCAGATTCTGATTGATTTGGCATACCATCCTCAAAGCAGACGGACAATCGAGAGGACTATTCAAACTCTTGAAGATCTATTAAGACTCGTGTCCTAGACTTCAAGGGCAGTTGGGATAAGTATTTACCATTGGTGGAATTCTCCTACAACAACAGTTATCAGGCAAGTATAGGTGTGGCTCCATTTGAAGCATTATATGGACGAAAGCATTATAGCGAGTACGAGTCGGGGTATGGAATGATGGTTATAGAGAGATTTGTTTAGTAGTCCTCACCATTTTTATAAAATAATGTATAAATAATTGTGATGAGGATTTATTTGGGTATAGATATTGTCTAGAAGATAATATTTGTATTTAAACTCACAGTTTTATTGTTGTATTAATAAAGTTGTAATTATTTCTGTACCATGTATTGACAACTCAGAATGGGTGATGTATACCTATTTTGGGGGCGTCACAGTTAGACTATTATAAGTGACCAACAAAAGGTATTTAATTGTCTTATTCTCTTCTGTTGTTGTACATGAATTTTATTTAATTAAAATTCTTATTTTTGTTGTAAATGAATATTATTCCACTAACTACTTTATTTTTTTTCTTTGTGGTTGTAGGGTTTGGTTCCAGCAGTTAGGGAGATATTTCCTTATGCTGAGCACAAGAATTATGCCAGACATATTTATGAAAACTGGAGGAAGAGATTCCCTACTCAAGCCTTGAAGTTTGCATTCTGGGAAACATCTATGGCCACCCATATTGTGTCATTCAAAGAAGCTATGAATGAGATCAAAAGGTTGTCAAAAGAAGTCCATAACAAGTTGCTTGAGCAAGATCCCTCTCTGTGGAGCAAAATACATTTTCAAACACATTCCAAGACAGATAATGTAGAGATCAAACAACATGAGTGAGACCTTTAATGCATGAATTATAAAATATAAATGGGATGGCTTCATTAGACATGCTAGAGGAAATAAGGAGTCAAGTGATGGTTAGATTCAACAAAAAGAGGGATGAAATGCTTAAGAGTCAAGCAGTTATATGTCCTAGGATTAGGAAAAAGTTAAATATTCAAATGGAGAATGCATCCGCTTGTGAACCATTATGAACTAAGGATAGAAAGTTTGTGTAATTACGTAAACATAACCTCTCAAATGTTATATATATATATATATATATATATATATATATATATATATATATATATATATATATATATTAAATTTGTCACAATGAATAATTTATGGTGTTTAATACATATGTGTACATTACTGGTTAAGTATTATGGGAATAAGTTTGTTGTTGATCTTGCAGATCAAACATGCACATGTAGGGTGTTTCAGCTAACTGGGATCCCCTGTTCTCATCATGTTATAAGTGCTATAAGTTTCATATATGAGGGAGCCATTAGAAAATTATGTGAGTCATTGGTATAAGAGGGAAACATATTTGAAGTGTTACAGTCATCTGTTAGAGCCGAATAACAATTTCTGGGAGGAGACACCATATGAAAAGATGTTACCACCACCAATCACAAGGAAGCTTGACGAAACTTTGTGACAGTTTTTAAAAACAATCACAAAAGATAGTAATTTGTGATGGACTTTTTAAGCAATCACAAAATAATAGTTTATATGATGGCTCTTAGTGATGACTAATCTTGCTATCAATGTATTATAATTGTGATGACCAATTTTCACGCAAAATAAATTTTCTTTCTGTGACACACTAAGTCATCACTTATAGATATACCCTTTTCGTAATTGCATTTAAGCTATCACTAATATTTTAATGTAAGAAATAATCAAAAACAATATTTTATAACGGCCATGACAACCATTAAAAAAGATAAATTTTGTGAAGACTTTTATTTGCAATTACAAAAAGAAGGTATTTTGGGATGGAATTTTCAAGCCATCACAAAAAAATTAAATATATGATGTAAAACCCCAACTTTTTAATAAAGATGATTTTTCTATAAATATCATTTTTGAATATTATAGAATAAATTTGATATAATGTTATAGTTGTAGGTAGTATTTACAAATTTTGCAAAGTACGCAAGTTGTTTTATAATATTCGATTGGTCAGGAAATATTCGTACGACGACATAATCATTGGTGGACCCGACAACGGGATTATTGTCGGATTGAGAAAATGACAAAAATATTTTTTTATGAAAAATAACGGCGGAAGTTTTACCGTTAATATTGTTGAACTACTCGGTAGTAAAAGTACAATAATACGTGTGGTTGCATAGTAGCACACGGTATTAATTACTGATGCTTACGTGAGAAGTCACTCGATTATACTCAATTATTGCTCACGATAATTGTTTGATCATATCTCTCATATTATTGATTCAATTATTATCACAGTATCATCTGCATAATATGTTATTTTATTAAATCAATAATTGAGACGACAAAGTTATTCATATTATTAAATTGCAATATTTACAATGTCTAGAAGTTCTGTCAAGGAGAGGTTTGGTCACTTAATTGCGCGCCAATAGGAAGAAATCCTTATTGGAAAGCCCCCTCTTTCCTGGGAACGACCTGGTTGATAAATATTGTGGGTTATAATATTAATGGTGAATGTTATTAAAATTAAAGTTGTGTTCGGAGTTGAATTTGGAGACGCGGACGTGATATTTGAGTTCGGAACGATGAAATTAGTAAAAATAGTCTATAAACACAAAATTTTTCGGGATTAACTTTTTGGTCAAAAAGTCAAAATTTGACTTTTTCGGGAAAAGTCAAACTTTGAAATTTCAAAATTTATATTGTTGATAAAAATAGTTTCATTGTGTTGGAATTATTTGTGTTAGTAAAAATTGACATTTATTTCGATAATAATTGATATCTGGAGGTTATATTGACCAATCGGGTATTTAACCGGATAAATGAGCAATTGATTGCTATTATTTCATATGATTATAACTATTTGTTCATATGTGTATACTATTGTTTCACATTCTTGTTACTATTAGGGGAGTTGGTGCAAGATTGATAATACTTGCATGACTAAGTTAAAAATGGAGGTATAGATGGAGGGTACTATATTGTAATTCGTATTTTCACATGTCTAGAACTATTGATTCACATAATTTACTATTGAATCACATTATTTACTATTAGGGGAGGTGGTGCAAGTTTGATAATACTTGCATGACTAAATTAAAGATAAAGGAAAAGTTGGAGGTATTGTACTGTAATTTTTCGAGCCCCAAAACGTGCAATTATTGAAACTATATTTTTCTATAAATAGAAGCTCATTCTTCCTTCATTTCTCACCAATTCACTAAAGTTATAGAGCAATTATTATAGAGAGAAAATCTATAGAAGAAGAGAAGTCTGCTACCTCACTATATTCAGGTATCCGTTTTTACGAGGTAAGTGGGTATTATTTCTTTCTTTCGTCTTCATGAAGAGAACTTATGTTATTCCATTCTTTAGTATTATGTTGGAATAACCTGTCTATGCGAAGTACCGCATACATAGTGAAATTCTTCTGTTATTTCATTCTTTACCATTCCGTTGGAATATCCCGTCATGCATGCTTTTACGCATTTGACACGGTTCTCGTCTTTATTATTACATTGGAATATCCTATCTCATGCATTTTATTTGGACTGGTTCCTTCTTTATTATTCTGTTGGAATATCCTGTCTGTGCGTTTTACGCCGGACCTGGTTTCGTCTTTATTATTTTGTTGGAATAACATGCATGTGCGGTCTACCGCATGCTTGGTGATTTCTTTTGTTATTCCATTCCTTATTATACTCAGTTGGTTAAAGTTTTGACTTCTATACTCCATGAAATTAGTGGAATATCCTTGATATTTGCGCCTCATCCAATATCTTTTAATGGAAATATTCTTCTGAGCATTCTTGAATTTTACTCTACAAAGAAGTATCATGTTAACAATTTGGACGTTATTAGTTCCTAGATAAATTAATTCGTGAACATGTTTTATTGAATTCTTATATCATTGTCATCATCCTCATGTTTATATTTTTTGAAAGTCATCTGTGGCCTGTAGTGCATAGATGGACTTGGTATGATTATGACCAGGGATTATTCGGTATAATCATGACCATAATGTTACAAATGATGTGATAAAAGTCCTCATTGGCCCGTAGTGCATTGATGGACAGTTGTTGGCATGATCATGACCATTGATGAATACACGAATGTCCTTGGCCCGTAGTGCATGGATAATTTGGGGTCGTGATACTAAAGAATATCCTTGGTCGTAGTGCAGGGGTGATTCGATGATGTGGATTATTTATTAAGCTGAGTCTAAGCGATAAAAGTGATGAAAAACTCTTTAAATCATAAAAGATAGTAGATTTTATTCTCTACTTGACTCTTTTAATGGATTATTTTTCCCGCTGCAGTTAAACTTGATGTCTATTGTATTTTATCAGTTTAACATTGTTGTAAACTAATGATAATTTATTCTGCATTATCTTAGTCATAATATCTCTTTATTGGGCTAGTTGAGCTCACCCTTTCTTTCTTTATTCTCTTCATGAAATGAGAACGTGGCGGGACTAGTCGGGGAAGCGGAGTGGCGGTCCGAGATGATAGTATTAGTAGTCCTCACTATTACATTAAATAGTGTGACAATAAATATAATGAGGACTTATTTCGAGAGTGGATATTATGCAGAAGACAATATTTGTATTAAAACTCATGACTTTCTTGTTGTATATTAAAGATTGTATTTGTATTTTTTGTAGTGTATTTGATTTGACTCGGAATAGGTGATGTATACCTATTTTGGGAGGCGTCACGATTAGTATCAAAGCTTAGGATATGATCCTGGCTAAGATGTGAGACAAGAACTAGGAGGGAAAGGCGGGAATTTCTTCGTTAGTATGACCTACTTTAGTTTATTTGGTATTTAATTGGTCGGTCAGAGTATAGGGATAATATATGATATGTTAATTAACCCTTGTTTTGTGGAAGTGTTTGAAAATGGCATCCGAGAATGTTAAGAACATCAATGGAGCACAGGAGACCGTTGAGTCTCCACAGATCAATAACCAGGACAATGTGCATCAGGAAGGCGACAATCCTCATGAAAACAACAACACTGACCAAATGATGAACGATGGAATGTTCCGAGGCTTCATGCAATTCATGCAACATCAAAGTGAGAATGGCTCTATCCAAAATGCGGTGGAAACAACGGCAACTCTCGGACGGCCACCGCCAAAGCAGTTCAAGGAGCTGGGACCACCGGAGTTTTTGGAGAGCCAAAACCACTTAATGCGAGACGTGGATAAAATAGATCAACAAGATATTTGATGTCTTGGGTTGCTCAGGAGAAAAAGGTTCCTTTGCCACCTTCATGTTCAAGCGCAGAAGGTCGATTCTTGGTGGGAATCTGTAAAGGCGTACTCAACCCGCCCTTGAAGATGTCTTGGGAGAAGTTTCAAGAATCTGTTCAACGACAAGTACTTTCCGAAAGTATTAAATCACATGAAAGAGGAAGAGTTCATTAAACTGGAGCAAAACAACATGACCGTGTCGCAAAGACTGAAGCCAAGTTTGCCGAAATGTCTTCCCATTTGCGTCCCATTTGGTTGATAATGAAGAAAGAATGACGCGAATGTTTCTAAGAGGTTTGAAACCCGAGATACATCAATATCTTATCTCTCATAAACTGTGTTTGTATTCAGATATTGTTAATAGGGCTCAGTTATTGGAACTCGATAATGAGTCAACCCAACCAAAAGAGAGCAGTCGGCAAAATGATAATACCAATGATAATAGTCATTGAAGCGGTGACAATAAGCGTGGAGGGAATCAGCATGCCAGAAATGGTAACCACTTCGGTGGTAATCAGGCCTAAAATAATAAGACTGGACATTTCAAGAAGAGGAGATTCAACAATGATGGAAAGACGTCAGCACCAGCACCCGTTGTGAAGGAAGGAGAACGACCACCTATTATATGCTTCAAATGTGGAGGGGAGGGACACATTAGTCCAAACTGCGCGATGTCGTCCAAAGCATGTTATAATTATGGAAGAGAAGGTCACCTGGCCCGATTTTGTCGATCACCGAAGACAAATTCAGCTAGGATAAAGGCACCAAAGGTCGTCCTAGAAAAGTCAAAGCCGGTAGTGCAAGGGAGAGCGTTTGTTGTGACCTCCCAGAAAGCAAGGAACCCGAACGAGGTCATCATGGGTAAGCTTATCATAAACTCTAGCGAAGTCTATACCTTATTTGATACCAGTTCTACCCATTCTTTTATTTCTCCTACTTGCGCTCAACGTTTAAATTTGACTTCGGAGAAATTGGACTTTGACTTATCTGTTGAAACTCCATTAGGAGAAACCTTCATTACATCCACTGTTTATAAGTCTTGTTTAGTTCAAATCGGTACCCTCACATTACATGTCGATCTTATTTCATTGAAAATACTTGCATTTGACGTAATTCTAGGGATTGATTGGTTAACTACTCATCATGCAAAAATTGATTATTTTCGTAAGGTTGTTAGCTTTCATATTCCTAACCAACCTATTATGCGAATTCAAGCAACCAAACCATTAAAATCAATCACTATCATATCAAGCCATAAAGATATTCGTTTATTGAAAAACGGATGTCAAGCTTTCTTAGCTCATGTCACGGATCTAAATAAAAATACGTCAGTTTTGAATGATATTTCTATTGTTAATGAATTTCCAAAGCCCCATATCGAATGACTCCTATTGAACTTCAGGAGTTAAAGACCCAACTGCAAGAATTGTTAGACATCGGTTTCATTCGTCCTAGTATGTCTCCTTGGGGTGCTCCTGTTCTATTCGTGAAAAAGAAAGATGGGAGTATGCGACTTTGTATTGATTATCGGGAGTTGAACCATGTCACCATCAAAAATAAGTACCCATTGCCACGTATTGATGACTGTTTGACCCGATTACAAGGAGCCAAATTCTTTTCAAAGATTGATCTTCGTTAGGTTATCACCAATTGAAGATTAGAACCGATGACATTCCAAAGACGGCTTTCAGAACTCGGTACGGGCATTATGAATTCCTAGTCATGTCTTTTGGATTGACTAATACTCCTGCTGCCTTCATGGATATGATGAACCGAGTATTCAAGAAATATTTGGATCACTTTGTTATCGTCTTTATTGATGACATCCTTATTTATTCCAAAAGCCGTGAAGATCATGAGCAACACTTGAGGCTGATACTCCAAAAGCTTCGTGAATATAAGCTTTATGCCAAGTTGAAGAAATGCGAGTTCTGGTTTGAGGAAGTAGCATTCCTTGGGCACGTAGTATCAAGTCATGGAATATCTGTTGACCCAGCAAAGATTGAAGCTATTCAAAGCTGGGAGCAACCCAAATCAGTGACCGAAGTACGTAGCTTTCTCGGCTTAGCTGGTTATTATCGGAGATTCGTGAAAAGATTTTCTCGAATCTCTACTCCATTAACTCAGCTGACTCGGAGAGATACAAAATTCGATTGGAGTGAGGAATGTGAGAAGAGTTTTCAAGAACTCAAGAGGAGACTCATTTCAGCACCTGTTCTGATAATACCATCTGGATCGGAGGGATTTGTCATCTACAGTGATGCTTCGGGCAAAGGGTTAGGTTGTGTTCTCATGTAACATGGGAAAGTCATAGCCTATGCATCACGACAACTCAAAGAATATGAGATGAATTATCTTACTCATGATCTAGAGTTGGCAGCAGTCGTTTTTGCACTAAAGATTTGGAGGCATTATTTGTATGGGGAGAAAGTGGAGATCTTTACGGATCATAAAAGCCTCAAATATTTCTTCACTCAAAAGGAACTCAACATGTGACAGTGACGTTGGCTTGAACTGTTGAAAGATTATGATCATACCATCCAATACCATCCTGGAAAAGCGAATGTGGTAACTGACGCATTAAGTAGAAGATCATATGCGGGTTCGAGTGCGATATTGTCAACACAAAGGCCCATTTTGTATGACTTGCAAAGGATGGAGATAGAGATAAAGACTCAGGACCCACGTGATGATGGCAAATATACGAGTAGAGGCAGACTTTAATCGATAAGGTTAAAGCTGCGCTCAAGCCTACTGAGACACGGAGCTAATGCGCGTATGAGAAAGAAAGTGCAAGAAGGTCTTATCACGGAAGCAAGAATCGATGAAGAAGGAATACTTCGAGTCAACTCCAGACTTTGTGTTCCTAATGACCCTGAGTTAAAGTATAAAATCATGATGGAGGCGCACAACACACCGTTTGCAATCCATCCTGGGAGTACCAAAATGTATCGTGATTTTCGACATACAATTTGGTGGAGTAATATGAAGAGAGAGATAGCGGGGTTTATCTCAAGGTGTCTAACTTGTCAACGAGTCAATTCGGAGCATTAAATGTCAAAAGGTCCATTGCAACCACTTGAAATTCCAGAATGGAAGTGGGAGCACATTACCATGGATTTCGTTACTGGTCTTCCCAAGGTTTCTCAAGGCATAGATGCGATTTGGGTCATTGTTGATAGATTGACCAAGTCTACTCATTTCTTACCGATAAGAGAAACTTATATATTTGAACGTCTTGCTAGTATGTATATAAACGAGATTGTAAGATTGCATGGTATGCCAGTATCCATAGTTTCTAATCGAGACCCAAGATTCACTTCAAGATTTTTGGTTATTTTGCAAAAAGCTATGGGCACAAATTAATGATTTAGTTCGGCATATCATCCTCAGACGGACGGACAATCAGAGAGGACTATTCAAACTCTTGAAGATTTATTAAGACTCTGTGTCCTTAACTTCAAGGGAAGTTGGTACAAGTTCTTACCATTAGTGGAGTTTTCCTACAACAACAGTTATCAAGCAAGTATTGGCATGGCTCCATTCGAGGCGTTGTATGGAAGAAAGTGTCATTCTCCAGTTTGTTGGGATGAGGTGGGTGAAGCAACGTTGTTGGGACCGAATTTGGTACGTATGACTACGAAAAAGATTCAAACAATCCGACAACGTATAAAAACCTCACAAGATCGACAAAAGAGTTATGTTGATCTTCATCAAAAGGCCGTGGAATTCGATATTAGAGATCATGTATTGCTCCATGGAAAGGAGTTACGAGATTTGGAAAGAGAGAAAAGCTCAATCCTCGATTCATTGGCCCATTTTTAATCCTCGATCGAGTAGGAACTGTGGCGTATAGACTCGCTTTACCGCCAAGTATGTCTCGTGTTCATAACGTTTTTCACATATCCATGTTACATAAATATATGGAAGACCCGAACCACATTATTGAATTAGAACCGGACGTGATAGAGGAAGATTTAACGTATAAAGAGTTACCTGTTAAAATCTTGGATAAGAAGGATCATATTCTACGCTTCAAGGTTATACCTCAAGTCAAAGTTTTATGGAGAAACCACGACATAGAAGAAATGACTTGGGAGTTAGAATCTAAGATGAAGTCAAGATATCCTCACCTCTTCGACATACCAGGTACGTACCCTAATTTCGAGGGCAAAATTTCATAAGAAGGGGAGATTGTAAGACCCCAACTTTTTAATAAAGATGATTTTTCTATAAATATCATTTTTGAATATTATAGAATAAATTTGATATAATGTTATAGTTGTGGCTAGTATTTACAAATTTTGCAAGGTACGCAAGTTGTTTTATAATATTCGATTGGTCGGGGAATATTCGTTTTAATAGGGAATATTCATACGACAGCACAAATCATTGGTGGACCCCACAACGAGATTATTGTCAGATTGAGAAAATGACAAAAATATTTTTTTATGAAAATAACGGCAAAAGTTTTATCGTTAATACTGTTGAACTACTTTCGGTAGTAAAAGAAAAAGCGATGTCTCTGCGTGTGGTTGCGTAAGTAGACACACGGTATTGATTATTGATGCTTACGTGAGAAGTCACTCGGTTATACTCAATTATTGCTACTGATAATTCTTTGATCATATCTTTCATATTATTGATTCAATTATTGTCACGAAGATCATCTGCATAATATGTTATTTTATTAAATCAATAATTGAGGCGACAAAGTTATTCATATTATTAAATTACAATATTTACAATGTCTAGAAGTTACATCGAGGAGAGATTTGGTCACCTAATTGCGCTTAATAGAGAGAAATCCTTATTAGAAAGCCCCTCTTTCCAGGAGCGACACGGTTGATAAATATTGTGGGTTATAATATTAATGGTGAATGTTATTAAAATTGAAGTTGTGTTCGGAGTTGAATTTGGAGACGCGGACGTGATATTTGAGTCCAGAACGATGAAATTAGTAAAAATAGTCTATAAACACAAAATTTTCTAGGATTAACTTTTTGGTCAAAAAGTCAACAGTTGACTTTTTCGGGAAAAGTCAAACTTAGAAATTTTAAAATTTATATTGTTGATAAAAATAGTTTCATTGTGTTGGAATTATTTGTGTTAGTAAAAATTGACATTTATTTCGATAATAATTGATGTCTGGAGGTTATATTGACCAATCGGGTATTTAACCGGATAAATGAGCAATTGATTGCTATTATTTCACATGATTATAACTATTTGTTCACATGTGTATACTATTGTTTCATATTCTTGTTACTATTAGGGGAGTTGGTGCAAGATTGATAATACTTGAATGACTAAGTTAAAAATGGAGGTATAGATGGAGTTACTATACTGTAATTCGTATTTTCACATGTCTAGAACTATTGATTCACATAATTTACTATTGAATCACATTATTTACTATTAGGGGAGGTGGTGCAAGTTTGATAATACTTGCATGACTAAATTAAAGATAAAGGAAAAGTTGGAGGTATTGTACTGTAATTTTTCGAGCCCCAAAACGTGTAATTATTGAAACTATATTTTTCTATAAATAGAAGCTCATTCTTCCTTCATTTCTCACCAATTCACTAAAGCTATAGAGCAATTATTATAGAGAGAAAATTTATAGAAGAAGAGAAGCTTGCTACCTCACTATTCCAGTATCCAGTTTCTTCTGAGGTAAGGGGTATTATTTCTTTCTTTCGTCTTCATGAAGAGAACTTATGTTATTCCATTCTTTAGTATTATGTTGGAATAACCTGTCTATGCGAAGTACCGCATACATGGTGAAATTCTTCTGTTATTTCATTCTTTACCATTCCGTTGGAACATCCTGTCTGTGCTTTATGCATGACCTGGTTCTGTCTTTATTATTCTGTTGGAATATCTTTGTATGCATTTTACCTTACGGACTGGTTCCGCTTTATTATTCTCATTGGAATATCTTGTGCATGCGCTTTTACGCCGAACACGGTTCCGTCTTTATTATTACTGTTGGAATAACTCGCAGATGCATGGCTGATCTACCGCGTGCTTTGGTGATTTCTTTTGTTATTCCATTCCTTATTATACTCGGTTGGTTAAAGTTTGACTTTATACTCCATGAAATTAGTGGAATATCATTGATATTTGTGCTTCATCCAAGATCTTTTAATGAAAATATTCTTCTGAGCATTCTTGAATTTTACTCTACAAAGAAGTATCATGTTAACAATTTGGACGTTATTAGTTCCTGGATAAATTAATTCGTGAACTTGTTTTATTGAATTCTTATATCATTGTCATCATCCTCATGTTTATATTTTTTGAAAGTCATCTATGGCCTGTAATGCATAGATGGACTTGGTATGATTATGACCAGGGATTATTCGGTATAATCATGACCGTAATGTTACAAATGATGTGATAAAAGTCCTCATTGGCCCGTAGTGCATTGATGGACAGTTGTTGGCATGATCATGACCATTGATGAATAAACGAATGTCCTTGGCCCGTAGTGCATGAATAATTTGTGGTCGTGATACTAAAGAATATCCTTGGCCATAGTGCGGGGGTGATTCGATGATGTGGATTATTTATTAAGCTGAGTCTAAGCGATAAAAGTGATGAAAAACCTTTTAAATCATAAAAGATAGTAGATTTTATTCTCTACTTAACTCTTTTAATGGATTGCTTGTCCCGCTGTAGTTAAACTTGATGTCTATTGTATTTTATCAGTTTAACATTGTTGTAAACTAATGATAATTTAGTCTACATTATCTTAATCATAATATCTCTTACTGGGCTAGTTGAGCTCACCCTTTCTTTCACTGTTCTCTTCAAGAAATAAGAATATAGCTGGGACGAGTCGGGGAACGGAGTGATGGACGGATGATAGTATTAGTAGTCCTCACTATTACATTAAATAGTGTGACAATAAATATAATGAGGACTTATTACGAGAGTGGATATTGTCTTCAAGATGATTTATATTAAAACTCACAACTCTCTTATTGTATATTAAAGATTGTATTTGTATTTTGTACCGTGTATTTGACGACTCAGAATAGGTGATGTATACCTATTTTGGGAGCGTCACATATGATGGCTCTCAGTAATGACTAATTTTACCATCATTATAAATTATTTGTGACTGCCATTGCAATCATTAAATCTTATGTGGAAGTAATTTTGTTTAGTAATGAAAGTCCAATAATAATCTAGAAGAGGGGTTGAATAGATTATTATAGATTAAAAAATTATCTTAGGCCTTTTTGATTTTTTGTACAATTAATTTGCAGTGTTAGAAATTAATATGCAAGACAGTAAAAAAATCAATCACACAATACACAGAGATTTGTCTGGTTCACAACATACATCCCGGGTATGCTGCTACGTCCAGTCTCAAGCTCCTCTCCAGGACTTGAGATCCTATTACTATCAGTAATAAATACTCCTTCAACAGGCGAAGAAGCCTTTACAAAGTTTTATAGTCAAACTTTTAACTATTCAACTATTCTATCTTGGACAACAAGCTTCCTGCTCCTTCCTCAAGTCTAGTTGTACCACCTTTTGAGTTCAGTTCTATTCTATGATCTGGTCTTGAAACAACAGCCTCTTCTTCACCTCACAAGTACACTAGAGACCCAACTTCCTGCTGACCTCTCTAAGACTCTGGTCTTGATCGAAGAATTACTTGTCTTTCTCACAGGTTCATAAAATAAACTAACTCTAACCCTTTTCTCTGTTTACAAATAAGTTTACAATAATATGCTTCTCAAATAAGCAAATAAGAATTTAGTACAAATGAATGTTTCTTAAATAAGCAAATATAATTTAGTACAGATTGATGTTTCTCAAATAAGCAGATATTAATTAAAGAGCAAATATATTTATAAAAGTTCAAAAACTTTTATACTTGAGAAAATATGCTTCTTAGTAAACAGATATTAATTTATGCTTTGATCAAATAATGCTTTTGTGTAAGCAAATATGAAAATTATGCTCTGTTATAAAAGTTTAAATAACTTTTATATTTTGTGTGAAAAGTGCTTCTTGAATAAGCAAATAGATCAATTTTAGCTTTTACTCAAAAGTGCTTCTGTTTAAGCAGATATATAATTTAATGCAAATTTATAAAGAATTATTTATTCTTTATGGAGTAAAGAAAAGTCACTTTAAGTTTAAATAACTTTTAGAGTGAAAATGCTTCTGAGTAAGCAAATAAGTTGTTTTAAGCCTTAAATAAAATATGCTTCTATTTAAGCAGATATATTCACTTAAGTTTGTGAAATAAAAGTTTAAATAACTTTTATATTATGCAACAAGTATTTTATGAATAAATGAATTTATGATCAAATACTTGTGATGACAAATATCAAGAATAATAAATAAATCAGTTAAACAATACTTGATATAACAAATATTATTGTTTAACTCAGATAATATATAATAATATTTTATCTATTATATGAACTTTTATAAATAATGTCACTTAGTACTATAAGGAATCGTACGGTTCGAATTCCTCTTGGTAAAGGTGTATCTTCGTAGCCTTGCGGCGTCTAATTACGACAAAATTTATAATTTTCACAATTGATATTTATATAAATATTTTCAATAGATCACTACGATTCTCAAATCCAGTTCGGATGACTACCCTTTTTTGTAAAATCCCAAATTTTACGAATAAAGATTTAATTTTCTCGAAATATTTTTTTCAAAATTATGGTGTGGATTTGAGATAATGTTATAGTTTTGGGTAATATTTATAAATTTTGAAAAGTATGCAAGTTGTTATATAATATTCAATTGGTCGGGGAATATTCGTTTTAACAGTGAATATTCGTACGACGGCACAATCATTGGTGGACCCCACAACGGAATTATTGTCGGATTGAGAAAACGACAAAAATATTTTTATGAAAATAACGGCGAAAGTTTTACTATTAACTGTTGAAACACCCGGTGTTAAAAGTACAGTAATACACGTGGTTGCATAGTAGTACACAGTATTGATTATTGATGCTTACGTGAGAAGTCACTCAGTTTTGTTCAATTATTGCTACAGTAATTGTTGCATAGTATCTCACGTTATTTGATTCAATTATTGTCGATATTTTATATATTATTAAATTAATAATTGAGATAACAAAGTTATTAATATTATTATTTTCAATATTAACGATATCTAGAAGTTACGCGAGGAGATGTTTGGTCACCTAATTAATGGCATAATAGGGAGAAATCTTTATTGAAAGCCCCTCTTTCCGGGAACGACTGGTCGATTAATATTGTGAATTATAATAATGATGATAAATGTTATTAAATATATTGAGGTGTGTTTTTATGAAGTCCGGAAGTTTTATATATATATATATATATATATATATATATATATATATATATATATAAATTTTGTCTTATTAGTATTATTAATGTAATAAAATAGAAAAACTTTTTATATAAAACAAAATACTTTTATAAAGTTATTTGTTTTATTAGACAATAATTAGAATATATTATATTTTATTATGCATAGTCTTTGCATAGTGTTTTGCATAATAAAATCTTTTTATATAAAATGTAATACTTTTATAAAATTATTTGTTTTAGTAGACAATAATTAGAATATAATATATTTTATTATGCATAGTATTTGCATAGTACTGCGATAGTGTTTACATAGTAAAATCTTTTTATATAAAATAGAATACTTTTATAAAGTTAATTATTTTATTAGATTTTAAATAAAATATATATATATATATATATATGTATATATATATTATATTATATTTTATTACATAGGATCCTTTCTATTTTTCTATAAATAGGATGCTTAGTTAGAATTGAAATCACACCAGAAATTCAGAGAATTCTCTTCTATAATCTTGAGCGTATTTCTTTAGAGTTTAAGAAAGCTTTGAGCGTAGTGCAAGTTTTCTTCAAGTATATCCCCACCCTACCCGTCGGAGTATTCTTCTTTATAAGGTAAGGGATATTATTTGTTATACTCGTAAGGGGTATTATTTCTTTCGTATTCATGAAGAAAACTTCTGTTATTCCATTCTTTATTATTATGTTGGAATAACCTGTTTATGCGAAGTACCGCATACATGGTAAAATTCTTCTGTTATTCCATTCCTTATTATTATGTTGGAATAACCTGTTTATGCGAAGTACCGTATACATGGTAAAATTCTTCTATTATTTCATTCTTTATTATTATGTTGGAATATCCTGTCCTCATGCAGTACACGCATGAATTCGGGTTCCATTATTTATTATTCATTGGAATAACACATGCATGTGATCTATCACATGCATGGTGAATTCTGTTGTTATTCTATTTTTTATTATTCTGTCGGAATATCCTGTTTGTGCATTTACGCATGACCTGGTTCCATTATTTATTATTCTGTTGGAATATCCTGTCAGTGCGGGTTACGCATGACCTTTACAACCTGTTTATGCGATCTATCGCATGCATGGTGAATTCTTCTGTTATTCCATTCTTTATTATTCTGTTGGAATAACCTGTCTATGTGGATTACCGCATACATGATGAATGATCCTTTATATTCATATGAATAGTATTTTCATTCAAAAGGGGTTTACGCGAGGCGATTTCATAATTTTTCCGACCCTCAAAAATTCTGGAAAAATTTAAAATGATAATTTGATGAGTTTTCTAGATTGTGTACAAAAATGGCAATTTTTGGATGTATAGATTAAGAGTTATGGATTTTATGAGAAAAGACTATTTTAAAATTAAACCTTTATAACTCTTTGTGGTTAACTCCAAAATTGGTGAAATTTTTATTGGGAGTACGTGTATATAACAGGAGTATACCCTATAAATTTTGGAATTTTTGGACAAAAGTACAATTTCTGATAAATGTCTAAATATTCGGCAGTTTTGGCCATATGAAAATAGTAAATGAATTCTAAAAATTCCGAGAAAAATATATGTTCAATATGGGACTATATTTCGCTAAATCCCTTAAAAGAAATATTTTTGGGACCTGATTTGGTATTTTCATGAAAATAAACTAGTTATGAGTAAATGAATTAAATATGTTATGTGAAGTAACAAAATTGAAAAATAGGATTTTATGGCTTGGGAATCCTATATAGGGTATATGCAGATTTTTGATGAGGGATTTGATCATTGGTGATGAAATCTTATGAGTATGACATTTTTAAATGATTAAAATGCATTATTTAGAAAAGTGTAAACAATTGAAATAAATTGTTTATAAGTTTAAGAAGTAATTAAAATATTGTTATAATATTAATAATATTAGATTATGAGTTTATTAAGTGATTGATAATATTTGGATAAATTTAAACTCTTTAATATTTATCCTTATTTTCGTTTGATTAATGCTTATATCATTGTCATCATCCTCATGCTTATATTGTGATGAAAGTCATCTTTGGCTTACGTGCATAGATGGACTTGGAATGATTATGACCAGGGATCATTCGGTATAATCATGACCTGTAATATAATAAATGATGTGGTAAAAGTCCTTAGTAGCCTGTAGTGCATTGATGGACAGTTTTTGGTATGATTATGACCAGGGATTATTCAGTATAGTCATGACCATTGATGATTTAATGAATATCCTTGGCCCGTAATGCATGGATGACTCGATGATGTGGTTTATTTATTAAGCTGAGTCTCAACGATAAAAATTGATGAGAACATTTTAAATCATAGAAGATAGTAGATATCATGCTTTACTTGACTCTTCTAATGGATTCATTATTAAAACTGCAGCTTAAACTTGATGTCTATTATATTTTATCAGTTTAACATTGTTGAAGGCTAAGTATAATTTATTCTGCATTATCTTAGTCATAATATTTCTTACTGGGCTAGTTGAGCTCACCCTTTCTTTTATTGTTCTCTTCAGAAAATGAGAATACAAATTGGGACTAGTCGAGGAATGGAGTGATTCAGTCTCAGATGATAGCATTAGTAGTCCTTACTATGGCATGACATGCAATATATAATTGTATTGAGGACCTAAGATGTGTGTGTCATATTTTATACATCACTTAATAATTAATTTTGGTGAACAACAATAGGGTGATGAGAACCCGACCCTGAAAGCATCAAAAGTGCACCACGATAAAATGAAGAGAACAGAAATTTTTCCGTGTCCTTTTGGAGACTTGAAATATTTGCTGATGTACTTTATATGGCATGTACTAATTTGAGTATGAATATTGTCGTATTATATACGTTATAATATTTGTATTAAAACTCACAATATATATGTCGTCGTATTTTGTACGACTGTTGTATAATTAAGATTGTATTTGAATTTTGTACCATGTATCTGGCGACTCAAGATGGGTGAGGTATACCTATTTTGGGGGCGTCACATTTTTGGAGTAGTATCTCATTGTCGTTTTGAGCTATCAAGTGTCGTATCTATTTTACGATATTTATATAAATAATATCAATAAAATATTACTGAAGACTATAAGAAATCGTACGGTTCGAATTCCTCTCCGTAGAGGTGTATCTCTGTAGCCTTGCGGCGCCCAAGTATCCTTTTATTTAATAAATAGATGAAATATAGATATATAGAATTGTGTATAACAATTTATATTCGTATATCTATAAATATAAATAAGCAAGAGATAATTCAAATAAAATAAATCAAACAACTTATCTCAATATGCTTAGACCAATTTCCTCTTCTCAAATAATCAGAACTTTGTAAGGAGAGAGAGCTTTTTAGAGAGAGAGAGTATGTAGGAGAGAAATAAGCTTTTCTTGAAAATGAATTAGCAAATTGGAAATGAAGAAAAAACTTCCTATTTATAGATTTTTGAGGTCAGGGGTAAACTGGTAATTTGTAAAAACTGATTTTGAATGTATGATTGAGATGAAGGATTTTTGAATTAGACGATCTGGATTGAAATGAATTTTACGCGATAGAGAATAAATATTCCGCCCAGGCAATAAATCATCAACTTATCATTTACTACACTTGTTTGACCATATGAAAGAAAGCCAAATTTAATGCCAGCATACACGGTTTCCTTTTGTCCCAAAATAGTTGTCTTATTTTACTTGCCAGCACACTTAATCAAACACATACTTGCTTATTTAATATGCTTGCATGATCTATACATGATCATATTATATATATAATATTTATAATCATACTATATATATATATATATATATATATATATATATAAACTAAACAAACTGTTATGCATATATATGTATATAATATACTAATATAGTTTCAAAGATATATATATCCAGTTTCTATATATATATATATATAAAATAAGTACACTTTCAATATATGTTTTAGTATAAAAAATAATATAACTTTTAATGCTTATGATGTATGCATAAAACTTTTTGCTCATGCAAATTTTAGCCATCTTATTCATTAAGTGTTCTTATTAAATTTGGTCAAGGCACATTTAAAAAAAACACACTCACACACGTTTTTATATGCATATATATATATATATATATATATATATATATATATACTCGGTTACACAGTCACACACATGCACATTAATTTTTTATATTTTTCCATATCTCATCATATTTACTTTTGGTCAATGCACATATGCAAACATTAAATGCAATATATTCAAATTTTTAAAGCATGCAATCATTACACGGTAACATACCAGTACTTAAGTCCCATAATGAATGTCCCATTGCATACTTGGTAGATTTATATAATGCATGCAATTTTATAATATTATATGTATGCATGATTATATATATATATATATAGTAATGATTACTTATATATATAATTTATACATATATGTATATGATATGATTATAATATAAACGGTTTATATATATAGATATATAAGATTTATATAATATATATATATATACAACTTATAATATATATATATAAGCAATAAAATAATTTTGCTCAATTTAAAAATAACTTAAAATAATTTTTGAAATCTTTAAATAATAAAATTAATTTGAGAATAAATATAAACTGCCCACATGTCAAAATGATTTAATCAACATTTTCATCTTCTTTCTAAATTCGATCAAACAAGTATTTGATAATCAACATATGACTTTTGTCCCACAATGCATGACCTAATTTATTTAACACTTTAAAACATCAAGATCAAGAAAATCAATTAACTAAGATTTAGAAAATATTTTTGGTCAAAGTAAATAAGATAAATAAAATAATTATAATAAAAAAATCTTATGGAGAGGATTCTACCCTTTTAATTAATTTATTTACTAATTATTGTTATCATCAAAATAAATCTAAAAATTGGAGACCCAACAATCTCCCCCTTTTTGATGATGACAATCAACTAAAAATATTTTCCATAAAAGCTCCCCTTCAATTTATGCACTCATCAAAAAAAAAATTAATTTTTGAAAAATTAACATGCAACAATATATAACAGTTAAATTTTTGAAAAACTAACATGCAACAATACATAACAATTATTTTCCTTCTCTCCAATAATATTTTTCTTCTCCCCCTTTGTCATCATAAAAAATGGGGGGAAAGAATAGTATAAATTACTTTTCAGAACCTGCAGAAGAAGAGATTAGAAAAAAAAATTAAAAATTAGTTGCCTCCTACATGATTTGAATTTGTGTGGTTGCCTTTGATTGATCAAAATTACTATACAAGAATGGAGATTATTTATCGTTAGATGTATGAAAATTTAAAAGAATGTTCCACATTAAATCTATTATATATATATATATATAATAATTTTTTAAAGATTTAAATATTAAATATATTCTTTAAAAAATATTCCTATATATTTATTTATTTTTTAAAATATTTATATGGACATATATATATAGATGCATAAATAATTATGAGAAAACTGACATGTGTCACTTGTACTAGAACAATTATGATGACCTGCATAGTCAGAATCTTTTTTTACCTGATTTCATTTGCACTCCTAAGAAGATATTTAATTCTCCCTTCATGCTCATTTCAAAATCCTTACTCAGGCTTTCAGAGAAATCATTTCACAAAGTAATATCAATAGATCCAACAATGATGTCGTTAGTTATTTGGGTGAGTTGTCCACTTTTTATACAGAACATTTGTGTTTTCCTTTACAAAAATAGATACAGGATAATCAATCTTAGTAAACACGAGCATTTTATGAGTAGCAAGTCTATAAGATGCATGATTTACTCTATTATTATATCCTGAAAAACTTTGATAAAAATTTTTATGATATTTTTGACTTTTATTATAAAACCCTTTCCTTGTATTAATAATTGGTGCAATGTACGTTCCTTTAGGCACCCAAATCATTTTTCCTTTATAATTTCCATTTCGAGCATTACACATGTGAAAAGAATGACCATTTCTGTTACAGAAATAACATTTAGTAAATGGAGATGTGTAATTTTCTTTTTCTTTACTTTTAACATGATAAAGTCCTTTATTTTTACTAAATTCTCCAATGTATCCTAATCCTTCATTGTTAATTCCACATCTTTGTTGATTAAGCATGACATCAAGGTTTTCTTTCTCTTTTGTGAACTTAAGAACTATAAAATTTAAATCATCACGTTCTTTAGTTAAAATATTAATTTGATCTATTAAGAAGAATCTTCATTTTGTTTTTCTAATTCTATCTTTAGAGATGCATTTTTAAAATTGAGATTTTTAATATCTTCACTTAACACTTGATTTTTTATTTGAGTATTTTCATTAATTACAGCAAGTGTTGAATTTTCTATTTCAAGATTTTTATTTATTCTTTTAAATTGTTCTAATTCTTCTTTTAAAGAATCATTTTCCAATTTTACTTTATTTAAACTTTCATTAGTTATAATCAAGTTTGTATTTTTCATTTTCAAATTTTTGTTAATTTTAATTAATTTTTCTAATAAAATTTTTACTTCAATAAAATCTTCTTTAATAATTTTATTATCTTCATATAAACTATTATATGCTTCTTGTAAGACCCGAAATTTTTTTAAATAAAAGGAATTTCCTTTATTTATTATTTTGAAATAGTAAAGGTGGATTTGATTAATGTGGTTAGTTATGGGTAAAATGCGTAAATATTTTAAATAAGCAAGTGGTGATATAATATTCATTATTATTAGGAGAATATTCGTTTGGTCGTGGAATATTAAATGATTGTTGGAGAATATATTAAATGACGGCTTGCAATGTAGACCCGTGTGGAGCCCCATAACGGAAAGCGATTGGAGGAAGAAAACGACAAAAATAAGTTGTTTAAAAATAATGACGTAGTTATTACTGAATTTACATCGTTGGAATACCGGTGGTTAAAACACGATGTCTGGCGTTATTGCACAAGAAGACACGCAGTATTGCACCCATTATTGATTCTTACGTAAGAAAGCACTACTCAATAATGGTTACTGATAATTACTATTCGATTATTTTATTTTATTGATTTAATAATTCTTTGCATTGATATTTTATATTGTTGTTGTTTCAATAATTGTCATTACACGTTGTTTTTTATTATCGAAGCAATAATTCATATTATCCGAATAATATTATTAGAAAACATTATTGGCAATGTCTAGAAAGTTACGTCTAAGGAGAGGTTTGGTCACCTAATTCTTGGCGCCAAGAAGTGAGAAATCTTTATTGGAAAGCCCTCTTTCCTGGAGCCGCACGGTTGTCAATATTGTGATTACGTAATATTATTTGTGAATAATTAATTATTGATTCATATGATGAGGAAAATATTGATTTTATGTGGATATAGATGGAGAAAATTTTTATAGTGACAATTGTTGAAAATTAATATTTTATAAAATAATTCATTTAAATGTATTATTTTAATAATATATTAACGATGATATTTTTACGATGAATGTGGGATATATGAGTATATGTGGAGGAGGAGTATTTTTGTTACCAAAAATGTTTAAAACATGTTAAACATGTCGGTGGACCCCATTTATTGACTGAAATTTGATTACAGCCTGTAAAATCGCCCATTTGTGGATTTCGGTCAATTTCTGTTTGGAATTTGGAAAAACTTTCTTCTGTAAAGTTGTAGAGAATTGAATTTCCTATAAAAACTCGCGAGATTCGAATTTTCTGATAAAATGGCTATTTATTATGAATTATTGAAGTTCCGAAGCTCCGAAATAATTGATTTTTGGAAGTTTAAAATATTTTTATTTACAAAAACGTTTTTTTCATTTGGTTCCCTCATTTAGCATGTGCAAGATGGCTGAGTTCAGATTTTAGAATGTGTGCGTAGAAATTTATATAATATATTAATATTATATTAAATTTTCTGCTTTGGTGTTCTAAGCAATTTCCTATAAATAGGTGCTTAGGTTAGAATTGAAAGTCACACCAAAAATCTGAAGTTTTTCTCTCTCTATATTATCGAGCGTATTCTTGTGAGTATTTTGAGTATACTTTGGGTATTGCTATCTGATTGCAAGTTCAAGTCATAGCTTTATATCCCAGATTTCAACTGTAGAAATCTTGTCTTTCGAGGTAAGGGATATTATTTTTTCGTAATGATATTATTTCTTCAATATCATTATTTGAAATATTGATCTGAAGTTTTTATCAAATTTGGAACGTTTGGTGTCGAGAGTTCTTATTCACGATATCTGACTTATTCACGATATCTGACTTTATTCACGAATCTGACTATTCAATTTGAAAAATGAAAATTTTTCTTTTCGTCCAAAATATCTATTGTGGATACTAGCTTTGATTGTATCCATGTTTTGATCATTCTTGAATTTTACACCACTATGATTATTTTTGAGGTATTTTTGGACGTGGATAAAACAAAGTACGAATCCTTAATCCTTAATCCTTGTCATTTTGTTTTCTTTGGATTCGTTTCTTTAAAAAATATTTTCATCATCCTCGGTCTTAAATGATGATATTATTGAATATCTTTGGCACAGAGTGCAAAGATGAATGATTTATGATGAATATCTTTAGCAAGATGAGTGCAAAGATGAATGATTTCGATGAATATCTTTGGCCCGTAGTGCAAAGATGAATGATTTCGATGAATATCTTTGGCCCGTAGTGCAAAGATGAACAAGTGTTTAGATGAACATGATTAATGGTGAATGTCCTTGGCACCGTAGTGCAAGGATGAATATTTGATCCAGATATATATTGATTGATGTTACAGGGAAAAATAGGCGATGAACTTTAAAATTCATACATGTAGAATATAGTAGTTTGCATTCTCTACTTAACTCTTCTAATTGAATTATTATTTCATGCATAATATTGATTTAAAACTTGTTGTCTATTGTATTCTATTATATTTTTTCCTGTTGAAGACTAATGATAATTTTGTTGTATATTATCTTAGTCATAATATTCTTTTTCGGGCTAATCGAGCTCACCCTTTTCCTTTTTGTTCCATTTTTCTTCTCAGGAGGCGAGAATGTAGCGAGTACTAGTCGGGGTATGGAATAAAGGTTCTAGAAAGAGTTGTTTAGTAGTCCTCACCATTTTTGTAAAATAATGTATAAATAATTGTGATGAGGATTTATTTGGGTATGTATATTGTCTAGAAGACAATAATTGTTTTTTTTAAACTCACAGTATATATGTTGTCGTATTTTGCACGACAAATGTATTAATAAAGTTGTAGTTATTTCTGTACCATGTATTTGGCGACTCAGAATGGGTTGGATGGAATGGACCTATTTTGGGGGCGTCACAGTACTTGTAGTTTATAGTGTTTTTCATTTATATTATCTAAGGTATGCATGAAAAATGAAGTACTAGATAATTGATGTTCAAAATGTACCTCAGATCTTGGTGATATGACTCATTGTTTGCCATTAAGCACAGATTTGCAATTTCCTCTATTTGTTCAGTAACTTCTTCTTGATTTATAAGTAAATCTTTGAAAGCAATTCCTTTCTTTTTGATATTTGTATCCGATCCTGCTTTTTCGACTAACATGTCGACTTCATTGCACGCTGTGATTTCAATAAGGCTATCAAGAGGATAAGTAGTTAGGTCTTGCCTTTCCTTAATAGCAATAATCTTCATGTTCCAGATGGATGGAAGGGCTTTGAGAATTCTTCTGTTTTTCTCATTAGTTGAATATGTCTTCCCTAGATGTTCCAGTTCATCAATGATTCTGGAAAAAAGTTCTTCCATATCAATGTTCTTTTCACCTTCTTCCAGCTTGAAACTTTCATACACCTGGATTAGAGTATATTTTCTAGTTTCTTTGATATTACTAGTTCCTTCATAGGTTAGAATCAATTTTTCCCAGATTTCTTTTGCATTCTTGCAATTGCTAACTCTTTTGTATTCTTTTTTAATGAGAGCACTTGTTCAGCTATGGATGCAATGTTCATAGCCTTTTCATCATCAGTAGTGACTTCATCAACATCTTTTTCAACGATCTTTTCTCCAACGATTTTTGTTGGAACTTTTACACCTCGTTTTATTGCAAGTCAAACTTTGATTCCTTGTGATTTGACATAGATTTTAAATCTGTTTTTCCAGGTGGCAAAGTTTGTACCATCAAATAGTGGAGGTCTGGTCATTGATAGTCCTTCTCCGTAACCAAAGTAGCATTTTTGGCCATAGATGGATCTACTCTTAGGTATACTGTATTTACTCAACAAACAAGTTAAAGAGCACCGGCTCGATACAATTGAAGTCAATAATAATCTAGAAGGGGGTTGAATAGATTATTACTGATTAAAAAATTATCTTAGGCCTTTTTCATTTTTTGTACAATTAATTTGCGTGTTAGAAATTAATATGCAAGCGAAAGAAAAATCACCACACAATGCACGAGAGATTTATGCAGTTCACAACATACATCCTGGGTATCTTTCTTATGTCGATCTCAAGCTCCTCTCCAGGAGTTGAGATCCTATTACTATCAGTAATAAATACTCCTTCAATAGGCGGAGAAGCCTTTACAAAGTGTTATAGTCAAACTTTTAATTATTCAACTATTCTATCTTGGACAACAAGCTTTTTGCTCCTTCCTCAAGTCTAGTTGTACCACCTTTTGAGTTCAGTTCTATTCTATGATCTGGTCTTGAAACAACAGCCTCTTCCTCACCTCACAAGTACACTAGAGACCCAACTTCATGTTGACCTCTCTAAGACTCTGGTCTTAATCGAAGAATACTTGTATTTCTCACAAGTTCATAAAATAAACTAACTCTAACCCTTTTCTCTATTTACAAATAAGTTTACAATAATATGTTTCTCAAATAAGCAAATAAGAATTTAGTACAGATGGATGTTTCTTAAATAAGCAAATATAATTTAGTACAGATTGATGTTTCTCAAATAAGCATATATTAATTAAGGAGCAAATATATTTATAAAAGTTCAAAGACTTTTATACTTCAGAAAATATGCTTCTTAGTAAGCAGATATTAATTTATGCTTTGATCAAATAATGCTTTTGTGTAAGCAAATATGAAAATTATGCTATGTTATAAAAGCTTAAATAACTTTTATATTTTGTGTGAAAAGTGCTTCTTGAATAAGCAAATAGATCAATTTTAGCTTTTACTCAAAAGTGCTTCTGTTTAAACAGATATATAATTTAATTCAAATTTATAAAGAATTATTTATTCTTTATGGAGTAAAGAAAAGTCACTTTAAGTTTAAATAACTTTTAGAGTGAAAATATTTCTGAGTAAGCAAATAAGTTGTTTTAAGCTTTGAATCAAATATGCTTCTATTTAAGCAGATATATTCACTTAAGTTTGTGAAATAAAAGTTTAAATAACTTTTATATTATGCAACAAGTATTTTATGAATAAATGAATTTATGATCAAATACTTGTGCTAACAGATATCAAGAATAATAAATAAATCAGTTAAGCAATACTTGATATAACAAATATTATTGTTTAACTCAGATAATATATAACAATATTTTATCTATTATATAAACTTTTATAAATAATGTCACTTAGTACGTACGGTTCGAAATCCTCTTGGTAAAGGTGTATCTCCGTAGCCTTGCGGCGTCTAAGTACGACAAAATTTATAATTTTCACAATTCATATTTATATAAATATTTTCAATAGATCACTACGATTCTCAAATCCAGTTCGGATGACTACCCTTTTTTGGAGTAGTATCTCAGTGTCATTTTGAGCTATCAAGTGTCGTATCTATTTTACGATATTTATATAAATAATATCAATAAAAGGTTACTGAAGACTATAAGGAATCGTATGGTTCAAATTCCTCTAAAAGTAGATGTGTATCTAAAGTAGCCTTGCTTGGGCTTAAGTATCCTTTTATTTGATAAATAGATGAAATATAGATATATAAAATTGTGTATAACAATTTATATTCGTATATCTATAAATATAAATAAGTAAGAGATAATTCAAATAAAATAAATCAAACAACTTATCTCAATATGCTTAGACCAATTTCATCTTCTCAAATAATCAGAACTTTTATAATAAGAGAGAGAAAGCTTTTTAGAGAGAGAGTATGTAGAAGAGAAATAAGTTTTTCTTGAAAGTGAATTGGCAAATTAGAAACGAAGAAAAAGCTTCCTATTTATAGAATGGAACTAAAACAAGTGTAAAATTAAAAATAAGTAACTCATTAAAATGGTTTATCTAAAATATGAGTTTCATTTCATAATAAGCTGAATAATTTGGCTATGTTGGGTTTGACTGTGATGTTCTGAAAGCTTGTGAATTTGTTGGCGCACCTAATCATCTAATGCTTGGGTGAAGTGATTGTCCAAGTATAAAAAGACAAAAGTCATTTTCCCCATAGTTTTACCCATAGTTTCCCTAAATACTTAGTTCGAGGGCACCAGGAAACTCCAAACTGCATAGTGCAAATGGGGGATGCATTGACCCATTGTTATTTTATAAGGATGCTTCTAGCTCTATTGGTATTATGAACTTGCAGCAAGGAAGATAAGGCACGACTCATTGTTGTTTTAAGGTCATTTTGTTTGATGGCCTTTACCCTTTATGCCTTTTGCTTGCAAGGCAGGGCTGTGTTTTTACTTAGAATCCAAATGAATTTTTATTCTTAACGTTGTACCTTTGAACTCTTGCAGGTACCTTTAGAAGGGTTTAGCGCACTACAAGGAATTTCAGGCTCCCAAAAGTTTCAGATTCACAAGGCATATGGCAGCCCAGATCATTTGCCTTCAGTTCATACATGGTACCATTCTAGTTCAATTGTTGTAAGAGATAGGCGGTTGCCGTTCTCTTTTTTGCTTTTGACTTATTTCGCCTGCCAATTACTTATGCTTTATCAACTTGTTAACGTAAAACCCAAATTTCACTTGGTGAATGAAGTTTCAACCAGTTGGATCTACCGGAGTATCCTTCAAAGCATCATTTGGGTTTGACAAGGGTTAAGAAAAATACAGGGGAGGGGGGTATGTTATATTGTAGATAAAAATATCATGATGTCAAAAGAAAAATTCATCAGATGAGAAGTAAAGGGCGTTTGAAATCAAGCTGATACATGTTTATATACTGTACAGTCTATTTGTTATTGCAAAAAACTCTTGGCGTTTTTAAATTTGCCAATCTTCTTCTCAAACTTGTTTTTTTCCGTGTATCCTTTTTTGGTGTACTGAAATTTATTAATGCAATAGGGAACTTTCCAGTCTCTCCATGTTTAATTGATTGATGCATGGTATTTCTAAGGAGTTCCCTACTAATCTTTTTTCATTTTTTTGTTATTTAGTTAATTTTAGAAATTGGTATTGACTGTAGTTTTCAAGTTCATATTAAATCTCAGTCTTGGGTTTTCTTCAGTTTCTTTGAAGTTGCATTTTGGAATTGGTAATTTTTTTTTAGTATCTTATTTAATTATTTTTAGCGTCTTGTTTTGCTCTCTGTAGTTTGGTCTGTTGTCTAAAGAGAGAAAAGTACACTAGAGTTAATGAAGGAATGAACAACCATCAAACATTTGTAAAATAACTCATCAAATTAAATATTAAAAAGAAATATAAATGATAATCATTATAAAAATAGGAGCTTAGAACAACCCACGTATTTTCCCCCAGTAAATAATCAATCATATATTTTTTTTTTTTTAAAAGTAAATTAAAAGGGGATGCAACCCACGTATTCCCTGAGTTTACAAAAGGTACCAAAAAGTCATCTCAACTGTGAAGGTTAAACAGAGTGCAAAATATCAATTCTCCAAAACACACTGCATATTGAGACTGACTATCAAAATATATTCCAAGTGAGACTGACTGTCAAACAACACTGCATATTGATATAAATTTAATACACTTGGATGGATATTATCGTTACCTCAGAAAACATGTGCGGGTTATCTTTTCTTCACATTCTTAGACTTCTAATTCTTTTGTTATTTTTATCTTTTCTTTTTCTAAAATATACCAAAACCTTGTAATTGATGAACATAACATTGAAATAATACATCAAAAGCATAAATGCCCTAATTATTATACATAAAAAGCTCTATCATAATTCTACATTCCAATACGATAAGGGTATGATACAACAAATGTGTATGTATGATATTCAAAATCCCATCTGCAGAGGTTCTAAATTACCAATACACATCGACCTATAAGAACCATTTTAAGTAAAATTTATAAAAAAGCTATTATTGAACACCAAATCATAAACTGGAATGAATCTAACCTGATTTCAACCCATAAAACAAGAAAATCATCACCCAAAATTTTAATTTTGTTACCTTGGTCTAGAATCGACGAGGAAGGGAGAAGGGACCGATTCTCGCGAAGGCGTCGATTCCTCGCGAAGAGAGAGGGAGAAGGTAGAGATTCCCAAGGCTTAAAGAGGGAGAAGGGACCGATTCTCTTTCGATGGAGCAGTTACCAGTTTTCGCGATGAGAGAGGGAGGGTGAACTTTTCCAATTCGCGTTTCTTTTTTCAGCCGAGTGTCTAATGAGGAGAGAGAAGGAAAAGGAGGGTATATATAGGTGAGTTGGGGAGTCTTTTATTGGGTGAGCTTTAGATCCTTACTATATATATATACTCGGTTACACACTCACACGAAAGCGGTTAGTGTGAAGTTTATTTTTGGGTAAGTTGATCAATATATCAATAAAATAATGACACGCAGGCGAGGTTGTATATGTGTCAGTATTCTATTGGTCAATTGACCAACTTATCAAAAAAATAACTTCATGCTAACCGGATCCCACTCACACACAGGCACATTTATTTTTTATATCTTTCCATATCTAATCATATTTACTTTTGGTCAATGCACATATACAAACATTAAATGCATATATCTTCAAATTATTTTTAAAGCATGCAATCATTACATGGTAACATATCACTACTTAAGTTCCATAATGAATATCCCATTTGTATACTTGGTAGATTTATATAATGCATGCAATTTTATAATATTATATGTATGCATGATAGTACATATATATATATATATATATATATATATATATAAGACTAAAAGTAATGATTACCTATATATATATAATTTATTCATATATGTATATGATATGATTATAATATAAACGGTTTATATATATAGATAAATAAGATTTATATAATATATATATATAAGTAATAAAATAATTTTGCTCAATTTAAAAATAACTTAAAATAATTTTTGAAATCTTTAAAATTAATTTGAGAATAAATATAAACTGCCTACATGTCAAAATAATTTAATCAACATTTTCATCTTCTTTCCAAATTCGGTCAAACAAGCATTTGATAATCAACATATGACTTTTGTCCCACAATGCATGACCCAATTCATTTAACACTTTAAAACATCAAGATCAAGAAAATCAATTATATAAGATTTAGAAAATATTTTTGATCAAAGTAAATAAGATAAATAAAACAATTATAATAAAAAAAATCATATGGAGAGGAGTCTACCCTTTTAATTAATTTATTTACTAATTATTGTTATCATTAAAATAAATCTAAAAGTTGGAGACCCAACAAGTAAGTCAACTCACATATGTTTCCTTTAATATTTTGTTTTAAAATTATAATCATGATTTGGGTTTTGGTGTAGTGGTAATACTCGTTATTTAGCTTGCAAATGGGGGGGTTGAATCCTACAAGTATCATTTGATATAATTAATACAGTGAAATAAATTATACGTAAATAGATATTCACGTTCTTACCTTTGATTCCTAAAGTCTTGTCTTTTTGTGATGACTTACTATCACAATAGATTACGTGATAATGTGATTGTATTAATCATCATAAAAGCGCTAAGCTTTTGCGTGATTGTCAAAACCATCGCGTAAAACCTTTCATAATGGGCGTATACAAGACGGCCATTGTGATGCTTAAAGCCATCACGTAAATCTTTTGTGATGGTTTTTCTACTTTTTGTGATACATTTTGGCCGTCACAAATGACCATTTTTTAGTAGAGGCAGGCTTCAAAGACTAAGGAGGAGAGAATAGTGGGAAAGTGAAAAGAACACAAGAAGGATTACAAGAAATCGAAGAACAATGCATTGTACCAAATGCAGACAAGCTGGACACAACAAAAGCAATTGTTCCAACTCAAATACACAACCAACTGAAGCTTCAAATGAGCATCAACCAACTAAGGGAACTGAAGGGAGTGGATTAGAAAGGGTAAGCAATGAAGTTTAACTCATATATCATAATGAATTTGTAATACCAGTACTTGATTGTTGTTTTTATATGTCAGGTAAACAAGGATAAAGGAAACACAAAGGGTAATACAGGTGATAAGGGGAAGGAAAAAAGGAAGGCCAGAGAGAGTGAGAGTGGGATACAAAGAGTGAAGTTGCCCATAAGAAGAAAGAAAGGGCAACCTCCTGTTGGATTTGGGACTTTTGTGCTTCTAAATGGGAATACAATGTTCTAGTCAAGAAATCGAGGCTACATTTATGTAAGTAAATAATAATTTTTATCATTTGTTTTACATAGTTTCATTCATGTAAATTAATTAGTCCAATTTCAGATGCCTAATTCTCGATCTCCACCAACAAACAACACACCTCCACCTCCACCAATCACACTGCAAACATACAACACACCTCCAACAAGTGTACCCATTCAGACACCTCCTTCTTTCTCAACATTGAGTTCAATTGGCATCCAGACTTTTATGAGCAGAAACAGAAGCAATGTAAGTGTTAATGCTCTGACTGAAGTTGCTGCAAAAAGGAGACTTGAGATAGGTAGCAGTCAACAATCAATCGCAAGTAATGCATTCAAAAGGCCAGGGAAAAAGGAGACCAAACAATAGAAGATGGTACATTATGTGTATCGGTCGGAATATGGTATATGGTACATTATGTGTATGGGAATGAATATGCTACATTTTATATTTTGGGATGAAAGAATTAGAGGGTTAAATGCTTTCTAACTCACTGTACTATACGTCAACTTACAACTGGGTCACTGAACTTTTTTTCTTACAGTCAACTCACTGAACTACATTTTACTAACAAAAATTTAAATTTTTGTAACAGACGTTAATTAATTGGACGAGAAACTGACGTGTAAAATGAAGGGTCCCATTTAATCCTAGCTGGAGCCTACCTGTAATTTATTTTAACACCTAAACTATTGCTCACCCATGGAAAACTAAGATCCGATCCACCCAATAAAGATCTGATCCATCCCAACAAATGATTTCTGATAAATAACGAAGAAAACTCAGAAGGGGCAAAATTAAGGGTTCATGGTGGTCGTTGCATTCAGTCGAACAAAAACTCAATTGCTACTAACAATCTGTTAATGCGTTTGTTAAAATGACTACCTCAAGTGGAGTAGACACTTCTTACAAAAGGAAATCGGTGAGTAAATCTTCAGATTCTGAATGCGAGTCCACGTTTTCTTCTCCAATCGTTTGTCGTTGTGGAATCGTTGCACCCATGTGGAAAGCTTGGAAAGAAGGAACCCTAGATCCAGGTAGAAGATTTGTTGGTTGTAGCAGATACAAGGTAAGTCAATGAGAAAGATATTTTTCCTCTTGGTTGTAGCTAATTTTCCCTCACCAAATTCATTTGTTTGAGCTAATTTTCCCACACAAATTTTTGTTTTATTATTTTGTTGACAAGGATAAAAATAGGTATTGTGGATTTTTCAAGTGGTGTGATCCTCTATTCACTGAAAGATCAAGGGAAGTTATCAAAAAATTGAGGGATGAGCTTATAACTGCTAATGAAGAACTACAAAAGCGTAGCTTAATTGAAGATGGAAGTGAGTTAAAAGTGGTAAAAGAGATGATTATGGAAAATGTTTCAATTTGGAAAAGCTCGAAGAAAATGTGGATCATTTTAATTTGTTCATGGTTAATTTTTCTGTATGTTTTAGTAATAGTAGTGTAAAACAACATTGGGGAAACTCTTTTTGTTTTGTTATTTGTGTTGTGAGTTAAGAGTGGCATATGAGTGGATGATTGTAATTCATGTATGGTTGTTGTGTTAATGGATTAAAGGAAATGAAGCAGCAAAGCATTTCACTCTTGTTGTGTTATTGTTGTTATTTTTGAGTTAATGGTGGCAGTAGAGCAATTTGATTTTAATTTACTAATGGTTATTTTGTGTCTTTAGTGCTAGTATTTGTGAGTTAAGAATGATGTAAGACAACATAGTACCATTTATCATTCACAAAGCAGTGTCATTTATCATTCCCAAACCCAAAACAAAGCATGTACCAGTTATTGTTGGACTTTGTGAGTTATGTATATACCACTGAAAAAAGAATGGCAACAAACAGAGCATATTCCATTTATCATGCTCAAACCCAAAACATCCTTGTTATAATATAAATGTCCTCCTGTATTAATGCAAGCAGTTATCATTCACAAAACAAAAACTTGCATTTGCAGCCAGTAAGGGATAAATGCATCCTTGTCAAACAACAATGAAATGAAATACTAACAACCATTACACAAGCAACAATAAATGTCAACCAACAATAAAAAAATGTATGAAACTTAAATCAGTAGCCCCAAAAATAAAATCATTCTTTTTATAACATAACTTCAACTAGTATCAATACAATTCACACAATCTCTGTATTTCTTGCCACATTAAGTAGCCCCTAATAATATCAAAAGTATACACATTTAAGCCCCAAAAATATTCCCCATATTTCAGCAGTCAAGGTACACCAAAACAGAAGTTATACCAAAAGATTACAAAAGTTATATAAGATACCTATACCAAAACAGAGCTATATCAAATACTTACTAAAGTACCATGCCATGAACTACTAGTGGGCTATAAAATAACTTAAATGCAACTATTTAGTAGGGGTTCCACCCTTCTTCCTTGGTGCCTTGAATGGCCTACTAGTTGAATTTTGTGAAGTTTGTTGACTTGCTTGCCTTTTCCTTGTATTTATCTGGGTTGGTGGTGTGTAGAAGCAGGTGGAGTGCATCCTTGGACTATTTTTTGTGAAAACTTCTTCTTCCTTATAAGTCTAGGAGTTGGCATCTACAATACAACTCATTATTAGTAACCCTAAGTGAAATTAATATAACTTTTTGAATGAAAGAAATTGTACTTACAAATATAATTTTTTTCCTTTTCTTTTCCTGAGTCAACCACCTTCTCATTTCCCTTAGCAGTGCCTACCACCTTCTCCTTTCCCTTAGCAGTGCCAACCACCATCTCTTTTTCCTTTTCAATGGCAGTAGCCTAGATAAAGCAACATGTCAAAAACAGAGTCCACACCCTATATCAAATTCTAACATTGATGGACCATTTTTAAAAACTTACATTGCTTTTTAATTTTTCCTTTTCTTTTCTTGAGTCAACCACCTTTTCCTTTCCTTTAGCAGTTTTAATCACCATCACTTTTTCCTTTTCAAAATGTTAATAGTCTATATAAAGCAACATGTCAAAAACAACATTTAACTGATATTTCTAACATTGATGCATACATTTGTACAAAACTTACATTGCCACTTGCATCTTCCTTGCAGCCCTGAGCAGTGCTATGGACCACTATCTCTTTTCCCTTTGCAATGACAGTAACATATTAACAACATATAATAGGTATATCAAATTTGATTGTGACAAACATATATTTAGAAACATAAAAACATATAAAGTATATATTGTGAATTACCTCCTTCTCCTTTCTATGTCCAGGCAGAGTTGGGTGCTTTGGACATTTAACTCGATTGTGACCCTCTTCCTTGCACAAGTTACAATTCATATTCCTCCCTTTCCTTGACACCCTAGCCACATTCTGCTATTATTAGTCCCATCTTCCCAAAGGTTCCTTCCTTCTCAATCTTTGTGGCCTTCCCTTCAACTTTTTCTTCATTGGTGGTGGCAACATTATATCACACTCAGTAAAATCCCAAAAGTCTTCCCCATTTAGAACTTCTAGAGTGTGAGAATAAGTCTTAATATATGTATCCCTAGTGTACCACTTAGAAACATATTCTATAGGGTTTTCATATATAAAATGAATGGCTCTAACTACATGAGCACAAGGGATTGCTATTAAATCCCACACCCTACATGCACAACTCCTCTACTCTAGGTTGATAATGTACCCTCCGTTTCCTCTCTCCTTCACTTGGAACTTGGATTGTCCATCCCATAGAGCATCATAGTGTGCAGATTCTAAAATGTTAGCATCTAGTTTTTTTTTATTCTTGGTCATATTAACTCCTCAGTCTTTAGCATTGCATCTCTCTTTTGGTGCAACCTCACCATAAGTTGGTCAAGAATTTCTGCTATCATTTGAAGAATTGGCATATATCTTGCCTTAATTATCCATGCATTAAAACACTCATTCATGTTGTTCTCTACATTGTCAGTTTTTGAATGAGTCTCAAAAAATGCTTTGGACCATACATTTGGATCTTCTTTTCATTTAGCTTTGTCATGTATGAGAGTAAACAACCTTTTTACCTCATTCATTGCCCTTTTAAAAGCTACAGGGTGTGTAGCCATGGATGCCTCCCAGAATGCTTGCTTTAATGCTTGTAAGGGATATTTTTTCCTCCAATTTGCATAGATGTGCATTGCACAGTTTCTATGCTCTGCATGAAGAAGAAGGTCTTGATTAGCTGCTTTCAGTCCCTGCAACAGTCATCATATGAGATTGTTAAAAAAATGCACAACTTGTTAAAACAAAAAATAAATGCAATAAAAATTTGATAACAATTACCTTTTGTTGATCAGATATGAGAGTGATCCCATACCCATCCCCAAATCCAAGTCGGTCACCAACAATTGGAGGAATCAATTCCGGTATCCAAATTTTCACTTTCCACCAC
The DNA here is from genome assembly GCA_020205605.1 of Panax ginseng. Lineage (NCBI taxonomy): Eukaryota > Viridiplantae > Streptophyta > Magnoliopsida > Apiales > Araliaceae > Panax > Panax ginseng. The sequence continues at coordinate 124,705,461 of CM035135.1, read as the reverse complement.
CCCATAGCTATTAGAAACATTTGATTGTTTCCATCCCTACCAACTGCAGGATAAAAGGTGACCACCACTGTTGCTTTTGAGAAAGCAACCATCCAATCCAAGAACAGGTCTACATCCTTCTTTCCAAGCCTTTTTCAATGCATCATAACACACATAAAACCTTTTAAATCTAGGCACATCTTCTGGATTCAATCGAGTTGTCTTGATATCAACTGTATTGTTTTTGTTACTCTTTATTATCTCACCACCAAAGTCCCACACCCTTGCATAATGGTCCTTCATCACCTGTTGAATCCCTTGCAATGCCAACTGTCTAACCCTCATACACTTAACCTTTGTTACATCCAACTTTAGTTTAAGTTTTATTTCTTCTTATATTTCCCTTAGTTTCCAACTGGGATTCCTCCTAATCCTACTGCCAAGTACTTAACTGTAGCCAACTTATTTTTGAAGTTCCTGCAGCAATTGTGAGTGTCCAAAATAGATTTCACTTGCCATGAATCAATCCCTTGCATGTAACTAGACCACAACCTCCAAGGACATCCTTTCTCACACCTCACTTGACATCTTATGGAGTCATTAACTGGATACCACAACTTCCTCCCATTAGCAATAGAGTAGTACTCTCTTATGGAATCTTTAAACTCCTTAATGCTGCAAAATGTCATGTACTGCTTGAACTTAATCAATTTCTTTTTTATCTTAGGGTTGTAAGCCTCAACTATTTTCTTTTTTTTCTTACTACGAGGAGGCCCCACATAGCACACATCTTCTTTTTCTTCACTGCTCTCAGAAAGTGACCTGAGGACATCACTATTCTCATAGTCATTATGCCATTCTTTGTCATCTTCTTCACTGTCTGAATTAGTTCTATCACTATCAGGTTGGTTGCCATCACCCTCACCCTGCACCTGCCTTTCTTTGCCCCTAGCAGTATTTGTTTGATCATCCTCTACATCTGCAGTTTTATCTTCCACATTGTCTCCTTGATTTCCTCCTTGCTCTATATCATTACCTCCTTCCTCTCCCTCAGTTCCACCTTCTTCATCCACATTCTTTCTCATATCCACCTTAAATTCCCTAGCTTTCCTCCTAGCCTCTACCAATTCATCATCATTACACTCTTCATAAGCAATGTCATCATTAGTACTATTCTCTTCTTCAGAACTATCATCCTCAACTACCCTTTTGGACCTCTTCCTACCCCTACTTTTCACACTCTCATTTTGTTTAGATATTTTTCGATCTCTAACATTGTCAACTGTCACATTGACTTCGTTATCACCAACACTCTGACCCTCACCTTCACCTTCTCCTTGACCCTCAGCCTCAGCCTCACCACTAGCCACATTATCAGCCACAATTTCATCAACAATTGAAACCACATTATCACATACATTATTAGTCACATAGTTACTATTATGCTCATCCAATATAGAGGTTTGATCAAGATTATATGGTAATACATGGTCTACATAGACATCAATTACACCATGTGGCAGACAAATATTAACCATATCTCTTATACTAGCATCATCATAAACAAGTCTAACCCCATTATTTATATCTACTCCATCAGTTTTAAAATAAACACTTGATTGAGGATGGTAACTAAGCTTTGTAGCTAACTCATTAATAGCACCCATACAACTATAATCAGTGTCCAAACGTGGCATATGATAAACTATACCTCCTACATAGTCACATAAATGAACCTCCCACCATGGTGTACATTAAATTGAACAACAGTATTCATTTATAACAAATGAAACCATATGCAAAACAGAGCATAAGCAATAAACTTTTGAAGGAATGTTCTAAATTACAGAGCATGCATGTGGGGACAAAAGAGGACAAAAATTTAGTAAATAATGATTTTATAAATCTTAAAACAAGAATCAGTAAAGAAAACTTTCGGTAAAACTAAACATTGAATAATACATTTGAACTCTAGAAATTAGAAGTAAAAGTACAATACGACAATAAACCCAAAAAAGAAAACATCAAAATTAGAAAAGGGGACAAGAGGGGACCATAATATGGGACATACCTATCTACCATTACTTGATGTCGAACCAAATGACTTCTAACCAACGTGTATCACACCAATATTCACCAAATAATAGATTTTGTTAGCTTTTCAAATTGATCGATCGAACTTGGTGCTCATTTTTTGCTGGGTTTTTCAATTCATCGATCACTTTTGAAGGGTTGGGTTGGGTTGGGTTGGGTTGAGTTAGGGCTCGGTTGAACGATCGTCTGGAAGAAATTTGGATAAATGACGATTGAAATCCTCCTAATACACATGTGGGTCCATACACAGGTAATCTGGTGGGAGAATTTCCCTCCATATCCATGTAATGTTGGCCACATGGACAGATCTGTGCCACATCAGAATTTTTTTACACGTAAGCAGCTTATTTGGCCAATTCTGTCTAAAGTCAAAATAGTTAACGGAAATACAAACGTTTTGTTAGTAAAATGTAGTTCAGTGAGTTGACTGTAAGAAAAAAAAAATCAGTGACCCAGTTGTAAGTTGACGTATAGTATAGTGACTTAGAAAGCATTTAACCCAAGAATTAGATGATTAATTTTGTACAAGGAAACAATTGGTCTATTTTTTGTGAATTGAAGGAAGTTAATGTAAATGCCTTAAATGGCCACTTTGTATGTTACTTATTATGGAATTTTCTCTGTGTTAGGCTTTTAAATTGTGCCAAACATATTTATGTGGTTCTTTTCTTTGTCTTGTGGTCTGTTTTGCCAATGTTGTAGCTGCTATGGTTATGTACATGGTAATTTGTCAATGTTGAAGCAGCTGCTCTGTTGCTTATTGTGGTATGTGATTGTGTTTTGGAAACAGAGCATCATGAACACAGTATTACAATTCATTGGACATCAATTCATTTTAACATACAATTAAGTTGGTATAATGTGTTCATGATTGATGCATAACGGACTAAGAGTATACTATGCACATTGTTACAATTCATTAGAAAAGGAATTGCCTCATTCAACCTTATTACAATTCATTCATTCAAACCTTATTACATTCATTCAAACCTATTTGCAATTCATTCAAGCCTTATTATATTCATTCAAACCTTATTACAATCCCAACTGATTTTATTCAAAGGAAAATTCATAACACAGAGCATTACAACAACTAAATTACAATTATTACATTTCCAACAAACTCAAAATTCATTTCAATTCAGCCTTCATTACAAGCATTACATTCCCAACATAAAGCATATATGACAAGCATAAACCAACAGAGAGCAGCCAAAAAATCCACTACATACCAAAATCAATCCATTAAATTCATTTTAATTCTCCTAATTCACTTCATATACATGATGAGAAAACATAAAACCCAAGATATGACAAGCAACAAAATTAACTTAGCCTCTCTAGTTGTAACTTTGTTAATTGCACTCTTCTATGTCTTAACTTCCCTCTCCAATTCCTTGATTTCCACTTCATGCCTAACTAAAATGTTAAACATTCCATCAATTTTGTGCAGTGCATTTATTAATCGATCAATAACCTCCTTTGACCTTGTAGTAAAAGGGGGCATCATACCATTTAAAAATATCAAAATAACCATTCTTATCATGTGTAGAAAAAAAATTATATAAGTAATTTAAGAAAATGTATCTACTGCATCTAAGCTTGTATGGGATAATTTATATAAGTAATTATACAAACATGAAATGGGATAATTTATACCTTGTATCTATTGCATCCTACAAACCTCCGATCAAGGTGTAATGTTCCAGCCTTCCAAGCTTCCCACATCCGTGATGTTATTCCACAGTAGCATTGCACAGGAAGATGAGGCATTTGCCATTATATTTGATGAGATGAAGATATCTCATATATGTCATCTCCATGAACAAAAACTCCAGATGAAGAATTCATGAAAACACTAGACAGTAGTAAGGAGGAGCAAAAACGAAAAGGATGCAGTCGAATCAACTTGTCATAGTCTTTACATACCAAAATTGGGGCAGCAAATCAGCCAAGTAAAGTCAATCGCACCAAAGGAGCAACAAAATCGCACCAAAGGAGAATCGCACCAAGGAGAATCGAGCCCTAATTTTTTTCCCAATTCTGAATTCGAGAATTCGTTGCTCTGCTTTGTATTATGAAGGGAAAACTGGTATGTGCTTGGCAAATGACATGTACACATCAGCAAAAAAACATTACGTGATATGCACATTCATGGGTCCCGTCTATTTTTTGAACGAAAATCTTAACTAATAACCATTTTGTAAGTTTTTTAGAGTATAAATACTCAATTATAATAAAATTTATGCTATAAATGAAAAATCATTCAATATGTCGGTGACCAAAAAAAGAGTATTACTCTTTGTTGTAAGAAGATAAGTTGATGAAAAAGAATTTTTCCTTTTGTTGCAAAAAGAGAAATTGGTGCAAATGTGCAGCAAGAAGATAAATTGAATTGTACGCTTTGCAACAAAAAGAGTTTTTGCGTTAAAGGTACTGCAAGAAGAGAATTTGTACTTGAAACTTTGCAGAAAGAGAAATTGGTTTAAAGTTTATGTATGTAATTTACACAATTTTCGTCAAAAGCCGAGAATGGCTTTTGGGATAGCAAAAATCTCTTTTATTATATATATATAAATGTATAGATAAAATTAATACTTTGTTTGGAAAATCATTGTGGTATTTTATAAATACTCCCCTTGCTTGGAAAATGTTTCTATATTAATTAAATTATTCTTAAACATTTGATATCAAATTATCAAGGTCAATTTGAAAATTTAATTCAGTTGTGTTTGAAAAATATTTTTGGTCCATAACAATTAAAAAATACGTAATTAAATATATAAAAAGTATATCCATAGAAAAACCTATAGGGATGATACTAATTTAATATTTTCATTTTTCAATTATTTACCAAGTGTTATCGTCAAAATAATTAATAAAAAAATGAAGACCAACGGTTGAATTAGTAACTAAAAACCCCATTGAATTATAATCAAGCTAATCCTAAAAAAAAGTTATATAAACTATTTTTGTTACACTAAAAACCATTCAACTTTTAAAAAATATTAAAAATGACCAAAATTTGATCGGATTATATGTACACGTCAGCTCATATAATCAAATTTTGGTTATTGTTGACATTTCTAGAAAGTTCAAAAAAAAAGGTGGACGAACCAAATTATCTATTTAATTACAATATTTTATATATATATATATATATATATATATATATATGATTTTAATAAAAAAGGTTATATGTATATACACAGCTGTGTATTACACAGCAAGCCTATGGCGATGAGTTTTTTGAGCTATGACGACGGCTCACCCGTTGTCATAACTCAGAATAGCTATGGCGACGAGTGAAATCGTCACTATAACCCAAAAAACCGTCGATATAGCTGACTGTATAATACGCAGCTGTATACATATATTTATCCCTAATAAAAATATACCTAATCTACATAATCTCGTCATTTGCATTGATAAAAATCTAATATCTATAAAAAAAAATGGTAGATGGGCTTGTATAAAAAAAAAAAAAGTATAACCCTGCACATCTAGGGTGGGATTCTTGTTTCTAGGGTTTCTTAGAGTCATGGCTTTTTTGTTTCTAGGGTTCTTTCTTCTCTACCATTAATGATGGAGCGGCTGCCAGAATCCATTAGTTCCCGCTAGATCCATCATCATATGCAGGTGCGTTTGTAAAACATGGGCCAATTTTTTATCAAGCTTTTACTCTTCAAGGCCGCCAATTCAGTTTCTGCTACAGGATTATGGTGAAGAAAATAACCGGTTTATTGTAGGCTGAGCTTGAATATCAAAATTCCTTAACTATCTACCAATTCCCATCTTGATGTTTATGTCCCTCCCGATGGAATCACTTGTTTATTGACATTGAGGAGGAGGTATGTATTCCAACAGCTGGTACCATGCACCTCCATTATATTTGGAACTTGATTACATTTACCCTCATGAGCCTATATTTGTTTATAAAAATTATACTAATGAAAATATTAATCTCAAATATCTTATTTATTTTTAAATTTAAACTTAAAACTATTATTCTCCAAATTATAAAATAACTTAATAATCTTGATATTATAATTATAATCTAATCGTTACAAACAAATATAACCTGCAATGACCAATGATAATAAATTCTCACTCAAGATGAACACTATTGAATAATCAGCTTTAATTTTGAGAGGGAACATAATATATATTTACATAAATACATACATAGTCTAAAGCTTCAAACTTGAACGCAATCAATCTGGGTTATGGCCTTCTTTGGAAGATCTTTTCCGTACAAAATATTACTACTAATAAAACCAAAACAGTACGACCACCCAAGGCCATTGTTTTCCGTCTCTCTCATTGCATTTGACTTGCATATATATATATATATATATATATATATATATATATATATATATATATATATATATATATATATATATGGTTATAACTAGACTAGGATTATCTGAAAAGCATTTTAAGTTCTTCAATTCTAGCAGAACGGACTTCTTCGTCGGTTAATGCTCCAGCAATCATCCCCTGCTTTCTTGCTTGGACTTGTTGCAATCGATGCTCTACAGTGTCCTGCGCCCATCAACCATTGAGAATGTTAACTAATTATATTGCCATAGATAATTATCAAATATTGATAATTACAAAGTGGTCAAATAACAAGTAATAAAAAATAAAAGGTTGGTCACCTTTTCAATGAATCTTCTAACATGAACAGTTCGTTTCTGACCAATGCGATGAATACGCATTATTGCTTGCTCTTCTACTGCAGGATTCCACCAAGGATCCTACAGACATTTTTTGCAAGACATAAATATTCAATACTGAAGAAAAAACCAATACCAATACCAATGATCGAACAACTTAAATTAAAAATGTACCATGAGAAAGACATTGGAAGCTGAAGTTAAATTCAAGCCCACTCCACCAACTCTCAATGACATTAACATAACCTGAAAATATGAAGAAAACTGGACTTAGCACATTTTTGTCATTAATTGTCTGTAGTAAAGAACTAATGCTGTGTTTGGTTTGGTGGAATAAGAGAGGTAATGGAATAAATCATTCCGTTGGAATAAAAAATATCATGTTTGGTTTCTCTCTTCCGTTGGAAAGATGTTTTCAGGCCGGAATATTAGCCAACTGAAAAAATAAAAATTCATTCCCGGAGGGGGAGGCAGGAATGTATCATTCCATTTCTTATTTGAAGTGAATTGACAGATATACCCCCTATATGAAATAGGGCATTTACGGGGTCAGATTTCATCGATCGATTGTTTCATTTGCTGCTAGAGAGAACGACGAGAGGAGACGAGACGAGGAGAGAAGATAAAGGCATATATCGATCAACACCTTCCAATCACAAATCTATACTAGTGCTTGAAGTTCCGATCTAATCGTAGTTTTTTTCCTCAGGTAATTTGAAATTTGTCCAAAAGATTTGAATTGAATCAAATACCTTCCAAATCTCTCACTAATTTCTGGTATGATTTTTGATAGTCGATACATATACATATATATATATATAAACTGATATATATATATATATATATATATATGTGTGTGTGTGTGTGTGTGTGTGTGTGTGTGTGTGTATGTGTATGTGTGTGTATTGTTTGATTTTGTTTTTGTTCGGAAGTGATCTGTGGGTTCAAATAGTTACACAATAATTACTTAAATTTTGAACCTACGAGAATCAATTGTTGTTCTGGATACTATTTGATGTCTAATTTATCAAATCAAGTTCAGGGAAAATTGATGTTTAGTGAGATTTTGGTTCTCATGTTCTTGGTAAAATAGAAATATATCTCTAATTTTTCATTGAAAAGTAAAGCAAGAAAGAATAAAGTATCTTTGAGGTAGTCAGAGAAAATATCATTTCAAGCATTGAAAGACTTCAGATCCATACTTTGTCTGACCGGAAGGTGTTATCCATTGTGATGTATATCAAGGCCTCATCCCCTGCCCATTCAAGACCATATGTCACACCAACTAGCGGGTTCCCAACTGGTGCACCAGTCTCAGCGTCAATAATGTGAACAGTGAAGATCTCATCTCCTTTGGTGTCTTCTGCATATGCTACTAACTTGTGATTTGGAGTGACCTGGAGACAGAAAAAAAGTGAGGGAGAGAAAGACATAGAGCACTATGGGTGGACAAACTATTGAAACAAGTAGAGGGAAAAAGCATAAAAAGAAAAAAGGAAAAAGAGCAGCTACTCTTACTCTCATATCACCAATTTTGTAGAAAGTATGCCCTTGAGCCCTCAAATTCTCATCCAGGATAACATGTTCTGGAGGAGCATCATGCCCAGTTGGCATAATATCATAAACAGAAGGACTCGCATAGTCAGATACAAAGATTCGACAATGCTGCACATATTCATTCCCTTCCATAGTCCTTGTATAGTAGTAGAAAGGCCCTCTCCTTATCGGTGCAGACATGTCATCCTCCTTAATTCGTCCTCTTATCTCAGCATAAATCTGCTCTTCTAAGTGTTTGGTCCCTAAAATATTAACCACAGAGTTTTAAACTCTATCCTCTCAACATTGAAATTTGAAATTTAGTTACGTGTTTAATAATAGCTTTATTACAAACATTAGAATCATTTAGAAGCGTGACCTTACATGATTAAACATTTAATATGTCACAGTACTGGATATCTATAATGCCACAATGAATGTAAAATGAGTAAGTGATGCAAATCTTGATCCCAAGGATGAGACAACTTGAACGAACAAAAAACTCTTCAAATTTTGTTCTACCTCACTGTCCGGAATTATACATATATATATAAACTGATATATATATATATATATATATATATATATGTGTGTGTGTGTGTGTGTGTGTGTATGTGTGTATGTGTATGTGTGTGTATTGTTTGATTTTTGTTTTTGTTCGGAAGTGATCTGTGGGTTCAAATAGTTACACAATAATTACTTAAATTTTGAACCTACGAGAATCAATTGTTGTTCTGGATACTATTTGATGTCTAATTTATCAAATCAAGTTCAGGGAAAATTGATGTTTAGTGAGATTTTGGTTCTCATGTTCTTGGTAAAATAGAAATATATCTCTAGTTTCAACCAGATTTTAAGCAATTTTCTTGGCTAATGGTAGATAAACCACAATGACACTTCTCTAGTATGAACCTTTTATTATTGCTTTCATTATAGTATTGCCCATGGTGATGCTGAGCTTCGACGATCTTCTAAACCCTTCAATGGTAATAATGAATTTGCCTTTTCATTCGCATGTGTTTTATGCCCGGGCGATAAGAACAAACAACAATACTTTTTTAGTTCAAGTTTGCTAATGATATACTTTTCGCTTGTTTGTTTTGTAATTCATTGCACTTGGTATCATGAATTTATGCACAAGTCTATGTTTGTGTATTGTTTCTTTATAGAGGCCTGAAACGTAGAGAACAAGATATAGGAATGTGTAAAAGCTGCATAATCAACACAATTCTCCCATATTTCCCCTTTGTGTTTAAATGAAGCATGAGTTTGGCTGCTGTTGCAAAGAGCTGCTGTTGCAAAGACCCATATCTCCCATATCTCCCATATCAAGAGCTGCTGTTGCAAAGACCCATAAAAAAATAATTCTGACTTTCATTATACTTATTATGTATGAACCAGATCTTTGTTTTGAAGCCTAGCGAATGAACTGTTTCATTATTGCTTTCATTATAGTATGTTTCTTGAAATTGTTTTGAAATTGTTTTACAATATGTTTATTGTTTGAGTTTGCTCTTACTTTTTCAATTGAATTGCAGTCATGGCTCGTCGTAGATTAGACAAACGGAAGAGAATGAAGAGATTAATTGCCTTTTTTTTATTTTTGGTCCGAAATAGTTGCCATGGTTACCTTATTCATGCAATTTGTTATATCTATGGCACGACATAGACATATGAGAGCACTTAATCGACCAAAGTACACCCTTTCTTGCTCGAGCGGTCTAAAATTTATGAGGGAGCTAGTGTATGACAGTGACATTACATGCCACAATTACCTTAGAATGGATAGGGCAAGTTTTACCAAATTATGTGATATTTTACATACCACAGGCAAACTTAGTAGTACAAAGTACCTTCAAATAGATGAACAAGTTGCCATATTCTTGTATGTGCTAGCCCATCATGTGAAAAATCGTGTCATAGTATTACAATTTCGTCGATCCGGTGAGATTGAATTAGTAGGCATTTCAACAACGTACTCAATGCCGTGATAAGATTGGAAGGTCAACTTTTTAAGAAACGGAACCTATACGTGAAAACTCTCTCGACGATAAGTGAAAATGGTTCAAGGTATTTCTTTAACTTAGATATTTGTTATCCTACCGAACAAGCTTTTTTAAATTACATATTTATCATTATTTTTTTGAAAAAGATAAGTATTTCTTACTAGGGTTGTCTAGGGGCTTTGGATGGAACATACATAAAGGTTCATGTCCCTGAAGAAGATAAACCTAGGTATCGAAATCGAAAAAATGAGATTACAACTAACGTGTTAGGTGTTTGCTCCCGGAGATGCAATTTATCTACGTCTTACGGTTGGGAAGGGTCATGCAAATGGTAGGTACTTTATTCGCAATGCATCGTAATCATGGTTTGAAAGTAAATCGAGGTAAGAAATAAGAAATATCTTAATATAATTTCATATGTATAGACTTACACTAACAAAAACAAACCAACACAACCCCATTTAACGTCCCTTTTTATTTGGTTAAGGTAACTACTACCTTGTAGATCTTTGGATATACCAATGGAGAGGGCTTTCTTGCACCTTTTAGAGGTCAAAGATATCATTTAAATGATTGGTTAGATGGACATCGACCTCATTTAACGCCAAAGAATTGTTTAACATGAAGCACTCCTCAATTTAGAAATGTCATAGAAGCGTTGTTTTGGCCTTCTGAAGAAAAGATGGGGAGTTCTTAGAAGTCCTTCATTTTATCCTATTCGAACACAAAATAAAATAATTGTTGCTTGTTGCCTAATGCACAACTTTATAAGGCAAGAAATGGTTATTGATCCATTCGAAGATGAGGAGATAGAAGTCAACCATGAGAAAACTAGAGTTGATGAAGACTACATCAATACAGTTGAGACATCCCATGTGTTGACAAACTTTAGAGAAAATCTTGTCGTTGAGATGTTTGATGTGTGGAGGGCTGACCATAGTTTATAGTTTAAAATTGTGTTATTTATTATTAGTAGTACCTTTCAATGCTTATTGTATCGATTAATAGGATTTTGTATGATACTTATGTTGTAAGATTGAGATGTTTGAAATGTTTTCTTGTTCTCTCTCCCCTCTCAGTTTGATGAAGCCAGTTTGATGAAGTAGTATCCTGTCTAAACTAGTTAACCACTTTTAGCTATTTATATTTAGTAGTTTGAGATTATTAACTGGCTTAGCTATCTCCTTTTTTTAATGATGGCAACTGATAGTTAGGCTTCTTTCTTTTTATTTTGAGAAAAGATTCCCAAAGACAACAGACAAATTCAACTTCTTTGTTAATGAACTTATTTGACTAATAATGTGATCAGTCGTATGAGGAAACATGAAAATCTCGGTTAGTCATTCCAACTTCTTTTTGTTTCAGTACTCAAAAAATTCTTCTGAAAATAAATTTAGTATCAATAAAAAGATTCACTGGTCAATTGTTTGTATAATCTTATGTAGGAACTTATGCTTAAAGCTAAAACCAAGTGATATCATGAACACATCTTTGAAAGAAAGGGACAAGATGAAATCAATCAAATTATATAAGACAAAAAAAAAACTACAATCAGTTAGCAGTTCCACTATTCATGTGTTTGTGTGTGTATATATTACTGCGATTCTCAGTTGTCATTATTAACATCTTCCTACTATCCATGTGCTGATTTTGTAAATATATTACTAATCTTGGTACTGATTTTCACTTTAATGTTTATTTTCTATAGGAAGAGCTTCAGTTAGCACTCTTCAGAAGTCCATGTGGTGAGAATCTCTTTCTAGTTCTGTCTTATTACTAAACTTATTGCTAGTTCAGTCTTGAGTTTATAAATAAACTTTCTATTTGGCTGCTAGTTTGGTGTTAGAAATCGTGTTTATAAATAAACTTTCTATTCGTGCTAGTTTGGTGTTAGAAATCGTGTTTATAAATTTTCTTTTTTTCTCTTATTAATCCATTTTAGTTGGGTACAGAATTTCCCATCCGAGGGAAATCAGGAACACAAAAGATAACAACTGTGAGACACTGAGCCAATTAGGGGACAGATTATGGGTTGGATTTGTCTAATTCTGTAGGCTATAGATTATGCATGTTTATTAATACACACACAGAGTAGCTAAGCAGTGAACATTATTACTTGTTGGAATGATATTATAACATGTATCCTTGGTTTAGTTCCATGGAGTTACATTCTACATGAAAATACTATCATATACAAAGTCAAGGATACACCCCACTCAAGTTGGATATTGCTTCAACTGGCCCTAAAGTTTAAGCAAGGGGCAAGGATTACTACACCATATACGACTCATATATGCAGAAAAAAGTAGTATTCAGTATTCATTTTAACATTTTTCTCTTCTTGCCACTAAACTAATAAACAGTTTTGATACATAATTATGTTCACTTGTTTTCCATATGACATAATATGCATATGACATCTTTACTTTTCAAAGCACATATTTATCTGAATCGATTTGGCGGACTTCAATTTATGATGGATTCTCAAGTAAATGATGAAGCAAAAAGGCGAAAAAGAAAAGTAAGCACAAATGGGTTGAAAATGAAGATGACAAGCTTGTGGAATGTATGCTAGACATATTAAATACTATTGGAACTTTGTATAGGGCTGATAATTGTTTTAAGCCTGGGTTTTACTTGGCCATTGAGAAAGCATTGACTGAGAAATTGCCTGGAGCAGGAATAAAGGCAAAACCACATATTGAGTCAAAGTTGAAAACATTAAAAGCTGAATGGGCAGTTGTATATGATATGCTGCATGGAAAAGACAGTAGTGAATTTGGTTGGGATGTTGAAAATCATGTGCTTGAAGCCTCTAAAGATGTCTGGATTCCATATCTTAAGGTAAGTTTTTTTTTAAGATTCGAAGCATTTAATTTCTAAGGTAATTCTCATACAGTATAATAATTCTTATGTTTTAAGATTGAGATGTTTGAATATATGATCAGAGTTTTTTTAATTACTATGTTATTTTTTTTCTCTTACTTGTTTTAGGTGCACCAAAAGAGAGCAAAGTGACAGAATAAGACATTTCCACATTATTTGGATCTCTGTGTTATATTTGGCAAGGATAGAGCAACTGGAAAAGATGCTATATCGACTGCGGAAATGGTCGAGTTAGATGAAGAGATCCAAACAAATGATGGATATGATGACTTGATTCCAACTCGCAGTGAGGAAATATCTAGCAAGTCCTCTAGTTTCAAGAAAAGGAAGAGAAAATCAAGTTTCGATATTGATTTTGAATCTACCATGGAGAGGGCTGCTACTATTCTTGCTGCACAACTCGAGAAATCATCTGCTCAATTTGCTAACTTTCTTGGATTGGAGGCTTCATTAAATGAGCAACGAAAAGAATCTCGAATGTCGTTGAGTAATGTGCCCGGCCTAAGCGACATCTTGAGCGTAACAAGGTCATGTGCAAGCTTGCTCGTGAGGAAGAGTTGATGGTGGAATTTTTTAGCCTTCCCGATGAGCGAAAAGAGGGTTTCGTCAAAGATTTATTGAGTGGAGTGTTATACTAGTTATTTAGACATTTTATTATATTACTTATTGAACGATGATATTGGGATTTTGTTTAGAATTTTTTGATGGAATGCATTACTACTTGATTAGACATTTTATTAAGTTGTTGGTTGTTAAATAAAATTATGCATTATGTTATTGAATTTTATCATCACTTTATATTATTGAGTGGGTGTTATACTAGTTGATTTAGTTTTGTTGGTTGTATTTTATTTTACACTACTTATCTTTAGATTTCATCAATTAAAATAAAGTTAATTCTAAAGAAATAAAAAAAATTATAAAAAAAAGATAACTTATAAAAAAATTATATGAAAAAGTATAGTAAAAAAAAGAAGAATATAATTATAAAAAAATCTAAAGAAATGTGTTAAATTTTAATATAAATTGAATTTAAGTTAAATTTGAACATTTGGAGGTATTTAGATCACTTTCTAATTATTTATTTCATTCTTAGATGTATTCTTAACATCAACCAAACATGTTTATCCCTAGTATCTTTTGTTCTCAACATCAGTGGCCTCAAGATAGCCTTAATCAGTTTCAGCCCTCGCTGATCACCATTCTCATAAGGCCTCTGAATTAATTTGTGCCGCCTACATAAAATGAAACTACATTGAGGAAAAGATACTTCAAACTAGTCTCAACCATGAGTTTTATAAAATGCCCTGTTGTTTAGTTCCACCAATTTATTTTTGTACATTGTAATAAATTGTACATGTTTCATGTTACTGAATGCATACCATGCCCAGTTGCACCATGGTTCAACATGCAAAAAGCACAAGAGACTGTAGAGGTCTTCCAAATTATTCTGCATAAACAAATGTCTATACCTGTTGGCGTTATTTAGACTATCAAATGAATTCTATCCTTTAAAAATAACAGCCATGGAATTCATAACAATTGACCATAATTACCATTGTGAAGAACTATTGATATTATATTTTTCTCAAAAATCATGATAAACCCAAAGTAGATATACCAGAATAGCTTCAGGTTTTGTATCCCCAGCTATATGATGCTATATAGCAAATACACTTGAAAGAAAACGAATACCTGAAGAGGTGTGCCGGTAAGACACCACCTGCAATATGATGACAATGAGAAGGCCGCTTGTGCACTTTGGGTCCTCGAAGATTTTATAGTATGAGCTTCATCCAGCACAACTCGATACCAGTCAACTCTATGAAAAATGCTGTTATCTGCATCCTGTTTAAGAAATGCAAAAAATGCCAATACAATAATTATGAGTGGCAAGAAGAATTACTAGTCCCATCAGTAGATAATACATGATATAATGCAGATAAAAAACAGGAATATAGGATAGCTTACATTTTTATATGCTGCAGATAATACACCGTAAGTTGTCAAGACTACATCAGCTTCTGCTATGATCTTGGGGTTATTGCTTCTGTCGCCACCATAGTGAACAAATACTGAAATACTTCCGGGTTTGGAATGGGTGTTATGTTCATCCTGAGGATTGAACAAAAATTAAAAGATATCTAATCAAGTAGATACCAGTGCAGTTGCATTTAATGGTCTAAATCTGCATTATCGAAAAGTTAAGGGAGAAGATATAATTTCAAACATAAAAATAAGCTAAACATGTGAAAGTTGTCATGTCGAAGAACATATGGAAAGACCTGTTGTTTCTTCATATTAGGTACTAATGGAGATACTAACCTTCCACTGTCCCAGCAAAGCCATAGGACAAATAATGAGAGTTCCTCCTCTTACTTTTTGTGAGACTTGCCCATCATATTCTCTTTTCCGTATACTATCAGGGTTTCCTTTGCTGGGTCTTGCAAGTATCAGGGATGTTGTCATCACAGTTTTTCCAAGCCCCATTGCATCTGCTAAAATCTGGACATATGTTTGTTGATTTAGAGAAAGCACAAAACACAAACAAATAATAACGGCAGAACTAAAAAACATCAAACATGTTAATATGTAGACATGTTGGAGAAAGAATAACTCCATCAACAAATATACAAACTCAGAGCCATCCAACGTTCAAATATAACCATGTTACTTTTACAAATTTAAACAGTAAATTCAAAATAATATGGGGAAAAGGGATAAGAAAAACTTACTCCTCCTCTAGCCATTTGTGTAGCAGTGGGAAATTTTGTAGTTGCTTCACCAGAGAAAATGTTTACATATATGGAAGAAACCCTCCTGTTAAATAGCTCATTTGGTCAACTTACACTAGCAAGTGCTGTATAAAGTAAATGCTTGAAACCTATGATGTCACCAAAAGTTCCTTTTTGTTATCTGAATATTCATAGAAAGCTGCATACTCATCACATATTCGATATGCAGCCCAGCATGGATGAAGTGTTTTTGCTGCTTTCTCAACATCTACTCCCTTCTCCGACTCTGACATCCAGTAGAGAGCTTGCTTCTGGTATGGCCTCAAGTCACACATAAGTACATGGGGGCTCCATCTCCTATACAATATAAAGAGAGCAAGAGATAATAAAAGGATACGAGTATGTCCTCAAATCATGCTTCATTTAATTCGGATATTGAAGGCAAGTACTTGTATGATCTTACCTCCTAGTTGTACACAGCTGCAGCACCAACAAGCTCATTTAAAGCTGATTCAGTAATAGCTTGCTCATCACTGTTTTGATCCAGTTGGCAACCTTTCCCTCGTTTCTGCACAGGCAACATGGCTGAATCTCCCTGTTTGATCAAAAGATAAAATGTCATGGAATTTAACTTTACATTGTTGTTGCGCCAATTGCCTGTATAAATTGTAGTTCACACAACATCAAGATATTCTAAACCAAAAATAACAGATTATGAGCAAAATTGAATACACGTACTTCTAAGTTTAGGACACGTTTTCGCGAATTAAGTTCCTCTGGTGTAAATGCAGCCTGGTTGAAGATGAAAGAGTAACTTATTAAAGTTAAGTAAGACAGCAGCTATAAAGTCTCAACAACACAATGTAAATTACCTCCTGATATGGTTTTGTTTTTAGCAACCTGAACAGAGTTAAGATAGGATAAACTGTGGAGTCGATGTTTGAAGGGGAATCTAGTCTCCAAGATGACTTGTCACCCTCTGTGATAACTGATTTGTGAATATAAAAGCTGCCAAAAAAAGGCAAAAGAACGAAAGGAGAAAAAGAAAATATTTTAAGTAAAACAACATAATTCATCATGACAACATGAATTGGAAATAAAATTTAAATGAAATATCATATGGAGTACATTGCAACAAAAACGGAATTTCACCTTGCATATAACAATACATCTTGCATCAAATGAAGATTTGTTGACGCAGCTATACACCGACAAGTACTTTTACCTTGGAAGAATTCACAAGCAGAACAAGGCATTTTGCCCATTCCATTGAGAGACGACCAATCTAAATATATGTCACATATAAAAACAGGTCATTCTTTGAAGCCAATATACTAATACAAAGTGAAATACATAAGATCCATATCATATTATCAACACAACATTAATAAGGCAATGAATAATCATAAGTTCAATTGAACATTAATTTGCTTTAGTTCTATGACCAACATGCATGGAACAAATTTTAAACATACTATATATCATAGTAACAATTTTAACAACAATCAAACAGAAAATTAGAGTAGACAAATACCAACTTGAATTGAAATTTTAAAATCTGTTAGACGGAGAAAATTGTGATAGAGAACAAGAGTAAAATGTCAAAGGCAGCATCCAAATAAGAATTGAGCCCAAGTTCTAAAGGGAAAAAACAGCTAGACATAAACATGAGATAAATTTGACAACAACAATAGACTTTATACCTCTCCAGATCTTGTAGTTGAGAAACGAACAATCCCCGACACTGCAGCAGCTGCCTTTGTGCTCACAAAAGGTGACCTGTATTTACTTCTTGAATCTCCAGAAGGAAAAGCCAAGTGAACAATCTCATTATTCTCCAATTTCCTCCCTTTAGTTGTCGAAAGACCCGTTATTGCAGTTCTTCCCACCAACAACCAATCCGGCTCTTGAAGAAAATCCCCATCCTCAATCACAACAGTACTTAGCATTCTATTATCTTCCACCTTTTGTTTTTTCACATTAGAGGATTTAAGCCTATCATACATGGACCCATTTTGAACAGAAGGAGGCCTTGAAGACAATGGCTGAACCATAATCGGCTCTTTCATTTCTTGTTTTACAAGAACTTTATCATCAAACACCACAAGGGATTTTTCCTCAGGTCCCTCTTCCTTAATTTGGGGGTTCATCTTTTCATTATTTGGTTCATCTTTTCCCTCAGTTAACCGACAATATTCTTCAAAAGTCATGTCCGGCGTAGTCACAGGCTCCGATGACCGGAGGCTAGTGGAACCCACGTCAGGTTCTTCCTTCACCTTAACAAAGGTCTTCTTACGCTCTGTTTCTGAGTTTGAACAGAAAAGAAAAAAATAAAAAACTTAAATTAGAACAGAAAAGAAAAAATAATAAAAAAACTTAAAATTTTCTTTTGTGTTGTTTTTGAATTTTTAATGGAAAAAGATAAAAAATTAAAATTAAGAACATGAGTTGTAATTTAAAATTTATTATATTAAAAATTGAAGATAATATAAGAATTATAAAAATATTACTTATTCTAATTTCTTTTCCGTTCAAATCATGCCAATTTTGAATGGAAAACTTTAGCAGGAAAAGTGGCCAAATTTTCTATCTATTTTTTTTTTTCCCGTTTATTAAAAAACTCAGAAACATAAGAATTGGAAAGAAGATTTAAATTTTCCGTTCATTTCTTTTTTTTCTTGTCTATTTTAAAACTCAGAAACAGATCGTTAGTCATTTTCTCTCTGTTCCCTGATTTGGGAACTGAGATACTCTTCATCAGCCTCAACTTTTGTATTCGTTGCCTTAAGAAAATCATCAAATGACATTTTCTTTGCCACATTTTCTCGAAAAGAAACCTTACCTTCGGAACCCATTTCAGGATTCCCATTTCCTCTCTCCTCTGACTTTGACGCAAGAAGAGCTTTAAGTTCTCCGGCTTCTTCGACGTTTTCCGGCTTGATTTGAGCTGATACACGAGCTCCGGTGCTGGTAACTTTCTTTCTAACTAAAAATTGAGGAGAATAAAACGCCGGTTTGTCGAGGATTTTGTTAATGGCCGCATCTACATTGTTGTTGCACTCCATTAGCGCAAGATCAATGTAGTCTTCTGAAACATCATCCCCGAAAATTGATTTGATGGTTTTGATATTCTCTGCTTTTTGATCGATCCCCTTTGCCTCCATTTCATCAAGCACATAAATGACAAAACCCCGTAAGGATTAGGATTGATTTGGAAAATGGGAAAGAAAGGAAAATAATTTAGAGAGATAGAAATTAAGGTGGGGAAAAATTGGAAGTGATGAGAGGGAAAAAGTGAGGTGCAGAGGGATTTTGTTAGCGTGGAAACTGATTTTGGCGGGAATGTTTTTTCAGCGTATACAAAATTTCGCGGGTGATTTAATGTGTTTTTACAGTCTCTTTTGGCGCGAGAGGGGAATGAAAAGGTCTGAATTTACTGTGGACGGTAACTTGTTACGGCGTCGTTTTGTTTTCCTCGGAACAGGTGACGGGACTTTATTTATTGCATTTTCTCGGAACAGGTGAAGATAGCATATATTTGTCAAAGGGTGAATTTACGGTGATCATCGGTACCGTGATGAATTTCTATGAGATGGGCTCGGCCCAACCCGAATTACAATATCAGGCCTAAGCCTTAATAATTAACCCAACAAACATTTTCTTTGTCAATAATACATTTCTACTTTTTGTCACCCACCAATCAAGACTAGGAAGGTCGGCCTAAGACTCGCTTAATATAAAAGAACAATTATATTTTCTAATACATTTTAAAAAATAATTACAACAAGTACTCGTAAAATATTTATATAATTAATGTATTTAAAATTTTTATTTACATTATTAGTGAATTTATTCTTCCTTTAATTTTGTTGTGTGATTTAATGTGTTGATGACATAAAAATTCAGTTTTTTAAAAAAATAAATAAATTGTTCACGCTTTTTGTGGGATCGTGTTTCAATTTAAATTTTGTGTTTATCTTTTTGCCGTCTCTTTTTGTTTTGGAAACCCTTATTTTGTGTTTTGTGAACTTTCTAAGTAAACCTATTTTCTTCTGAGTTGAGTCGGTCGTTCTATCCGGTAGATATTCGTCGTCGCCGTTTGGTTCTTTATTTCGTCGTTGTCGTCTTCTTCTTCATTTCGTGGTTATTCGTAAGTTGTTCGGTTTGTTCTCATTTATCAGTACTACATTTTTTGATTTTTTCTGTTTTTATTTATGATGGTGTCTACGAGGAAGAGAATGGATGGAATGGGGGATAAGAATAGTGATAGGAAGAGGAAACGAGTTAGAGATGATGATTATGTGAAGGATTTGAAGACATATGTAGAGGTGAAGGATAGTCTGTCAAAGTCCCCAAAACAGGGTAAGAAGTTAATGGTGAAATTAGATGTTGAATATAAGAAACCGGGGAGACATATGGATAAAAAGGCTAAAAAAATTGATATATATCGATTCTGATTTTGAAGGTTCTCCAAAAAAAGTTGGGAAAGAAGATGAAGTTGAGGCTCATAACCGGAAAATTGTTTCCTGTCAAAAACATTTGAAGGTTTGTTATTTTTAATTTTTTTTAAGAATATAAAACTTTTAGTTGTTTTTGGTTACTTGTGTCTTTTTTGTGTATGGTGTTGTTTAATTTGGTTTCTGAGTAGTGTCATTACTGTTCAAGTTGTTATTGATAAAATTATTGTTTCCATTCTGATTGGAGTTTCAGACATTAGTATATTCTATTTTGGTCACTAGATTACATTGTTGTCATTATAGAGGTTGATTATGTTGTGTTGGTAACTTGCTGATTAAGTTTTGGTTACCAACGTTTACATGTTTGGAAACTGATGATTATATAGTTGTTAAAATGTATTTTATTACACTAGAGTTGGAGATTGTTCCCCGTCAAAAACATCTGAATGTTTGTTATTTTTAATTTTTTTTAAGAATATAGAATTTTAATTAGTTGTTTATGGTTACTTGTGTTTTTGTTTTTGTGTATGGTAGTGTTTTGGTGTATAGTGTTGTTTAATTTGGTTTCTGAGTAGTGTCATTACTGTTCAAGTTGTTGATAAAATTATTATTTTCATTCCGATTGGAGTTTTAAATACTAGTATATTCTGTTTTGGTCACTAGATTACATTGTTGTCATTATAGAGGTTGATTATGTTGTGTTGGTAACTTGCTGATTGAGTTTTGGTTACTAACGTTTATATGTTTGGAAACTGATGATTATATAGTTGTTAAAATATATTTTATTACACTAGAGTTGGAGATTGGTGAATGTCTATACTGTATACGGTAAAATGGTTATGTTGCTTCCAAGTAGAGGTTTTGTTACTATTATTTTCTAAATTGGTTACTATATAATTTGTTATATATTAAATAGTCAGATTATTTTCGGTTTTGGTAACTTGTTGATATTGTTTGGTTACTAATGCTAATATATTTGGATAATGTTGATTGTATAGTTTTGGTTTTAAAGTTTTATTGATGTTCTATTTTGATTTGGTTAATGTGTACGTAATGTAATTTATTGTATTTTCAGATTTGGGATCTATTTTATGAGGAGCATCATCGAAATTTTACAGCAAAAATTATTTATTGGTGTGATATGGAAGTGCCAACTGTTATTAAGAATAAATTATCTAAAGTACAGTTAAATAAGTTCAAATTGTCTTGTTTTGGAAAAAATTTAGATTTTGGACAGCCCTAAATGTTTTCGCAGATAATCCATCATGCTTTGGTTAGGGAAGATTATCAAAGGGACAATGGGGAGATGTGGTTTATATTTGGTGAGAGAAGGGTAAGGTTTGGATTGCCAGAATTTTGTTTAATTTTTGCTTTGAATTGGCATGAAGATGAAGACAATGATGATTTCAAGGGGATGAAAAATATGTTGGTGGAGAAGTTTTTTCGAAATGAGGTTGTAACATCACCCAAAATAGGTATACATCACCCATTATGAGTCGCCAAATACATGGTACAGAAACAACTACAAATTCATTAATACAATTGTCGTGCAAAATACGACAACACATATACTATGAGTTTAAATACAAATATTGTCTTCTAGACAATATCCACACTCAGATAAAATTCTCATTACAATTATTGATACACTATTTTACAAAAATAGTGAGGACTACTAAAACAACTGTCTAGGACCATCACTCTATACCCCGACGGGTTCCTGCTATATTCTCGATTCCTGAGAAGAAAAATGGAACAAAAAGGAAAAGGGTGAGTTCAACTAGCCTAGTAAAGAATATTATGACTAAGATAATGTACAACAAATTATCCTTCGTCCTCAACAGGGAAAAATCTAATAGAATATAATAGACAACAAGTTTTAGATCAACAACTGCAGCGGAAACAACAATTCAATAGAAGAGTTAAGTAGAGAATGAAATCTACTATTATCTATGAATTTAAAAGTCCATCATCAATATTTTATCCCTATAACATCAATCAATATACATCTTGAATCAAATATTCATCTTTGCACTACGAACAAAAGATATTCATTTGTATCACTAGTTGTTCATGTTCATCTCAACACCTGTTCATCTTTGCACTACGGGCCAAAAATATTCATCGGGTAATCATTCATCTTTGCACTACAGGCCAAAGATATTCATCATGTATCACCATTAAAGACTGAAGATGATAAAAAACATTTTAGAGAACGAATTCAGTGAGATAAAAGGACAAAGATTAGAGATTCGTACTTTAGATAATTCAAGTTTAAAAATACTCCATAATAAACCATAATGGAGTAAAATTCAAGAATAAAGATCAAAACATGGATACAATCAAAGATAGTAACCATAATAGACATCTGGAACAAAGAAGAGAAAATTTTATTTTTTGGTGAATAGTGTCGTGTTTGTGAATAGTATCGTATACGTGAATAGTATCGTATACGTGAATAGTAACCCCGACACAAAAAGGTAGAAATTTCACAATAAAATTTATACCTATATTTCAGCATAATGATATTGAAAGAAATAATATCATTTATGAAGAAAATAACATCTCTTACCTCAAAAGAACAGTATTTCTGACTGAAATATCGGATGTAATGCTAAAGGAAACTTGCACTGAATAGCAACTCTCAAAGTATCTAAATACTCACAAAAATACACTCGATAATATAGAGAGACAGAAAACTTGTTTCTGGTATGATTTTTAATTCTAACCTAAGCACCTATTTATAGAAAAATGTTAGAACGCAAAAGGAGACTAAATTAATAAAATAATAATAAAAATTTTCTACGCACATTTATTTGACCAAATTATCAGCCATCACAAGTGGGGCCCACCAGAAATTAAAATATCCACACCAACCAAAAGTAGGGCCCACCATATTTTTAAATAAAAACATTTAATTTTTGAAACTTCAATAATTCATAATAAATATCCCTTTTATCAGAAAAATACGAATTTTATGTCCATTCCATAGGAAATCGAATTCTCTACAACTTTGTAGCTTTAAGTTTTTCCAAATTCCAAACAAAAAATGCCCGAAATCCACATACGGACAATTTTTAATACCTCCATTTTGATAAAATACTGATAAAATACCTCAACATTAATTTCTTTATTTATATCCACATAAAATAAATATTTTTCTATCCATCATTTATGTCCACATAAAATAAATATTTTCTTATCATATAAATCAATAATTAATTATTTACAAATAATATTACAGAATCACAATTATGACAACCAGGTCGTTCCCAGAGGAAAAAAAAAAAGGGCTTTCCGATAAGAATTTTTTTTTACAAAGCGCCGCAATTAGGTAACCAAAACCCCTTTTCTGCATGTAACTTCCTTAGACATTTTCAATAATGCTATCTAATAATATTATTCAAATAATATGAATTATTATTCGATAATGGGAAATACTGCATTGACAATTATTAAAACAACAATAATATAAAATATCAACGCAAAGAATTATTGAATCAATAAAATAAAATATTGAACAATAATTATCAGAATAATTATTGAGTAAAGGCCTCTTCACGTAAGAATCAATAATTCAAAAATATCATGTAATATCGTGTGTTACCGTGCAACCAAGCGTATTACTATATTTTAACCACCAGGTAATCCAACAGTGTTAACGGTAACAATTGCGTCGTTATTTATAAAAACTTAAATTTGTCATTTGTAAGACCCCAACTTATTATAAATAAAATTGAATTTCTCTATCTATTATCTTGAAATAATAAGGTGATAATTTGATATAATAGTTTTATTATTATTTTATTAATTTAGTCTCTTTTGGCGTTCTAGCATTTTTCTATAAATAGACGCTTAAGTTAGAATTGAAAATCACACTAGAAACATAAGTTTTCTCTCTCTATATTGTCGAGCGTATTTTGTGAGTATTTAAATACTTATCAAATTAACTCCTTATTATTTCAAGATAATGAATAGAGGAAATTCAATTTTATTTATTAAAAAGTTGGGGTCTTACAATGAATGTGTAACAAATACTCTTTGGTAACTGAAATTAATACTATTCTTTAATTGTTGACCAAATCAACATTATACAGTAACCAAAATATAGTCGTTATTAGTATCCATGATTCTGCAACATACTGTTTTCATTTAGTTTGTAAACAAATCACAAATGATGATGTCGTGAAGGTGAAATACTAAAGAATGAACACTTAAATCAAGGTAACCAAACCTTTATATGAATGTTGCCAAATTATGAATTTGTAATAAATACATGACAAAATGGTATTGAATCTGCAAAGACTAATTTAATAGTTCCATTATACAATCGTTTTTTATACTGATTTAAAAGTCATTAATAAAAAGCTACTAATCCTTATATTTAATTTTGTTTTGGTTACTGTTATAAATCTTACACTCTTTGTTGGATTCAAAGTTAAATTAAGAGATTTAACTATATAGATTCATATTAATGGATACGTATCTTTGTAGTCACTTTTCCAGATTGAGTTTACAGTCTCAGACTCAATTTTTGATTCTGTTTCGGAATCCTTTGATTGGTTTGTGCATGTCGATTTTATTGATCTATGAAGTTTTCTATTCTTTCTTCAATGGATTCTTCCTTTGTTGTCGTGATTTTTGAATGTTTGGGTTAGTTGGTAACTGTTACATACAGTAGAGTAATTTTCTCCTTGATTTAAGGGTTTTCTATTTTTGTTGGGTTGGATAATATGATGTGTATTGCATAGAGGTGGCAAACGGGCCGGGCCAACGACGGGCCGGGCCAAAATGGCCCGGATTTTGGCGGGCTGCAAAAGTGAGGTCCGTGGCTCGGGTTGGTCCGGCCCGCGGGCTTCTTCCTATATATTTTTTTTTTACAAAATCTTGCTACACTAAAAATAATAATAATAATAAATATTAAAAATAATAAAATAATTTATAATAAACAATAATTCTAATTACCAAAAAATTTCAAATTATAATTAAAGATAGAGTTTCATCAAAAAGAATGCTATGCCCAATTAAAAATAAGAAGTTTGATCTTGGAACTAAGGAAGTTACCATATTTAATTGGAAAAGAAAGAACAAAAGGAACCGAACCGCAAAGTTGTTCAAAAAAAAAATCGAACTGAAACATCATTCCAAAGATAACTGTGAAAAGGGTTGAAAAAATTGCAATAATTCCCTCCCATGAAAGCCATGACAACCAATATGCAGTATCATAAAGACCCATCAATCATCATAGTCATTACCTGTTAAGAAAATGTGAGATGAAGAGCATAAGAATAGTTTCACATGGTTTCTTATTGAGATCATAACAGTGACATGCCATTAACAGTTTTGAACTCTTATTTATATACTTACAAGTTTTGTGTTCAAACCTCATAATCCACAAATCACAATATTGTGTTAAAAAAAAAAAAAATATTCACGAGTACCACGAAACCGGTAAAAAACAGATGCACTAAAAAGCCCTAAACTTTTTGTGGCTAAAAAATATGAAATGGCCAAAACCCAAATTTCGTGGCGGGCGGACCAGCTGGCTTACTTGACTGGACCAAGGCCATCTTTGCCAGGTCTAGTATTGCACTATTCTTGATATTATTGTAATTATTTTATTGATGCACTATTTTTATAATTATTTACTATTTGTTGTATATTATTATAAAGAACCCTAATATAATATGCCTTAAAAACATGAGATTGTTGTTTAATAATAAACGAGTCACTCTTTCCAAAATAAATAATATGAGGCTATCGTTGATTCCAATGAGATTATTTTAATAATTTTACAAGAATTTTTTCTAAGTGTTAAAACAATAAAACTATTATTAAAAATAACAACATTCACAGTTTGAAATGAATGATCATTTTTATAGCCTTCTTAAAAATGTTATGGGAATATGTGTTAATAAATATTTTTTATTGATTTAAAAAAAAACAAACTAAAAATTAAATATATTTTTGGACTTTGGTCTATTAAACACAACGAAATAAGGTGACACTTGCCGTCATCTCCCAATCTCCGTGTTAATACTTTATTAATTAAGATCAAAATTAATTTCATATTAACAAGTCAT
Source organism: Panax ginseng (assembly GCA_020205605.1). Taxonomy (NCBI): domain Eukaryota; kingdom Viridiplantae; phylum Streptophyta; class Magnoliopsida; order Apiales; family Araliaceae; genus Panax; species Panax ginseng. Next base: position 124,679,003 of record CM035135.1, on the reverse strand, counting down.
CTTAATGTCCACTCCACCTGCATATAATTAATTAACTAATATTGCAAATCAAGCTGATGTAGTAGCATAGTTTGGTTCCTTTAAAATAAAAGGCAAATACTACGACTAGTTTGTTTCTTTTTCTCATAACCAGAGCACCATGTGTACGTTAGAGAAGCGTGGCGCCATTTTCATCCTAACCCTAACCGGCCCCGACCAGCACCGCCTCAACCCCACACTCATCGCCTCCCTACACTCCGCCCTCTCCCAAGCCAAGGCTCAGTCCACCCGCAGCTCTGCTCTGATCACCGTCGCCGACGGCAAGTTCTTCTCCAACGGTTTCGACCTCGACTGGGCCCAAGCCTCCGGCTCCCTCGACGCCGCACAGGATCGGCTCGTCCAGATGGTGGATTTATTCAAACCGGTGGTGGCCGATCTGATTTCGCTCCCGATGCCGACGATCGCCGCCGTGACGGCCACGCCGCAGCGGCGGGGATGCTGCTAGGATTGAGCCACGACTACGTCCTGATGAGGCGCGATAGAGGTGTGCTGTACATGAGCGAGATCGATATAGGTTTGACGCTTCCCGATTATTTCTCGGCTCTGTTTAGGTCTAAGGTGGCTTCGCCGGCTGCTCGGCGGGACGTGTTGTTGAAGGCGGCGAAGGTTAAGGCGGATGAGGCGGTGGCGATGGGGTTGATAGACTCGTCGCACGATAGCGGGGATAGCACGGTGGAGGCTGCAATGCACCTGGGGGAGGAGTTGGCGAAGAGGAAGTGGGACGGCATAGTTTATGGGGAAATAAGGAAGGCGTTGTATCCGGAGCTGTGTGGCGTACTGGGATTGGCAGATAAAGGGTTAGTTCCGTCACGGCTTTGACGGGAGAGAGAGAAATGGCGAGTGTATTTTTTTTTTTATGCTTTATTGAATTATTTTTGTTGTTGTGGAAAATTAAGGCATAAAATAACGTTTCAATATTGAGAGAGTTATGTATAAAAGCAGAATGTTACAGGTAAATGATATTTTTACATGTGATTTTTTTTATATGAACATACGGTTAAAAAAAAATTAGGTAAAAATATTAAAAATAAATATAAAAATTGTGTTCCTTTGACTTTTAAATTTATAGCCCTTCAACTACTTAATTGGCTTTTAAGTCTAATCGAGCAAAATTTTTATGTTTATAAAATTGAATAATCTTATTAAACTAATTTTTTTATTCTTTATTTACATATTTCTTTTTAAATAACTTATTTTCATGAAATGGTTGAATATATATAATCCTTCTTTTTAGTTGAACCATTTGTAAGTATCCATCAAGATATTTGCCAATGGTAATTTAAAAGAACGAGAGATACTTGTCCGTAATTTAAATGAAAGCAAAATGTTGGCAGGAAAAAACTTATTTGTACTATTAAATATTTTAATTAAGAACTAAATGTGTCTTAATAGAGGTATAAATAAGTCGAATCTCATTGAACATCTTAATGTTCAGATTCAACTTGACTCAAAAAAATTGAGTTTGAATTTGACTCAAATTCGATAAAGAAATTTTAATTTTGCGCAAGGTTCGGTTCGAATCATTACTTGGACCTAGTTGGCTCGTAAGTACTCAACTCGTTTACAAAACGAGTTATTCACGAGCCTTCAAATCGAATTTCGAATATGAACCATTTCACTTAATACTTAACCATTATATACTAAATTGATTATTGAACTAATGATTATATATTTAAGTTTTTTATTTTTTTATGTAAAAAAATTATAAAAAATATAATACAAATTGACAATCAATTCATTGATTTATTCAAGTATAATCTTACACAATTTAATACTACACTTTATAAATTATAAAGATTGATACAACTATCACATATTTAGCTTGTTAGTATGCCAGTATTCGAATATGATCCATCGAGCAGGTATCGAGTATGGTTCGAGAAAAAATTATAAAATACTTGAACCCTAATCTGAGCGAATACTAATATACTCGAATTCGACTCGTGTATCATTTAAATGAAAAGCAGTATGGATCGGATTCGACTCGAATCAATTTCAATTCGAGCTTTGGATCATATTTCGAACCGATCTCGAGTCTCGAAAGTTGCTTCTACCGAGCCAAGTAGTTCGGTACTCGACTCGAGATCGACTCGTAAATATGATTCAAAACTCGAATTTGAAATTGATCCGAGTCGAATCTGATCCATACTGCTTTCGCTTAATGATACACGCAGCCTAATTCGAGCATACAAGTGTTCGTTTCATATTAGGGTTCGAGTATTTCATTTTTCTCTAACCATACTCGATACATGCTCGATGGATCATATTCAAATATTGGTCTGATCCATGCTAATAAGCTAAATATGTGATATTTGTATAAATCTTTTATAATTTATAAAGTGTAGTATGAAATTGTGTAAAATTGTACATGAATAAACCAATGAATTGAATGTCAATTTTTATTATATTCTTTATAATTTCAATACATAAATAAAAGTGAAAAAGTTTTATATATAAATATTAGTTAAGTAACTAATTTAGTATGTAGTGGTTCAATTTTAAGTGAAATGGTTCATATTCGAAACTCGATTTGAAGGCTCATGAGTAACTCGCTTTGTAAACGAGCCGAGTATTTACGAGCCGAGTAGGTCCGAGTAATGATCCGAGTCGAATCTGACGCAAAAATATAAATCCCTTATCGAATCCGAGTCGAATTCGAGCTCAAATTTTTTGAGTCGAGCCGAATCTGAGCATGAAAGTGTTCGCTGAGATTCGACTCGTTTATACCCCTATGTCTTAATGGCCACACATAAGGGTGTAAATGAATCTAGTCGGGCCGAATATTGAGTTACTCATATTTGGTTTACAAAATTTATGAGTATAAAATAAGGTTTGATTGAGACTTGTTTAGCTACCTAGTCGAGCACAATCTCAAATCGAGCTCGAACAATTTGAACGAATATAATATGTGTATCAATATAAAATTATAATTTAAAGAGACTTGAATAATTTATCGAATTTTAAAATTTATTTATAATTAAATTATTTATATTTTAAATCGAATTCGAATTAAACTTTTAATCCAACAAATACAAATCCAACCAGAATTGTTTTATTGTAAAGTGTAAGGTGAGCCTCGAATACTTAGCCACCCAACCAACCATTTAAATATTTTCATATTCCCGCACCTCTGTGTAAGGGAGTAAATGAATCGAGTCGATCCGAGTATTAAGTTGCTCAGATTTGGTTCATAAAATTTATCGAGTATAAAATAAGGTTTGATTGTGGCTCATTTAACTCTCGAAGTCGAAAGACACGATTAGAATCGAGCCGAAACAGTTTGGACTTTTCTAACGAATATGATCCGAGTATCAATAGAAAATTATAATTTGAGGAGGTTCGAGTAATTTATCGAACTTTAAAATATGCTCATATTTGACTCATTTATATTTCGAAGTCGAAGCTCGAATCGAACTATTAATCGAAAGCGGAAGATTTAATCTAACCTCGAATCGTCATTCTTTCATTTTTGACGTCTTTCTCTCTGTTTGTAGTAAGCTCTCTATTATGCGCGTGTTTGTCTTTGCAAAAGCAGTTGAACCATGCTGAATAAAAATAAAAATAAAATCCACAAAAAGGATTGGATTAGATAGAAGAAACTCTTTTAGAGCAGAGGGGAGTAATATATTAACGCCATATTCGGAAACAATTTATAAGTTAGTTAAAATAACTTATAATTACTTATTTTTTAATTTATAAATTGAGTTTTAAGTAAAAAAAAAATAATTAATTATTTTTGACTTATTTAAAAATAACTTATAATTAGTTTAATTAAATATAATGTCTATTTTATCTCTCTTTTAGTAATTTTTATATTTATTTTAACTTATAAGTCATTATAAACCGAATACCTTCATAATTTGTTTCGACTTAATTTCTGACTTATAAATCAAATTGGTATCGAACGTTTTTATTTATAAATCTAAATTTAAAACAACTTAAAAATTAACATATATTTTAACTTCTAAGTTATTTTAAAATAAGTCATTCTCGAACAGGCATACCATTAACCCTTCCCCCTTTCCTCCAACCTTCACTGCACATATACACACTCATATAATATATACACACTCATTGCGAATGCAAAAAATTAAAATTTAAAACTAAAAAAAATGAGTTGATGAATTTGCGCACACTTGTTTTAGGAGTAACTATAGTGAGAATATGATTGGAGCCACTCTAGACTCGATTTCTTTTAACATTTTTTTATAAATTATTTAATTATATTTTCAGATATTTAACGTAGAAATTGTTATAAAATTATAACATATATATTTATGGATGTCTAAATTTATATTTAATTGTAATGATTTTTGATATTTTGGAACTCCCAAGTTCATTAAGTAACTCTCATGTTCATTAAGTTTTAAACTCATGACTTTTGAGTTTTGAAATTTTCAAGTCCATGTATCTATAAATAAGAGCATGAGCATTGTAATAGTGAATGAGGAGATATGAAAATATTATGAGACTTGTCTCTTTTTTCTAATCATTTTATTCTTAATTTTAGTAATCTTTTATAACATGTTATCAACACGAATTGCTTCTCACATTCGTCTTGAAGATAATCATATTTGATTTGAAGGAGAAGGTATATTTATCTATTATATATATATGGATAGGCAGATTTTTTTTTTAGTATAACATACTACATGTTATTCCATTCATAATCTATTATTAGAGTTTGTTGTTCTTGGTTCTAGCATGTTAATGACTGTCATACTCATATATAAGTCATCATCACACCACCCTCAAATTATTTTGTTGTTATACGGCGTAATATCTAACCTCAATTATTGTGTAGTGTTTATTTTTATAAAAGTGTTTTGTAATTTTACATTCCTTCCAATCTAAATAAATCAAAAGGGATCCAATAAAATACATGATGATTACATTTTTAGATATTTTCATATCTCAGCAGATAACAACTAGAAGATATAATCTTCAAAAATGGTACTTTCTAGTTTCCGTACTAAAACAATCTTTAAAAAAAATTTGATATATTTCTAATGATTTTTGATATATTTCCTTTTGGCATGCATGGTAGCATATTTGATATATTTCTAATGACTTTTTGATAAATTTTTGTATGAAGTTACAATGACAAATATGCTTAGTAGTATTGGTTTGTTATCTTTAGTGAACAAATTTAGTTTCGTGTTTTACTGCATTTTTATAAATTGTTTCATTATAATTAAATCTGAACATATATAATTATTTAATCTGATGGGGAATATGTTTAGTTATTTAATATTTAAATTTGAATTTGTTGCCCTTGATTTATATCGAGCAGAATTATTTGTCATGTACTCTTAATGATGAGATTCATCTAAAGGCAAAGAACCCTGGAGATACAATTATAGTTGACAATCATACATCCCTGCAGGATCATGCAAAATTAATGATTTTTATTCGCTATCATCTCCATGAAAAATTAAAAGTTGAGTACATTACAGTAAAAGACTCACTTGTCTTATGAAATGATTTAAAGGAAAAAATTTAAAAGCTCATTATAATTGGTTTTTGAAGTTGCAAGATTTTAAAAGTGTTGAGTGAAAAACATCGATGAAGACATGTTAGAGAAAATATTTATTATATTTCATGCCTCGAATATGCTCCTCGCAGTAGAGCAATATATCGAGGCGTAAGTTTAAAAATATTTATTTCAAGCGATAAAGGAAACTATGTTTTCAGAAGTGAAATTATGTCTTCTAGTAGCTGTATAAAATAATGAGTTTTTGCTGAAAAACCAACAATCTCGCTCGACCGATTCTATTACATTCTCTGAAGTGAATGGAACCTCATTTGATAATCATAGAGGAAATTATGATTGTGGTTGTGGTAGTAGACGTGAAAGGAACAATCAATATAGAAAAGAAATGTACCTGTCGTACTCCTAAATATTTGGTATATAGATTTGTACCAAGACTCCATAAAAGAAAAGAAAATTGAATTGAAATAAACTTTATTGTTCATAATGATCCTGAAGATCCCATGAATTATTTTGACTTTTCAAATGGAGTGGATATAACTAATTTTGATATATATGGTTTCCTTGATGATTCTTTATATTCTTCTAAGGCAAGCAAAAAAGTTACTCAGTTTTAAAGATATACGTTATAATGGTCATCCATTGAAGAACCAGAAGATTCTTCAATTTAAGAAATTCTCATGTGCTGCTTGTTCTCAAGGCAAATTGGTCATTAGATCATCACCAACTAAAATTGGGATTGAATCTCCAAAGTTTCTAGAACGTATTCAAGGAGATATTTATGGGCCTATTCACCCACCAAGTGAACCATTTAAATATTTTATGGTTTTAATAGATGCATCTACAAGATGGTCACATGTGTGCTTATTATCAACTCGCAACCTGGCGTTTGCGAGATTACTTGCTCAAATTATTAGATTACGAGCACAATTTTCGGATCATACAATCAAGACTATTCGTCTTGACAATTTTGGTGAATTTACATCCCAAACATTTTATGATTATTGCATGTCACTTGGGATAAATAATGAACATCTTGTTGCCCATGTTCATACTCAGAATGGTCTTGCTGAATCATTTATTAAACGCCTCCAGTTAATTGCAAGATCATTGCTCATGAGAACAAAACTTCCCGTCTCTGTTTGGGGGCATGCTATTTTATTAAAGGCAGTGAAGAATTTCTTTATATTACTTCAATAGTATCGGGCCAAAAGCTCATATTAGAAAAGCTGTATATTTTCTCTTCTGGGATATATTATAATAAAATGAGAATAGTTGAAACAAATGTTGTAATACACCAGAAGTGTTCAATACAACAGAAGTGTTCGGATCCAAATGTTTTTATGCATGATCATCTAGGATCAATAATGATGCATTGAATTATTGAAAACTCCCATTAATGAAACAGTCTTCCCACCATTAGGGGGAGAAAAGTCGTTGCCTGAAGCACGATGAAAGATTAATTGAAATTTTTCGTTGCCTACAGCACGACGTGAGATCGTTGCCTGAAGCACGATGGACGATTAATTGGAATGTTTCAACATTATTTAATCCTGATTCTAATACAAATCAATATGAACTAGAAGTTCAAAGGATTATTCATTTGTAATGAATTGCAAATCAATTACCAGAATTATTCACCGATAATAAGAAAAGTGTGATATCTCACATTTTAGCTGCTAATACTCTAGAAGAGATTGAAGTCCCTGTAGGACAATCAGTTAATACAACAACAAATTGAATCAAAGTCACACTTGAAACATGGAAGAATGATCGGTGTTAAAGATAAAATTTTCCAGAAGAAAAAAGTACAAGAAAAACAAGTTGCAGCCTATAAAGAGGCCATACCCATGAAACAGGCTACAAAATTTATTGATCTATCCAAAACTTATGAACAAAAATCTCCTGTAAATAAAACGCTTGAAGAGTTATCTCCTGAAGAGGATGAGTTATCCCCTGAAGAGGATCAAGTACCTGAAAATAACGAGATCTCGATATATTATGTATATACAGGAGACAGATATATTGGATAGAAATAAAATTATTGTCGACAACATATTTTTATATAAAGTTGTTCTTGATATTACCAGAAGTAATGATCATGAATATGAACCACAAATTGTTGATGAATGTTCAATGTAGAAATATTTGGCCAATGTGAAAAGAGGCGATTCAAGTAGAACTAAATTCACAAAATAAACGTGAAGTTTTTAGACCAGTAGTCCGAACACTTGGAGGTGTAATGTCTGTTAGATACAAATGGGTATTTGTACGAAAAAGAAAAATGAAATTATATGGTACAAAGCGCAACTTATAGCACAAGGTTTCTCGCAGAGACCTGGTATTAATTATGGAGAAACATATGATCCTGTAATGGACGTAATTATATTCAAATTTTTAATTAGCTTGGTAACAAAAGAAAATTTTGGATATGTGATTAATGAATGTTGTTACAACATATCTGTATGGATCATTAGATAATGATCATATATATATATGAAAATCCTTGAAGGATACTGTGACGCCCCCAAAATAGGTATACATCACCCATTCTGAGTTGTCAAATACATGGTACAGAAATAACTACAACTTTTTTATTACAATATATAAACTGTGAGTTTAAATACAAATATTGTCTTCTAGACAATATCCACACCCAAATAAGTCCTTATTACAATTATTGGTACATTATTTTATAAAAATGGTGAGGACTACTAAAACAACTTCTAGAACCATCATTCCACACCCCGATTAGTACTCGCTACATTCTCGCCTCCTGAAAAAAAAATGAAACAAAAAGGAAAAGGATGAGCTCAACTAGCCCAGTAAAGAATATTATGACTAAGATAATATAGAACAAATTATCGTTAGTCTTCAACAGGAAAAAAATCGAAAGAATATAATAGACAACAAGTTTCAAATCAATATTCGCAGCGGAAATAATAATTCATAGAAGAGTTATGTAGAGAATGAAATCTACTATTATATATGAATTTAAAAGTCCATCATCAAAATTTTATCCTTGTAACATCAATCAATATACATCTGGAATCAAATATTCATCTTTGCACTACAGGCCAAAGATATTCATCAGTTGGTCATGTTACAGCCAAAGATATTCATCATAAAATCATTAATCTTTGCACTACAGGCCAAAGATATTCAATAATATCATCATTTAGGACTGAGGATGATGAAAAATATTTTAAAGAAAACGAATTCAGTGAAATAAAAGAACAAATATTAAGGATTCGTACTTTAAACAATCCGAGTTCAAAAATACTTCATAAATAACCATAGTGAAGTAAAATTCAAGAATGATCAAAACATGGATACAATCAAAGCTAGTATCCATAATAGATATTTTGGACAAAAAATGAAAATTTAATTTTTCTGTGAATAGTGTCGTATACATGAATAGTGCCGTATACGTGAATAGTAGTCCCGACACTAAAAGACAAGAATTTCACAAGAAAAATCTTACCAATATTCCGGTATAATGATATTAGAAGAAATAATATCATTTAAAAAAAAATAATATCCTTACATTGAAAAGACTGCATTTAAATTTGGAATCTGGGGATATAGTCTTTGAAGGAACTCAGACCAGATATAGCAACACTCAAAGTATCAAAATACTCACAAGAATACGCTCGATAATATAGAGAGAGAAAGAGAGAGAAAATTTCAGTTTTTGGTGTGATTTTTAATTCTAACCTAAGCACCCTATTTATAGCAAAATGCTTAGAACACCAAAGCAGAAAATAAAATATATTATTAATAATAAAATTTCATACGCCTCTTTGGAAATCAGCTCTTAGCATTTCCCACATGCCCACCTTCTAGAAAAAGTAAGAAAAAATGTTTTTCATAAAATAAATAATTAAAACTTCCAAAAATCAATTATTTCGGAACTTCAATAATTCATAATAAATAACCCTTTTATTAGAAAAATTCAAACCACATGTCCTTTCCATAGGAAATTTCATTCTCTACAACTTTGTAAGTTTAAGTTTTTTCAAATTTCAAACAGAAATTGACCGAAATCTATAAACGGGTGATTTTTCAGACTATAATCAAATTTCAGTCAAGAAATGGGGTCCACAAACATGTTTAACATGTTTTAAATATTTTTAGTAATAAAAATACTCCTCCTCCTCATATACTCATATATCCCACATTCATTGTAAAAATATCACCATTATTATAATAATATATTTAAATAAATTATTTTATCAGAAAAATATAAAATATTAATTTTCAAACATTAAAAAAAATTTCCATCTATATCCACATAAAATAAATATTTTTCTCATTATAAAAATCAATAATTAATTATTCACAAATAATATTACGAGAATCACATTATCGATAAACTTACGCGGTTCGTGAAGAAAGAGGGCTTTTCAATAAGGATTTCTCCTTCTCTGTGGCGCAATTAGATGACCAAACCTCTCCTTAGATGTAATTTTCTAGACATTGCCAATAATGTTATCTAATAATATTATTCAGATAATATAAATTATTGTCTAGATAATGGAAAATCTTGTGTAGTGACAATTATTGAAACAACATAAATATAAAATATCAACGTAGCAATTATTGAATCAATAAAATAAAATATTGAGCAAGAATTCATCGTAACAATTATTGAGTAAAGGCCTTCTACGTAAGAATCAATAATTGGTGCAATCTGGGTGTCTTTATTGTGTTTTAACCGCCGAGTATTTCAACAAGATAATCAGTAATAACTACTAGCAGTTATTTATAAACAACTTATACTTGTCGTTTTCTTCATCCAATTGCTTTCCGTTATGGGGCCCACACAAGGCTGCACCGTCATACGAATATTCCCCGATAACAATGAATATTTTATAACCACTTGCTTATTTGAAATATTTATGCATTTTACCCATAACTGACCACATTAATCAAATCAACCCTTATTATTTCAAAATAATAAATAGAGAAAAAATTCAATTTATTTATAATAAGTTGAGGTCTTACAGATATAAAATGCCTGAAGCATATAATTCTACATCTCGAAGTATGTATTTTAAGCTACAAAGATCTTTATATGGGTTAAAGCAATCCAGATGCATATTGTGGTATAATCGCCTGAGTGGATATCTTTTGAAAGAAGGATTTGAGAATAATCCAATTTATGCATGCATTTTTTTATCAAAAGATCATAATATGGATTTGCTATTATTACTGTATTTATTGATGAAAGATCTTGCTCCAGAAGAGTTGACAAAAATAACAAATTTGAGATGAAAGATATTGGTAAGACAAATTTTTGTCTTGGACTACAAATTGAGCTATGGAATTCTTGTTCCTGAAGTAACTTTACATGGATAATGTTAATCCTTTAAGCACTCCAATGATAGATTGGTCACTTGATATCAAGAAAGATCCGTTTTGAGCACACGAAAATAATGAAGAAATTCTTGGTCCTGAAGTACCATATCTTTGTACAATTGGTACTTTGATGTATATTGCAAAATTTCTCATGACTTGATATAGCATTTGCAGTTAACTTACAAGCAATATGGATCAAAATCACAGTTAGTTGGATCTGCGGATGCAGAGATTATCACAATTTATGAAGTAAGTTGTGAATGTATTTGGTTGAGATCAGTAATTCAACATATTTGTGTGAACTGTGAATTATCATCAATCATAAATAGTCCAACGATATTATATGAAGATAATGTCACTTGTATCACTCAAATTAGAGGATGCTATATCATGGGTGATAGAACCAAGCATATTGCACCAAAATTATTTTATACACATGAGCCCCAGAAGAATGACGATATTGATATCAGACATATATGATCATGTAATAATTTGGTTGATAGATTCATTAAGTCATTATCAACTGAGATTTTGATGGTGCACAATATTGACATGCTTCGACTTAATGATGTTTTTACCATGAATAATGGAAATTCTATGTACTTATGAAGGGGAGTAAAAATGATATGTGCTGATTGTACTCTTTTTCCTTCGCTAAGGTTTTTTTCTTACTGGATTTTTCTTTTGCTAGGTTTTAATGAGGCAATCCCAAGGCATAGAAGTTATACAAGAATATTGTACTCTTTTCCTTAGCCAAATTTTTTCCCACTGGATTTTTATTTGGTAAGTTTTTAACGAGGCATATTCTTAAAAAATTGCTACAAAAGGACTCCATCCATTCTGTATGAAAACAATGCTGCATGTATAGCTCAATTAAAAGGGAGGATACATCAAAGGAGATAGAAGAAAACATATCTCACCAAAATTATTTTTCACACATGACCTTGATAAGTGTGGTGACATTGAACAATCTAGCAGATTTCTTCAGTAAGGCATTACCAACTACAATGTTTGAAGAATTGCGTCGCAATATTGGAATGCGACAGCTGGAGGACTTAATGATACATTCATGAGGGGGAGCTAATACGCGCTACATTCTTTTTCCCTTAACCAATGTTTTTTTTCCATTGAATTTTTCCTGGTAAGGTTTTTAATGAGACATCTTTCTATGCGTATGGATATATAATAGACATCCAAAGGGGAGTGTTATAAAATTATAACATATATATTTATGAATGTCTATATTTATATTTAATTGTAATGATCTTTGATACTCCCTCCGTTCCTTAATATAGGTCATTTTAGAGTTGTGCACAAATATTAAGGTAATGATTGTATACCATTAACTATAATATCAATTGTCTATATTGCCCTTGTATTGGAAGAAGAGTTTGTTATTTATTGGACAAAAAATAGTGAGAGAACCAAAGTTACATTTAATACTTGGAGTAATATTAGAAATTAAGCAATTAATGCTTACTTGAAATTCTCAAACGACTTATATTAAGGAACAAAAATATTTCTCTAAAACGACTTATATTAAGGAACGGAGGGAATATTTTGGAACTCCCAAGTTCATTAAGTAACTCCCATATTCATTAAGTTTTAAACTCATGACTTTTGAGTTTTGAAACTTTCAAGTTCATGTATCTATAAATAAGAGCATGAACATTGTAATAGTGAATGAGGAGATATGAAAATATTATGAGATTTGTCTCTTTTCTCTAATCATTTTATTCTTAATTTTAGTAATCATTTATAACAGGAATCAAATTTTGGTGAACCAAAAATGATTTTATTCGTCTACATACATTTATCTTAGTATTTCTAAACATAAACTTATCAAATATATTACTCATTAAATAAAAAACAAGAAAAGTAATTTTTTTTATTATTGCATGCTGTCTCAAATTTGGGAAAATGAAAGTGTTACAATCGTTTCATTGTGAAAAGATGCCCTGTATTCAAATCTTAAGCAATACTCTCTCCGTCCCAAATTAATTGTTCAATTTTGACTTTTTTAAGTTAAATTGTCTATTTTTAAAATTAATAATTAAGCATATATAAATATATTTTTAAAATTATAAAAATTAAAATTAGTAATAAATTATATATACTTTCTTCTGGTTATAATCTCTTTATCTATATTTTAATAAAAATAGTAAAAAAATTAATTTTAAAAATGGTCAATTTGACTTTAAAAAGTCAAAACTGAACAATTAATTTGGTACAAAGGGAGTATAATTTATAAAGAAGCTACCGTTACCTAAAAGGCTAAAACCCTGCACTCACTAATGCCATAAAAATAAGACCAAGGACATAAAATAAATGTCTAGGCAGACTAACAATATGGAGTATATTTCATACTTCAAATTTGTACTTGCTAAGGAGTATCTCCCCCATAAATGGGGCTAATTTGATCAAATGAAGTTCCGGAGCTAGGAAAATTACAGCACATAGAATAGCCAAATGTGCCTATAGAAAATCCGTAATGCAGCCCATTTAACATCCTGAAATTTAAAACACCTAGAGAAGAATACAGTCTACTATATCTTCCAGAGAATTAAGCTGTCTTTGGTCTGGTGGTCTTCTTTTTGATTTGCCTACTTGGAATTGAGTTCTTCATCCCTATGAAATAAAGCAATGCACCGAAAAGTGCAAGGCACTGCCAAAAAGTGCAAATGTTATTTAACCAAAGTCTACATGAAGAACATATATCTATGACAAGGAAAAATATTAAAGATGATCATATAAACCTGCAGGAACTCCAGCCCAAGAGCCTCAAATTCTGGTTCATCAATGTTATAGTTGTAGAAGTCGTACAATATTGGAGAGGTGAACACCAAGTTATACATCTACACAATTCAATTGATTATTAGAAAGCAGGAACAAGATAAGTCCGGTCATTAAAGAATCAGCAGTAACAGCGGAGAATTCAAAGCTACAATTCTTTATCAATTTAACCCATGAAATGAGAAGAAAATATAAATTGGGAAGTAGACAAATCCTCACCAGAAGATAAGCGCCAATGGGGCTGCCAAATATAAATAGCAAACCCCCAAGACCTTTTAGTGACAAAGAGGCTGCAACAAAATGCCTAACCTGAAAAAATGCATCTTCAAATTTTGGAAGGAATACACAAGCAAAATGAAGCATCAAACCCTTTATAAGGGGAACAGAAACTAAAAAGAATAAATTAGAGCCTAACGTCAATAGTTGGTGCATCACCAAATGTAGAGGTTAGAAATTTCTGGAGAACAGCTACTTTGGGAGCAAATAACTTTGCTGTAGGCCCACCATCAACACCAAATTCATTGTACCTGCTCAGACGCATGCCGTTACCATATCAGCAAAAAAAGAGCACATAATCTTTTATTGGCAAACCAATAAAATAAATCATTTCTTTAGCTGGGAATCATCACGATTTGGGTTTGAAAACATAATGTAAAATTCCAGACATGAATGGGAACATATTGAATAAGGAACCATAATTAAATCTCAAAATGATATGAAATGGTTTACATTACAAATTAGTTCTCAAATGAGTCAGAACTGACGCAGCAAGGTGTAAAAAATTTAATTGAAATGAATTCACTACATATAAATGAAACCTCTCAATTGACCTTTTTTTAACGGGATCCTTCTTCAAGATCTTACAAGGATAAGAAAATGACCAAAAAATATAATTGAGACGCCAAGGAAGGACATTCTCATACACAGTCCAAGTACAATAATGATATAGCAACAAAAGAAAGACCATGTACTTGAAACTTAAAAGAAAATAAATGTTATGATCACAACATGTGAACATAGTGAAACTTGAAAGTACATCAGACCATTCATACCAACAATATTTGATCAGAGTCCATAGGCATCCAATACAGAAATTGTTGTATTAGTATATTCATCTGTTTCGGGGTATTTAATACGGACCAAGTAAAAAGGATGGCAGTCACCAGGCCTCCTATTTTTTTTTCCCTAAAGGTGAAAGCTGTTACGTGGAACCTGATTGAAATAATCAGATTAGCTAGGCCATATGATGACATCTACTTTGGGATAGAGGGAGTATAAAATACCTATCATAGAAGGTCTTCCAATCCACCTAATAATAAAAGACCAGAAAGAGAATACTTCTACTAATATTTGTTATTTCTTTTTACCTAATCAGATGAAAATAAAAGTTAGTACACTTTTATTTAGTACATGGCAAAACCAATACAGAGCTAAAAAGTAAATAAATTCCATAACCTCTCTAAAAATGACTCCACTAGAGCATTATATAGCTTACAAACTTTCTAAGGTAAGTAATTTAGAAAGACAAAAAGGTAAGTTTTTTTTTGGGGTCCCACCGGGGGGTGTGTGTGTGTGTCAAGTGACCAACATGCGCATCTGCAACAACATACAGGACAACTGAAAACACTAGACTTGATTGATAAGCTTGATGAATCTGTAACCTCAATTCAGAATAATTACATAGTTTCATTTTCATCCAAACCATACTGAACCCCACATTGAGAAAGCTATATTTGAAGAAGTTCTTCAACGATAGTTCAGATTTAAAAAAAAAACCTTTCAACTGATTTACACGATAAAACGTCAACAGCTGATACACAAAAAATTGGTGCTTTTATTATATCCTTGTAATCATTCTGGTGGCTGCTTAAAGACGGGATTGTAGAAATAAGAATGGAAACAATTCTGAGAAGTGATATATGATAAAGGTCCATAATTATGCGTAGAATTTCAAGAACTACATTCTCATAATTCTTAAAAACCTTTTCATTATTTATTACCGTTGCTCAATAATGAAAACGAAAAAGTACTTGGGCGAACATCAACCTTTTATCACATCGTAATCATTGATTGCATTCATCAGCTTATCATCACTAAAACATCTACATACAAAAAATAGAGGCTAAAAGAACATAACTACATCAACCCACTATGGCATCAAAACTAGTACTACCATTTAGCAAAACAAAGCATCTTAATTTAAACCACAGAGTCATCAATTTTTTTTGTTGGGGTAAAACATAATAGTTGCATCCACAATAGAAAGTCAACCACTAAAATTAATCCATTGGAAGCTATGCTTCTTCTAGGCTAAGGTTAAACTTACTATTTAAGGAAATATTTAAACAGAGGTCATTCAGTCCTCAAAAGCACGGAGGTAAAAGGAAACAAATTAATCATCACGGACAGCTAGCTACCGAGGAAGTTTACCCACAACTTGAATATCACCATCTTACTCAACTTAGCATAAAAATAAGAACCCATCAAGATTTAGTACAATAAAAGCACATACATGATTTTAGAACTAGATCTTAAACACCACAAATATACGGGACACATCTAAAAACGTAAAATACATACATATATCTGTAAACTAGCGGATCTACAGAGAGAGAGATTACATTTGCCAAGCAGAGAGGATGAAGAAAGACGCGAAGAGAAGCCTTCCGAGGAACGAAAAGAAACCCATTTTTATGATTCTGTCTACTTCTTAGAGAGAGAAAAAGAGCAAATCTCGGCGACTGCTCGCTCCCTCGCTCGCTTTTTCTTCGGACCCTGGAGCGCGATTAAAATTAAGATTGGAGAGGTCTCTCGTATTATATCGGCAAAACAACTCATTTTGTACTTGTACTCGTTCTTTACATTTATTTTAGTCCTTGCATAATTTTTATTTTAAAATTGCCCCTCTATTATTTTGTATATGAACAATATTGTCCTTTTGTTTGCATTAGAAAGAAAAATTAAATGCCAATATGAAATTTTGAGTTGTTTTTAGTATATTTTTTTTTCCTTTTGTTTCTTTTTATCTCACATAATTAATTTTATCCAATTCAATCTCTTTTAAAATCAAAGTTCAAAAGTATCAAAATTTTATAATTAATTTGTACATAACTAAATTCAAATAAAAGAATAAAATTCAATTCAATTCAATCTTTAATTGTTGACTCAAAATTTGTTCTTTTGTTATATTATTGAATTCACTTGCAATAATTAAGTCCTTAAAAAATTAAAGACGGATTTAATTAATTTTTTTAATGTAGTTTCATTTTTTATGTAGAAATTAACTATAAAAATTTATATTTTTTAATTTCAGTTTTGATTTGTCAATTTTTATTTTCACTTTTATATCTAAAAATGATAACTAGAATTTTGTACATAAAAATTGGATTGGTTGAAATTAATTATGAGAATTTTATTTTGAATTATGTTATTGGTAAAAAGGGAAAATACTAAAGAAAAATTCAAAATTTCGTTTATTACCTTTCACCCCAACAAAGGACAACAATGTTGACATACAAATTAGTAGAAGGAAAATTAAAATTGTAGAAAGAAACTAAAGTAAGTATAAAGACTAAATGAGTAATTTTGCCTATTATATCGGTACAGTCTATTAAAAACCCAGCTGTCTACACAACATACGTCCGACACCAAAATTAAATACATCCGAATTAACCTGAGAATTATTGTTTGTTTATAGAAGACTGTTTCTATTATTAATTTTTTTTATAAGTTTAAATATAGGAAGATTATCAAATTCAATTATTGATCCAAAAATGAAAATTAAAATCATGTTTAATTATAATTAAAGTAATTTGTCTCATTGTATTAAAGAAATAGTAATATTAAATATAAATAACAAAATTGTGCAATGTCAATTTATTTTCTAAATGTGCTACACGAAAAAGCTCGTTTAAAATGATTAATAAACACGTTAATATTAGTCTTGAGAATTTTGACAAGATTTATTTCTCAAAATTTTGGTTTGATAAATTAAAAACCTTAAATTCGACTCCACTCAGCTTCGACTTAATCATGTTTCGGCTTATGCTCTAATTTATTATTGCATGCATCTCAAGTATGGCCTTGTATGTTATACTTTTATTACACCATGTTGCAGTCTTTACAAACAGACTTGATATTAAGGCTGTAAACGAGCTAATACAATTCGGACTCGACTCAAAAAATATGAGCGAGACTCGAATTCGTTAATAATATAATTCAAATATGAGCATTAAAAATAGTTCGAATAAAAATATGAGTAGAATCTGAACAAGGTTATACTCGACTCATTTAAGATTCAAACTACTCGAATTTTTGATTGTGATTCGATACATACTCGGTTAATACATATTCGATTAGAAGTTCGATACATTATCTTATAATATATACAAATTTAAATCAAATTAGAATAATTAATTATTATTTCTTTTCTTTTTTTAATTTTAATTGTGATTTTATATTTGTAAAGTGTAATAATAAATATATTTTCTCATTTTTAAGTAAAATAAAAAATTTAATTTATAATTATATTTATTATAAAACTAGTTATTATGTGGAGATTCGAATTCGAGCTTGAATTTGAAGCTCGCGAGTAGTTTGAATAAATATTTGAGTCGAGTCGGATCGAATTCGAGTAATAAATATTCAAGTTGAGTCGAATCTGAGTAAGAATTTTTAAATATAATTCGAATTTGAGCCGAATTCGAGTAGCTCTCTGTTCGCTCCGATTCGACTCGTTTACACCCTTACTTGATATGATATGAATTTATTTAACATGACGCGATTGTTATCATTGTATGAACTTGTAGCCAACTAAATTAAGTAATAATTGATAACAATATTTGTTACAAAATTTTAGAAAAATACAAATATTTGTATCTTAACTATTTAGAGGATCTCTTAATATAAATATGTGAACTCTTAAGAGGCATTAAAAGGTGCAATCAAACACCATCTTTTAAATTTTAAATTAAAAGGTGCAATCAGTCGGCGAGGCTCGTGGGTCTAGGTCACTGTATATAATTTTTTGAACAAAAATTATTTAAACTATTTATTTCAAATATATTTTATTTAGCTCTATTTTTAAAATTGTGTTGTTTTGATAAGTGTTATTTATTATCAAAACTGTGTCGTTTTGGGAAGTGTTGTCTGGTGAACGAACGCGTCAATACTACGTTGTTTTGGAAAGCGCTCTCCGTCTGAACAGACGCCCCAAAACTACGTCGTTTTTCTTTGAACGAACGCTCCTTTTTCAGTAAGCCTTAAACTACGTCATTTTTGTTCTGTTAAGATTAAAACTAAGTCGTTTCTTGGTTCGAACAGACGCGCCCTTTCTATTAAGACCTAAAACTACGTCGTTTTTGGCTAAATAATACATTTTCAAGGGATTGTGTCCGTTCTGATGAGTCACTAACCCTGCTATAAATAGATAGGGGGTGCTGCCATTCAAATCATTCAATTCACAATCATTTCTAGTCTTTTATTATTCATTATTTGTAGTTTATTAAGAGAGAAAGTTCTGAGCGTTATTTTTTGGTTCGTTGAATATACTTTTTGGAGTGCTACTATAGTATATGTTGTCATTGTATTTTGAAAGACAAGTGCTATCAATTTTGAACACCGTAAAGAGAATATAATTATCTTAAAAATATAATACCAAATATTAACTTTAATAAATTTTTATCCTATAATTTAATTTACTTGAGATAAATTTATATATATAGTCTGTCCATTCATCTTTACTTAACCTTTATAACCATAGAAGGGGCACTTTAACATCCCCACATTACATAATAGAGGGATATCCTATTTAAGTAGGCAAATAATTAAATAAAACGGATGCAATGGAGATTTACTAAAGGCTCACCCACCAACATGGACTACTGGCAAAGTGTTAAAGGCTCTTATTAAATAAAAGTATGGCAAATTTAATCAGCATGTGATCGATCGCCTGTTTCTTTTTGCAGGTATAACCGTATAATACTTTTTTGTCATAAACTATAGACGATGAAAAATAATATGCGTCCTATGTTCTAAAATATTGAATTATCTTTAAAATAAATATGTATTTATTTAATTTTAAATAATATAATTATAAATGCATAAACTGTTTTAAGTAGTATTACTAATTATAATAAATATTTATTTTTTTAAAAGTTAAATAAATAATATGAATTTTAAATTTTAAATATAACCAATCTAGTTTAAAAGACTAACATTAATTTATATTTTCGGAACGAAAGCTGAGCTTATTGTTATATGAGTCTTGCTATGTATTACGATAAATTTATGTCAAATTATATTTGCAAAGTTTATCGATACATGAGATTGATAAAAATTTATAAGAGGGCTCCACTTATTACATATCTCTCTAAAAAAATTATTACTAATACTTATAGGATTGTCAATTGGGTCAGTCAAGCCCGAAGCTCGATCCTTCGACCCATTTAAAGCTCGCTAAAATTCTATTTGAGAGCTAGCCGATTGAGTTTGGACAAAAAATAAAGTTCAAAGTGAAATTCGAACCGAACTTGATCAATAGGTCATTCGACACATTATAGATCCAACCAAAATATAGTGTTAAAAATGTATTATATATATATATATATGTATATATAAATTATTACATATTTATTCTCTCAATTTATATTTATTTTAAGTACCATATATTTTTATAAAGTGTTCACTTATATCATTTTCATAATAAAATATAGTAATAATATAAAAAAAGATTGAGATTAAATATTAAAAATAATAAATACTAGAGTACTTATAAAATCACTTATTTTTGTTCATTTAAACTTTAATTCGATTTCTAAAAAGAATGATGTATGTCAAATATTTTAAATAAATTAATTTATTATATACTTTTTGGGTTTAGGAGTCAATATTGTAATTTTATATTTTAATAGGGGTTTGATCGAAAAAGTCCGAAACTCGTTATCTTATTTAGACATAGTTTGAACAAATTTATTATAACTCGAAAAAATCAAGTCTGAACTCGAGCCTTGTAATTTTAAAATGAGTTGAACTTGATCAACCTTAAACTTGACTCACATAACTCGATTGATCGGCCTAAATACTTATTCACATATTTGACAATCAAATAATCGACTTAAACGTTAACATTCATAATATATATCATTTTTCTTATTATATACATCGATCTGACTAATACGAAGCTAGCTTTTGTAAGCTTAATCAATTTGTAAATTAATAAACAAGCCAATCTTTGAATACATTTTAATTTGAAATGGTTATCATGATAAGCTTAGTTCCATCACTACTCATTAAATCCAAATAAAAAAAGTTAATAAAATTTACCTGCACGTAGAAATCCGTCGGCTGGTGAATAAGGTGGTGGTGATCTTCTTGTATACGCACTACATAGTAAGTACATAGAATTAATAAAGTAGCTACGAAGGCAAAAGGTATGATGTAGTTGTAGCCAACCAGCCAGCCAGCCATAATTGAAATTTGGAATCCAACAGGACCGTGCCGACTTCTTCGTTACATGTATCATAGCTGTATGGCTAATGAATGGCTAATTAATTAATAAATGGAATGGACTTAAGTAACAAATTTCTTAACTCTTATGTGTATTTTATTTTAAAACTGCTTATGCTTTGGTTCAATTTTTAACCCCATTTTATCAATATTTACCACATTCAAACTAAATAATTCATTATTAAAATATAAGGCGAAGCTTATAATAGCAATTATTATTATCGTTACTCCATGTTCTAAAATTATATATATATATATCTCCGATTAGGATCGAATGTATCACTTTATTTTATTCACTTTACCACTTTTTAGCGCCGGACCCGATGACGGCGGTTTGATCATCTGTCAAGTAAATACTATCTTTAATGACGCTTATATATGTTGTTAAATCGCTAAAAGTATAATTTACGATTATATACCAAAATAAATCGCCGGAGTCCGTCGTTAAAGAGGAGTGGCTGTGGATAAAGTAAGATAAAAATAAGTATGACTGATCTGATCTTCTATATATATGTATATATATATTTAAAACATGATTTTTTTTTTATGAAAAAAAATCTAATTTTCAAACGCATTCCTAACATTTATTAGAGTCGTAAGAGTACTGGTTTGATATATTAAATTTATCTAGATATAAATATGACATTATAATTTTAGAACATACTAAAAAAAATATTTTCTAAATTCGAAACGGACAAAGTATTTTTATTTTAAGAATGATAGTAGTTGCCTTCTATTTTAGAACATTTTTTTTTAAAAAAAAAAGAAAAAGAAAAAAAGGAGTTTCTACTTTTGAATAATTGATCGTACGAACAAGCACTAAAAACAAATGCAGTTTGATCAAATGGACCTTGCGATTCGGCCGTAGTGCAGAGAATTTCTTTTTCTAGTCTTGATATTCGTCCACTTGATTTGACTTTGATCATGACAGACAGATACTTGTTCCAAATGGAGGTTTTGGCATCAAGCCAAAAAATAAATAATTAAAACAGGGACTAAATTCTAAATTGTAGATCCTAAATTTTATTTTAAATTAAATACATTCTAAATTTTAAGTTTTAATATAATTTGTATATTTTATACTAAAATTTAGGGTACAAATTATTTAAATGTATTGAATGTGAATGGTATAAATTATTTTGAAATTTAAAATTTAGGATGTATTTAATTCAAAATTTTAAATTAGAGATTAGCCTAAAACAGGAGCTAACCACATTAAATGTGATACTGAAGTTAACCATAAAATGTCTACCATTAATTTTTTGAAAAAAAACAGAGTATTATTTAGGACACGTTTTTAAATAAATTAATTTTACAATCTTTTTACACACTCATAACTCGCGGATTCGGTTATCATGAGATTAACTTCATGATAAGTTGATCGATCAGCCGTCTGATTGTGTTAGAGAAAAATATTACCTTTTAACACGTGTATTAGTTAATTGATCAAAATTAACTCTATGATAAGTATATTTAAAAATAATCTACTATCACATACGATATTTTCACATGAACATTGACATGACCCACTTACCGATCAAATCACTTAAATCATGTCTTAAAACTCGCATTTGTTACCCGCAACGTTTGTTGTTGGACAAAAATGATTGGTCCTGTTAAACGAATGTACCTATTCCCCCATCATCATCTGCCACCGTGTCCTACTTAAAGTTTGTGACGCTTTATGTCGGCTTCTAAAATACTCATTCCAAGTTTTATTTAAAAAAAGAAAAAAAGAATTTATATTCTAATAGTATTTGGAGTAATTTTTTACAAAATTCTTTTATTATTACTTAATCCGTATTACAATATAATATATAATTTTGATTTTAAAGTTGAGTTTTAATATTTTAAAATTCATTTTATTACCAAAAATAATATTTCTCCTGTTCTCCAAAATGACACCATTTAATTTATAAAATAAATTATTTCATAAAAGAGTCATTTTTACGAATTATAATATAAAATGACATAACATGAATGAAAAATATAAACTCTAAATTTCTAAATTTAATATATAAGATTTATTTTGAGTGAAACGGAGTATAATTTTAATAATATTTTTTTTAATTTCTTACAATTTATATAACTTTTTTTCAAAAACTATATATATTCATTTCAATTTAAGATTAAATAAGTAATATTTTCAACTTTTCATCCAAATTTTATCATCATGCTTTCACTATAAATAAAAATTAATATATTTATGGGTAAGCAATGAACTTTTGTAAATTCCTAAAAAAATTGCGAAAAAGAGTTATATATATTTTGTCAACTTTTATTGATGTTGATAATAAAATAAAAAAATATCATTAAAATATTTTATACTCTAAAATTATATTTTTTAATTTAAGGTACACAATTAAATTTAATAATTTGACCAAAAAAATATTATACTCCAATTTCCTCTCGAGTACGGGAAGTACTGAGCGGTTTGTATTTAAACTCTCTCTCACGCTCTGTTTCGAACACAGTCCTTGTTTCCGTCTCCTTTCCTGTCTAATCTTTAGAGAGAGAATCTAGAGAGAGAAATTTGATCGGCATCAATGGCGTTCGTATCTTTCCTAGGAAGAGTTCTGTTCGCATCGATTTTCATACTCTCCGCGTGGCAAGAGTAAGCTTCTTCACTTATCTCTCCAGATCTGCTAGAATTTACATATTTTGTTTATAATAAAGTTCAGGGATTGACCGTTGCTTTTACTGTAGATTTGTTCTCTGTGCTTTATGCATCGGATCTGATTGGTTTGAGATTTAGTGTAGTTTTTAGTAGATTTGGACTCGAACGCTTTATTACTGAGTGCAAATTTTGCTTTGTTTAAGTAATTTTCTTTCTCTATTTGTTAGATACATGCCTGATTCATAAAACTCAGTGTTTTACTTCACACTTTCATCTCTCTCTAATTATGTCTTTTAAGTCATATGTACACACGTATATGTATATACACACATATTATTATTATTATTATTATTATTATTATTATTATTATTATTATTATTATTATTATTTTGTCTGCGTGTGCTAGTTCATTTAAACATGCCTATTGAACTTTTGCTATTTAGAGCTGAAAGTGTTTAATATGTGTATTTATTGAAAGTAATGTAGATCACCTAAGGCCATGTTTCCCCATAAAATTAAGGATCGCAATTCAATTCCCCCCTGGAAAAAAAACTGTACCACAAAGTTTACTTCTTTAAATTAATGTATGAAAACGAAAATATGAAGTTGCTGCTGTATATTTTTGTATCTTTGTCTTAATGTATACTTCTTTTTTGTCCTGAATAATATCAAGTCCATTGTGGAAGTGGTCACTTCCGTTTGATAAATTAACTAGAAGGCAATGGTGCAGAAGGTTTGTTAATTCTGATTAAGTTATGGCCTATGAGATAGGTATCTTGTTGTTGGCAAAGCCGTAAAGGTTTAACTTTTGGTATGTTAAGGACCTTAAGGTAGTAAACCATTTGGAATGTTTCCTTCTGGGACGATGTGTATTGCTCAAGGGTTTGACGTTGATTGTTTGGGACGAAGTATATGCTGTTAGAGAATTTAGTGCTTCTCCTTATCACACTTTTGTCTATATTATTTTAATTAATTTGGTAAAACAAACATTAAGGGATTTGCTTTATGGCCTGCCAGGCGGAGTGGTATGGTGGGTTAAAAGCATTTATTATTAATAAAAACTGCGTTGAAGAGTGTTTGATAACATACAAAATTGTTTTTAACATTAGAGGTTTTATGTGTAAGAACTCTTGTTGGAGAAGATTTAGTGCTTTTGAAATTATGTTTACATTTAAATGTATAAGCTTACCAACATTTTAATAATAACTACTTTTGAAAATTATTTGCCACACTTTTTAAATTCTACATAAACTCCGTCTCCAATAGCTCTACTAGTGAAACTACTTCATCTCACTGCACAAACGGTCCCTTAGTTTGGAGAAACTATTGTTTTTTCCCCCTGAAAATAGGATGAAAATTTCATGAACCCGAGTTTTATTATATTTAGGAATTTGGGAAAAAAATCTTTTTGTTGAAAGACTTGCTTTTTATCTAAATTTCTCCATTCTTTTCTATTCGCCTTTTTTTTTAAAATTTTTAATTTTACTTTTTTTTTGTTAGTTGTATATTTTAGGTTTTTTCCCCTTGCCTTTCTACTTTTACTCGTACACATACATATCCATTTTCATGTTATCCCAACTAGTTTGGAAAAAAAGGCGTTCTTGAGTTGAAGGAACCATTTCTTGAGTTTTATTTTACAAACTGTGCTCCAAACATTTGTCCTTAAGTCAATTTATTTATTGTCTTCGAAGTATTTGAGAAGTGTTTATGAAGAATATGTGTGAGAGATCACCCCACTTTGTAGCTTCGACACTGTCATAAGTAGTTGTGACCATGTGGCATACACCAATGTACATTACGAATGTGAAATGCTTTCTGTTATTAACCAATCTAAATATCAGAACAGGATCGTAATTATCTTTGTAGGAGGAGCATTATTATGACATTATGCTTGGGAATAAGAAGCTATTTGTGATTCGGATTAAAAATCCATAACTTTGAGGGCTTGTGCTGAAATATTTTGGGGCTGTTAATCTATGCAGCAAATGCTCTCTGAGCCTCATCATGGTGTAAACCTATGACTTGCAATTTTTATTACTGTTTTGAAATGAACCCACTGTACCTGAGTGAGAAGATCATGATTGGCATTCTTTAATAAATTTAAAGGAAGACCAAAATTTTGTTTGAACATGTCACTCGACCTTCGGCCATATTAGCAGCACACCTCATGTTATATAATAGGTAGCATATCCTGTTCATTCTCAAAAAAGCTACAATATTGTTGCCCATTCGCGGAGTCGGTGTCTTAGTTAAAATCTTGTGGCATTGAAATTAGTTTTATTTTTGTATAGTACCTTTGGTCTGTCAAGCTAGAACCTATGAGCTAGTATTAGTCAATAAGTAGTTTAATCATGCCATCCAGAAGTTGTCAATTTTTTTCTACTTAGATGTGTCTTAGTGCTTCTTCCCCTTTTGAGTTACTTGTTCCTGTTGTAGGTATCAAGAATTTGGTGTTGATGGAGGGCCAGCAGCGAAGTCCCTTAGTCCGAAGTTTGATGTTTTCTCAAAGCATGTTACAACCAATACTGGGCTGCAAGTACCAGATTTTGAAGTGAGATCCGCTACTTTTTCGTTTTGAACTTATATATCCAAGTCAGATAGATTGATGTATTTCTTTGTCTCTTTGTGAGAAATATCATAACTTGGAATCCTTTTTACAGATCAAATTAGCAGTTGCTGCAGCTATAGGCATGAAGGGTCTTGGAGGTCTTCTATTTATTTTTGGAAGCTCTCTTGGAGCTTATCTTTTGGTCTGTAATTGGTATCCATGAATCCTCTTTCTGAGATTTATTGGATTGATCAAACACCTTATCCAGTGTTCATGTCTTTCTTTTGCAGCTTCTCCATCAGGCAATTGTTACACCAATCTTATACGACTTCTACAATTATGATGTAGACAAGACAGAATTTGCTCAACTTTTTGTTAAGTTCACAGAGGTTTGCAACTGAAGTCTGTCTCCTCGTGTCCACGTTCTAATAACTCAAAACGACTCGAGTCTGATTGAACATATTGTTGTTTCCTTGCAGAGTTTAGCACTGTTTGGAGCGCTGCTCTTCTTCATTGGAATGAAGAATTCAATGCCAAGAAGGCCACTCAAGAAGAAGGTGGCTCCCAAAGCGAAGACAGGTTGAGAAGGCAATGGTTTGTCATATGGATGCTTGCGATGCTAATGTTCCTGAAAGTTATCAGGGCCTAATTTTGTATGCGTATATCAGGGCAGTGACTCTCTCTTGTTTTATTGTAATCTTTATCCAGTTTCCAATTTTTATTTTATTTTTAATCCAAGTTATGATTTCCTTTTTACGGATATGAAATTATAAGTTATTTTAGAGACCGTGTTCATGATTATGAGCAAATTATGCACTATTTTCTTTTCGGAATGGCTAATCTTTTACTCCCTGTTCCAAATGACCCTTCTTACAGTCTTACTTTTCTCTTAATTCTCTGCCTGGTAAATACTAAATACGGACGTAGTTCATTTTGGGTTTATGACTGCTCAAACGCAATGCCCACTTTGAAATTTGGACTGTGTTGGAAACATGGAATCAGAACAACATTTTTTTTTTGTTTTTGAAATTATAGCTTATATTCAACGACAAGCTTAAAAACATAGATAGACGAAAAATATTTTTCTAACGTGTGTAAAATCTTTATAAAAATATTTAAATATAATATATTTAAAATATGGGATTTTGAAATATTCTAATTTATTTATATTAAAATTTTAAAAATATAATATTAATATATTTTTAATATGTCTTAAAATTTATAATTTCGTACTACATACATTAAAAAAAGACTATTAATATTGTTATAATAAAAATATTCTCATACCAAAATATTTATTAATATTTTTAAATTATTACATATTAATATTTTAAATAACACTTAATATTTTGATAAAATCATTTTTCTTATGATAATATTAATAATGTTAAAAGAATATTATAATAATTGTAGAATATAATATGTAATATATAAAGAGGAGAGATAGTGGCATATAAGAGACTAGCAATTTAAGAAGAAGCCCAGCCGCTACATGTTGTAGGCTTGTAGCGGCAGGTTGGGGAAAAATAATATAATAATTATATTATTAATAAGAAGGGATTTTTTGGTAAATTATTATGTGGATAAAAGTGATGTAATTGTCGTTATAATTTATAGCGACAATGTATTTTTTTTTAATTTCAACGCTTAATTTTATTGATCAACGGTGGAGATTATGGTTGCTGAATAATATCCGTGACAACCGACAATCGGTTGTCACGGATGAGAATTCTATATATATAAAGGATTATGGATCGAATTCGTAAGCAAATCAAAAGATTGTAAAAGCATAAAGTGCATCTATATTCGTATATATAGGCCTATAGAACCAAGAACTTTTTACCGTGTATAATTAATTAGATTTATAGAAAGAAAGAAAAATACTTACTAGTATAAATATATACTATGGTCATATGATCCCCCGCTTCCTGGTTCCGCCTATGTATGTATATTTTCTTTTTCTCTGTTTTAAGCAATAGTTTGTCGATGTAATGTAGTTTTATAGTGTCCGTATTCATATCTTTTGGATTTGATACTCATGTAAATATTTTGATTTTAATGAATTTTATTTTGCTAATAAGAAGAAAAAAAAGTAATAATTTGTTTATGAATTTTTAGATCTGATCAAATGACAAGTTCAAAAGCTCGTAACTACCACAACTTCTCAATCGGAAAGCATTTTTGAACCGATCAAGGAATTCTGATGAGAATCCCCGAAAGTATTGAGCTACTACAGCTAAAGAATTTGTAGATGAGTACTATGCAAGAAGATTTGATGGCATACCAGCCCGGTTACATTTCAAGCTTTAAACGTAACTTAATCACGCATACATGCATCTCAAAATTTCACTCAATACAGTCCATTATGTTGTTATGCAGTGACTACAATTATGTAGTGCACATCAATACCTTATATATAAAGGCATCACAGCCGATCCTTTAAATTACATAATTGGGTGAGTCAACTCACTCAATTTGAAATCAATTAAGAGTTAACTCATCCAATTAAAAAAAACTCACGCTGGTCTCAATCGACAAAACCGTTTCCCTCTTCCTCTCCCTCTTCTTTCACTACCCTCACCCCTATTTCACTTCCATATACGCGTTCTCCTTCTCTCGCTCCTTTCACTTGGCCCAACGATTCACCGGCCCTTCTTCTTCCTCCTACTCCTCCACCTCACCCGCCGCCTAATTCTTCGGATTTCCTCCTCCTTGACGCCTCTCTGATTCATCCACGAACTTCCAAAGATTATAAGCAGCGGAGGTAACGGGAATTGAAACAAATTTCTTCTCTGCCCAATTTGGGGGTTTTAACCCTATTAATTCCAGTCCATTATCTTTATCAGACTTGGAGCGAAACCCGCTGATCTGTTCACCATGATTTGTAAGTTGAACTCTTAATCTGACAAAAATAAGCCTGATTATTGTTGTTATTTCTAGGATATGAAGCTTAGAATCTAGCTCCTATTGTTGTTATTGCAAAATTTCTTTGTTATGAAAAGTTACAATTTGAATGGAACTTAGTAGTCAGTTTGTGTTCTTGCAGATTGTTTATCCTGGACGAATTCTTAAGTTATATGATAATCATCTATCAATTTTTGTTGAATTTTTTTTGTCAAAATTAACCCATAAACAAATCTGATGAAGGAAATAATGAGTACAAAATGATCAAAAATTGCTTTATCAATGGTATGGGACCGTTTCATAAGGATACCAAGGTTGTGGCAATACATAAAAACTCATATTCTGGATTATTGGAAAAAGCTCGGTTGAAAACTTTTCAGATTTTCTGCGAGGCGGTGGGGAAGAAATGTGGTGGAGATTCAAACATGAAGTTTGCTTGGTATGGTGGTTCGAAGAATGAAATTCGTGATATTATATCCCATGGATTTACACATTGCAAATAGCCTGAAAACAGTGGATTATATGGTGTTGGGGTTTCTCTCTCTCCGACAAAATTTTCCATGGAAATGTTAGTAACAATTAAATTAGTTTAATTTTTTTTTTACATTTTTCAGTTTTGTGGATTTGTTTTGTTACTAGCTAATTT
The DNA here is from genome assembly GCA_020205605.1 of Panax ginseng. Classification (NCBI taxonomy): domain Eukaryota; kingdom Viridiplantae; phylum Streptophyta; class Magnoliopsida; order Apiales; family Araliaceae; genus Panax; species Panax ginseng. Next base: position 124,649,098 of record CM035135.1, on the reverse strand, counting down.
TAATTCTGCAGTGCATTATTATCAGTATGCTTTTTTAGTTGATTTCTTTGGCATTTGTGTGCCATACCAATGCGAGCTTGAGTCGTGTGAAACCGAGCGAGTTCAAAGTTAGAGTTGGAACTTGAAAACATGCTACTCTCCAACCTGTTTATTAGACTAGAAACTCATTATGCATTTAACGTCAAATTAATCTGCTTTATTGTTACTTTATCCAACTCGGCTCATTCTATGATGAACATCCAAGTTGACTTGGGAGTAATTTTACTTTTTAAAATAGTTTGTTTGCGGAAGCTTTTTAAACAATTGCCAATTTTGCCTATTGGTTTGCTTTCAAACAAGAATTATCGTAAAACTCTTTAGCTCATTTTTATTAAAATCTCCAAACATTGTATGATCTTTTGTTTTCTCCAACACTAATGAAACTTGGTTTGCTCTTAATTTGCTTTACAAGACCAAAAGTGGACTGCAAAAAGTGTGTGAGCAATACTCATAACTCATAAGCATTTCCTTGTATAATTTAAACTCGGACATGGTCTGGTGAGAGAACCTGTTGTGGTCAAAGTTCCGAAATTGCAGATGTTGGTTTATGTGATAAATGGATTAATCTGTAGATTGTTGTTTAACATCCTTCCCAATTTTATAATAAGTTTTAAGGCGTCTCCTTCAACTGGTGAGTAATCTTCAACTTTGGTTGGGTTAGAGTATCCAATTGGTGACTTAAAGTTTAAAAATTGGGCACTCAGTTTCAAATTTAAAGTATGATTTATTTTGTTTATGATTTTATATCTTCAGGTTTTCAAAAGAATCATCAAGGATCTTCTTTTTTACCCAAATCACCTTTCATGAGCTTTCTCAATCTAATGTCAAGGCTTGCAAAAATATTTAGGACCTTCAGATATGGATTTGATTGCCAAATACCACTGTTCTTTTTCTCTTCTTTTTAACTAATGTTATTTATTTATCCTATATTTTGATTATTGCCAAGTTTCATACATTTTTCTTTATGTAATTTTCCCTTTTGGTGATCACTTTCCTCATGTTTTGTTACCTTTTTTTTAACAGGAAAATAAGATTACAAGGCCTCAAATGATACGAAAAGTATGGCAAATTGCTGGTGACGATCTATTAAAAGCAGTGATCAAATTAAGCATAAACAAGGTATGAGTTTACCTAAATCTCTGTATTGGCTTAACATTTTTGTACACACTTCATGGTCATTCAATATTCCATATGTAATATTCTCTGCCTAAATAATAGGTGATTTTGTATTGTCCTGATTCCTGCAGAAACTTGAGGCCTCAAGAGATGGTAGATCTTATGGAGCAGCAACAACAAATCCAAATAGCACAAAGAGTAGAATTGATACCCAGGTGCCTAGCCTAGCCTAGCCTAGCCTTGATGGAGAAACTAATGATAGATTGATTATATAGACTTGGAAGTTTGAATTAGATTTTCGTAGAGAAAATCAAACCTCTAACTCTGCGTCATGGCACTTAGGATTGATTTTGTGAAATCTAAGAAACGATCTTTATTTTAATTTACTTAAAACTTCATGTATTTGTTTTCCTCTCTTATGAATCAGCTGGATATGTATATGATGTTTAAAAGTGGGGGCTTTTACTTTATAAGACTTTTTTAAACATGCATAAATTAATTAGTGTCTACTTATGGAAGCCCATTTGAGCTTGGTGTATTCATCATACTGTAATTTCTTTGCCAATGGTCAGATAAGACTTTGTGATAAATGAATCATTCATGAAATATATTTGCCTTAGATACATTTGTGTGTGTTGTATTTCGATTGTATGTTTACTTTCTTCTGCTACATTTCTTTTTGTGCCAAGTATTAGTTTAATGAATATTGAAGGAAAAATTACTACCCTCTTCAGCTGTTCAGCATGATTGGTGTGATCGTTTGAACAAATGTTGAATTCTGACATAGTATATGAAAAAGCATGCTACACTTAATTTTCAACTTTCTTATAGTATATAAATACTAATGTTTTTTTGTGCTGACAACGTGCCTAACACATATTTGAGATTTCTCTTACTGTGTCCAAGTAAGCATTGTCCCTTCATCATGATCTGCGTGTTTGTTCTGGCAAATGACAAGGAGTTTTTGTGGGTTAGATTGATGGAATACCTTTGTTTGAGGTGATCAAATTAGTTTTTTATCGAGCTCACGAACATCAAGAACTCTGGTGGGAGATTTCACTAAAACGCAAAAAGGGAAAAATACTATCACGGGTAAGTTTGGATTTTTCCCATATTACAGATTTCTTTCTTTTAGATTTTGAAATTGTGCAAGAGGTGTTTGATAAAATGTCACATACATACCTACTTCTTACAATCTTACTCATTCATCTATTTTTTGGCCATTGATAACAACACCTACAACGAATTCATCTGGCTTAAGGCGTTTTACTTCCACGAATTATTTCAATTTGTTTAATTTATTTGGTAGTGTTTCAATTTTTTAGATTAACCTTGCTATGAACCTTTTTGCTTTTATGATGAGAATAAGATATTCAAGTAGTTTGGTGAAAAAGGTAAATATTGAAGACTTGGATCCTTAGTCCAACAGATCATATTAAATTTCTTTTCTTTATTAATTTTTAGAAATTTATTATCTAACATATAGACCTTCTTTACTATGTTGATTCAAATAAAATATGTGTGTCTGGAATTGAAATATAATAATTAACTTTAGAGTTTAACGTGAAAAATTTGTACTTGGTTGGTTAAAACATAAAATAGGTGCAAGTTCTGTAGTTTTTAGCGTCATTTACCCATCTTATTTTTTACATTCAATATGTTTGATCACAATAGTTATATGTATACTTTACATTTGCAATATGTTGCATCATATATGTTTTATAAATGCTCATGAAATATTTTAAAGTTTGAAATTTTGTGGGCAGTTACAACAAAAGAGTTGGATGGATTCTGGGTTCACCATAATTACATGGAAACAATATTTGAATGATGTTTTGGTACTCACAACAAGAACTAAATTCCTTTTCTTAATGTTGGTGTGATAAATAAAAGAATTGTCTGAACCGTTGAATTTTACATGTATTGTGATTTTATTTTTTGTCATTTTGATAGCTTATACTTGATTTTTATCTTGAATCTGTAGTGAATTGAATGGGATTGTGCTTAGTGTTTAGTTGTACATATTTGTTCTAATATTTTTATAAAAAAATGAACTTTTTTAGCCTTAGATGGAGTTAAAATTAAACCTTACATTTAGAGGATACGTAGATTTTAAATAAGTCTGTCTTTTAGATGGTGGGTATCTCACTTGCTAAATGCTTATAGCTTTTCCTGAGCTAAAGTCGAAACGTTTAGCTTATAGTTAATGAACCAGTTAAAAGGTTACAAGGTCCAACTGTTTGGTGCCCGTGTAAATATATATTGATAAAATCGGTTTGATGAACCACTATTTGTCGTCCTCTCAGCTGCTTCATGAAAAAATGGAACACAGTTCTGATAATTGATATATAAACGTTAACCACAGACAATTAGAGATAATATGAGGGAAAAAGGTTTTGGTAAATGCTTATTTTTTCCTATATGATGAGCATGCTTATATCTTTCCCTATATGATGAGCGCTATAGCCACAAATTGGAATGGAGGTATTTATATGTTGTAAGTTTACTTCTTCCATATGTAGTGATAAAAACTCTAAACAACATAATCTTATAAGAAGGACCTTGCTAACAAATGTTCAAGGTATGTATTTCTCTGCAATTATTTTCTCTTTTACTGACTGAACTCATTATTTAATTTAAAATTGTAGGATAGGAGTTAACGTTGGTACATGAATTGTGTACTTTTAGTCCTTTTTGACATGAATCTCTGACAAATTATTAAATCCATTATTTAAACTAGTCTGTGTATTGCACGGGTTACCAACTAGTAGTATTAATTACTTGTGTTTATTTATTTTTTCGAAATAATTAATTTTGGCTGTACAAGTGTGGTTCATATAATTATAGTATGGTGTTAAATTTGTTTTTTTTCCTCTCAATAATTAGTGCATGCTACATCGATCTTATATGTTATTGCATCTAGGATTTTAAATGTTCAGTTGCAATATTTTTAAAATATATATATTGGGGCAAGTTAAAATACAATGATCTTGAATCACTTTAATTTGAAACTATTATGAGGGATAAATAAATAAATTCAAAAGTGAGAAAACCTTTTTTCGAGACAAAAATAGTATTTAAAAATAAAAATAAAAGACTCCCTTCCTACTACCCTTTGGTTGTCGTCTGAATAATTTAAAAGTAACCAAGATTTCAGAAGAGAAAAAATGAAAAATGAGAACCGATTACATTAGAATGAACTAGATTACAATCAAAGTAGTTATATATATATATATATATATATATATATATATATATATATATATATATATAAGTGTTCAAAAAGTCGGCCTAGTCGATGACTAGATCGGGGTCGGAGCCTCAACAAGTCGACTAGGGCCTAGTCTTTTGATTTAGTCGCTGGCCGACTTAGTCGGGCTAGAGTCGGCGGTATCCAATCGAAAAAGTCATCCAGTCGAAGTAAATCAAAAAATCAGAACAAGTCGGCAAAAATCGGAAGAAGTCGGGGAAAATCAGAAAAAACGGGAGCGGATGAGGTCCTTCTACCTAGAAGAAGTGGTAAAAATGTGCGAGAACTAGATGAAGATGAGTTTGTGTCGGAAGATGATGACAACAAAGAGGAAGATGAGGAATTAGTTTGAGTCTGATGGAGAGTAAGTCTTGGAGGGATATGGAGAAAAGGAGGAGGAGGAGTGATTGACTATTGATTGTGTTACTTAGTTTCATTTGATTAATTAGTTTTGAACTTAGAGCGTCGAATTATTTGGTTTTACTTAGTTTCCATGTTTTTATTTGATAATTTGTGTTACTTATGTTATTCTACATACTCAAAACTTATGAAGGAAGGAGGAAGGATAATATATTTTAAAAAGAAATTAAAAATCTGACTAGCCGATTAATTCCCGATTAATCCCCGACTAATCTCCTAGTGTCTTGTTGATAACCAACTGATTTGGGATCAACTAGCGACTTTTAGAACACAAAATTTAATCACCTGGTCATAATTTCTAGTTAATATATAACATAATTTTCTAACCTAGTCACGGTTACAATAAGTAACCAGTCATAAGAATATAATATTATTAGAATATACATTCAAAAAAAAAGTTAATTTAAGAATATATGGCTTGATTCCTTGCCTCGCGTGCACATTGCAATGAAGATGTTTGCTGACTGAAGTACTGAACCTTCGTAGAGCTACTTAGGATGAAGTAGCCCTTCAAGAATTTTTTATATTGACAAAATGACAATCAAATTTAAGAAATTAATATTTTCACATGTTAAAATAATATTTCTATATTAGTTCATCTCATATAAAATTGAAACTTAGTCATTATTTATGTGAAAAGAATCATGTAGAAATATCAATTTTTTATGTAAAAATATCAATTCTCTTCAATTTAATGTGTTTTGTTTGTCTTGAAAAGTGACAACCTCATTAATTATCAACCACAATCACATTAAAAATAATATAAGTATTTAATATATTTTTATCAAAAAGCAAAGTGATTTTGTTTGTGACACCTCCAAAATAGGTATACATCACCCATTCTGAGTCGCCAAATACATGGTACAGAACTTAAATACAAACTTAATTTATACAACTATTAAGTGTCGTGCAGAATACAACAAAACATAAGCTGTGACTTTGAATACAAATATTGTCTCCTAGACAATATCCAAACTCAAATTCAATTTCCTTACAATTATTATCATACTATTTCACAGAATATTGAGGACTACTAAAACAACCATCTGGACCGTCAATCCATTCCCCGACTAGTCCCAGCTATATTCTCATTTCCTGAAGAGAATAGTGAAAGAAAAGGGTGAGCTTAACTAGCCTAGTAAGAAATATTATGACTAAAATAATGCAGAATAAATTATCCTTAGCCTTCAATAGTATAACAACTGATTGAATACAATAGACAACAAGTTTTAGATCAACAACTGTAGCGGAATAAGCAATCCATTAGAAGAGTCAAGTAGAGTATGATATCTACTATCTTCTATGATTTAAAAGTTTATCATCAGTTTTATCGCTGAGACTCAACTTAATAAATAATCCACATCACTGAATTATCCATGCACTACGGGCCAAGGATATTCATTAGTATCACGACCACGAATTATCCATGCACTACGGGCCAAGGATATTAATGTTTTCATCAACGGTCATGATCACGCCATAAAACAATTCATCTTTGCACCCTTGGCCGAAGAGAACCCATGGTTATGATCATACCAACAACTGTCCATTCAATTCACTACGGGCCAATGAGGACTTTTACCACATCATTTGTAACATTGCGGTCATGATTATACCGAATAATCCTTGGTTATAATCATACCAATCAACAGTTCATCTATGCACGTAAGCCAAAGATGACTTTATCATAATATAAGCATGAGGACGATGACAATAATATAAGAATTCAATTAAAAGAAAGCAAATGATAAATTTTTAAAGATTTATAATTTAATTTATCCAGAATTCAAAAAACGTCCAAATTGTCAACATGATACTGCTTTGTGGAGTAAACTTCAAGAATAATATTGTATCAAAAATGATTTGGACCGAAAAGAAATTAATTTTTGTCATGGATAATACCCCGGGTGAATAGTACCCGAATGAATAGTATCCCGTGAATAGTACTTTGGGAATAATATCCCGTAAAGAGTACCCCCACATGAAAAGATAAAAAATTATCAAGAAGGCTTCGAATAATATTTCCATGAAAAGATTCTAGATGAAGCGCAAATTTCAAGGATATTCTACTAATTTCATGGAGTATAGAAGCGATACTTTAAAAAAATGAGTGTAGAATTCAGAATCTGAAACGAAATAATATTACTTACATACTACAGAGTATGGAAGAAAATATTATTTCTTACGAATATTGAACAAAAATAACATCCCTTACGACTGTGGAATAAAAATGTGGAACGAAAATAATATTCCTACGAATATTGAACGAAGATAATATTCCTTACGAATATTAAACGAAGATAATATTTCTTGCGAATATTGAACGAAATAAAATTTCTTACGAATACAAAAAATAATATTGTAAGCGAATATAAAATAAATAATACCCCTTACCTCAAAAAGAGAGAAATTTCGACGGGTATAACGGATATATTCTTGAAGAAAATTTTCACTGTTTTCTACACTCAAAGCTTCCTTAAACTCTAAAGAAATACGCTCAATATTATAGAAGAAGAATTCTCTGATTCTGGTGTGATTTTCATTTCTAAACTGGGCATCCTATTTATAGGAGAATGAAAAGATACTATTTGAATTTAGAAATCACAGACGCACAGTAAAACATTCACGGGTGCAATTATTCGGCTGCTTTCTAAAAATTTTTTGATTTACTATGTAGCACTATGAAATAAAATATTCTAATAAAACGAAAACTTTAAAAATATATATATATATATATATATATATATATATATATATATATATATATATATATATATATACGATGAGATAACTTTTTAGATGATTTCAAAAAATGGGTAAATGGGGGTCCAAATAATATGCCAAAATTTACAACAAATACTTCATAAAAAAATCTCCTTAATATTTTTAACAACATTTATTCATCATTATTATAACCCACAATATTAACAACCAAATCGTTCTCAGGAAAGAGGGGGCTTTCCGATAAGAATTTCTCTCTATTGGCACACAATTAGGTGACCAAACCCCTTTCCTCGACAGAACTTTCTAGACTTTGTTGATTATGCAAATAATAATATGAATAACTTGTCATCTCAATTATTGATTTAATAATATAAAATATTGTGACAATAATTGAATCAATAACATGAGATACTATGCATCAATTACTGTTGTAATAATTGAATAAAACTGAGTGACTTCTCACATAAGCATCAATAATCAATACCGCGTGCTACTATGCAACCACACGTATTAATGTACTTTTACCACCGGGTATTTCAACAATTAACGGTAAACTTTTGCCGTTATTTTTCAAAAAGATATTTCTGTCATTTTTTAACTCCGACGGTAATTTCATTGTGGGGTCTACCAATGATTGCGCCGTTGTACGAATATTCTCTGATAAAATGAATATTTCCCGATCAATCGAATATTTTATAACAACTTGCATACTTTGAAAAATTTATAAATATTATCCATAACTATAACATTATATCAAATCCACACTATATTACTCAAAAAAATATTTCGAGAAAATTAAATCTTTATTCATAAAAGTTGGGGTCTTACATTGTTGCATAAAAGAATTTAATATAGAGTAATGCTAAACACACAACTTATTTTACAACTATTTTATAATTTGCTGATGTGACATACTCCACATCTGCATATTGATGAAAAAATTGCTTCAATTTAGTCTTCGACCCCACATAAAAGCTGAGGTGGAGTATGCCATATCAGCGAATTATAAAATAGTTGTAGAATAAGTTGTGCATCTAACATTATTCTTTAATATATTTATTGGAGTAGGTATGCTTATTTATTTTTAGTAGCAGACATCTCAATCAATTAATATCAAAACATAATAAGATAAACGCTGAGTCATTTTTCGTTAGTCTCAATACAACTTAGTTGTGAAGCCCCCAAATTCGGGTACTTGAAACCTTTATTCAGTACTTCACGATATCAAACATTCAACATATTATAAACTTAAACTTAATAAAGTTATTACATCAAAGTTCTACTAATCCCAGGTACGTAGACCTTTAAGTGCCTATTACATGATAGTTTAATATTTACAGACATGGAAGCTATCTATTACATCAAATTCTAGCTATTATGTTGCTTTTGTTTTCCCCTTGTCTCTATTAGATCCTTCTATTTGAGTCTGCTCAGTTGAAAACATTTATAACAAAGTAAGTATGAGCATTCAATTGCTCAGCAAGTAATAACATTCTTTAATGGCTCAACAATCAATAAATGTTTTCTTTGAAGCATGCCTTGACAAGTGAATCAAAACTGTAAAGCAAATAAATCTTGAATCATTCACATTTCTGGAATATTATAACAATATTGAATAACTGAGAGGTCATAAGACTATGAACATGCTTTTTCTTTTCTTGAAAAGGTTCAATCAAAAATTTATCTGCGAACCGTCTTATCTTATGGGCACGGAGGGTAATCAACCCTTTATGCCCTGTATTGATCAATACTATCTTATCCAGAACAATTTTCATGTTCAACGTCACCACTCCCAGAGTGCAATAAAAATATCCCATTTCAGGGTTTGTTCATTCTCAGTTTGGAATCCAAACTACAACAATGTAGCTGGATAGCTTAAATCATGGCATGATAATATTTCAAGACTTATTATAAAGAAATTGAAATATTTTACATATGTGTCTGGCCAGAAGGAATGACTCAGAATTCTTTGTAATCTGCTCATGCATATTGAATTTCATTTGATATACATACAAATATATCACCCAATCTTTTGAAGTTGATTGTAATAAAAAGGTTATTTAAACTTATATTATTCATAAATAATGAAAGACAGTTCAGAATGTAGAGAACCTGTCCATATATGAATAATCTCAGAATACTTGCTCAATAAAGAGTAAGATTTAGATACTTGCCTTGGTCGTAGACTATTGATACAAATTCAGCGTAACTTGTGTGTTCTCACAGATCCTACACAATTATTTGTATTTACAAGCATATTAGCCAAATAGCCAAGTCATATAGCTTGTATGTTCACATATCACATAATCACAATGATCATGTTTTTAGTTTATATTCCCATACTTGCTATGACACCCCAAAATTCGGATACTTCAATTTACACGAGATTTGGTGTTCATTGTACAAACATCATATGTCTATCTACCCATAATAAATGAAAATAATAAAATAGATAGAAATAAATCCTCCCCTTATGGAGTTACAACATCTGAATGTAAATACATCAATCCCAGGTCATACTAACCTTAAATCTCAAATGCGAAAGCGTAAACAAATAATAAGTCTTACACAACTTTAACATAAGTCTGAAATGTAAATATATCAAATAAACAACAAGTCTTCATCATTTGTTGACCTTACCCTTGATTCAATATCTTAACGCTAAAGCATCATTAATCCCCTATAACAAGGTTGTTTATCTCAGTTTGACATTAGAGTCCGCACCAAAGGAAGTTTGGTTGGGATAAGCTCAACAGTGGTTCTGGAGTACGTTTAGAACGTTCATCAACTATGGACTAGTACAATCAATAAGGGTTCGCTAGTCTTACAAGGTTCAACATTAAGTGATATTCAATTTGAATAATAAAACTCAAGAGGTATACAATTGAATAAATATTGTATAACGGAAATCATGCTTTAAAAGAATGATAACATCTAATACGAAATCTTGAATTTGAACAAGTAATAACAAGAACTTACTCGACATAGAATATAAGTGTAGGACTTGCTCAATCGAAGAATTTAGAATTTAAAGAACTTATTTCATAAAAGTAAAGTTTTGAGTAAGGAAACTTGTTCAATGTAAAGAGGTAAGGTTTAGAAACTTGCCTCGTGCGTAGACTAACTGATTACTACTCACATTCACCACAAGTCCTACACATACCATATGCATTCACATCATTCATTAGTTACATTCATATTAACCTTATAGGTTTAGTTCCCTCTTTTAGTACAACTTGTCAACTTAGTTTAAGTTCTGCTCATTACCAAGACTGAAGTCTCAAATTTTAAGTTTGATCATCAATATGTCTTCTTATGGACATAATGTTTAGCGCTTATATAAATTATAAATTTACCACACAATTTCATCACACGTAAGTTGACAATTTGATATGACATCTTATTACATGTCCAACACATTATTATGTTCATTAAACTAGGTTGGACTAACATGTAACGAACTGTACACGACAAAAACTGAAATTGTCCAACTCTGCCACCCTTGCTGGGGCGGGTCTCCCAGGTTTAGTTTCTGCAGTTCGCTACTGCATTGTTCATCAGACCCAAATTCGTGAATTATGTATGAAATCAGTAAATTTAACAAACCCAGAAGATATAGACTTCACATAATTGTTACCAAGCATGCATACATCGATTTTAAACAAAAAAAAAAAACCATATTCATCAGATTTAACCCATTTAATTTCATGTTCTTACTAAAAACTTCATTTTAGACATTCTTAGTGAATCTACACACCACTGATTCGTTTCTTGACCAAATCAGTTCATATAACATGTGTTGTTTTTGTATTTAAACATATTAACATAATCAATTGTCAATTTACTGATTACAACATGGAGTGAACACAAATTTTGGTTCTAAAATCAGCCTTTTTGTACTTTTATAACAAAACTCAAACTTCTTTTGTAAAACATGGTTTCATGAATCAATTCATACCAAAAATCGTTTTCAATCCTCATATAACAGATTATATCTATCTAACAACATAAACATCCATTATTCTAACAAATCATCAAACAAAACTCAGATTTTGACTTCAAAATCATATATTGTTACTATAAACTTAAAAACCCCCCTTTTAACCAAAGTTCATGGATTAATTCACCCTAAAAGGTTTATAAACATCATATATTAGATTATTCATGCATATAAACAATTTATAACAACTTTTCAGCAATTACTCATGAAAATTCCAATTACAGAAAACTAAAAAATATAATTTCATAGAAAACTCAAGAACATAGAAAACAAGGATTATAAATTGAGTTCTCACCCCTTGCTTTTTTTTGCTTAGATGATATGAATTCCTCCTATGATTCTCCAAGTCTTCTTCCTTAACTCAATTCTCTCAAACTCTCTCTTTTCTCTCTATAATTCTATTCTCAGACTTAACCAAATGAACTGATATAAGCTTGTTATACGTAACATGTAATAACTGATATAACATAGGTGTCAGTTAATGCCATTACGCAATTAACTGCTCCCACATTCATAAGGCCATGTTTGGCTAGCCTTTAAAAGGCTCTTTCTCCATTTATTTAAATTAACTTGTTTATTATATAGTTTATTCGTCACACTTTAATAAATCAAATAATATTATTTAAATTCAATTAAATTAAAGACGATATTACCCATTAAATCACATCATCACATAACTAAAATTCTCATTTATTAAATATAACACATAATTTATATTCTCAATAAATCTCTAATTAATTATTTAATTAATTAGAACAACATTAAAATTATTAAACAACTCATTTAATTTAATACTTCCAAATAAATTATGACTTTGCACTATAAAATTATTCTTCATCAATTTAATCAATGTAACACATTTAATTAAATGCTACATTGATTAAATTAATCTACCACAATTCCATCAATTATTTATTCAACTTGACAAATAAATTAACAAAATATTTATTTAATTCAATAAATATTTAACATTATTTACAAAAGTCTCGTTCGTCACATTTGAGATATTTCTATACATTTTTCAAATATCTTATCCATGTTTTTACAACAGTCATTTCTTTCTTTTATAGGGTTTGACATAATCCCAGTTCTTAACCTTTATATGATTTTAGTTCATATTCCTCTTCTTATTTCTTGCTAGAGATATACTTTGTAATTTTCTTCGTAACCTAGGTATTCAGGGTGAATACGTAAGGTATTTCATGAATTGAGTATGATCGTATATCATAGGTAAGAACTTTAGTTTTCATTCTGCTTGGTAACTCATATTGACCAACTTTTCACTTAAACTTATTTCATTTCTAAGTTATGCCAAGATAGCTTTCTTGTAATATTAGTAACTCTTTATGGTACTAACAGTTCCAACTTGGCTTAGTAGTTCCAAATTAAAATTTTAATTATGCCAAACACTATCAAATAGAATACAACCCATTTTTAGTGAATTACATGTTTTGGGTGTAACTAAAACTTGTTTTCATGTCTTAAAAGTACTTTTCCTTTGTGAAGTTAACTTTCAATATACTAATGCATTAACTGTTCTTGTTTTCCTGTATATAAATAAAACAACCCTCTAAAGCTTAATTAAACTCAATTTGGTTTAATAATCCCAATATAAGATACTCATTCATACTAGCTGTAAGACCCCAACTTTTATGAATAAAGAATACTTTTCTTAAAATATATTTTTGAATATTATGGTGTGAATTTGATATAATGTTATAGTTGTGGGTACTATTTACAAATTTTGCAAAGTAAGTAAGTGGTTATATAATATTCGATTGGTCGGGGAATATTCGTTTTAATAGGGAATATTAAATACAATGCATGACACAATCATTAGTGGACCCCACAATGTAAGTATTATCGTAGTTAAACAAAAACAAAATTATCTTTTATAAAAATAACGGCTAAAGTGTTACCGTTAAAACCTGTTGAACTACCCGGTAGTAAAAAGTACAATAATACGCGTGGTTGCATAGTAGACACTACGGTATTGATTATTGATGCTTACGTGAGAAGTCACTCGCTTATACTCAATTATTACTACGATAATTCTTTGCATCATATCTCTCGTATTATTGATTCAATTATTGTCACAAGATCATCTCGTATAATATGTTATATTATTAAATCAATAATTGAGACGACAAAGTTATTCATATTATTATTTGCAATATTGACAATGTCTAGAAGTTCTGTTAAGGAGAGGTTTGGTCACCTAATTGCGCGCCAATAAGGAGAAATACTTATAGGAAAGCCCCCTCTTTCCTGGGAACGACCTGGTTGTTAAATATTGTGAATTATAATATTAATGATGAATAAGTTCGTGTTGATTAAAGATGAAATTGATAGTTCCATTGTGTGGGAATTATTAGTGTTAGTGGAAATCGACATTTATTTCGATAATAATTGATGTCTGGAGGTTATATTGACCAATAGGGTAATTCACCGGATAAATGAGCAATTAATTGCTATTAATTCACATGCTTATAACTATGTGTTCACATGTGTGTACTATTGATTCACATGATTTACTATTAGGGGAGTTGGTGCAAGATTGATAATACTTGCATGACTAAATTAAAAATGGAGGTATAGATAAATGTACTATACTGTAATTAGTTTTTTCACATGATTATACTATTAAGTCACATGAATGAACTATTAATTCACATGATTTACTATTAGGGAGGTGGTGCAAGTTTGATAATACTTACAGGACTAAATTAAAAATGAAGAAAAAGAGGAAGGTATTATATTGTAATATTTCGAGCCCCAAAACGTGCAATTATCGAAACTATATTTTCCTATAAATAGAAGATCATTCTTCTTTCATTCTCACCAATTCACTAAGTCTCACAAGAGCAATTATTATAGAGAGAAATTTGAGAGAGAAAGAAGAAGATATGTTTGCTACCTTTCTATTCCAGTATCCAGTTTTATTCTAAGGTAAGGGGTATTATTTCTTTCGTATTCATGAAGAGAGTTATTTTCTTTCAATACTCGTAAGGGTTGTTATTCTATTCTTTATTATTACATTGGAATAACCGTCATGCATGCGGACTACCACATGCCCGGTGAATTCTTACATTATTCCATTCTTTATTATTACATTGGAATAACTGCTCACGCGGACTCACCGCATGCGTATGGTGAATTCTTACGTTATTCCATTATTTATTATTCTATTGGAATAACTCGCTCACGCGGACTATCGCATGTATGGTGAATTCTTTTGTTATTCCATTCTTTATTATTACATTGGAATAACACATGTGTGTGTGGACTGGATCATCAGATGCATGGTGAATGATCCTTCGTATTCATTCCTTATTAAATTGTGGAAATGATCTGCATCTCACGTGGATTACTGCATGGTGGGTGAAAATCCATTCATAGATTTCATATATTCTAGTATACTCATTTGGTTAAATTTTTGGCTTCTGTACTCCATAAAATTAGTAGAATATCCTAGATATTTGCGCTTCATCCCGTATCTTTTCATAAAAATATTCTTCTGAGCATTCTTGAATTTTACTCCACAAAGCAGTATCATGTTGACAATTTGGACGTTATTGATTTCTGGATAAATTAGATTATAAATCTTTAAAATTTATCCTTGAACTTGTTTTATTAAATTATTATGTCATTGTCATCATCCTTATGCTTATATTGTGATGAAAGTCATCTTTGGCTTACGTGCATAGATGGAATTGGTATGATTATGACCAGGGATGATTCGGTATAATCATGACAATAATGTGACGAATGATGTGGTGAAAGTCCTCATTGGCCTGTAGTTCATTGATGGACAGTTGTTGGTATGATTAAGACTAGGGATTATTCGGTATAATCATGACCATTGATGATTACATGAATATCCTTGGCCATGATGCAGGGATGATTCGATTTTATTTATTAAGTTGAGTCTCAGCGATAAAGTTGATGAATTTTTTTTAAATCATAGAAGATAGTAGATTTTATACTCTACTTGACTCTTCTAATGGATTGCTTATTCTGCTGCAGTTGTTGATCTAAAACTTGTTGTCTATTATATTCTATCAGTTGTTATACTGTTAAAGGCTAAGGATAATTTATTCTGCATTATCTTAGTCATAATATTTCTTACTGGGGTAGTTGAGCTCACCCTTTCTTTCACTGTTCTCTTCAGGAAATGAGAATATAGCTGGGACGAGTCGGGGAACGGATTGACGGTCCAGATGGTTATTTTAGTAGTCCTCACTATTCTATAAAATAGTGTGACAATAAATGTAATGAGGACTCCATTGAGTGTGGATATTGTCTAGATGACAATATTCTTATTAAAACTCTTAGATTATGTTTTGTCGTATTTTACACGACTATTGTATAATTAAATAGTATTTGAATTTTGTACCATGTATTTAGCGCTCAATATGGGTTATGTATACCTATTTTGGGGGCGTCACAGTTGGTATCAAAGCTTAGGGATATGATCCCTGGCTGAGATGTGAGACAAGAACTAGGAGGGGAGAGACGGGGAATTCCTTTGCTAGTATGACCTACCTAAGTTTATTTGGTATTTAATTGGTCGATCAGAGTATAGGAATAATATGTGATATGTTAATTAACCCTTGTTTTGTGGCAGTATTTGAAAATGGCATCCGAAAATGTTGAGATAACCAATGAAGCACATTAGATCGTTGAGTCACCAACGATCAATACCTAGGATAATGTGCAACAGGAAGACAATAATCCTCAGGTAAACAATAACACCGATGAAATGGTGAACAATGTGATGTTTAGAGACTTTATGTACATGCAACATCAGGCGAGAACGACTACTGTTCAAAATGCAGGTGGAAACATTGGCAACTCTAGGACGGTCACCGCTAAATAGTTCAAGGAGTTGGGACCACCGGAGTTTTTTGAAGAGCCAAAATCACTTAAGGCGGAGAAGTGGATAAAGCAGATCACCAAGATATTTGATGTCTTGGGATGCTCTGAGGAGAAAAAGGTTCCTTTTTCCACCTTCATATTCATGAGAAGCGTGATTCTTGGTGGGAATCGTAAAGCGTACTCAACCTACCTTGATGAAAATGTCTTGGGAGAAGTTACAAGAGCTGTTCAATGACAAGTACTTTCCCAAAAGTATTCGTCACATGAAGGAGGTAGAGTTTATCAGATGAAGCAAAACAATATGACCGTGTCATAGTACGAAGCTAAGTTTTTCGAGTTGTCCCGGTTTGCGTCCCACTTAGTTGATAATGAGGAGAGAATGACACTGATGTTTCTAAGAGGTTTGAAACCCGAGATACGTCAATACCTAATTTCTCACAAACTGTGTTTGTATTCAGATGTTGGGAATATGGCTTAGTTATTGGAGCGCGATAATGAGTCAACCCAACAAAGAGAGAGCAGCCAACAAGTCGATAATACTAGTGGTAGCAGTCATCGAAGCGGTGATAACAAGCGTGGAGGGAATCAACATGCCAGAAATGGTAATCATGGCCATGATAATAAGAGAGGACATTTTAAGAAGAGGAGATTCAACAATGATTTAAAGACGTCAGCACCAATACCTGTTGTTATGGAAGGAGAACGACCGCCGGTCGTATGTTACAAATGCGGAGGGGGGGGGACATATCAGTCCAAACTGCGTGATGCAGTCCAAAACATGTTACAATTATGGAAGAGAAGGTCACCTAGCCCGATTTTGTCATGCACCAAAGTCAAGTCCAGCTGGGATTGAGGCATCAAAGGCCGTCCCAGACAAGACAAAACCGGTAGTTCAAGGGAGAGTGTTTGTCGCAACCTCCCCAAAGGCGAGGAATCTGAACGAGGTGATCACGAGTAAGCTAATCATAAACTCTAGTGAAGTATATACCTTATTTGTTACCGGTTCTACCCATTTTTTTATTTCTCCTACTTGCGCTCAACATTTAAATTTGACTCCAGAGAAATTAGACTTTGACTTATTAGTTGAAACTCCGTTGAGAGAAACTTTCATTACATCCATTGTTTATAAGTCTTATTTGATTCAAATCGGTAACCGCACGTTACCTGTCGATCTTATTTCTTTGAAAATACTTGCATTTGATGTGATTTTAGGGATTGATTGGTTAACTACTCATCATGCTAAAATTGATTGTTTTTATAAGGTTGTCAGCTTTCATATTCCTAACCAACCTATTATGCGAATTCAAACAACCAAAAGACTAAAATCAATCACTGTCATATCAAGCCATAAAGTTATTCGTTTATTGAAAAACGGATGTCAAGCTTTCTTAGCCCATGCCACGGATTTAAATAAAAATACCTCAGATTTGAATGATATTTCTCTTCTTAATAAATTTCCTGACGTATTCCCTGAAGAACTTCCTGGCCTACCCCAGGCGTGAAATTGAATTTTGTATCGACCTTGAATAAAGACAAAACCCATTTCCAAAGCCCCATATCGAATGGCTCTATTGAACTTGAGGAGTTAAAAATCCAACTACTGAGAATTGTTAGACATCGGTTTCATTCATATTAAGACGTCTCCTTGGGGGTGCTCTGCTCTATTCGTGAAGAAGAAAGATGGAAGTATGCGACTTTTGTATTGATTATCGGGAGTTGAATCATGTCACCATAAAAATAAAGTAACCGTTGCCTCGCATTCATGACTGTTTGACCCGGTTGCAAGGAGCCAAATTCTTTTCAAAGATTGATCTTTATTAGGATATCATCGGTTGAAGATTAAAAGCGATGACATTCAAAGAGCGCTTCGAGAACTCGATGCAGGCGGCATTATGAATTCTTAGTCATGTCTTTTGGATTGACTAATGCTCCTGCTGCCTTCATGGACATGATGAACTGAGTATTCAAGGAATATTTGGATCACTTTGTGGTCGTCTTTATTGATGACATCCTCATATACTCCAAAAGCCGTGAAGACCATGAACAACACTTGAGGCTGATACTTCAAAAGCTTCGTGAAAATAAGCTTTATGCCAAGTTGAAGAAATGTGAGTTCTGGCTTGAGAAAGTTGTATTCCTTGGGCACGTGATATCAAATCATGGAATATCTGTTGACCCAACGAAGATTGAAGCAATCCAAAGTCAGTGACCGAAGTACGTAGTTTTTTCGGCTTAGTTGGTTATTATCGGAGATTCGTGGAAGGATTTTCTCAAATCGCTACTCCATTAACTCTGCTGAATCAAAAAGATACAAAGTTCGGTTGGAGCGAGGAATGTGAGAAGAGTTTTAAGAACTTCGAGAAGACTCATTTCAAATTTTGTTCTAACAATACCATCTGGCTCGGAGGGATTTGTCATCTATAGTGATGCTTCAGGCAAAGTGTTAGGATGTGTTCTCATACAACATGGGAAAGTCATAGCCTATGCCTCACGATAACTCAAAGAATATGAGAGGAATTATCCTACTCATGATCTAGAGTTGGCAACAGTCGTTTTTGAGCTTAAGATTTGGAGGCATTACCTGTATGGAGAGAAGGTGGAGATCTATATGGATCATAAAAGCCTCAAATATTTCTTCACTCAAATGGAACTCAACATGCGGCAATGACGATGGCTTGAGCTATTGAAAGATTATGATCATACCATCCAATACCATCTTGGAAAAGCGAATGTAGTAGCTAAGGCATTGAGTAGAAGATCATATGCGGGTACGAGTGCAATATTGTCAACGCAAAGACCCATTTTGTATGACTTACGAAGGATAGAGATAGAGTTAAAGATTCCAGGGACCCATGTGATGATGGCGAATATACGAGTAGAACTGACTTTAATCGATAAAGTTAAAGCTGCTCAAGCTATAGATCTGGAGCTGATGCGTATGAGGAAGAAAGTGCAAGAAGGTGCTATTCCGGAAGAAAGTGCAAGAAGGTGCTATTCCGGAAGAAAGAATCGATGAAGAAGGAATACTTCGAGTCAACTCCAGACTTTGTGTTCCTAACGATTCTGACTTGAAGTATAAAATCATGATGGAGGCGCACAACACACTGTTTGCAATCAATCCTGGGAGTACCAAAATGTATCGTGATCTTCAACATACATTTTGGTAGAGCAATATAAAGAGAGAGATAGCGGGGTTTATCTCAAGGTGTCTAACTTGTCAACGAGTCAAGGCGGAGCATCAAGTGCTAAAAGGTCCATTGCAACCACTTGAAATTCTAGAATGAAAGTGGGAGCACATTACCATGGATTTTGTTATTGGTCTTCCCAAGGTTTCTCAAGGCATAGATGCGATTTAGGTCATTATTGATAGATTGACCAAGTCTGCTCATTTCTTACCGATACAAAAAACTTATACACTTGAACGTCTTGCTAGTATGTATATAAACGAGATTGTAAGATTGCATGGTATGCCAGTATCCATAGTTTCTGATCGAGACCCAAGATTCACTTCAAGATTTTGGGTTAGTTTGCAAAAAGCTATGGGCATGGATTTACGATTTAGTTTGGCATATCATCCTCAAACGGACGACCAGTCAGAAATGACTATTCAAACTCTTGAAGATTTATTAAGACTCTGTGCCCTTGACTTCAAGGGAAGTTGGGACAAGTTCTTACCATTGGTGGAGTTTTCCTACAACAATAGTTATCAAGCAAGTATTGGCATGACTCTATTTGAGGCTATGGAGGAAAGTGTCGTTCTCCAGTATGCTGGGATGAGGTGGGTGAAGCAACATTGTTGGGAGCGGAGTTGGTACGTATGACTATGGAAAAGATTCAAATGATTCGACAACGTATAAAAATCTCACAAGACCGACAAATGAGTTATGCTGATCTTTATTGAAAGGACGTGGAATTCAATATTGGAGATCATGTGTTGTTACGTGTTGCCCTATGGAAAGGACTTACGAGATTTGGAAAGAGAGGACAGCTCAAATCTCGATTCATTGGCCCATTTATAATCCTCGATCGAGTAGGAACTGTGGCCTATAGACTCGCCTTACCGCCAAGTATGTCTCATGTTTATAACGTTTTTCACATATCTATGTTACGTAAATATGTGAAAGACCCGAACCACATTATTGAATTAGAACCAGACGAGATAGAGGAAAATTTAACATATGAAGAGTTATCTGTTAAAATCTTGGATAAGAAGGATCATATTCTACGCTCCAAGGTTATACCTCAAGTTAAAGTTTTAAGGAGAAACCACGATGTGGAAGAAATGACCTGGGAGTTAGAATCTGAGATGAAGTCAAGATATCCTCACCTCTTCGATATACCAGGTACGTACCCTAATTCGGAGGATAAAATTTCATAAGAAGGGGAGGTTGTAAGACCCCAACTTTTATGAATAAAGAATAATTTTCTCGAAATATATTTTTGAATATTATGGGTGGATTTGATATAATGTTATAGTTGTGGGTAATATTTACAAATTTTGCAAAGTAAGTAAGTGGTTATATAATATTCGATTGGTCGGGGAATATTCATTTTAACAGGGAATATTCGTACGACGGCACAATCATTGGTGGACCCCACAACGGAAGTATTGTCGTAGTTATAAAACAACATAATTATCTTTTTATAAAAATAACGGCGAAAGTGTTACCGTTAAAACTGTTGAACTACCCGATAGTAAAAAGTACAAGATGTCTGGCATTAGTTGCGTAGTAGCACACGATATTGATTATTGATGCTTACGTGAGAATTCACTCAGTTATACTCAATTATTGCTATAGTAATTGCTGCATCATATCTCTCATATTATTGATTCAATTATTGTCACAGTATCATCTGCATAATATGTTATATTATTAAATCAATAATTGAGACGTCAAAGTTATTTATATTATTATTTGCAATATTGACAATGTCTAGAAGTTCTGTCAAGAAGAGGTTTGGTCACCTAATTGCGCGCCAATAAGGAGAAATCCTTATAGGAAAGCCCCCTCTTTCCTGAGAACGACCTGGTTGTTAAATATTATGAGTTATAATATTAATGATGAATAAGTTCGTGTTGATTAAAGATAAAATTGATAGTTCCATTGTGTGGAAATTATTAGTGTTAGTGGAAATTGACATTTATTTCGATAATAATTGATGTCTGGAGGTTATATTGACCGATCGGGTAATTCACCGGATAAATGAGCAATTAATTGCTATTAATTTTCATGCTTATAACTATGTGTTCACATGTGTGTTCTATTGATTCACATGATTTACTATTAGGGGAGTTGATGCAAGATTGATAATACTTGCATGACTAAATTAAAAATAGAGGTATAGATAAAGGTACTATACTGTAATTAGTTTTTTCACATGATTATACTATTAAGTCAAATGAATGAACTATTAATTCACATGATTTACTATTAGGGGAGGTGGTGCAAGTTTGATAATACTTACAGGACTAAATTAAAAATGAAAAAAAAGAGGAATGTATTATACAATAATATTTCGAGTCCCAAAATGTGTAATTATCAAAACTATATTTTCCTATAAATAGAAGCTCATTCTTCTTTCATTCTCACCAATTCACTAAGTCTCACAAGAGCAATTATTATAGAGAGAGAAAGAAAAAGAACATTACCTCTACTATTCAGTATCCGGTTTTATTCTAAGGTAATGGGTATTATTTCTTTCGTATTAATGAAGAGAGTTATTTTCTTTCAATACTCGTAAGGGTTGTTATTCTATTCTTTATTATTACATTTGGAATTACATGCATGCGGACTACGCATGCACAGTGAATTCTTACATTATTCCATTCTTTATTATTACATTGGAATAACATGCATGCGGACTTCTGCATGCACAGTGAATTCTTACATTATTCCATTCTTTATTATTACATTGGAATAACTTTCTCTGTGAGGACTACCGCATGTATGGTGAATTCTTTTGTTATTCCATTCTTTATTATTCTATTGGAATAACACATGCATGTGGACTTCTGCATGCATGGTGAATGATCCTTACGTATTCATTCCTTATTAAATTGTGGAAATGATGCATCTACGTGGATTCTGGTATGGCGGGTGAAAATCCATTGCTTGATTTCATAAATTTTTGACCCTCAAAAATTACGGAAAAATTGGAAATGATATTTTGTTAGATTTTCTAGATTGTGTCCAAAAATGGCGATTTTGGATGTATAGATTAAGCGTTATGAATTTTATAGGAAAAGACTATTTTAAAAGTAAACCCTTATAACTCCTTGTAGTTGCTCCAAAATTGGTAAAATTTTTATTGGGAGTACATGTATAACACATGATTCTGAGGTTATACTCTGTAGAATACATCTGATAAAAATTTCAAAAGTTAAAAAAATGAAAAATAATTTTTCTAAATTAAAATAAAAATCAACGTTTCTGTCATGAATACAAATAATCTTGCATAACGTAAATTATTTCAACAAAAATAAAGAATGGAATAGCAAAGAAAAATTCGCTATCATCATCGCGTGAATACGCAAATAAAAGAATAACGAAGAAGGAAAAATCAATATCGCATAATGAGAAATTCGCAGCATCGATAAACTACATAGGCGTAAATTATTCAATAGAATAATAAAGAATGGAATACTGAGAAGAATTCACTTAGGCATGCGATAGGCCATGCAGGCGAGTTAATCCAGCGAGAATAATAAAGAATGGAATAATGAGAAGAATTCACGGGCATGCGATAGGCCGCCATGCAGCGGAGTTATTCCAGCGAGAATAATAAAGAATGGAATAATAGAAGAATTCACGGGCATGCGATGAGCGCACAGACGAGTTATTCAGCAGAATAATAAATAATGGAATAACAGAAGAATTCACCAGGCATGCGATAGACCGCACAGACAGGTTATCCCAACAGAATAATAAAAAATGGAATAACAATCCTTATGAATATTGAAACAAATAACTCTCTTCATGAATACGAAAGAAATAATACCCCTTACCTTAGAACAAAACTGGATACTGGAATAGTGAGGTAGCAGACTTCTTTTCTTCTTTCTCTCTATAATTTTTCTATAATAATTACGCTTGTGAGACTTAGTGAATTGGTGAGAATGAAGGAATAATGAGATTGTATTTATAGGAAAATATAGTTTCGATAATTGTACGTTTTGGGGCTCAAAATATTACAGTACAATACCTTCATCTTTTCCTTTATTTTTAATTTAGTCCTGCAAGTATTATCAAACTTGCACCACCTCCCCTAATAGTATATCATATGAATTAATAGTACAATCATGTGACTCAATAGTATAATCATGTGAAAAAATTTATTACAGTATAGTACCTTCATCTATACCTCTATTTTTAATTTAGTCATGCAAGTATTATCAATCTTGCACCAACTCCCCTAATAGTAAATCATGTGAATCAATAGTACACACATGCGAACATATAGTTATAAGCATATGAATTAATAGCAATTAATTGCTCATTTATCCGGTGAATTACCCGATTGGTCAATATAACCTCTAGACATCAATTATTATCGAAATAAATGTCGATTTCCACTAACACTAATAATTCCCACACAATGAATATTTTATAACAACTTGCTTACTTTGCAAAATTTTCAAATATCTCCCTTAACTTTAAACTTTTATCAATTTAACTATTTATCAAAATAGAAAAATTTAATACTTTTATTTCATAAAATTCGGGATCTCACAGAGAATCTCGTCTCCGGAAATCCTCGAAAAAACTCTACACATGACATGGGAAGCCACACCCTAGGGGACCGAACCCTAGGGAGCCGAACCCTAAGGGGGCCTTTTTCAGTTTTTTTCGCTCATTTCAATCTTTCTTGGTCGGTTTTCATCCCGTTCTCATAATTTTTGGTCCTTTAAGAAGCTCTTCTTGTCATAGAGATTATAAGGCTAATTATTCCTTGGAGCTTCACAAGATTTTAGCTTCTTTCTGTAGTCTGGACTTATTGCTTTGTCATTGCATCGATCAAACCCTTTCTAGCATGCCAATCGAGAAAATGAGGTAGTGCGCGCCCTATGGTTTTTCGTTTTTTTTTTCTCTTTTTGCTCATTTAATGTTTTGTTCATTAATTGCGTTCTTGTTCATTCATTTTTTGTCTTTTCCGTCATTTATTTAATTATAGTGTGAACTCTAATTTGAGTAATTTATTCAATTAAGTCATGTTAATCCTAATTTGCTCTTGGACCCACATATTTATTGTACGTACTAACATGGATCAAACATGTTTATTTGTATAAAATGCATTTTTCATCTCATAGTGCTAAAAATTAACAAGGCTAGACGGTCACTTAATGTGTACTTAGCAGATTAATAAATGAATCAGGTGGTGGCACATTATTTTCAAAAACACCAAATATAGATGGACCACCAAGTCCCTACATGAATCTCTCTTTATGCTAGTGCACACGATACATTAAAGCTCTTCATTATTTTTTAATACAGTGGCTGCAGTCTTCTAGAGTTTAAGCAATGCATTTTCTTATCATTTTTTCACCCAACTTTAAGAATTTAAAAATGTGACTTCTGTTATAAAACTTTAGCGAAGTGTATAAATATACTCTTATAATTGCTGCATAAATTTAGAGAGAATAAGCAAGAGGAAAGAGAGAGAGAAATTCTTCAAAGAATTCTTATCTATTTTTTTCACTATCACTACCTTTATATAGGCAAGGTTCAAGGAAGCAGAAGGAAGATAAGGGAAGGGGAGAGTCACGGGAAGAGGGGGATAAGAAAAAGGAGATCACGGGTTGGGGAAAGATTCCCTCCAGAAGGAATCACATGCATGCATTCTAATACTTCCCCTGATTCCCTATGATAGAAGATTATGTCTCATTAAAAACCTTGTTAAGAAAACCCAGTGGAAAAAACTTAACGAAGGGAAAAAGAGTACATATCTTTTACATAAATATCTTAATTAATTCGCCTCGTTAAAACCTTGTCGGGGAAAAACCCATTGGGATAAAAAAACCGTGACTAAGGAAAAAAATACAGATCTTCCCGTCAACAAGAATTCATTACTTACGGATGAAATGTTGTCACAAGTCTTTCGATCGACACATTCCAATCCTTTTCGAAGTTTTGCAAGCGTTGCATTTGGTAGCGACTTTGTGAATAAGTCATTAGATTATCACATGATCGAATTTGATGCACATCTATATCACCCTTCTTTTGTAGCTTTCGTGTGTGAAGAAGAATTTAGGTGAAATGTGCTTTGTTCTATCTCCTTGATGTACCCTCCTCTAAGTTGAGCAATGCATTCGGCGTTATCCTCATACGAAATTATAGGAATGTCTTTGATTGATGGTGATCCACATGACTTTTGAATATGCTGAATAATTGATCTCAACCAAACACACTCTCTCTTGCTTTCGTGTATTGCGAGAATCTACGAGTGATTTGGAGATGTGGTTGTCATGGTATGCTTTGTGGATTTCCAGGATATAGCTGTGTCATAATATGTAAATACATAACCTATTTGTGATCTTCTATTGTGTGGATCTGATAAATATCCTGCATCGACATATCTAACCAATCGCGACGTTGAATCTCTTGGATAAAATAACCCAAGATCTATACTTCCGAGGAGGTATCTAAAAATGTGTTTGATCCCATCCCAATGTCTCTTAGTAGGAGAAGAACTGTATCTTGCTAACAAGTTGACAGCAAAAGTAATATCAGTCGGTATACGGTTTGCGAAGATACATAAGAGCACCTATTGCACTTAGGTATGGGCGTCGGGTCCAAGAACTTCTTCCCCACTTTCAGAGGCCGAAATGGATCTTTATCAACTTCTAAAGATTGAACAACCATCGGGGTAGTCAAAGGATGAGCTTTATCTATATGAAAAATGGCGAGAATCTTTTCATCATATGTGGATTGATGAACAAAATTCCGGATGCTAAATGCTCCACTTGTATTCCCAGCGCAATTTTTGTCTTTCCAAGATCTTTCATTTCAAATTCATCTTTTAAATAAGTAGCAGTTCTTGTGAGTTCTTCAAGAGTACCTACAAGATTCAAATCATCCACATATACAGCAATGATGGAAAATCCACTTTGTGATTTCTTAATAAAAAAATATGGACATAATTGATCATTTATATATCCATCTTTTATTAAATAATCACTAAGTCGATTATACCACATATGACCAGACTGTTTCAACTCATACAATGAGCGTTGTAACTTGATTGAATATATGTGGCCAGGGCCTTTGTGATTGACCATTTACATCCATCAGACGTGTTTCCAAACCTTCCATGGTTGCCATACCTATCAGAAAGTGAAAAGTGTCCATCCATTCTTTGGAGAGTATGTATCCACGATAATCAATACCGGGTTTTTGTGAAAACCCTTGAGCTACAAGTCAGAACTTTGTATCTCACAATATCATTTTCTCATTTCGCTTTTGTACAAATACCCATTTGTTTCCAGCAAGGATTACGCCTTGACGGTGTTTGGACTCTTGGTCCAAAACTTCTCTTTTCAATAGAGATTGTAGCTCGGTTTGAATAGCATCTTTCCATTTTGGCCAATCTTTTCTTTTAGATATTCTTTCACGTTTTGTGGTTCGGGATCCGTGTCGGGAATCAAAGTAATATCGATGCTATATAGAAAGAAAATATATAAATCGATAATGACTTTGCTTCGATCCCATATTTTCTCATCATGTATATAATTTATTGAGATCTCTTGGTGTTTATCTCTTATCCCTTCTTTGAGATTTTAAACCTCTTTGAGGGCTATTCCCACTCTTGGAATAAGTGCTACTTCAAGCGGTTTGTACACATTGCGGGGCTATTCCACTCTTGGAATAAGTCTTTACTTATGGAGCGGGTATTCTTACAGGATTCCACTTATTTGTTTTTGATTTTTAATACAGTGGCTGCAGTCTTCTAGAGTTTAAGCAATGCATTTTCTTATCATTTTTTCACCCAACTTTAAGAATTTAAAAATGTGACTTCTGTTATAAAACTTTAGCGAAGTGTATAAATATACTCTTATAATTGCTGCATAAATTTAGAGAGAATAAGCAAGAGGAAAGAGAGAGAGAAATTCTTCAAAGAATTCTTATCTATTTTTTTCACTATCACTACCTTTATATAGGCAAGGTTCAAGGAAGCAGAAGGAAGATAAGGGAAGGGGAGAGTCACGGGAAGAGGGGGATAAGAAAAAGGAGATCACGGGTTGGGGAAAGATTCCCTCCAGAAGGAATCACATGCATGCATTCTAATACTTCCCCTGATTCCCTATGATAGAAGATTATGTCTCATTAAAAACCTTGTTAAGAAAACCCAGTGGAAAAAACTTAACGAAGGGAAAAAGAGTACATATCTTTTACATAAATATCTTAATTGACTGCCTCGTTAAAACCTTGTCAGGAAAAACCCATTGGGATAAAAACCGTGACTAAGGAAAAAGAGTACAGTCTTCCCGTCAACAAGAATTCATTACTTCTGGATGAAATGTTGTCACAAGTCTTTCAGTCGACACATTCCAATCCTTTTCTGAAGTTTTGCAAACGTTGCATTTGGTAGCGACTTTGTGAATAAGTCAGCTAGATTATCACATGATCGAATTTGATGCACATCTATATCACCCTTCTTTTGTAGCTCATGTGTGAAGAAGAATTTAGGTGAAATGTGCTTTGTTCTATCTCCCTTGATGTACCCTCCTCTAAGTTGAGCAATGCATTCAGCGTTATCCTCATACAGAATTATAGGAATGTCTTTGATTGATGGTGATCCACATGACTTTTGAATATGCTGAATAATTGATCTCAACCAAACACACTCTCTGCTTGCTTCATGTATTGCGAGAATCTCTGAGTGATTTGGAGATGTGGTTGTCATGGTATGCTTTGTGGATTTCCAGGATATAGCTGTGTCATAATATGTAAATACATAACCTATTTGTGATCTTCTATTGTGTGGATCTGATAAATATCCTGCATCGACATATCTAACCAATCGCGACGTTGAATCTCTTGGATAAAATAACCCAAGATCTATACTTCCGAGGAGGTATCTAAAAATGTGTTTGATCCCATCCCAATGTCTCTTAGTAGGAGAAAAAGCGTATATCTTGCTAACAAGTTGTGAAGAAAAGTAATATCGTGTCGTATACGGTTTTGTAAGATACATAAGAGCACCTATTGCACTTAGGTATGGAACGTCAGGTCCAAGAACTTCTTCCCCACTTTCTAGAGGCCGAAATGGATCTTTATCAACTTCTAAAGATTGAACAACCATCAGGGTAGTCAAAGGATGAGCTTTATCTATATGAAAATGACTGAGAATCTTTTCATCATATGTGGATTGATGAACAAAAATTCCAGATGCTAAATGCTCCACTTGTATTCCCAAACAGAATTTTGTCTTTCCAAGATCTTTCATTTCAAATTCATCTTTTAAATAAGTAGCAGTTCTTGTGAGTTCTTCAAGAGTACCTACAAGATTCAAATCATCCACATATACAGCAATGATGGAAAATCCACTTTGTGATTTCTTAATAAAAAAATATGGACATAATTGATCATTTATATATCCATCTTTTATTAAATAATCACTAAGTCGATTATACCACATATGACCAGACTGTTTCAACTCATACAATGAGCGTTGTAACTTGATTGAATATATGTGACGGGGCCTTTGTGATTCAGCCATTTACATCCATCAGACGTGTTTCCAAACCTTCCATGGTTGCCATACCTATCAGAAAGTGAAAAGTGACTCCATCCATTACTGGAGAGTATGTATCCTGATAATCAATACCAGGTTTTTGTGAAAACCCTTGAGCTACAAGTCGGGCTTTGTATCTCACAATATCATTTTTCTCATTTCGCTTTTGTACAAATACCCATTTGTTTCCAACCGGGATTACGCCCAGCGGTGTTTGGACTACTGGTCCAAAAACTTCTCTTTTCAATAGAGATTGTAGCTCAGTTTGAATAGCATCTTTCCATTTTGGCCAATCTTTTCTTTTCCGATATTCTTTCACGTTTTGTGGTTCAGGATCCGTGTCAGGAATCAAAGTAATATCTGATGCTATAGAGAAAGAAAATATATCGTCAATAATGACTTTGCTTCGATCCCATATTTTCTCATCATGTATATAATTTATTGAGATCTCTTGGTGTTTATCTCTTATCCCTTCACTGAGATTTTAAACCTCTTCTAGGGCTATTCCCACTCTTGGAATAAGTGCTACTTACAAGCGTTTTGTACCATTGCGGGGCTATTCCCACTCTTGGAATAAGTCTTTACTTATGGGCGGGTATTCCTTCCAGATTCCACTTATTTGTTTTTGATTTTCGTGGTACAATGTCTTTTGCACCAATCGGTCTTCCACGCTTCTGGCGTGGTTTAGATTCTTCTATTACCTTATTCGTTAATTCTCCAGGAATTGATTTTCAATAGGTATTTCTATCCTTGCTGGAGTATTCACTGCAGGTGTATGAGACTTTATCACTTTTCTAGCATCATTAAATGCATCTGGCATTTGATTTGCAATATTTTGTAAATGATTAATTCTTTAAACTTCAATTTCACATTGTCCTGTACGAGGATCAAGTGAATTTAAATTTGATGCATTCCATGATATTTCAGAGGGTTTTTTATTTAAAACTTTCCCTCCTCCTAATGTTGAAAATATAGATTCATCAAAATGACAATCTACATAACGTGTAGTAAAAACATCTCCAGTTAAAGGTTCAAGATATCTGATAATAGAAGGAGAATCAAAACCAACATAAATACCTATTCTTCGTTGGGCTCCCATTTTAGTTCTTTGTGGAGGTGCAATTGGAACATATACTGCACTTCCAAAAACTCAAAAGTGTGATATGTTGGGTATCTGTCCAAGAACTAACTGTAGAGGAGAAAATTTATGAAGAGTCGTTGGTCTTACTCGAATGATGGCTGCAGCATGAAGAATTGTATGACCCCAAACTGAGGTAGGTAAGTTAGCCCTTAACATTAATGGTCGTGCAATTAGTTGAAGTCTTTTTATTAAAGATTCAGTAAACCATTTTGTGTATGAATATGAGGAACAGAATGATCAATAGAGATTCCAATAGTCATACAAAAATCATTAAAAGTCATTGATGAAAATTTAAATTGCATTATCAAGTCGAATTGACTTGATTGGATGATCCGAACCGAGCAAGTAACTTGATTATTTGAGCAAGAAGTTTTGAGAAGGAAAAATTTTGAGAGAGAGAAGACAAACATGAGACCATCTAGTTGAAACATCTATTAAAACCATGAAATATTGAAATGGGCCAGACAATGGTTGAATAGGTCCACAAATGTCTCCTTGAATTCTCTCTAGGAATTTTGGGGCTTCTTTATAAACTTTTATTAGTGATGGTCGAACAATTAATTTTTCTCGAGAACACGCAGCACAAGGAAATTCACTACTAGGAAAAACCTTCTTATCTTTGAGAGGATGACCAGTAGAATTTTCAATAATACGACACATCATAGAAGTACCTGGATGATCGAGTCTTTCATGCCAAAGCATAAAGGATTTGGGATCTATGATTTTTGGAATTATAACAATATGAGACTCAATTGCGCTAATTTTCATAGTATATAATCTAGAAGAAATTGAATGAAGTTTTTCTAGGATATTCTTTTTTCAGAAATAGTAAAAGTGATGAGAAGATATTCATTATCATTCTCATTGGTTGTTTCAATGTGAAAACCATTCAGTCGAATATCTTTAAAACTAAGCAAATTTCTTCTTGATTTACTAGAATATAGAGCATTTTTGATAAAAACTTGTGTCTCATTTGGTAGAAAGAAACTAGCTTTTCCAAATCCCTCGATTAAATTTGATGTGCCAGAGATAGTTCCTACATTTCCCTTAGCTTTGATCAGTTATGAAAAATATTTTTTTATTTCGAAGGATTGTATGAGTTGTTGCACTGTCTACTAAACATATATCCTCCATATCCATTAAAAATGGTCTGACACATATAAAAACATAAATAAGAAAAGTTACATTTCAAATATAATTTTATTCATGAGAAACACATACCACATATAGGATGAAAACTAATAATATTATACATGCAGGGTGTTTAATTAAAACAAGAAATTAAACGATATCCCAAAAGATACTTTCAGAAGGTTCAGTAATATCAACAACGTTTTCCTCAATGTTGGTCATTGGTGGAATATTAACAATATTCAATTGATGATTAACAAAGTTTATTTCTGCCTCCATTACTTTGTTCTTTTGAGACTCCTGGAATAAATTAACCAGATGCCTCAGCGTACGACAGGTACGCGACCAATGCCCATTCATCCCACACCTAAAATAAAAATCTGGTTTGTCCTTTATCTGTGTTGCATTTTCTTTATTTTTACCCGACCCAGACACTTGCCACTTCTGGTGGCTTGAATTGTTGCGGTTCTGGAATTTGTTGTTATGATGGCCTCGTTTATTCTTTCATCCCCAAGACTTCTTATTATATGACCATCTCTTGTCATGTTTATTCTGCTGGAATGACGTGCTGTTTATATCTGGCAATGGGGTAGCACCCGTTGGCCGTACTTGATGGTTTTTCAACAATAATTTATTATTCTTTTCTGCAACAAGGAGGATAGACAACAAGTCACTAAATTTTGTGAACTTACTCTGTTTATATTGTTTTGACAGAATCATGTTGGTGGGATGAAAAGTTGAGAGTGTTTTCTCTAACATTTGGGTTTCAGAAACTGGATCTCCGCATAAAGCCAAAGTAGAGGTTATTCTATAAACATTGGAACTATATTCCATAATTGATTTGTAATCTTGTAGCCTTAAATTAAACCACTCAAATTTGGCATCAAGGAGAACAACCAATTTTTGGTGATCAAATCTTTCCATCAGTTGTGTCCATAAAGATAAAGGATCTTTGACTGTTAAATACTCAATCTTTAATCGTTCATCAATATAGTGACGAAGAAAAATTATGCCTTTTGCATTTTGTGCTGAAGTTGTTGTATTTCCTGATTCAATGGTCTTTTCTAACTCATTTGCACTAAGGTGCAATTCTGCATCAAGTGCCCAAGCCAAATAGTTGTCTCCAGAGATTTTTAAAATAGAAAAATCTACTTTTGCCATGTTTGCCATCTATTTCGGGTTAAAACACAATTATTATTTATTAAAACAATAAATAATTGCATGTATGATATAGAAAAATAAACTAAGTCACGACCTCAAGTGGTGATAAAATGCAAATATAAATATTCTTATATTTATGTTATTAGCATAATGCAAATGGATCTTCACCCGGCATGCGGTAGTTCGCATAGACAGGTTATTCCAACAGAATAATAAATAATGGAATAACAGAAGAATTTCACCATGCATACGGTAGTCCGCGTATACAGGTTATTCCAACAGAATAATAAAGAACGGAACCAGGTCATGCGTAATCCACACAGACAAGATATTCTAACAGAATAATAAATAACGGAACCAGGTCATGCGTAATTTGCACAGACAGGATATTCCAACAGAATAATAAAGAATTGAACCAGGTCATGTGTAATCCGCACATATAGGATATTTTAACAGAATAATAAAGAATGGAATAACAGAAGAATTTCACCATGTATGCGGTATTCCGCATATACAGGTTATTCCCACAATTTAATAAGAAATGAATACAAAGGATATTCAACAGGTATGCGGTAGTCTGTATATACGGGTTATTCCCATAAATTAATAAGCGGTAAAAAGGTTCCCACCAAGTCTTGTAAGATCAACAAGGATAGATGGTACCATTGTAAATAACAGAATTTAAAATGGACAATAAAACATAAATATAACTTGACTGTTAAAGAATATAATAGGCGGCAAAGCCAGGCCAATTGCAAGAATTTAATTTTACCGTCTCAGTTGGTTAGAGCTTCGTGCTGATAACGTGTTATAAAACTTTAGCGAAGTGTATAAATATACTCTTATAATTGCTGCATAAATTTAGAGAGAATAAGCAAGAGAAAAGAGAGAGATAAATTCTTCAGAGAATTCTTATATATTTTCTTCACTATCACTGCCTTTATATAGGCAAGGTTCAAGGAAGCAGAAGGAAGAGAATAGAAGGGGAGAGTCACGGGAAGAGGAAGGAGCCGGCCACGGGCAGTCAACAAGTAAGCAACGCCAGGACCAAAGGCGAGGAGGCCCAATTTTTAAAAAATTATGTATATATGTTTATAAAAAAATAAAAAAATAATTATAAAATATAATATAAAACAAATCAATAAATATGGAGAATCAAAATAGACTCTTAGCCACAAAAAGAAGGAAAAACTCTTCGACCCTCTCAGTTCATAACGCAACGCAAGTAAATTTTTTTTCGATGATTCTTCTTTTCGCCAACAAAGTTGAAAAATAAATCATCCACCAGCTAGACCAATGCCTTTCTTTGAAGGTAATTTTTTTAAGATACATGTAAAATCTAGATACAGTAAAACCTCTATATACTAAATAGAGATATTGATACAAAATATTTTTCGAACATCCAAAAATATTCACTTTAACAAAAATATAGATTTTATAACAAAAACTAAAGAAAACATAAATTATTTAGATTTTCAAACTAGAAAAATGTAGTTTTTTATAGGAAATGTAGTTTTTTATAGGAAAATGTGGTCTTTTATAGGAAATGTAGTCTTTTATAGGAAAATATGGTCCTTTATAGGAAATGTAGTCTTTTATAGGAAAATATAGTTCTTTATATGAAATACAGTCTTTTATAGAAAATGTAGTCTTTTAAAATTAATATTGTCTCTCATATATATATTGTAAGACCCCAACTTTTATGAATAAAGATGATTTTTCTATAATTTTCATTTTTGAATATTATGGAATG
The DNA here is from genome assembly GCA_020205605.1 of Panax ginseng. Lineage (NCBI taxonomy): Eukaryota > Viridiplantae > Streptophyta > Magnoliopsida > Apiales > Araliaceae > Panax > Panax ginseng. Next base: position 124,614,753 of record CM035135.1, on the reverse strand, counting down.
AATTTGTTATAATATTATAGTTGTGGGTAGTATTTATAAATTCTGCAAAGTATGCAAGTTTTTATATTATATTCGATTGGTGAGGAGAATATTCGCTTTTTAGCAGGAAATATTCGCATCTAACGCCAAGCAATCATTGGTGGACCCCACAATGTAATTATTGTCGGATCGAGAAAGCGACAAAAATATATTTATGAAAATAACTACGGAAGTTTTACTGATTAATATTGTTGAACTACTTGGTAGTAAAAAGTACGATGAATGGCTGTGGTTGCATAGTAGACACGGTATTGATTATTGATCTTTACGTGAAAAGTCACTCGGTTATACTCAATTATTGCTACGAAGAATTCTTTGATCATATCTCTCATATTATTGATTCGATTATTGTCACAGTATCATCTGCATAATATGTTATTTTATTAAATTAATAATTGAGACGACAAAGTTATTCATATTATTAAAATAGACTATAAACACAAAATTTTCCGAGTTTTACTATTTGGTCAAAAAGTCAACAGTTGACTTTTCAGGAAAAGTCAAACTTCAAAATTTCAAAATTTATATTTTTGATAAAAATGATTTCATTGTGTTGGAATTATTTGTGTTAGTGAAAATCGACATTTATTTCGATAATAATTTATGTCTGGAGGTTATATTGACCAATCGGGTATTTAACCGGATAAATGAGCAATTAATTGCTATTATTTCACATGATTATAACTATTTGTTCACATGTGTATACTATTGTTTCACATTCTTGTTACTATTAGGGGAGTTGGTGCAAGATTGATAATACTTGCATGACTAAGTTAAAATGGAGGTATAGATGGAGGTACTATACTGTAATTCATATTTTCACATGTCTAGAACTATTGATTCACATGATTTTCTATTGAATCACATTATTTACTATTAGGGGAGGTGGTGCAAGTTTGATAATACTTGCATGACTAAATTAAAAATAAAGGAAAAGTTGGAGATATTGTACTATAATTTTTCGAGCCCCAAAACGTGCAATTATTGAAACTATATTTTTCTATAAATAGAAGCTCATTCTTCCTTCATTTCTCACCAATTCACTAAAGCTATAAAGCAATTATTATAGAGAGAAATTGTAGAGAGAAAATCAGAAGAAAGAAGCTTCTTTACCTCACTACTCCTATATCCAGTTTCTTTCAAAGGTAAGGGGTATTATTTCTTTCTTTCGTCTTCATGAAGAGAACTTCTGTTATTCCATTCTTTATTATTATGTTGGAATAACCTGGTTATGGAAAGTACCGCATACATGGTGAAATTCTTCTGTTATTCTATTCTTTATTATTCTATTGGAACATCCTGTTTCATGCTTTTACGTGGGACACGGTTAAAATCTTTATTATTCTGTTGGAACATCCTGCCTATGCTTTTCTTGGGACTGGTTTCGTCTTTATTATTCTGTTTGAATATCATGTATGCATGCGTTTTTCGTGGGACTGGTTCCATCTTTTTATTATTCATTGGAATATCCACATGCATGCGTTTCTAATGGGACACGGGTTAAAATCTTTATTATTCTCGTTGGAATAACTTTTGTCAGCTGGGTCTACCGCATGCTTGGTGATTTCTTTTGTTATTCCATTCCTTATTATACTCGGTTGGTTAAAGTTTTGACTTTATACTCCATGAAATTAGTGGAATATCCTTGATATTTGCGCTTTATCCAAAGATCTTTTCATGGAAATATTCTTCGAGCAGCATTCTTGAATTTTACTCTACAAAGAAGTATCATGTTGACAATTTGGACGTTATTAGTTCTGGATAAATTAATTTGTGAACTTGTTTTATTGAATTCTTATATCATTGTCATCATCCTCATGTTTATATTTTTTGAAAGTCATTTTGTATTCTGTAGAAGTGCATAGATGGACTTGGTATGATTATGATTAGGGATTATTCGATATAATCATGAATAGTAATGTTATAAATGATGTGATAAAAGTCCTCATTGGCCCGTAGTGCATTGATGGACGAGTTGTTGGCATGATCATGACCATTTGATGAATACACGAATGTCCTCTTGGCGTAATGCATGGATAATTGTGATCGTGATACTAAAGAATATCCTTCGTCGTAGTGCGTAGGGGTGATTCGATGATGTGGATTATTTATTAAGCTGAGTCCCAGCGATAAAAGTGATGAACAACCTTTTAAATCATAAATGATAGTAGATTTTATTCTCTACTCTACTCTTTTAATGGATTGCTTGTTCCGCTGCAGTTAAACTTGATGTCTATTGTATTTTATCAGTTTAACATTGTTGAAGACTAATGATAATTTATTCTGAATTATCTTAGTCATAATATTTCTTACTGGGCTAGTTGAGCTCACCCTTTTGCTTTCATTGTTCTCTTCAGAAATGAGAGCGTGGCGGGGACTAGTGGGAGGAGCGAATTGGCGGTCGGAAGATATAGCATTAGTAGTCCTCACTATTACATTGAATAATGTGACAATAAATGTAATGAGGACTTATTCTGAGAGTGAATATTGTCTAGAAGACAATATTTGTATTAAAACTCACAGCTCTTTTGTTTTATATTAAAGATTGTATTTGTATCCTGTACTATGTATTTGGCGACTCATGATAGGTGATGTATACCTATTTTGGGGGCGTCACACATACACACACACGTATATATATATATATATAATTATTACTATATAGAGGTATAGTTTTTCAATACGGGACTTAAAAAGTCTATAACATATTACAATTTAGAGGTTATTCTTATTTATAACTGGCCCAAATTGGAACCAAATTTTTTTATAATATTGTAGAGGTTATTCTTATATAGAGTATTGTTAAATAGGGGTTTTAATGTATATAAATTTTGTAAATTGTAATATATATATTTTTGTTAACTTTTCTTATTTATTATTTAATTCAACCGAAAACTTGGCTGAAATTCTTGTTCTTCGTTTTTAATACAATGTTTACAATTCGGGGGTACTCTTTTTCCTTTGTTTGGAGTTTTGTCCCATTAGATTTTCTCCAAATAAATTTTTTAACGAGGTCCCAAAGTGTTCTTACTTATCTTTTGTAAATTCTTATAATTTTAATAAAATTAATTAGTTGATAATTTATTTATTTTTTTGTTTAATTTATATAAAGGGGCACATTTAAAATTTTTTGCCCTGAACCTTATAAAACTCAGAACCGACTCTGAAAAAGAGGAGAAGAAAAAGGAGATCATGGGTTGAGGAAAGATCCCTCTATAGGAAATCACATGCATGCATTTTAATAACTTCAAAATTAATCATATATTTTAAAACGAAAGGTAATATAATTATTTAATATAGTGGCACAAGGTTGCTGACTGAAGTACTGAACCTTCGTAGAGGTACTTAGGATGAAGTAGCCCTTCAAGATTTTTTTTATATCGACAAAATGACAATCAAATTAAATTAGCAAAAAAAACAAACAATCCAATTCAATATGCTTTGTTTGTCTTGAAGTGATGACAACTTCACTATCAACCAGTCACATTAAAAATTATATAATTATTTAATATATATTTTTGTCAAAAAGCAAAGTGATTTTATTGCATAAAAGAATTTAATATATATATTGGAGTAGGTATGTTTATTTATTTTTATTAGCAGACATCTAATCAATCAATCAATATTAAAATATAACAACTGATTTATTTTCGTTAGTCTCGATTCAACTCATGGTCTAAAGAAGAATTTTTTTGGGTGACTCAGCCGTTCAAAAGTTTTTGATTTTTCTATTTTTATGTGTCATATATTTATTTACAATAATTTCTCAAATTCATAAATCAATTAATTGCTAAATAATTTTTGGGTTCATCCCCCCTAGCTCCCTTTTTGATGTTGTCATTTTCCCTTACAAATGTATATATAGATCTTAGCGTGACAAAAAAAAGTTTGTCTAAATTTATTTATTAAGACTTTTATGCGCATAGAAAAGAAAAATGTTTTTTTTTCTTCTGCTGACTTTTATAATTTAAGATGATATCAAATTTAGTTTACCTCAACAGAGGGGTAACATAAAGTTAATATTCATAATTTTAAATTGATTACGTTTCTTTTCTGTAATCTGTTGGTTACGTTTCTATTAAATTATTTTGTTCTTATTATTCTTTTCTATAATCAATTTAATCTGTTGGTTACGTTTCTACCAATAATAATAATTGATTACGTTTATAATTTGGTTTATTTATTACGATAATAAATAAAATTGTTGAAAAGAATAATAATAAAATTCATATTAAAATGACATTATAATGACTATATTTAAAATTATTATTATTATAATAATTACAAATATTGTCGCGCATAAGTTATTTCAAAACTTACCCGTATTAAGTTTGTGGTGCTAAAACTTAATTGATTGACACCAGTCATATTAATTAGTTTTTGATTTCACTAATTAATTTCTAGCTTTCATATTTTTATTACTTCTTGGCATTTCAACGTTTAAAAGAAGAAAAGTACTTATTGTACTAACATGGATCAACATGTTTATTTGTATAAAATGCACTTTTCATCTCATAGTACTAAAAATTAATAAGACTAGACGGTCACTTAAAAACAATGATACACTAAAGCGGATTATTAAATGAATCTGGTGGTGGCACATCATTTTCAAAAACAACATATACAGATGGACCACCAAGTCTGTTTGGTGTGGGTCCTCACTCATTAAATAGAATTTAAAATAGAAAAGAATTAATTTTTTTTATGAACAAGTAAGTGGGTTTATTTGATATTAATCCAATTAAAAATTGGGTTAATAGAAGCAATATTGGAATTGGAGATTCCATGAAAAGAATCCAAGCTGAAAAATGATTTACTTGTTAGATTGGTTGATGACCAAGACAAGGAGATGTGATCCTTAATTTGATTAGGAAAATAAATTATTTCTAATTCATAATAGGAATAGATTAGAAAGAGTACTATAAATAAAGCTATGAGGGAGTTTTATTTGATATATGAGATAAGCTTGGTAGTAAGAAAATATCAAAAGAATAAATTGAGAGAATTACAGTTTGTTGTTCGTGGGTATCCGCCGCCATCTCCATTCAATTGAAAGCTTGAAGACTTTATTACTTGGGGTGTTTTTGGGTGGTGAAATTAATTAGTTTCTCAACCTAATTAAAGATAAATTTGTATTATCTCAATTTATTGTGTAACCTCAAGTTTTAGGGCATAAAACTTGAGAGGATTATTGTAAGCCCATTATTAGTGATATAGTGGAGATTAGGAGTTCAATTCGTGGTTTTTTACCTCTTAATTTTAGAGGGTTTTCCACGTAAATTTGGTGTCTTGCTTGTGGATGATTATTTGTTATTTTTGTTCTCATAATTAATTTTGTTGATTTCATATTTAATTACACAAAGACGAAAAAATAATTTTTGGGATATAGATCATTTTGACGTACTTTTCCCAACAAAGTCATGACATGAATCTCTCTTTATGCTAGTGCACATGATGTACACTAAAGCTCTTCATTGTTTTTAAATACAGTGGCTGCAGTCTTCTAGCTAGAGTTTAAGCAATGCATTTTTTTATCATTTTTTCACCCAACTTTAACTTATGTAGTTTGAATTTGAAAATGTCTCGAACTGAGTATAAATTAATAGGATCCTCTTGTGCTGGTACTTACCCTACCTTTCATTTGCATATCAACCCATTTATACCTTAAAGTTTTCCTAAGGACTTTAGGAGCTATTTTCCTTGCAAAAGATGACAATAGTTACCAATGGCACAGATAATATTCAGGCTGCAACTGAACAGAACTACGACCGCCTTAGTGAATTAAAAGCTTTCGATGAGACCAAAGCCGGTGTTAAAGGACTCGTCGATGCTGGAATCACCAAGGTTCCTCGTATGTTCTTTCGAACACCACAAAATTATGACAACTTTAATCATGATTCCAGCATTACTAAATTTAGTATTCCAATAATAGACCTTATTGGCATTGATAAAGATCCTATTCTGTACAAGGAGACTGTTGATAAAGTCCGTGATGCATCGGGGACATGGGGTTTCTTTCAAGTGCTTAATCATGGAATTCCAGTTAGGGTTATGGAGGAGATGAAGGATGGGGTACGTAGGTTTTTTGAGCAAGATACGGAGGTAAAGAAGCAGTGGTATACGCGAGACAGCACGAAAGCTGCGGTGTACAATAGCAATTTTGATCTATATAGGGCACCAGCAGCAAACTGGAGGGATTCAATCTATTGCACTATGGCTCCTAACCCTCCAAGTCCAGAGGAGTTTCCTCCTGTGTGCAGGTATATTTACGTAATTTTAGAGAAGTATTGACTATAATAACTTTTGTATTCTGCAACCCATATCTAAAAACAAGAATAAAAACCCTAACTAGATACCAAACAAAAATTCAAAGCATACAAAAAGTAAATTGAGAGGAAAATCATTCTCAAAATTAATTGCAATTGATTTTCCAGAAAGAACGGTACAAAAGTTTCTTTATTGAGAGGTATGTGCTTACTAATCAAATGCCTAATTCATACCTAATCAAATTTATGCACCCTTTATGTAAGATTTTAAATTGAAGATAAAAATGATGATTACTAATTAAACAAAGCTAATGGGATGAATTTACCCTCAATAAGGTGGTTGAATCAATTACAATTCAAAGTTCCAGCCATGGCCAAAAAATAGAGAAGTGTTTCTAAGCTGTGACTTGAACGGTAATGAAGCCCTGTGGGTAATCAACTTAATTTGAAGGGTTTTGGATGGTTTTAGGAGGAGTTTCATCACATTTTTTGGGTCACAAAATTAGATATCCCGACCTGTTTTGTGCTTGTTGTGTTCTTTATTCATCTTCTCGCCACGAGTTCATTCCGCTTTCTCCGAGGTACAAGTACAACAGCAGCTCGATCACTGATTGTTTAAGGTTCTTCCCCTCATATTAATTAATTTAGTTATTTTTATTTTGATTTCTAGTATGTAGTTATTACTTTATCATTAATTGATTTTGATTCGTCTTTAATTTATATGAACGGTTGAGTAGATGCCTTGAAACAGAACAGTAGTTTTAGAAACATAAAAAAAAAACTACAATTCATTAAAATAAACGGTAAGTCTACTATCACATAAAATCGCTCACATACACTTATATATATATTTTGATGGTCCACGTGCAGAGTAAGTCACGTGAATCATATGCAGAGCAAGTCACGTGGACTACATGCATATGCATGTGAGTGGTATGTGATCGATTTTATGTTACAGAAGACTTACCGTTTATAATGAATGAAGACAATCTTAATAGGTAAAGATGAATTTGTTGATTGAATTTTTAATTAGGACGACAGAGATGGGAAGACACGTGGTTAGGATTAGGGTTACAATTAGAGTTGGGGTTTAAATTTCTTAAATATTATTTAATGAAATATCTATAATGATTTACCTATTTTACCTTTGAAAAATTGGAGCGACCGGTGCTATCATCCACTTTTGACTAGACTTGGCAAAAATTGAATTAAGATTAATTATGGATTACATAATATGATTATAATTTCGTTAAAAATTAAAATTATATTAATTACCTCTTTTTAATATAAGTTGTATGTGTTAGAATCAAATAGTTTTGGGTCCAATATAAATTAATTCATATTTAAAATTTTAAGTTACTATTATTATAACCAAATGAAATAAATTACTTAATATATTAATTTTTTATATTTATTTATTAAACTTTCTATTTATTTTGTTTTATACATATTCTCTTACTAAAATATTTATACACTCATTTTTTATACTCTCTCTCTCAAACTGTTTTACTCTCTCTAAAACTTTAGGGGGGGCAATATTTTTAAGAGCAAATTCAAAAAATTAAAGTTAATCGTCATCTTTTTCTTTTGAAAATTTAAAATGTGTGTGAAGAAGCAATGAGGGAGATCAGAGTGAATTAGATTAGTTATATGAAATTTTACATGTTTTCAGATTTTACATGCTGTATATATATATATATATATATATATATATATATATATATATATATATATATATTCGTAAGGTTGAATTATTAAGCGACATTTTTATACTTTTTCAGCAACATTAAGGACTTTCATTGATATTTATTGTTTTGAGAATATAATTATTGCTCTAGTATTATCAACGGCCTAATATTAAAGATAATACCTATTTTTATTATCTATCTGATTATTGTAATTGCCATATATTATAAACCCTGCAGAGACATTTTAATGGAGTACTCCAAGCACGTAACAAAGTTAGGCCTTTCTTTGTTAGAATTGTTATCGGAGGCTCTTGGTCTTAACAGAGATTTCCTCAAAGACATTGATTGCGCCAAGGGGCTTGCCATTATCTGCCATTATTATCCTCCATGCCCGCAGCCGGAACTAACTGTCGGTACTACCAAGCATTCCGACAATAACTTCATCACTGTCCTTTTGCAAGACCTTATAGGTGGCCTCCAAATTCTTCATCAGGACCAGTGGGTTGATGTTCATCCTTTGCCTGGAGCTCTTGTGGTCAATATTGGAGATCTTTTGCAAGTAAAGTCTCCAATTCCCTTCCAATATTTTCATACTACACTTAAAATATATGCAAAACTTTCTGTTTGTTTGTGAGTGTTGTTTTCGTTCTTATGTTTGACTAATTAAATATTATTCCTCACTTAAAACATAAATATTAGTACAAAATTGTACCTTTTAAGCTTTAATTAGCAGCTCAATACAGATCTAAAATATGTAATTTTGCACCTACTTATTGTACCATCACATAACAATTTGCTATACTGTAAAATAAGGTACTATATCTTCACAAAATGATGAACTATGGGTACAGTTTTGCATTTTAGTCTGCCATGGTATGATCAAATATTTTATTTGTTTAGGTATTTATTAAATTTAGTTTTGTATTTTTGTTTTTTGAAATTTCAGCTTATTTCAAATGACAAATTTATAAGCGTGGAACATAGAGTAGCAGCAAACCATGTTGGTCCAAGAGTATCAGTGGCAGGCTTCTTTAGCACAGGATTGTACCAATCCTCAAAACTGTACGAACCCATCAAGGAGTTATTATCGGAGGAATGTCCCCCCAAGTATAGGGCAACAACAGTGAAAGAATTGGTGCAACACTTCCGCGATAAAGGACTTGATGGGACTCCTACCCTGTTGCACTTCAAGCTCTAACTTGGAAATTAAATGCCATTTTATCTATGTATTATGTGTAATATTTCTGAACTTGCACGACTGAATTCTGTTGTTTTCTGTTCCATCTTTCGGGTTCTATGTTTATGGCCTCGATAAAGATTCTGAATTCTCAATAAAGCTATTATTAGACTCTTTGGCAAAACATAATTAATTCCACTTTCTATATATGATGAAGACTGTACGTATGAGTTTACTCAGTGACAATGTTTGCATACGCTTCAAGTGTTGGAGAAAAGATACTAATGTACATGGGATCGAAATGGAGGAAATTTATTAGGATAAGAAGATTGTTCTCTTTAACATATATAATATAGGGAATTGATATTTTCACAAATAAAAGTGATAATTTTACAAGTTCGATCGGGCAGGTTAGTGTCTCCCGATGAGGACTTTCCACAAACATGCTTAGTTCAACAAAACAAATTAAAGAAGCTAGCGCGCTAGCTTAAATGTTGTTTCTTCTTAGCACCGCAATGATGCTTGTGAGTTTAGTCGATTCTTTGGTCAAATCCTCAACTACTAACTGAGTAAGCTTATCATACACTTGCTCAACAACTTCCTCTCCAAAATGGTACGAAATCATTGATTCCGATACGCACCTGATATTATAAAAAACCTTTTCGCCCTTAGCCTGTATATCATTCTCGTTCTCATCCGAAGCATCAACTGTTAAAGACTTTAGGAGCTCAATTGTGAACGATCCTTCACTTTCCACTACATCTTGGATTTCCTCAATTGTCGGTGTGTAGTAGGGCACATCGAAGGAGTCTAGTTTCTTTTCGTCAACCAAGCCCTATGAAAAAAATAAAATTCATTTTAACTCAACTACCGATCGAGCCTTTAACCTAAATTAATTAAGATAAACTCAAATTGAAATATTTTTACCTGTGAAACCATTGCTGCTATGGCATCAGCTAGTAATTCCCACTGGTAGCAGCTTTCCTTACTTGTGGGATCCGAGGACGGCCTACCTTGAAGCGTCAACATTAGATGTCCATCTTGTACCATCTCTTTCGCACGACATTCAAGAAAGAAGGTGAAGTCGTGCTTGAATTGAGCAAGGTAAGCTTCTCTTACAACTACTGGACTTGTTTTGGATATGTAAATTTTCCCCTTGTTCAATGGCATGCCATCTTTGCTTCCGAGTCCTACTGGTGCCTTTTATGTGACACCCCCAAAATAGGTATACATCACCCATTCTGAGTTGTCAATATACTAGATGTAAACAACTACAACTTTATTATTACAATAAGTAAAATCGTGAGTTTAAATACGGATATTGTCATCTGCAGACAATATCCACATTCAAATAAATCCTCATCATAATTATTGATACATTATTTTACAACAATGGTGAGAACTACTAAACAACTCTCCCTAGAACCTTCATTCCATATTCGACTGCAGACTTCATTATATTCTCGCCTCCCGAGAAGAAAAAATGGAACAAAAAGGAAAAGGGTGAGCTCGATTAGCTTGAGTAAAGAATATTATGACTAAGATAATATACAACAAAATTATCGTTAGTCTTCAACAGGAAAAATATAATAGAATACAATAGACAACAAGTTTTAAATCAATATTCGCAATTAAATAATAATTCATTAGAAGAGTTAAGTAGAGAATGCAAACTACTATCTTCTATGTATGAATTTTAAAGTTCATAAATCTATTTTTTTATCCTCGTAACATCAATCAATATATATCGGAATCAAATATTCATCCTTGACTACAAAAGCCAAGGACATTCACCGATTGGTCATGTTCATCTAAACACTGCTCATCTTTTTGCACTACACGGCCAAAGATATTCATCGAAATCATTCATGTTTGCACTACAGCCAAAGATATTCATCATAAATCATTCATCTTTGCACTATGTGCCAAAGATATTCAATAATATCATCATTTAAGACCGAGGATGATGAAAAATATTTTAAAAAACGAATCCAATTGAAACAAAATGACAAGGATTAAGGATTAAGGATTCAGTACTTTTGTTTTATCCACGTCCAAAAATACCTCAAAAAATAATCATAGTGGTGTAAAATTCAAGAATGATCAAAACATGGATACAATCAAAGCTAGTATCCAGATTAGATATTTTGACTTAAAAAAAAATTTTTATTTTTTCGATGAATAGTCAGATTCGTGATTAAGTGATCAGATATCGTGAATAAGGTCAGATATCGTGAATAAGAATCAGACACCAAAAATTTTAAATTTGATAAAACTTCAGATCAATATTTCAAAGATAATGATATTGAAGAAATAATATCATTACGAAAAAAAAATAATATCCCTTACCTCGGAAGAAAAGACAAAGATTTCATTGGAATCTTTGGATATAAAGTTATAACTCGAACTCAAGACCGTATAACAATACTCAAAGTATACTCAAAATACTCACAAGAATATATTTCGATAATATATAGAGAGAAAACTTGAGATCTACGGTGTAATTTTCAATTTAACCTAAGACCCTATTTATAGGAAAATGCTTAGAAACGCCAAAGCAGAAAATTTAATATAATAATATTATATATATTACAATTTCCTACGCACACTTTGAATCATCTGAATTCAGCCACTAGCATGTGTTTAATGAGGCTAATCAACAAAAAAAACGTTTTTTCTATTTTAAATATTTTAAACTTCCAAAAATCAATTATTTCGGTTCTCCAAAACTTCAATAATTCATAATAAATAGCTCTTTTGTCAGAAAAATCGAATCTCGCGTGTTTTTATAGGAAATTCAATTCTCTACAACTTTACAGAAGAAAGTTTTTCCAAATTCCCAACAGAAAAAGACCGAAATCCTTAAACGAGCGATTTTTCAGGCTATAATCAAATTTCAGTCAATAAATGGGTCCACAGACATGTTTAACATGTTTTAAACATTTATTGCAACAAAAATACTCTTTCTCCTCAGATACTGTATATCACACATTCATTGTAAAATATCACCATTATTATATTATTAAAAATATAATAATATATTTAAATGAATTATTTTATCGAGAAAAGATAAAATTTTAATTTTCAACAATTGTCACATTAAAAATTTTCTCCATCTATATCCATATAAAATCAATATTTTCCTCATCATATGAATCAATAATTAATTATTCACAAATAATATTACGAGAATCACAATATTGACAACTGAGCGCGGTTCAGGAAAGAGGGGCTTTCAATAATAATTTCTCCCTCTTGGCGCACAATTAGGTGACCAAACCTCTCCTTAGATGTAACTTTCTAGACATTGCCAATAATGTTATCTAATAATATTATTCAGATAATATGAATTATTACTTCGATAATGAAAAATCGTGTAATGACAATTATTGAAACAACAAAGAATATAAAATATCAACGCAAAGAATTATTGAATCAATAAAATAAAATATCGAATGAAAGAATTATCGTAACCATTATTGAGTAAAGGTCTTTACGTAAGAATCAATAATTGGTGCAATACCGGCCATCTTCTTGTCAACAACGCCAGACATCGTGTTTTAACCACCGGGTATTCCAACAATTGTAAAGCAGTAATAACTATGCCGTTATTTTTAAACAACTTATATTTGTCGTTTTTCTTCCTCCAATCGCTTTTCAGTTATGGGGCCCACACACATGGTGGTCACTGGCATAAATACGAATATTCCCGACGAGCGATTTAATATTCCACGACCAAACGAATATTCTCCGACAACAATGAATATTTTATAACCACTTGCTTATTTTGAAATATTTGCGTATTTTATCCATAACTATCCACATTAATCACATCAACCCTTACTATTTCAAAATAATAATTAGAGGAAAATAAATTTCATTTATTAATTATTTGGGGTCTTACATTTTATATATCATTCACCACGTAAATTTTTATCAGTAATTGATGCTAATCATGTCTCCACTGTTCCAGAATAATAGTCTTATTTACCAATTCTTGTTTTTTTGTTTCAAATTAAAATAGAGTCTTCTATATTTCGATCCTTTGATGGTAGTATAGAATGACTCAATGTTGATCAGTTTATTACTATAGTTTCATTATCTTAGGGTTAAACATGGAACATCACTTTGACTGATGTATAATTGTATCTTAATTAGAGAGAAATTTGCTAATTAGTTACTTAAAGGTCTTAATTAATCAAGGATAAAAACATCACTTGATCGAACACATATATAATTAAGGGACAATTATGCATTCTAGCTAGTAGCAAGTAATAATAATAATAAAATTGACTGAGATATTAATTAGTGTACAAACCTGAGAGAGAAAATGAAGACTGTAGGAAGCATGAACAAGATGCAAACTCTCTCGAGGAAAAAGTCGGCCATAGAAAGAACCAGGAGCTCCCATAACAAAGCACAAAGAAGCCTCATTTTGAGTACAAATAGTAGACACTCTTTTAAAGAGGGAATTAAAATCATTCCCCGGAAGATCGTTCAAGTAAAACTGAAGTTCCGGCACTGAGTAATTTAGTTCTTTGCATTTCTTCTCCACGCCCATTTTGACAGTTGAAATCACTGATACTGTGGTTGGACCCCCGGAACAGCCTAAGTCGGCTACGTTTATCACTTTTTGAAGATGAAAGTCTTTCAAGAATAGGGATTGTACTGTATTTTCTAGCACAGGTTTACTCAAAGAAGCTGTCTTTTGCTGCATATGCATATATATACATGAGAAACTAAGAGACAAATTAAGTAAATCTTCCGAGAAAAAAAAATTACTGTAAAGAGAAATATGAAGGATATTAAGATTGAAGTTGAAATTTTTTAAAATTCAAAATTGATAAGATTCATCATAGATTATATAAAAAACAATAAATATTATAATTAGTAGAATTTTTTAGACAATTTATAATTACTAATCATTAGTGATTAAAATTAAATGAAAATATGTCAATTTTGAGTTTGAAAATAATTTAAGTTGACTTCAAATGGCAATAATTATCTTATTTTTTTTTGAAACTGAGGGAGTATTAATTTAGATTTCTAATTTCCAAACTGGAAGGAAAAAATTGGCAACCGAATAGTGATAAATCTTGATGAAATTAATACTCAATCTGTTCCAAAATTAATTAGAGATACAATTTGACTTTTGATCAAGTATTAAATTTTAAAATTGGTATTGATTCATAGAAATTTAGAATGAAATTTTTTTTGTGATTAATAACTTTTATTATATATTATACAATTATAATAATTATATCCACTAAAACTAAATAAATTGATCACTTCAATTTAAAATTTAATATATTGACCTCTAAACAAATCATGAATGGAACTGGGACATACCGCAAGTTTGGAGTTTTGAGCATAACTAGCATCTCCTTCCCCTCCATTCATAAAAAGCGCTAAATTCATGTCCATCTTCCCGTGTGAGAGAGAGAGTGTGTGTTTGTGAGAGAGAGTTTGTGTTTGGTTAGTCTGTAATTATTTAGGTATGGTAGAACTGCATTTTATAGTGGTATCATCACTTCTACTTCCTGCTACGTTCCTTTTTAGTGTCATTTTAAAGACTAGGCAAATATTACTTTTGAGTCATTGATTACCACATACAAAATATCAATATAATCTTTTAAATTTATTAGAAAGATGAGAGAGAAAATAAGAAATATTATCTCGGTGGCACGTACAAAATTAGTCGGAAAGATGAAATGCAAAATAAATATGTATTTAATGTTTAGGAATATTATAGAAAATTAATTGCATTTAAATTTTAAGGACTTGGGAGAAATATATATATATATATATATATATATATATATATATATATATATATATATATATATATATATTTCTTAGGCTCACCATTATTGAGCTCACCAGAGCTCACCTGCAATTTTATTTTTTTTTTTATAAAAAAATATAACTAATAAAAATGTATAATAATTTTTGGAATTGAAAGTTTTTTTAAAAAAAGTGTTTTGGGTGTGATTTGGGTATAAATCACATCCAAAACACTTTTTTTTTAAAAATTTTCAATTCCAAAAATTATTATACATTTTTTTTATTAGTTAAAAAAAAAAAAAGAGGATGAGCTTGAGTGAATTTCAATAAAGGTGAGCCTAAGATCCTTGTTCTATATATATATATATATATATATATTGTAGTGCCAAAGTTTAAATAAGGGAAAAAAAAACTCTTCAGAAAGACGATAAAAAGGAATTTAGGTAGTAATTAATATGAAAACACATCCTTGGTACTTTTGAGACATTTTTCTTGACTACTATTACTATATCAAATGGAAGATTTTGGGTGATGGGGAGGGGTCAGTTAGTTGTATCCGTTCACAATTTGCAATTTTGCATGGTTGCTTTGAATGACAAAATAATTGGATTGGACTATTCAGCGCAGAGGATAATTGTAACTTCTGAAGGACTTTGATTGAGACTGAAGAATATAATTTTCTAATTAAACTGAATATCCAAATTGATGTTTGTGAACAAAAAAATAATTTAATTAATTTAGATAATTAATATTTTCACAAAAAAATTTAATAACTTCACAAGATTACTCACCTGGATAGTTTCGTGGTTTATGAACAATATCTGAGTCCTTCCTTTTTGCTTAGCAATCATCTGTCTCCCTGCTATCCTCTTGTGTCTCTACCTTAGCCAACCATCTCAATCTAATTCCCACATGTTATTAGGCTACGTGAGTGTTTGATAAAACTGAATGAAATAGTTTTGAAGAGAGCTGAATGGTGAATACTGAATGAAAAAAATTATTTGATAATTGACATGTTTGAAACATCTGAATAACATATTTTTATTATTTTACCTCTCTTAAAAAAATTCAAAATTGTTGAACTTTATTTAATATACTTAATATAATAGTTAATATTGTATATATATATATATATATATATATATATATAATATTTTATTCAGCCAAAAAAATTACACTTAATCATTCAGTTCAAAAATTTGATCGATTCTGCCATTTAAACGATTTTTATTTAAAAAAAATACACTAAATAACTAATCAATTCAGTCATTTAATTATTCAACTCCATTCAATTCTAACTAAACACTCCCTGCATGTCCCTTCCCGGATGGTGCCCGTACGTCCTCTCCTTAGGATGTGTCCGCTTTTGGCATCGTCTTAAATAAGGATACAAGATCCCCTTACCATTCATTAAGAAATTTGTCAATATTCTCCATCTGGATGTCTTACTTCTCAATAAGTCCTCAAGTATGTAAACTTAGGGGACAAATTTGGATGTTACTACTGTGGTCGGGGGAAGGACAACTATCAATTATTTCATACGTCAACATCAACCCCGTCTTTCTTCCCTTTGAACTAGGTATGCATAAAGAATAAGTCTTGGCCAACATTTTTATTGGATATGAATATTAAACATATTCAATTTTTTATTTTTTTTTGTGACTCCCAAAAAATATATAATATTTATTCTAATAGAAATTTTTATAAAATATAGTGTTTTAGGTATAATTTAGATACATATACAAAAACAGAGTTATACAGTCTGTATAACCTGGCTTTGGTTTGGCTTGGACCCGGCCTGATCAAAGTTTGGTCTGATCAAGTCTAGCTCGGCCAGGTTTGGTCTGGAAGACTTGAAAAAATCATTATTTTTAGACAAAAATTTGGCCTGACCTGCAAAAAGATCTGGCCTGACATGGCCTTGGGCCTGGTCTGGTTAGGACTTGCATGAGGCTTGGTTTGCCCTGAGGTCTGGTCTGATATGAGATATGGCCTGGCCTCAGACCTTACATATTTTTTATTCAATTATTTATAATTTTTGAACTTTAAATTATAATTATTGCATCAATAAAGTATAAATTTTTACTTATACATTATTGTAATTTATAAATTTTAATACATTAATTAGTTTTAATTAATACGTTAATAAAATTTAAAATTTTAATTATTCATTCTTGATTTCTTGTAGATACATTTAATTAATATACATCTTCAATGAATATAACTAGTTAGTATACTTAATATTAGTAATAAGTTAGTTACTTAGTTGATTAAATATTAATAATAAGTTAATTTATTGTAAATACTAAATTTTATTAATATTTTTGTTACTTTAATGTTAAATTTTAACATTAATTAGTACATCAATAAACTAATTTTAATTTTAAATATTAATAATAAGTTAGTTTCTTGTATATACTCAAGTTCTTCATTAATTTGGATATGCTAAATTCTTGGGGAATTTATGATTTTAGCTATTTTTCAAGTATTATGTTGTACCAATTTAAATAAAAAATTTATAAAGCAATTAGAAAATTAACTAAAATTAATACTTGAGATATAACTATGTAAGAGTTTAATGACCATAAATGAAAAGAGACGTGTGTTTAAACTTTACAAAATATATGTCCAATCGATCCTAATACTATAATTAAGAAAATAAAATCTAAACTAACTTTATAAAATCTACAGTACTTAGGTAATCTACAATATTTTTACTTAATCAAGATAAGAGACAATTAGACATATATTTTCTGACGCCCCCAAAATAGTTATACATAACCTATATTCGAAGTCGCCAAATACATGGATGTAATACAAATACAATCTTTAATATACAACAAGAAAAGTCGTGAGTTTTAATATAAATATTGTCTTCAGATAATATCCACTCTCGAGAATAAGTTCTCATTATATTTATTGTCACACTATTTAATGAGAATAGTGAGGACTAGTATTAATCTTATCATCTGCATCCGTCACTCTGGTTCCCCGACTAGTCTCTGCCACGTTCTCATTTTCACGAAGAAAACGGTGAAAGAAAAAGGTGAGCTCAACTAGCCCAAGAAGAAATATTATGACTAAGATAATGCGAATAAATTATCATTAGTCTTCAACGATGTTAAACCGATAAAATACAATAGACATCAAGTTTAAGCTGCAATGAACACGCAATCCATTAAAAGAGTCAAATAGAGAATAAAATCTACTATCTTTTATGATTTAAAAGGTTTTCATCACTTTTATCATTTGGGACTCAAACAATAAATAATCCACATCATCCCCGCACTACTACTGCCAAGGATATTCATAAGTATCACAACCACAAATTATCCATGCACTACGGACCAAGGATATTCGTGTATTCATTAATGGTCATGATCATGCCAACAACTGTCTATCAATGCACTACGGGCCAATGAGGGCTTTTACCACATCATGTGTAACATTATGGTCATGATTACACCGAATAATCCCTGGTCATAATTATACCAAGTCCATCTATGCACTACAGGCCACAGATGACTTTCAACAAAATATAAGTATGAGGATGATGACAATGATATAAGAATTTAATAAAACAAGTTCAAGAATTAATTTATTCAAGAACTAATAACGTCCAAATTGTCAACATGATACTTCTTTCAGAGTAAAATTTAAGAATGCTCGTATTTAATATTTCCACAAAAGATCTTTGGATGAAGCGTAAATATCAAGGATATTCCACCAATTTCATGGAGTATATAAGTCAAAACTTTAACCAACCGAGTATAATAAAAAATAGAATAACAAAAGAAATCACCGTGCATGTGTGGTACTTGGCATGTAGATGTGTTATTACAATATAATAATAAATAACGGAACCGGTCGAGCGAATACACGACCGATAGGATATTCCAATGTAATAATAAAGAATGGAATAACAATGAAATTACCATGCATGCAGTCTTGGCGATAGATAGGTTATTCAACGAGAATAATAAATAACGTAAATCAGTCCGCTATAAAACGCATGCATGCGACGGGATAGTCAAATGAGAATAATAAAGAGCGGAACCGGTCCCGGCGTAAAAACGCATGCACGAGGATATTCAAATGAGAATAATAAAGCGGAACCAGTCCCAGATAACGCATGCATGTGATGTTCTAAATGAATAATAACGAATGGAATAACAAAATGAAATCACCAAGTATAGGGTAGATCAGCGTACAAAGTTATTCCAATGAGAATAATAAAGAATGGAATAATGAAGTTCTCTTCATGAATATGAAAAATAATACCCCTTACCTTATAAAGAAGAGACTCTACCAGTAGAGGCGGGGATATACTTGAAGAAACTTTCACTACATTTCAAAGCTTTCTTAAACGCTAAAGAATACGCTCAAGATAGAAGAATAATTCTCTCTACAGTTTCTCTCTAGAGTTTCAAATTGAATTCGTAAGAAATAGTGAAGGAATGAGCTTCATTTATAGAAGAATGGATGAATAAGAATCAATCCATGAGCGGTCCAGATTGATTTACTTTAAGCAGACTCATTCAGATTGGTTTACAATAAAATATAATATATTCTATTTATAATCTAATAAAAGCGAATAACTTTTAAAAAGATTTTACAAAACAAACACTACGCATAATAAAATATAATATATTCTAATTATTGTCTAATAAAGCGAATAACTTTATAAAAGTATTACATTTTATATAAAAAGATTTTACTTATTAGCCTAATAAAACGAATAACTTTATAAAAGTATTACATTTTTATATAAAAAGCTTTTCTATTTTATTACATTAATAATACTAATAAAAAACTTCATTATTATTATTATTATTCACACTATTAATCGACCAAGTCGTTAAAGGAAAGAAGGGCTTTCAATAAGGATTTCTCCTATCGACGCCGCAATTTAGGTGACCAAACCTCTCTTGGCGAGAACTTCAGACATCGTTAATAATGCAAATAATAATATTAATAACTATGTCATCTCAATATAAAATATCAACAATAATTGAATCAATTAACGTGCGATACTATGCAACAATTACTGAAGCAATAATTGAACAAAACTGATTGACTTATCACGTAAGTATCAATAATCAATACCGTGTGCTACTATGCAACCACGCGTATTCCTATACTTTTAACACCGGGTGTTTCAACAGTTAACGGTAAAACTTCCGCCGTTATTTTCATAAAAAAATATTTTTGTCGTTTTTTCAATTCGACAATAATTCCATTGTAGGGTCCATCAATGATTGTGACGTCGTACGAATATTCCCTATTTAAAACGAATATTCCCCGACCAATCGAATATTATAACAAATTGAGTACTTTATAAAATTTATAAATATTACCCACAACTATAACATTATATCAAATTCATTCAAAAATGATAATTATAGAAAATTCATCTTTATTCATAAAAGTTGGGATCTTACATATTTAAGAAATTAATGTGTTTTATATTCCAGTTACATCTAAATTATATTTTTCGATAATTTAAGATGAATATATTTATTTTTGTTCTAATCATTCAACTTATATTATTGTGTAGTAGAATGTTAAAATAAAATAAATCTAAAAAATCTTGCATCATTTTTATAAAATTTATTAATGTGTATATTTTTAATATTTAATATGTAACATTAAAAAAAAGGACCAGACTAGCCAAAGCCTTGGGCCTAGCCAGACTACAACCCAACGACCAAGTCCTGGCCTGGAGGCCAAAAGTCAACGATCTGACCTGGCTTGGTCAAAACCCAAGGCCTGACAAACCTAAATCAAATCAGACCAGGTTGACCTGTTGTGCATGTCTACTTTGAACCCTTCATGTGTGCCCTTAAAATTAGAATTCTCATTTAGAGTGTTGAAATATTTAATTTAAAATTAATTAAATATTCAAATAATTAATTAGTCCATCACAATAATTTCGAGGTTTCGACAATTAACAATATATGAAAAAAATTAAATATTTAAATAATTAGTCCATATATCACAATAAATATTCAAGGGTTCAATACCCTTTCGAAGTTTCGGCAATTAACAAAATATATGAGAATTGCATGAGAGAGTAATTAAGCGATGGCATAGCATACCTTGCATTGAATATTAATTTTCACAATGTTGTTGTACTAAAATTTGCTTAGTGATCCAATTTTGTCAAAGAAGAAAGAGGAAGAAAATATATAAATTCCGGAAGTCCATAGCTAGTATACATTGCATCGAATATTTTCTTAATCTGTTAGTATTAAATTTTGCTTAGTGGTCCTTAGTAATCCTTAGTGAAATAAATCCTTTGTGGTCCTTAGTGGTACAATAAATTTACAGTGGAATATTTTCCAAGAAGAGGACTAATTAAAATATAAATTCCCTACTAATTAAGTGTAGTAGTCGTATATTTCGTTCTCATATACAGTCGTGTTAGGATTTGGATTCGGTCCACAGAGCTATTTTGATTTTCTTGACAATCTTGTACTTTTCACTTCTTCATTTCCTGAATCAACAGAGAAAGAAATTAAATAGAAAATCAGGCATAAATTAGGTATCTAAAATATTAATTAATTGTTGATAAATTAGGTATGATTCAAACTTTGAGTTGATTAGATATTTGAGTTTATGCAGATCGAGCAGCCATCTTTATTATCAATTCCATAAAAAGTAGTAGTACCTCAAGTTTGAACAGAATATATATTTGTATATATTAAGGATCCGATTAGGGTAATATATTTGTATATATTAACTTCATCGCACAAAATAAAACAACTGTTTCTAGTCCAATTTGGAAAACAACTCACTCTCTTAATACAGCTGCCACTATATATTGATAGTCGACAAGTTTTTGGACGGAATTTAAGGGTAAAAAGTTAATTAAAATAATAAAAAATTTCTAAATATTATTACTTAAAAAACTTATATGAATTCTTAATAATAAAACATATTTAGCATACAACGTTTTCATTCAATATTATACATTACTCCAAGACTATGTTTGTTTGTAAAAATTACAATCTTGAAATTATAATCCACGTGATTATAATTTTAAGACTATTAATCTTAGAATTATAATCTCTAAATTATAATTATAATCTCAAGACTATTACGCTATTTTATAATCCCTAGACTAATAGTCCCAAATATAAATTTGAAAACAAACAAGACACTTAAAATTAATAGTCTTATTCCAAGTATAATCTTCGTAAACAAATATAACCCAAGTGAAATTCCTTCCAGATCCAAGTGTTTGTTTTTGTTTGGGAAATCGATATTTCCACAACACTTTATAATATTTTCACATAAAAAATATCGCTATAGAGGTATGAAACGTAAATTAATGATAATTTTTAATTATAATTATTGTCGTTCGAATATGTTATAAAACTTATCCGATAAGTTATTTCTAAACTTACCCATACTATGAACGGCTATTGAGTTTGTGGTGCTAAAACTTAAGTGATCGTCACCAGTCATATTAATTAGTTTTTGATTTCACTAATTAATTTATGAATAATGCTAGAGACACAAATTATTTTATAAATATTTTATAAATTCTCGATATAGCATATACTCTATCTCAAAGATATTGTGGGTCGAAGAGACATTGAAATAATTTGTTGATCAATACGCTGATGTGGAGTATGCCACATCAGCAATTTGTAAAATGTTTATAAAATAGTTTGTGTCTGTAGCAACCAGTAATTTGTAAAAATTTTATAAAATAATTTATGTCTGTAGCACTACTCTTACTCTTAATTTATAGCTTTAATATTTTTTTTACTTCTTGGCATTTTAACGTTTAAAAGAAGAAAAGTACTTATTGTACTAACATGGATCAAACATGTTTATTTGTATAAAATGCACTTGTCATCTCATATATAGTGCTAAAAATTAATTAAGGCTAGACGGTCACTTAATGTGGTACTTAGCGGATTATTAAATGAATCTGGTGGTGGCATATCATTTTCAAAAATAGCACATATTCTATTTTTTATATATTTTTTATCATCATCTATCTATGGCTAGCTCTTCCATCATAATTATATTATATTTTAATATATTTTAAATTTAAACTATAAAATAAAGACGCTCCTATTCATTTAAATTGAGAAATATAATAATTTCAAGTCATGATATGAAACTCTCTTTTTGCTAGTGCACATGATACACTAAGCTCTTTATTGTTTTTTAAAACAGTGGCTGCAGTCTTCTGGAGTTTAAGCAATGCATTTTCTTATCATTTTTTCACCCAACTTTAACTTATGTACTTTTAATTTAAAAATATTTTAAATTAATTTTAAAATTAATCATATATTTTAAAACGAAATGAATAAAAATTAATAGGATCCGCTTGTGCTGCTACCTACCCTACCTTTCATTTACATATCAAACCATTTATACCTTAAAATTTTCCTCAGAACTTTAGGAACTATTTTCCTTACAAAAGATGACAATAGTTGAGGACATCGAATACAAATTTTTAGACAGATAGAATATTCGAACCGTCCTCAAAATATATAAATTGTTTATCTATTTTATAGCGATAAATTAAACTATCGTTCATTTCGTCGTTAAAAATGGTGAACATGGTATGCAAAATAAAAAAATTTGCACCAGAAACGGACTATATATATATATATATGAATAATTTCAGCTTTTGAATTAATAAATGAACTGTAGTATCTATATTGAATAACAGAGGTTACAATCCAACTTTAATTATAGATCATTATCCTATATATGTGTATCATTCTATTTTGATATACTTATGCACTCTCGTTCTTAAAAAGCGTGCCACTGAAGTTTATTTTTAATTAATTTGTGAAATTCTAGAATTTAAAATTGATGAATTTTTTATCAGATTTTGATAATGAAATAGTCTATATATATAATAAATAGCAAAAAATCGTGGTTCAAACTTAAAATTTAGGAATGACCCTTCAACACTTAAATTTAAGAATATAAACCTAAAATATAGGAAAACAAATTACTTTTTCTAATTTTATTTCATTTCAAAATCTTTTTATTTATATTCTACTATCATATAATTATATATATACTTTTCACTATCTCATATTTCAATTTTTTAAATTTAATTAGTTAGTATTCTTTAAAATTCATTTCTTGATAAAAAAAATAATGTATAATAATATTATAATTAATATATTAGTATATAGTATAATATAGAAACCTACAGTATAGGAAAAAAAAATTATTTTTCATCTTTTATTCAATTTCTAAATCTTTTTATCTCATACAATTATATACTTATCGCTATCTTTTACTCCCATATATATATTTTTAATTTAATTAGTATATATTAATTAAAATTCATATTCTTAATAAAAATAATATTTAATAACAATATAATTAATATATTAGTATAGTATAATATTGAAAAATATAAAAAAATTATAACAAAACTCGTGGTTCACACATGATTATGAGCTAATTAATATAAACTAATTAAATATTGCCACCAAGTACAAAATTATTATTTCTAAAATTTAAACAAATTCACATATACATAATTTTAACTTTAAAATTTCACAAATTTATTAAATTGAAAATGCAAATCTTTTTGTGGAATGGTACCACTAAAGAGACTTTTTCCTTTGTCTATCTACCCGATCAGCTCTGCTACAGGAACATGCACGAAGCAACCATTTTTTTTTTTATGACTCATAATAAAATAAAATATTATATCACTAGTAAATGGTTCATGTACCGACTCTCTTTTTCATCTACCATTTGCCTTATAAAAAGGCTACACATGCGAAGCACTAAAAAGCATACAAACTCCAGTTTCTTCTCTTCTTGTTGCTTCAAAAAAAAAAAACACAAAATCTTATCTAATTAAGTACCCTAAATCATAAATGGCATTCTCATTCACAGTCAGACGAAAAGAACCACAACTCTTAGCTCCAGCGGAGCCTACACCACGCGAAAAAAAGAAACTTGCGGATTTAGATGATCGAAAGGACCTTCGATCTCATTTTCCGATCATAATATATTACCCTAGTAATCCTCTGATGGAAGGGAGAGACCAAGTTAGGGTTTTAAGAGAAGCAATAAGTAGGGCACTTGTGTTTTACTACCCCTTTTCTGGTAGGCTTATTCAAGGCCCTAACAATAAGCTTGAAGTTGAATGTAGTGGCCAAGGGATCTTGTTCATTGAAGCGGATGCAGAAATCTCGGTTGACATGCTTGGAGACACAATCCAGCCTCCATGCTCGTTTGCACATGAGCTTCTATATGATGTTCCTGGCTCTCAAGGGATCTTAGGTTGCCCGTTGATGCTTATTCAGGTAAGTGGCCGAGTTATAATTAATATATAGGAATTAATGCCAATAAATTGTTTTGGATTTACATTTTACCATTTGTCTTGATTGCAACCCACCAGGCCACCAACAAAAGAATATTAGGCCAGGTGTTACATGTAATAGATAATCATAATAGAAACTTCTCCTTAGATATGTAGATACCAAAATACCAAACAATTGTAGAAATGGTCTGAACTCCATGTATATATTCCCTCCTTTCTAAAAAAATATCCGATTTCGACTTTGTTTATACGTAATTTGCAAAATCCTCAAATTCAAATCGCAATGTGAATAATTTAAAATTTCAAAATAACATTTGGTTCATTCTCTTTAACTTCATGTATTACCTAATTCTCTATATGGCAATTCAGTGTTATTATATTTTTAAATAGTTTATAAAGGAGATTTGGTTCATTCTCTTTAACTTTGTGAACTAATTCATTCCTTTTGTCAAAATCAGGTAACCCGGTTTATCTGTGGAGGATTTGCATTTGCCATACGCTTAAACCACATAATGGGAGACGGAATTGGCTTAGTCCAATTTTTGAACTGCATTGCAGAACTTGCACGAGGTGCAACCAAACCTACAATTCTACCTGTTTGGAAAAGAGAGCTCGTAATTGCACGAAGTCCACCACAGGTTACATGCAAACATCACGAATACGAAGAGGAAGGGAACAATCTTATCGAAACCATGGACGAAAGCAACTTAATCCGCCGATCTTTCTTTTTCAGCAGTAACCAAATTAAAGCCCTACGTAAAAATCTACCCCCACACCTTCAAAAACGTTCGACATTCGATATAATATCTGCATGTATATGGAAAGCTCGCACAATTGCACTTCAAGTAGGTAAAAATGAGATTGTTAGGCTCACATGCGTTGTCAATGTGCGCGGTAAGGACCACTTAAACTTGCCTAGTGGATATTATGGCAATGCACTTGTATTCCCAGCTGCAATTTCTAAAGCTGGAGTTTTGTGTAACAAACCACTTGGATATGCACTTGAGAAAATAAGACATGCAGTAGTGGCTCAAGTGAACGAGGAGTACGTACGATCCGTCATGGATCTTCTGGCGATAAGGGGGCAGCCTTGTTTATCGAATTCATGGAATTTTATTGTTTCAGATACATCGCAACTCGGGTTTACAGAAGTGGATTTTGGATGGGGGAAGCCTATATATGGAGGGCCTACTGTTGGGGCTATTTCATTTTCAACTAGTGTTTATGCCCGGTTTAAGAACAGTAAAGGAGAGGATGGGACGGTTGTACCAGTATGTTTACCTATTGAAGTAATGGTTAGGTTTCAGGAGGAAATCCAGAAAATGACTCAAGCCCAACAACCTGAGCTGGCTCGGATTGTTTCTATGCTCTGAGTCAAATGATCCGTTTGAAGAATTGTTATAACATATATGCTGCAGCTCATTAGAAGCTTGTATCTACATACTACATTATTATTTGTAATAAAAATTTCTGATATGGAAAAGTGCATCAATTTGAGAAATAGTTAAAAAAATACTCCTTCCCTTTTATATTATTTAATCATTGTTAATATTTTTAAAATCGATTTAAAAAATTTTAAATTTAAAATTGACATAGATTCTTTTAATTTTAATCAATGATAGATATTGTAAATTATTTAAAAGTATTACTCATCGTAAATTTATTGTTTTATAATTTTTATTGAGTTATCTCAATTTAAATTTAAAAATATTTCAATTTAATTTTCAAAAATAAAGTGAAAAAATAAATGGAGTACAACATTACTAACTAGTAAATAATTTGAAAAAAAAAATTATATGGGTAAGAACTTAAAAAATAATAAATAAATAAGAGAAAAGAATTGAGTCCAACGCACTCCCCTTGGACACATATTATAATAAAGTGACGTTGAACATAGTAAAGAGATTTCGATTAAAACTTTTCAATGTGTCTTTATGTTACATCAGTGTATCAATTATACACAGCTTCAAACTATATTATGAAATAGGGTAAATGGTAAAATTGTCTACTAATGTTCACATTGAATCCCAATAAAGATGTTAGTGTTTGATTTTTACACTATCATAATTAATGCTTCAATATTTGATAAAATTTGTGAATTGTGTAAATATCATGTGGGTCTTTAAAGGGTTAAATAATTAGTTTTCTCTTTATGAGCTGACGGTACTTATCTATTTGGAGAGAATATATTTTAATGTATAAACGGACTGTTTTTGCCTCATAACATACAACTGCCTTGAATATATGTTGATTATTTTGATAAAATAATTAGCAATTTGAGTTATTAATTTTGTATTGATTATGTATAAGATTTTTCTTTAAATGTTAAATATTTTTTTGTGTTTATAGTAGATATAAATATATAAATATTATATTTTAAATTAAAGAGAGTTACAAATAAAAGGGAGTTACATATCTATTAATTTTAGTATCATTTTTTATTTATTTTTTAACCGTTAGAAACATGTGATTTTAGGCTTTTTGTTGATACTTTACTATATATATAACAAAAAGATGAACTAACTAGTTTATTTTTATTAAAAAGGTTTTGTTCTATATTTTTTATAATAAATTTGGGTTTTGATAAGATATTGTGTGAAGTTTTTGCTTCATTCGATTAGTGCAGTTTTGAGTGAAAGCAACAGTAGAGCTGGGCTGTTGTATTCTAGAGGCGACGCATCAAAATCATTCTGCACCTATCTCAATTCAAAAGAAGGCGCGGATCGTCTTAAGATAGCGATCTAGTCCGCGCCTCACCTAGCTGAAACAGTTTTTGAGAGATTACATCCGTTGTTATTTCCAACAGTTTAAGACGAAATTCGCGAAAAAAAATGGTGGATACAATTGTACCCAACACTTCAAATGACTTGAATATATTATAAAAGATAACTAAAATTAAGATCAAAGATGATTAGAGAAAAGAGTTTATTTGAATAATATTTTGTATATTCAACAATCACTTTACAATGGTCTTATTTATAGAAATAAGAACATAAATACTACTAGGAAGTTACAAAACTCAAGAGACATTAGTTTCAAAACTCAATGGACATGGGAGTTAATTACATGTATCTAGACATCCATAATATTATGAATCTAGACATACATAATTTTATAACGCTCCCCCTTGGATGTCTATTGTATAGCTATACGCATTGAAAGTTGCCTCATTAAAAACCTTACCAGGAAAAATCCAATGGAAAAAAACCTTGGTTAAGGAAAAAAGAGTGTTGCACGTATAAGCTCCCCCTCATAAATGTATCCTTAAGTCCTTCAGCTGTCGCATTCCAATATTGCGACACAATCCTTCAAATGTTGCTGTTGGTAATGCTTTGGTGAACAAATCTGCTAGATATCTTTTGAGAGGATTTGCTGAACATCAATGTCACCACACTTTTCAAGGTCATGTGTGAAAAAGAATTTCAATGAGATGTGCTTTTTTCTATCTCTTTTGATGTATCCTCCTTTTAATTGAGCTATACATGCATCATTGTCTTCATACAGAATGGTTGGAGTTCCTTTGCTGGAGGATAAACCGCATGTTTCACGAATATGTTGAGTCATTGATCTCAACCACACACATTCTCGACTTGCTTCATGGATTGTAAGTATTTGAAGATGATTAGATGAAGTGGCAACTAATGTTTGCTTTGTAGATCTCCATGATATAGCAAAGATCACCACACATAAAAAGATAACTGTTTGAGATCGACCTTTATGTGGATCGATAGAGATATATCTTGCATCAAAGATATCCAACTAATTTATGATTATCATTATTTGAATAAAATAAGCCCATATCTATAGTTCCTCGTAGGTAACGAAAAATATGTTTAACCCCATTCCAATGTCTTGGGCAGAGAAGAGCTATATCTTGCTAATAAATTCACGTAAAATGCTATATCGTGTCGTGTATTATTAAGAAGATACATTAATGCACCAATTGCACTGAGGTATGATACTTCAGGACCAAGTAATTCTTCATTATCCTCATGAGGTCTAAAAGGGTCCTTTTTTCACATCAAGTGATCTAACAACCATCGGGGTACTCAAGGGATGAGCTTTATCCATATAAAATCTTTTAAGGACCTTCTGTGTAAGTTGACTGATGAATGAGAATTCCATCTGCTAAATTCTCGATCTGTAGGCCGAGACAAAATTTTAATTTTCCTAAATCTTTCATCTCAAATTCTTTCTTTAAATAATTCATTATCTTTGGATTCTCTCCATGAGCTCCAATAATATTTAAATTATCAACATACACAACAATGATAATAAAACCGGATTCTGACTTCTTTATAAAAACATATGGGAGTATAGGGTTATTATTATACCCTTCTTTCAATAAATATTCACTAAAACGATTGTACCATATGCGTCCTGATTGCTTTAACCCATAGGGACCTTTGCAACTTGATTGAGTAAACTTCTTGCGGATTTGAATTATATGCTTCAAGCATTTTAAATCCTTCAGGGATTTTTATATAAACATCATTATCAATTGATCCATATAAATAGGCTGTAACAACATCCATTAGGCACATATCTAATTTTTCATTAGTTGTTAGGCTTATAAGATACCGCAATGTAATTGCATCTACTACATGAGAATATGTTTCATTGTAATCAATGTCAGGTCTTTGTGAAAACTCTTGTGCCACAAGTCGTGCCTTATATCTTACGATTTCATTTTTCTCATTTCTTTTCCACACAAATACCCATTTGTATCCAACAGGCTTTACTTCTTCGGGTGTTTGAACTACATGTCCAAAAACATCACGTTTTGCAAGTGAATTTAATTATACCTGTATTGCTTCTTTCCATTTTGGCCAATCATTTCTGCGTCTAGATTCTTCGACATAATTAGGCTCAGAATCCTCATTTTATTAATTATATCAAGCGATATATTATATGAAAAACTATTGTCAACAACTATCTCACTTCGGTTCCATCTTTTCTTTGTAGACATAACTTATCAAAATCTCATCATTTTTATTGTTTTCAGGTACCTGAACCTCTTCTAGGGTTTTATGATTAGTTATGTCTATATCCTCATGAATATTTTCCTCCTCAATAATGCCAACTTGTTTATTTATTTTTTTTCTTTTCCAAGGATTTTTGTCTTTCGAACCAATTGGTCTACCACGCTTTTAGCGTGCCTTAGACTCATTTGCTACTATTTTTTGGATTGTCCTATTGGGATTTCAATCTGAGCTGGAGCATTTACAGCTGGTATATGAGATTTGGTTACTCCTTTTGAGTTAGTGAATGCATTTGGTAGCTGATTTGCTATATCTTGCAAATGAAGTATCTTTTGAACT
Source organism: Panax ginseng (assembly GCA_020205605.1). Lineage (NCBI taxonomy): Eukaryota > Viridiplantae > Streptophyta > Magnoliopsida > Apiales > Araliaceae > Panax > Panax ginseng. The sequence continues at coordinate 124,584,157 of CM035135.1, read as the reverse complement.
TCTTGTTCACATTGTTTTGTACGAGGATCAAAGTTCAATAATGACAATGCATTCTATGTAATATCTTTATCTAGCTGTTTAATTTCTCCCCCTAATGCTGGGAACATAGTCTCATCAAAATGACAGTCCTCAAATCGTGCCGTAAATAAATCACCTGTTAAAGGTTCAAGATATTTAATTATTGATGGGGACTCAAACCCAATATGTATTCCCATCCTCCTTTGAGAACCCATCTTTGTGCGTTGTGAATGATAAATTGGAACATATACCGCACAACCAAACATTCTTAGATGGGAAATATCTAGTTCATGACCAAAAACCAATTGTAATGGGGAGAATTTATGATATGATGTTGGCCTAATGCGAATAAGTGCTGCAGCATGTAAAATAGCATGCTCCCAAATAGAGACAGGAATTTTTGTTCTCATAAGCAATGGCCTTGCAATTAACTGGAGGCGTTTAATAAATGATTCAGCAAGACCATTCTGAGTATGAACATGGGCAACAGGATGTTCATTATTTATCCCAAGAGACATACAATAATCATTAAATGTTTGGGAAGTGAATTCACCAGCATTATCAAGACAAATAGTCTTGATTGTATGATCCAAAAATTGTGCTCATAATCTAATAATTTGAGCAAGTAATCTCGAAAACGCCAGGTTGCGAGTTGATAATAAGCACACATGTAACCATCTTGTAGATGCATCTATTGAAACCATAAAATATCTAAATGGTCCACTTGGTGGGGGAATAGGCCCACATATATCTCCTTGAATACGTTCTAGAAACCTTGGGGATTCAGTCCCAATTTTAGCTGGTGTTGGTCTAATGACCAAATTGCCTTGAGAACAAGCAGAACATGAGAATTCCTTAAATTGAAGAATCTTCTAGTTCTTTAATGGATGACCGTGTGAATTCTCAATAATTCTTCGCATCATTATTGATCCAGGATGACCCAGCCGGTTATGCCAAAAAAAATTTATTTGGTTCATTGAACTTCTGGTTCATTATTGCATTGACTTCAATTGTACTAATACTTGTATAGTACAAACCTGAAGATAAAACGGGTAATTTTTCCAATATTTATTTTCCAGTAGAGACATTTGATATAATGTAAAGATATTCAATACCATTTTCATTGGCTTTCTTAATATGGTACCCGTTAAGTCGTATATCTTTAAAACTTTGCAGATTCCTCCTTGATTTAGTGGAAAATAAAGCATTATTAATAATAAATTTTGTTCCACTAGGAAGCATTATATTGACTCTTCCAGAGCCTTCAATCAAGTCTACTGGACCTGATATTGTGTTCACTTTTGCTTTCATCATTCTTAGATTTGAAAAATATTGCTTATGTCTGAGAATGGTATGTGTCGTTGCAATATCTGCTAAGCATATATCTCTACCATTGATATTAGACTCATTTATAGCATGACGCAAATCCATATTTTCTTCATAAAAAGGAATAAATATATAATAAGTTCATAATAAGACATAATATTATATATATTTAATAACACAATTCTTCACGAAATAAAGAAAACAAAATACATTAAATAAGCTAACATGAAAGGAATAAAGAAAATACATTAGCATAAAATAAAAACACTTAAAAGTACTAACATAATTTTGAACTAATTATTTTCATTACAAGAAATATTAACTTGCTCATTATTTTGCTTAAAGAAATCCGCAACGTCAAAGTGTGTCATATCCATAGGATCAAAATAGATATCATCGTTATCTTGCTGTAAATGAGAAAAATTTATTTCTAGGTTTTTCTCCTTTACTTTCAATGAGGAGTGATATAAATGAACAAAATGTTTGGTTGTACGACAGGTAGTAGACTAATGTCCTTTCATTCCACACCGATAACAAATATTTTCTTCCTTCTTGGTATCTCTGTTATTTATATTATTCCCCTTTTCTTGTTTCTCCTCATTCTTTGAAGGTTTGGTATCATGGTTGCGGTAATTAAACCTTCCTCGTCCGTGGCCACGACCACGACCACGACCTCTATTATGACCACAACCACGACCATAATTATTATTATATCTTGTAACATTCACTTCAGGGAATGGAGCTGAACCAATCGGTCGTGGTTCATGATTTTTCATTAAAAGCTCATTATTTTGTTCAGCCACGAGGAGACATGAAATCGATTGTAATATTTCTTAAAACCTCGTTTTCTATATTCTTTGCGAGGAGCACATTCGAGGCATGAAAAGTAGAGAATGTTTTTTTCTAACATATCTCCATCAGTGATATTATCTCCACATAATTTCAATTTAGAACTGATTTTAAACATTACAGAATTATATTCACTTACCGATTTAAAATCCTATAATCATAAATGTATCCAATCATAACGAGCTTTTGGGAGAATAACCGTCTTTCGATAGTTATATATTTCTTTCAAATTTTTCCAAAGAATAAGAGGATCTTTTTTTGTGAGATACTCTAATTTCAACTTTTCATGGAGATAATGGCGTAAGAAAATCATGGCCTTTGCCTTGTTTTGACTAGGTGTTTCATTACCATCTTTAATGGTGTCTCCAAGACCCATGGCATCAAGATGAATTTCGGCATCAAGGATCGATGACAAATAATTCTTACCTGTAATATCAAGTTCCACGAACTCAAGTTTGGCAAGATTTGTCATTGTAACTTCATACAAAAATATCAAAAATTATTAGAAATTTAATTTATTATGACTATCCACATATAACTATTCACATGTGTATAAACATATGAACAAATATTTATATATCTATATATAGAGTCCGGATCAGGTCCGGACTCCCAGACCATAACAAAATCTTGACCTTTTTTTTTGCTTTTTTTTAAAACAACTAAAAAAAATAAAATAAAATTATGGAACTTGAATTTTTACATAATACAGTGTTTTGGGTGTGATTTGGATACATATATCAAAACATGTATGTACAGTCTGTATAGATATGTTTTGATATATGTATCCAAATCACACCAAAAATACTGTATTATGTAAAAATTCAAGTTCCATAAATTTGCATAATATTTTGTATATTCAACAATCACTTTACAATGGTCTTATTTATAGAAATAAGAACATAAATACTACTAGGAAGTTACAAAACTCAAGAGACATGAGTTTCAAAACTCAATGAACATGGGAGTTACATGTATCTAGACATCCATAATATTATGAATCTAGACATACATAATTTTATAACAGTATAAGCTATTTCGTTTTAATGGACAATTTTTCAAGAGATGGGCAAAAAAGGTGTTGTTCTACCTCAAGCTTATGAAGGTAGTTTGGGTTCTTACCTCTAGTAATCCAACAAAATTGGACACCGAAGGGTTGACCGAGGAGGAAACTACTGAACACGAAAAGTGACGCCGGACGGGATAACGATTATTCTTGGGCTTGTAAACAAATGAATTCACGAACAAAGGAACAAGAGATTTACCGGAAAACATAGAGAAACTCTCTCTAATGTGTAAATTTATACTTATCAAAATTCAAGTCTATTTTAATTCAACCCATAAGCCGGGTTATATATAGCTAACAAAATTTTATCTCCAAGTTAGTCTAGAATCTTCCTAGAGATATAAAAATAAAATCCTCCTAGGGATGTGAAAAAGATTCTAACAAACTTCTTAGAGATACGGAAAGATATCCTAACAAAAATAACAACTTATTATAAAAGATTTACTACCTAATAAAATACTATTACTATAAAGAACTAAATAATAATAATAATAATAATAATAATAATAAACATCGACTTCTGAAGTTATGACGCCTCTTCGGAAGAAGTTCGCCACACCCGAAGTCATGATGCTATCCGAGGCCGAAGTCATGACGCCATCCGAAGCCGAACTCCGACCACGAAGACACGAACTGAACGCTTGACCCCGAAGTCAAATGATACAGTTACGTTGATCCCTTAGCTTTTGGTCCTTTAACATCATCATCGTACTATCCGACCATTCAGGATCTTTGGCTAGAAATCCTCCTGCATCAGTATCTCCGTGTTAGAAAGAACTCATCATCAAGTTCGACACAGATAGAATGGAAACTGTATGATAAGATACTTCAAAAACTAAAATATTTTCCTTTTAATTCGATCCTGGGACAAGATATATCTGTTTTTGAATGTCCCTCATCGCCTATAGTCCCGATAGAAGCTCTTCGGGCAATTCCTGTACATCAGTTGACACTTCAGTGCTTTCAGCTGTCTAACCGCTCCCACAAAGAAGTAGGACATACGCCACATCTTCACAATCGGCCTCTGTTAGGAATCTAGTCATGGAAAACAGGTTCGGACTCCCGACTGCTCGATCCGAACTATCCTTTTCTCGCCGAGGCGCTAGTACAACCTTATTTCCTTTAAAACGAAGGAAATACGTATTTTTCCGATCATTCTGAATGACTCTTCGGTCATATTCCCAAGGTCGGCCTAACAACACATGACATGCGTCCATTGCCACCACATCACACAAAGCTTTATCAAAATATTTATTGCCGATGGAAAAAGACATTAAGTACTTTTTATTCACTCTTACTTCATTGCTTTTTTTAGCCACGACAACTTATATGGTTTAGGATGTCGATCCGTTTTTAATTGTAATTTCTTGACAGCCTCTTCGGACACTATTTCTCACAACTACCACCATTAATGATTAACTTGCATACTTTATTTGCTATGGTGTAAGTTGTTTGAAAGATATTGGTTCTTAACCAATCCTCTTCGGAATCACCTTTATGATTCGGTAGACTCTTGCAAACGATCAAGGTCATCCCAGGGATGCAGGAAGATGTGTGATGAAATCCATGCTTATGTCTTCCCAGATATGCTTGGGGATTTCTAATGGCTATATTGAGATGTATAGGTTTGACTTGTTGACAAACTGTACAATGTTTTATGTAAACTTTGACATCCCTCCTCATCTGAGGCCAGTATAAATTTGCAGTGAGCTTTATAAAAGTCTTTTTTGTACCTCCATGCTCTCCTTCAGTTGAATTATTGAACTCTCTCATGATAGAATTCTTTAGTGAGGAAATGTTGGGAATGTATAGTTTGTCCCGGTAAAAGTAAAGACCCTCTTTGATAGACCAAGGTGGAGTGTTAGTGATTGATTGTAGCTCAAGTGATGAGTGATGAGCTTGCTTGATATCCTCAAGTATTTAAAATGTAGGCATAGTAAGTGCTAATAAGGTACCTGAGTAGGATGGGAGTGGTTTATGGGTTGGGTTTCGAGACATGGCATCGGCTGCTAAATTATTCTTGTCGGGTTTGTAGATGATCTCATAGGTATATCCGAACAACTTAGTGAGGTAGTATTTCTATTCAGGAGTTTGAATGACCTGCTGCATGAGATTCTGTAAACTTTGTTGGTCTGTGTAAATGTAGAATTTAGCACCAAGCAAATAGTGCCTCCATTTTGCTATTGCAACAGTAATGACAAATAGTTCTCTGAGGTAGTTAAAAGCTTGCTGCATTCTTGGGCATAATTTTCTGTTGAAGTAAGCGATGGGATGGCTTGCTTGGGTGAGCACATCACCAATTGCATAAGTTGAAGCATCAGTTTCCAAGGAGAATGGTTGTGTGAAATCTGGTAGAGCTAGCACTAGTGCATTAGTGAGGCTTTCTATAAGTTATAGGAATGTTATGGTAGCTTTGGCATTCCACACAAAGGCATCATGTTTTAGTAAGTCTGTTAAAGGGGCTACAATGACTGCATATCCTCTAATAAACTTTCTATAATATCAAGTGAGGCCTAAGAAACCTCTGAGTTATTTCACATTTGCAGGTTTAGGCCAAGATAACATAGCCTTTATTTTATTCTTATCAGGCTGCACCCCTTAATGAAAGATTATATGTCCTAAGTACTCAATATTAGTAACAGCAAATTAACACTTGGAGAGTTTAGCATAAAAAGAATTTGTTCTTAAACAATTGAGTACTAGGGATAAATGTTGCACATAAGAAGGTAAATCATAAATGTAGACCAAAATATCATCAAAGAAGATGATAACAAACTGCCTTAAATACTGTTGAAAAGTAGAGTTCGTAGTGGCCTGAAAAGTTGAAGGAGCATTGGAAAAACCAAAAGGCATTACCAAGAACTCATAATGGCCACTGTGAGTTCTGAAAGAAGTTTTGTGGATATCCTCTACAACAATTCTGATTTGGTGGTACCCATATTTTAAGTCAATCTTGGAATAAAATCTTGCATCATGTAACTCATCAAATAGCTCATCCACTGTAGGTATTGGGAATTTATCTTTCAAGGTAATGGCATTCAGAGCTCTATAATCCACACATAATCTCTATGTGCCATCTTTTTTTTTTATAAGAATTGCACGTGAGAGCTATATGGACTGGTACTTGGTTTAATGATGTGACGCCCCCAAAATAGGTCCACACGACCCATTCTGAGTCGCCAGATATCACATTACATAAATCAAATACAAACTTCATTTATACAACTATTGAACTATCGTGCAGAGTATGACAACACATAAGCTGTGAGTTTTAATACAATATTATCTCGTAGACAGTATCCAAACTCAAATTATTACAATGTCATATAAAATACAGCAACAAATATTTCAAGACCCCAAAAGAAGAGACTAGAAGATTACTATCCTCCATTCATTCTAATGAGGTGCACTTTTGACGCTTTCAAAGTCGGGTTCTCATCACCATATTGTTGTTCACCAAAATCAATTATTAAGTGACGTATATTGTAAGACCCTAACTTTTATGAATAAAGATGAATTTTCTATAAATGTCATTTTTGAATATTATGGAGTGAATTTAATATAATGTTATAGTTGTGGGTAATATTTATAAATTTTGTAAAGTATGCAAGTTGTCATATTATATTTGATTGGTCAGGGAATATTCATTTTAACAGGGAATATTCATACGACGGCACAATCATTGGTGGACCCCACAACGAAATTATTGTCGGATTGAAAAAATGACAAAAATATCTTTTTATAAAAATAACGACGAAAGTTTTACCATTAACTGTCATGCCATTTTATAATGTGTTGAGAAACTTTGATAGTCTCGGACCACCACACTATTCCCCAAGTATCCCATTTCAACCAAATTTACACTTTTATTACCGTAAAGGAATTATGAAGAAAAGGGATGAAGACAACTAGCCCAAAGAAAGAATATCATAACTAAAGATAATTAAATTATCAATAGCCTTCATCAGTAATAAATTAGAGATTTAGAGCATATGGTAGATGATAAAACTTTTCAACCATAGTTGCAGCGGAACGAGCAATCCATTAGAAGAGTCAAATAAACCATAAAGTCTATTATCTTCTCCATGTTAAAAGTCCACCAACAATGCTTTAACCTCGTAACATTAATCAGCAGATCCCTGTTTCACGATCATGTGAATAACTCATAATCATAATTGTAGTTCTAATTTTCTTCTCATCCAAGACGAAGATATTTTTCATCACATGTCTTTACGAAACATCAAAGATCATGGTTATACCAAATCACAGCCTCGCTCATAATCATACTAATAAGTTCATCTTTGCACTACGAGCCAAAGATATTCATTAACACTTCATCTTTGCACTACATGCCAAAGATATTCAACAACAGTTCATCTTTGCACTACGAGCCAAAGATATTCAACACAGGTCATCTTTGTACTACACGCCAAAGATATTCATCAACAATTCATCTTTGCGTTACTAGCCAAAGAGAACCCATAGTCACGATCATACCAATAATCTACCAATCTTTACACTTAAGTCAAAGAGAAATTTCATCACCGGGATTATAAAAATATTATATATGATAATAAAAACAATACGATCAACAACTGCATTTAATTTCAAGAGTAAGATTCATAAACCAATGATTTCATAACACCTTAATCCAAATGTTATAAATCACTTAATAATCTCATAATCTAATATTATTAATACTACCACAATATTTTAATCATTTCTTAAACTTATAAACAATTTATTTTAATTGTTTACACTTTACTAATTAATGCATTTAATCATATTAAAATGCCAAACTCATAAGATTTCATCACCAATAACCAACAACCTCACCAAAAATCTGCATATACCATATATAGGATTTCCAAGCCATAAAATCATATTTTACAATTTTGTTACTTCACATAACATATTTAATTTATTTATTCATAATTAGTCAATTTTCATGAAAAATACTAAATCAGTTCTAAAAATATTTCTTTTCTGGCATTTAGCATAATATAGTCCTATATTGAACATATATTTTTCTCAGAATTTTTAAAATTCATTTACTATTTTTCACATGGTCAAAACTTCCGAATATTTAGATATTTATCATAAATTGTACTTTTGTCCAAAAATTCCAAATTTTATAGAATATACTGATGTTATATAGATGTACTCCCAATAAAAATTTTACCAATTTTGGAGTTAACTACAAGGAGTTATAAGGGTTTACTTTTAAAATAGTATTTTCTCATAAAATTCATAACTCCTAATCTATACATCCAAAAATTGCCATTTTTGGACACAATCAAGGAAACTCATCAAATTATCATTTCAAATTTTTTCAGAATTTTTGAAGGTCCAAAAAAAGTATGAAACTGAAAAATATAATAACCATTAAAAATCCCTTACCTCAAAAGAGCAGTACTTATGACCGGAATGTCGGATGAAAAGCCAAAAGAAACTTGCACTGAATAGCAACTCTCCAAGTATCTAAATACTCACAAAAATACACTCGAGAATATAGAGAGAGAAAACTTCAATTTCTGGTGTGATTTTCAATTCTAACTTAAGCACCTATTTATAGAAAAATGTTAGAACGCCAAAGGAGACTAAATTAATAAAATAATATTATTTATTTTATTTCCTTCCACGCCATCCTCCTTTGTTGAATCAAGCAATCAAGCCAGCCACTTTTGAATATTTTTGGCAGCCCACATGTTAAAATAAAAGTGGGTCCCACCCATAAATTTAATAAAAATATTTTAATTTCTGAAACTTCAATAATTCATAGAAAATAGTTCGTATATCAAAAAAAATATGAATTTTATGTCCATTCCGCATGAAATCGAATTCTCTACAACTTTGTAGCTTTGAGTTTTTCAAATTCCAAATGTAAAATATCCCAAATCCATAAATGCAGGCGATTTTTTCAACACCGTTTCAACACCTTTTAAAATTCATAACAAATCATGCGTTAATTTTTAACGGTTCAAAATTTGTGGACATATACTCAACTCATATATGTATAACATATCCAAAAATCACAACGATCTAACGGTCGGATTAAAATTACAACTCATACAATAAAGCTTTAAGAACACCGATTTGAGTTTTTAATACCTCCAATCCGACAAAATATTGATAAAACATCTCAACATTAATTCTTTCATTTATACCACATAAATAAATCCATCATTTATATCCACATCAAATAAATATTTCCTTATCATATAAATTAATAATTAATTATTCACAAATAATATTACAGAATCACAATTATGACAACCAGGCAGTTCCCAGGAAAGATGAGGCTTTCCAATAAGGATTTCTCCTTACTGGCGCGCAATTAGGTAACCAAACCTCTCTTTAACAGAACTTTATAGACATTGCCAATAATGTTATCTAATAATATTATCCAAATAATATAAATTATTGATCTGATAATGGAAATACTGTGAAATGACAATTATTGAAACAACAATAATATAAAATATCAACGCAGCAATTATTGAACCAATAAAATAAAATTTTGAACAGTAATTATTGTAACAATTATTGAAAAGGCCTTTCACGTAAGAATCAATAATTCAAAAATATTGTGCAATGTCGTGTTCTCATCGTGCAACCCACACGACATCGTATTATTTTAACCACCGGTGTATTCCAAGCGGTGTTAACTTGGTAATAACTACGTCGTTATTTATAAAAACTCAAACTTGTCATTTTCTTCATCCGACGGTTATTACATTATGAGGCCCACAATGGTCATGCTGGCAGGTGCATTTAATATTCCCCGATAACAAGAATATTCTACGACCAAACGGATATTCCCCAATAGAAATGAGTATTTTATAACCACTTGCGTATTTTGAAAATTTTATATATATCATCCTTAACTCTAACTCTTTTTTTTTTTTATCAATTTAACCATTTACTAAATAATAATTATAAGAAAAATTGAATAATTTATTTCATAAAATTCGGGGTCTTACAACTTCATTCATGATTAACTTCAGCCCCAAGATAAGATACTTATAGGCTTACTAATACAAGATTCTAGATAATTCATCACAATCATACATCTTTTATTAATAGCTAGTTATTTATCAACCCTTGGATTGAAAGCTGACATCACCTAACAAACTAACGAATGAGCTATTTGTTTCTTTTTCTGCCCCTGTTGTACCTTTGCAGCTATGTGAATTCCTTAATTTATTTCCTTGATCTTCTTAGCTCAATTAGTGTGAATAAGTCCTCTAGCTCATCCTACTCTAGCTCCATTTAATCACCTACCTCCTTTTCCTTCAATCCCTCATGGTTTGCTGTAATGATTCCTTCATTTTTTATAATGTCCGTGTTAGTTTGTTCCTCGTTATTTTTCAATTCTTTTCACTTTTGCATTGATGTTGTTTCTTTATTGATATGAATTAGCTGCTAGTTAATATTACCAACTAAGTTGGGACTCCTGTTTGTTCATTTATACCCTTACGTGAGAGTGGGGATAAAACTAAGAATAAGAGAGAAAATTAGTGACACAACCTTAAAAAAGGTTATTTTTTTCCTTACTCTCCCTTATAAAATAGACAAAAATTGAAAGAAAATTTGTAAAAATCTTTCCTTTTTATGTAGTGTCTTCCATTTTTAAAATCACAAAACTCAGTGAACAAATGAACTAACAAATATATGGAAAATTGTTGCAGTTAAGTATGGCCGTATGGGTCTTGATTGTGAATTAGAATGGATAAGAAGTTAAGAACACCAATATGGGTTCTGGACCACAAAATTCTCAAATCAAATGGGCACCCCTTGCGCTAGTCTCCTCTCAACCGACACGCCGCCGTACAACAACCGGTTACAAGAGCTCAAATCATTTGACGAATCAAAATCCGGCGTCAAAGGTCTCGTAGACGCCGGCATCCAAAACATTCCTCGATTCTTCATCCGACCCTCCGACGAAATCGACCAAGACTACCCAGTTTCCGACTTCCAAATTCCGATCATAAACCTAGGAGACACCGCATTCCGGAGAGGGGTTGTCATAGAGGCCGTCCGACGGGCATCCGAGACCCTGGGGTTCTTCCAGGTAGTGAACCATGGGATACCCATAAGGGTTTTGGAGGAGATGTTAGCGGCGGCGCGTGGATTCCACGAGCTTCCCCATGAGGCGAAGAAGGAGTACTACACGCGGGAGGTTGATAGAGGGGTGAGGTATGGGAGCAACTTTGATTTGTATAAGTCGCGGTTTGCTAGTTGGAGAGATACTTTTTTTTGTGTAATGGGTCCTCAATCTCTCAACCCATTAGATTTGCCTGAGGTCTGCAGGTATTTCCTCAATATGTCTATTGAAATTCTAAGATACATTGTTTACAATTAGAGAAAGAGTGTAACTTTCTTAATTACGTTAAAAATATAATCTTTTGAAGTCGGTGGGACTGAGGTAATCTATGTATATGTGTACAGATGTATTCTATATTTGTAGAATCTTGATTTTATAAGATTAGTATGTGTAGATATTGTATTTTACTTGTTTACTAGAATCTTTGAGATTTCTGTCAGAATATTTAATTTGTGGCCCTTTAATTTTATTTCTGTTGCAATGCTTCCAATATTTTAGTATTGGCCGAATTGGATTTGTATTCTAGCATTTATTCCTTTTATTCTACTTTGGGATTTAATAGGGAAAACTAAAGTAGTTGCACGCTAAGTTTGGATTAGCCAGAGGAAAATGTGACGGAAAGATTAATTTGATAAGTAAGAAGTAAAGTACATGAAATGTTGGTTCACTAACAAACCAAAGGAAGAAAATTTATTCTGAAAGTTGGATAGGAAAGGTAATAAATACTTATACTAGTTTATAATAATACTTTTGCACACATAAGCCTTTTAATTTTATTTTCCTTCATAATTAGTTGTAAAATTCTTTGCTTTTTGCCCTACTCCTCTCATTCTTGAGGGGAAACAATATGAAAGGTTAACAAGAGGTAAGTTGTTTCCTCCCTTGTATATATATTCCCTTCTCTTTCCCCTCCACTACTTCAATCCAAATTTTACCGTTAGTTGTTGGGTTAAGTGGAGTAGTCACTAAGTATCTAAACAATGCTATACTCAATAAGTACTAAAACTTATGATAAACTGGAACAAATGATATGTTCTATATATTCTACGACGGAATAAATGAAATTGTGTAACTATTAATGAAATGCAGCTTGATTCATTATAAAGTATATGTAGGACTGAGTTAATTGCTTTTTATTGTCAATTGATTCTAGTGTACTTATGGGAGTTCTAATGTTTTGTGTCTAATATGTAGAGATAAATATTTGGAGTATATCAGGCAAATCAGGACATTGGGGACTACGTTGTTGGAACTGCTATCAGAGGCACTTGGTCTGAAGCCTGACCACCTTATTGGCATGGATTGTGCAAAACGGTGTGCAATTCTTAGTCACTATTACCCTGCATGCCCTGAGCCTGAACTGACTTTAGGAACAAATAAACACTCTGATGCGGATTTTCTTACAGTCCTACTTCAAGATCAAATTGGTGGACTACAAATACTTCATCAAAAGCAATGGGTCAGTGTTCCGCCTGTGCCTAGAGCTTTAGTTGTTAATATCGGGGATCTCTTACAGGTAAGCTTCCTTTTTCCAGTGACTCTTTTAAGTTCTCTTCTCTATCTGATTTCACTACACATGTTTGTTCATTATCTGTTTTGATAGTTACTATACATGTTAATTTATTGGAGTTTTATTGCAGAATCATACTCAAACCGATATTAGACTTAATTTATGTCTTGTTATGTCTTGTGTGCAATAAGCGACTATGCCATCATTTTTCTTCATTGAAAAATTGCATGAGGGTAGCATAAAAGGTGCATGCTTGACTATTATGTTCATTTTCTGTCCCCCTTGATTGACTAATCAGTATAATAGTTCTGCTGTTAGGAGTATCTCATTCTGGGAGAGTAATTATTTAAAAGTTGCTTATGAGGTGCTGATATCCTTGGTGTCTGATTACAGCTTACATCTAATGACAAGTTCAAAAGCGTGGAGCACAGAGTGTTGGCTAATCGCCTCGGACCTAGAGTATCCGTTGCATGCTTTTTCACGCCTCTCCTTTTCCCATCGTCAAGGTTATACGGCCCAATCAAGGACTTATTGTCAGAAATTAATCCCCCTTTATACAGAGAAACCACAATGGCAGATTTTGTTGACTACTATGATTCCAAAGGACTTGATGGAAACTCAGCTTTAACACGTTTCAAATTATGAAGGTAGCTGTACAGAGGTTAAGGATAAATTTATTAAAGTATTACAGTTTATAAAGCTGGAGCTGAAGTGATATTAATCGTACATTCTTGAATATATGTACACCATTCTTGTTGTATTGTCACTTATAAATCTTCATGGTATGTTAAATACCCTTTCATACTTGTGAAAATGGTTGTTTATATAGGTCTTTTATATAATGTGAAGCATGCTTCTAGATGGAGCCACAAAAAAATCGTGGTACTGATAAAATGATGAGTTACAAACTGACAATTGCCTTGACCAATATAATGTTGTTGACAATATAATGTTTATCTTTTTGATCTGATTTACATTCTGTTTAAACTTATATTGGTTGGATGTGGCCATGAAGGCTTTTGGTCTTCCTGAAGAAGTTTTAGTTTAGTATCAGAGGATATTGCCATTTATCTTTAGGAAGTGTAGCTTCTTGTTGGGCAACTTCGATCTTTAAGTTTCAGCTTGGATGCCAACAAACCTTTCGTGGTATCATCTTTTCCAGTTAGTGGGATTTTTTTGTATCTTATATATCCATGAGGTTTGTCAGAAATTGAAGGTCCTTTTCCTTTGGATAAATAGAAGTTGAAGCTTACCGCAAGTGTTTTTTTGGTAAGTAGCTTACCTAAAGTGTTAATAGACCATGATTCCATCAGTAAATTTCTTATTTATTGTTTGTATGTTTTCGTTCTGGTTCTTTACAAAATTGTTTGAAATTTGTTCATATAGCTTTACGAATCAGGTTAATTGGATGGTAAGTTGGAATCGATGGGCTAATTTTTGTCGGAGATGGTTGAGGTTTCTGATGTGTTTGATCTTCGTCTCTGTTTATGCTGCACCGAAATTTATTTATTGTTGTAATTGATGAAGTTCAATCACCTAGATATAATAATGAGTGTTTAGTTTAGTAGCAGTCACAAATATTGGAATTGTAATGGTAAATTTGAGCAAATTATGTCATTTTATACCATCGTTAGTAAAAAGGAGATTCATATTTTGAAAAGAAAAAATTGACGAACATGACAGTATTGTGGTTCGAAGGGAGTAGTATTTTAGTTATGTTTAGAAACATGTTGTATTTATTTTGGAAAATATTATTTTCATCACATAATCTCCTTTCACACGAAGATAAAATTTATTTTTTTCTCATATGAAAGAGGATTATATAAAAATATCAAACACACGTAAAAATATAGGTTTTCATTTATCTTACCTAGCTTAGTATATTTGTCGTGATAAGGAAATTTTAATCATAGTGTCATGTTATAGTATCATCAATCAATTGACATATGACTCTTATTTTTGAAACAGAAAAAATGGCAAATGAAACCCTTCTTTAATGGTAGGAGAAAGGAAAGGGCTTGATCCATAGAGTTACCCTATTAGGGATTGGATTATGTATAACCGACAATTATTGTTCTGAAATAATACTCTCTCCGTTCCTAAAAGATTGTCGTTTACAACTTTTAAGAAGAATAAATTATTTACTTTCCTATATTACCCCTACCTTCTCTGTCCCAAGAAATTTTCTCCTTTGTATTAATAGTTTTCAACTTCCCATAAAAGGGTAGTGATGGAATTTCAAACAAATTTTACTTGGTAAATGATACTTTCTTAATCCATGTGCCAAAACCTTAAACGATAATCTTTTAGGAACGGAGGTAGTATTATTTAGTTATGTTTGTCACGTATATGCAATATCCTACAAATTAAGCCCACTAAAATTCATAATAAACTGTGTTCTGAGCGATCCCAAATAAGTAAGTTCATTATATTGGTGAAATATTAAATGCATTTTGAAAGGTACTTAGCATTAAATTCACTACTACTAATTTTGTGTAAGAATTACTACAACGTATCATCTTCAACCTATATTATTCAATACTACTAGTGATGGATGATATTGTCGGGCATAGTAATTTTTGCTAGTTCAGATCCATAACTTTGTTGTTTAATCTTGACTTGTTCAGTCTGTTGCCGTCATTGTGATGGTGACCAAGGCTGACTATTGGATGTTATGCTAAAGCTGGCATTCAACAAAAGCCACGCTACATTATTATTCACACAAGGAGTTTAGACTGATGACTAAAAATCAAAGTACGTAAAGTCGAGTCATAATTAATTCCAATTATAAGGCAAACTAAATACAAAATTAACAAACAAGGCTGCTACAAGTGACACAAGTCAGAAAGCACAAACAAGGCTGCTACGTTCAAGCAACAAACTCACAGCAACTTGAGCTACAAATTGTTCAGTCTTTGCAATTAATGAATTAATGCTGCTACTAGCAAACATGGTCATGTGCAATGGACTTGACACAAGTCAGCAACTGGCAAATATCCCAAGTAGTTAGTCCCATATTACTTTGGTAAAGTCAGGCAGAAGATTGTAAAAAGATACATGAGTTATATTAATAGAGTTGCAAATTTTCATTTTTGTATTTAATCAGAAATTTCAGCTTTTTACACAGGACAAAGAAAGAATGGATATTTCAAGCTCCAAAATGCAGCCCGGGACTCCAGCTGAAACAGCTGTAAATTATGACCGAGTTAAAGAGCTCAAGGCTTTCGATGATACGAAAGCTGGTGTTAAAGGACTAGTTGATGCAGGGATCTTGAATATCCCTAAAATCTTTGTTAGACCATCCGATGAACTTGCTGGTGAGGAGTTAAATGCTTGCTCACTGAGATTACTACAAGTACCGATCATTGATCTCAGTGGCAGTGACAGAGGAAATCGACTACGTGAGGAGATTGTTGAGAAAGTCAAGCATGCATCAAAGAAGTGGGGTTTCTTCCAGGTGGTGAATCATGGGATCTCTGTTAATGTGATGGACCAGATGATTGATGGAGTACGCTTGTTTCATGAGCAAGATCTTGAGGTAAAGAAAGAGTATTATTCGCATGATCGGAAGAAAAATGTGAGATATGATAGCAGTATTGATTTGTATCGATCTAGATTTGCTAAATGGAGAGACACTTTGAATATATCTATGTTGGTTCCTGATCGTTTTGACCCTGATGAACTCCCACCAGTTTGCAGGTATAATTATTTTTTTGTCTGCATATGCTTTGATTATTGGCATTTGTAGTCGTAGTGTTTAGTGCGTCTGGTTCCAAATGCACCGCAACCAAAAGCTGAGTTTCATATGAGTTAACCAAGCTCCATTTGGACCTTGGACCTCCTAACGCAGGGAACACCCCATGTAGACAAACAAACACTTTACTAGTTGGTTTTTAGACTTTCTCCTGTTGGGAAAAATTATCTCCCAAGTATTTTTGTCTTTGTATTTTTGTCTTTTGATAAATTAAATGGCCAAAATATCATTACAAGTAAAACAGATAAAATTTGCAGTTCCACCAAAATAATAATTACGACAGAAAATAATTAGATAGAAATAACCAAGCACAAGACACCAAGATTTTTACGTGGAAAACCCTCTAAAATTAAGATATAAAAATTACGGGATGATCTCCGAAAAATTCACTATAATAAACTGAAAGAATACAAAGATACTTTAAATTGAGTAAAACTCAAATTACCTCATCACAATAACTATGATGGAACCCAAAGAACACACCTAGTTGTTTAATATTTTTCTCTCTATTTTTCTCTCTTGGCTTTCTTGGATTTTCTTTCTGTCCCACCCTTTCTCTTTTCTCTCTCGGATGGGTTGTGTCTCATCCTCTTTCTGTTACGCTCGGATTGCCCTAATTCACACTGCAAATAATATAGGTATGAATATATAGAAGAAGTCAGTGTCCATTTAATAAGCAAAGAGACAAACATGATGGAAGTTGTTTTCTTAACTTTGTCTCCTCAATAATGAGACTCCTACTAACTTTGTCCAACAAACTTTGTCTCCTTAATAATGGGTGAGATCCACAAAAGCCTAACATCTCCCCTAATTGTAAGTCTTTGTGTCAGAGTATTCCTGTTAAAGTTGAAGTGTTTTTATGATCTCATCACTAATTACCTAGAAAAACAGATACGGTTTTAAATTGATCAGATGATAATAATAGTTTTACCTAACCTGCAGAGATGCAATACTTGAATATATAAAGGATGCTACAAAGTTGGGAGATACTCTTTTTGAGTTATTATCAGAAGCTCTTGGACTCAGAGTAGACCACCTAAAAGCAATGGAATGTGCAAGTGGCCGCAAATTTATCGGTCACTATTATCCCCCATGTCCAGAACCAGAGCTTACTTTGGGAGCTAACAAGCACACAGATCCTTCCTTCCTCACTATTATTCTACAAGACAATATTGGTGGCCTCCAATTCCTGCATGAAAATCAATGGGTTGATGTTCCACCACTTGCAGGAGCTTCGGTTGTCAATATTGGGGACCTTCTCCAGGTTTGTTTCAACTTCAAGCAATGCTACTTAACAATATGTTGTATCCCGCTTTATAATTTGATATAGAATAACAATATTATAGTCTGAATCGAATGGTTAACTATTTTTTTCTTTAGACTATATTCGCCTTTAACTTTTGCTACACAGGGTTCCTGCAAATTAGTCTCCCGTCCCAAGATAAGACAAATACAAATTTTACTCTGTACTAGAATTTGTTGTATATAAATAAATCTAGAGAAATTTATAGTAAGAAAAATAATTAGTTCCAAAGAACTTGAGAATAATTTGGAATAATTGAAGTACTTGTTTTGGATAGATTTGCAACCTACACTTGTTCTATCTTTTACAATGTTATTTGGCATCTTGACATCTTCAATGTTTGTTGGCATCTTTAAAAAATAAAATTGTAAGAACACTATTGCCATGACTTGAACATTACAACTCTTTTCTCTTAACTAATTGAACCATTTCATTTGTTAACTATATAGACAACATATAATATATTTATTATGTATTTTTTATATTTAAAAATTTCCAACACAATATACTCCCTCGGGTTCCACAAAAAAGTGTCGCATTATAAAATTGTTACAAACTTTAAAACGTTTTCCCTTAATTTTTTTTTTGTGCAAGTTTATTAGTGATGACATGATAACGAAATTCTGATAACAAATTTGAGGACATTATGTGATTTTATACTAGTATCAATAGAAACAAGACTTCTGGAACATAAAAAAGGCAAATAAGACTCTTTTTGTAGAACTGAAGAGGCTTCATTCATTTTAATTAACCACTGAATGATGATATCATTTTTATTCAGATTATATCAAACAACAATTTTACCAATGTCGACCACAGAGTGCTTGCCAACCGAGTCGGACCAAGAATTTCCGTGGCATCCTTTTTCACCGGTGGTGTTGTGCCGGAAAAATTGTACAGTCCAATCAAAGAGTTGATATCAGAAGAGAGCCCTGCCTTATACAAAGAATTTGTAGTAGGTGACTATATCAAGAAGTTCTACTCTAGGTCACAGGACATGTCTGGTGTTGACCATTTCAAGCTATGAGTCCTAGGAAATCTAAGCAATTTTGAATGTTGTGGTCTTTCAGAAAAAAAAGAACACTGTAATTTCGTATCTGTAGACGTTTACACAGAAACACAGTGATGTTGGGTCAATTTACCCACCAATGAGGGACTGCCACATGTAAGCCTAGTAAGCCCGTTAATGAAGGGCAGAATCATAATTACGTCCAAAGAACATTATGTAGTGAGTATTATGGGCATAATCATTCTGTATATTGTCTTTAAGCTTGATCCGTGAGTTGTAGGTAAACTATTGGGTAGATGTTGGAGTTTGTTTCGATTAGATTTTGTGTTTGGATGGTGTTGATTTTGACCAAATGTTGGTCTCTTTTCGATTTGTAGTTAATTTGAGGAAAGTGAAATAATTTGTCAATGTTATTATTGTTATGCGAAGTAGTAATGATATTAGTTAAGAATTGTAAAATTGGATTATTAAGAAAAATAAAGCTATATTTTGAACTATTAAGAAATGATCATATATGTAATGTGTTTATGATGTAAGGATTTGTATTAACAAGTAGTATTTGATTTTGGAGAATTAATTATTAGAGTGCTTTTTGGTAACAATCTATTATGATCTTAGAATTCAGGGATTGCTTTTTGTTAAGTTTGTGGATGCTATATGTGTATTGATGGGATAATACGATAAAGTGAAAACTATTAAGTATAGAGGATTTCTTATAAACTTGAATTGTAGATATTGGAGGTAATTAGATTAATCATTTGAAGTTGATGAATTTTGCGGATATTTTTTAGTAAAATATTGGAGTTATGTTATATGAAGTTTCTTTGTGATAGTAAGAGAATATCTCTGAATTTGTTGAGTTAAGGTTTGCAATAAAAGAATGATTGATTCATTAAACGATTAGATATATACTAAGTGATGAAATTCAATAAATTTTGAGAGCTCTTGAACATATATAATTTGCTTATACAGATAGTGGAGTATGTGATTTGAAGTTTAATATAGTGATAAAGAGGTCTTAGTGGTATATTCTTTGAAAAATATAACAATATTTGAGAACTAATTCAAATTGAGGTTAGGATATTTTGAAACTCTTGAGGTGTTAGAGAGAGTTGGTAATATATTTTATAGTTTTTTTTGTTTATCCGATGTCCTTTGAGTTTTGCACAAAATTATGTAAAATAAATAAGTATAAATATAAATAATTTGTTAGATCTTAGTCATGTGTGGAATATAAATATTTTACGAATTAAAAATAATTTTAAATATTTTGAGTATTTGAATCGTATTTAGATGAAGAGAAAATTTTGTGTTTTCGAATTATGTTCCAAAGAGTACGTTTGCAAGAATGAAAATCAAAGAAATTAGCGGGACCCACACCAGTTATAGAACATGTTGTTTAATTCAATGCAAAGCGAAAAACCTTACCAGAGTTTGATGCGGTAGCTGTCGAATCATGTATAAATACATAGACAACTGTATGGACCGATGGACTTACCAGTGTTGATCATTATAAAAGGACGATGTTATGTCTTAACTAAAATTTATGAATATTTATGCAATTTAAATAAAAATAAAAATTTATGTAACTTATTTAAATTTTGAGTACAAAATTCTTTTTAAAAGGAGAATAATGTAATAACCATATTTTTTTAATTAATTAAATGTTGATGAAATTATATGAATTTTCTTTTTAATAATTAAGTGTTGATTTAAATTTTTCTAAAAAGCACAATTGTAAGTTACTTATTTTTTTCCTTCCTGGTTTTGTTTGAAAAATTAAATTATTTTAGTTGATAATTTAATAACTAATTTTATTAAAATTTAAGAGCCCATTAGTGTTTTGGTAAAATTTTTTTTATTGTTTCCTATTTATATTTAAAGAGTGGATGTGTAAATCTAATCTTATTATAATTTGATTAGTTGAATTCCTGAGTAGAATACTTATACGCATTGCAGCCCATTAAAAAAATCATAAGTAATTCATTCGATGTCAGACTTGAGTGAATCCAGAGCATACTTCTTCAATTTTTTGTCCTCTACAATTGTTAAAAAGAAAGAAAAGTTATTTGACATCACATTCATGCCTTAAATTGTTGAAAACAAAGAACTTGTCTCCGATTGTCAGCCGCTATTTTTTCAAATTTTAATTTTGAAAATTCGTAACTCAGGCATATTAATTTCGAATCAAGTAATTCTTAAGCTTATTTTGTGTATCTATTAGAGAGCTACAACTTTCATGAAGACGTGGAGAGATTTTGAAGACTTTAAAAGACCCGAAAGTCAAATTCTTTATTGCTGTTTATTGAAGAAAGATAAACAAGGAAGGTAAATATTATTTCGTATTTTTATTTTAAGTTTAGTTATGATGGTTTTTCAATTATAGATTGTTTTTAAATAAAATATAGACATGAAATTAGATATCATGATAATCGAAAAAATGAGATAAATTTATATTAAGGAATATAATTTGATTGAATGTAATCGTTAAAATATATATATGAAAATCAGTTTCTATATTTTAAGGTCTATTTTGTGGGTTATCTCTCTTAATCTGACCGTTGGATCATTATAATTTTTGGATATATTATGCATATATAAGATGAGAATATGTTCACCAATTTTGAACCGTTTAAAGATTAACATGAGCTTTTATAAATTTTAAAAAAAGGTTGATATGAAATTTTTGTAGCAGAATTTTCAACAAGTTCTAAATATATTTCAAATTGTATAACTTAATGATTTTAAATCTGATTTAAGTGTTTCTTGAGGCTAAATTGGAGTATTTGAAGTCTAGTTTCTGTTAAAATTAATTAATTTGACAAATAAGTTTTAATTAATGGTGGTAAAACTATAATAGTAGACTAACGTTTTAAGAATAATTTGTCATATTAGGGTTTTAAGATTTCTTAAGTTTTGTTATTAACTTTTATGTTTTGGAGTATTAACAGTAATCTAATGCGATAATTAAAGTCACCTTTAATGGATTACGAATTATTTTGAAGAATTAATTTGGATTACATATATATAATTCGAGATGAATATGTTTAGGTGGTGAATAACATTTCGTATTTGATATCGTTGGCATTTGAGGGCAAGATCGATTTTGTGGAGTGTGCTACAAGGGGTTTAACTATCAGGTAGAGATTTCGTACTCCACTCATCTGATTATTGATTCTTTATATCTTTTGATATATCGTCATTCGTTATATTTTTATTATAATTTTGTTAACACTCTTAAATAGAAGTTTGATCTCTGATATCATCTCTGTAACACACCTTAATTTTTCTTATTCGGGAAGGGGATGTTACATCCAATCTAATACAGGATATGTGACGCCCCCAAAATAGGTATACATCACCTATTTTGAGTCGTCAATAACATGGTACAGAAATAACTACAACTTTATTAATACAACATATAAATTGTGAGTTTAAATACAAATATTACCATCTAAACAATATTCACACCCAAATAAGTCCTCATTACAATTATTGATTCATTATTTTACAAAAATAGTGAGGACTACTAAGACAACTTTCTAGATCCATCATTCCACAACCCGACTAGAACTCGCTACATTCTTGCCTCCTGAGAAGAAAAATGGAAAAAAAGAAAAAGAGTGAGGTCAACTAGCCCAGTAAAGAATATTATGACTAAGATAATATAGAACAAATTATCGTTAGTCTTCAACAGGGAAAATCTAATAAAATACAATAGACAACAAGTTTCAGATCAATATTCGCAAAGAAAATAATAATTCATAGATGAGTTACGTAGAGAATGAAATCTACTATAATCTATGAATTTAAAAGTCCATCATCATTATTTTATCCCCGTAACATCAATCAATATTCATCTTGAATCAAATATTCATCTTTGCACTACATGTGCCAAAGATATTCATCGATTAATTGGTCATGTTCATCTCAACACCTGTACATCTTTGCACTACGGGCCAAAGATATTCATAAGAAAATCAACCATCTTTGCATTACGTGCCAAAGATATTCAAGAATATCATCATTTAGGACAGAGGATGATGAAAAATATTTTAAAAAAAACGAATCCAGTGAAACAAAAGAACAAATATTAAGGATTCGTACTTTAAACAATTCGATTTCAAAAATACTTCATAAATAATCATAGTGAAGTAAAATTCAAGAATGATGAAAACATGGATACAATCAAAGCTAGTATCCATAATAGATATTTTGGACAAAATACTGAAAATTTAATTTTTACATTAATAGTGCCAGATTCAGTAAAAAAGGTCAGATACGTGAATAATGTCGTATACATGAATAAGAAACCTCGACAATTAAAAGACAAGAATTTCACAAGAAAAATCTTACCAATATTAGGCAAGATAATGATATTGAAAGAATTAATATCATTTAAAAAAATAATATCCCTTACTTGGAAAAAGACAAGATTGATTGGAATAATTGGATATAAGTCTTTGAAGGGACTTGCAATCAGATAGCAACACTCAAAGTATCAAAATACTTACAAGAATACGCTCGATAATATAGAGAGAGAAAGAAAGAGCAAACTTCAGTTTCTGGTGTGATTTTCAATTCTAACCTAAGCACCCTATTTATAGGAAAATGCTTAGAACACCAAAGCAAAAAATTTAATAAATTAATAATATAATTTTCTCAAATTTCCTACGCCCACTTATTTGGCCCAAAACATCAGCCACCACGTGCCAAAACATTAAAAACGTTTTTCTTAATTAAAATATTTTAAACTTCAAAAATTAATTATTCTGGAACTTCAGAACTTCAATAATTCATAATAGATAGCCATTTATCAGAAAAATTCAAACCACATGTCATTTCCATAGGAAATTCCATTCTCTACAACTTTGTAAGTTTAAGTTTTTTCAAATTCCAAGCAGAAGTTGACCGAAATCTACAAACGGGGGATTTTACGGGCTATAAACCAATTTCAGTCAAGAAATGGGATCCACCAACATGTTTAACATGTTTTAAAGATTAATTATAACAAAAATACTCCTCCTCCTCATATACTCATATATCCCACATTCATTGTAGAAATATCACCATTATTATATTATTAAAATATAATAATATATTTAAATAAATTATTTATCAGAAAAGATAAAATAACAATTTTTCAACAATTGTCACATTTAAAATTTTCTCCATCTATATCCACATAAAATGAATATTTTTCTTATCATATAATTCAATAATTAATTATTCACAAATAATATTACAGAATCACAACATCGACAAACTGCATAGCCTTCACAGAAAGAGGGGCTTTCCAATAAGGATTTCTCCCTTCTTGGCAGCGCAATTAGGTGACCAAACCTCTCCTTAGACAAAACTTTCTAGACATTGCCAATAATGTTATCTAATAATATTATTCAAATAATATGAATTATTGATCCGATAATGAAAATATCGTGTAGTGACAATTATTGAAACAACAATAATATAAAATATCAACAGTAGCAATTATTGAATCAATAAAATAAAATATTGAACAAGAATTCATCGTAATAATTATTGAGTAATGCATTCTACGTAAGAATCAATAATTGGTGCAATACCGTGCTCTTCTTGTGTTTTAAACCACCGGGTATTCCAACATTATTAACCAATAACCACGCCGTTGTTTATAAACAACTTATACTTGTCATTTTCTTCATCCAATCGCTTTTTCGTTATGAACACAAAGTCGCATAGGTCAATGCATTTAATATTCCCCAACTGTAAGAATATTCCACGACCAAACGAATATTCTCCGATAAAAATGAATATTTTATAACAACTTGTATATTTGAAATATTTGCTCATTTTACCCATAACTAACCACATTAATCAAATCAACCCTTACTATTTCATAATAATAAATAGAGAAAATTTAATTTTATTTACAATAAGTTGAGGTCTCACAGGATAGAATCCCAATCTGTAGGAGGTTAGTAACCCACAAGGAATCTGAGTCATCGCAGGGTTCTGATTTCTATCCTTAGAAAGAGAGAACTCTCATACTATAAAAAGGGGATACTCCAACACAATTGAGATACACAATTCTGACCCTCCATAATAATCTTCTTTCCTTAAATTAGCTCTCTCACTTAAGTATCGAATAGTCCTTCAGGATCCCCTAACTCCGGTGGACTCTTTATAGTTTTTCGGTGAATTTAAGGCAATTAAGCGATGATCAAAATCAAGGTTCGTACGTGGGTTAATCGAAACCTTATTTAAAGGTTACTGATTGACGCATCACGCACCATTTCTTTTCATTTTATTTGAAAATTCTCTATTCAAGCAAAAAATTAATGAAGTGGATGCATGTGAAAATCAGATTAGCTCTTCTTATGTTCAAGTTTGGCGATGATGTGAATTAACAAACAAATGATGTTTTATTGCTCACTTGTTCGTTTGTGACTTATTTTTTAACTTATAAATAATTTATAAGACATTTTTGAGAAGTAAAAATTTATGACTTATTCTAAAATGACTTATAAGTCATTTTAAAATTAGTAAGTTTGACCAAATATAAAAACTGTTTTACTCTCATTTTAGTTATCTTTACAATTTATTTTAACTTATAAGTCATTTTAGCCAAACACCTTTACAACTTATTTTAACTTATAAGTAAAAATGATGTTAACACTTTTGTTAATAAATCACGATATAAACAAACTCTTAAACTACCAAGATAAACACGTTAGTAACTCCCAAATAGCTTAATGGCCATTGACTACCTATGGCATGATCATCCCCTCCAATTGAAATCCATTCCATCAAACACTAAAGCTCAATGCTATGTTTGCCTTGAACCCATTTCAGGTTACAATTGCATACGGCCCAAAACTGGCTGCAACTTCTTCCTCATATATCTTGTCTCAAATTCCCCCTCGAATCTCTCCACCCACTCCACCACCACCATCCTCTCTCTCTCCTCCGTGAACCACCACACCCCGATAAGTCTACCACCCAAACAATTTGTAATCAATGTAATAATCCTTGCTGGTTTTACCTACAATTTCACACCCTGTTCATTCTTTCTCCACCTCCAATGTGCGATAAAACAATGGAATTTTAGTTATGAAGTTCATAAACACCCTCTATCATTTTTAGCCTAACCCCCAGTGGGTTTGAGTCATTTTTATGCAATATTTGTGATGAGTTTGGTTATGGTTTCAGCTTGATTTTCAAGATCTGTCTCTTTGTGATTCATATAGAGTGTTTTGTTTTACCATTCACTATTAATTACAAGCGCCATGATCACCCTTTTACAATGATCACTATCCAATCTATTGAAGATGGAACTGGTGAATTTTATTATGATGTTTGTGAAAAGTTTGTGAGACCCCAGCTTTTTACAAATAAAGATTTAAATTTCTCGAAATATTTTTTTTATTATGGTGTGGATTTGAGATAATGTTATAGTTGTGGGTAGTATTTATAAATTTTGCAAAGTATGCAAGTTGTTATATTATATTCGATTTGTCGAGAATATTCTTTGTGTCGGGGAATATTCGACGACTAAGACAATCATTAGTGGACCCCAATAACGGAATTATCATTCGGATTGAGAAAATGACAAAAATATTTTATAAAAAATAACGGCGGAAGTATTATCGTTAAAACCGCATTGAACTACCCTAAGAGTAAAAGACAAAGAATCTGGATTGATTGCATAGAAGACACCAGTATTGATTATTGATGTTTACGTGAGAAGTCACTCAGTTATACTCAATTATTGCTATAGTAATTGTTGCATCATATCTCTCATATTATTAATTCGATTATTATCACAGTGTCATCTGCACAATATATTATATTATTAAATCAATAATTGAGACGACAAAGTTATTCATATTATTAAATTGCAATATTTACAATGTCTAGAAGTTCTGTCAAGGAGAGGTTTGATCACCTAATTGCGCGCCAATAGAGATAAATCCTTATTGGAAAGCCCCCTCTTTCATGGGAACAACCTGGTTGTTAAATATTGTGAGTTATAATAGTAATGATGAATAAGCTCGTGTTGATTAAAGATGAAATTTGATAGTTTCATTGTGTTGGGATAATTTGTGTTAGTACAAAATCGACATCTATTCTGATGATAATTGATGTTTGGAGGTTATTGTTCAATCGGGTATTCGGAACACTTTTTGTGTCGGAGTACTATTCACGAGTTACTATTCACGAATTACTATTTAGGAGTTACTATTTAGGAGTTACTATTCACGAGTTACTATTCACTCTAGTATTGTGCATTCGGGTATTTGGGTACAATATTATTCCATGAGGAGATGTGCTAATTTTTTTAGACCGTTGGTTGAATTTATATTAGTAAATCAATATGGATCGTTGGTTTAAAATTTTAATAGTGAATCAGTATGGATCATTTGGTTTAAAGTTTTAATAGTGAATCAAGATATAACTGATTGCTTTTAAGTTTTAAACTGGACCGTCCTGCTTAAAAGTAAATCAAACTGGACCGTTCGTGTATTAGTTATTATTCAATCCATTCTTCTATAAATGAAGCTCATTCATTCATTATTTCATTTAATTCTTTGAAACTCTGTAGAGAGAAATTATAGAGAGAAAGAAGAAGAATATTCTCGCTATTTCACTACTTCTATATCCAGCTTTTTACTTTTTACGGTGAGTGGGTGTTATTCTTTCTTATTTATGAAGAGAACTTCGTTATTCCATTCTTTATTATTCATTGGAATAACTCGTATACACTAATCCCCTAAACTTGGTAAAATTCTTACGTTATTCCATTATTTATTATTCATTTGAATAACTCAGATGCTGCTGGTTTACCCTATACTTGGTGGAATGACCTGTATATGCGATTTACCCAATACTTGGTGATCTTCTTCTGTTATTCCATTCTTTATTATTATGTTGGAATAACCTGTTTATGCGAAGTACCGCATACTTTTTGATGCCCCCAAAATAGGTATACATCACCCATTCTGAGTTGTCAAATACATGGTACAGAAATAACTACAACTTTATTATTACAACATAAAAACTGTGAGTTTAAATACAAATATTGTCATCTAGACAATATCAATACCCAAATAAATCCTCATCACAATTATTGATACATTATTTTATGAAAATGGTGAGGACTACTAAACAACTCTCTCTAGAACCATTATTCCATACCCCGACTCGTACTCGCTACATTCTCGCTTTCTGAGAAGAAAAATGGAACAAAAAGGAAAATGGTGAGCTCAACTAGCCCAATAAAGAATATTATGACTAAGATAATATAGAACAAATTATCGTTAGTCTTCAACAGGGAAAAATCTGAGAGAATATAATAAACAACAAGTTTTAGATCAATATTCGCCGCGGAAATAATAATTCATAGAAGAGTTACGTAGAGAATGATATCTACTATTATCTATGAATTTAAAAGTCCATCATCAATATTTTATCCTTGTAACATCAATCAATATACATCTTGAGTCAAATATTCATCTTTGCACTATAGGCCAAAGATATTCATCAGTCGGTCATGTTCATCTCAACACCTGTTCATCTTTGCACTACGGGCCAAAGATATTCATCATAAAATCATTAATCTTTGCACTACAGGCCAAATATATTCAATTATATCATCATTTAGGACTGAGGATGATGAAAAATATTTTAAAGAAAACGAATCCAGTGAAACAAAAGAACAAATATTAAAGATTCGTATTTCAGCTATTTCATGTCCAAAAATACCTTATAAATAATCATAGTGGAGTAAAATTCAAGAATGATCAAAACATGGATACAATCAAAGCTAGTATCCATAATAGATATTTTGGACGAAAAGGAAAATTTTTATTTTTCGATGAATAGTGCCGTATTCGTGACTAGTGTCGATATCGTGAATAAAGGTCGATACGTGAATAAGAACTCCCCATACGTAAAGTTCTAAATTTTATTAAAAGTTCAGATCAATACTTTAAGATAATGATATTGAAAGAAATAATATCATTTTAAAAAATAATATCCCTTACCTCGAAGAAAGAATAAGACTTACTTAGTTAAACACAGGATATAAGCTATGACTTGAACTCAGACCGTATAACAACACTCAAAGTATTAAAATACTCACAAGAATACGCTCAATATATCGAGAGAGAAAGAGAGAGAAAACTTCGGTTTCTGGTGTAATTTTTAATTCTAACCTAAGCACCCTATTTATAGGAAAATGCTTAGAACACCAAAGTAGAAAATTTAATATAATAATAATATATATATATACAAATTTCCTACGCCCACTTCTTGAATCAAATTTCAACCCATTCAAATCACATGCTAAACCCACTTTAATGACAAAAAACGTTTTTCATATTAAAAATAATTAAAACTTCCAAAAATTAATTATTTCGGAACAACAGAACTTCAATAATTCATAATAAATAGCCTTTTATCAAAAAATTCGAAACTCGCATCTTTTTCATAGGAAATTCCATTCTCTACAACTTTGCAGAAGAAATTTTTTGCAAATTCCAAACAGAAATTGACCAAATCCACAAACCAAGATTTTTCAAAGTTATAATCAAATTTCACCAAGAAATGGGGTCCATGAGACATGAAAAACATGTTTTAAATATTTTTGGTAACAAAAATACTCCTCCTCCTCATATACTCATATATCCCACATTCATTGTAAAAATATCACCATTATTATATTATTAAAATATAATAATATATTTAAATGAATTTTTATCGAAAAATATAAAATATTAATTTTCAACAATTGTCACATTAAAAATTTCTCCATCTATATCCATAAAAATTAATATTTTCTCATCATATAAATCAATAATTAATTATTCTCAAATAATATTACGTAATCACAATCGATAAACCGAGATCGCTCCTGTGATAGAGGGGCTTTCTAATAAGGATTTCTCCTTCATCGCACGCAATTAGGTGACCAAACCTCTCCTTAGATGTAATTTTCTAGACATTGCCAATAATGTTATCTAATAATATTATTCAGATAATATGAATTATTGCTTCGATAATGAAAAAATCTTGTGTAGTGACAATTATTGAAACACAAAAAGAATATAAAATATCAACGCCAAATTATTGAATCAATAAAATAAAATAACGAATAAAGAATTATCGTAACAATTATTGAGTAAAGGCCTTCACGTAAGAAGAATCAATAATTGGTGCAATCATCGTATGCTATCGTGTTTTAACTACCGAGTATTTTAACAGTATTAACGGTAAAAACTACGTCGTTATTTATAAACAACTTATACTAGTCGTTTTCTTCATCCAATCGTTTTCCGTTATGAGGCCCACACAAGGTCGCTACCGTCATTGCATTTAATATTCCCCGACAACAAGAATATTCCACGACCAAACTAATATTTTATAACCACTGCTTATTTGAAATATTTGCGTATTTTACCGATAACTATCCACATTAATCAAATTAACCCTTACTATTTCAAAATAATAAATAGAGAAAATTAAATTTCATTTATTAATAATTTGGGGTCTTACATACTTGGTGAAATTCTTTTATTATTCCGTTTTTTATTATTCTGTTGGAATATCCCGCTTGATTGTGAATTTCACGACGACCTCGGTTCCATTATTTATTATTACGCATTTATTATTCATTGGGAATAACATGTTTGTGCTATCTCTATCGCATACATGGTGAATCCTTCATTATTCCATTCTTTATTATTCTCATTGGAATAACTGCTCATGTGGATTGCCACATGCATGGTGAACGATCCTTTGTATTCATTTCTTATTAAATTGTGGAAATGATTCAGATATCGTGGATTATCTGCATGGCGGGTGAAAATCCATTTACGCTTCATATATTCTTTATTATACTCAGTTGGTTAAAGTTTTGACTTCTATACTCCATGAAATTAGTGGAATATCCTTGATATTTGCGTTTCATCCAGTATCTTTTCATGGAAATATTCTTCTGAGCATTCTTGAATTTTACTTTACAAAGAAGTATCATGTTGACAATTTTGATATTATTAGTTCATGGATAAATTAATTCTTGAACTTGTTTTATTGAATTCTTATAACATTGTCGTCATCCTCATGTTTATATTATGTTAAAAGTCATCTTTGGCTTACATGTATAGATGGACTTAGTATGATTATGACTAGGGATCATTCGGTATAATCATGAACTGTGATGTTATAAGTGATGTGGTAAGAGTCTTCAGTGGCCTGTAATGCATTGATGAATAAGCTCGTGTTGATTAAAGATGAAATTTGATAGTTTCATTGTGTTGAGATTATTTGTGTTAGTAGAAATCGACATCTATTTTGATGATAATTGATGTCTGGAGGTTATATTGTTCAATCGGGTATTCGGGACACTTTTCGTGTCAGAGTAATATTCACGAGTTACTATTCATGAGTTACTATTCACTCTAGTATTGTGCATTCGGGTATTTGGGTACAATATTATTCTATGAGGAGATGTGCTAATTTTTTCAGACCGTTGGTTGAATTTATATTAGTAAATCAATATGGATCGTTGATTTAAAATTTTAATAGTGAATCAGTATGGATCGCTGGTTTAAAGTTTTAATAGTGAATCAGTATGGACCGTTGCTTTAAGTTTTAATCTGGACCGTCTGTTTAAAAGTAAATCAATCTGGACCGTTAAGGTATTAGTTACTATTCAATCCATTCTTCTATAAATAGAAGCTCATTCATTCATTATTTCTTACGAATTCACTGAAACTCTAGAGAAAGAAATTATAGAGAGAAAGAAGAAGAGTATTCTGCTACTTCACTACTTCTATATCCAGTTTCTTTTATGGTAAGGGGTGTTATTCATTCTTATTCATGAAGAGAACTTCTGTTATTCCATTCTTTATTATTCTGTTGGAATAACCTGTATACGCGGAATCCCCTATACTTGGTGAAATTCTTCTGTTATTCCATTATTTATTATTCTGTTGGAATAACCTGTATGCGCGGTTTATCCTATACTTTGTGGAATGACCTGTATATGCGGTTTACCCAATACTTGGTGATCTTCTTTAGTTATTCCATTCTTTATTATTATGTTGGAATAACCTGTTTATGTGAAGTACCGCATACTTGGTGAAATTCTTTTATTATTCCGTTTTTTATTATTCTGTTTGAATATCCTATCGGTGTGAATTTCACCTGACCTGGTTCCATTATTTATTATTCCGCATTTATTATTCTGTTGGAAATAACCTGTCTGTGCGGTCTCTATCACATGCATGGTGAATCCTTCTGTTATTCCATTCTTTATTATTCTGTTTGAATAAATTGTCTATGTGGATTGCCACATGCATGGTGAACGATCCTTTGTATTCATTCCTTATTAAATTGTGAAAATGATCTGTATACATGGATTACCGCATGACGGGTGAAAATCCATTTGCAGTTTCATATATTCTTTATTATACTCAGTTGGTTAAAGTTTTGACTTCTATACTCCATGAAATTAGTGGAATATCCTTGATATTTGCGCTTCATCCAGTATCTTTTCATGGAAATATTCTTCTGAGCATTCTTGAATTTTACTTTACAAAGAAGTATCATGTTGACAATTTGGATATTATTAGTTCTTGGATAAATTAATTCTTGAACTTGTTTTATTGAATTCCTATAACATTGTCGTCATCCTCATGTTTATATTATGTTGAAAGTCATCTTTGGCTTACGTGCATAGATGGACTTAGTATGATTATGACCAGGGATCATTCGGTATAATCATGAACTCTGATGTTATAAGTGATGTGGTAAAAGTCCTCAGTGGCCTGTAATGCATTGATGGACAATTTTTGGTATGATTATGACCAGGGATTATTCGGTATAGTCATGACCGTTGATGATTTAATGAATATCTTGGCTCATAAGACAGGATGATTAGAAGATGTGGTTTAATTATTTGTCGAGTCTCAGCGATAAAAGTTGATGAAAACATTTTTAAATCATAGAAGATAGTAGGTTTTATTCTCTACTTGACTCTTCTAATGGATTGCTTATTCACTGCAGATTAAACTTGATGTCTATTGTATTTTATCAGTTTAACATTGTTGAAGACTATTGATAATTTATTCGCATTATCTTAGTCATAATATTTCTTATTGGACTAGTTGAGCTCACCCTTTCTTTCACCTTTGTTTCTTCGTGAAATGAGAATATAAATTTGGGGACGAGTCTGGGAAAGGAGAATACGGTCCGTAAGATAGCATTAGTAGTCCTCACTATTCTCATTAAATAGTGTGACAATAAATGTAATGAGGACTCCTTTGAGTATGGATATTGTCTAGATGACAATATTCCTATTAGAACTCTCAGTTCATGTATTGTCGTATGTTACACGACAGTTGTATAATTAAGTTTGTATTTGTATTTTGTACCATGTATCTGGAGACTCAAGATGGGTGATGTATACCTAATTTTGGGGGCATCACAAAGTTAGTGAACATAAAAAGGTGTATTTATTATTGTGCAGATTGTATATATATTGGGCATTTGGGTTGTATGGCCTCTGCCCAAAAGCCCCATATAAAATTTCCATATGAAGATATTGATATTTTATCACGCGAAAATTCTGATGATACGAAAAATGAAATGTATCAAACAGATACATTTGAGCTTCAACCTTACCAAGTTGAAGAGGATAATGGGCTAATTAAATTGAGGGAAAGTTTTGTTATTCCAAAAGTAATTATATATATACTAATTATATAAACAAAATTAGAAAATAAAATAATTTTATAATAATGACTTACAAGATGCAATTGACAAACTTTTAAAACCAAGTCAACTGTTAGACAGTCTCTCCTTAAAGCAGATTTCGCCCCCACCTTCGGTGCTTACGGATGGAACAATGGACATCAACTTCCCAGGATAAAAGGGTCTTCAACTCTCACAAGAAGAACTTCAATGGAAGAGTTCCATGAACCAACAAAATTTTTAATACTCTCTATGACTTTTATATGAATACTCTCTATGACTTTTATAGGAATGAAGAATGAATTTAATTTTAAGAACTTGAGAATGATTGAAGTTGAAGTGAAGTTTTGGGTAGATTTGGAACCTATTTATAGGTTTCCAAATACCCCTTTGAAGATATACATCCTTTCAAAAGGTTACATCCTTTTGAAAGATTACATTCTTTTGAAAAGTTACATCCCTTTGAAAAGTTACATCCCTTTGAAAAGGTACATCCCTTTGAAAAGATATGAACCAAAGGTCACACCTATTGGTTTTATTTCATTCATTTATATATATATACACACACACACACACACACACACACACACACACACACACACACACACACACACACACACACACACAACAATCTTCCACATGAATGAAATTTGGGTAAATTAATGCAAATGAATATGTAGACAGATTTAGAGAGAGTATCAGTGAACAAAAAATACTGAATTGGTGAAGGTAGCTTGTGGCCTTGAACCTTTCCTAGTGAAAGACTATCGAATTTACTGGCCAATCAATGAACGTGATGTCTTGAACTATTCAACCTTTTATTGTAAACCGAGACAATAGAATTCGCACAATATTTTTTAATTTATTTTATTGGTTCTCATTATTGTGTCCATTTTGGCCTTGGACACCTCCTGGTTTCACGAGTGTGCTAGAGAATTTAGCCTTCATCATTCTCATAGAAGTGACCCCCTTCTCACTCACATAGGTAATTTCTATAAAGAGTGTCCTGTTAATACCCCACTTGACCTTTTTATATTCAAGCTATAAAAATTATTAAAAATAAAGTTTATCCTGTTTCACTCGGCAGTTTATGCATTGTATTATCATAAAAATGGGAAGAAGTATTTATCTTCTCAGTGCTTACTAGATCACACATAATTAGGTTATCCCTTTGAACCTATTTAGGATCTCCAATCATTTAGGTTGAGTTTCCATTATGGCGACTTTTTAGGATTTTACAGGCTTTAAACCCATTCCCCTTGATGAACTTTTCACTTGCTCTCCAGGTATACCTTTCATTAGTGGATCCGCAATATTATCCTTTGACTTCACATAATTAATAGATATTATACCATTTGAGAGTAATTGTTTAACAGTTTCATGTCGTCGACGTATATGTCTAGACTTACCGTTATAATTACTATTTTGTGCCCTACTAATCGCTGATTGACTATCACAATGAATAATGATTGGTGGCACTAATTTAGGCAAAATTAGAATATCCTCCAAAAAATTATGAAGCCATTCTGCTTCTTCCCCTGCTTTATCTAAAGCAATAAATTCAGATTCCATAGTGATCTTGCAATACATGTTTGCTTAGAGGATTTTCATGATACAGCTGCACCTCCCAGAGTAAACACATATCCACTTATGGATTTAGTATCATGGGAGTCAGATATCCAATTTGCATCACTGTATCCTTCAAGTACAACTGGATATCTTGTATAATGCAACTGCCGCGGTTAAAGTGTATCTTAGATATCTAAGTACCCTTAGTAAAGCCTTCCAATGTTCTTTTTCGGGATTACTTGTATATCGACTTAGCTTACTTATTGAAAGTATGCTTTATATGGCTCAAAGTCTTGATTTGATAAATACATTAAACTGACTATTATACGAGAATATTTCAATTGAGATATACTTTCACCACGATTAGTAGTGAGATGAAGTGTTGGATCAACATGTGTTCTTACTAGACTTTGAATTTCTTATATTTATTATACTTTTCAAGTATTTTCTCAATATAATGAGATTGAGACGTAATAAGTCCATTAGATATTCTGGAAATCTTGATTCCTAGAATAACATCTACTAGGCACATGTCTTTCATTTCAAACTTGCTAATTAATATTTGTTTAGTAGCATTAATAACATCATTATTATTATCAATGATTAACATATCATCCACGTATAGACTAACTATTACATATCCCCTTTGAGTATTTTTGACATATACACATTTGTCACACTCATTTATTTTGAAATTATTTGATATCATAACTGTAATAACCGTAAATTTTATGATTTAATATTATTATTAAATAGAGCCTGCGATTATTTATTTTACATGACATGAGGTGAGTAAATCAATTGTATTAAAATTGAACTCTTAATGATTGCTAGGATGTGGAGAATTATGATAAATTCATGAAATGTCTTGTGTGAGACAAGGATGGACTTAGTGAAGGATGATTAAGTATTTGCATGTTTAAAGTCCAAATAATAAATTGGGAGTCTAGCCCAATAAGTTAATTGATGGACTTTTGAGTTAGCCCAATAAACTTGGGATATTTAGAATCCAATTCGGAATCCAACAAAATAGTTAACTGAGAGTACAAGGTATTGGTTAAATTAAAATGTGGCGTGGCAAGGCGGTGGGCCTGACCGACCAAATTAGCCCTTGTCTATGTCCGAGATCATTCTCTTGTTGTCCCCAAATTAGGGTCACCAAGTACAAAGAACAAGTAGCCTAAACTCTCTTTACGCAAACTTTCAAGTTCGCTAATCCTGTGCATGCATGGCTAGCTAAGTGGTCGGTATGGAGTGGTTGAACAACTCCTTAAGTAACCATTGTTCATTTCTATTGCACCATGAATCCCAACATTGGGTAAAACAAGTGTTCAGTCCATGTTTTTTCTTTAAATACAAGCCACCGTGGTAATCTGTTTTAGTGATAAGAGTGTTGGAGAAATCGAGTAAAGAATTCTTAGTTCTAAGTATTACCAAATCGATTGTGTGAGATATCAAGGTTAAAGCTCGAGAAGGTATAATTTCTACTCCGTTCTTAACTTGAGTCTTGTTGATTCTCGGTTTTTCAGATTGATAGGTCAAGTATGATGAATTAGCATGATATAGGGTGTTTAGAAAGTTTACCTTCGTGCATGAACACGTTAAAATTGTCGGAATCAAGTTGTGGCTACTCTCGCAAAATGCAGAGCATGTTCACCGCTTCGAAATCCATGGGTGCAAATTGCACCGCACTTAGGAACCAATGATGGGTTGGCCGTGTTGGACCATGTATTAAGAAATTCCCTTAGGTTGTATGCATATAGTAAAGTCTTAATGAAATTAACCCGATTTAACTTAGACTTTGTCAAAATAGTATATAATCAAGTCTCTGAAGGATGAAAGCCGGACAAAGCGTGATGTCTTCGGACAGAGCGTGATGTCTTCGGACAAAGCGCGATGTCTTCGGACGAAGCAGGTTGTCTTCGGACAAGTCAGAATATCTTCGGACATGGCGAGATGTCATGGGACTCGGAGACAGCATCATAACTTGATATAAGGATGGATTAATAAATACTCCTATACTGTTATAAACTATTAGTACACGAATAAGTTCTAAGTAGAGAATTTTACTAACTTCGGGAAAATAAATCTAATGCTTGCAAACATGCGTAGAAAAAAGGTCGGTGGGATTAATAGACGTTATGGTCTACTTAAAGCAATGAACCTCTTAGAACTTCGAGGAAGAAAGATTATGAATAAACTAGCAGTGGTCAATAGTATGAGCATGTTAGTATACAGTTATGAGTTTTGATGGGTACAGCAGATAGAAAGAAAAAATGTGTTACGTGTACATGTTGTTGATATATATCAAGTGTGTTTGGCTAATGAATACCTATACTTACATGAATAGATGTACATAGTTCATTTGAGGTGATTTTCGCTATTAGTAGTAATCAACGCTAAAGGCAAGTTTCCTATCCCTAAAAACTTGTTACTTATATTATGCAAGTTTTATATCCCTAACTTACTGTTATTGTTGGGCAAGTTCCCTAACCTCACGCAAATTTACATTGAGCAAGTATCCGAACACTATCATTATTGTGTTGCAAGTTCCTTAATTCACACACATTATACGTTGAATTGTTGTCATACCAATCATATTTTATCAAGCAAATATCTGTTTCTATTCGAAAATCACTTGTATACCTTGACGTTGTTGTAAGCATTGGACTTATCATTCCTAAATGCATGATAAAAAACTGTCTAAGCCCTTGATTCGGCTTAGACTATTATTATGAGTGAAAGAGAGCTATCCAAACCGATTGATTTGGTGCGGACTATCGTAAATCTATCGAGATGAACAACCTCATGTAAGGGAAATTATATATTGTCTGGGAACCGACGTACGTGCATACGAAAGTATGATTAAATGTTATGCATAACGTAGGGTACTTTTTAGTCGATCACTGTTGTACTACTCGTTTGTATTGGATTACGTTGAAATCTGTTAATTCTAGTAAGAGTTCTTAGTCCTTAGTGATTTTCAAAGTGCTCATTCGTGTTGAACCTCGAAATGGATAAATCCTCGAGATTTTGTTGATATCCTTCACCTATAACGACTTCTATTGAATACTCTTGATATTCTTGATATCCTTAAACTATCAATTATTATTATACCCTTGAAAGATTCAAATGCTATAACCGCTTGTTCTTCTAGCTATATTACTTCTTTGGGCAAACTTGTTGCTCATTCTTGCTTCCTAAAACATTACAGTTAAGGCAGAGCAAGGCGGTACTTCAGGAAAGGACAAGGAAAGGGCAAGGCGATAGAATAACTTAGTCCTTAAGACTAGAAGTATTATTATTATTGTTATGATTGTTATGATGTATTCAAGAATGATTAAGCTATGTTAAGCTAATCACTGAATTGTTGTAGTAATGGTTACGGTACCTTGGGACGTGAATATTTATATTACATCAATGTAAATTATTCTATTATTTCATTGTTAATGATTTTGTAAGATATTCAGTAGAAGACGTGATGCACCAAAATTCGAGATATGGGTGTCTCGAATTTTGGGGCGTCATGAGTTAATATCAAAGCCATAGTTATAAACCTTAGGAGCGAGAGCCCTTAGATTATAACTTAGGAGAACTCGAGAAGATAGAAAGGGATGAAAACTCATATAGAGTTTTCATAGAGATGTACTTTAGCGTGTTCATGTAATATAACTTCATTCTATACAATGAACTTATGATTCTAATGGAGTTGTTGGTTGTTTTGTCTTGTGTCGGTGATTGTAGGATGACCGACATGGGAGGACCTAGCCAGGAGAGTAGTAGAAGAGAGAGTCAGCGTGACATACACGTGGTATATGAGGCACCATTGATAATGTGAGCCTATATCAACTATAGTTCCTATCGATGATGATGACGAGGAAGAGGAGATAGAGCCAATACCAAGAGTCGATCCAGGAGGAACATATGACGGATGAGCCCATGGGGGACTCCGACGAGGCTACTTTTAAGGATAGGATGTTGGGGGAGTATGAGGAGCAGATTTTAGAGTTAGGGTGCAGAGTTGAGGAGTTAGAGGCTGAGGCTAAAAATAGAGAGTCTGAATTCCAAAAGCTGAAGGACGAAGACCACCAGAGAAAGTTAGTGATGCAGGAGATGGAAGTAGAGATTTTCACCGTAAGGAGGCAGGAATCCAGATGGGGCTTTGTTTCACTGGCGGTGGCTAGAAATGTAGAAGCTGGCGGGGAAGTTGGAAGAGATGGAGCAGAGGAGTTGAGCGAGAGGACGGGGAAGGAAGCTATCCGTACTCGATTAAGGATGAAGTAATGGATAGGATCCATTTAGAAGAAAAGTGGAAAGGGCCAATGATAGGGCTAACGATCTAGAAGATGAAGTGAGGTAAAAGGAAAAAGATGAATAGGATGAGCTATGCATCATTGCGACTGACCGTGGAGGGACTGATTGATGGGGTAAATCACTACCGACAGAAGGATGAGACGGACTGCACACACCATAAGCCGAGATGTGGTTGTGCACATTACTCGGAGGAGTAATGAGAGCACTGTGGAGCGTGGAATGA
Source organism: Panax ginseng (assembly GCA_020205605.1). NCBI lineage: Eukaryota > Viridiplantae > Streptophyta > Magnoliopsida > Apiales > Araliaceae > Panax > Panax ginseng. The sequence goes on along the minus strand of CM035135.1, from coordinate 124,544,373 downwards.
TAGATTAAGTCTAGGCGTTAAAAGTTATTAGTTGTAGTTCGATTGTAGTGTATTATCCTGTTGTTGTAATCTTTATGTAGAATGTGAGATGTTGTAAACCCCAAACTTTTGAGTTATGTTAGAGGGGTAGTATGTTAATGGTTGTCCCCATCTTTTGTGATATTAGGGGATAAGTTGTGTCATTTATAGAAGTATGCTGGAGATAATCATGTAATGTAACAATTTGGCATATGAATATAAATGATCTTGTTCTGTAATGTATCCCAAAATCTTATTCATTTTATGGAGAATTGTTTAAGTAATATAATTAGATAGTAATGATGTAGGAAAATGCCGCCCAGACGTAGATTAACTGCACCGGAAGAGTCGGTTAATGATGAGAGAGGACAAGTAGATCCCATTCAGAGGCTTGTAGATTTGTTAAGAGAGGCTCTTAGGGGAAGAAATGAACAAGTACCACCCATTCCCCAAGAAGCTCTGGTCGCAAACTTCAAGGACTTTAAAAGTGTAGGACCTCCGGAATTCATAGGTACTACCGATCCTATCGTAGCGCAGACGTGGATCAAGGAAATGGAGAAAGCCTTTGCCATTGCTCGTGTGGGTGAAGACCAGAAAACCATGTTCGCTACATATATGATGAGGGGTGAAGCAAACTACTGGTGGGAAGCAAATCAACAGAGAGCGGGAGAAGGGACTATAACTTTGGGAAAGGTTTAAGACTCATTCTTCGAGAATTACTTCCAAGAAGAGCATGAAGAATAGGATGGAGGTAAAGTTCCTAGAACTAAAACAAGGGAGATGATGATGGCACGAAGATGCGGCCAAGTTCAATGAACTCGCACGATTCGCAACACATCAAGAGACCTTTGAAGAAAGGAAATCTCGACGCTTCGAACTTGGACTAAAACCTTGGTTGTTCAACAAGGTGTCGGTCCTTCAAATCGACTCTTTCACCACATTATTGAGAGAAGGCGATAATTCTTTGAGGAGGTAGCGAGGCATTGAGCCAATACAACAAGGAGAAGAAGAACAAGAATCTTTGGAGGAGAGACTCGTGGAGGAGAAGAAGTGGTGGAAGTTATTTGGGAAAGAGGAAATGGGATAACCGCAACAACGAATACAACACCAACCACCGAAACATCAACCAGTCAGAAAATTATCAAGGAGGATTCAAGAAAAGAAGTGAATCTTGCTCGAAATATGGGAAAAACCATCAAAGGAATCTTTGGAAGGGCGCAATGTGTTCGCTACAATCATGCCAAGAAGGGCACATTTCACCCAACTGCCCAAAGCCGAAGAAGATCAAGGGATGTTTCACGTGTGGCTCAACTGAGCATCAAATCAAGGATTGCCCAAAGAAGGGGAACAACGGAGGAAGCAACCAAAGAGGAGGGGCAACAAAGTCGATGATCGGTGGACCAACGCAATCCAACCGAATCGATCGCTCTGAACCTTTAACATGATCATTGTCAAGACGCAGTGAATGCAAGGGGACGTGGTGTCGTATTCTCCCAATCAATAATATAAATGCCTATGTATTATTTGATTAAGGTGCTTACCTATTCCTTTATTAGGTTCAAGAATTTGCTAATCGACTAAACATACCTCCTGAACATTTAGAAAATTCATTGAACGTAGAGATTGCGAATAAGAAGTAATCCCCATAGAATTTGTTTACCGGAATCTGTTCATGCAAACATTAGAGGTCACGAACTAAACGTAGACTTAATTCATTAAACCGGGAGAGTTTGATGTGATATTAGGAATGGATTGGTTATCCAAGCCATGCGATAATCGATTGTCAAAGAAGAAAGTGTGAACCTTCGGACCTCAAATCGGCCTAAGGTAGTGTTTACAGTAGCTCATCGCTCAAGCAATCGTGTTGCTTTTACAATGATGCAAAGCAAGAAATTGCTAAAGAAAGGATGTGTAGGTTATTTAGCCTACATAGTGGACATTCATCAAAAGAGAATAGAAATGAAAGATATAATAGTGGTAAAAGATTTCCAAAACGTGTTTCCAAACGAACTGCCTGGCCTTCCGCCAGACAGAGAAATTGAATTCATAATAGACTTAGCACCGGGAATCGCACCAATTTTGAAAGCCCCATATCGTATGGCGCCAGTAGAAATGAAGGAATTGATGATTCAATTGCAAGAGTTACTAGATAAGGGTTACATTCGGCCAAGTGTGTCTCCTTGGGGAGCACCAATATTGTTTGTAAAGAAAAAAGATGGATCGATGAGGCTCTGTATCGATTACCGGGAGTTGAACCGAGTGACAATTAAGAATAAATATCCATTGCCAAGGATAGACGACCTTTTCGATCAACTGAAGGGGAGCGAAGTGTTTTTCCAAGATAGATTCTGAACGAGTTATCATCGGTTGAAAGTGCGAGAGGAGGACGTATATAAAAGCGGCGTTTGAACTCGCTACTTCTGGACATTCTTAATTTTAGTGATGTCATTTGGATTAACCAATGCTCGTGAAACATTTATGGGCTTGATGAACCGAAGTTTTCGAGCCATACTTAGATAAGTTCGTAGTAGTATTTATCGACGACATTTTGATTTATTCAAAGACGGAAGGAAGAAAACGCCTAGAACACACGAAGATGGTATTGGAAGCATTGAGAATGGAAAAGATGTACGCTAAATTTTCAAAATGTGAATTTTGGATGGAAAGGTCCGATTTCTAGGACACGTGATAGATCAAGATGGAATTTCTATGGATCCTGCAAAGGTGGAAGCGGTAAATCGGGAACAACCAAGACGCCATGACGAAGTTAGGAGTTTCTTAGGTTTGGTAAGGTACTATCGAAGATTTATCCAAGATTTTTCTAAGATAGCAACCCACCGACCAATCTAACGAAGAAGACAGAGAAGTTTGTATGGACGGACAAATGCGAGGAGAGTTTCCAAGAATTGAAGAGGAGGTTGAGTGAGGCGCCTGTATTATCATTACCAGATGATACGGGAGGATTTGTTGTGTATAGTGATGCATCGCATAGAGGACTTAGTTGTGTGTTAATGCAACATGGCAAGGTCATTGCATATGCCTCACGACAGTTGAAAGATTTCGAAAAACGATACCCTACCCATGACTTGGAGTTAGCGGCAGTAGTCTTTGCATTGAAGATTTGGAGGCACTATTTGTATGGAGAAAAATGTGAGATATATACGGATCACAAGAGTCTGAAATATATCTTCACACAGAAGGAGTTGAACATGCGACAAAGAAGGTGGTTGGAACTGATCAAGGATTACTACTGTGAAATTCTTTATCACCCGGGAAAAGCAAACGTTGTAGCCGATGCTTTGAGTAGAAAAGGAAGGGAGGAGTTATTCAAACTGACAACTCAAGAGGAATTAATAAGAGAAATGGAAAGGTTGGAAATAGAGGTGGAGGAACCAAGAGAAGCGGAAGGAAGATTTCTCATGATGAGAGCTCACCCGACGTTATTGGATAGAATAAAGGAAGCACAAGAGAAAGATGAAGAATGTGAGAAGATAAAGAAGAGAATAGTAGAAGATAAGGAAGAAAGGTTCAAAGAAGATAAGGACGGTATATTGAGATTCGAGGGTCGAGTATGGGTGCCAACTGTAATCGAATCGAGAAAGGAAATCTACGAAGCACACAACAATCGACGTATTATTCAGACATCCAGGAGGCACAAAATGTCTGGGATCTTGACACCATTTTGGTGGCCTAATTTGAAAAGAGAAGTTGAGAGTGTGTTAGCGGATGTCTTACTTGTCAAAGAGTCAAAGAGAACACCGGAGACCAAGTGGACTATTTCAACCATTTGGAAATTCCGAATGGAAATGGGAGCACATTACAATGGACTTCGTGGTTGGACTTGCTATTATGGAAGAGTCACAATGCCATTTGGGTTATTGTGGACCCACTAACAAAGACACTCATTTTCTACCCATCAAGATTCGATTCAATTTGAACCGGTTAACAAATTTGTATGTAAAGGAAATCGATCGCGACATGGAGTGCCGGTGTCGATTGTCTCCGATCGAGATCCGCGTTTCACATCAAAATTGCGGAAAAGTTTGCGAGAACGAATGGGAACTCAATTGAGATTAAGATCGCTTATCACCCTCAAACCGACGCAGAGAGTGAACGAACCATACAAACATTGGAGGACATGCCGAGAGCTTGCGTGATGGACTTCAAGGAATTGGGACGACCATTTACCATTAGTAGAATTCGCCACAATAATAGCTATCATGCGAGTATCGGTATGCCGCCATATGAAGTTTTTTGGGAGAAAGTGCAGGACGCCATTATGTTGGGATGAAGTGGGAGAAACGACGACTTTTGGGACCGAAATTAGTCCAATGAAACTACCGACGTGGTAGAAACAATAATAAAGGGCAAATTGGTAGCGACTCAAGCTCGCTTAAAGAATCGTCGCCGATTTGCATCGTCAGAACTGAGACTTTGAAGTCGGTAGTTTTGTGTTTTTGAAGGTATCTCCTTGGAAGGGAAAAATCAGATTCGGAAAGAAAAGAAAATTGAGTCCGAGGTTCATAGGGCCATTCGAGATATTGAAGCGAGTGGGCGAAGTGGCATACAAAGTTACTTTGCCACCCGAATTGGAACACATCCACAACGTGTTTCACATGTCCGTACTACGACCATACAAGTCTGACTATAAGCACGTGATTTCCTATGAGCCCATTCAAGTTGAGAAGAATCTGGCATATGAAGAAATTCCTGTTTAGATAATAGATAAGAAAGAACAAATGCTAAGAAACAAAGCTATATCTTCTGTAAAGGTTGTTTGGCGAAACCACGATGTCAAGGAGGCCACATGGGAATTAGAAGATAGGATAAGGAGAGACTATCCCCATCTTTTCGTATAACCTTGTATCAATTCCGGGGACGGAATTTTTATAAGGGGGAGAAGATGTAATAACCGTAAATTTTATGATTTAATATTATTAGTAAATAGAGCCTGCGATTATTTATTTTACATGGCATGAGGTGAGTAACTTAATTGTATTAAAATTGAACTCTTAATGATTGCTAGGATGTGGAGAATTATGATAGGTTCATGAAATGTCTTGTGTGAGACAAGGATGGACTTAGTGAAGGATGATTAAGTATTTGCATGTTTAAAGTCCAAATAATAAATTGGGAGTCTAGCCCAATAAGTTAATTGATGGACTTTTGAGTTAGCCCAATAAACTTGGGATATTTAGGATCCAATTAGGAATCCAACAAAATAGTTAAGCGAGAGTACAAGGTATTGGTTAAATTAAAATGTGGCGTGGCGTGGGCAATGGGCTGACCAAGAGCTACCCCTGTCTATGTCTCGAGATCATTCTCTTGTCCCCAAATTAGGGTCACCAAGTACAAAAAAACAAGAGCTTTAAACTCTTTACATGAAACTTTCAAGTCGCTAATCCTAGGCATGCATGGCTAGCTAAGTGGTCAGTATGGAGTGGTTGAACAACTCCTTAAGTAACCATTGTTCATTTCTATTGCACCATGAATCCCAACATTGGGTAAAACAAGTGTCTAGTCCATGTTTTCTCTTTAAATACAAGCCACCGTGGTAGTACATTTTTAGTGATAAGAGTGTTGGAGAAATCGAGTAAAGAATTCTTAGTTGCTTAAGTATTACCAAATCGATTGTGTGAGATATCAAGGTTAAAGCTCGAGAAGGTATAATTTCTACTCCGTTCTTAACTTGAGTCTTGTTGATTCTCGGTTTTTCAGATTGATAGGTCAAGTATGATGAATTAGCATGATATAGGGTGTTTAGAAAGTTTACCTTCGTGCATGAATACGTTAAAAATTGTCTGGAATCAAGTTGTGGCTACTCTGCAAAACAGAGCATGTTCACTGCTTCTGAAATCCATGGGGTGCAGCTGCACCGTACTTAGGAACCAACTGATGGGTTCGGTCGTGTTGGACCATGTATTAAGAAATTCCCTTAGGTTGTATGCATATAGTAAAGTCTTAATGAAATTAACCCGACGAACTTAGACTTTGTCAAAATAGTATAGACCGAAGTCTCTGAAGGAGCCGGCTTCGGACAAAGCGTGATGTCTTCGGACAGAGCGTGATGTCTTCGGACAAAGCGCGATGTCTTCGGACGAAGCAGGTTGTCTTCGGACAAGTCAGAATATCTTCGGACATGGCGAGATGTCATGGGACTCGGAGACAGCATCATAACTTGATATAAGGATGGATTAATAAATACTCCTATACTGTTATAAACTATTAGTACACGAATAAGTTCTAAGTAGAGAATTTTACTAACTTCGGGAAAATAAATCTAATACTTGCAAACATGCTTAGAAAAAAGGTCGGTGGGATTAATAGACGTTATGGTCTACTTAAAGCAATGAACCTCTTAGAACTTCGAGGAAGAAAGATTATGAATAAACTAGCAGTGGTCAATAGTATGAGCATGTTAGTATACGATTATGAGTTTTGATGGAGTACAATGAGATAGAAAGAAAAAATGTGTTACGTGTACATGTTGTTGATATATATCAAGTGTGTTTGGCTAATGAATACCTATACTTACATGAATAGAATGTATATAGTTATTTGAGGTGATTTTCGCTATTTAGTAGTAATCAACGCTAAAGGCAAGTTTCTATCCCTAAAAACTTGTTACTTATATTATGCAAGTTTTATATCCCTAACTTCTTTGTTATTGTTGGGCAAGTTCCCTAACCTCACATGCAAATTTACATTGAGCAAGTATCAAGAACACTATCATTATTGTGTTGCAAGTTCCTTAATTCACACACATTATACGTTGAATTGTTGTCATATCAATCATATTTTATCAAGCAAATATCTGTTTCTATTCGAAAATCACTTGTATACCTTGACGTTGTTGTAAGCATTGGACTTATCATTCCTAAATGCATGATAAAAACCTGCTCTAAGCCCTTGATTGGCTAGACTATTATTATGAGTGAAAGAGCTATCCAAACCGATTGATTTGGTGCGACTATCGTAAATCTCTTGAGATGAACAACCCTCATAGAAGGGAAATTATATATTGTCGAGAGGCAACCGACGCGCATATGAGTATGATTAAATGTTATGCATAACGTAGGGTACTTTAGGTCGATCACTGTTGTACTTTCGTTTGTATTGGATTACGGTGAAATCATCATTAATTCTAGTAAGAGTTCTTAGTCCTTAGTGATCGCTTTAAATTGCTCATTCGTGTTGAACCTCGAAATGGATAAATCTCGAGATTTTGTTGATATCCTTGATCTATAACGACTCTATTGAATACTCTTGATATTCTTGATATCCTTAAACTATCAATTATTATTATACCCTTGAAAGATTCAAATGCTATAACGCTTGTTCTTCTAGCTATATTACTACTTTGGGCAAACTTGTTGCTCATTCTTGCTTCCTAAACAACATTCAGATTAAGGCGAGCAAGGCGGTACTTGAGAAAGGACAAGGGAAAGGGCAAGGCGACGAATAACTTAGACCTTAAGACTAGAAGTATTATTATTATTGTTATAATTGTTATGATGTATTCAAGAATGATTAAGCTATGTTAAGCTAATCACAGAATTGTTGTAGTAATGGTTACGGTACCTTGGGACGTGAATATTTATATTACATCAATGTAAATTATTCTATTATTTTCGTTGTTAATGATTTTGTAAGATATTCGTAGTAGCACGTGATGCACCAAAAATTCGAGATATGGGTGTCTAAATTTTGGGGGCGTCACAATAACATTATCAAATTTTTCATGCCACTACTTTGGTGCTTCTTTCAAACCATATAATGATTTAACAAGCTTGCAAACTTTCTTTTCTTTTCCAAGAGCAATAAAACCTTCTGGTTACTCCATATAAATTTCTTCCTCTAATTCACTATTAAGAAAGACAGTTTTAACATCCATTTGATGTATTTCTAAATTATGTATTGCAGCTATTGCAATTAACATTCGAATAGATGTTATCCTTGTAAGTGATGAATAAGTGTCGAAATAATCAAGTCCATCCTTTTGCCTATAACCTTTGGCTACAAGTCTTCCTTTGTATTTATCAATAGATTCATCAGCCTTCATTTTCCTTTTGAAGATCCATTTGCATCCTAATGGTTTGGTTCTTGGTGGAAGATCCACCAATTCCCAAGTATGATTTTGCATAATGGATTCAATTTCACTATTGATCGCTTCTTTCCAATATGAAGCTTCTGGAGTAGACAACGCTTCCTTCACACTTTGAGGTTCACTTTCTAGCATGTAACTTAGAAAGTCAGGACCAAAAGACTTGGAGATCTTAACCTATTACTACGTCTAGGTTCATCTTCATCTTTTTTTTCTTAAAAGATAGACATAATAATATCTTGTGCAATCATCTACAAAAGTAATAAAGTACTTTTTACCACCTCTAGTTTGCACAAATTTTAAATCACATATATCAGTGTGAATTAAATCTAGAGGTTCTGAACTTCTTTCAACTGAATGAAAAGATGTTCTAGTTAATTTAGCCTCTACACATGTTTCACATTTATGACTTTTGTCTATATATATACTAAATTTTGGAATTCATTCTAAATTAATTAATTTACTTAAAGTACCATAGTTCACATGTCCTAATCTACCATGCCACACATTCATAAACTCAAGCATATAAACAGAAGATGTGTTTTTATTATTAATAATAACATTTGGTACAATAGTCATGACGTTCATTTTGAACATCCTATCACACATATAGCCTTTTCCAACATACATTCCATCTTTAGTAAGTACAAATTTATCAGCATGAAACACTAGTTTGAACCTTTTCTTGCTCATTACAGATACAGAGACTAGATTCTTGCGAATGTTCGGCACATGTAATACATCATTGAGCGTGAGTTCCTTGCCCGAAGTCATCTTTAACACGACCTTTCCTTTTCCTTCAACTTTAGAAGTGGAGGAATTACCCATGAATAGTTGTTCACCATTTTCTATTGGTTGATAGGTAGTAAACAGTTTATTGTCTGAGCATATGTGGTGTGTAGCGCCAGTATCAACCCACCATTCTTTAGGATTTTCCACCAAATTGGCTTCAGAGACAACTGCCAAAAGATACATGTTAGAAACTTTAGTAGATATTTCATCTATTTCTACTATGTTCGCTTGGGCATTTTCCCTTTTGAAATTCTCTTGCTTTTTGGGTTTGCGACAATCCTTTGCAAAATGCCCTATCTTGTTGCAATTATAGCATTTCCCTTTGAACTTCTTTAAAGGACCGCCTCCTTGACTTGGGTCTTCATAGTTGTGTTTCCTTTTTTTAGTTTTTTTACCACTCTCTATTACATTAGCATTGGATGTAATTGAAAGTTTTCCAACTTTCTTTTTCTGACATTCGATTATCTTCTTCAATCCTCAACCTAACTATCAAGTCCTCGAGCCCCATTTCTTTACGTTTATGCTTTAAATATTTTTTAAAATTTTTCCAAGAAGGGGGTAATTTTTCAATTACTGCGGCCACTTGAAAAGATTCACTTAAAACCATTTTTTTAGCATGAATCTCATGGATTATCAATTGAAGCTCTTGGACTTGATTTATGACAGTCTTTGTATCAACCATTTTAAAATCAAGGAATCTACCGACAACGAATTTCTTCATGTCGGCATCTTCCGTTTTATATTTTTTTATCCAAAGACTCCCATAATAACTTAGCAGTTTTGATTGGGCTATACACATTATACAATGCATTGTCCAATCCATTGAGGATATAATTTTTGCAAAGAAAATCAGAATGCTTCCATGCATCCACAACAACCAATGTGGTCATATCAGTTTCATTATCGTTTACCACAAGGGCATTCTCATTTAAAAACCTTAAAAGATTCAATGTAGTAAAATAAAACAACATTTTCTGTTGCCATCTTTTAAAATCAATCCCATTGAATTTTTCAGGTTTTTCACTATGACTAACATGGGTAGGAACATTGGTTGTAATAGAGTTAGACACAATTGAATTAGATAATTCCATAATTTTGTTAAATATACAATTTACAGAATCACTTTAATAAAATAGAAACAATAGAAGGAGGAAAACAAAAACTAAATTTGTAATTACAATAAAGTAAATTTGTATTTAATTTAAATTATTTTTATTTTTATTTTAAAAAAAATAATCAGAAAACAAATTTCTGTAATGAAACTAAAAAGAACATAGATGAATAACAGTTAATCTACTCATTCACATTAGCATATGTGATTTCTCTCTCTATATATTGTCTTGTATTATTATTGTTATAAAATACTACGTAAAAGTAAACAATATAAATTTATTTTATGTATAATTATTTTATTTTATTTATTTTTATCCGATGCACCACTGTTAAGCAAAATATTTCAATACGATAATCACATTTATTTATTTCTGTACCAAATTTATAAAACAAAAAATATCTTAATTATTATAGACCAAATGTACAGAACTTAGATTTATAAATGGTATATACCAAATGAACTTGGATGTAATTGACAAACAGAATGTTTTACAACTAAAATCCGACCAATTAGTGCATATATGATATCTTCCGAAATATTAAATAAAACTGACGCACGATTATTGTTATCCCACCAAATGTAATGGATAATATTTATATATTGTAATGTACTAATATATAATATTTATATATATATATATTTATAATATATATTTATACTAAATATATATTTATATATTAGTATAAAATAAGTACTCAGAAAGTTCTGTTTTTATAAATTAGTATAAAATGAATACTAAGGAAGAAATCTGCTTTAAGATTGTTATTTCAAAAGTAATTATATATATACTAATTATATAAACAGAATTAAATAAAACAATTTTATAATAATGACTTACAAGATGCAATTGATAAACATTTAAAACCAAGTCAACTATTGGACAGTCTCCTTAAAGCAGACTTCGTCCCTGCTATCGGTGCTTACGAATGGAACAATGGACGTCTACTTTCTAGGATAAAATGGTCTTCAACTCTCACAAGAAGCATGAAGAGTTCCACGAACCAACAAAATTTTAAATACTCTCTATGACTTTTATATGAATACTCTCTATGACTTTTATATGAATGAAGAATGAATTTAATTTTAAGAACTTGAGAATGATTGAAGTTGAAGTGAAGTTTTGGGTAGATTTGGAACTTATTTATAGGTTTCCAAATACCCCTTTGAAGATATACATTCTTTTAAAAGGTTACATCCTTTTGAAAGGTTGCATCCCTTTGAAAATATACATCTCTTTGAAAAGGTACATCCCTTTGAAAAGATATGAACCAAAGATAACACCTATTGATTTTATTTCATTCATTTATATATATATATATATATATATATATATATATATATATATATGTATGTATATCCAACAAGTTTCAGTAAGCATCATATTGAGCAGATTGATAGTGTGCTTGTGCTTGAACATTTCAGTCACCCGCACCCATTGGTTCTCAGTGGAGACTGGGAAGGAAAACATTAGTTGCTATGCTTGTTGGGGAAAAATCAGGGGCATGGCCTATAGTTGCGTGGAATGCAAGTTTGTTGTTCACGAATGGTGTGCCGAATTACCCAAAAATATTAAACATCCAATTCATTATTCACACAGACTCACACGACAACCTTATCATCTTTCCTCTGAATATGGTGTAGCCGTTGTGATTTAATATCCACGCTATGTGTGCTTCAATACCTAGCACACTTATAAATGAAATTCACTCACACCCTCTCCGTATTTGATCAAGTGCTAAGCGTGTTGCAATGACTGCAATGGCACGGTGTTTGAATGGAAGATGTGTAATCTTGAGCTGGATTTCAAATGTGCGTTGCTTCCATATAAGGTGAAGCACAAATGTCACATAGACCGTCTCGTTCTCAAGTCTCGTGTTCTTGAGGATGATGACACACCGATCTAATCTTAAATGAGCAATGACTTAAAAAGACAATATTTTTATAAAAAACATTGTGATATTTTTTTCTACAACGTTAAAAAACGTTGTAAATATATATAAAAAAACGTTATCTATTTAAAAAGAACATTTTTTGATTTTAACCGGATAACGTTTTTTTTTAAAACGTTATGTATCAACAAAAACACGGAGCTTCAAAAAAACGATAAAGTGAATTTGCAATTAAAATAAAACGCCATCACTTTCTCTTAGCCCAAAACCCTTGCCTCTCTTCTCTCTCACTCCCAAATTCGTCCCGATCTCGTCACCCAGTTCAAAGGGAAGGAGGATCTCGTCGTCGCCTCTATGTTTCATGCTCTGAGAAGAAACCCCAAAATCGGTAGCCAATCTCTGGCGCCAGAAGCCGATTCGAACGACGGTAAAACCCTTACCTCTATGAGTATTCTTGAATCAAATCCTTCGATTCCTAAATCCCTTCTTAATGGTCTTCTGGTGGCTGCTTAAAAGTTTAGTTTGGGCCCTCCACAGGTGCGGAAGCTGCTGGATGAAGATCGGTCAGTTGTTCGTTCAGGCGGCCGTCATGTGGGGGGTCGCTGCCGGCACGACTGCCCTCTGGACCTCATTTCCCACTTCTACAAGCAGGCCCAAACTATAGTTTTGGGAATCAAAGAGATTGTGGAAAACAGTGAAGATGAGGTTTTTTCTCATCATTTTCTACTTGTATTCTATTTGTTTGTTAGTGTATTTATATGAAGATGTTTATTAATTAGTTGTTTTTAGACGGGGTTTAAAGAATTGTTTGGTGAGATTGCGTGATTTTAGTTTGTTTACGTTGGCTGCAAAACATCTAAATGTGTGTTGCAGATGCACATGAATGACTGTTGTGAGTTTTGGGGGTTAAAAGAACCTTTGGACCCTTAGCTAATTCTTCACTCTTTCTATTCATTATCTTTTCAAGTTCTGCTTTGTAATTGGATGAAACATATGTGACGTGGGAGGCAATGCTTTCATTTTTTCAAATAAAAGAGAATATGAAGGTTAAGGTTTCTTTGTAAAATGGAAGGTATGATTATGATTTTGTTGGGTGAGACAGTCATCTCACCCTCTATCTCTCCGTACATCTCCCTTCAATATAAGCCTATTTTTGTTTGGATTTTTCATGCATTATTACTATGTGATTTATGTCTAAACTTATAACTTGGTGAACGTTCTTCTGCTTCCCTGGTGTCTTATGGCACATAGGAAAGATTTGCAGCCTAGATAGTAGATACATTACATTGTGATGCTGATCTTTAGCATGTTCAGGAACGAGTGAAGGAAAGGTCGCACTCTAAAGACGCCACACAATTCACATCTAATGCACAATCCTTAGAGGTAGTTTCTTCCAACTTTAGCTTGCTATTTAGTAATTTTCTTCATACTTACATTCAGCTGCAACTGTCTGCCTGTCATCATATCTTAAAGTTGTACATATTTATTTACATATTTACAAATGGTTTAGAATGTGTTTCCTGTGCTTTGGATAATCCATGTAAGCCTTGATGCGATGGTGTTTATGCAGCTTATGGTATTGCAGTAAAAGTCTCTGTTTGAACCTTTGAGGGATATGCTTGGTTATTTATGGTCACTGACTTCAGGAATGATCTTAAATCTCTGATACTCATAGACTGCTGTTGAGATGGTTAGTTTTGTCTCAGAGGATATTTGCTTAATGAATTTATTTAACCATTCATTATTTGAAATTAGCTCACTCTTTTCAGTATTGTGGCAGTTTTTGAATCATTGAAACATTATCTTCTATGTTGCACCAATTGATTTTTGAGCACACTGAACTTGATTAGATACTGAAGATATGTGAATGCTGTGTAGTTGTTACTTATTTTTCAGATAGAACAACAAAGAAATATTGGTTGTTAGTTTTATAATTATGTTGTTCAATGTTCATCATTCAAGTATGTACTCAATTGTTGAAGAAAATTTTCTGTGCTGAAAAAACCTTGTAACTGGATCTAAGTAATTGTTGTAAGTTCTCACCAGGTGCGCGGATGTCTGTAAGTGACGGAGCACTTACAATAGTTGCAAAAAATCACGCTGTTATGGAGAAAGTACTAGAGAAGGTATTATTTGTGTTCTGCTGAATAGTTATTCACAAGTTACTCTTATTGGTATGGCATATTTGCATTTATGTTGGACCCCTGCCTCGCTGTTAGTGACCAATTGAACTGATATCTGGTGTTTTTTTCTCTTTAAAGTTGCATACCATATTGAACTGACATATGTTTTATTTTCTCTTTAAATTCTGATGTCCAGACAGCAGTCATGAATTTGAAGAAACTCTAGTATGCGGAAAACTCTAGTATGTATATATTTGGTTGAAATGGGTTTCTTGACTATTGTGATAATACAGTTGAACATAAGTAAATTCCATGAATTGATTTAGCTTTCAAACGTTGGGGGAAGACTTATAATTGCTTCCGATGGTATCTGGGATGCCTTATCATCTGATATGGCTGCTCAAGCTTGCCGGGGATTACCTGCTGAGCTTACTGCAAAGTTGGTTGTTAAGGTGAGGACCAGACGGATATAATCTGGTAATATAGTATATATTGATATAATTTTTTCTCTAGCAGTGTGAGCATGTTTGGTTTCATTTACGGTGTTATTGTTATAGATGTGAGCATATTATCGCGCTGCCTTTTAAAATTCCTGATGGGGATATAGTCATTATGATTGGTGATTGGTATACCAGAAACCATACGGTTGGTAATTACAATTGTTGTAAAATCTTGTGGCATATTGAATAGGAGTTTGGATTTTTTTGTAGAATCTAATGTGTAGCTATTGAATAATAGGCGCTGAGGGCAGCCCTTGATTCGGGGAAGGACCTTGGAATGCCAGATGGAGTTCTGATTAATGGGAAGGGACCTTATCAGTATAATTCAACTCTTGTCCCTGATGGCATTAACTATGAAACAATTAAGGTTGATCCAGGTAATTTACAAGTTGTCCTCTATCTAATACATGTTTGGTAGCATTGAACTCTAAATTTTAAACTTCTTTCAAGTATGCTAATATAAAGACCAGGCCTTAGAATTTAAACCAACTTGGATTAGCAAGCTATGTTAGAGCAGGGAATTTCATATCTAATAATTTCTCGGTCTTGCTTCTTTTTCATTTTACATCTTAAGCATCTGTCATTTTTACTGCTGGTGCTGTGATGTGCTGCAGGCAAAACTTATCGAGTTCGTGTACACAATGTTGGGGTATCAACTTGTTTGAACTTCCGTATTCAGAACCACAATCTGCTCCTGGCAGAGACTGAGGGATACACTACTAGAAAAACAAGAATACGTGACAGAATTTTGTGATAGTTTTTAAAAACAATCTAATTTGTGATGGACTTTTTAAGCAATCACAAAATAATAGTATATATGATGGCTCTTAGTGATGATTAATCTTGCTATCAATGTATTATAATTGTGATGGTTATGTCAATCACACCAATTTTTTCAGGCAAAATAAAATTTCTTTTTATGACACACTAAGTCATCACTTATAGATATACCCTTTTCGTGATTGTATTTAAGCTATCTCTAATATTTTAATGTAAGAAATAATCAAAACAATATTTTATGACGGTCGTGACAATCATTAAAAAAGATAGATTTTTGTGACGATTTTTATTTGCAATTACAAAATGAAGGTATTTTGTGATGGAATTTTCAAACCATCACAAAACAATAAAATATATGATGGCTCTTAGTGATGACTAATTTTACCATCATTATAAAGTATGTGACTGCCATTGCAATCATCAAATTTTATGTGGAAGTAAGTTTGTTTAGTAAGTCGACTCACATATGTTTCTTTTTATATTTTGTTTTAAAATTATAATCTTGATCTGGACTTTGGTATAGTGGTAATAGTCGTTATTTAGTTTGCAAATGGGAGATGGTTCGAATCCTACAAATATCATTTGATACAATTAATATAGATATAATTAATACAGTGAAATAAATATATGTAAATAGAGATTCACGTTCTTATATTTGATTCCTAAAGTCTTGTTTTTTTTTGTGATGACTTTGACAATCACAATAGATTAGTGTGATTGTATTAATTATTACAAAAGCACTAAGCGTTTGCATGATTGCCAAAATCATCACGTAAAATCTTTCATGATGGGCGTATACAAGACGAGCATTATGATGCTTAAAGCCATCACGTAAACCTTTCGTGAGGGTTTTTCTACTTTTTGTGATGAATTTTGGCCATCACAAATGACCATTTTTTTAGTAGTGATATTATGTATCGCAAAAACTATACCTGAAGTTGATTTGTTTTGGAGATGAGCAATAACATAGGAAACGATTAAACATAAGTTATCTCCTAATTACTACTAAAAGAGTGAAATCTGTACTGGCTTTGGAGATGTGAAAATTATATTCATTTATTGGTATATATTTTGTGGATGTAGTAATTTGAAATTGTAAACGAATGGTATTATTGGGATGTATTTTGAATGTTTAATACATTTTGGTTTTAAATTTAAATGAGAATTTAGACCTTTTAGCTATATATCATGACATTAGCATATTGCAGGTGCATTGGTAATATAGGTGAACCACAACCTTTTTTTTTCTTTATCTACAACATTTTAAAAATGTTGTATAAATTGGTTAAAAACTTTGTCTGATATATTAAACTACAACGTTTTTAACCAAAAAACGTTGTGGAATCATACATTCTACAACGTTTTTAAGCATCTGTTAATTTTTTGAAAACAAATCTACAACGTTTTTTCCTAAAAAACGTTGTGTATTGTGTTTAACTACAATGTTTTAAAAACGTTGTGTAAGGGTGTCAAATAGACAACACCCTTAATCACGACGTTTTTCTGACAGAAACCATAACGTTTTTTTTGCGTTTTCTATTTACTGTTTTGTAGTAGTGTGATTGGGAAGTTTTTTATTGTGTGCTTATGAGACACTAAGAGACCCTAAACATTGGGTTTATTTTTGCTGTTAAGATTGCGAGTATAATGCACATATGTAATGTGTAGTTTCTGAGTTTATTGGGGGTTGTCCAATGCTAGGGCTTATTGATTTTAACCATCATGAGCACCTTCTTAGGCTCATCTCTAAAGCCCCTTCCAGTTTCAGTGCTTCTTAAGGAGGAAAACAATATTCTACTGCACCTTCTTGCTACTGTTAGTTTGGCTAATTCACAATATGATATCTTAGGATGATTATGGAAATTAAAAATGGTTTGGCGTTATTAACAAAATACTCCGATATCTCTAAGCTAAAAACATAACAATTCAAAAGTGATTTTAATAATCAAAAGTGTTATAAAATTATACATAATGTGTGGATGTCTAGATACATTCCTACCCCTCTTTATTGTAATGACCTTTGAGTTTTGAAACTCCTGAAACTTCCAAGTATTTATGTACATGTGCCTATAAATTGAAGCATTGTCAAGAGAATAAAATTTACATACAAATACAACTACAACTTATATGAAATAAGAATACTTTTTTTTCACCTAATTATCGTTGTTCTTAATATTTAATATACTTTTATAACACGTTATCAGCAAGAATCTCTACCCAGTTTTGGAAAGAAAGTTCTCTCAACTCACTGTAAGTATTATTTTATTACAATTAAATTTGATATACATATAAAAATTTTGTTTAACAAAAGGCACGTGGGATAATAATGATAATGGACAACTCTGAAGTTTCTGAGAATAGAAATTACGTAAGTACACTACTTTTGTGATGTAGTAGTATTAATATAAACAAATAATCATTCCACCTCCCAATTATCCCACTTTGAAAGTGACTAGAGAAGGGTTAAATATTTTTATTGTCTTCTTATAAATTTATACTTAGTTTATTTAATTTCTTACGTAATTATATATTTATATAGATGTCAAATCTTATGAATTTGAATTTGTTTCCCTTGATATATATCGAGCAAGAATTACTTGTCATGTATTTTTGATACTGATATTCATATAAAGACAAAGAAATTTAGAAATATAATTAAGATTGACAATCATGCATCCCTGCAGGATCATGCAAAATCAATGTTTTTTATTCGCCGTCATCTCCATGAAAAAAAATACTGATGAAGACATGTTAGAAAATATTTATTATATTTCATTACTCAAATATGCTTCTGCAGCAGCAATATCGAAAGCGTAAATTCACAAAATATTCCTTGAAGCGATAAAAGAAATTATGTTCCCAAAAGTGATATCATGTCTTCTAGTAGCTAAACAAAATAATAAGTTTTTGCTGAAAATTACTAATCTCGCCTGACCGGTTCTACTTCATTACCTAAACTGAATGGAACCTCATTTGATAAATATAGAGAAAATTATGGTTGTAGTCATGAGCTTGAAAGGAACAATCAATATAAAAAAAGGAATGTACTTATTGTACTCCTAAATATTTGATAGATTTGTACCAAGCCTCCATAAAATAAAATGTACTTATTGTACTCCTAAACAATCAATTTTACATGTTCGTACATTTTTTTATATTTCTTTCCATTGTCGGTTAAATTGTCAAGTAAATGTCAAAATTAATTTATATTTAATACTCCATACGTCCCTAATTATTTGACGTTTTAGAGTTTTTCATTTGTCTCTAATTATTTGACGTTTGTTTAAATCTAGGAGAATTAATAACAATTTTTCCAAAATTACCCCTCATTATTCTGCCTATTTTTTCTTGATACTTTAAACTCTTTTTCTCTCTTTATCCCAATAAAACTCTCCTTATTCCAATAAAAGATTTAAAAGTATTATAGACAATTGAATATTATATTTAATATTTTCTAATTATTATTTTAATTCGTATGTCTATTTTTAAAATGTCAAATAATTATGAAGTAGTATAATCTTAGATAAGTTGTACAAAGTCAGACATTAAAATCTTTTTACCATAAAATTGATTGTATGTCAATTTCTTAACTGGTGTTAAGTAGTTAGTAATGTTATTCGTGTTTGCATTTGATTGGGGTCCAGGATGATAAAACCCATTCTCCTCTTTCAGGATAAATTAAGTTTTCATTATTTTCTTTTCTGTCCCATTCGGTCGGTCTCATATTAAAATCTCATTCTAGGTATTTTCAAAGGAAATTTTAATTTAGTAGGAACGCCTATATAGTCATTTAAATAAAATAATTTAATTACAATAAATACTTGGAGACTGTAGTTTCTGTAATAATAGAAATATTTAATATATAATATTTACTGTAATAATAATAACAAAGTTAAGCAAAATAGAATAAAAAAAATAAAGTCAGATTCTGGAAATATATATGAAATATATAAATTCGAGTCATTTGAATACACAAAGTCTCTTTAAAGCAAATTTATTCCCTCACTGGTGCTAAAAGATAAATTGAATAATTGCTTTCCAAAATAAAAAGGATTTTCAGTTCTTAATTAGAAGCACTTCAAAATTAAGAACACTTCGAACACAATTTTATGTTATGTACTGAACTGAAGGAATGAATAATAATGATGCATGAAGAACAGACTGGAAAGAAATGAAGAAAAAACTTAATGCACACAGTGTTTAGCAGAGAACGGAACGGGATTTTGCAGAAACGGGAAGGAAAACCGAACGGGAAAATTAAACTTATGTATTATAATGCGCGCCCAGATGTTATATTTATAGAATAAATTACGGTTATACTCCTCGCGAAGGAGAACGCATTGGTGCAAAGATCTGACATTTTTGGAGTGTGTCCCATATTAAATTAAGCCTCAAAATACTTAAATATTTATTTTGTCAAACTCATTTCCAACATAGACTTGTTTTGTATTTCTCCATTTACATTACGATTTTACTTTTCATGGAAGATTCAGTGTAGTTAACATTCAGTCTGAGTTGCTATATAAAAAAATTGCATTTGTATACACACAAAAGTTGCATTTTCTTGATTTTCTATGAAAATTAATAAGAAATTGGCCGTAAAGACATACATACAACTCCTTACTATACAAATGCAACTCAGTTCTATATAAACTTCACCAACTTTAAGGAATGTTAACTCCATCAAATCCAAATCGGTCTTACTAGCTTGCACTAATTTATGGATCCTAATTAAGGAACACAAGGAGTAGGAATTACTAACAAATCATTTCTTCTCTTGGCTGTCACCAAATAGATTTCATTCATGTCAAGCTCTTCCGATTTGATTCCATTGGGGAGTTTCCAATCAAAATGATGTAGCAACTGAGCAAGTGGAAGCTCTACAGAAGAAATTCCTAATGACACGCCCGGGCACATCCTCCTGCCACCCCCAAAAGGGATATACTCATAATTTGAATCTTGAAAACCTATTGAAACCTCTCCGGGTGAAAACAATTCGGGTCAACCCAATATTTAGGATCTCTACCAATCGCTCATGCGTTAATGATGACTTTGGTGTTGCCTAATATTTCATATCATTGAATTTCAAAACGATCTCTCGATTCTCTTATCATTGCAGGAAGGGGTGGGTGTAACCTTAGAGTTTCTTTAATAACGGATTTTAAGTATTTTAGTTCTTGAATATCTGTCTCTTCGATCGTTTTCTTTTTTTTTTTGATTGCTTGTCGCACTTCAGCTTGTGCCTTTTCCAGCTCTAGGATTTTTCAACAGTTCTGTCATTGCCCATTCTATAGTTATTGATGGATTCTCGATTCCTGCAAGGAGCATGTCCTGCACAATATGTACCTAGAATGAGTAATCCTTTTAGAAAGGGATTATGTATAGATAGCTCAAAAGCCTAGGGTCATTATATTTATCGATATAATGGGCTATATGATACTAAGCGAGAAAAACACTACCTTTTTTAGAGTATTATGTTATCTTACCACTAATAGTCCATGGCGTAAATTGAGAACCTCAAAATATGCTAATCCTAGCCCTAGGTTTAGTATTTAGTTATCATTTTACTTTTGGTAAAATTCAATTATCATTTGCTTATACATATGTACGTACCAGAATTACAGCTTTGATGGCATCCGTTGTAACAGGAAACTGGAGATCCACACAAGCCTGCAGTTCCAGAAGCACGTCAACCAAATTTTCCCCTCCTAATTCACTATCAATACCAAAGCTAGATATTCCAGCAGCTTCCCTTTTCGCCTTATGCTCATCGAGTATGTTTTGAAGGATCATGTCCATTGGACTATGAATATTCTCCGATGCAGCTCTTAGGCCAGTTAAACCATGAACAAATTTAAGTGAAGGGAATGTTTGATACACCAAATATGGTCGACCAAGTTCCATTAGTTTGTTAAGCAATGAAACAAACTCGTCGTCTAGATAATCTTTGCTAATCCTTTTCCCAAATGTTGCCCTAGAAATAACACAATTGTTCAACCCTAAAAGCTTGCTAGTAAGATTGATAGCGCCATCATGTCCTGAGGGCGACGAAATGGAGTTGATAAAATTGTACACCTCTTCTTCTCTAATGCATTTGAACGATTGGACGTGCTTTGGATTTAGTAGTTTGGCAATACAAATTTTGCGAAGAATTTCCAGTGAGTTCCATAGGGAGACAAGGCAACACCAGAGTTATTATAGGTCATGTTGTCTAAGAAAATATTTTGTGGCCTTTGTGCTAAGGTAAGGTCATGACTCATGGGTAGTAAAGGCTTCTTGAGCTGCTTCTGGGGAGGAAATGACTATAGTGGACATTTCACCTATTTGTAGGTGCATGATAGGTCCATGTGTTGGTCAAAGTTCTCAACCGTTGATTTTGGCCTCCATTTTTTTCCATGTACCTTGCCCCTTGAATTTTCCACCTTTCTTATTTAATTCTCCTCCCCTCCATTTGGCTATAAATAGGCAGCAAATGAGAACGGAATGATACACCAAAATTGATAGAACATCTTAGAGAGAAAAGAGAGCAAAACTCTAGTTTGAGTGTCAAAGAGAGTGGAGAGTTAGAGAGAAAGCTAAGTTAAGCAAATAGTGAGTTAGAGAAGTGTATTTCTCAGTTGAGAGTTTTTAATCTCCATATTATTTTCATAGTGAATTTCTGAGATCTCTCCCCGTGGTTTTTTCCAGTTGGGTTTCCACGTAAATTTCTGGTGTTATTATTTTATATCTCATACAGTAGTGTGTTTGTATTTATCTTAGTGTATTTGTGTGAGTCTGATTTCTCAATAATTGGTATCAAAGCTCTTGGTTCACACCAACGATCAGTTTAAAGAGAAATTAGGCAGGTCACAAATACGAAGATGGCAAGCACAAGTGCGAGGTATGAAGTTGAACCATTTAACGGTAAGTCAAATTTCAGTATTTGGCAGTGTACAATCAAAGATGTACTGGCTCAACAAGGTTTGACAAAGGCGCTAGAAGGGAAGAAACCAGCGACTATGATAGATGAAAAAAGGACGAAACTTGAAGCAAAGGCCGTGACAACAATCAGATTAAGTTTGGCGCCACATATCAAATATTAGGTTTTGACAGAAACCTCTTCGAAGGACTTGTAGGAGAAACTTGAGAAAGTTTACAAGTAAAAGTCTCTATCAAATCGGTTATATTTGAAGAAGGAATTGTACCGGCTTTGGATGGAAGAAGGGTCAGATTTGGCCAATCATATTAATGAGTTTAATAGATTGGTGACCCAACTAACCAGTATTGATGTGAAGTTGGACGAAGAAGATAAAACCTTATTGCTTCTTGTCTCTCTACCAGATTCATACTCAACTCTCCAGACTACACTCCTTGTAGGGAAAAAAAGCTTGCAGTTGACGATGTGATGTCAGCAGTCCTGGACCAGGATAAGTTTAGGGGCACTACTTCTAGAGATCAAGGAGACAGTCTTCTTGCTTTTTCAGATGGGCATGACAGGGATCCTAATCGAAAGAAGTATTCCGGCAAGGAACGAGAAAGGTCTCAGTCGAGACCAGGCAAGAAGGATAAATCTCAGGTTGAGTGTTATCATTGCCACGAGAAGGCCACTACAAAAATCGGTGTCCATTATTGAAAGGATAACAAGAAGAAAAGAAAAAGGATTGAAAAATCGCTAATGTCATAAAGCAAGTAGATGTGTGAATGACGGAGAAGTGCATACGATGAATGAAAATGAAGCTTCACAAGGTGATCTCTTATCTGTTAGAGAGCGATTGGCGACTTACTGATTGGTACATGGATTAGGTTGTTCTTTTTATATGTCCCCTCACGAGGATTGGTTTGATACTTTTACATCCCGTGATGGTGGTACAGTTTTATTGGGTAACAATGCAGTGTGCAAAGTTACTAGGATAGGCACCATCAAAATTAAAATGTTTGACGGGGTTGTCAGAACATTGGGTGATGTAAGGTATATTCCAGAATTGAAGAAGAGCTTGGTATCGGTTGGAGTACTTAACTCTATAGGTTGCAGTATCTCAGTCAGAGATGGTATTATGAAAATTACCAAGGGTTCGATGGTAATTATGAAGGGCTAGAAGAAGGGCACCCTCTACAAGTTGATAGGGGACACGATTCTTTGGTGGAAAAGCAAATTGCTGTGCAGGATAATTCTAACAGTGATAGCACAGAATTATGACACATGCGACTTGGTCATTTGAGTGAATGTGGAATTAAAGAACTTCATAAAAGGCAGTTGCTGAAAGGTATCAAAACGTGCAGTTAGAAATTTTGCAAGTTTTGCGTGTACGGCAAACAACGGAGGGTCAGCTTCAAGGCAGGAGCACATACCAGTAAGAATGCACTTGATTATATTCATTCGGATGTGTGGGGCCTGATCAAGCATACGTCAATGGGTGGAGCTCATTATTTTGTTAGCTTTATAGATGACTACTCCAAAAAGGTGTGGGTGTATTTTATGAAGCAAAAATCTGAGGTTTTTAGAATCTTCAAGTAGTGGAAAGATAAAGTAGAGACTGCTAGGAAAGAAATTTCAAGTATTTCGGATCGAGATAATGCATACGAATACAAGGACATGTCATTCCTACTGATTCTGTCGGGATGAAGGTATCACCAGCACTTCTCGATCGACCAAAAGAACTCTAAAGCAAAATGGGGTTCTGAGGAGGATGAAGCAGAACTCTATTGGAGCGTGCGGATGTATGAGGTTGAATGCGAGGATTGCCCAAGAGTTTTACGAGGTCGAGGCAATCAACACAACAGTGTTATTTGATAAATCGATCTCCTTCAATTTGGAATTGATTACAAAATCCCCGAAGAGGTATGGAGTGGGAAACCAGTTGATTTTTCTGTGATGAGAATCTTTGGTTGTCCAGCTTATGCTCATCTTCCAGTCGAAGAGCGAAAGTCCAAACTTGATCCAAGGTCAAAAGAGTGTATTTTCCTTGGATATGAAGATGGAGTAAAGGGATACATGTTATGAGATCCAGTATCCAAGAAGAAGGTTGTCAGCAGAGATGTGGTGTTCAATGAGAAACACATTTGAACAAGTCCGAGAATGAAGAATCTGCAGCAGGTGAGTTGCAGAAACATCCAGGTGAGGTGGAGCTTCCTGAAGAGATTGAAGATGATCATCCTTCAGATCCCCAAGAGAGGTCCTATAATCTTGTTAGAGATCGGGAAAGGCGAGTCAGCAAACCAGTGCAAAGATATAGGTTTAAAGATATGGTTGCCTTTGCCTTGATTGCTGGTAGTGGAGATCCAACTAGCTATCAGGATGCTATTCAGTCCGAGTATAATGATAAATGGGCGATAACGATGACAGAAGAGATGGAGTCTTTACAGAAGAACCAGACTTGGGAGTTAGTTCAACTTCCAAAAGGATCGAAGGCTATAGGATACAAGTGGGTGTTCGGGAAAAAGGAAGCTGAGTCTGATAAAGAATGTGAAAGATTCAAGGCTAGGTTAGTGGCAGGGGAATTTTCTCAGAGAGAGGGAATCGACTACAATGAGATCTTCTCACCAGTTGTGAAACACACGTCGATTCGGTTGATCTTATCTATTGTAATATCACAGGATATGGAGTTAGAACAGCTTGATGTGAAAACAGCTTTTCTCCATGGTAATTTAGAAGAAAAGATCTACATGAAACAGCCTGAGGGGTTTATTGAACCAGGGAAAGAGGGCTTAGTTTGCAGTTTAAAGAAGTCTCTTTATGGTTTGAAGCAGTCCCCAAGATAGTGGTATATGAAGTTTGACAACTTCATGGTGGCTCATGGTTACTCTCGTTCGGAGTATGATCCATGTGTATATTTCAGATCCCTTGATGATGGCTCTCTAGTATTATTGACATTATATGTCGATGACATGTTGATAGCAGCAAAGAGGAAGTCAGATATTCTTCAGTTGAATAATTTGTTGAGTAGTGAATTTGACATGAAGGATCTTGGGTCAGCCAAAAAGATCCTAGGTATGGAAATTCACAGGGATCGTCAGGTAGGAAAGTTGTGGCTAACTCAGGAAGGATATGTGTAGAAGGTCTTGGAGAGGTTTAACATGAACAATGCTAAACCAGTTAGCACTCTGTTGGCAGCACATTTCAGGTTGTCTTCACAGTTGAGCCCACAGACAGAGGTTGAGGTGGATTATATGTCCAAAGTATAGTATGCAAATGCGGTGGGTTGTCTAATGTACGTCATGGTATGTACAAGGCCAGATATCTCACAAGCAGTCAGTGTGGTTAGTAGGTATATGGCAAATCCAGGAAAAAAGCATTGGAATGCTGTAAAATAGATTTTTCGTTATCTAGCAGGTACAACCAATTACGGTCTTATGTTTGATTGTGATACCGCAAGAAGTGAGGTTACAGGGTTTGTTGATTCGGATTATGCTGGAGACCTAGATGCAAGGAGATCTACGACAGGGTTTGTATACACCTTCTGTGGAGGATGTATATGTTGGAGGTCAGTGTTGCAGTCTACGATAACATTATCAACAACAGAGGCTGAGTATATGGCATTAACAGAGGCAAGTAAGGAGGCTTTGTGGCTTAAGAGACTAGTTGAAAAACTAGGTTTCAAAGCGATATCGAGATTCAAAGTGTGATAGTCAAAGTCTTTATTCATTTAGAAGAAAGAACCGGTGTTCCATGCCAGAACCAAACATATAGATGTTCTATATCACAAGATTCGTGAGTGACTGAACAATGGTGACATTGCAGTTCACAAAGTTCACATAAAGGAGAATGTCACAGATATGTTTACAAAGTCAGTTACAGCAGAAAAGTTCAAGCACTGCATGGACTTAATTCACTTCGTCGAATGCTGAGTTCGTGGTGGAGTATCCAGGGAGAGAGATACATTCACAGACACAAAGAAGTTCACAGTATTTGAAAAATGCAAGCCAATGTGGAGATTGTTGGTCAAAGTCCTCAACCGTTGATTTTGGCCTCCATTTTTTTCCATGTACCTTGCCCCTTGAATTTTCCACCTTCTTCATTTAATTCTCCTCCCCTCCATTTGGTTATAAATAGGCACCAAATGAGAAGGGAATGACACACCAAAATTGATAGAACATCTCTTAGAAAGAAAAGAGAGCAAAGCTCTAGTTTGAGTGTCAAAGAGAGTGGAGAGTTAGAGAGAAAGCTCAGTTGAGCAAATAGTGAGTTAGAGAAGTGTATTTCTCAGTTGAGAGTATGTAATCTCCATATTATTTTCATAGTGAACTTCTGAGATCTCTCCCGTGGTTTTTTCCAGTTGGATTTTCACGTAAATTTATGGTGTTATTATTTTATATCTCATACAGTAGTGTATTTGTATTTATCTTAGTATATTTGTGTGAGCCTAATTTCTCAACACCTTGCTTCTTGGCTAATTTGGCTAGAATATGGTGTGGTATTGATGAGCCTGAAAGGATCATTTGGAGTAAATTGCCGATAAGGGGAAATTTCCATGGCCCCGGCCGTGGCATTTTCTTTTGGACTAAATTTGTTTTTCTGGCTTTAATCATCTTGTGTTTCACAAATAGGGCGAGGGAGAAAAGGAAAGGAAAGAGGAAAAAAAAGTAGGAGGGAGTTGAGTCACTTTTCTCTAATTCTGTCCATATAATAATGTACATGTGCACTTCTTTGTGTTTGATGATAATATATATAGGCACCAACGGTGGATATTCAAGGCAATGATCAAAGGAGTTAGGAGATTGTGTGACGCAATATAAAAAATAAAACATATATATTACGTGAAACACTTGTGTATGCTTATGTATGTAAGATCTGTAAGTTAATAATTTTATGTTTTATGAAAACGAATCACTCCGATCATACATTATTTAATTTTTTTCAGACAGTATATATTGCATTGTAAACTTGAATGTAAGCACTCATCCAAAATATTTAATTAGACTTGTTGATTTTGTTCATTGAGAAGGACATTAATGTTAAGATTTTATTTTTATTTTATTTCAGAACCTATATTATATTTTGGATCTGGTTAGCATAAACAAAGTTAACTTCATGATAAAGTTTCATTCAATCGATTAATATCAATCTTGACGCATAAAGAGAGATCGTGATCTCAATTGCGTGCATGTAAAAATTAACTTCATGCTAACCACTCCCTTATATATTACAATTTAGTTATAATGATAAATTTCAATTCCAAACATGTGGTCTTGCATGGTAAAAAAGAGAAAGATTTTAATACTAGACTATAACTTTTATTACAATTCAATTATAAGAGGTTTTATGTATATTAATTCTTCATTTTTTTATTATTTTTTGACTCCAATTAATATATTTTGTAGATTTCTAAAAAATAAATAAATTATATTAATTTTAAATTTAAAAATATCTCAATTTAATCTTATAATTTAAAATTGAAAGAGTAGTTAGGTATATTTAGTTATCGCCACATCTCTTTAGGTATAAAAGTTTTATTGGTTAATATTTACTGACATGCATGCTTAATGTTTCTAATCGGAACAAGATACATTCTATTGCATCAAGTTAAGTTGTGTTATGTTCAATTAAGTATTAATTTTGTTGTTATTTTCAGATAATACTTGTTGATATTTCTGTAGTACGTTGACATTGCGTATATAACTAAACCGTAAAGATTATGGTTAGTTTAATTAGTTTTGTATGACATTTGGCTGGAATATATATATATATATATATATATATATATATATATATATATATATATATATATATATATAAAGTTGGTCATACAGCACACGGTCATACAGGACATTGCTTTTCAATGATGCAAGACGTATATTAAAATCACTGGATTATTTATCACCAAAAAAAGAAATTAAAAAAATCAGAGAATTCTTATTGAAGTTCCGAGATACATGGGGGCAATACGTGTTAAAAAATAGATCAGACTGAGGTTTGCGTTTTATTTAATATCATTTTACTAAAATATTAGTCTAAACTTTTTTATTAAATTTTAATCTTTTATTTCGGGGTATTATTCATCCGTAGTATTATTTATATTGAAGTACTATTCATCTGGGATACTATTCATGTCGGAGTACTATTCGCGACGAAATTTAGTTTTTTTTCTTTGTCCAAATTATCTTTGAAATATGAATCTTAAATATCATTTCTTGAATTTTACTCCACAATTGGTGATCATGTTGACAATTTGAATATTCTTGAACTCTAGATAAATTAAATTATAAATCTCTAATATTTATCTTTGATCTCACTTGATTCATTCTTTATATCATTGTCATCATCCTTGTGTTTATATTGTGGTGAAAGTCATATTTGGCCCGTAGTGTAAAGATGGAATGTTGATTGGTATAATTATGACCTGAAATTATATATTAGTATAATCATAACCTTTAATGTTACAGATAAAGGTTTGTGATGAAAGTTTTTTTTGGCCTGTAGTGCATAGATGGACAAGTATTTGGCATGATCATGACCACTGGTAATACAAATAAATATTTTTGGCCCGTAGGGTAAAGATAAAATGTTAATTTGCATAATTATTGATTGGTGTTACAGAGATAAAATATTAATGATGGACCCTTAAATTGTAGAAGATAGTAGATATCATTCTCTACTTGAATATTCTAATGGATTGTTTGTTCCGCTGCAGTTGTTGATCTAAAACTTGTTGTCCATTATATTTTATCTGATTTATCATTGTTGAAGGCTACAGATAATTTATTCCTCATTATCTTAGTCACAATATTCTTTACTGGGCTAGTTGAGCTCACCATTTTTCTTTTTGTTCCATTATTCTTCTCAGGAAATGAAAGTTTAGTTGGGACTAGTCGGGGAGTAGAGTAATGGTCTGAGATAGTTACTATAAAATTTTTCACTATATTATGAAATAATGTGATAATAACTGTAATGAAGACTTAATTTGAGTTTGGATATTTCTGTATTATGTATGATGCAATATTTGTATTCAAACTCATAGTATGTGTGGTCGTATTTTGAATGACTGTTTAATAGTTGTAAATAGGGAAGTTTGTTTTGGAAGTTTGTACTATGTATTTGGTGACTTAAAATGAGTTGTGTGAACCTATTTTTGGGTGCGTCACACCTAATGGAGTTTTACTTGTCTATTAATAGGAATTCCTATTGTGATAGTTGTACAAGTGATCCTTAGACTTGAGATCATCATAGTATCTTGTGTATGATGAGATATACTTTAATATGTCTAGACACGGCAACATGGTCCAGTTCATGGTCGGGCCGGGCCGATCCGCTTACCACGGGCCGGACTTTAAATTGTATTTTTTAGCCCACTAAAATTAGCCTTTTTGGTCAAATTTCGATTTTGGCCTCTACCAGCGGGTCATGACTTATTTATTTATTTTTTAAACAAAATGTTGCTACTTGTGGGTTATGAGGCTTGAACACAAAACTTGTAAGTAAATAAATAAGAGTTTAAACCAACTGAGCTACAACAACTATTTATTTTTAATGCAATCTTCAATATAAAAATATATTTTTATACAATATTAATTACAATATAATTTAATTAACTTCTAAAATATAAGATCTTTGTTGATTTTTTAACAATTAATATAAGGTGTAAGATATATTAGAAGTATACAAAAGTCTATCAAACTCTTGGTATATTACAATTTAAGTAAGTATACAATAATAACATGTATAACATTTACTTATTTACAATAATAGTAGTATCAAACCTGATGCAACTGAGCTATTTTAAGAACATTTGAAATAATATAATTTAGAAATGAGATAGATAATTGTAGCAAACCTTTTAAGAAAAGTTTTGTCTTCATAACGTCCACACGGCTTGAATAAAATGCTCCACCTTGCTCAGGGTCAGCTAAACATAGAAATCAATGCGTAAATTAAATAAGAAAAATACTTGAAGATTAATTAAGGATATATATAATCCTTCCCGAATACTGAGATGAATGACTTGCTTTTATACAATATTAATTAAAATATATTAGTATTAATTACATGATTTATTATTTTTAAAAGTTAAATAAATTATATTAATTTTAAAGTATAATTTTAAAAATTAAATTTGATTATATACTTTGAAAGTAATTTATAATACTATTAAAATTTTAATTGATTGAGATATGTAGTTAATGTAGGTAATTAGAATTATTGTTTATTATAAATTATTTTATTATTTTTAATATTTATTATTATTACTATTTTTGGTGTAGCAAGATTTTGCAAAAAAAAAACGGAAGAAGTTTCATGACCTACTTACTCAACTCGGGCCACGGGCCTCACATTATCAAACCTACCAAAACAGGGCCATTTGGCTTGACCAGGCAAGACTACTTTGCTTGGTTGCCACCTCTAAACATGTACCTTAAGACTCTTATATGGTATATCAAAGGGTATGCTTGAGTATAATAAATTATACATGGAGATAATAAATAGTCAATAAAGAATCAACCGCTTCTAGTGAAAGGAGAGAATGTCCTATGTGATTTGATAAATGACAATCCAGGAATCCTTAGCCAAGGTAGAATGAAATTAGAAAGAAGTTTCTAAATTACATTATTTGGAGTTGTGCATTTGAGAATCAAAATACATATAATTAAATAAAATAAGACTTGACAGTAATTTCATGTCTTATATTTAATTAGGACATTGTATAATGGAAGAATCGAATTGTACGGTAACTATATATTTACTCAAATGTTCTTTTATTATTAATGTTAAAATCTATATTATTTGAAAAGTCGTTGATCGATAAGGGGGCTTATCCTTATTGTAGAATAAATGTTATTTATTTAAATAAATTAAATAGTTTAATTAATTTATTTAAATAAGATTAGAATTGTTCTAATTAATTTATTCACAATCGGTTTAATATGGAGAACCTAAAGGGTCACACCATAAAAGAAAAAATATTTATTTAAGAAATAAATAGTATAATCATAATAATAAGTTAAGTGTATTTGATTTAATCTATAATAATTGAATAAATTAAATAGCTTAATATTTACTCTTTAACATTTAGAAAATATTAAATATAAATTAATAAGAGGAATCTTATTATTATTATTACTACTATTATTAGTTTAATTCCTAAAGGAGTTTGAGAATTAATTAATAAGAGTACTCTTATTTATTCCTAATTGAATTAGGAGCATAATTAATTAAATAAGTTTAATTAATTAAAATAAAACCCTATTCCTAAATGGTTTAGGAGGGTTTCCTACATCTATAAATAAAAAAGTTTTATTATGGATTAGGGTTACACAAGTTACACACTTAATTCCGAGAGTTGGGAGAATACTTACATATTCTATAGAGATAGAATCTAGGGTTTTGCCAAACACTCATCTTCTTGAATACTTGTTTTTCCTTGGTGGATCACCTCTAGAGGCCAAACACTTGGGTGGCTAACATTGATCAAAAGAAAAAATCCAACCCGTTGATTTCAAGGAGAACGTAAAAGGAATTGGAAGAGAACTCGTACCTCAGGAAACTCGTTTTCTACAAGGGTATGGATCTGATTCACCATCTCTTTCGTTTAATTAATAATTGTGCATAAAGAATGATCTGGGTATATGGTTTGTAAAAATTTAAAACTTTGATTTTACCATGCTTCCGTTCAATGTATGTAATTTGTTGCATGTTCATGGATATTACAAACCTAACACTCACTAGAGAGGCAAGACAAGTCTAAAATCATAGATTGGGAAAAGATGGAGAAGAAGATGTAAGCCCACTTTCTTCGTTTTGGCTACACTTAATCCCTGTTTAAGCGGCTAAACCTATTGAGACAAGGAACTAGATATGTAGATGATTACACATAAGATTTTATCAGTTAATAACACGGAATGATCTATCCGAAATAGAAGAACAGTTAGTAGCACGGTATTTGGGTGGTTTACGGCAGTCCTTGCAAGATGTCATCTGTCTTCATTCACTATAGATTGTTTCTGAGACATACCAGCGAGCGTGTGATGCAGAGCAAGAACAGAACAGGAGATTGATGATGAGTAGCAATACAAGTAGTAGAACAGCACCCCCTTAACAACCCTACCCTACACCGAAACAACTACATGGAAACCCCAGTCCTAGTATCAGATGTGGTGAGCAAGGACACCAAGCGAATGAATGCAGAAAGCCTGCCAGTCAAAAGGGCAAAAACCTCTTGATTGAGGAAGATATATTAGTTGAAACAAAGGAACTTAGTGAACCCGTGTATGATAATTATGAAGATGATGAAGATGTGCTTTATGGAGATGGTCATGAGACTTTGGTCGTTCGCAAGAGTCTACTGACCCTTAAGGGAGATTCAGAGAATGATTGGTTGAGGATTAACATATTCCATACTACTTGCACAGTGGCAGATAAAGTTTGCAAGTTGATCATTGACAATGAAAATTATGAGAATGTCGTATCTGAAGAGGTTGTCAAGAAGTTGTAGTTGAAAACGGATCGACATCCCAAGCCATACAAATTGTCATGGTTGAATAAGGGTAACGAGATAACAGTGGAGTGGAAGTGTTTAGTATCATTTTCAATCTGTAAGAAATATTTTGATAATGTTTGGTACTGTGATGTGGTGTCTATGGATGCGTGTCATGTATTATTAGGCAGACCTTGGCAATATGACTGAAATATTGTCCATGATGGGCGGAAGAATACATACGTCCTTAGTATAAAAGGGAAGAAGATTGTATTATCACCTCGTCAGGAAGAGGGCGCAATTCTATTCAGGTGGTCAATAATACTAACTTGATATTCATGTTTAGATTCCTTATTGAGGTTTTGCAAGAGGGTGGTATATGCTTTACTTCCTTGTGGGAGTAGCTTGACAGATAAGTACACAGAAGTACCAGCCGATGTGCATAAGTTGCTACTAGAGTTCTCAGATCTGATGTCCGAAGAGCTTCCTCCTGGACTACCGTCGATGAGAGACATTCAACACCAGATAGATCTTGTTCTAGGGTTGAGTTTACCAAACAGGGTTGAGTTTATCAAACAGACCAATATATAGACTCAGTTTCAAGGAGTCCGAACAGAGACAAATAATCGAATTGATAAAAGAAGGAAAATTATAAATTAAAATATTACTTTATTAAAAAACTTGATTACAATAATTCACACAAAATTCTAATACGAAAGTACTCGTAAAATATTTTGTTTGCCACTACTAACTTCGGCAGTCACACAATCTATAAATAAAGTTGATGCTTATATTTTATTCACTCGTACATCAGAAAGCATGATACTTGGATGCTATTTATAAAATTAGTATTAACCGGCTTAATGCTTTACCTACGTGTGCACCACCTTTCATTTTTCAGTCACAAATCACAAATGTTTCACATCTATATCCCACGTGTGGATGCAGCATGTGTGGAGCATTATCATCCATTATTTCCTTAGCCTAGTGGTACCTCCATGATGATTCTTAATAACTAAGATATATAGTCACCAATTCATGCATCCAATAGCAATTTAAGAGGGTTTAATATTTCTAATATATATATATATATATATATATATATATATATATATATATATATATATATATATATATATATATATTCTACCACTATTGGGAATTATTGTCATGGTTGCTAAAGGAATGTAATCAAAGAACCCAATGCCAACAACATTAACATGCACTAGGAATTTAACAGAGAATATTCTTCTTAGTTACATCGTCCATGATGTCCTATATCTATAGAAATAGAGATGCATTTCTAGATGATTCAATATACTTGTTAAAATTTAGGTAGCGAAAAATAGAAGCGGAACCATAAATGGTAGCAGAGGCAACTGGTAGCCTAATGGGGACTTACAGGAGGTTCAAGCCACATCTCTTCATGATTTTGGCTCAGATGGGCTATACATTCTTATATTTCATCACAGAGGCTTCATTTGCTCGTGGAATGAACCCTCATGTTTACATTACTTATCGACATATCGTAGCTGGTTTTGTTATGTTGCCTTTTGCCTATTTCCTTGAAAGGTAAATCAATCTCTCTCTTTCTAGATTATATAATACCCCCTACGTCTTACAAAAAGTGATTTTTTTTCCTAGTCACAATTTGTAAAATCTTAAAATTAAAAATTGATGTGTATTCATTTGATTTTGATTAAATGCAGTAGTTACTATTCTAAACTGCTTAAGAAATTAAGTAGAACGTCAAAGTCAAATGAGAACGACTCATTTTGCGAAATGGAGGGGAGGGGGTAGTATAATGATATGCTCCACAAGAACTGAAACTTCGCTCACTTTCATGGATTAATAGTTTACCAACATATATATGCTCATCTTCTGATCTGATTTATTTCCTATATGCCCCAAACATAGGAGTTTCCTTTTTCAGAAATATACTAAACTAGTAAAATGACATGATGTTTTCAAATTTATTCTTGATAAGAAAGGAAAATAAAAAGTGAATCATCCCAGGATACGTGATTAGTACCACCAGTTTAGAATTTATTTCGCCCTAGGGTCCAGGGAGTCACCTCAAAAAGTAGTCAAGTTGTCATGCTACAGAAGTAGATTCCCATGAAACAAATATTCTGAGACATCTCATTTGTCATTCATTTTTCCAGTGATACATCAACTAACTGTTGCTAAATACTAGCTACTGATGCTTGATTAAATGAAAATGATTATTTCTATTTTCACACTAATTTAATCCTTCTCTTTATTTTTCCCTGCAGAAAAACAAGGCCTAAATTGACACTAGCTCTATTTTTAGAGATTTTTGTTCTTTCTCTTCTAGGGTAAGACTCGTTCGTAATTCATAAACTCTAAACTGGTATGCACAAATATATAACAGTTTCGATTTGTCAATAATCACAGGGTGGGTTTGACTCTGAACATGTATTTTGCAAGCCTAAATTACACCTCTCCAACCTTCCTTGCATCAATTGTCAACACAATAGCTTGCCTTACTTTTGTTATGGCAGTTATACTACGGTAATATTGCATGTAAAATTTCCTCCGTTTCAAAATTACAGATGTATTTCAAGTTTTAAACTATAAAATGACGTTCAATTCTTAACATGCTAGGTATTGTTAATATTCAACCTGACGTTCATGTAGGTTAGAGGTAATTGACCTCCGAAAGCCTCGTGGAATAGCCAAAGTTCTTGGAACCTTGACTTCTTTGGCCGGTGTGACGACCATGACATTGTACAAGGGCACCGTTCTGAGAAATCTAGGGCACCCTTTAATACATTTTACAAGAAATACTGGCACACAGGAGAATTGGTTCAAGGGTTCAGTTCTTACAGTAGCAAGCTGCGTCACATGGTCTATATGGTACATTATGCAGGTTATTAACTATATATATATATATATATATATATATATATATATATATGGTAAAGGAGGGTTTGATACCACTTGAGCTAATCGCGTCCCTATACAGTAAGAGAATAAATTCTATATGGACAGTCGATAAACTAGTAATTTTTTACATTATCCAATCGAAATCTGCCAACTTTCTATTTTGAGAGAAAATCAAGAAGTTTTTATTGTGTTAACAATATTTTATCATGTAAATAATATTTCTTTTTATTTGAGAGAAAATCAAAAAGAAATTATTTTGTTAACAATATTTTATTATGGTAAATAATATTACATAATCAAAAATTCTTAAATTTCTCTTAAGAGATTTCTATTGGATGGTGTAAAATTACTAATTTATGAGCAACCCATATAGAATTTATTCTCATAAAGTAATATCACAATAATGGTGTGTATCTTAACTTATTTATTTATTTATTTGTAAAAGTACAGGCATATACATTAAGAAGATATCCAGCACAATTGTCACTAACTACATGGATGAATTTTGTTGGAGCAGCACAATCAGCTGTGTTCACTGTGATTGTGGCGCATAAACCAGCTGATTGGACCATTGGTTTCGACATTGACCTGTGGTCTACCTTATATGCTGTGAGTAGGGACTAATTAATTTCTTATATGGTGTGGCAAAGTTTAAGAGCGCGCAGAAGAATTTCTCAATTTGATTAATAATTTCAGTACCTTTGAATAACAGGGGATAGTGGTATCTGGTTTGATAATTTTCATTCAGCTGTGGTGTACGGAAGAAAAAGGGCCTGTATTTGTGACCATGTTTAATCCCCTCTCCACATTATTAGTGGCAGTTCTAGCATACTTTGTTCTTGGTGAAAAGCTTTACATGGGGAGGTACGTACATATATACTTGTTCTTTTTATTCATTTTTTCTTTGTTTTTGGGGTGGGGTGGGGTGGGGTTGGGGGGGTTGTTTTCTTCCTTGAGTTCAACTTATTAGTAAATCCCGCCCCCAAGGTAAAATTATTAGTGCATAACTGTATTTTTAAAGAATAACTAGCTAGTTGTGCAGAACTTACAAAAATGGGATAGTTTTGCAATACTAACTGTACCTTGAGAGATGGTCTTGGATAACATGTGAACTCGTGAATAAAAGAGTCACAAGTGGATAAACTGAGGGGGCGGATAATTTTACATCCTAGTCTTATGAGCTAGAGAGATGCAACTGAATTTATATTGAAGTCTTTATTTTGGTTGATCAGCATTATAGGGGGAGTTATTGTGATTCTTGGTTTGTACTTGTTGCTGTGGGGAAAAGAGGCTGACCAGAAAGTGCAGATTAACCCAGGTGACCAATCTGATATCATCTATGAAGGAAATGAAGACTCACCAAGTAGAGGAAAGTTCACTTTAGGTGCAAAGGCTATGAAAGAAGAACCTTAATCAAAACTAAGCTCAAGATGGACATTTTTACAAATGCATCAATATAATTAACCCGGCCCCCCAAAAAAGATCTCACTCAGATGGGTGTGGAGTCCATTTATTATTCATGTGAGAGACTTTGTGGAACTATCATTATTGCTCGTAAAAATATCAGTTCTCATAAAAAAACTTTCTTTTACAAGGACTTTATCACTTGATCAGTGTGAACTCAATACTTGAGTTGTGGAAATAAAAATATTTATTTGTTAAAACAATAATTTAACTTGGAAAAAAAAATGCCTTTCGACATTTGAAAATAAGAAATTTCCTTATAAAAACAATTTGTAAACTTGCATCTTCATACTCAAGATTCTGCTAGTCAAAAGTTTCTCACTCACTTTACCAATTAATCAAAAGTTCCTCACCCATTTTACCAACATTTAATTGTCCTCTCATTTACTCCTCTTCTCCCATTTCCTTCGGCTATAAAAGGCAGCCATGACATGAGGAAAAAAATACACCCAACAATACATACTCCATCCGAGAGTAAGAAAGAAGAGAGAAGAAAAGCTTTTGTAAAACTTTAAAAAATAGAGAGAGAAAGGTAGTTCAAATAAAAGAGTGTTTTATTTGGGTTCCATCACATAGATTATTGTGGTGAAGTAATTTGGGTTTGTACTCAAATTAAGATATCTTTGTATTCTCTCATATTATTTTACTGGATTTTTCAGAGATCGTCCCGTGGTTTTTACCTCTTAGTTTTAGAGGGTTTTCCACGTAAAATTCTTGGTGTCTCGTGGTTTGATATTTTTTACTTATTATTTTCTACAGTGATTATTATTTTGGTGGAACTGTAAATTTAATCTGGTTGGTATGTGTTGATATTTTATCCGTCTAATTTATCAAAGACAACAGTATTTGGGAGGTGTTTTTTTTCCCAACAACTAGTATCAGAGCTAAGGTTATTTGCTCAGTTGTTTTTGATAAATTTTATGGAGAAATCAGTCGGAGCCATGATTAAATTGACCTCTTCAAATTTTTCAATTTGGAAACCCGGAATGGAGGATATCCTTTATTGCAAGGATTTATATGATCCGTTGGAGCTCGAGGAAAGAAGCCCGCATGGATAAGTCTCGAGGTCGATTGGAATAAAATG
This sequence comes from Panax ginseng, assembly GCA_020205605.1. Taxonomy (NCBI): domain Eukaryota; kingdom Viridiplantae; phylum Streptophyta; class Magnoliopsida; order Apiales; family Araliaceae; genus Panax; species Panax ginseng. The sequence continues at coordinate 124,506,211 of CM035135.1, read as the reverse complement.
AATAGGAAGACTATTGGTCACATCCGATGTTGGATTGGTCAAAGTGTATTCCACTATGTTTAAGTAGAGAGACGGATGCTCACACTTTATGGACAACACTAGAGTCATGACGAGAAGAAGAATGCACAAAATAAAACTTTTGTCATTCGAGAAAATTGTGAATCTAAAGTACAAGGGCCGGGAGGCGATGTGTGTGGAGCATATGAGTGAGTTCAAGTTTCAGTGAACCAAATTATCCACCATGAAGTTGAATCTTGATGATGAGATTCGTGCTCTTTTTGCTTCTCGATTCGTTACCAAACAATTTGGGAGACTTTGTGGTGTGTCTAAGCAATTCAACTCAGAAGAAAAAAATGACTATCTAAATAATCGAGGGACGATCTTCATAATGAGGAGATAAAAGCGAAAAGGAGCAAGGCATAAATTTTGAGACACATGCTCTCATCACGCGAGAGGCGAGAGTATAATTTTAGGGGATCTCACAAAGGAGATACAAGTCGCAAGTAAAAGCAAAAATTATGAGGAGCAAGTCAAAGACCAGACAAGGTGAAACGTATAGATGCTTCCATTGTAATAAGGAAGGTCATTACAAGAGAAATTGCAGAATCACTACAAGAAATCACACATTTTATGACGAAATTTTTATCACGCATAAAATTTTGTCACAATTTGTTAATTAATAATTACGAAATTCATAATAAATCCACTAAAACTTTAGCTTTTGTGACAACTTTTACTTTTGTTATTATTAATCATTTATATCGTCACTAATTTTACATTTGATGACGATTAACAAAATTTAAATCATAAGTTATTTTGGAGGTAGAATTTCGTACCAAAATTTTGGAGGAAACCTTTTAGTGACATTTTGTAATAATTGATGGTGATATTTATTGTCACAAAATATTTCTTTCGATGACAACATTATAGTTTGTCATTAATTATTTGTAAAATTTAGTGACAATGTGCTTTCGTCACTAATGTTCACATTTAGTGACGCCAAATACAAATTCGTCACAATTTTATTTGGAGGCAAAATTTTGGAGGGAAATTTTGAAGAAAAATTTTTTAAAGACGAAAAAATAATAATTTATGACAATTTGTATTATCATAAATACCAATTTTATATGACGCGATAATAGTTTGTCACTATTTAGATGAGTGGATAAGTGACGAAAATGGGTCGTCATAAATTCTTATATTTAGTGACAAAGTACGTAATATCGTCATAATTTAATTTGGAGGCAAAAATTTTCTAAAAACTTTTGGAAGGAAATTTTTTAAAGACAAAAAAAATAATAATTTATGACAATTTGGATTGTCATAAATACCAATTTTATATGACGAGATAATAGTGCGTCACTAATTAGATGCGTGGATAAGTGACAAAAATGGTTTGTCATAAATTTTTATATTTAGTGACAAAGTACGTATAATATCGTCACAATTTTATTTGGAGGCAAAAAATTTTAAGAAATTTTGGAGACAAATTTTATAAAGACGAAAAATTAATAAATTATGACAATTTTTATTGTCACAAATACTAATTTTAAATGACGAGATAATAGTGCGTCACTAATTAGATGAGTGGATAAGTGACAAAACTGGTTCCTCATAAATCTTTATATTTAGTGACAAAATATGCAATGACGTCACTTTTTTATATGGAGGCAAAAAATTTTCCAAACAAACTTGTATCCAAGCGATGTCACCGGTCTTCCTTTTATCATTGGCAGCCTCCATTTAGTTAAGAACCTCCATTATCAATTTTCAATAATCCCAATTTGAAGCCAGAAATTATTTGACATTTTAGGTATGTTTCTAAATTTTGATTTGAATTGATTAGTAGTTGTTCTAATTGAACAACTACGATTTTGAAATGATTTCATGTCATTGTTGTTGATGGTTGCTATTGTTGTTGATGATATTGTACAATTTTGATAATCTAAATCACTATTTGGTTTAAATTTTTGACGAAGCAACTTCATAGATTTGATTAGTAAGTGTAGTGAAATCGACATCATAGAATGGTTCTGTTTACTTGAAAAAAAAATGAGAGCAGTGATTTCGCGTATCATGAGACTTAAATTCATAAGGCTGATCTATAAGTTATGTATGCATTTATAGTGTTGACAAAAGATAATGTAATAGTCCAAATGTTCAAGATATATATTAAAATCGAATTTACTAAAATATTTTTTTATTTTAATATATCTTTGTATTGAATATGTGATCTGTAATAATTGAGTATGTGCGGTATAATGCATATGTGTGATAAATATATATATGACACTACTAGAAATTCGACATATAACGACGAGCTATAGCGACGGTCAACACGGAAGCGTCACTATAGGATATCTATAGCGATAATCAGCACGGAACCGTCTGTATAAAGGTTTTTTTAAAGAAAAACCCTCTCATTTTCTCCCAAATCATTTCGGTATTTCATTTCAATTTTTTCCCCCAAATTATCTTCATCCTCTCAAGTCATCTCCCTCCTTCCCAAATTATCTTCGTCCTCTCAAGTCATCTCCCTCCTTTCTAACACTTTCTCTCTCGTTACTACTCTGGTCAAGTCCGTCATGAACCAGCAAAACCCCATGGCGGGTCTGGGTCGGGGTCAGTTCCCCAGGTGTCCCAGTTGCAACGGCACCGACACCGGTCGAAACTCTGTAATTTCTACGAGCTAGGTTGAGCAAGTACGAATTAGAAGAATACCCAAATTTGGGGTTATTAAGGAAGAAGAATTGGAACAAAACTGAAGCCAACGACACATGGATATAGAAAATTAAAGGTAATTCTTATATGACAGTTATATTTTTAGTATAGTCTTAGATTCAAAACATTGTTCAGTTTGGTTTAACATTGGAATCGAAGGTCTAGGTTTTTTTATAATTTTTTTTTCTTTGCATTTCTCGCCAGCCAAACGGGGGTTATGATTTGTGAATTAGTAAAATCATATCGTTTGATGTTTTGGGAGCATGACCAAGTTAATTTTTCCTGGTCTTTGAACATGCTTTTGTTGCTATTTCAAATACTGTTTGGCCAGCTTGTGAATTGACTTCTGAGTTTCTATAATAGGATTTTCCTGCACTAGTACTAGAAATTTCAAGCCTTTATTAGCCAGCCTATGGCCATGAATTTTCCATTTTGGACGTGCACAAAGATTTCTTAATGGGTAGATTTACCTAACGTGTTGGCTCTTGTTATAAGTTACCCTCTGGGAATTTGGCATTGTGGAAAGGAGCATTCAACTTTTGCTTCTCTACATTGACCATTGTGCGAGTGTATTATATACTCATAAATGATGATTAGTTAAAGCATTGTAAGGATGATTGCTTTCAGTATGTTAAGTTGGGTCCGAGCAACTGTTCTTGTACTTTATTTGTTTGAACTGGCGAATGATGAAACTACTGATATCACATTGCATATTGATCCATACTTTTTGACTATTGCATAGCGAGAAAAGCTGATCTATATGCTTATGAATGTAGGAAGTATAAGATAAACCATGATGAAATCTTGGCAAGAAGAGTGTGACATATGATATAAAGGAAATAGGCCACGAATGGTTATTGCAATTTTTGATTGGTTTAAATTCTTTAATTCTTTAATTTTTCTTTACTGAACAAAATAGTTTAGTCTTATATGACAGTTATATTTTTAGTTTAGTCTTAGTTTTTAATCTCATTTTAGTCTATTATTGTTTTTGTCATTTTGAGATGGTGGGGGGGAACTTCTTCTCAAGTCTCAACTAGGAACGATATTCAGAAAGAATATGGATGAAGGGTTAAAGACATAATGGAAGCTCAATCACATTCTCTAATAAAAATTAGGAAAATTATGATTCAGAAATACATCTATCATCCCTTTGCTGATAAAATTGATACTGTTACAATTTAATTTGCTACCTTTTCTTAATTTTTCATCTGTTTGTCATAATTTGCGTGCAATGTGAGTTATCAAGATTGGGGTTCAAAGTTGCAAAGTTACAAACTTGGTGTCAGTACCATTTTTGATCCAGATAATGGAAGCTCATTCACATTCTCTAATAATAATCAGTTTCCACTCTTGTATTCGAACTCTGCAGGTACGTGTCGCTGGAGTTCTTACAAATGCTTCCTTTATGCTGAACTTGGACTGTGATCATTACCTGAACAACAGCAAGGCTGTCCGAGAGGCAATGTGTTTCTTGATGGATCCACAAATTGGGAGGAAGGTTTGCTATGTTCAATTTCCTCAAAGATTTGATGGCATAGACAGGAGTGATAGATACGCAAACAGAAATACAGTGTTCTTTGGTGTAAGTTCACTTCCTGCAAAGACAAAACAAAACACAATTTGGACTATTAAAGAACATGTCTGGTGTCGACTATTCTGAAACTAATATATAAAATTATAATGTACCTTGTATTTTATATTTTGTATGCTTCCCAATTAATGTGGTTTCCACCTTTGGCAGATTAACATGAAAGGTCTAGATGTAATACAAGGCCCTGTATATGTTGGCACAGGATGTGTCTTTATACGACAAGCTTTATATGGTTATGCACCACCTAAGGGTCCCAAGCGCCCAAAAATGGTTAGCTGTGACTGCTGCCCATGTTTTGGACGCCGCAAAAAACTTGAGAAATATTCTAAACACGGTGTGAATGGAGACGGTGCAAACGCTCAAGGTTATTGACTTTCTTTACATCCATCTAGCTTTTGAATGCTAGATTCCTTCCCATCTTAATTTTTCCCCTCATCTATATGAGAGTTATAATTCTCTGCAACAGGATTTGATGATGATAAGGAGCTTTTGATGTCTCAAATGAATTTTGAAAAGAAGTTTGGACAGTCGGCAATTTTTGTGACTTCGACTTTGATGGTTGAAGGTGGTGTTCCACCTTCCTCAAGCCCCGCAGCCCTGCTAAAAGAAGCTATTCACGTGATCAGCTGTGGTTATGAAGACAAAACAGAATGGGGTTTGGAGGTAATTTCTAAAAACTAACATGATCATGTTGAGTTGTAAATTGTACATTATGATGAATGTGGAAAGAAAGAAAAAGAAAAAAGAAAAACCTACATCTACCATGCAAACCTTTGGAATAAAAGGAAAATCAGAATATACATAAGCCCCTGATGGAGTAGATGCCCTGCACCCTCCAAATATGCAACATGAAATAGCAAATACAGAAAACTTCTACAGAAAGGTTGTATGTCATTCTCCATTCATGTAATCAATTTCTCCCCTTAATGGTTAATTGTAACATGTGTTGCATGTATATGCTCGTGCATTACTATAAATTTCTAAAGACTTCTCACAATGAAGTTGGGTTGGATCTACGGCTCAATTACCGAGGATATCCTAACAGGTTTCAAGATGTAATCGCTAGTGGGTGGAGGTCCATATCTTGTATGCCAAAAAGGATCTCGATATTCATCTTTGCACTACTGAGCCAAAGATATTCATCAATTGGTCATGTTCATCTAAACACTGCTCATCTTTTGCACTACTGGGCCAAAGATATTCATCGAAATCATTCATCTTTTGCACTACTGAGCCAAAGATATTCAATAATATCATCATTTAAGACCGAGGATGATGAAAAATATTTTTAAAAAAGCGAATCCAAGGTGAAACAAAATGACAAGGATTAAGGATTAAGGATTCGATTTTGTTTTATCCATGTCCAAAAATATCTCAAAAATAATCATAGTGGTGTAAAATTCAAGAATGATCAAAACATGGATACAATCAAAGCTAGTATCCGAATAGATATTTTGGACGAAAAGGAAAATTTTTATTTTTCGATGAATAGGCAAATGATTCGTGAATAAGATCAGAGTATCGTGAATAGTGTCGTATCGTGAATAGTAACTTCACACTAAAAGTTCCAAATTTGATTAAAAGTTCAGATCAATACTTACTAAAGATAATGATATTAGAATAAATAATATCATTAAAAAAAATAATATCCCTTACCTCGGAAAGACAAAGATTTAACTGGAATAACTGGATATAGTTATAACTTGAACTCAGACGTAGATAAAGAATACTCAAAGTATACTCAAAATATTCACAAGAATACCGATAATATATAGAGAGAAAACTTCAATTTCGGTGTTATTTTCAATTCTAAACTAAGACCCTATTTATAAAAAAACGCTAGAACACCAAAGCGTAAAATTTAATAAAATATTAATAAATTTATATAAATCATACATAAACTTGGAAATTCGATTTCAAAGATATTTTGCAACACATGTGCCCATCAACCAATCAAAAACTTTTTCATATTTAAAATATTTTAAACTTCCAAAAATTAATTATTTTGAGCTTCGTAACTTCAATAATTAATAATAAATAGCTCTTTTGTCCTAAAATTGAAACTCGCGACTTTCTATAGGAAATTCAATTTCTACAACTTTGCGTAAGAAAGTTTTTCCAAATTCCAAACAAAAATTCGACCAAGAAATCCACAAACCAGGCGATTTTATTAAAGCTATAATCATATTTCATCAATAAATGGGGTCCACCGACATGTTTAACATGTTTTAAACATTTATTGCAATAAAAATACTCTTCCTCCTCAGATACTCATATATCCCACATTCGATTTGTAAAAATATCACCATTATTATATTATTAAAATATAATAATATATTTAAATGAATTGTTTTATCAGAAAAAGATAAAATTTTAATTTTCAATAATTGTCACATTAAAAATTTTCTCCATCTATATCCACATAAAATCAATATTTTCCTAATCATATGAATCAATAATTAATTATTCATAAATAATATTACTGTAATCACAATATCGACAACCAAGCAGGTTCCCAAGAAAGAGGGCTTTCAATAAGAATTTCTCCACTTGCCACATGCAATTAGGTGACCAAACCTCTCCTTAGATGTAACTTTTAGACATTGCCAATAATGTTATCTAATAATATTATTTAGATAATATGAATTATTGTTTTGATAATGAAAAATACGTGTAATGACAATTATCAAACAACAAAGAATATAAAATATCAACGCAAAGAATTATTAAATCAATAAAATAAAATACTAAACAAAGTAATATCGTAACCATTATTGAGTAAAGGCCTTTCACGTAAGAATCAATAATTGGTGCAATACTGGTGCCACCGTGTGTTTTAACCACCGAAAGTATTTTAACAAGATTAATTCTGTGAATAACTACGCCCATTATTTTTAAACAACTTATATTTGTCGTTTTCTTCATCCAATCGCTTTTACTTATGGGGCCCACACATGGCATTGCATTGGCCGCATGCGAATATTCCCCGAAAGATTTAATATTCCACGACCAAACGAATATTCCCTAACAACAATGAATATTTTATAATCACTTGCTTATTTTGAAATATTTGCGTATTTTACCCATAATTATCCACATTAATCAAATCAACCCTTACTATTTCAAAATAATAAATAGAAAATTAAATTTCATTAATAATAAGTTGGGGTCTTACAACCTCCCTCCTTATGAAATTTCGTCCTCGAAATCGACGACATACTGCAGTGTTTCGAAAAGGTGAGGATACCTCGCTTTCATTTCCGCTTCAATTCCGGTGTCATTTCTCTATAAAGATGATTCCTCCACGTAACTTTAACTTGTGGTATGACCTTTTCAGGCGTAGGACATGCTCCTTCCTATCCAAAATCTTGACAGTACCTCTTCGTGCACGTTAAGTCTTCATTTATCTCGTCCGGTTCTAACTCTATATCGCGTGGTTCGGTCTTTCACATATTTATTTAAATGAGATATGTGAAACACATTATGAACACGAGACATACTCGGAGGTAACGCGAGTCTATAGCTACATTTCCTACTCGGTCAAGAATTTGAAATGGACCAATAAATCGTGGATCGAGCTTTCCTCTCTTCCCAAATCTTGTAACTCCTTCCGTGGAAGTTAACTCACAACAATACATGATCCTCTATACTAAATTCCACGCCCTTTCGATGAAGATCCGCATAACACTTTTGTCGATCTTGTGCCGTTTGTATACGTTGTCGAATCATTTGGATCTTTTCGAGTCAGTAAATACGTCTTAACTCGGGTCCCAACAATGTTGTTTCACCCACCTCATCCCAACATATCGGAGAAGCGACACTTTCGTCCATATAATGCTTCAAATGGAGCCACACCTATTCTCGCTCGATAATCTGTTGTTATAGGAGAATTTCACCAATGGTAAATACTTATCCTAATCGCCCTTGAAGTTCAGGACACGAGTCTTAATAGATCTTCAAGAGTTTGAATAGTCCTCTCGATTGTCCGTCCTGCTTTGAGGATGGTATGCCGAATCAATCGTAGAACTCCGTGCCCATAGATTTTTGCAAGCTAACCCAAAATCTTGAAGTGAATCTTGGGTCACGATCCGAAACTATGGATCTTGGCATGCCATTAACCTCACAATCTCATTTACATATGTACTAGCAAGACGCTCAAGGAATAAGTCTCCGTGATCGGCAAGAAATGAAAGCAGACTTGGTTAATCTATCAACAATAACCCAAATAAGATTGATGCCTTGAGAAACCATAGGAAGACCCGTGAACGAAATCCATGGTAATGTGTTCCCACTTCCATTTCGGAATCTCAAGTGGTTGCAACGGACCCTTAGGTACTAGATGATCCGCCTTTACACGCCGACAAGTTAAACACATCGAAATAAACTTTGCAATATCTCTCTTCATATTGTTCCACCAAAATGTATGTCAAGATCACGATACATTTTAGTACTTCCAGGATGGATTGCAAATGGTGTATTGTGTGCCTCCATCATAATCTTCAGACTTCAAATCGAGTCGTTAGAACACAAAGTCCGGAGTGGACTCAAGTATTCCTTCTTCATCAATTCTCGCTCCTAATAGCTCCTTCTTGTAATTTCTTCTTCATACGCATCATTCCCGGATTCGGTGGCTCGAGCAACCTTAACTTTTCTATTAAAGTTGGCTCTATTTGTATACTTGACATCATCGCACTCTGTTCTCGTGATATGATCTTCTACTCAACGCCGTCACATTTACCACGTTCGCTTTTTCCAAGATGGTATCAATAGTGTGGTCGTAGTCTTTCAATAGCTCGAGCCAACGTCAGCCGGCCGCATGTTGAGTTCTTTTTTAGTGAAGAAATATTTAAGGCTTTTATGGTCCGAATATATCTCCACTTTCTCCCCATATGAGACAAGGCCTCCATATCTTTAACGCTGAAACGATCACGCTAACTCTAGATCATGAGTAGGATAATTCCTCTCATACTCTTTTAAGTTGTCGCGAGGCATAGGCTATGACTTTCCCACGTTGCATGAGAACACATCCTAACCCTTTGCTGAAGCAAGATCGTGAGATAACAAATCCATCCGTACGGATGGTATTGTTAGAAACAGTGCCGAAATGAGTCTCTCTTCGAGCTCTTGGAAACTCTTCTCGCATTCTTCGCTCCAAACGAATTTTGTATCCTTCCGAAAGTTAAATTTGGGTTAATGGAGTAGCGATTCGAGAAACCCTTCCACGAATCTCCGATAATAACCAAATTTAAGCCCAAAAAGCTACGTCTTGATCACCGACTTTGATTTGCTCTAACTTTCAGATTGCTTCAATCTTCACGGATCAACAGATACTCCATGTTTCGACACCACGTGCCCAAGGAATGCTACTTTTCAAGCCGTAACTCGCATTTCTTCAATTTGGCATATAGTTTGTTTTCACGAAGCCTTTGAGTACAAACTTCAAATGGTGCTCATGATCTTCACGACTTTTGGAATATATGAGGATGTCATCAATAAAGACAACAACGAATCGATCCAAATATTCCTTGAATACTCGGTTCATCATATCCATGAAAGCCAAGCAGGAGCATTAGTCAAATCAAAGACATGACTAAGAATTCATAATGCCCGCATCGAAGTTACGAAGGCGTCTTTGGAATATCCTCAATTCTAATCTTCAATGATGATATCCGTAAGCTAAGATCGATTTTTAAAAAGAATCAGGCTCCTTGAATTGGTCAAACAAGTCATCAATACGAGGTAGAGGATACCTATTCTTGATAAGGATATGGTTCAATTTCAGATAGTCAATACAAAAGTCGCGATACTCCCCGTATTTCTTCTTTACAAATAAAGCAGAGCACCCCAAGGAGATGTCTTAGGATGAATGAAACCGATGTCCAACAATTCTGTAGTTGGACCTTTAACTCCTCAAGTTCAATAGAGCCATTCGATATGGGGTTTTAGAAATGGGCTTGTATCAAGTTCAAGATCAATAAAGAATTCAATTTCACGTTCGGGGTAGGCCAAGGAAGTTCTTCAGAAATACGTCGGGAAAGTCAATAACAACAGAATATTATTCAAATTTGACGTGTCTTTATTCAAATCCATAACATGGGCTAAGAAAGCTCGACATCCATTTTCAATAAACGAATAGCTTTATGATTAGATATGACGGTGATTGATTTTAATGGTTTAGTTGCTTGAATTTAAACAACAAGGTTGGTTAGGAATATGAAAACTAACAACCCACGAAAACAATCAATTTTGGCATGATGAGTAGTTAACCAATCAATCCCTAAAATCACATCAAAAGCAAGTATCTTTAAAGAGATAAGGTCAATGTGTAAGGTGATGGTGCCAACTTGAATCAAACAAGATTTATAAGCAGTGGATGTGATGAAAGTTTCTCCTAATCTGGAGTTTCCACAGACAGTCAAAGTCTAATTTTTTTGAGTCAAATTTAAACGTTGAGCACAAGTAGGAGAGATAAATGAATGGGTAAGACTTAGGTATTCAGTAAAGTATAAACTTCACAAGAATTTATGATTAGTTTACTCCGTGATCATCTCGTTTGGGTTCTCTTGCATTTTGACCGACACAACAAACGCTTCTTCCAGAGGCCGATTGACTTTGATTTTTCGGGATAATCTTTTGAGTCACCGTCCCTCATTGAACTAGGTTTTCTACCGCCGCATAATCCCGAAAGCGATATGTCCTTCCTTTCCATAATTATAGTATACCTTGAACTGTTGTGGGCGGTTTGGTGATATGTCCCTCTTTTCGCAGATTTGTAGCATACGATACGGTGGTCGTTCTCCCTCTGGAACCGATTCTGCTTTGGTCTTGCCATTTTCACATCATCGTTGTTGAATCTCCTCTTTTTAAAATCTCCTCCCGATTCACTTCTTCTATTCTTATGGCCATGATTACCACCGAGTGGTTACCATTTTTGTCCGTCTTTTTCTTTCTCCATTTGGTTATCGTTGTTTTGTTGACTACCATCTCCTAGATGATGATCCTCGGTCAGGGTCCTCGAGTTGATCGTACTTCGTTATCTCGCTTCTAATAATTGAGCCCTGCATTTACAATATCTGAATAGAGAAAATTTATGAAATGAGAGATCGACGTATGGCGGGTTTCAAACCTCTAAGAAACATCCCGCCACACGCTCCTCATTCTCCACCAAATGAGGTGCAAAACTCGATAACTCGCAAACTTTGCCTCGTCATCGAGACACCGCGTCATGTTGTTTTGCTTCTAATCGATGAACTCCACTTCCTTCATATATTTAACACTTTCGTGAAAGTATTTGTCATTAAATAGTTTCAAATGTCTTCCAAGACATCTTGAGTCGTATTGGATGGAGTACGCTTCACGAGACTCCCCACCAAGCCTCGCCGCCACGGAACATAAAGGTGGCGAATGGAACCTTATGTTCTCCTCACATCCCAAGACATCGAATATCTTGGTAATTTGCTTGACCCATGTTTCCGCCGCATGATCGGCCGGCTTTCCTTAAATTCTGGTGGTCCCAACTCTTCAAATCGCTTGGTTTGTGACAACCCGTGAATTGCTATCATTTCCACTGTATTTTGAACACGAAGTCTCCCTCGTCTCGATTTTGCATGAGCTCGCAAAAAGCTTCTAAACATCCTCATTCATCATCTCGCTTTCGGTGGTGTTATTCACGGGAGGAACATTGTCGACTTATCAGACGTTTCTCCTCGTTGGCGAAAGTACTGAGCGCTCCACACGGTCTCATTTCCATTTATTAATATTCTCACGACAATCTCAAATACTATCATAAAACAAGGGTTAATTAAGCAAATAAATATATCATATAATATCCCTATATCTTGACTAACTAACAAATAAGCTTAGGTAGGACACACTAGCAAGGATTTACTAAATCTCTCCCTCCTAGTTCTATTCCCGATCTCATGAGATCATATTCCTAAGCTCGATACTAACTGTGACGCCCCCAAAATAGGTATACATCACCCATTCTGAGTTGTCAATACATGGTACAGAAATAACTACAACTTTATTATTACAACAGTAAAACTGTGAGTTTGAATACAAATATTATTTTCTAGACAATATCTATACTCAAATAAATCCTCATCATATTTATTGATACATTATTTTACAAAAATGGTGAGGACTATTAAACAACTCTCTCTAGAACCTTCATTCCATACCCCGACTCATACTCGCTATATTCTCGCCTCCTGAGAAGAAAAATAGAACAAAAAGGAAAAGGGTGAGCTCAACTAGCCCAGTAAAAAATATTATGACTAAGATAATATACAACAAATTATCGTTAGTCTTCAACAGGAAAAAATCTAATAGAATCACGATGACAACAAGTTTTAAATCAATATTCGCAATGAAATAATAATTCATTAGAAGAGTTAAGTAAAGAATGCAAACTACTATCTTCTATGTATGAATTTAAAAGTTCATCGCTCATCTTTTATCCCCGTAACATCAATCAAAATATATCTCGAAATCAAATATTCATCTTTGCACTACAGCCAAAGATATTCATCGACCGGGTCATGTTCATCTAAACACTGCTCATCTTTGCACTACTGGGCCAAAGATATTCATCGAAATCATTCATCTTTGCACTACGTGCCAAAGATATTCAATAATATCATCATTTAAGACCGAGGATGATGAAAATATTTTTAAAGAAACGAATCCAATGAAACAAAATGACAAGGATTAAGGATTAGTACTTTGTTTTATCCATGTACAAAAATACCTCAAAAATAATCATAGTGGTGTAAAATTCAAGAATGATCAAAATATGAATACAATCAAAAGCTAGTATCCGAATAGATATTTTGGACGAAAAAAGAAAATTTTCATTTTCGATGAATAGTGTGTGATTCGTGAATAAGATCAGTATATGTGAATAAAGGTCGTATCACGTGAATAAAGAACCCCACACATAAAAGTTCCAAATTTGATTAAAAGTTCAGATCAATACTTCGGCATAATGATATTAGAATAAATAATATCATTAAAAAATATCCCTTACCTCGGAAAGGCAAGATTTAACCTGGAATATCGGATATAATTTATAACTTGAACTTGACCAGATAAAGCAATACTCAAAGTATACTCAAAATACTCACAAGAATACGCTCGATAATATAGAGAGAAAACTTCAATTTCGGTGTGATTTTCAATTCTAACCTAAAGACCTTATTTATAGGAAAATGCTTAGAACACCAAAGCAGAAAATTTAATAAAATATTAATAAATTTATATAAATCATATGCAAACTTGGAAATTCTGATTTCAGCATATTTTTCAACACATGTGCCCACCAACCAATCACAAAAACTTTTTTCATATTTAAAATATTTTAAACTTTCAAAAATTAATTATTTCGGAGCTTCAGAACTTCAATAATTAATAATAAATAGCTCTTTTGTCCGAAAATTCGAAACTTGCGATTTTTTATAGGAAATTCAATTCTCTACAACTTTGCAGAAGAAAGTTTTTCCAAATTCCAAACAAAATTGAAAGAAATCCCAAACCAAGCGATTTTACAGTTTATAATCATATTTCGATCAATAAATGGGGTCCACCAGACATGTTTAACATGTTTTAAACATTTATTGCAACAAAAATACTCTTCCTCCTCAGATACTCATATATCCCACATTCGTTGTAAAAATATCACCATTATTATATTATTAAAATATAATAATATATTTAAATGAATTGTTTTATCGAAAAAGATAAAATTTCAATTTTCAATAATTGTCACATTAAAAATTTTCTCCATCTATATCCACATAAAATCAATATTTTCCTAATCATATGAATCAATAATTAATTATTCATAAATAATATTATTACGAATCACAATATTGACAACCAAGTTCCCCAAGAAAGAGGGGCTTTCAATAAGAATTTCTCTCCTTGGCGCGCGAATTAGGTGACCAAACCTCTCCTGTATGTAACTTTCTAGACATTGCCAATAATGTTATCTAATAATATTATTCGAGATAATATAAATTATTGCTTTGATAATGAAAAATCGCGTGTAATGACAATTATTGAAACAACAACAATATAAAATATCAACGCAAACAATTATTAAATCAATAAAATAAAATCTTTGAGCGAATAAGAATTATCGTAACCATTATTGAGTAGTGCCTTTTACGTAAGAATCAATAATTGGTGCAATCTGGTAATCTTCATCGTGTTTTAACCACCGTAGTATTTTAACAAAGATTAACTTGGTAATAACTACGCCGTTATTTTTAAACAACTTATATTTGTCCTTTTCTTCATCCAATCGCTTTCCTTTATGGGGCCCACACATGGTCAGTTGTTGTCAATGCGAATATTCCTCGATAAAGATACGAATATTCTACGACCAAACTAATATTCCCAACAACAATGAATATTTTATAATCACTTGCTTATTTTGAAATATTTCATGTATTTTACCCATAACTATCCACATTAATCAAATCAACCCTTACTATTTCAAAATAATAAATAAAGAAAATTAAATTTCATTAATAATAAGTTGGGGTCTTACATAAAGATTTTGAATGTTTGCTTTATTGCAATTACTTTGGGTCATCCTCGACTTGGACAAAAAGTGGTTACTTCTACAAAATGAAAGAGTGCTTTCTGCAGTTATACTACAACAAGCGATATGATGAGGAGTCTCGGAGCATATATGATGAAACTAGGCTCAACTTGAATAAAGCAAATTGTTTGAATCAATTACCAAATCAACAAGGCAAGTGGAGTGGAAACATGTGTGTTCTAAACACGTTCGTAGCATCTTTATGGATAGTCTTCAGAAGTATCAACAAGTCCTACATCCGATGGGGATGTGGCTATTGATATTTTTCATCGGTATGCTAGGGTTAAATGGTTACGGGAAAAGCCTCTACCTAGATTTGAGGATGCACGTGGCTTCTTATTCGGTAAGGTCAGGGAGGAGAAACTTATTCAAGTTACAATTAAACCGCCAGACGATGTCTTTGGATAAATTAGTAAGTGACTCTAATGATTATTATCTCGATGTGAGTCAACAAATCTCTTTCAACTATGGAATGAACAGAGGAAGTTGATATTGCAGGATGCATTTTTGGTTTTCTTCTACCTTGATGGAGAAGAAGCAAGATCTTTGTTGACCGATAGAGCAAAAAAGTAGATTACTTTTGGATTATGGAAAGCGATTGTGGAAAAAAGTTTCGTGGCACCATACCACGGTGGAAGGAAAATGATGAATCTTTGTCAAGCCGCCAAGAGTTCGGCTTCTTTGTTGGGGGGCCTGGAAAGCCTCGCGCAACCACTTTTGTGATGTTGGATTCATCCGGAGAAGTCTGGATGTGTTGTATCTTTGGGTCACCAAAGAACAAGTGGCCAAAATGTCGATGACCAAAGAACGCAAAAAGAATGATCAAAGAAAAGGATTTTAAAGTTCACGATGGACCATCAACCACATGTTGTTGTTCTGTAGGTCGTAAATTTGTCTTGTATACGGTTGAAGGAAGATATTTATGAGGTTTTCTTCTACTTATCTATTTGTTGTAGGAGGAAATCTGTCAAGTCGTGTGTTTAGAACTCACATTATGGTTTCATTATATTGTTGGATAGTTTGTGATATCACTGGTTACCTCTAAGCAGTTCATCAATAATAAAATTACAAGCGATTGCAAATAGGAAAGGGTGGATATATGCTGAAGCAGATGCGACAAGATCAATAAGATAATGTGCCTTCACATCGAGGAAAAACTCCAACAATGTACAGTTGAATTCTTTGATTTGTGACTAAAATGTTAAGATGATGTTTTTCCATATAATTGATCGATGTTACTAATACTAATCCGGTACTAAACGTATTTCATTTTTCATTGCAATCACCAAGAAGGGATTGTTATAGAGTTTTTCCATCAAGTAAAAGGTCAAGTATGATCCTATGGGTAGGAAAATACTGAATAAGTGAGATTAGCGAATTATAGCTAGCTATAACAGAGAGAGTACATTGTTCTTTCTCCCCACATTCTTGGATGGCCTAGCGGAATAAAATCAATTGCCAAGGTCATTCGTTTGTGGAGTAAATTGAGCTACAAAAGATTCAACTTGGTTTTTAAACTTTAGGACATCACAAACATGCAAGAACCACCTTTGAACAAACACCGATTTATAACGTAAGCAATAAACTTTGTTTTCACATTTTTGTTTATATGTGACACAAAAGAAGTAAATTTTGTACCTATTTTTTTACCTTTCTCCCAATTTATGCATATCTGCTTTTTTTCTAGAATTTTGAAATTTTCCTCTATTTCTTAATGTCTTGTCATACTTTGAAGATAAGAATGTTTTTTAAAGCTGTAGAATTGTGTGTGGTTGGATTACTTGGAATCTTTGATAAATGATTGAAGTTACAACTCTTTTAATCTTTAAAGCTACAATATGCTAATCTTTCGGGCATTAAAGCATAAGTATTCAATTAGCTCTTTATGTGATGAGTTCTATCGTCACCATAAGTATTCAATTAGTGACAGGAAAATGTGTCATAGAAATAATTCTTTGGTGACAAACTATATCGTCACTGTTATATATTCATTTAGTCACAACAACTAATTTTGTCACTATTAGTAACTCTTTTTGTGACGAGATGTATTGTCACCATAAGTATTCAATTAGTGACATTGAAAAATGTGTCCCAAAAAATAACTCTTTGGTGACAAATTATTTTGTAATATTATTTAAAATATGAAATGACAACGACATAATTGTCATGTTAAATATATTATTAGGTGACGAATTGTTACGTGCGTCATTTATTTTCTTATTTTTGGTGACGATAAACACAATAACATGACGAAAGAATAATCATAAATATGACAATATTTTCGTCATTAAAATTAGATGATTTAAATTGAGTAACATATTTTCGTCACTAAAACAATATCATTTAATGACGAAAAATGATTTTTTGTCATTTAATGCACCAAGTTTTGATGACGAAACATAATATAGAGTGACGAAAGTTTCATTCAAATAGTGATGCTATTAACGTCACTAAAAGTAATTAATTATAGTGACAATGATGTAAATCGTCACCATAAGTTAAAACATTTAGTGACGACATCAAATATTGTCAAATATACCTAATACCACGCTTATACGGTGACGGTCTCTGTGACGATTAACAATCGTCACCAAATATTTTAGTGACGAAAAATAAATTTTATGTGACAAATTTTAGCGTCATTTTTTGTGTGATTTCTTGTAGTGAATTTGGTTAGACAAGCAGAAAAATGGTGAGCAGGGAAAGGTTGAGGAGAAGAACACTGCAGCTACAATCACCGAAGATGTTGTGATTCTTTCATTTGGGAAAGAAGAATGCTTGCACGTTGATGATCAGAAAGTTGATTAGGTGGTTGATACTGGTGCCTCGTATCATGCTACACCTAAGAGAAAAATTTTCACAACTTACAAAGCTGGAGACTTTGGGTACGTGAGAATGGGAAATACTGATATCAGTCCAAGATTATTAGAATTGGTGATGTTTGCATTAAGACAGGTGTTGGTTGCACTGTTACCTTGAGGGATGTTAGACACATTCCTGATTTACGTCTCAACTTGATTTCTAGCATGGCCCTGGATAGAGAAGGCTATGAGAATCACTTCGGCAGTGGAAAGTGGAAGCTTACCAAGGGCTCTGTGGTGATTGCAAGAGGTGTTGCTTGTTGTTCGTTGTACAAGACTCGTGTGAAGGTGTGTTCTAGTGATCAGTTGAATGCAGTTGAGGATGTCTCTTCACCAAACTTATGGCATAAGAGGCTTGGCCACATGAGTGAGAAAGGGTTGCAGTTATTAGCAAAAAGGTCACTCATTTCTTTTACTAAAGGTACTGTTTTAAGCCCTTGTGATTATTGTTTGTTTGGGAAACAATATATAGTTTCTTTTAGTAGTTCAGCTAAAAGAAAATCAGAGCTACTAGAGAGAGTATATTCTGATGTATGTGGACCCATTGAGGTTGAGTCTTTGGGTGGAAATAGGTACTTTGTTACCTTTATTGATGATGCTCATGGAAGGTGTAGGTATTTTTTGTTGAGAACAAAAGACCGGGTATTCCAAAGATTTTTTGAGTTTTCATGCTATGGTTGAAAGGAGATCGAAAAATCGTTGAAGTGTCTTCGAATGGCGACAACGGAGGGAATACACTTCAAAGGAGTTTCTTGAATATTGTAGTAAACATGGCATTCGGCATAAGCAGATCGTTCTCGGTACCCCACAACATAATGGTGTGGTACGAGAGAATGAACCGCTTATTATTGAGAAAGTACGATGCATGTTGAGAATGGCTAAACCGCCTAAGTCATTACGGGGTGAAGGCATTTATTAAATCTTGCTTGTTACGATTAATAGATCTCCATCAGCACCGTTGGATTTTCAGATTCCAGAAAAGATTTGGAGTGGTAAGGATTTGTCTTATTCTTATTTGAGGGTATTTGGGTGCAAGGCTTTTGCACATATGCCCAAGGAACAAAGATCGAAACTTGATGACAAGTCTACTCCATGTGTGTTTGTTGGCTATGGAGATGAGGAGTTTGGATACTGGTTATGGGATCCAGTGCAGAGAAAATTATTCAGGAGCAGAGATGTGGTGTTTCATGAGCATTAGAATTATGAGCATTCTGATAATGCTACACAGCCCAAAGATAAAAGAGTTCTAGATCTCGGTGAAGTTCCTTCTCCCGGTCTGTAATGCCACAGTTGGAGAAGGAGGTCGAATGAAGATATGACCGTCTGATTTACACGATGGTGATGGGTGGATGAGAGTAGTATTGATCGGGGGAGCAACTCGATATTGAAGAACCTCAAACTAAGAAGATCCACTAGAGAACATGTGCCATCGTTAGATATCCTTCATCCCGAATATCTTTTAATTCTTTGAGGAGGGAGCCGGAGGATTTTTGAAGTCAAGACTCATAAGGAGAAGGGCAATTGGCTGAGAGCTATGCAAAATGAGATGGATTCTTTGCACAAGAATCACACCTATGAGTTGACTACACTTCCGAAGGGCAAGAAAACATTGAAGAACAAATGAGTGTTTAAGCTTAAGAAGGATGGCGATAAACTAATGAAGTACAAGGCTCGACTAGTTGTTAAAGGTTTTGCTCAAAAGCAAGGTATTGACTTCGATGAGATTTTTTTTTCCAGTTGTGAAGATGACTTCTATTCGAGTAGTGCTGGGATTAGTTGCTAGTATGGATCTTGAGCTTGAGCAGTTGGATGTGAAGACTACTTTTCTTCATGGTGATTTGAAGGAAGAAATCTACATGGAACAGCCAGAGAGATTTGAAGTTAAAGGGAAAGAACACTTGGTTTGCAAGTTGAAGAAAAGTTTATACTACTGAAACAAGCCCCCAAGGCGTTGGTACATGAAATTTGATTCATTTATGGTGGATCGAGGTTATAGTAGAACAATTGCAAATCAACGTGTGTGTATGTCAAGAGGTTCTAGATGGTAACCGTTATTACGTTGCTATATGTAGATGATATATTGATAGTTAGGCGGGATGTTGATATGATTCATGAGCTCAAGGGTGAGTTGTTCAAGTCCTTTGATATGAAGGACTTAGGTCCAAAATTAAATGATTTTGGGTATGAAGATTGTTCGTGGCGATGTGAAAGCCAAGAGGTTGTGGTTGTCACAAGAGAAGTATGTTGAAATGGGTGCTTGCAAGATTTAACATGAGTGATGCTAAACCAGTTAGCACACCATTTGGTAGTCATATTAAGTTGACAAAGTGCATGTGTCCTCTACCGAGGAAGGAGAGATGATACTGAGCGATTCCCTACTCCTCTCTTTGTAGGAGTCTTATGTATCTGAATGGTTTGTACTGTGACGAGATATTGCTCATGCGATTGGCGTTGTGAGCGGTATTTGCAAATCTGGCAGAGAGAACATTGGGAAGCGATTAAGTGGATTCTCGAGATACTTGAAAGCTACTTCCGATTTATGTTTGGTTTTGGTAGTACGAGTCCGGTCTTGGAGGGTTTCTGATGCAGACATGACGAGTTACGAAGAGAAGAAGTCTACTTCGGGGTATTTGTTTACTTTTACAGGGGGAACAGTATAATGGCAGTCCAAGTTGCAAAAGTGTGTTGCTTTGTCTACAACTGAGTCGATAATACCACCGCTTCTTGAAGCGAGCGAGGAGATGTTGTGGTTAAAACGGTTTCTCCAAGAGTTGGGTTTAAAACAAAATGAGTATGTGGTTTATTGTGATAGTCAGAGTGCAATTGACTTGACCAAGAATGCCACGTATCATAATCGGACCAAGCATATTGATGTTCGTTATCACTGGCTTCGAGAAGTAATGGAAAAGGAATTGATAAAAGTGAAGAAAGTTAAATGCAAGCGAGAATCCTCAGACATGTTAACAAAAGTTGTCATTCGCGACAAGCTGGAATTTTGCAAGGAATTGGCCGGGATGGACTTCAAGTGACGGGGTCACAGAGATCACCACCTCTAATGGGTTCGGAGGGGGAGATTGTTAGTCAAAAGTTCCTCACCCACTTTACCAATTAGTCAAAAGTTCCTCACCCACTTTACCAACCCTTGAATAATTGTCCCCTCATTTACTCCTCTTCTCCCATTTCCTTCGGTTATAAAAGGCAGCCATGACATGAGAAAAAAATACACCCAACAATACATACTTCATCCGAGAGTAAGAAAGAAAAGAGAAGAAAAGCTTTTGTAGAGTTTTAGAAAATAGAGAGAGAAAGGTAGTTCAAATAAAAGAGTGTTTTATTTGGGTTCTATCACATAGATTATTGTGGTGAAGTAATTTGGGTTTGTACTCAAATTAAGATATCTTTGTATTCTCTCATTATTTTAGTGGATTTTTCGGAGATCGTCCCGTGGTTTTTACCTCTTAGTTTTAAAGGGTTTTTCACGTAAAATTCTTAATGTCTCGTGGTTTGATATTTTCTACTTATTATTTTCTGCAGTGATTATTATTTTGGTGGAACTGTAATTTTAATCTGGTTGGTATGTGCTGATATTTTATCCGTCTAATTTATCAAAGACAACAATATTTTGAAGGTGTTTTTTTTTCCAAACAGATTCTCGGACACAATTTATTTGAATGCCTCCAAATAGTTCTAGAGATGAAGTTAACTAACTAGTGTTCATCAATTACAAGGGTAGATTCTATTAATTAAATCTGAAAACTAACATAAAACGAATGTAAGAGAGGTCATATTTACAGCTACTTAGGAGTACCACGATTTTAAAATGCCGGAGGTGTTCTTGAATAAAAACAAATAAATAAATAAAGACTTGTGCATATATATAATTAACATGTTAGGACCTTAGGGCATTCATGTCTTACTCATGCCCATATATGCATACTATTCAAATGAATGGTTGTAATATATTGGTGCCAAAAGTTTGCTGTTTACTGAATGAAAACGGATAAATGTATATTATTAGAGATGGAGTATCAACTTTTTAAGTTGATCATTTTAATTACTAAACCAAATGTTTACCATCATGTTCCCAATAAGATTCAATTTACCGAATACAAATTGAACTGACTGAAAAAAAAAATTACTATCAGCGGAGGGTTTGAACCGATTGATCAGTATTAATTTCAGTATGTTTCGGATGCTTCTCAATATGTCATTGTACTCCTAAAAATCCCCTGAATGGTGAAGGAGCTAGGTGATGAATCAACAATTAAAGAAGTTTGACAGTGAATTATATAGTGGACCAACAATAGCAACAGCAAAGACTGATAGAGCGGCAAACTGTTATACAAGTATGTGCTCAAACTGTGTCTCACTAGGTTAAGAGATTTAAGTTTTTTAGACATGGTAGTCTTGATATTGAGATGCATACATGGTTATATGTGAAAGGGTGTAAATCGATACCTGGTAAAAAAAAATTCAGTCAGTTTAATATTAAGGTAAGTTTTGTATAATTCACTATTTTTGAATTATTTATTTTATTAAGTTTGATTTTCTTAATAATATAGCAAAGTAAATCCATCTGAATTAGTAGTATGTCTCCAAGTATATATTTTACTCGACAAAAAAAAGGAAATTGAAAAGACAACTTAATGACAAAATGCATGACCATTCAAAGGAAGAGCAGTTCAATCAAGAACCAATAAATCATGAAAATATAAGGACCTCTATTTCTTATCCCTTAATCATCTGCTCTACAATGCAGAGCGCATGAGTACTCCCCTTGACCAAAAATATTAGTTCAAACAGAAATTAGTGCACTAAGCACTCCTTTAACCAAACTAATTGTACTCCGCCAAGTAAAATCACTTTAATCTAGTATTAAATACCATCTTTTGAAAATTGTGGCTGGACAAAGGATCAAGTCTGGGTGGACAAAGGTAATAACCTTGCTCTGAATCCTGATATCGAAACAGCAGTAAGAAGTTTGGTTCTAGATCAGTCCGGCACTTGCAATGCTGCAGATTTTGATGTCATTGCAAGTAAGAAGGAATCTTGGAGTAATCATAAGACATGAGCATCATTTTGAAGCTTGTCAATTAGTTCGTCCACAGAAGAAAGGATGACCCCAGCTTTTCTCGTTGGGGGTTCTGTAACTTGAATAACCTCCAAGTCAGATTTGATTTCCACATTCAACTCCTGCAGAGTAAGTTTCTTTATCACCTTCGACTTTGCTTTCATTATGTTGGGGAGTGTTGCATACCTTGGCTGGTTCAGCCTCAAATCAGTGCTGCATGACAAACACGATAAAGCAGAAGCCAATTTATCTACAGACAAATAGTAAACCAAGCACTGATTCATATAGAGAAACAAGTGCACAAAACACACTCACGCACACAAGTCTGGGGCTGGATATTTGTGTTCTTATCTATAAAAGACCTTCTAGGAAGTACAA
Organism: Panax ginseng; assembly: GCA_020205605.1. Classification (NCBI taxonomy): domain Eukaryota; kingdom Viridiplantae; phylum Streptophyta; class Magnoliopsida; order Apiales; family Araliaceae; genus Panax; species Panax ginseng. Next base: position 124,482,977 of record CM035135.1, on the reverse strand, counting down.
AAGGACACACCACTTATGTACTACTCGTGTATTATTCACAACAATGAGATAATAGCTGCAGCTTTTTAACGTTCATGACTTATGAGTGCTTTCTTGGCGTAATTGAGGTATGAAGACAAAATCTGAAAACAAAAAGGATTCCTTGACTGACTCATAATTATTCAAACAACTCAATAGTCCTAATCTGTTCCCCTTGTATACCATCACTTGCTTATCAAAAACAAACTAGACTTCTATTTACTTATACATGGTTCAAAGGTCAAGCACACAAAAGGATAGGTTTGGGACTTCCTAGAAAGTATGTAGAGCTAATCCCAGAAATATATATTTAAAAAGGTGAATAAAATTTTGTACTTGACAGGTGTTCATAAATATATTATTCTCACAAATTTAAAAACAATTTTTGCAAGACACGAGTATTTTGTGCACATTTATGCAAGAGTAGCAATTTGAAGCAGATTAAAATTTCACATGTTGGTTTCAAGAAATTTAACCATGCACAAATTTTAACAGTTATACGATTGATGGAAAAAACAAGAAATGAGTACTAGAAGAAACAAGAGGGCCACAAAAATTACGTGATTACTGCTGGTAAGTCTAAACACAATGTCTCAATGCCACCATCCACCTCTCTGTCTACTGTTGCTACTTGTTTCTCTTTGTCTAACACAACCTAATAAGAAGAATCAGTAAGCTATAATTAAAAACTTCAAAAATTATGAAAAGAAGTTAATAAGAGATATTATTTGCTAAAGAAAAATTATTCAGTCAACACCAGCTGCCAAAAAATTGTTAAACTCAATAAACCCTTTGTCATCAAATAGAGAAAAACATAGCATAAATTAAGCTGAAATTTTGGATGGGTATGTTGTGAGACCTGTTGTACCAGAAATTCCAAAATCAATTAAATGAACCTCGTTCTTCAGAAAAAGATAAGTTGTATCATAGATAGTTAATTTTATGAACATTTAAGTTGTATTAAAAATTACACGAAGAGAAAACATTGAAGATAAAATAGATTGGTGATTAAAGAAAACCAAAAAAGAAAGAAAAATATCCATGAGAAAGAATCAATTGTCCATGCCGAAAGTAGATGTGAAATGGTATATGAAGTACATAGATTGGAGAATAATGCACTACTCAAGACACTGGGAATTGAAAAGCAAATCAGTGCTGGATCTTTTAAAACATTTTATAACTATTAAAGATAAAATGGTACCAATTATAACTATGTCCCAAAATTCTGACTTCATGTATGGAGCCAGAGCTGTTAAATCTCTCACCAACCTGACCCAGATTTGCATGTAAGCTACCTAACAAAATTATATGATACTAATGTATTTAAAAAGCTGACCATGTTTGATCATCTGAGGAAATCATTTAGCTCTTTATTTCAGGTTTGTGCATAATGGAGCTAACCTTGGAAGCAAAGGTCCCTTGCGGCCAGTTTAGAAGCCCCGCTACCATTTGGCCCGTCTGATTACAATCATCATCAATAGCCTACTCAACAATATTGATATCAGAAACACTTAACAATAACTTATTGAACCAACAAATAGTTTTAAAAACATAATCTACACAAATAAAAAAGAATCAATTCAACAAAATAAAGAGCTCAAAGAAAGAAACCACTTGATCCAAAATTCCAACTGATGTACAATCCAATAGCAAACTAAATTTCACACAAAACAACCATGAGACATTAGACTACTACTGATACAGTATATATCCATCTAAAAATGATGAAACGGAACATTCTCTAGCTCAACTTAAAATATAATTTACACAGCCAGAACAAGATGTAAAACCAATTATGATAACTGATAATCAATGTTCGATCCATAAAAAAATTCAGATAACCCAATAGCATACATATTCATATACATATAGCCATATGAAAAACGTATATATGAGAGAAATAATTTTGAAATTAAAATGATGAACAATGATCTCCATCATAGAAACAGTAATCCGATAAAAAAAAAGTTTAAATCAATGTTGTCATTATCAAAACCAATAATGATCATCTTCATAACAAACGTAATGAAACATGAAACATAGCCAAAACTCCTGAAAAAGTACTAGGACCACTCAAGATCAAAACTTTCTTTAAATTGTAAGATTTGGTACATTGATTTTCACAATGGACAGTTACTTGGGACATCTAAAAAGGGGAAATGGATTCTAAATGACTGAAAAAGAAATTCTAAGCTCTAATATGGAGAAATTAAATTCCCAAACCCTCTACACAAAATCCACTCCAACTACAAATTCACACCCAAAATTCAAAAACACAAAACCCATCTCAAATATTGAAAAACAAAAATCCAAACCACAAACCCAATTCAGAATTTTATGTAGGAAAACAGAAACACCCAATTGCATACATATACATATATACAAAGAAAAAACACAATTTTTAGAACTACTTATCAAACAAAGATATTAACCTGTTTGCCAAGAATAAGAAGCCCAGGTTTTTCAGCATCAACAAGAACTTTAAGAATCTTTGCAACAGAAAGTGGGTACAGAGTCGCCGGAGCATCCACATGAATCGCCCGGTCGGCGCCCATGGCGAGACCGGTCCGGAGAGTATCAGCACACTGGGTGGGACCTAAACTGACAGCGACTACCTCCGAAGCCAAACCAGATTCTTTGATCCGAAGCGCTTCTTCCAAAGCAATTTCACAAAATGGGTTCATAGACATCTTAACGTTGTTGGTCTCAACGCCGGTCTTGTCGGATTTGACTCTGATCTTCACCGCGTAGTCCACTACTCTTTTTATGGCCACCATTATCTTCATTTTTCAGCAACCTTGATGTCGAGCTTGGAGACCTAAATATTTCTCTGGGAGTGTTTCCAGTAATCTTTTTTATTTTATTTTTTTGTTTGTAGACCAACACAACCTCGGTCCAATTAATCTACTGGGCGGTCTTCTGTCAGTTCTGTGCGTCTAGGTCCTTGCTCAAGAATAATTCATCAAACATCTATCTATTTGAAACTTAAAATAAATTTGTTAAAATCAAAAAAATTATACTTTTGATAATATTTCATATAAATTTTTTAAAAATTATATCTATTATATGTTTTATACAGTATAATAAATATATAATAAAAATAATAATAAATGCGATGACCTAAAAAAAACGTCTAATTTCTAGACATCACCTAATCGCTAGGCGGCCCTTTTAACGCCTAACAATTTTTAGACTAACACGAATTATTCTGAAAAAAAAAGTAATTCTTAAATATTTTTCAATAAAAAAAAAATCAAAAATATTATTATGACCAATGCTCATCAAGTTTTGGGATTTCTTGACAGTAATTATAGTTTTTCTTTATTAATAATTAGTCCTCGTTGCACACGCATTACGTGTATTAATTTTATAATCTTTCATAAAATAAAATTAATTGATCGGTTTGGCTTTTTAAGTTAAATTATTTATTTTAGAATTAATAATTAAGCATATATAAATATATTTCTAAAATTATAAAAATTAGGATTAGTAATAAATTGTATATACTTTCTTTTGGTTATAATCTCTTCACTTATATTTTAGCAAAATTAGTAAAAAGATTAGTTTTAAAAATGGTCAATTTGACTTTAAAAAATCAAAACTAAGCAATTAATTTGGGACGGAGGGAGTATAAAATTAGAATTTTATAAAATTTGAAAGAGTAAATAGAAAGATATTAAAAAAATTAACAATAAAAAGAATAAAATAATAATATATATAAAATTATAAGAGTGAAAAAGTAAAATAAAAAAATATGACTTAATTACACCAAATTTGTGAAAGAAACCACCGTAGAAACTTTAAGATATAGATGATAGTATAGTGATAGCTCTTTTTATAAACTTTACAAGTCATATGTTACAATCGATAAGGAATTTATTTTTTAATTTTTTTTAGGTAATACTGATACTGATGTTTCATACATATCTTATACTTGTGCGGGTGATCCTTATTCCTTACTCACCACAAGGAAACTCTGCCACCACTAAGCTCAACCTCACCTGTTTATTATATAATCCTTGATCTTGACACCTGTTTATTTTCTACATGTAACATAAATGATCCACATCTATTTAACATATCAATGGAAGGGGACCTGTTTGGCTCTCCTTTCCACATCTATTTAATTCTTTTGATTCGAAGCAAATAACAAAAGTATGATTTCAATTTAATAATCATGATTAAAATTCAAAATTAAGATAGAAAAAGTAAACAAAAAAAAAAGAATTTCGAGTCATCATTCCTATAATTATGGAAATAAGTCAATTGGAATTTAGAACAAAGTGGAACACCCCCAATCTCAAGCCATTAAAAATTCAAAAAGACTGGACCAAATCTTTTGCCACCAGCAAAAACAAAAATATGGACTAAAGTTTCATATCAATATATTAAAATTTACAACAACCATCCTACCCTATAGTCCCTTAATAAATCTAAAAATCTCTACTTCTAAATCATAAAAAATACCCAACAAATATAATTTTAAAAAAAAAACCTTAAAAAATTTAAACATGGCCTAATATCATTTTTCCACCATGAATTTGTAGAACTGCCCTTCTTGATCCCCTGCCATTGCCCAAAGAAAATAACGATCTTGGAATTCTGCTACTGCAACCTTCACTAGAGCTTACAATGTAATGTCAATGCCATTGCCATTTCTATTTTGCTGCACAATCTCTTGAACTGCTAAATAAAGCTGCCGGTGGTCAGCAGAATCCATCGAAAAAGATCTCCTAAAAGGTTGGACTTGGACTGATAATCTCTCATCTTTCCCCCTAATATCAATACATTCATCCCCCATGCTTGAAACATGAGCAAATTTTTTGGCACTTTTTTTCAAATTTTTTTGTTCCAAGTTTTTTGGAGGAGTAGGTGATCTTTCTTGTACTCTAAGCAAAGATTGATCATCATTTTCTTCCCCCAATTCAATAACAACATAATCTTCGTCGCAACAAATGAAATTATCATTATATTGGCCTTGATCTTGATGAGAAGAAGGGGATGAACTTGGAGAAATATTGACTTGATTCAAAATTGGAAATTGAATTGTCATTGAAATACTTGTTCTGCATAATGGGCAACTTACATTATTTTGAAGCCAAACATCAATGCAATCTATATGAAAAGCATGCCCACAATTTGGTATAACTCTTAGTTTCTCTTCTTCATGAAACTCATTCAAACAAACTGCACATTCAAAAAAAATTCCCTTTTCAGGGTCTTGTTTTTCTGCTTTCTTGAATTGAAAAATTGGGATGGAACGAATTACGGACTCATCAAGTCCCCTGCTTTCTATGTCTGGAGTGTACCCAATAAAAGGATCTTCATGACCACGATTTCTGGATAAGGAAAATCGCCTGAGAAGATCGATTCTGTGCCAATTTAGGCAGCATTTAATGACAAAAATGTAGTAGCCAAGTAGCAAGAAAGCTGTGGCTAATATACCAATAATGGCTACTGCTATAATTGGGAAACTATTGTGAGAGGAATGGTGTTGTGAGGTAAAAAAAATTAAGGAGCTTGGTGGGGTTTTGTAGGAGGCATTTGGGCTGCTTCTCATTAGATCCATAAATATTCAAGTAGTGTAATTATACAAGAAAATGGCTTGTTTTTAGATCTTGAAATTACATAAAGTTGTTAAGGGGAAGCAGGAAATGTTGGGAGGGAGAATGTGTTCAAGGAGAGATGCAAAAGAGTAATGAAGGAAGGATACATTTTGAAGGAGAGAAAACAGAGGAAAAACTGAGTAGTAGTTGAGGAATCTCTCCAACCAATGACAGAAATTTGCTGGCAAGGAATATTTTAGTCTTTTTCCCCAAGGAGAAACTGCAGTAGTACTACTTAGTACTTGCTAACTATTTTATATAACTGTATTAGCGTAAGGCATGCGATATTTGGATATGTATAGTAGCAAAAAGAATCATAAGTTTCAACTATAAAATAGACTACTAGATGTCACAACATCCGTGACATCTGAGAGAGTATAGTGTTTAGGGAATGCAGTTATCATAAAATTAATTTTATATTAAATTAATCAATTGATCAATACAGTGACACGTATAGAGAGATCACTTGTCGATTTGTTTGTCGATACTGTATTATTCAATTGACCAAAATTAACTTCATGCTAACCACTCATGTGTTAAGAATCCTAAAAAACAGAATTAAAAAAATAAAATTATATTTGAAATTAATTAGATAGAATATGAATGCTCATCTATCTACCTACCAACCATTAGGCAGTAGGCAGTAGGCACCAAGAAATTCGAATCAATGTTGATAGTTGGTCCCTTGAACACCAAATTATAGCAGCACCTACTCCTACAAAATTGATTTTAACATGAATATTGCACAAAGTGAGTTTAAATTGAAACCATTTTTAAAATGAAGATCTCAAGGAAGAAGCTTCATTTTCACACCAAGCGTGCACGGCAGACGACTAGATAGAACATTCCTTTTATATTTTTATATTTTTTTTTTTTTTGGGGGGGGCACAAAGGCAAAGGAATTTTTATGATGAAAAAACTTAAAAGACATGGTGCAGCCCCTTTTTTTGGCTCACAACCTATGTTGGGATGCAAGAGAATGAGATTTTGGTATAACATTCTTATGAATCGAGACAGAGACCGTTCCGGTGCGTTCTGGTACAAATCTTTTGAGACCAATGCAATTTTAAATCAGTTGATAATTGTTACCGCATTATTATCATCCCTAATCTAGATGTATTTTGTTCATATTATAACTTCTATCTTTCTATTGTCATAATTATAAATAATTACCAAGCATCCAAGGAAAAAGAAGATTAGATTAGACACCAATGAATTAACTTTTTGTAATTACACACCAATGAATTGACTAATATATAGTATATGGTATGTTGGGGCCAGATTTTCTTAGCCCGATTAATTCGGTGGTTACGCCACGTGACAGTCAGGAAGTTTGATTTTAAGGAATCTGTAATTTTTGATTGTATTTGACATGTAATTCTTAAGAAAAGAGTCAAAATTAAATTCGACTTTTCTTTAATGAGATTGACTCTCATCCTAGTATGGTAGTTACTATGATAAGAAATTTTATTCCAATTCGAGGATAGAGCGATAAAGATAGTGTGATCAACTATAAATACAAGGTTATATACCCTACTTCACATATACCTCACATATTATTTACTTTAATGCACTAGAGCAAATTATATTCCTCAATTGTTGACGTCTTTGGTCTGTATCGATTCTCACACCAGAGCTATACCCCGGCGGCCCCGACCGTCAAGCTTTTTGAGCTTTTGTTCCCTGTGCAGGTTTTCTACTTGTTATTTGATGATTTTGCAGGTGGACATATTTTAGCGTTAATATTAGCGCTAGAAAGGGTCTTGTTCTAGTGTTGAATTAAAATCACCGATAAACCGACAACACTGCGTCGCTCCCCCGCGCGTTGCTACTGCTCGTGAGCCCTTGCGCACGCCACTCCGAGCGCCCTTATCGCGCCCCTAAGCGCAGTACCCCGCGACTCCACGTCTCTGTGGTAAAATGTCTTTGTGGATCGTCTCTCTTTTCTACACAACAACAAAGTTAGCAAATGAGGAAATATTTTTGGGCAGAAAATTTTATATATAGCGATTGAGGAGGCTACAACATATCTAAGTCAGAGTTTATGGTATGTACTGATTCTCATACCGGAACTATCTTCCGACAATCTTAGCCGTCAAGTTTTTTGATGGTTTTTTGTTCCATGTGCAGATTTTTTGTTCGTTGTTTAGTGATTTTATGAATAGACGGATTTTATCGTTAACATGATACAAAAATACATTATAGTACAATGCTCAAATATTACATTTTGAATTCATAAAGGGGAGAATGCTTCCAAAAGGATTGATCTCTCATAAGCTCATCCATTTAATAATGAAGCACAACACGATCGAAGAAGAGAGTTAATTTTGCCACTAAGAAATCAAAAAGGTTTCCTACCCGCATGCAACCCACCCTTAAAAACCAGTTTCTCCTCCCCTCTAAGCTCGGCATTTACCATTTACGAATTTAAAGAGTTCTATTAATTCAACAAGATTTTTTTACTTGTTTAGTGATAATAATATAAAATAATTAATACAATATCTTTATATTTATGATCATAATTTATAATTATACTATATTTATTAAATTAATAATTTAATTTTTTAAAAATATATAAATAAAATAATTAATATCAACGAATTTTATAAATAAGTCTTTTATAGATAAAGAAATACATCAGCATGTCCCCTACCACAGGCCACAGCTGAAATTTGAAATGTAGAAGAAATTGCCAAGCAAAAAATTCTAACCTAAACAATTTTGTACGAGTAAAAAGTAAATTCAGTAAATGTCAGAGATCACACACGTCAGTCAAATCTGTCACATCTAGAGGTGAAAGATAAAGAATCCTAGAAAAAGAGATAAATACTTGCTGTCTACCCATACAAAGGCAGTGGCCACTGGCAGGCCACTTGTGGGTAGAAGATGAGTCATCTTTTTTCCTTTCTTTTTGTCAATCAGTAATGGGGTTAGGTCACGGGGAAAAACAAAAAAAAAAATCCGGTTTTTTTTTATTTTTTTCAAAAGGGTGCAACTTCTGACTCGCATCAACATCATTATCTAAAGAATGTGAAACATAAAAGACTTGACTCTCATGCATGCATGTATGTTTCTCGCAGCAAATTAACCTAATCTTGAACATACAGGAAATAATGGGAAAATCTTAGTGAAACTTATCTTCCATATTTATAATTTTGATTGATTCTGATTTATAATCTACGGCTAGACTCGAACACGTAACATGACAAGATACATTACTAATAGGCTATTATTTTTAAAGTGGTTCATATTTTTTACTTTGAATAGTGAATATTTAGTTGAGTGAGGGATATGGTTGGGCAAAAAACGATATAACCGAAAAATTGAATCAAATCGAAATAAATTTTCTGATAATTCGGTTATTTTTAACATTTCGATTATATTCGAATTTTTTTACGATTTTCAATTAGTTTGTACGGATTTTATTTTTGAATTATTCAGTTAACCGAACAAAACTTTATAAAGGTTAAATATTTATATAACCGAACTACTTTACTAAATGAATTACTAATTTGCTCAGTCCTTCTCCTTCCTACTCTCAGTCTCTGAACAATCAACAAAGCACGCTAGACAGTAGACACTACTCTCAGTCTCAAATCTCGATT